>BSWB01000005.1:142078493-143328493 GCA_033239125.1 Fagopyrum homotropicum
TCTGGTGGAACCCGCTCACCACTCAGATCACCACAATCCTCAAGAACAACCAACTCATTCACTGCTCCATCACACTCAACCCTCAAAGCTCCAACACCACCATCTCTTCCCCAAACCCAATCATCGAAGGCACATTCATTTACGCTCACAATTCTGTGGTGGATCGCTCCCCCCTGTGGACTGCAGTTTCAACCATCAAACAGCTCAACTCGAACCTACCTTGGTTCCTCATGGGGGACTTCAACACCATTCTTTCCCCAACTGAGAAGCTCTCGGAGAACCCCTCCTCGAATAGCCTGCACTCAACTGAGCTGGCTTCTTGTTTCTCTGATAACTCCCTATCTGACCTCGCCTACTCTGGCTGCACGATGACTTGGAACAATAAGCAATTCCCGAACCGAATATGGTGCAAGCTGGACCGTATTGTGGTGAATTCTGCCTGGCTCAACAACCTTACCAACTCGTTTGCACTCTTTGACACCCCAAACATATCAGACCACTCGCCTGCTATCCTTACCATCAACCCCAAACCAACTGCTTCCCACCGACAATTCAGATTTAACAACACTTGGGCCAAGCACGAAAATTTCATCCCAACCGTCACCTCTTCCTGGACTCACTCTGGCCCCAATCCCTCGATATGCCCAATGCTCACACTCACCAAAAGGCTCAAGAGACTGAAACCTCACCTTAAACGCTTCCCTAGTGTTAAGCTTGAGACTCTCAACTCAACCATTACCGGCCTCAAAACCTCTCTAGCCAACACCCAAGCAAACTTACAAAACTCTCCTTTCGACTCAACCCTCATCAATCTCGAACGAAGCACACTCCTGTCCCTTCGCACAAACCAAAACGTCCTTAAGGATACCCTTGCGCAGCTGTCAAAAGCGGCGTGGTGTAAGTTTGGTGACCAATGCAGTGGCTTCTTCTTCAAGGGTATTTTGGCTAGAAGGGCAATGAACACAATCAAGTGCCTCAGGGTACCACAGGGCAACACACATATAATAACCCATGACCAGGAAGAAATTTCCGATATCCTAACCACCCACTTTTCTAGCATTCTCAACCCCTCAAATAACCCAAATCCACATAACCGTTTCCCTGATTGCCACCTCCCCACCTTACCCCATGATTTGCTCGGTTTGCTCAACTGTAATGTCAGCCAGGATGAGATCAAAACTGCATTATTCTCCATCGGGGATATGAAGGCGCCGGGTCCTGACGGATTTAATGCCCACTTCTTCAAGCAATCTTGGAACATAACTGGTTCTGCATTCACTGAGGCGATCACCACATTCTTCAAATCTGGCGTACTCCCCACACACTACAACCATACATCTATCTCCCTCATCGCCAAAAAGCCAAACCCTAGTACGCCATCCGACTACAGGCCGATTTCTTGTTGTAATACCCCATACAAGGTGATTGCTAAGATACTTGCTGCCAAGCTGAATGCCACGCTTCCCTCGATGATTGGGAACTACCAAGGTGCCTTCGTTAAGGGCAGATCGATCAAGCACAACATTCTGATAGCCCAAGAACTTTTCAAGAAATATAATCAGAAGCATGTATCTCCAAGATGTGCTATTAAAGTGGATCTCTCCAAGGCCTTCGACATGATAGATCATCGTTTCATTATCAATTGCCTGGGTCGAATGGGATACCCTATTGACTTCATCAAGCTCATCGATGCCTGCATAGCGAGCCCTGCATACTCCATCAATGTCAACGGGACGCTTAGGGGTTACTTCAAAGGCTCTAGAGGCCTCCGTCAGGGCTGCCCACTCTCACCATCCCTTTTCACCATTGCCCTCGAAGTATTATCATCCATGCTCCAAACCAACACTGCCAACCCAAGCTTCAACTCACACCCAAAATGCTCCTCACCCCACATAACCCACCTATGTTTTGCTGACGATATTCTTTTGTTTTGCAGGGGTGACATAGAATCAATCAATATTCTAAAGAACACACTCAATCACTTTAGTTTCTACTCTGGACTGCACATCAATGTCAACAAATCTTCTATTTTTCTTGGTGGTATTGCTTCGCATGACCAGGAACTTATTGAAACATCCACTGGTATCCCTATCGGCTCATTTCCATTCACTTATCTGGGCATCCCCATCGGCTGTAGAAGACTCCGGAATGCTGATTATTCACCTCTCATCAACAAAATCACTCACAAAATTAATGCTTGGAGTGCCCAGAATCTTTCATATGCTGGTAGGAAACAACTCATAGCATCCATTCTGATTCCTCTCCAATACTTCTGGTGCTCCTTGCTTCCCATTCCCCACAAAATCATCCTGAAGATCAATGTACTTCTCCGATCATTTCTATGGTCGGGCAAAGAAACCAGTCGTAGATCCTTGGTTGCGTGGTTCACTGTTTGCTCCCCTACGGCCGTTGGTGGACTGGGCTTCAAGGAGCTCCTTGCCTGGAACAAAGCTTCTGCTTCCAAACTGATTTTCAAACTCAACAACCACCAACCTGTGCTCAACCTGTGGTCCTCCTGGGTCACCAACAACGTGCTCAAACACTGCTCCATCTGGAACTGCGAGGCTAACTACAAATTCAGCTTCTCTTGGAACTCCCTTCTAAAGGTCCGGGACCTGATCATACACATCCAGGGATCTGCTACCAGACCTGACTTCATCTCAAACACTGTCAAGCCTAATGGCAACTTCTCCACCTCACTTGCTTACAATTTTTTCAAGCAGCTTCCTCCTCCAACCAACCCAACCCTATATAACAATATTTGGAGGAGGACTAATATGCCTAAGGGCTGCTTCATCGCCTGGATCGCAGCTCATCAAAAACTCCCCACACTTACAAAACTTCGTACATGGAATCTCACACAACGTGACACATGCTACCTCTGCGAGCGTTGCCCTGAGGATGAATCCCATATTTTCCATGCTTGCAGTTTCGCTACCATCACACTTGACCTCGTCTCTCGCTGGATGCACATCCCTCCTCCCTTTCCTTACTCGGATAACATCTGGTTTTGGCTTGATTCTTTCAACCCGCACAAACACTGCCTCATCTCCACAGTCAGGATTGCTTCAATAATCAATTTCATTTATTTCATCTGGAGGGCTAGAAATGACATTGCTTACAACAACAAGGCCACAAGTGAAGTTACGTGTGCGCACAACATCATTCAAGCAACCAGGAATCACTTCTCCCACCATTGGAAGGATAGATCCAATCTCTCTATTACTTGGGCCACCACTCTAGGAATCCAGCTACTGTAACGAGGCGTTCTACTTTACTCTTACTGTCAAATGCACTGTGTCCCTCCCTTTCTCTTTTGAGCTTAATAACCTTGTAGCCAAGATGGCACCCATGTACATCCTTCCACTGAGTTAATATATAAATTTTCAAAAAAAAAAACAATACCCAAAAATACATATCCCCAAAAAAATACATATCAATCACTCAATAAGCAATACTCAAAACTGCACACACATATACTCAAAAATACTTACCCAAACTGCCCACAAATATACTCAATAAACAAAACACAAAAAATGCATATCAATCACTCAATAAGCAATACCAAAAAATGCATACCCAAAAAAAATGCATACCCAAAAATAAAACCCTTGGCAGCGTCTTGTAGCGAGGGAAGGCTCGTCGACTACTTCTTCTTGTGCGTCGAAGGCACCGACTGCAATGCCACCGTATGCGGCACTCTAAACCCCTAGCGGCCAATTGGTAGCGATGGAAGGCGCCGACTGTGCTTTCTTTGGTCCGGTGGTGCAGAGAAGGGTAGGGGAAGAGGCGGAGAGAGGTAGAGAACGAGAGAGGAAGAAGGGGAAGATTTGTCAGAAGCCTCGACGGGCTGGGGAAGAAGATTGAAGGCACGCAGTGCCGGTCCTCGACGGGCTGAAATAAGAGATGACCAAGACAGCGGGTTCCGGTTTTCGTCTGAGACGGAAGGTGGATGAGAGACTGAGAAGGTAGGGAAGTGAAGGTCCGACGGCTGAGCAAGAGAAGAAAGAAGAAGGATGCGGCTAGGTTAAAGAAAAAGAGGTTGGCATTTAAATTTTCTATAGCCCATCATTTCAATTCAAAATAACCTCAATAATATCCCTACTCTTCTAGTTGAGGGCTAGTTTTTTCCATTTTACATAGGAGCCCTTTTACAAAAGTAAATTTCAAGGGCCCTATTTCACTAATTAAGTCTTAATATTTTGAAAAAATACTGTTTATTCCAAAAGAGCTTGACCAAGTTTTTTTGGTCTTTGTTGTAAAAATTTTAAACAGAGGAATAAAAGAGACAAGTGCCTTAATCCTATACCTAAAGTACCCGCTCGGTTTGAGGATTAGTAGTCTCATATTCTCGCACTCTCGTAGAAGTGCCTTTAACCCAAGTCTCATCTGAACAAAGAAGACGAGATTGGGATAACTAGAACTAGTGACGACTGAAGAGCTAGAGATTGGAGATTGAAGAAGCAGTCGCTCGCCCGCTCAGAGATGGGAGTTGGAGAACTCGAGAAGTAGCCACTTGCCGCTCTTTCCCTCAAAACAAGTGTACTGAACTAGTGAACAAAAGAAAGAAGCTCCCTATCTCTTAACCTTAAAACGTCGCTCGTTTTTCCTTTAAAACGGTTCAAACCGCGTTTTTCGGTTCAAAACCTAAACTTAACTAAAAATTGATTTAATAAAATTACTGAACCACAAACCGAGCCTATTTCTGCGGTTTTCGGTTTGGTTCTCTTGAACAACCCGAGTTTTCCTCAACCCGAAACCAAACTATTGATAAATTGCACAAAAACATATTGAGAAGGAAAAAGAACATTGGAGGAAAGTCTTGGTTAGAATCATTGCAATGGTGAAATTTATTGCAATACAAAATCTAGCTTTTCGTGGTAGTAGTGAATTATTGTATAAAAAAAATAATGGAAACTTTTTAGGATTGGTAGAAATGTTAGTTGAGTTTGACTCAGTTATGCAAGAGCATGTTCTACGTATTTCTAGCAATGAGATTCATTGTCGTCATCATGTTCATATAATTCAAAATGAGTTAATATTCCTAGTTGCTTCTACATTGAAATCTGAAATTAGTAAGAGCAAGTTGTTGAGTAAAAATGTACACAAATTTACAAAACACATTTTTATATTTTATTCGAATACAAATTTGCAACACATTTTATTTATTTTTTATTTGATTTCGACCCTCTCTTTTTGACCTTTTGATTTTAAGTTATATGAATACCGTTATTTGCTTGGTTTTGGTGATTTGGGTTGCACCCGTTTTTGAACGGGTTGCCTACGTACCCCTTTAAAGAGGATCAAGCCTCACGTAGTTCAATGCAGTATTTTCATGCATCATAGAATCAAGGTCCAAACCCACATTGTAGGAAGAGTTGCTCAGACGATGATTCAATTATCATTTGCATGACATTTATATCTCGACCATGCATCAAAGGATTAAATTAAACCCACCTTTTAGGAAGGGTTGCTTAATTTATCTCGCTATCACGCGCATGATCAAGAAAAGTGTTAGGTTATTTATTTTATAATTTTATTTTAAGACATGTGACTGAATCTGGTTCATAATTTACCAAATTTCCTACGTATCCTTTATTAGGAATCAAGTCGTACGTAGTTCTTATTGGTTGGAATTTTTGTGGTTAAACTCGATGAGCGGATGCTTTATATCGAGTTCATGAATATTTGAGAATTTTGGTTTAACTCCAAGATTTATTTTAGAGTTGATTTTATTTAGACGGTGCGACTGAATCCAATATTGGATTTCCTACGTAGCTCGAAAAGACCATCAAGTCATAACGTAGTTCTGGAAGGAATATTTGAAATTTAATATTATGACTTTCATTTCATATAAAAGTCAAATAAATATTTTACGATTGAATTTAATACGTATTATTTTGTATTAAATTTCTTACGTATCCGTAAAAGCGGAATCAAATCATATGTAGTTCTTTAAGCCATGTTAAATTTGATTTGAGTATTTGGTTGACTTTATATTTTTAAAGTCAATTTAATTTATGCGATTGGACTCGATAATTTATGAGGAAATTAGTGGAATAAGGCATGTTTTGTATAGCGTAGACTAAATAGGCCCCTAACAATTTTCAATTAAAAATGTAAGATCCGAGTTTTGCCTTCACCGTCCCCGCGCTGAAGTAGGCCGCCCCCACGGCTGTGTTGATCCGCCCCTGCTGTGACACCACCTCCTATTTCATTTCTAGTTGATTACCAGTTAATTAACCCTGTTTAAAACAATAAGCGGAAAAGCAGAAAACGTAAATTTTTAAAACTTTATCTTACAACCATATACACAACATTTATACATACTAACATACGTCATAAACTCCGTTTAACCAAAACACAACTGTTTTAAAACCATGCAAAACATCCTAGGCGGTAGCATCCCATAACAGCCCACCTGATATGATCTCAAATCCAAGTGTTGGGTCCAACGTCCTTGCCTTGATCAGGCCGAGTCTGAGTAGCTGAAAAATATGTGGATATAACAACAATGAGCCACACGCTCAGTAAGGGTATGCAAATCGCACTCTCCCAATATATATAAGTATCTAATATCCCGTCCCCAAAGGACACTCTATACCCTTCCTCACATTCCAGAGCACGCATACATATCCACATTCACATATAATTCCACAACCATTCACATCACATTTCACATAAACATTCAAGCATGTTATCACACATCACATATAAACATATCATCTCATATAAACATCTCATATCATCTCATCACATATAAATAATCATAACATAACATATAACATGCTAGACTCGATCGCATCGATGCATAGGTGATAATTAACTAACTAGCTCCAACTGATCGTACGATATATTTTCTCGTTGCTTTCGTATTTCTTTTCTTTCTTTCTTTCTTTTTTTCTTTCGGTTGGCCAACCCGATAGCGTCATAGGCCCCCTGTAGATCAGGTAGCGACCTCGGCCATCTTGTCCTAAGACCCCCTGTAGATCAGGTCGCGATCTTGGACTATTTTTCTTATCTTGAGGCCCCTTGTAGATCAGGTAGCGACCCCTGGCTGTTTTTCTTATCTCGAGGCCCCCTGTAGATCAGGTAGCGACCTCTGAGGCCCCCTATAGATCAGGTAGCGACCTCGTCCCCCGGAAACCCGTGCGGGACCCAGTTGGGCTAATTAATCAATTACCATCCTATATTATCACTTTCATATCATAACTCAAATTCATGCTTTCATCATATTCTTTCATCATATTCTTTCCACTATCATCTCATGTAACTCATGCATGCTTTCATAAGGAATATCAAGTCATCATCATCGTCTCACTCATATACATATAAGCATGCATACAATCATAACAAACATATATATACACTCAAGCATGCATAAAATCATAGCATATTAAATACATAACATATATTAAGCAAGTGTAATTCATATACACTTACCTCGCAGGTAAGAACAATAAAACCTCGCAAACCAACTATTGAGTCCGTTTCCCACTCGGACTATCCTCCTTTCTCGTATTTGGATACACTCACAAAGAAGTAAGCTATAATTAAACCGAACCCTTCAACAACACCTGTTGAGAATATCATATTCCTCGTATTAAACTTCTCGCTTCAAACACCAGTTAAATTCATTCCTTTGAATTTAATTAGCTTATAGCATTTTCTAGAATCCCAATTTAATTAATTAACCTTTAATTAATTAATTAAATTTCGCCAGAACAACGTTTTGCCCGCAGGCAATTTCTGAACCCACCTGTCATCAAATCTTAACAAACAAACAACCCATAATCACCAGAATAATGTATCGAGTATAATGGAATTTCCAATTATCCATTTTGGCAAGCCTAAGGTCAATTTAGGCAAAATCGCAATACGAAAAACGAATAAATTCATAACTTATTCGTTACTAACCCGATTGACGATCCGAAAGAAGATTCGGAATCACAACGACGCAGGCTACGCTCGGACACCATCAAATTCACCGGAATCTGAGCGACGGAACCTCCCTAGTATCATATATGCTCGACCAGACCTTCCCTTGCTCGGAAATGCAGAAACTCAGTACCAAAATGAAGAGAATGAAGAGAGGAATCCAAAAACTCAAACGGATTTGAAATCGGATTAGAAACGAAGAGTAGATCTGAGTTTGAAGGTTGAGAGAAATCAGAGCTTTTACGAGGAAACGTGAAAGAAAATGAATTAATAAACGATATTTCAGCTATTTATAGCGAAGACGATAATTATCCTTTAGCGGAGTCGATAATTATCCTTTTACCGATCCGAAAGCGGTTTAAGCCCCCTTCTCCAAACTTCTCGAAATTGGAATAATAAATCTGGAATATTGTATGGATAATTATTCCGCAATTGTTTCGAAAAACGCGTATTCCTAAGCCGTCTTTCTTAGCCGCTAAGAAACGAAATAGCGACTCTTTTAGCCGTTTTGCCTTTTCATGTTTTTTCATATCTAGGACATGTCCGATGTCCTGATCATTTCTCTCAACTGCATTTTTATTAATTGAAGCTCCCAAATGCTCCAAATAACACCGGGGTGTAATATCATCTAGAAGTTGGTTACCTCGAGAGGTATCTCGTGTTAAAACGGATTTAATTTCCTAAAATACTCGATTAGGTCATCTTCGATTTTTGACTGTTACACCTGCGGATGACGACAGATCTTGTCTGATTTTTTCTTCCGTTCTTTTATCTTCCTTGCATAGATAGAATATCCGATATTCTATCTTATGGGTCGGTTTCCTTGTCTTCTTTCTAACCCTAGACGCTCTTTCTGTCTAGCGTTCCAGCCGTCTCTATATATTCTCTTCTTTTTCTCTTTTTCCCGTTCCTTGCTTGCGTCTTCTTCAACCCTAGAGCTGCAGCCTTCCCTTGCTTCCTGCAAAATTGCTGAACGTGTAAGTTCATCTTTTTTTGGTTTCTTCTTCACGTTCTTACAGTTGCTGCATGCCTTCTCCTTTTGTTTCGTTTTCTTCTTCGTTCTTCCCTTTTCTTCTTCCCCAAGAATCAAGTTTGATCATTGATTCTTGTGGAGTGTTCCGTTGTTGACCCTTTGTGGTTCTCAGGATCTCTGGAGTGGAGTCTTGACGTGTCGGAACCAAAGGTTCGAGCTTTGGTTGCCCTTGCTGTGAGTTTTGTCGAAGAGATACCCGGCATCGCTTCTGTCGTGCAGCCGTCCCTGCGCCTTCACCTGGCCGCCCCTGCGTGTTGCCGCCCCTGCGCCTCTGTCCAACCGTCCCTGCGGTTTTCCCTGTTGTGACTCCCTTCTTTGGTGAGTTGCTTCCTTCCTTCCTTTCCCTCGTTACTTTCCTTGTTCCTTTTTGGTTGTCCTTGTTCCTTGAGTTGCTGTAAGACTAAGGTCGAGCCCTTAGCTTGTGGAGATCTTTGTTGAGGAAAAACGTGTATAAATTCCCAAAACATTATTTCATTTAATTTTTATGATATTTAAGTTCGACCCTATTTTTTTCCCCTCTTGATTCAAAATAATATTAATATCAAATATTAAGGGATTTTATTAATTGGGCTGCACCCGGATTTTTAAGGGTTGCCTACGTATCTCTTTGAAGAGAATCAAGCCTTACGTAGTTCAGTTGGTTTCATGCATCAGAGGATGTAATCTAGACCCACCTTCTATGAAGGGTTGCCTAAATATAACTCAACTATCATTTGCATAGTTTATTTCCGTTCATGCATCAAAGAGATAAGATTAAACCCACCTTCTATGAAGGGTTGCTTAACTCTCCTAATATCAGGTGCATGAATAGAACATTTACTTATATTTCTTATACTTTGGTATTTTAATAAATTTTGGATTTTTAGTTTAGACTTTAATTTTATGCAAAAGTCTGCGATTTGGTTTAAGTACATCCGTCATATGGACTTTATTGTATTTTATTTATTTTGGGCGACTGAACTTGGTACATATTTAATTTCGGACCAAGTTTCCTACGTAACTCATAATCGAGTATCAAGTCCTTACGTAGTTTTGAAAATTAATTTTATAAAGATACATTTAATTTATGTCCGAGATTTATATAAAAATTTACTTGACTCGGACGGTTCGACTGAATCCAATTTAATATCAGATTTCTTACGTAGCTCAAAAAGAGCATCAAGTCATAACGTAGTATTTTGACTTTATCTGTATTTTATGAAAAGCCAACTTTAAATTGTGATTGAACTCGACATTTTAAATGCGAGTTTTCTACGTAGTTTTTTATTTAAAAGACATCAAATCGTACGTAGTTCTTTAAAAAGAACTAATTTGTATATATTTTTATTGACTTTAGTTTTGTATGAAAGTCATTTTGGTTTAGCGGTTGAACTCGACAATATATCAATCGAGTTTCCTACGTACTCTTTTATAAGAGATCAAACCACACGTAGTTCTTTATTTAATTTTTTATTTGCTTTGGATTTTTGTGTGATTAAACTCGATGAGCGAATGCTTTATATCGAGTTTAGAAAGTTTGGTGTTTTTGATTTTACGTCCAATGTTTGATTTAAAATATACTTTTACTTGGACGGGGCGACTGAATCCAATTTAATCTTATATCGGATTTCCTACGTACCTCAAAACGAGCATCAAGTCATAACGTAGTTCTACCAAATTAATATTGATTTTTTTTATACAACATTAATTTAAGAGATTTTTGACCTTTTATATAAACTTGAAAGTCATTTTATTATGTGATTGAACTTAACCAATTTCGAGTCAAGTTTCCTACGTAGTCCTTTTAAGGACATCAAATCATACGTATTTCTTTTTATCTAAACAAGATATTTACTTGTTCTTGACCTAAAATATAAGTTAGGTATATGTAATAAATAGTAACAATTTTGCATGCATGAATTGCTATGGTTTTATTTTTTTAATTTATGAATAACCTTTCTCAATAAGTTGCTCTCTTCTTTTTGTTTTTTAATTAAAACAAATTAATGATCAAAGTTAATTTACTCCTAATTAAAAAGGAGTCCTTCCTTCCTTGAATTGAATTATGCCCTTTTTCTATAACCAAATTTATATGATTTATAAATACCCCTTTTTATAGGATCATATATAGTAAACAAAATAGTCAAGTTTATATATGATCACTCCATACATTTTTATTTCTAATGAGACTCACGTACAGGAGAAGGCTCTAGGCCATTTGCAGAAGGAGTTTGGAGATTTTTCCAAAAATGCATTCATTCGATCGAGATTGTCGACGATGCTTGACAACAAGAGCATTTGCTTGGTGAACATTGCTTGTTCATATAGGTCGTTTAGACATCTTCAAAGAATTATAATGGAATGGGCTATATGTAAGATTACTTTCCAAATTCAACCGCTATTTAGTTTATTAATCTTGTATTTGTTTGTACACTGATAGCATGAATTATAGTCTATATTTTGGGGTTTGTTTAGACGTTTTATCTTCAATAATCTGCATGTTTGGATGTACGTACATTATGTGATTATATTGTCATTTCATCTACCTTTGCGGGAATCGAGGTCTACACCTAGTTTTGTTGTAATCGTAGGTAAAATGGCACGTTTTGCATAAAAAAGGAGCAAAAGGAGTTATGGAGTCATTGGAGCTACATTTAGGAGCTTAAGGAAACATCCAAGAAGCATAGCCATGGATTAAAAATTCACTTTGAACCAGATTTGAGAGATTTCACATTCAGTTGTGATTCACCTCGGTTGACTACAGATTCACCTCGACCGAGGTGATCCAGAGAAGTCGACTCGACCGAGGCGAACACCTGGGACGCGGCAAGAATATTTTATTCTTGGC
The DNA here is from genome assembly GCA_033239125.1 of Fagopyrum homotropicum. NCBI lineage: Eukaryota > Viridiplantae > Streptophyta > Magnoliopsida > Caryophyllales > Polygonaceae > Fagopyrum > Fagopyrum homotropicum. The sequence goes on from BSWB01000005.1 coordinate 142,090,292, forward strand.
TGAGATCTTTTATCTTTGGAAAGAGGATCTTATATTTTTGGGCTGGGTTCCTGGAAGGAAGAAGATAAGTTAGATCATATATTTTACCTATTTTTATGGGAAGAGATCTTTCTAAGATATCTTATCTTTGGAAGGGTAATTTTCCTATAAAAAGGGTTGGATTTTCCACAATTTCAACCCGTGCTTACACACCGAAACATCCGCTAACACCCGGAACAGCTCGAATACACCGTTGCAGCCATACTCCAGTTGGGAGGTTTGAAGAACCTTTTTGAAGGTTGAAGACGGAAGTTTATAGCTTTTATAGCTTTTGAAGGGTTTTTGTAAGATCATCTTAGATTCCCTTCTTGTTTGTTGTCTTGTTGGATTTCTATCCAAGGAACGCTTGTGTTTTATAATTGATTCAGTTATTGAAGCCTTTCTCTTAAGGTTTTCTTGTTCAATTATTCTCTTTCTTCCCATATATTTGATTAATACTTTCATGATGATGAGTGGCTAATCTCTTTGTGTGATTCTAGGGTGATTGGCTGAAGGTTGTGAGAAAAACAATGATAGAATAATCTTAATCACAGTAGGACCCTGAAAGTTCGAGTCTTTACCTTAACCCTAAGCATCTCACTCAGTCGATGAACATCTTGGCCGGGGTGGAATTTGGCTGACCGAAGTGACTTATGTGATCCGAAACTGAGAGTTAAGTGTTAGAGTTTGCCAAATCCTATTCTTATTACACCTTTCCTGGTTCAATGCAAGCCTAGGATGAGACTTACCCGGTAATTCCTTTGTTTGTTTACCTAAGATCATAAGTGTAGGTAATAAAGGTTTATCCTTTATTGGGGTTTGAGTGTGCTTTCATCCCATCTTTGTGAGTTAGCCTGAGACTTACCCGGTAAAGGTTGATTCTATTCCTTTAGGTGGTGTGTTAGTTTGAGGTTATAGTTCTTTATCTTAATTCCTTGAGACTTATCCGGTAATAGGAATTACGGTTTTGGATTAGTGAGTAGTGAGACTTACCCGGTGATCTATTCCACTTTAGTAACACCTTCCCTATGCAAAAACCTCAGCTTTGTCCGCTTATCTTTAGATTTTGAGTTGGAACCACAACTAGATGTTTTAATCCTTAGAATTGCATATTTCCTTAATTGACTTTTATCATCTTTGATTGTTTTGATTGCTTTGTGGTTAGTAATTGCTAAAGCTTACCAATTCCGACTTTGTTTCACTAAGTCCTTGTGATCGACCCCTGGAATTCCTTGCTTTTTACTACGATTGACCCGTAGACTACGGGTTCGCATTCTTGTTTTAAGCTTACATCTAGGGTTATAAATTTAAAACTTGCACACACCGTTTGGAGCGAACATACACTTCTTCTATTTTGTTCCTTGTCTCTTTTGCAGGAAACTTGCTTACAACATCCATAGACAATATGCGTCACTTGTGGCGGAGATGGTGAAGACACTCTCGGACCGATCAAAAATAAAAAAAAAAGGTTGTGAGAAAGTTATGAGATGAGACCGTGCACAAGGATAACCGGACGTACAAAGGATTCTGAAAGAAGTGTATCAAAGAAAGTGGCGGAATAAGACAATGAACCTTGGGGGTACTGTATATGAATGAATGTCGGTACATATACCATGAACTGCATATTTGGAGAAGGAGAAACAAATGCTTATTTTGTTGATCGAATGAATCAATCCCTCCTAGATAGTAGGAAACTAATTAAATATAGGCTAATTTACTCTACTAATTATTTCCTTCACAATAAGTATCTTTACATATCAACAAAACCATATTTTATCCCTAGATCTTTGTTATTTGATTCACCGACTGCGCCTTGCATAATACATACTTAAAGTGGGAAGTCGTAGTGGTGGAATTCATCGATTCCATCCGACTACGGGTTTGTAGTGGCGGAAACCATCGATTACGTCCGACTACGGGCTTGTAGCGGCAGAATCCATCGATTCCATCCGACTACGGGTTTTGCAGCGGAGGAATCAACTGAATCCAACCGACCGCGAGATTTGATTGTAGTGGTCGAAAGTAAGTACTTCCAATCCAACTACGAGTTTGTAGTGCCGACTACGGGTTTTGCAGCGGAGGAATCAATTGAATCCAACCAACCGCGAGATTTGTGTGTAGCGGTCGAAAGTAAGTACTTCCAATCCAACTACGGGTTTGTAGTGGCGGAATGCATCGATTCCATCCAACTACGGGTTTGTAGGGCAGAGAAGGATTTTGAGACGATATATATGAATTTGTGTATCCGCATAAGCATCCCACTTTCATTTGCGTGTGTATAAAATTAGTCTCACAAAATCACACTTTTGATCCCTCAAAGAACGAGAAGACGAGCAAAGTAGTTTCTTCAGAAACTCAAAAGGATCAATAAGAGGGAAAGAGTAAAACAAAATCAAATTTACAGTAACATAAGAAAATGGAATGAAATTTGGGACATTTGAAGATCACATTGAAATACACATTGTTGTGCTGTAAGATTTGACTTTTCAAATCAAGTTGATCAAGAAGTGATTATATGTATACTTACTATATCTTAATCAAAACCAAAACGAGGGTTTGAAGTCTTTTTTTTTCACTTCTCACTACTGCACTGTTGTATGTTTGGCTTCTGTGAATCCTTCTTTTTCCAGATTAATCTTTAAATAGGGGTGGGATTAAGCAGTTGTAGTACTAACTGCCAATAACCACCTCTAATTATCTATTAATTAAAAAAATATATATTTACTCTTTTTTTTTACCATTCCTTTGCATGATATTCGAGATTGCTATTCGTACCCACGTATTCATGCTATTCGTACCCTCACTACGCGTACGCAATGCGTAGCCGTAGTAAGAAGCTCATTTCGTTCAAAAATAAAGGAAAATGGTTACGACTGCGCATGGCCGATGCGTAGTCCTACTACGCGTACGCGTAGTAGTCCGTAACATATATTCCCTTCGAAAAATGAAGGGAAACTTACTACGCCTACGCATTGCGTAGGCGTAGTAAGGTATAAAAAAAAAATTTTTTTTTTTTTACTACGCCTACGCTATGCGTAGTCGTAGATGTGGTATGTATAGCATGTATATGGTGGTACGAATAGCAAGAACCCATGATATTTGACAGAAAACAACGTAGTCTTCTTTCTATTTATTTTTTTTGATTTTTACTTCTTTTATTTTGCTTATACTTTATTTCTTCGTACTTAATATGTGACTCGTAATCATTTCGTACCCTTACAATTATGAAACTTTTAAAACCCATCGTTTTTTTTATGGATTTATTTTGTTTATTATTCTTTTATCATTAATAAATTTGTGAAAATTTCGGGTCAAACAATCTCTTAGAGATCGTTGAGACTAGAAGTTATAGACTTCTAGCAACCGTTCCGTTCCTGATCTGTGTTGCTTGTTCGTACAGGCTTTTCTTGCTCCTTTTCTGAAGGAAACTGAGCTTTCCTGAGTTGTTGCTGAGCCTTTTGTGTTACCTTCGTGTGAGGTAAGTCTCTTGGACTTACTTAGCTTCATTCCGCGTATTAGTTGGATTGTATTGGCTTGTTTGTGTTGTTTATCATGTTTATAACCGATAATTGGAAATAGGATTCACCCTTTGTTACTCTTAACTGGACCAAGTGTATTATAACCGGGCGGTGACCACTTGTCTAGTTCTACAGGAGACTAGAATGTGCTCTTGCAACCCAGGCCCGTAGGTAACGGATAGTATTGATCTATTCCTATTGGTAGACGGAAGTGGAGGCGAGTTTCGAGAGATTCTCGTGTGACAGAAGAAGTTGAATTAGTAATGGATAACCTTAATGAAAGATAATAACCGGTTGATGTGTGAGCATGCTATATGTTTTCTTTACCTTATGTGTGTTTGTGTCTTTACGCTCTTGCTTGTACCTAGAATGTTAGCTAACGGTTTATACCGTCGTTGTAGATGTTCCACAGGTTCAGGATGTTGCTGAGTGATCCGGATAATGTTGTCAGTCGGGGTTCCCGTCCAGTATAGGACGGGATCGGGTTTTGTTTCTTTTATTGTTTTCCTTTTGTTTTGAACTCGGCTGCGGAGCTTTTGTGTTTTCTTTTGTTTAAACCTTCGGTTTTATTTTGAGTTTTGATTTTCATTCGTCTGTGCCTTGGTGTAAGATCCGTTTGTTGTTGCTACTCTGAGGGTCGGGACCCATTGTGCGGTCCTAACCCGTAGCGCTTCGAGTTCCTAGAACTTGGAGTGCTACAAAAAATAAAAAGATAAAATGGGTAGTTAGGGCTACAAGCCTACAATGTGATTTTGGTGGTAATTAAAATTGAAATAAAAAAAATTGCCGAAAATTGATAAACCGTTTGAAATATTTTGGAAACAGTATTTTGAAGATTCTCTAATTAAATCATATTGAGCGGGCTACTTTCCGTCATTCTTAAATCAAATCACCGGATTTCAAGCCAAAAATATTGTATCTTCTCTCACCGTCTCCATTGAAGCCGATTGAAGATATCATCTCTATTATTCGTCTCCACCGTCTTTCAAGCTTCGTTTTCGTTTCTTCATCTTCGTCGTTTGCCAACGATTTTTACAAGGTAATTTTTCTTTCCATTTTTTTTCGTCATTCTCTATTATTTGTCTCATCCAGATTTGATAATTTCTCCATGTAAGTACATAAATTTTACACAAATCAATACATAATCACGTACAGTAAATGGTACTGGTGTTGGCGTACATAATGTATATAATAATGCAGTACAATTAAACATATGCATAAGCAAATTACCTTTGCTTATGTACATATCTTACTTTCTTATGTACATATGTACATATCTTACACATACGAAAGTAAGGTAACATATACATAAGCAAATTACATTTTCTTATGTACATATTTTACACATACGTACTTGTGTCGGCATCTACATACGAACTATGAAGAACGTCATATCAGAAGAAAAGTAGACGGTCAATTCACATTCCACGTTTGAAGGAAAACGATAACAATAATTTTCTTAATTAACAATTTATAATAATTAGCTTATTTAATTAGACAAATTAATAAACTTAATTAGGAGAGCAAAATATCATGATTTATGGAGAATTGTTAATTTTGCTTATAATTTATCTTTTTACGTGTTATAGATATAGGTTACTCTTTCAAATTATGATTAATTTTGCTTATAATCAAATTCAAAATTTTTAATTTTTAATTTTGCTTATAATTCATCCATAATTTTTAAGTCGAGTTTCCTACGTAGTTTTTTGATTTTAAGACGTCAAATCACTCGTAGTTCATTAAAAGAAATTTTGAATTTGATTTGCGACTGTACCCGATAGTATATTAAATTTAAAATCGAGTTACATACGTAGTCATTTGAGTGGCGTCAAGTCCTTACGTAGTTCGACAAAGATGATTTTAGTTTGTAGTTTTAAATTTGAACGAAACTCCGTAATTTAGTAACACATATTTAAATTAAGCATAATTTGAAAGAGTAACCTATATTTATAACACGTAAATTATAGCATTATTCTTTTTTCATTTGAAATGTGACATAGAGTTATTTACGTAAACCATGCATAATTTTAAAAGACTTAATCACGTGCTATTTTGGTTTATATTAGCAATAGGTGTAACAATTGACATGTCACTCCAATTTATAAAACAGAGAGTAACATAAATTCATTTTGAAGATTTTGAATATATTAATGGGTTTATATTTCATAATACATTAAGCAAATTATCGCTTTTAATCGAAAACGATAGCGGCTAGATTTATTTAATTTTTGTAAACTGTCAGTCCCACCATATTTTAGATGATTTCAGTAGATATTCACCTTCAAATTATAAAATACTCTACTATTTCATGGCTTGTCTTTTATAATTTTAGAAATATACTATTCTCGGTTAGAGAATTGTAAATATCTATTACCATGTATTTATAATTTGTAGAAATAAGTTTAAAACATGATTTATTCCACTAATTTAATGGTTTTAACTTCAATCCCATAAGATAAAGATCTGTTTGATTTGTGAAGCTGTTGCAAAAAAAAAACACACACACACACTTTTGAGCATGCAAAGAAGTTGTTTAACCCGTATAATGAATTCATGAGCTCAAAAGGAAATGATTTGTAACCAAAATCCAGACTTGAATATGGTCGCTTTTGCATTAACTATTAGTTTAGAGTAGCGATCGAAAGTAAGTACTTTCGCATCAACTATGTATTTGACATAGCGGCTGAAAATAAATATTTTCGGACCAACTACGAATTTAATGTAGCGGTAGAAAGTATATACTTTCAGACCAACCACGGTGTAAATTCTATTTCTCCAAAAATTTCTGGTTAGTTGTTTGAAATATAAAGTAAGATTCTTCATTATTCAACATTTTCAAGGTCCCGTCATGTGCTTTGGGTTGAATATAAATGGAGAAAAAAGGAATGAAAGTATAGTAGAGAAACTCTATTTTAAGAAGTCAAATTAAACTTGATGGCTAGCTAGTGCCACTTTCCTTAGTTTTTAAAGAAGGAAAATAATAGAGAGGACCATAACTCAAAAAGGGAAAAAAAAAAAAAAAAAAAAAAAAAAAAAGGATTTTAGAAGCAAATATCTCAATTAGAGAGGACATGAGAGAAATAAAACAACAAAGTCTCAGGAAATTAACTTTTTCCTCAAAATTAGATTATGAAAACAAAAACGTTTAACTTTCTTTGCCCAATGAACCACAATTCCTTTAGAAATCAATATGTTTTGCATGGTAATTTATTGTAGTCAAAACACTCGGTTATAGCGGTGAAATCAGTCGAATCCAACCAACTACGGATTTACAGCAGATGAATCATTCGATTTCAACAACCCAGGAGTGGTTTGTATGTGACCGAGTGCGATTACTTTTGAACCAACAACCATTTGCGATTAATGTAGCAGCGAAGTCTATCCCTTGCCCGACCATCTTGCATTTGAATCGGCACTTGATTAATAATATTTGAAAAAGGAGGATATCAAGTAAATAAGTATGCTTACTTTTGAGACTTATCTCCAAATCAAAGAGCAAGTAACGATTTCTCTTAACTTTCTTCAAGTCACTTTCTTTCAATCTCCCCCTCCGTTGCCACTACGCCACATTGCAACTCGGGCGACGGAAAATAATCTTCACCACAATACATCATCCGTCGTCTAATGCTTCTCGCGACGGACTTTCCGTCGCCTGCATTCCGTCGCAACACAACCGTCCCTCTAGTATTCAGGTGACAGAAGTACAAACTTCCGTCGCCTAATACATTCTGTGGCGACGAAAAACAGAGTTGTCGCCTAAGAATTTGAGTGACGGAAGTCATTTAGGCGGCGGTTGTCTTATTTTGATTGTGCATGAAAAAAAAATTCAAAAGTACACTAAACCTATTAAAAAATATACAACCTGTCAAAATTAAACAACCAACAAATCTCTCAAAACCCGCAAAACTACACATACTTGCTTGACATCCACAAAATTCCACACAACCAACAAAAAAATTCAAAACCCGCAAAACTACATACTTGTTGTTTGGCATCCACTACATCCATTAAGTATTTGGAAGCAAAACTAGAAGTCATGAAACACCTACACTTCTTTTGAAGACAACTTTGGAGTGACCCAACACTAGCCAAAACCAAGGAAACAAAGGCATCGTCCTTGCTTAATCTTGTAATATCTGAATCATGAAATTGTAGAAAGGAAAATAGTCAGTATGTTATAGCAAAGAATACTCCATGAGCAGTTTATTGACGCGAGTTAAGAAAACATTAATAAATAGCTATATAATATTGTATAGACCACATACAACTAAGGTTATGTCCATCTAACTATCTTGACGATTCAGCTATATGCCAAAAACCAAGCAAACAGAGAGTTCTATTTTCAGTTTACCTAAAAATGAAGACATTATACATCAGATTTAAGATAATTTAAATCTTTGATTTATTTTATGATATAGTTTAATTATCTTTGCTTGGGCTAATAATAATTACTTCGTATTAGTATATAGTTTATATTGTCCCAGCAGCCTACATGTAGGGATTGTATTAAACAAATATGAATAACAATATTATTATCAAAAAGGAGGCTAGTGCAACACCAAGAGGGCTTATACATCAAATCTAAGAAGAGGATCTGTCAAGGAGAAGTCTACTCTCTGTAATAACCGAAAATTTTAAACTCCGTTTAATAATGAATCCAACCGGAATCCGACCCGTCAACTTTTATCCTCTAAAATAAAATGAAACGAAAAGTAATTTCTACCATTTTTATGTGATCTCGATTTACATAAAATGATAAACGTTGTAACCAGAAATAATTCCGTACTTTTAAATAAAATAAAACAGCGGTTTCGGGCGAATAACGATCCAGATATTCTTTCACATTAGTAAGTGAGTAGATCCGGCCCATTTTGTTCTGACCCATACAACTCAGCCGGCCCAACAGTAACCAACCCACCACTAATCCTAAACCTAATTAATTAACACTAACCTATTTTCTTCCTAACCAAAACTGCTGCTATTCATCTCCCTCACCATTTGAGCCGCACGCATCTCCACCGGCACGTTACGGAAGCAAAGCAGCCGCCTTTCGGACTCACCACCGGCAGGATACTGAAGCGACGCCGCCGACGCCCTAGCAACAGGTAAGGCCGCGCCACCCTCTTCACCCCTTCTTCTCTAACCCCGCTACACCACCCTCACTTACGTTGCTGCACTCAGGAGGAACTGTTGCTGCTGCCACCAATCGGTCGCACACCAGCCTCGCCAACGACGACGGAGCAAGGCACCGTGGGTGCCGCCGCCTCGATTCCAGTCGGAACAGTCGCGAGTGGACCGATCGATATAGCACCAGTGAGTCTTTCATATCTCTTCCTTCTGCTGCTCCCCTCTCTCCGTGCTAAATGTGGAATGTGGGTCTTACGGACCCTGTAGTAGCGAGCCAGGAAGGACAGTATCACGCGGGGAGGAACAAGACATCGAGCCAGCTACGACCCCTGCGCCAGCCACCTTGTTGGACCGTACCGAACCGCAGTTCACCTCCGAGTGTGAGACGGGTAGTTGGACGGGTAAGTAACCCTCCTCGGCTTTACTGTTATCCGTACATAGAGGTATAGATTAGTGTAGTGTTGAGAGTGAATTAAGTACGTATATGTTGGGGTGCCGAATGTCTGTAGTGTGAAAATGTATAAGTATATGAATGGGAGGCTGTTTTACGTATACCATTAAATAGACTCATGATAGTATATAGAGAATGCAGGATAGAGTACGCTTATATATATAAATAGAGGTGGGAGAATAAATAAAAATATAAGAGTATAGTGTATCGAATGTATGTATAAGTTGCAATTAGATATATGGGTTACGTATACAAGAGCGAGTTGAAGAGTAAGGTTAAAGTATATATTACGGATAATATATGTATTAGAACAGATAGTAACCGGGAAAGAAGAGTGTTGCTCCTTTTTCGGGTGGATTCGAGTTTTGAAGTTATAATTATAAGTAGCTATCCGAAAGACACAATTTATGGAGAACCAATTCTAAAAGAGATTAGTAGCATTCTAGAATAACTTAAGAATGTTAAGACTAAGGGCAAAATAGTCTTTCACCGTAAGAGAGTTTTTCCGTAATTCCTTTAAATGAGGTTGGACATCTGAATGAGATTTTGATCCACATGCCTTACTTGACAGGCGTTTGAGTTACCACGTGTACGGACTGTTTGAGACGTGTTAGAGTGTATTTTGACTCAGGTAAGTCCTTGCGACTTACTTAGCCAGTTTCTGGGTATTAGTTGAGTGATAGTGGTTGTGTGTGCTATGTGCGTGTTTTAATAATAATAACTTGTTAGGACGACCGTTATTATATTGTTTAAGGCCCAAGTGTATGTATAACGGGTCGTGACATCACTGCCCAACTCTGACAGGAGACTGGGAGGTTCTCTATACCCAGACCAGACATGTACAAGGTGAGATGCATCGGATCCATTCCTGATGGTTACACGGGGGCGGAGGCGAGGTTTGGGAATCCCTCGTTTCACAAAATAAGTATCATTAGCGTGAAAGAGCAACTTAACTCAAGATAATAAAACGGACTTGTTTGAAAGCATGATGGGTGTTTATATTTTTATGTGTGTGTGTGCTACTATTATTCTGCTAATATTTAGATAACTAGCTAACGGTTCCTCTTGTTGTGTTTTTTTTAGATTTACTGCAGGTTAGACTAGCAGCTGAGTGATCCGGAAGTAGTGGTCAGCCGGGTCTCCGTACTCCTTAGAGTGGGGGTTGGGGGTTGTGTTTGTCTTTTCTTTCTTTTTGATTAAGACAGTTGTTCGTTTCTTTTGTTTAAGTATTTTAGGCTGCTAGACAGTGTTGCATACATTACCTTAAAAATACTATTTTATGAATTTCGGTTTTCTTTATTTGTGTCTTGTTGCAAGATCCTAGTAATATTGTTGTCAAACTGAGGTCGAGACCCATTGTGAGGTCCTAACCAGTAATGTCCCGAGTTCTGAGAATTCGGGGTGTTACACTCTCATCTATCTACCAAACCTGAATATGATGGTATTCAAGAAACTCAACAAAAATAAACAGCCAGAAAACCAGTCTGAATCAATCTGAATCAAGAAACCCAACAAAAATCATCTGTCAAGGAGAAAGGTAAACAATAGTTCAGACTACTAAGTTCACATACACAAAAACCCCAAAAACAAATCAATCTGAATCAAGAAACCCAACAAAAATAAACAGCCAGCAAAATCAAATTTAGTACAAAAATAAACAGCCAGCAAAGTAAACAGCCATGAACGGAAGAGAAAACTAAGAGTTGCAAAATTGTTTAGTACAAAAATAATGCCTTCCTAACTCCACTTTCACAACTCATCTCCAAACAGAAATACAATGCAAAAGAGATTGAATTTGGGGTATGCTCAGTATAAATGCCTCGTTCAAAAGGGTATCATTCCACTTCCAAGTATGTGTAATTAGCTTTTATTCTTTCACTCTTCATCTTCTATTAACTTATTTGAAGCTTGATTATAATCAAATAAATCTATGGACATATATGGTAATAAGGCATATAATATGAATGAAGTGTAAATAATATAATATAGCTAGTAAACACTTAGACTGAGGTGCTGTGGAGTATAAAGAACCAACGTAACAGTCGATTGAGAATATTTTTTTTAAAAAATGTTATTTTTAAGAATATTATAGTAAAGTAAATTCAATATTAAACTCTGCTTCTTAAAGTAATTAAACAAATTTCTGAAAAGAAGAGGCCAGAATGCCAAAAGATATTAATGAAAAGGTATTGATTTAGTCCACACTTTCTATGAATTTTGATGAAAAAGGTATTGATTTAGGTATAATAGGTATAATTTTTTCAATCAAGGATGAGTCTCAGCAACTTGCTCAATGAATTTTTAAACAATCATAAGTAATATAATAACATATCAAGCAAGCAAGTAATCATTACATGGTAAGGATAATTTAGAGAACCAATAATCATATTCAGAGAACCAATAATCATATTGCTACTAAGTTCAAATGCTACTAAGTTCAAATACTACTAAATATATCATGAAAGCAATTGAAAATAGGATACTGGATATGTAAGTTTTCAACAGATTGCCTTACCAGATGAAATCAACTTAGCAATGGAGGAGTTGAATGTATCTATCTATGACTTTCGGGGCTCGAACTAAGCTGTTAAAAACAAGATCATGACAATGTAGTTGTTCAATAAACAAATGGACTCTGATGAAGTCAAACATTAGAAAAGAAGTCATACCTTAAGTAATTAAATATATCAGTGCAGTATCTCCAAACATTAACTGAGCCGTATTTACACAGACACTCAACGTAGAAACCATAGACCTGGAAGACAAACAAATGATCATTATCAAACAAGCTAACTGAATAACCCAACCAAAAAAATCAACCCTACTAGTTGAACCGGTAGTGGAAAATCAATTGGTGTGGTTGGAAGAGGGGAATGGAGAAACAAAGAGGGGTTGTTACCAGGCTACTCGGAGGCGTACCAAAGGCTGCTCGAGGCTAGAGTACAAAGAGGGGAATGGTGAAACAAAGAAGGTAAAGGAGAGAAAGACGAACACTAGTCCGCCAGCCGAGGCTACTCGGAGGAACCCTAGAGTACAAAGAGGGGAATGGAGAAACAAATAGGGGAAAGGAGAAACGTACCAGAGGCTGCTCGAGGCTACTCGGAGGCGTCGGCTACAGGAGGCGTCGTGGTCGCCGAACACTACTCCGCTAGCCGTACCAGAGGTTCGTACCAGGAGTTGTTACCAGGCTGCTCGGAGGCGTCGGCTATTTGAGGAGGAGGCGGTGGAGGAGCCGTCGTCAGGAGCTTCGTCCTCTTGTTGGAAATAGAAAACCCTAAAATGATATCGGGTTAGGAGGATACCTATTCATAAGTCTGCTGGTATGAATTCCCATTGCTCCCAAAAGGAGAGAAGAGAACCTCCAACAAAAAAACCCTAGCCACCAGCTTTCTTCTATTCTCTATGAAAAAACCTAGCAGCCGGACTTTCAAATGGCCTACCACCAAGCAACTAACACCTCTACTCCACACCTATTTCGGATTTGTGCTCGTTTCTCAGGCCATGAACCCCGATTCCGTCAACTCTGAAGCCGACCAACTCCCCCTTACCACCCAACACCCCGTGCTCGAGGAGATCTAATAATCTCCGGTACCAAGCGAAGGCTATATGTGCCGTCGTCCCCAGATCCAAGCTCAATCTCCGCCCTCTCAAGATCTGGGTTTTCTTCTTCAAACTCCTATTTCGTTTCCAACTACCCACTGTTGCTTTCTCAGGGTGTCCCTCTCCGGTTGAAGCAATGGTTTCCGGTGCCTCGAACTAAATCAGTGGATTCTTTTATTTTTCATGTGAAAGGCGTCTCAGTACCCCTGTCTCCGCCGTGGACTGGTTTTTGTGCATTCTCTCGTGGATCTTGCAAGATCTATAAAAGAAATCTGCATCGAAATATTAAGCTTATACTATCTTGGGGTTGTGCCTTAGACCCTTATCTTCCGGATTGCTTCAGTCCGTTTTTGTTGATGTTTACTGTTTTACTCTCAGGCTCCGTAACAACCGTTTTGGTCATAACAAATGGTTTCTCTTTGGCCTTTGTTGTTTTGTCCGACCTTTGCAGTGACCCTGAGATTTTAGAACCTACAAGTTAACAGGTTATGGGTTTGCTTGATTGATCTCTAGTCTCTTGCATTCCTGAACGTGATGTTACCAACTTCCTTAAAATTTGGATCTACTACCAAATAGTTAAACTTAAACAAGAGTCCTTTACACAAAAGTAGTTCTAATTATTGTTGAGAATCTCTACTCTAAGACAGTCCAAATGTCAATTGAGAATGTTCAACACAACCTACTAAAAAATCTAAAAGTGATAATCAAGGACTTGAACCCAACAATGCCGTCAACTTACCAGATGTGGCTTTCGTTTTCTTGCTCAGTTCTACTGCTCAGATCTTCTTCGCTGGTCAAGTCCTCGTCTTGAACTCTTCAAAAAAAAAAATCACACATATCTAGCTTGACGGCGTAACCCGCCTCCAAACTAAAAGGGTAATCCCGTCAACTAACCATATCGACTTACACGCTTTCGGTAGTGAACTAACCATTTCGACTTACATGCTTCCGGTTGTTACACAAACCAAATTCCAAATAAAACTTTCATGCTTCCCGTTGTTTCACAAACCGAATTCCAAATAAATCGCTAAAATGACAAATTTTCTTTTTGTAATGGGAAGATTGAATTTGAAATTGAAAAAAAAAATCTTTATTGTAAAGGGTTCAACTTAGATCTACATGAAATGATCTTTCACCGAGTCCGTTTGCTCAACTCATGGTTATTCATGCTCTCTCGTTGATGAGTTCATTCGATCCTTTGCATTTTGACAATGGCTTCTCGTGCATTTTCCATCAAGAGTTCATTTTCGGTGGACAATGTCTCGTGTGGCCATTGACCGTCAATCCCTCCAAAAACAAAATTGATCGATCAATCATAACATTAGCACTTAATTGTTTTAAACCAACTCTTAACCAACATTAGGTGAACAATTTTCTCTCTTCAAACCTTTATTCTTTATCCATTTAGATCTACACCTTTATAGGTCATGATTCCCGTCTTTTGCAATTTCGTCTTCCGAGGATTGATGTTGTCGTTTGTGGGCGGTTTCGAGCATTTTGTCGAGAAGGAGGCGTGGATTTGTGATCGACTCCTGATGAATCTGTTGCAGTCCAAATCTGAGGTGTCCACAGTTGTTTCCCAGGCTTCCTACCTGTGTACTTCCTTCGAAGATGAACGTCCATGCTCGTTGACTCTCATTGGTTGGATCATCCTGCTTTTCCTTGAAGACCTTTTTGCTTTCGGGATTTTTTTTGATGTATTTTTGTGTATCTCTATTCTCCTTTGTTTGTGGTTCCTCATGACGGTAAGTCCGTCTGCCGATCCTTTTCGGCCTTTCGACCCACTAGACGACGCGTCGTCTAGTGGTTCGAACCGCTTTCCATTATCAAAAAAAAAAAAAAAAAAAAAATAAGTCTGCTGGTATGAACCGTTCCCACTTACTGATTGAAAAAAAAATAATTGCATATTACTTAGGCAACGGAATTATCCAATTCTACCGCTACAATTTATTTAAAAATTTAGGCGAATTCTTTTTGGGATAATTTGACATAGTAGGCTTTTTTGAGTTTTAGTTTAAGAAAGTGTACCCCAAATTTTTTACCACTTTCATTTAATAGTAGGTAAAAAATATTAACTCTTCTATTTAGAAAGAAAGGAATAAATGATGTTTGTTATTTGTTATATAAGTATAAGTTTTAATTTTTAATTACTGAATTTGTTTTTTTTAAATATTATTTTTCTTTCCTTTTTTATTTTTTATTTATTTTCTTTTTTATTTTCTGTACTAAATTTATCATACCGGAATTTCTCATACCAGAATTTTTCATACCAGAATTTTCATACCAGAAAGTATCATACGAAAAGTTCATACCAGAAATTTCTTACGAAAAGTTCATACCAGAATTTTGTCATACAAGAATTTTGTCATACCAGAATTTCTTAAACCAGATTTTCATACCATAAATTACATACCAAAAAATTACATTTTGTCATACCAGAATTTTTTTACACCAGATTTTCATACCATAAAATTACATACCATAAAGTTACATACCATAAAATTGTATTTTGTCTTACCAGAATTTTTTTTATACCAAATTTTCATACCATAAAATTACATGCCATAAGACTAGGTAAAACCATCATAAAATCACATACCATAAAAAAGACTACCCTCCCCTCCATGATTTGTGCCTGTAAATTGCAAAACAAACATACGTACATATACATTCGTATGAGTACACCTAGTATACATTTGCGAAACCACAACACCCCCTCCCACTCACCCTCGGTTGTACATCCGTAAATTGTGAATTGATGTACATTAGTATGACTACTACACCTGTACATTTGCAAGAGAATTGTGAATTGATGACTACACCTGTACATTTGCAAAACCAAAACCAACCACCACCACCACCCCCCACACCCACAAAAACAACAAAAACGCAAAACCAGAACCAAATAAACCCTCCCCCTCCCCCCCCCCCACACATTCTGCTGCATCAATTAGTAAAACGTTCTGCTACATCAATTGCGAATTGCACAGGTTGCAGTCCCCCAACCCCAAAACCCAAATTCTGCTACATCAACTCGTAAAGCATTTCAAGAACGGGGGAGCAAAGAAGCAGATAAGAGAGGGTAAGATTAAGGTCGACCAAGGGTTGGCGGCGGCGCCCGGTTCCGGCGATGTCCGACAGGCGAGGTGGTGGAGCAGGCGGCAGCGGTACTCCAGCGAAGTTAGGGAGGAGGCAGCCAGAGAAAAGAGACCGGAAGAGAAGAGAAGAAGAATTGTGGATTTTAGGTTTGTGTGAACGGTAAAAATATTAGTGGGGTACATTTATTAATTGGAAAACTAACAAAAGCCTACTTAGTATATAATTTAAAAAAAAAAGCCTACTTAATAAATTAGCCCATTCTTTTTTGGCTCTTATTATCCCGCTTTTATTTTAGAATATTGAATTGATTTTTTTTATTGTAACATTTAGGCGACGGAATTATCCTATTCCGCTGCTACAATTTATTTAAAAATTTAGGCGAATTTTTTTTGGCTCTATTTATCCCGCTTTTATTTTAGAATATTGAATTCATTTTTTTTATTGTAACATTTAGGCGAAGGAATTATATTATTCCGCTGCTACAATTTATTTAAAAATTTAGGCGAATTTCTTTTTGCTCTATTTATCCCGCTTTTGTTTTAGAATATTGAATTGTTTTTTTTATTGTAACATTTAGGCGACAGAAATGCTTAAGTCCGCTGCTTGAATTGCATTAGGCGGCAGAATTTTCTAAGTCAGTCGCCTGGTAACCTTATTTCCAAAAAAAACAATTTCATTTATGTGATCAAGACTGTTGCCTGATTTTCAATCTTATAATAGAAAAAAATTATACCCTAAAATGTAAAAAAAAAAATGTACTTGATCAATTTAACGAAACATAAATTTGTTTTACAAACCGTTTTGAGTTTTCAAAAAATGCAAATACACAATGTTCTTTCATATAATCAATCATCTTCTTCTTATCCAAATTGTGCATGATCTTCTTCTTCACCAAATTGTCTCCCGTCTTCGTCTTTGTCTTCCTCTTCCTCTTCGTCTTCCACTTTGTCTTCCTCTTCTTCCACTTCAAGGTCAATAGTAACATCAAAGACTCCGTTATATATCATGCTGTGCTCTTGATAGGGTTCTTTAACGTGATTTCCAATAGGAGGTCTCCCATCTTCATGTGTTGCAAGTGTTCTAGGATCATACACATTCCTATGAGAGCTCACAT
The DNA here is from genome assembly GCA_033239125.1 of Fagopyrum homotropicum. Lineage (NCBI taxonomy): Eukaryota > Viridiplantae > Streptophyta > Magnoliopsida > Caryophyllales > Polygonaceae > Fagopyrum > Fagopyrum homotropicum. Next base: position 142,107,222 of record BSWB01000005.1, read on the forward strand.
TAACTACTTTCCAATTCTCACCCGCTTTCGGATCATCCACGTAAAATACTTGTTTTGTCTTGGTCGCAAGACAAAAGGGAGAATCTTCATACCAACTACTACTAGTATCAACAGATATCATGCCATGATCTACCTTTGTACTGTCATTGTTATAAGGATCGGTATCATACCACCTACACTTGAACAATACAACTGGCATCCGATCTGTGTATAGCAGTTCGACCACATATTCAAGGATCCCATAGTAGTTGGTACTATCTGTCTCTACCATCACTCCACAATTTTGTGTTTGCAAGTATCGATCTTTATCCCATGATATGAACTTGACCCCATTCACATAACAAGAAGAATAGACAGAGTGGCTTTGTGGTCTTCTAGCCAAATTGAGAACCCCTGACTTTAAGTAAGGATCTTCAGAGCTATTAAGTGCTTCAACTTGTAAGATTCACAATATTAGTGTAGGTTGGATGGTAATAGAGATTGTACAATCGAAAACACAATTTATGTGTATGTACCCAATCTAGGAAGTAAAGATGAAAATCAAGCATACGTGAATTCTCGTGTAAAATCCGGAATTTTTATTCCGTCTATTTCCGTTATAAAATAGATCTCGATCAGTTGATCCATATCCGTTTACTTAGTTAGACACATTATTATAAAATTTATCATTTTATGTAGATTTCCTTCACATAAAATGATGGAATCCTTTAAAAGTTTATCATTTTATGTAGCTTCCCCTTCACATAAAATGATAGGATCTTTATAAAATTTATCATTTTAGGTAGCTTACCTTCACATAAAATAATAAGTTTAGCCCTATTTTAGAATATGACAAGGTCCGGACAAGTCTGTGACGAAGCTGTGACAAGGTCCAGACAAGTCTGTGACGAAGCTGTGACAAGGCCGTGACGAAGCTGTGACAAGGCCAGACAAGGCTGTGACGAGTATGTGACAAGGCCAGACAAGACTGTGACGAGTCTGTGACAAGCCCAGACAGGCTGTTGACAGCCCAGCGCCAGCAGCACGTTCAGCCCAGCCGCCCAGCTGCTTCATGCGTCCAGCCCAGAAGCAGCCACTTCTGCCCTGTCCAGCGCCAGCCTTCAGCAGCTCCAGCCCGCTTCCTTGTCCGCTCCAGCCCAGCAGCAGTAGCGTTGCTTTCCAGCCCAGCAGCAGCGCCAACTCCAGCCCGTTACTCCAGCCATTCGGATGTGAAGAGAGAAGCCCAACAAGCTGTAGGAAATAAACCGTTCAGCACTTATACATAATTAATTAGAGAGAAGATCTTTTACCTTAAACGCTTCCTAAAATCAAGGGATACAACTGCTCACCTTCCTTCTCCTCAGCCGTCCAGAATCATCAGCAACCATCGCCCTTCTGTTCGATCCTGCTTGTGAACGTTGGCTTCCACAATCGTACCACCGGTAGAGCAACAACCTTCTCTAGAATCGGACTGAATTCGGGCAGCTTCTGTATATTTCGGTAAGGATTAATCTACCATTCATCTTCACCTCTTTAATTAGTCGTTCATGAATACCTGCGATGACAACTCCATCTCGACCACTCCGTGACAGTAGCAAGGCTAGAAGGAGTTGGCCAATCCGTGTAGTAGTAGAAGACGCCTCAGCCAGTGGAGGTTGAAGAGGTGAGTCTTTCTGCAGTCCCTATCCTTGCCTCTAGAAGTTAGTATATAATCTTATGTATGTGTACTGTTTCCGTAATGCTAGAATGATGAACTACTGTAGTCGGACTTGAACATAGGTTAGGTTGACCTTGTGTAGCTGCTGAGTATATAGACCGAAGGATAGGAACAAAGGACTGCAGTAAGGATGAAAAACAGAAATAAGAGGGCTGTTGTAATTCATTTTATTTCCTTCAGCTTTTAGGTTACCAACAGCCCATCTTGTCGATCAATTATAAAACGTTTGGATAAAGATCCACCGTTGAATTTTGGATATGTTGTAGACGGATATATGTAGTTTAGCATATTAAAATTTGGGGAGAAATGAACGGTCGGATTGAAAGTTATGAGCTCCCGAAGTTAGGTAGTTGAGCAGTTTTGGTAAACTTGAATTTTGGCTAAGTATAGGATATTAGAGTGAAGGAACCGACTTTGTGAATTATTATAAAAATATCGGCTGAACAGTTTGGAGAAATTCTTTCTTCTAAGGTTAGATAGAACCTCATAGATGATCTAGAGATTTAATTCGGAAAATTTTCAAGTTGTTAAGAATTTTATATTTAGAGCCGAAGTTAAACCTTTTCGATTCTTCCGGAAAATAGAAACATAGGAAAAACGTCAGTTTGGAACCAAATAAAATTCTAGGAGTGAGAATATATTTTTAGAACCTCCAATAGGAGTTTAGACATGAAATTTAAGGTTTTCGAGAAAATCGGAACCAAGGGTAAAATGGTCATTTTACCCTAAAACTAATACTGTAACTAGTACGTTTTAATACTTTATTTGATCTTAGAAGTTTTAGACTTCTATCTACGTAAAAGTGTGCTAATACACTTATCGCCTTTGACAGGCAACTGAGTGGTTACAGTTTACAGAGCGAGTGGTTTATAAAGAGTCGAGCGTTATAACAGGTAAGTCCTTTGGGCTTACTTAGCTGACTACTAAATATGAGTATAAATGATGATGGTGGTGTGTGATTGACATGTTAGAGAGATAGGTTGTGATATATAATTACCGACCTATATTTTGGCCTAAGAGTAACGGGCGGTGGCATTCCGCTCAGTAGCTCGCGGGGCGCTGGGGGTTTCTTTCGGGACTAGTCCACACATGGTTTGTAGTGATGCTACCAAAGGAAGTCAGCTAGACCTACACCAGTTGGATAAGGAACGGAGGCGAGAACTAATAATAGTTCTCGTGCCACAACTTAAATTGAATAATGTGAATCACTTAAATAATAGATAATAATTGGTTGAATGCCAGCATGATGTTTGTTTATTTTTATTTCTGCTTGTGTTTGTGCTATTATCATTTTGCTTATATTTGGATAGTTAGCTAACTGTTGATATGTTGTTTAGATTTGACACAGGTTAGAGCAGATGCCGAGTGATCCAGATGGTAGTGGTCAGCCGGGGTGTCGTACTTTAGGATGTTTTGCAGTTTTTGCATTTGTGGGTTTTACAGTTGAACATTGTTTCCTTTCGTACCTTGTTATGTTACTTTTCCGGCTGTAGTTGATCTGGTCACATTCATGCATTGTTAAAAACTATTTTATGATTTCTGGTTTTTCCTTATCTGTGCCTTGTTGTAAGATCATGTTAAGTTGTTGTCAAACTAAGGTCGGGACCCACTGTGCGGTCCTAACCAGTAACTCCCTAAGTTGTAAAATTTGGGGTGTTACAACATGGTATCAGAGCTCTAGGTTGGCAACAATGGCACTTGAATCTTCTAAAAAGGTCATATAAGTAAATAAACAGAACCCAAAAAGGGTCTGAGTTTTCCAAAGAGGATTTTGGTTTTAAAATGCATACAGAGTCGGGTTGGGATAGAAAGTACGGACGACCACCACTACCTCCGCGGATCTCGGCAGCTTAGTACATTTAGAAATGTTATATTGATGTAGTAGCTGCTTATAAAGATATGTACAATAGATAACTTATGTCGAAGGTTAGTATCATAATAATATATTATGTCCTTAATAGAGATTAATGAGTTCCTCACTCCGTTGGCACATCTAAGTAGATTTTGAAGGGTGTCAACGTGAGGATTAGTATGCACATCTTATGTGCATTAGGGTAGACGAATGGCAGACAACTCCTCCGATTGGTTGAGGAACGTCGAGATTGAAAAGTGAAGGCTGAAGGACAACACCAACGACCATGGCATGAAGGGGATCCCGAGTTAACTTAATAGGAACAAATGAAGATTATACATGAGAGTAGTTCCGGAAAAGCATTGGATGGTCGACAATGATGCAGATTTGGAGCGACATCACAGAGGTCCTTTCAAGTGTGGTGTAAAATGACGATACGAACCACGTAGATACCGTCAAAAACAGTCATAGTAATGAAAGTCAAAGTAAGGTTTAGAACCAATCCAAACAAGAAATAATAAATTTAAGCTTACCGACAGACCAAAATATGAAGGTTGTTGTTAGAAGCAGGGCGGAATATGACCACTATTGGCAAGGTAAGTCGGCATCCTAATCAAGAGGGTCCCACCTAGACACTGATAACCTAAGAGTTAAGAAGAGAGATGTCGTCAAACCAACTATGAGGACTTAAAGAGCCGCACAACTGAAGCTTATGGAATTGCCAGAAAGTGGAGGGTAGAATTCATAAGTATGGAGGCAGAGTGACTTTCTGTATGACAAGTGAGTTACAAGAAAGATGGTGTTACAAATATCCAAATGATAGAATCTTGAAAGCGGAGTCAAAGGATCACTATAAAGGCAACATTATAATTTAACACCAACTCAGGAACAAGAGTGTGTGAAATGATCGTGGCATACCCAAGGGCCGTAATAACTTCCCTCTCACAATGGGACTTAAGTTACCAACACCAACGATTCACACAAGAGCACCGCAAGCAGTTGATGACTGAGGTAAAAGAAGTCATGAAGATGTATTTACGAGCTATCGTGGGAAATCTGATGAGTCCATTGACGGCAGATGAATGATGCAGCTAAAATAGGAAAGAGTATCGTGGGCTTATAGTGAGAAAGAGAAGTGTGAATTATAGAAGAAGCGAAAGGAGTATAAACAGAGAAGCTGGAGGAGATAGATTTCCACCAAGTAAATCAAACTTCAAAGAGATAGAAGAAAGGTTAGTCTATGATATTGTAGAAGGTCAACAATAGACTAAATGGTAACTATCGGAGCCTTTACATGTGAGGGTTAACTAGTAGTGACTGGTTGACATATAAGAAGAATAAACACACGGTTACAAATGAATTCTATCGACATGTGGAGAAGTCCTTAAAGAGATCAAATACGACAATTGTAAAGTCAAATCGATACGAGTGCAAGTAATACCGAATAATTCAAGTCAGTAAATCTAATTAAAATTGTAAAGGAAGAGTTGACGGTCAGAAATGACCCCTTATATAATTAATGATATAAAGAGAATGGTTGTGAGAAGTTGTTTACTTGCGGGCTAAGAAAAAGGTACAAATCATAGTAAGTACAAATGAAGTCGTATTAGAAGAACTAGAGGAGTAAGAAGAATTGATTAGATCCTACGTCAGTCCAGATAGAGGTTACTTAGCATTCCCCACAAATGAGATGGATGGTGCTCTTTCGAGCAAAAGTTGTGGTCAATTTCTAGATTTACAAAGGAGAGTTGACTTTAGCTTTAAGTTAAAGCCGGGCACGAGACTGATCTCGAAGGCCCCGTGACGCATGGCACCGATAGAGCTGTTTGAAGTGAAGAAGTAGTTATCGGAGTTAGCAGAGAAGGGCTTCATACACCCTAGTGTTTCTCCATGGGGGGGCTCCGATATTGTTTGTGAGGAAGAAGGATGGATCGATGAGGTTATACATCGATTACAGAGATTTGAATAAGGTCACCATCAAGAACAATATCCACTGCCTAGCATAGATGATCTGCTGGACCAGCTGCATGGAGCGTCAGTGTTCTCGAGGATAGATTTGAGATCGGGTTATCACCAGCTGAGGGTGAGAGATCAGGACATACCTAAGACGGCATTCCGGACTAGGTATGGTCATTATGAGTTTGTAGTGATGCCATTCGGGCTCACTAATGCGCCAGCAGTATTTATGGAGTTGATGAATGGGATTTTCATCGACTTCTTAGACCAGTTTGTAGTGGTCTTCATCGACGACATTCTAGTTTACTCTAGAAGTCGAGAGGAGCATGCCGGGCACTTGAGGACAGTGCTGCAGATTCTACAGGATAGTCAGCTATATGCTAAACTATCCAAGTGTGAGTTCTGGATGTCAGAGGTGGCGTTCCTTGGCCATGTAGTGACTGTTGAGGGGATTAAGGTCGACCCGGCGAAGATTGAGTCAGTGTCTTCTTGGCAGCCTCCGAAGAGTGTGAAGGAGGTTCGCAACTTCCTAGGATTGGCAGGTTATTACCGTCGGTTTGTGGAAGGGTTTTCTCTGATCGCCCGACCACTTACTTCCCTCCTAAGAAAGACTACTCGGTACGTATGGTCTGAGCCGTGTCAGCAGAGTTTTGATGAGCTGAAGAGGAGATTGACGTCTGCTCCGATCTTAGCACAGCCTGAGGGTACAGAGGACTTTGTAGTGTACAGTGACGCATCCAAGCTGGGCTTGGGGTGTGTCTTGATGCAGAGGGGTAAGGTTATAGCATATGCGTCTCGACAGCTGAAGACGTATGAAGAGAACTACCCCACTCATGACCTGGAGTTAGCAGCAGTAGTGCACGCTCTTAAGATCTGGCGTCATTATCTCTATGGAGCGACCTGTCAGATCTTCACAGACCATAAGAGTCTGAAGTACATATTCACTCAGCGGGAGTTGAATAACCGCCAGAGACGGTGGCTAGAGTTGATCAAGGATTTTGACCTTGAGATTCTTTACCACCCCGGAAAGGCGAATGTAGTTGCTGACGCTTTGAGTCTGAAGACGCCTCGGGAGAAGGCGATAGCTCGGTTGACAGTACAACCACAGTTACAGAGAGACTTAGCTTGGTTGGAGGTAGAGATCCAGTTCCCCGATACAGCTCATCAGTTAGCCACCTTAGAGTTACTTCCTGACCTGTTGGGTGAGATCCGACAGAAGCAGGAGACCTGTCCGACTTTGACCCGGATCCGAGACCGGATGTCACGAGATGAGGCACCTCAGTTCACTATCGGTGCCGATGGAGTGATGAGACGACAGGACCGTGTCTGTGTGTCATCAGACAGTGAGCTGAGACAGAGGATACTAGGTGAGGCTCATGCTACCCCTTACTCCGTACATCCAGGAGCGAGTAAGATGTATAAGGACGTAAGACGTTCCTTCTGGTGGGGTGGTTTGAAGCCTGATGTGGCCCGATATGTAGCCCAGTGTGCGACCTGTCAGCAGGTCAAGATTGAGCATCGTAGATCCGGAGGAGAGCTACACCCACTTCCAGTACCACATTGGAAGTGGGAAGACATTTCTATGGATTTCGTTACTGGATTGAGGCTCAGCAGAGGTTTTGATGCCATTTGGGTGGTGGTAGACCGCCTGACGAAGACCGCACGTTTCATTCCGATTAAGGAAACGTGGCCGGTAAACCGTCTAGCAGAGGAGTTCACCAAACACATTGTGAGACTCCAGGGAGTACCGAGGACTATCGTCTCCGACAGGGATGGACGTTTTACCTCGAGGTTTTGGCAGCAAGTACATACTGCTCTGGGGACGAGTCTTCACTTTACCACTGCTTACCACCCGCAGACAGACGGTCAGTCAGAGAGGACCATCCAGACCCTAGAGGACATGTTGAGGGCATGTGTGTTAGATTGGGGACAGGTATGGCCAGATCACCTCCCACTAGTAGAGTTTTCATATAATAACAGCTGGCATGCGTCTATTGGGATGGCACCTTATGAGGCTTTGTACGGACGGAGATGTCGTACACCGCTATGTTGGGATGAGCCTAGCAAGGCTGATGGAGTAGTACCAGATCAGATACAGGACGACATCGCCCGGATTGCCTTAGTCCGGGAAAGGATGTTAGCAGCTCAGAGTCGTCAGAAGTCCTACGCCGACAAAAGGCGTCGACCTTTGGAGTTTAGAGTAGGTGCACAGGTGTGGTTGAGAGTGTCACCTACGAGAGGAGTTAGACGTTTCGGCATTAAGGGGAAGCTGAGTCCCCGGTATGTCGACCCATTTGAGATCATAGAGAGAGTCGGAGAGGTTGCCTACCGACTAGCACTGCCACCGAGATTAGAGGGAGTACACCCAGTTTTTCATGTATCTCAGCTGCGAGAGTACATACCGGACCCTAGACACATCATCAGTCATGAGGATTTGATAGTTGAGCCAGACCACACTTTTGTGGAGTATCCAGTAGCCGTCCTAGAGCGTAGCATTAGGCGCCTGCGTTCTAAAGAGATACCGATGCTGAGGATTCAGTGGTCTAGACGAGGAGTTGATGAGGCTACCTGGGAGACAGAGGAGAGCATTAGACGTAACTACCCTGAGTTCTTTGCGGAGTTAGCCGCTACCTCAGTACCGACGGGTTAGTACTAAGACGAGACCTTATATGACTTCTGTGATTATATGTTTACATAATTGTTTATGTCTATGTGCTTGATGACGTGAGTAGTTGCTTGCTAGAATATATTTCTCGAAGGGAAATGTATGGGGTAGGTATCTTATTCCAAGTTTCGGGACGAAACTTAATTTAAGGGGGTACTGATGTAAAATCCGGAATTTTTATTCCGTCTATTTCCGTTATAAAATAGATCTCGATCAGTTGATCCATATCCGTTTACTTAGTTAGACACATTATTATAAAATTTATCATTTTATGTAGATTTCCTTCACATAAAATGATGGAATCCTTTAAAAGTTTATCATTTTATGTAGCTTCCCCTTCACATAAAATGATAGGATCTTTATAAAATTTATCATTTTAGGTAGCTTACCTTCACATAAAATAATAAGTTTAGCCCTATTTTAGAATATGACAAGGTCCGGACAAGTCTGTGACGAAGCTGTGACAAGGTCCAGACAAGTCTGTGACGAAGCTGTGACAAGCCCAGACAAGGCCGTGACGAAGCTGTGACAAGGCCAGACAAGGCTGTGACGAGTCTGTGACAAGGCCAGACAAGGCTGTGACGAGTCTGTGACAAGCCCAGACAGGCTGTTGACAGCCCAGCGCCAGCAGCACGTTCAGCCCAGCCGCCCAGCTGCTTCATGCGTCCAGCCCAGAAGCGGCCACTTCTGCCCTGTCCAGCGCCAGCCTTCAGCAGCTCCAGCCCGCTTCCTTGTCCGCTCCAGCCCAGCAGCAGTAGCGTTGCTTTCCAGCCCAGCAGCAGCGCCAACTCCAGCCCGTTACTCCAGCCATTCGGATGTGAAGAGAGAAGCCCAACAAGCTGTAGGAAATAAACCGTTCAGCACTTATACATAATTAATTAGAGAGAAGATCTTTTACCTTAAACGCTTCCTAAAATCAAGGGATACAGCTGCTCACCTTCCTTCTCCTCAGCCGTCCAGAATCATCAGCAACCATCGCCCTTCTGTTCGATCCTGCTTGTGAACGTTGGCTTCCACAATCGTACCACCGGTAGAGCAACAACCTTCTCTAGAATCGGACTGAATTCGGGCAGCTTCTGTATATTTCGGTAAGGATTAATCTACCATTCATCTTCACCTCTTTAATTAGTCGTTCATGAATACCTGCGATGACAACTCCATCTCGACCACTCCGTGACAGTAGCAAGGCTAGAAGGAGTTGGCCAATCCGTGTAGTAGTAGAAGACGCCTCAGCCAGTGGAGGTTGAAGAGGTGAGTCTTTCTGCAGTCCCTATCCTTGCCTCTAGAAGTTAGTATATAATCTTATGTATGTGTACTGTTTCCGTAATGCTAGAATGATGAACTACTGTAGTCGGACTTGAACATAGGTTAGGTTGACCTTGTGTAGCTGCTGAGTATATAGACCGAAGGATAGGAACAAAGGACTGCAGTAAGGATGAAAAACAGAAATAAGAGGGCTGTTGTAATTCATTTTATTTCCTTCAGCTTTTAGGTTACCAACAGCCCATCTTGTCGATCAATTATAAAACGTTTGGATAAAGATCCACCGTTGAATTTTGGATATGTTGTAGACGGATATATGTAGTTTAGCATATTAAAATTTGGGGAGAAATGAACGGTCGGATTGAAAGTTATGAGCTCCCGAAGTTAGGTAGTTGAGCAGTTTTGGTAAACTTGAATTTTGGCTAAGTATAGGATATTAGAGTGAAGGAACCGACTTTGTGAATTATTATAAAAATATCGGCTGAACAGTTTGGAGAAATTCTTTCTTCTAAGGTTAGATAGAACCTCATAGATGATCTAGAGATTTAATTCGGAAAATTTTCAAGTTGTTAAGAATTTTATATTTAGAGCCGAAGTTAAACCTTTTCGATTCTTCCGGAAAATAGAAACATAGGAAAAACGTCAGTTTGGAACCAAATAAAATTCTAGGAGTGAGAATATATTTTTAGAACCTCCAATAGGAGTTTAGACATGAAATTTAAGGTTTTCGAGAAAATCGGAACCAAGGGTAAAATGGTCATTTTACCCTAAAACTAATACTGTAACTAGTACGTTTTAATACTTTATTTGATCTTAGAAGTTTTAGACTTCTATCTACGTAAAAGTGTGCTAATACACTTATCGCCTTTGACAGGCAACTGAGTGGTTACAGTTTACAGAGCGAGTGGTTTATAAAGAGTCGAGCGTTATAACAGGTAAGTCCTTTGGGCTTACTTAGCTGACTACTAAATATGAGTATAAATGATGATGGTGGTGTGTGATTGACATGTTAGAGAGATAGGTTGTGATATATAATTACCGACCTATATTTTGGCCTAAGAGTAACGGGCGGTGGCATTCCGCTCAGTAGCTCGCGGGGCGCTGGGGGTTTCTTTCGGGACTAGTCCACACATGGTTTGTAGTGATGCTACCAAAGGAAGTCAGCTAGACCTACACCAGTTGGATAAGGAACGGAGGCGAGAACTAATAATAGTTCTCGTGCCACAACTTAAATTGAATAATGTGAATCACTTAAATAATAGATAATAATTGGTTGAATGCCAACATGATGTTTGTTTATTTTTATTTCTGCTTGTGTTTGTGCTATTATCATTTTGCTTATATTTGGATAGTTAGCTAACTGTTGATATGTTGTTTAGATTTGACACAGGTTAGAGCAGATGCCGAGTGATCCAGATGGTAGTGGTCAGCCGGGGTGTCGTACTTTAGGATGTTTTGCAGTTTTTGCATTTGTGGGTTTTACAGTTGAACATTGTTTCCTTTCGTACCTTGTTATGTTACTTTTCCGGCTGTAGTTGATCTGGTCACATTCATGCATTGTTAAAAACTATTTTATGATTTCTGGTTTTTCCTTATCTGTGCCTTGTTGTAAGATCATGTTAAGTTGTTGTCAAACTAAGGTCGGGACCCACTGTGCGGTCCTAACCAGTAACTCCCTAAGTTGTAAAATTTGGGGTGTTACAACATGGTATCAGAGCTCTAGGTTGGCAACAATGGCACTTGAATCTTCTAAAAAGGTCATATAAGTAAATAAACAGAACCCGAAAAGGGTCTGAGTTTTCCAAAGAGGATTTTGGTTTTAAAATGCATACAGAGTCGGGTTGGGATAGAAAGTACGGACGACCACCACTACCTCCGCGGATCTCGGCAGCTTAGTACATTTAGAAATGTTATATTGATGTAGTAGCTGCTTATAAAGATATGTACAATAGATAACTTATGTCGAAGGTTAGTATCATAATAATATATTATGTCCTTAATAGAGATTAATGAGTTCCTCACTCCGTTGGCACATCTAAGTAGATTTTGAAGGGTGTCAACGTGAGGATTAGTATGCACATCTTATGTGCATTAGGGTAGACGAATGGCAGACAACTCCTCCGATTGGTTGAGGAACGTCGAGATTGAAAAGTGAAGGCTGAAGGACAACACCAACGACCATGGCATGAAGGGGATCCCGAGTTAACTTAATAGGAACAAATGAAGATTATACATGAGAGTAGTTCCGGAAAAGCATTGGATGGTCGACAATGATGCAGATTTGGAGCGACATCACAGAGGTCCTTTCAAGTGTGGTGTAAAATGACGATACGAACCACGTAGATACCGTCAAAAACAGTCATAGTAATGAAAGTCAAAGTAAGGTTTAGAACCAATCCAAACAAGAAATATTAAATTTAAGCTTACCGACAGACCAAAATATGAATGTTGTTGTTAGAAGCAGGGCGGAATATGACCACTATTGGCAAGGTAAGTCGGCATCCTAATCAAGAGGGTCCCACCTAGACACTGATAACCTAAGAGTTAAGAAGAGAGATGTCGTCAAACCAACTATGAGGACTTAAAGAGCCGCACAACTGAAGCTTATGGAATTGCCAGAAAGTGGAGGGTAGAATTCATAAGTATGGAGGCAGAGTGACTTTCTGTATGACAAGTGAGTTACAAGAAAGATGGTGTTACAAATATCCAAATGATAGAATCTTGAAAGCGGAGTCAAAGGATCACTATAAAGGCAACATTATAATTTAACACCAACTCAGGAACAAGAGTGTGTGAAATGATCGTGGCATACCCAAGGGCCGTAATAACTTCCCTCTCACAATGGGACTTAAGTTACCAACACCAACGATTCACACAAGAGCACCGCAAGCAGTTGATGACTGAGGTAAAAGAAGTCATGAAGATGTATTTACGAGCTATCGTGGGAAATCTGATGAGTCCATTGACGGCAGATGAATGATGCAGCTAAAATAGGAAAGAGTATCGTGGGCTTATAGTGAGAAAGAGAAGTGTGAATTATAGAAGAAGCGAAAGGAGTATAAACAGAGAAGCTGGAGGAGATAGATTTCCACCAAGTAAATCAAACTTCAAAGAGATAGAAGAAAGGTTAGTCTATGATATTGTAGAAGGTCAACAATAGACTAAATGGTAACTATCGGAGCCTTTACATGTGAGGGTTAACTAGTAGTGACTGGTTGACATATAAGAAGAATAAACACACGGTTACAAATGAATTCTATCGACATGTGGAGAAGTCCTTAAAGAGATCAAATACGACAATTGTAAAGTCAAATCGATACGAGTGCAAGTAATACCGAATAATTCAAGTCAGTAAATCTAATTAAAATTGTAAAGGAAGAGTTGACGGTCAGAAATGACCCCTTATATAATTAATGATATAAAGAGAATGGTTGTGAGAAGTTGTTTACTTGCGGGCTAAGAAAAAGGTACAAATCATAGTAAGTACAAATGAAGTCGTATTAGAAGAACTAGAGGAGTAAGAAGAATTGATTAGATCCTACGTCAGTCCAGATAGAGGTTACTTAGCATTCCCCACAAATGAGATGGATGGTGCTCTTTCGAGCAAAAGTTGTGGTCAATTTCTAGATTTACAAAGGAGAGTTGACTTTAGCTTTAAGTTAAAGCCGGGCACGAGACTGATCTCGAAGGCCCCGTGACGCATGGCACCGATAGAGCTGTTTGAAGTGAAGAAGTAGTTATCGGAGTTAGCAGAGAAGGGCTTCATACACCCTAGTGTTTCTCCATGGGGGGGCTCCGATATTGTTTGTGAGGAAGAAGGATGGATCGATGAGGTTATACATCGATTACAGATATTTGAATAAGGTCACCATCAAGAACAATATCCACTGCCTAGCATAGATGATCTGCTGGACCAGCTGCATGGAGCGTCAGTGTTCTCGAGGATAGATTTGAGATCGGGTTATCACCAGCTGAGGGTGAGAGATCAGGACATACCTAAGACGGCATTCCGGACTAGGTATGGTCATTATGAGTTTGTAGTGATGCCATTCGGGCTCACTAATGCGCCAGCAGTATTTATGGAGTTGATGAATGGGATTTTCATCGACTTCTTAGACCAGTTTGTAGTGGTCTTCATCGACGACATTCTAGTTTACTCTAGAAGTCGAGAGGAGCATGCCGGGCACTTGAGGACAGTGCTGCAGATTCTACAGGATAGTCAGCTATATGCTAAACTATCCAAGTGTGAGTTCTGGATGTCAGAGGTGGCGTTCCTTGGCCATGTAGTGACTGCTGAGGGGATTAAGGTCGACCCGGCGAAGATTGAGTCAGTGTCTTCTTGGCAGCCTCCGAAGAGTGTGAAGGAGGTTCGCAACTTCCTAGGATTGGCAGGTTATTACCGTCGGTTTGTGGAAGGGTTTTCTCTGATCGCCCGACCACTTACTTCCCTCCTAAGAAAGACTACTCGGTACGTATGGTCTGAGCCGTGTCAGCAGAGTTTTGATGAGCTGAAGAGGAGATTGACGTCTGCTCCGATCTTAGCACAGCCTGAGGGTACAGAGGACTTTGTAGTGTACAGTGACGCATCCAAGCTGGGCTTGGGGTGTGTCTTGATGCAGAGGGGTAAGGTTATAGCATATGCGTCTCGACAGCTGAAGACGTATGAAGAGAACTACCCCACTCATGACTTGGAGTTAGCAGCAGTAGTGCACGCTCTTAAGATCTGGCGTCATTATCTCTATGGAGCGACCTGTCAGATCTTCACAGACCATAAGAGTCTAAAGTACATATTCACTCAGCGGGAGTTGAATAACCGCCAGAGACGGTGGCTAGAGTTGATCAAGGATTTTGACCTTGAGATTCTTTACCACCCCGGAAAGGCGAATGTAGTTGTTGACGCTTTGAGTCTGAAGACGCCTCGGGAGAAGGCGATAGCTCGGTTGACAGTACAACCACAGTTACAGAGAGACTTAGCTTGGTTGGAGGTAGAGATCCAGTTCCCCGATACAGCTCATCAGTTAGCCACCTTAGAGTTACTTCCTGACCTGTTGGGTGAGATCCGACAGAATCAGGAGACCTGTCCGACTTTGACCCGGATCCGAGACCGGATGTCACGAGATGAGGCACCTCAGTTCACTATCGGTGCCGATGGAGTGATGAGACGACAAGACCGTGTCTGTGTGCCATCAGACAGTGAGCTGAGACAGAGGATACTAGGTGAGGCTCATGCTACCCCTTACTCCGTACATCCAGGAGCGAGTAAGATGTATAAGGACGTAAGACGTTCCTTCTGGTGGGGTGGTTTGAAGCCTGATGTGGCCCGATATGTAGCACAGTGTGCGACCTGTCAGCAGGTCAAGATTGAGCATCGTAGATCCGGAGGAGAGCTACACCCACTTCCAGTACCACATTGGAAGTGGGAAGACATTTCTATGGATTTCGTTACTGGATTGAGGCTCAGCAGAGGTTTTGATGCCATTTGGGTGGTGGTAGACCGCCTGACGAAGACCGCACGTTTCATTCCGATTAAGGAAACGTGGCCGGTAAACCGTCTAGCAGAGGAGTTCACCAGACACATTGTGAGACTCCAGGGAGTACCGAGGACTATCGTCTCCGACAGGGATGGACGTTTTACCTCGAGGTTTTGGCAGCAAGTACATACTGCTCTGGGGACCAGTCTTCACTTTACCACTGCTTACCACCCGCAGACAGACGGTCAGTCAGAGAGGACCATCCAGACCCTAGAGGACATGTTGAGGGCATGTGTGTTAGATTGGGGACAGGTATGGCCAGATCACCTCCCACTAGTAGAGTTTTCATATAATAACAGCTGGCATGCGTCTATTGGGATGGCACCTTATGAGGCTTTGTACGGACGGAGATGTCGTACACCGCTATGTTGGGATGAGCCTAGCAAGGCTGATGGAGTAGTACCAGATCAGATACAGGACGACATCGCCCGGATTGCCTTAGTCCGGGAAAGGATGTTAGCAGCTCAGAGTCGTCAGAAGTCCTACGCCGACAAAAGGCGTCGACCTTTGGAGTTTAGAGTAGGTGCACAGGTGTGGTTGAGAGTGTCACCTACGAGAGGAGTTAGACGTTTCGGCATTAAGGGGAAGCTGAGTCCCCGGTATGTCGACCCATTTGAGATCATAGAGAGAGTCGGAGAGGTTGCCTACCGACTAGCACTGCCACCGAGATTAGAGGGAGTACACCCAGTTTTTCATGTATCTCAGCTGCGAGAGTACATACCGGACCCTAGACACATCATCAGTCATGAGGATTTGATAGTTGAGCCAGACCACACTTTTGTGGAGTATCCAGTAGCCGTCCTAGAGCGTAGCATTAGGCGCCTGCGTTCTAAAGAGATACCGATGCTGAGGATTCAGTGGTCTAGACGAGGAGTTGATGAGGCTACCTGGGAGACAGAGGAGAGCATTAGACGTAACTACCCTGAGTTCTTTGCGGAGTTAGCCGCTACCTCAGTACCGACGGGTTAGTACTAAGACGAGACCTTATATGACTTCTGTGATTATATGTTTACATAATTGTTTATGTCTATGTGCTTGATGACGTGAGTAGTTGCTTGCTAGAATATATTTCTCGAAGGGAAATGTATGGGGTAGGTATCTTATTCCAAGTTTCGGGACGAAACTTAATTTAAGGGGGTACTGATGTAAAATCCGGAATTTTTATTCCGTCTATTTCCGTTATAAAATAGATCTCGATCAGTTGATCCATATCCGTTTACTTAGTTAGACACATTATTATAAAATTTATCATTTTATGTAGATTTCCTTCACATAAAATGATGGAATCCTTTAAAAGTTTATCATTTTATGTAGCTTCCCCTTCACATAAAATGATAGGATCTTTATAAAATTTATCATTTTAGGTAGCTTACCTTCACATAAAATAATAAGTTTAGCCCTATTTTAGAATATGACAAGGTCCGGACAAGTCTGTGACGAAGCTGTGACAAGGTCCAGACAAGTCTGTGACGAAGCTGTGACAAGGCTAGACAAGGCCGTGACGAAGCTGTGACAAGGCCAGACAAGGCTGTGACGAGTCTGTGACAAGGCCAGACAAGGCTGTGACGAGTCTGTGACAAGCCCAGACAGGCTGTTGACAGCCCAGCGCCAGCAGCACGTTCAGCCCAGCCGCCCAGCTGCTTCATGCGTCCAGCCCAGAAGCGGCCACTTCTGCCCTGTCCAGCGCCAGCCTTCAGCAGCTCCAGCTCGCTTCCTTGTCCGCTCCAGCCCAGCAGCAGTAGCGTTGCTTTCCAGCCCAGCAGCAGCGCCAACTCCAGCCCGTTACTCCAGCCATTCGGATGTGAAGAGAGAAGCCCAACAAGCTGTAGGAAATAAACCGTTCAACACTTATACATAATTAATTAGAGAGAAGATCTTTTACCTTAAACGCTTCCTAAAATCAAGGGATACAGCTGCTCACCTTCCTTCTCCTCAGCCGTCCAGAATCATCAGCAACCATCGCCCTTCTGTTCGATCCTGCTTGTGAACGTTGGCTTCCACAATCGTACCACCGGTAGAGCAACAACCTTCTCTAGAATCGGACTGAATTCGGGCAGCTTCTGTATATTTCGGTAAGGATTAATCTACCATTCATCTTCACCTCTTTAATTAGTCGTTCATGAATACCTGCGATGACAACTCCATCTCGACCACTCCGTGACAGTAGCAAGGCTAGAAGGAGTTGGCCAATCCGTGTAGTAGTAGAAGACGCCTCAGCCAGTGGAGGTTGAAGAGGTGAGTCTTTCTGCAGTCCCTATCCTTGCCTCTAGAAGTTAGTATATAATCTTATGTATGTGTACTGTTTCCGTAATGCTAGAATGATGAACTACTGTAGTCGGACTTGAACATAGGTTAGGTTGACCTTGTGTAGCTGCTGAGTATATAGACCGAAGGATAGGAACAAAGGACTGCAGTAAGGATGAAAAACAGAAATAAGAGGGCTGTTGTAATTCATTTTATTTCCTTCAGCTTTTAGGTTACCAACAGCCCATCTTGTCGATCAATTATAAAACGTTTGGATAAAGATCCACCGTTGAATTTTGGATATGTTGTAGACGGATATATGTAGTTTAGCATATTAAAATTTGGGAGAAATGAACGGTCGGATTGAAAGTTATGAGCTCCCGAAGTTAGGTAGTTGAGCAGTTTTGGTAAACTTGAATTTTGGCTAAGTATAGGATATTAGAGTGAAGGAACCGACTTTGTGAATTATTATAAAAATATCGGCTGAACAGTTTGGAGAAATTCTTTCTTCTAAGGTTAGATAGAACCTCATAGATGATCTAGAGATTTAATTCGGAAAATTTTCAAGTTGTTAAGAATTTTATATTTAGAGCCGAAGTTAAACCTTTTCGATTCTTCCGGAAAATAGAAACATAGGAAAAACGTCAGTTTGGAACCAAATAAAATTCTAGGAGTGAGAATATATTTTTAGAACCTCCAATAGGAGTTTAGACATGAAATTTAAGGTTTTCGAGAAAATCGGAACCAAGGGTAAAATGGTCATTTTACCCTAAAACTAATACTGTAACTAGTACGTTTTAATACTTTATTTGATCTTAGAAGTTTTAGACTTCTATCTACGTAAAAGTGTGCTAATACACTTATCGCCTTTGACAGGCAACTGAGTGGTTACAGTTTACAGAGCGAGTGGTTTATAAAGAGTCGAGCGTTATAACAGGTAAGTCCTTTGGGCTTACTTAGCTGACTACTAAATATGAGTATAAATGATGATGGTGGTGTGTGATTGACATGTTAGAGAGATAGGTTGTGATATATAATTACCGACCTATATTTTGGCCTAAGAGTAACGGGCGGTGGCATTCCGCTCAGTAGCTCGCGGGGCGCTGGGGGTTTCTTTCGGGACTAGTCCACACATGGTTTGTAGTGATGCTACCAAAGGAAGTCAGCTAGACCTACACCAGTTGGATAAGGAACGGAGGCGAGAACTAATAATAGTTCTCGTGCCACAACTTAAATTGAATAATGTGAATCACTTAAATAATAGATAATAATTGGTTGAATGCCAGCATGATGTTTGTTTATTTTTATTTCTGCTTGTGTTTGTGCTATTATCATTTTGCTTATATTTGGATAGTTAGCTAACTGTTGATATGTTGTTTAGATTTGACACAGGTTAGAGCAGATGCCGAGTGATCCAGATGGTAGTGGTCAGCCGGGGTGTCGTACTTTAGGATGTTTTGCAGTTTTTGCATTTGTGGGTTTTACAGTTGAACATTGTTTCCTTTCGTACCTTGTTATGTTACTTTTCCGGCTGTAGTTGATCTGGTCACATTCATGCATTGTTAAAAACTATTTTATGATTTCTGGTTTTTCCTTATCTGTGCCTTGTTGTAAGATCATGTTAAGTTGTTGTCAAACTAAGGTCGGGACCCACTGTGCGGTCCTAACCAGTAACTCCCTAAGTTGTAAAATTTGGGGTGTTACAACATGGTATCAGAGCTCTAGGTTGGCAACAATGGCACTTGAATCTTCTAAAAAGGTCATATAAGTAAATAAACAGAACCCGAAAAGGGTCTGAGTTTTCCAAAGAGGATTTTGGTTTTAAAATGCATACAGAGTCGGGTTGGGATAGAAAGTACGGACGACCACCACTACCTCCGCGGATCTCGGCAGCTTAGTACATTTAGAAATGTTATATTGATGTAGTAGCTGCTTATAAAGATATGTACAATAGATAACTTATGTCGAAGGTTAGTATCATAATAATATATTATGTCCTTAATAGAGATTAATGAGTTCCTCACTCCGTTGGCACATCTAAGTAGATTTTGAAGGGTGTCAACGTGAGGATTAGTATGCACATCTTATGTGCATTAGGGTAGACGAATGGCAGACAACTCCTCCGATTGGTTGAGGAACGTCGAGATTGAAAAGTGAAGGCTGAAGGACAACACCAACGACCATGGCATGAAGGGGATCCCGAGTTAACTTAATAGGAACAAATGAAGATTATACATGAGAGTAGTTCCGGAAAAGCATTGGATGGTCGACAATGATGCAGATTTGGAGCGACATCACAGAGGTCCTTTCAAGTGTGGTGTAAAATGACGATACGAACCACGTAGATACCGTCAAAAACAGTCATAGTAATGAAAGTCAAAGTAAGGTTTAGAACCAATCCAAACAAGAAATATTAAATTTAAGCTTACCGACAGACCAAAATATGAATGTTGTTGTTAGAAGCAGGGCGGAATATGACCACTATTGGCAAGGTAAGTCGGCATCCTAATCAAGAGGGTCCCACCTAGACACTGATAACCTAAGAGTTAAGAAGAGAGATGTCGTCAAACCAACTATGAGGACTTAAAGAGCCGCACAACTGAAGCTTATGGAATTGCCAGAAAGTGGAGGGTAGAATTCATAAGTATGGAGGCAGAGTGACTTTCTGTATGACAAGTGAGTTACAAGAAAGATGGTGTTACAAATATCCAAATGATAGAATCTTGAAAGCGGAGTCAAAGGATCACTATAAAGGCAACATTATAATTTAACACCAACTCAGGAACAAGAGTGTGTGAAATGATCGTGGCATACCCAAGGGCCGTAATAACTTCCCTCTCACAATGGGACTTAAGTTACCAACACCAACGATTCACACAAGAGCACCGCAAGCAGTTGATGACTGAGGTAAAAGAAGTCATGAAGATGTATTTACGAGCTATCGTGGGAAATCTGATGAGTCCATTGACGGCAGATGAATGATGCAGCTAAAATAGGAAAGAGTATCGTGGGCTTATAGTGAGAAAGAGAAGTGTGAATTATAGAAGAAGCGAAAGGAGTATAAACAGAGAAGCTGGAGGAGATAGATTTCCACCAAGTAAATCAAACTTCAAAGAGATAGAAGAAAGGTTAGTCTATGATATTGTAGAAGGTCAACAATAGACTAAATGGTAACTATCGGAGCCTTTACATGTGAGGGTTAACTAGTAGTGACTGGTTGACATATAAGAAGAATAAACACACGGTTACAAATGAATTCTATCGACATGTGGAGAAGTCCTTAAAGAGATCAAATACGACAATTGTAAAGTCAAATCGATACGAGTGCAAGTAATACCGAATAATTCAAGTCAGTAAATCTAATTAAAATTGTAAAGGAAGAGTTGACGGTCAGAAATGACCCCTTATATAATTAATGATATAAAGAGAATGGTTGTGAGAAGTTGTTTACTTGCGGGCTAAGAAAAAGGTACAAATCATAGTAAGTACAAATGAAGTCGTATTAGAAGAACTAGAGGAGTAAGAAGAATTGATTAGATCCTACGTCAGTCCAGATAGAGGTTACTTAGCATTCCCCACAAATGAGATGGATGGTGCTCTTTCGAGCAAAAGTTGTGGTCAATTTCTAGATTTACAAAGGAGAGTTGACTTTAGCTTTAAGTTAAAGCCGGGCACGAGACTGATCTCGAAGGCCCCGTGACGCATGGCACCGATAGAGCTGTTTGAAGTGAAGAAGTAGTTATCGGAGTTAGCAGAGAAGGGCTTCATACACCCTAGTGTTTCTCCATGGGGGGGCTCCGATATTGTTTGTGAGGAAGAAGGATGGATCGATGAGGTTATACATCGATTACAGATATTTGAATAAGGTCACCATCAAGAACAATATCCACTGCCTAGCATAGATGATCTGCTGGACCAGCTGCATGGAGCGTCAGTGTTCTCGAGGATAGATTTGAGATCGGGTTATCACCAGCTGAGGGTGAGAGATCAGGACATACCTAAGACGGCATTCCGGACTAGGTATGGTCATTATGAGTTTGTAGTGATGCCATTCGGGCTCACTAATGCGCCAGCAGTATTTATGGAGTTGATGAATGGGATTTTCATCGACTTCTTAGACCAGTTTGTAGTGGTCTTCATCGACGACATTCTAGTTTACTCTAGAAGTCGAGAGGAGCATGCCGGGCACTTGAGGACAGTGCTGCAGATTCTACAGGATAGTCAGCTATATGCTAAACTATCCAAGTGTGAGTTCTGGATGTCAGAGGTGGCGTTCCTTGGCCATGTAGTGACTGCTGAGGGGATTAAGGTCGACCCGGCGAAGATTGAGTCAGTGTCTTCTTGGCAGCCTCCGAAGAGTGTGAAGGAGGTTCGCAACTTCCTAGGATTGGCAGGTTATTACCGTCGGTTTGTGGAAGGGTTTTCTCTGATCGCCCGACCACTTACTTCCCTCCTAAGAAAGACTACTCGGTACGTATGGTCTGAGCCGTGTCAGCAGAGTTTTGATGAGCTGAAGAGGAGATTGACGTCTGCTCCGATCTTAGCACAGCCTGAGGGTACAGAGGACTTTGTAGTGTACAGTGACGCATCCAAGCTGGGCTTGGGGTGTGTCTTGATGCAGAGGGGTAAGGTTATAGCATATGCGTCTCGACAGCTGAAGACGTATGAAGAGAACTACCCCACTCATGACTTGGAGTTAGCAGCAGTAGTGCACGCTCTTAAGATCTGGCGTCATTATCTCTATGGAGCGACCTGTCAGATCTTCACAGACCATAAGAGTCTGAAGTACATATTCACTCAGCGGGAGTTGAATAACCGCCAGAGACGGTGGCTAGAGTTGATCAAGGATTTTGACCTTGAGATTCTTTACCACCCCGGAAAGGCGAATGTAGTTGTTGACGCTTTGAGTCTGAAGACGCCTCGGGAGAAGGCGATAGCTCGGTTGACAGTACAACCACAGTTACAGAGAGACTTAGCTTGGTTGGAGGTAGAGATCCAGTTCCCCGATACAGCTCATCAGTTAGCCACCTTAGAGTTACTTCCTGACCTGTTGGGTGAGATCCGACAGAATCAGGAGACCTGTCCGACTTTGACCCGGATCCGAGACCGGATGTCACGAGATGAGGCACCTCAGTTCACTATCGGTGCCGATGGAGTGATGAGACGACAAGACCGTGTCTGTGTGCCATCAGACAGTGAGCTGAGACAGAGGATACTAGGTGAGGCTCATGCTACCCCTTACTCCGTACATCCAGGAGCGAGTAAGATGTATAAGGACGTAAGACGTTCCTTCTGGTGGGGTGGTTTGAAGCCTGATGTGGCCCGATATGTAGCACAGTGTGCGACCTGTCAGCAGGTCAAGATTGAGCATCGTAGATCCGGAGGAGAGCTACACCCACTTCCAGTACCACATTGGAAGTGGGAAGACATTTCTATGGATTTCGTTACTGGATTGAGGCTCAGCAGAGGTTTTGATGCCATTTGGGTGGTGGTAGACCGCCTGACGAAGACCGCACGTTTCATTCCGATTAAGGAAACGTGGCCGGTAAACCGTCTAGCAGAGGAGTTCACCAGACACATTGTGAGACTCCAGGGAGTACCGAGGACTATCGTCTCCGACAGGGATGGACGTTTTACCTCGAGGTTTTGGCAGCAAGTACATACTGCTCTGGGGACCAGTCTTCACTTTACCACTGCTTACCACCCGCAGACAGACGGTCAGTCAGAGAGGACCATCCAGACCCTAGAGGACATGTTGAGGGCATGTGTGTTAGATTGGGGACAGGTATGGCCAGATCACCTCCCACTAGTAGAGTTTTCATATAATAACAGCTGGCATGCGTCTATTGGGATGGCACCTTATGAGGCTTTGTACGGACGGAGATGTCGTACACCGCTATGTTGGGATGAGCCTAGCAAGGCTGATGGAGTAGTACCAGATCAGATACAGGACGACATCGCCCGGATTGCCTTAGTCCGGGAAAGGATGTTAGCAGCTCAGAGTCGTCAGAAGTCCTACGCCGACAAAAGGCGTCGACCTTTGGAGTTTAGAGTAGGTGCACAGGTGTGGTTGAGAGTGTCACCTACGAGAGGAGTTAGACGTTTCGGCATTAAGGGGAAGCTGAGTCCCCGGTATGTCGACCCATTTGAGATCATAGAGAGAGTCGGAGAGGTTGCCTACCGACTAGCACTGCCACCGAGATTAGAGGGAGTACACCCAGTTTTTCATGTATCTCAGCTGCGAGAGTACATACCGGACCCTAGACACATCATCAGTCATGAGGATTTGATAGTTGAGCCAGACCACACTTTTGTGGAGTATCCAGTAGCCGTCCTAGAGCGTAGCATTAGGCGCCTGCGTTCTAAAGAGATACCGATGCTGAGGATTCAGTGGTCTAGACGAGGAGTTGATGAGGCTACCTGGGAGACAGAGGAGAGCATTAGACGTAACTACCCTGAGTTCTTTGCGGAGTTAGCCGCTACCTCAGTACCGACGGGTTAGTACTAAGACGAGACCTTATATGACTTCTGTGATTATATGTTTACATAATTGTTTATGTCTATGTGCTTGATGACGTGAGTAGTTGCTTGCTAGAATATATTTCTCGAAGGGAAATGTATGGGGTAGGTATCTTATTCCAAGTTTCGGGACGAAACTTAATTTAAGGGGGTACTGATGTAAAATCCGGAATTTTTATTCCGTCTATTTCCGTTATAAAATAGATCTCGATCAGTTGATCCATATCCGTTTACTTAGTTAGACACATTATTATAAAATTTATCATTTTATGTAGATTTCCTTCACATAAAATGATGGAATCCTTTAAAAGTTTATCATTTTATGTAGCTTCCCCTTCACATAAAATGATAGGATCTTTATAAAATTTATCATTTTAGGTAGCTTACCTTCACATAAAATAATAAGTTTAGCCCTATTTTAGAATATGACAAGGTCCGGACAAGTCTGTGACGAAGCTGTGACAAGGTCCAGACAAGTCTGTGACGAAGCTGTGACAAGGCTAGACAAGGCCGTGACGAAGCTGTGACAAGGCCAGACAAGGCTGTGACGAGTCTGTGACAAGGCCAGACAAGGCTGTGACGAGTCTGTGACAAGCCCAGACAGGCTGTTGACAGCCCAGCGCCAGCAGCACGTTCAGCCCAGCCGCCCAGCTGCTTCATGCGTCCAGCCCAGAAGCGGCCACTTCTGCCCTGTCCAGCGCCAGCCTTCAGCAGCTCCAGCTCGCTTCCTTGTCCGCTCCAGCCCAGCAGCAGTAGCGTTGCTTTCCAGCCCAGCAGCAGCGCCAACTCCAGCCCGTTACTCCAGCCATTCGGATGTGAAGAGAGAAGCCCAACAAGCTGTAGGAAATAAACCGTTCAACACTTATACATAATTAATTAGAGAGAAGATCTTTTACCTTAAACGCTTCCTAAAATCAAGGGATACAGCTGCTCACCTTCCTTCTCCTCAGCCGTCCAGAATCATCAGCAACCATCGCCCTTCTGTTCGATCCTGCTTGTGAACGTTGGCTTCCACAATCGTACCACCGGTAGAGCAACAACCTTCTCTAGAATCGGACTGAATTCGGGCAGCTTCTGTATATTTCGGTAAGGATTAATCTACCATTCATCTTCACCTCTTTAATTAGTCGTTCATGAATACCTGCGATGACAACTCCATCTCGACCACTCCGTGACAGTAGCAAGGCTAGAAGGAGTTGGCCAATCCGTGTAGTAGTAGAAGACGCCTCAGCCAGTGGAGGTTGAAGAGGTGAGTCTTTCTGCAGTCCCTATCCTTGCCTCTAGAAGTTAGTATATAATCTTATGTATGTGTACTGTTTCCGTAATGCTAGAATGATGAACTACTGTAGTCGGACTTGAACATAGGTTAGGTTGACCTTGTGTAGCTGCTGAGTATATAGACCGAAGGATAGGAACAAAGGACTGCAGTAAGGATGAAAAACAGAAATAAGAGGGCTGTTGTAATTCATTTTATTTCCTTCAGCTTTTAGGTTACCAACAGCCCATCTTGTCGATCAATTATAAAACGTTTGGATAAAGATCCACCGTTGAATTTTGGATATGTTGTAGACGGATATATGTAGTTTAGCATATTAAAATTTGGGAGAAATGAACGGTCGGATTGAAAGTTATGAGCTCCCGAAGTTAGGTAGTTGAGCAGTTTTGGTAAACTTGAATTTTGGCTAAGTATAGGATATTAGAGTGAAGGAACCGACTTTGTGAATTATTATAAAAATATCGGCTGAACAGTTTGGAGAAATTCTTTCTTCTAAGGTTAGATAGAACCTCATAGATGATCTAGAGATTTAATTCGGAAAATTTTCAAGTTGTTAAGAATTTTATATTTAGAGCCGAAGTTAAACCTTTTCGATTCTTCCGGAAAATAGAAACATAGGAAAAACGTCAGTTTGGAACCAAATAAAATTCTAGGAGTGAGAATATATTTTTAGAACCTCCAATAGGAGTTTAGACATGAAATTTAAGGTTTTCGAGAAAATCGGAACCAAGGGTAAAATGGTCATTTTACCCTAAAACTAATACTGTAACTAGTACGTTTTAATACTTTATTTGATCTTAGAAGTTTTAGACTTCTATCTACGTAAAAGTGTGCTAATACACTTATCGCCTTTGACAGGCAACTGAGTGGTTACAGTTTACAGAGCGAGTGGTTTATAAAGAGTCGAGCGTTATAACAGGTAAGTCCTTTGGGCTTACTTAGCTGACTACTAAATATGAGTATAAATGATGATGGTGGTGTGTGATTGACATGTTAGAGAGATAGGTTGTGATATATAATTACCGACCTATATTTTGGCCTAAGAGTAACGGGCGGTGGCATTCCGCTCAGTAGCTCGCGGGGCGCTGGGGGTTTCTTTCGGGACTAGTCCACACATGGTTTGTAGTGATGCTACCAAAGGAAGTCAGCTAGACCTACACCAGTTGGATAAGGAACGGAGGCGAGAACTAATAATAGTTCTCGTGCCACAACTTAAATTGAATAATGTGAATCACTTAAATAATAGATAATAATTGGTTGAATGCCAGCATGATGTTTGTTTATTTTTATTTCTGCTTGTGTTTGTGCTATTATCATTTTGCTTATATTTGGATAGTTAGCTAACTGTTGATATTTTGTTTAGATTTGACACAGGTTAGAGCAGATGCCGAGTGATCCAGATGGTAGTGGTCAGCCGGGGTGTCGTACTTTAGGATGTTTTGCAGTTTTTGCATTTGTGGGTTTTACAGTTGAACATTGTTTCCTTTCGTACCTTGTTATGTTACTTTTCCGGCTGTAGTTGATCTGGTCACATTCATGCATTGTTAAAAACTATTTTATGATTTCTGGTTTTTCCTTATCTGTGCCTTGTTGTAAGATCATGTTAAGTTGTTGTCAAACTAAGGTCGGGACCCACTGTGCGGTCCTAACCAGTAACTCCCTAAGTTGTAAAATTTGGGGTGTTACAACATGGTATCAGAGCTCTAGGTTGGCAACAATGGCACTTGAATCTTCTAAAAAGGTCATATAAGTAAATAAACAGAACCCGAAAAGGGTCTGAGTTTTCCAAAGAGGATTTTGGTTTTAAAATGCATACAGAGTCGGGTTGGGATAGAAAGTACGGACGACCACCACTACCTCCGCGGATCTCGGCAGCTTAGTACATTTAGAAATGTTATATTGATGTAGTAGCTGCTTATAAAGATATGTACAATAGATAACTTATGTCGAAGGTTAGTATCATAATAATATATTATGTCCTTAATAGAGATTAATGAGTTTCTCACTCCGTTGGCACATCTAAGTAGATTTTGAAGGGTGTCAACGTGAGGATTAGTATGCACATCTTATGTGCATTAGGGTAGACGAATGGCAGACAACTCCTCCGATTGGTTGAGGAACGTCGAGATTGAAAAGTGAAGGCTGAAGGACAACACCAACGACCATGGCATGAAGGGGATCCCGAGTTAACTTAATAGGAACAAATGAAGATTATACATGAGAGTAGTTCCGGAAAAGCATTGGATGGTCGACAATGATGCAGATTTGGAGCGACATCACAGAGGTCCTTTCAAGTGTGGTGTAAAATGACGATACGAACCACGTAGATACCGTCAAAAACAGTCATAGTAATGAAAGTCAAAGTAAGGTTTAGAACCAATCCAAACAAGAAATATTAAATTTAAGCTTACCGACAGACCAAAATATGAAGGTTGTTGTTAGAAGCAGGGCGGAATATGACCACTATTGGCAAGGTAAGTCGGCATCCTAATCAAGAGGGTCCCACCTAGACACTGATAACCTAAGAGTTAATAAGAGAGATGTCGTCAAACCAACTATGAGGACTTAAAGAGCCGCACAACTGAAGCTTATGGAATTGCCAAAAAGTGGAGGGTAGAATTCATAAGTATGGAGGCAGAGTGACTTTCTGTATGACAAGTGAGTTACAAGAAAGATGGTGTTACAAATATCCAAATGATAGAATCTTGAAAGCGGAGTCAAAGGATCACTATAAAGGCAACATTATAATTTAACACCAACTCAGGAACAAGAGTGTGTGAAATGATCGTGGCATACCCAAGGGCCGTAATAACTTCCCTCTCACAATGGGACTTAAGTTACCAACACCAACGATTCACACAAGAGCACCGCAAGCAGTTGATGACTGAGGTAAAAGAAGTCATGAAGATGTATTTACGAGCTATCGTGGGAAATCTGATGAGTCCATTGACGGCAGATGAATGATGCAGCTAAAATAGGAAAGAGTATCGTGGGCTTATAGTGAGAAAGAGAAGTGTGAATTATAGAAGAAGCGAAAGGAGTATAAACAGAGAAGCTGGAGGAGATAGATTTCCACCAAGTAAATCAAACTTCAAAGAGATAGAAGAAAGGTTAGTCTATGATATTGTAGAAGGTCAACAATAGACTAAATGGTAACTATCGGAGCCTTTACATGTGAGGGTTAACTAGTAGTGACTGGTTGACATATAAGAAGAATAAACACACGGTTACAAATGAATTCTATCGACATGTGGAGAAGTCCTTAAAGAGATCAAATACGACAATTGTAAAGTCAAATCGATACGAGTGCAAGTAATACCGAATAATTCAAGTCAGTAAATCTAATTAAAATTGTAAAGGAAGAGTTGACGGTCAGAAATGACCCCTTATATAATTAATGATATAAAGAGAATGGTTGTGAGAAGTTGTTTACTTGCGGGCTAAGAAAAAGGTACAAATCATAGTAAGTACAAATGAAGTCGTATTAGAAGAACTAGAGGAGTAAGAAGAATTGATTAGATCCTACGTCAGTCCAGATAGAGGTTACTTAGCATTCCCCACAAATGAGATGGATGGTGCTCTTTCGAGCAAAAGTTGTGGTCAATTTCTAGATTTACAAAGGAGAGTTGACTTTAGCTTTAAGTTAAAGCCGGGCACGAGACTGATCTCGAAGGCCCCGTGACGCATGGCACCGATAGAGCTGTTTGAAGTGAAGAAGTAGTTATCGGAGTTAGCAGAGAAGGGCTTCATACACCCTAGTGTTTCTCCATGGGGGGGCTCCGATATTGTTTGTGAGGAAGAAGGATGGATCGATGAGGTTATACATCGCTTACAGAGATTTGAATAAGGTCACCATCAAGAACAATATCCACTGCCTAGCATAGATGATCTGCTGGACTAGCTGCATGGAGCGTCAGTGTTCTCGAGGATAGATTTGAGATCGGGTTATCACCAGCTGAGGGTGAGAGATCAGGACATACCTAAGACGGCATTCCGGACTAGGTATGGTCATTATGAGTTTGTAGTGATGCCATTCGGGCTCACTAATGCGCCAGCAGTATTTATGGAGTTGATGAATGGGATTTTCATCGACTTCTTAGACCAGTTTGTAGTGGTCTTCATCGACGACATTCTAGGTTACTCTAGAAGTCGAGAGGAGCATGCCGGGCACTTGAGGACAGTGCTGCAGATTCTACAGGATAGTCAGCTATATGCTAAACTATCCAAGTGTGAGTTCTGGATGTCAGAGGTGGCGTTCCTTGGCCATGTAGTGACTGCTGAGGGGATTAAGGTCGACCCGGCGAAGATTGAGTCAGTGTCTTCTTGGCAGCCTCCGAAGAGTGTGAAGGAGGTTCGCAACTTCCTAGGATTGGCAGGTTATTACCGTCGGTTTGTGGAAGGGTTTTCTCTGATCGCCCGACCACTTACTTCCCTCCTAAGAAAGACTACTCGGTACGTATGGTCTGAGCCGTGTCAGCAGAGTTTTGATGAGCTGAAGAGGAGATTGACGTCTGCTCCGATCTTAGCACAGCCTGAGGGTACAGAGGACTTTGTAGTGTACAGTGACGCATCCAAGCTGGGCTTGGGGTGTGTCTTGATGCAGAGGGGTAAGGTTATAGCATATGCGTCTCGACAGCTGAAGACGTATGAAGAGAACTACCCCACTCATGACCTGGAGTTAGCAGCAGTAGTGCACGCTCTTAAGATCTGGCGTCATTATCTCTATGGAGCGACCTGTCAGATCTTCACAGACCATAAGAGTCTGAAGTACATATTCACTCAGCGGGAGTTGAATAACCGCCAGAGACGGTGGCTAGAGTTGATCAAGGATTTTGACCTTGAGATTCTTTACCACCCCGGAAAGGCGAATGTAGTTGCTGACGCTTTGAGTCTGAAGACGCCTCGGGAGAAGGCGATAGCTCGGTTGACAGTACAACCACAGTTACAGAGAGACTTAGCTTGGTTGGAGGTAGAGATCCAGTTCCCCGATACAGCTCATCAGTTAGCCACCTTAGAGTTACTTCCTGACCTGTTGGGTGAGATCCGACAGAAGCAGGAGACCTGTCCGACTTTGACCCGGATCCGAGACCGGATGTCACGAGATGAGGCACCTCAGTTCACTATCGGTGCCGATGGAGTGATGAGACAACAAGACCGTGTCTGTGTGCCATCAGACAGTGAGCTGAGACAGAGGATACTAGGTGAGGCTCATGCTACCCCTTACTCCGTACATCCAGGAGTGAGTAAGATGTATAAGGACGTAAGACGTTCCTTCTGGTGGGGTGGTTTGAAGCCTGATGTGGCCCGATATGTAGCCCAGTGTGCGACCTGTCAGCAGGTCAAGATTGAGCATCGTAGATCCGGAGGAGAGCTACACCCACTTCCAGTACCACATTGGAAGTGGGAAGACATTTCTATGGATTTCATTACTGGATTGAGGCTCAGCAGAGGTTTTGATGCCATTTGGGTGGTGGTAGACCGCCTGACGAAGACCGCACGTTTCATTCCGATTAAGGAAACGTGGCCGGTAAACCGTCTAGCAGAGGAGTTCACCAGACACATTGTGAGACTCCAGGGAGTACCGAGGACTATCGTCTCCGACAGGGATGGACGTTTTACCTCGAGGTTTTGGCAGCAAGTACATACTGCTCTGGGGACGAGTCTTCACTTTACCACTGCTTACCACCCGCAGACAGACGGTCAGTCAGAGAGGACCATCCAGACCCTAGAGGACATGTTGAGGGCATGTGTGTTAGATTGGGGACAGGTATGGCCAGATCACCTCCCACTAGTAGAGTTTTCATATAATAACAGCTGGCATGCGTCTATTGGGATGACACCTTATGAGGCTTTGTACGGACGGAGATGTCGTACACCGCTATGTTGGGATGAGCCTAGCAAGGCTGATGGAGTAGTACCAGATCAGATACAGGACGACATCGCCCGGATTGCCTTAGTCCGGGAAAGGATGTTAGCAGCTCAGAGTCGTCAGAAGTCCTACGCCGACAAAAGGCGTCGACCTTTGGAGTTTAGAGTAGGTGCACAGGTGTGGTTGAGAGTGTCACCTACGAGAGGAGTTAGACGTTTCGGCATTAAGGGGAAGCTGAGTCCCCGGTATGTCGACCCATTTGAGATCGTAGAGAGAGTCGGAGAGGTTGCCTACCGACTAGCACTGCCACCGAGATTAGAGGGAGTACACCCAGTTTTTCATGTATCTCAGCTGCGAGAGTACATACCGGACCCTAGACACATCATCAGTCATGAGGATTTGATAGTTGAGCCAGACCACACTTTTGTGGAGTATCCAGTAGCCGTCCTAGAGCGTAGCATTAGGCGCCTGCGTTCTAAAGAGATACCGATGCTGAGGATTCAGTGGTCTAGACGAGGAGTTGATGAGGCTACCTGGGAGACAGAGGAGAGCATTAGACGTAACTACCCTGAGTTCTTTGCGGAGTTAGCCGCTACCTCAGTACCGACGGGTTAGTACTAAGACGAGACCTTATATGACTTCTGTGATTATATGTTTACATAATTGTTTATGTCTATGTGCTTGATGACGTGAGTAGTTGCTTGCTAGAATATATTTCTCGAAGGGAAATGTATGGGGTAGGTATCTTATTCCAAGTTTCGGGACGAAACTTAATTTAAGGGGGTACTGATGTAAAATCCGGAATTTTTATTCCGTCTATTTCCGTTATAAATAGATCTCGATCAGTTGATCCATATCCGTTTACTTAGTTAGACACATTATTATAAAATTTATCATTTTATGTAGATTTCCTTCACATAAAATGATGGAATCCTTTAAAAGTTTATCATTTTATGTAGCTTCCCCTTCACATAAAATGATAGGATCTTTATAAAATTTATCATTTTAGGTAGCTTACCTTCACATAAAATAATAAGTTTAGCCCTATTTTAGAATATGACAAGGTCCGGACAAGTCTGTGACGAAGCTGTGACAAGGTCCAGACAAGTCTGTGACGAAGCTGTGACAAGGCTAGACAAGGCCGTGACGAAGCTGTGACAAGGCCAGACAAGGCTGTGACGAGTCTGTGACAAGGCCAGACAAGGCTGTGACGAGTCTGTGACAAGCCCAGACAGGCTGTTGACAGCCCAGCGCCAGCAGCACGTTCAGCCCAGCCGCCCAGCTGCTTCATGCGTCCAGCCCAGAAGCGGCCACTTCTGCCCTGTCCAGCGCCAGCCTTCAGCAGCTCCAGCCCGCTTCCTTGTCCGCTCCAGCCCAGCAGCAGTAGCGTTGCTTTCCAGCCCAGCAGCAGCGCCAACTCCAGCCCGTTACTCCAGCCATTCGGATGTGAAGAGAGAAGCCCAACAAGCTGTAGGAAATAAACCGTTCAGCACTTATACATAATTAATTAGAGAGAAGATCTTTTACCTTAAACGCTTCCTAAAATCAAGGGATACAGCTGCTCACCTTCCTTCTCCTCAGCCGTCCAGAATCATCAGCAACCATCGCCCTTCTGTTCGATCCTGCTTGTGAACGTTGGCTTCCACAATCGTACCACCGGTAGAGCAACAACCTTCTCTAGAATCGGACTGAATTCGGGCAGCTTCTGTATATTTCGGTAAGGATTAATCTACCATTCATCTTCACCTCTTTAATTAGTCGTTCATGAATACCTGCGATGACAACTCCATCTCGACCACTCCGTGACAGTAGCAAGGCTAGAAGGAGTTGGCCAATCCGTGTAGTAGTAGAAGACGCCTCAGCCAGTGGAGGTTGAAGAGGTGAGTCTTTCTGCAGTCCCTATCCTTGCCTCTAGAAGTTAGTATATAATCTTATGTATGTGTACTGTTTCCGTAATGCTAGAATGATGAACTACTGTAGTCGGACTTGAACATAGGTTAGGTTGACCTTGTGTAGCTGCTGAGTATATAGACCGAAGGATAGGAACAAAGGACTGCAGTAAGGATGAAAAACAGAAATAAGAGGGCTGTTGTAATTCATTTTATTTCCTTCAGCTTTTAGGTTACCAACAGCCCATCTTGTCGATCAATTATAAAACGTTTGGATAAAGATCCACCGTTGAATTTTGGATATGTTGTAGACGGATATATGTAGTTTAGCATATTAAAATTTGGGGAGAAATGAACGGTCGGATTGAAAGTTATGAGCTCCCGAAGTTAGGTAGTTGAGCAGTTTTGGTAAACTTGAATTTTGGCTAAGTATAGGATATTAGAGTGAAGGAACCGACTTTGTGAATTATTATAAAAATATCGGCTGAACAGTTTGGAGAAATTCTTTCTTCTAAGGTTAGATAGAACCTCATAGATGATCTAGAGATTTAATTCGGAAAATTTTCAAGTTGTTAAGAATTTTATATTTAGAGCCGAAGTTAAACCTTTTCGATTCTTCCGGAAAATAGAAACATAGGAAAAACGTCAGTTTGGAACCAAATAAAATTCTAGGAGTGAGAATATATTTTTAGAACCTCCAATAGGAGTTTAGACATGAAATTTAAGGTTTTCGAGAAAATCGGAACCAAGGGTAAAATGGTCATTTTACCCTAAAACTAATACTGTAACTAGTACGTTTTAATACTTTATTTGATCTTAGAAGTTTTAGACTTCTATCTACGTAAAAGTGTGCTAATACACTTATCGCCTTTGACAGGCAACTGAGTGGTTACAGTTTACAGAGCGAGTGGTTTATAAAGAGTCGAGCGTTATAACAGGTAAGTCCTTTGGGCTTACTTAGCTGACTACTAAATATGAGTATAAATGATGATGGTGGTGTGTGATTGACATGTTAGAGAGATAGGTTGTGATATATAATTACCGACCTATATTTTGGCCTAAGAGTAACGGGCGGTGGCATTCCGCTCAGTAGCTCGCGGGGCGCTGGGGGTTTCTTTCGGGACTAGTCCACACATGGTTTGTAGTGATGCTACCAAAGGAAGTCAGCTAGACCTACACCAGTTGGATAAGGAACGGAGGCGAGAACTAATAATAGTTCTCGTGCCACAACTTAAATTGAATAATGTGAATCACTTAAATAATAGATAATAATTGGTTGAATGCCAGCATGATGTTTGTTTATTTTTATTTCTGCTTGTGTTTGTGCTATTATCATTTTGCTTATATTTGGATAGTTAGCTAACTGTTGATATGTTGTTTAGATTTGACACAGGTTAGAGCAGATGCCGAGTGATCCAGATGGTAGTGGTCAGCCGGGGTGTCGTACTTTAGGATGTTTTGCAGTTTTTGCATTTGTGGGTTTTACAGTTGAACATTGTTTCCTTTCGTACCTTGTTATGTTACTTTTCCGGTTGTAGTTGATCTGGTCACATTCATGCATTGTTAAAAACTATTTTATGATTTCTGGTTTTTCCTTATCTGTGCCTTGTTGTAAGATCATGTTAAGTTGTTGTCAAACTAAGGTCGGGACCCACTGTGCGGTCCTAACCAGTAACTCCCTAAGTTGTAAAATTTGGGGTGTTACATCTCGTAAGAGTATGGATATTGTTCCATATAAAGTCTTTGATGTTCGGACATATAGTATCTCACTTCTTCACATTCAAGCAAAACTTGACAGTGAGCCTTAAAGATCTCGTGTTCTTCTAACCTAACCCGAGACCTACAATGATCTGGACACACAAGCATGGTTCCAATGAGCCTTAAAGATCTCCCACTGACTTTGTCGCACCCCCCTTTTTCTTAAAGCGGCACGAGCTTTTGGACCGTCTTTAAACCTTCCTTCAATACTAAAAATGGTTCCAATGATGTTATCAAATACGTTCTTTTATGCATGACATCAAAAGCATGTCTCACCTTTAGAAAATTCCAATAAGGCAATCTCCAGAAGATGCACTTGTTACTCCAACATACTCTGTTCCTTGGATTATACGGGACCTTGAAATTTTCAACACATCACCCAAAACAGTTTTTGTGCTCCCAAGATATAACGGGGTTTGAGCCTTAAATAAAAGTTTGTCATACTTATGATAATCTTCATCAACAACATCATCAAAAGTAGGATCATCACTATCACTATTGTCTTGACCTAAACCATCATCATATCCATCATGATAATGGAAACGATTATGCACAATGTTCATAACAGGATCCATAGAAG
Source organism: Fagopyrum homotropicum (assembly GCA_033239125.1). Lineage (NCBI taxonomy): Eukaryota > Viridiplantae > Streptophyta > Magnoliopsida > Caryophyllales > Polygonaceae > Fagopyrum > Fagopyrum homotropicum. The sequence goes on from BSWB01000005.1 coordinate 142,142,320, forward strand.
AACCGAAACCACTGTTGGAAGATGCCATATTATCGAGAAGCTGATTTCTGAGTTCATCAATACTCGATTCATGTGAAACTTCACCATGTTTGTCTCACACCGTATATAGAGATCAAATGCCTTTAGTAGAGAAGTAAGAATACATGGTATGGATGTCAACCGGAAGTCCACTATTTCGACATTTCTTGCAAGGACACAAAAAATGTGTCTTCTCAGGCGACGTTTCTCTAACCCAATTCACAAAGTCCCTTTAAGATATCTTTGATCAATAAGACCACATTGCATCCAACTCTTATCCATTTTCATTAATAGAAAATGAGTCAAACCATTAAACATATTTTCTAACAAACAACACATTTTCTATTTCATTTCATATCCAAATAAACCAATCCAATTTTCTGCTAATTCCATGACACAAAAAACAACTCGATTTCTACTTTAGTTCATATTCTAACAAAAAAAAATCCATTTTCTATTAAAGACCATTCCATATCCTAACAATACAAAAATTCCAACACTATTCAAATAAATAACAAATCACCAATTAACACACATAACACAAATCACCAACAAACATAGCTCAAAATTCAAACACTCATCAAACTAATAACAAATCACAAACAAAAAATTCCAACATGAAGAGAGAAACAAATTAACATTAAACGAAAATTTAAATAATTACGTACCTAAAACAATGGAGTATAGGAGGTTTGACAACCAATTAACTTGTATTAGATTCTTTCAATTTGAAAAAAAAAATTAAGGGTGGAAGAAAGTAAGAAAGTCAAGAAGAAATGAACGAATGAAGGCTGAAGAAGGGGGTATAAACCCGGCCAATTAAACACATCTGGTACGTGCTCAACTAACGAATTAAATGTGACAACTTTACATTTAGGCGGCGGAATTCACATTTCCGTCGCCTTATTTCATTCAGGTGACGGAAATACTACCTCCCTCGCCTAAGATAACAACTCTTGCAACGTGCAGAATTTCTCGTAACGGCTTATTCAAATGTGACAGATTTACATTCAGGCGACGAATGCTAATTCCGTCACCTTATTGCATTCAGGTGACGGTAATACTATCTCCCTCGCCTAAGATAACAACTCTTGCACCCTCCAGAATTTGTGGTGACGGACCTTTGTGGTGACGAGATTATTTCCGTCACCTATATGTTTAGGTGACGGAATGCAAAAGTTTCCGCCGCCTGAATATGTTTAGGTGACGGAACAAAATATCCGCCGCCCGAAATGCTTAAGGTAACGGAACTAAAAAGACTCGTCACCCGAGTTGCAATCTGGGGTACTACATTATCGCTTTTTATGGATTGAATGTTGAGGGAGTTACAAAGTTAACCTCCCACTAAACCCATTATCCCACCAAACCAACAATATTTATAACTATACTAAAAATATTTATAGTTAATTTTACGAGATTTACATAATTTTATAAATAAATAAATTCACGAAATTTCATTCCCGAGCACAAGTTCATCGACAACCGCTAAAAATCCGGTTCAGTCTTACTTCTTTTGTTAGGCGAAGAAAGGTTGGGGACATCATCAACCTCCTACAATAAAAGCGATCGAGGGACCTTTCTTCTAGTCATCTTTCTCGGGGACTCGTTGCAAATGATATAAGGGTACTTTAAGTTGAAAAGTTAATCAAATGAATCTAAACAAACAGACAGACTTTATTGATAAATAAAACAATAAAAATTAGGTTTCTCCTCCATTGATGAGGTCAGTATGAGAGTGTTGTGCTGTTTGGTCTGTGTTGATCTTGTTAGGTAGAGACACATAAGTTGCACATAGAAAGACAGTAACCAGGGATGAGCAACACAGCACCACTCTATACCATCTGGGTTCGTTAGGACGAACATCTCGAAAAAGATATGAAATAGGTCCGCTAATGTAACAAAGGAACAACCCATAATACGTAGCATTCTTATAACTCTTGAAATGCATTATAAGCAGAATCATGAAGGGTCCTACGAGCATGTGGGACAAAATAGCGAGCATCCCTAATGCAGAGGTTGGCTTGTAGGCGTCCAAGAACGGGAAAATGACTAATAAGAAAGTAGCACTACGGATGAGGCCACGAAGAAGACGAGTACAAGGACGATTGCGATCTGGGAAAGATGCTGGTAGCCAATAAGCTTCGGGACCAATGTGATACATCAACGGGAAGATCAAAGCAAGAATGAATTGAACATAACTTATGAACGCAGTACACGTGAATTCATCACTCGTGAATACATCATCTGTGGTTTCTACTTCATATACAGCACAATGGGATTCAAACGCCACCATGCACACCGCCCAAGAAAATGATGCACCCACTAGGAGCCACTCAGCTTCCGGCACCGGAAAATTGAAGACTGGTGATGTCGAAATTGCTTCCGCCCGGCTGCCGCCATTGTTCCCCATTGCTTGCAGTTGCTGCACCAAAGATTACGATATCCGGCTGCTTAATTACCCTACATATATATATAATCTTTATTTAGTGGCCGATTACTGAGATCGATAATCTTTATTCAGTTGGAGATTTTATCACCTTTTAGATATGAATCTTTAGCATTTTCTATAGATTTACTTCCCAGCAACAAAAATAAAAAATAATTCTATTTTACTAGGGCTGCTTAAGCCACGGAAAACCCTAAAATTCTAATACTTTTTGTTTTTTTCATCAATAAAAAAATCTTTTTTTTTTGTTTGTTTAGATTCATTTGATGTTTCAGCCATTTTCAAATATATATTTGTTTATTTTTATAACTTACTTAATCAATCAATATATACTACTAAATTAGAGTTCTAACCCGCACATACTCCTAATATTCAAAAATTTAAAATTCAGCTCCCATATTAAAGGTACAAAATCTTTTTTTTTAATTATAAATTCATTAAAGTGAAATATAAAAACATCTATAAATCTATACATCCTAACTAACCAAAAACTAAATATACAATTAATATATTTTTTTCCTATACACCTCAAAATATTTTTAACTATCTTAAATCCTTTTTTTAATTTACATCAACAGTATTTTAAAACAATTTTTAAAATTCTTAAATCTTTGGATTTGTTACATAGAGATTTGGAAATATGTAGATTTGGATTTGCTATGCCAAAATATGAGTCAAAATTATTTTTAACTATAGTAAATTCTTTTTTAATTTACATCAACAATATTTTAAAACAATTTTTAAAAATAATAAATCTTATTTTATGATTTCGTTTATTATTTTTTATAGTTTTCTCATCATAAACTATCTTACCATCTTAAATCCATAAATTTTAAACTTTTTTTATCGGGTCGTTTAAATATCTTAATTATTGTTTTCATTATTGTTTTTTAGATTTATATTATCATACATTAGTTTATCTGAAAACTATTTTTATTAAAAAAAATTAAATTTTTTTCCATGCTGATTAAAATTAATGTTTTTTAATCGAACCTTTTTTTTTCTGTGATCATATTTAATATAGCTTTTGAATACTTTTTTTTTTTTATGTAACTAGACCATCATACATTGTATATACTAGTATAATTCCCGCACCTTGTGCGGGTTTTGAAAAAAATGAGAAAGAATATTGTGAAATAGGTTTTTTTACGTGCTTTTGTTTTGTATACTTCTCTAATCTAATCGACTTACCAACATTACTTTATTAAAGATAAATTTACTAAATGAGATTATACTATGGACATACTTAATAGAATAATATATATATATATATATATATATATATATATAACAACATTTTTGTTTTTTTCCGATTATGTAATGAGTTTAGGGATTTTTTCTTGGTTAATGGGTAACAATTTAGTTTTACAATTTTTTTTGTATTTAACAACTCTTTTGTTTTTTTTGGATTATAATGCTTATTGGTGTATTAAAATTTTTATTTTAATTAATTATTTTTCGACTATAAATCTATTAGTTAATTTTATTTTTAATTATTAAAATTACAAAAAAAAATTTATGTGATCTACAAGCTAATAAACTTAACATAATTAAACAAAAATTTAATTAATATAACACGGTCTATATCTACAAGCTATAAAATTTTAAAAAAAAATTAATTTAATTCAAAATTAACTTCAAAGTCCGATAACTATTATCTAAAAATGACTTATTTGCTAATGGGTGGAAGAAAATCAATAAATAAATAAAATTAACATAAAAAAAGGTGTACACGTCAATTTTTTTTTAATAACTTGAAAATAGATTAGATACATGGGGTTACGGTTAAAAATCAAATCAAGGGATGAAACATTAGAAAAACGATTATTAATTATAAAATTTCAAAAAAAATTGTTGGAGCTCCATTTCAAAATACTACTCTCACAACGCACCACGTAAACTGTCATGTATACTACTCTAGTAGTAGATATAGACTCGCCCATAACGTAAAATTTTTAGTTCCAAAAAAATAATTTTTTTTGGCAAATTTGTAAAACATAAAAAGTTCTAAGGGCACCATGAAAAAAATCACATGGAACGTTCGGAAAAAAAATTCGTTCGAATAAAAATCCTAACAGAAAATATAACTAAAATGGAAATGAAATCGAAACCAATTTAATTAAAATCCATAATAAAAAGATATAACAACAATGGAAATCAATTTACCGTCAAAATGGAAATCAATTTTGTTGATAAAATTGAAGTTTTTTATTTAAAAAACTATCAAAAAATCCAATGGAATCATGTAAAAATTTATTATATATTTATAGGTATTTTTCAGAAAAAAAAAACAACGTAAATTTTGATGGATTTTATCAAAAAATAATTGTTCGCTTAAAATCTTATGGAACATTTCGAAAATAAAATTCAATTCAAAATAAATTTAATTAAAACTCGCACATAACGTAAAGTTGTAGTTTCAAAAAAATAAATTTTGTTCGAAACAAATTTGTAAAACATAAAAGTTCAAAGCGAACCATGGAAAAATCTGATGGAACGTTCGAAAAAAAATCCGTCGAAAAAAAATCCTAACCAAAAATAAAATTAAAAGGGAAATCAAAATCGCAATATCTTTTAATATATTTTTATAAATATTTATTTATTAAAAAAATGATTTGGTTGTTAAGGTGATTTGATTGTTAAAGCTAATTCGATAATTTTTTTATTATTATTAAAAAAATGATTTGGTTTCTATAAAATTATTATTTTAATAATAAAAGATTTTATGCTTTAAAAATTAGTGTAAAAAATAAAGATTTATTGGCTTTAATTGTGGGAGCTCAATTTCAAAAATCCTGCGTCCACAACGCGCCACATCATCAATCCGTGCTCTGTTTTAGTAAGTATAATAGATTTGGTTTCTATAAAATTATTATTTTAATAATAAAATATTTTATGGTTTAAAAAATAGCGTAAAAAATAAAGATTTATTGGCTTTAATTGTGGGAGCTCAATTTCAAAAATCATGCGTCCACAGCGCGCCACGTCATCAACCCGTGCTCTGTTTTAATAAGTATAATAGATTTTACATTGAAGATTTTAAGGCCTATTTTTTTTAATTCCTTTTTATCATAAATTGTATGTTATGATCAATCAAATATATCTTAATTATTGTTTTCACTATTGTTTTTCAGATTTATATTATTATACATTAGTTTATCTGAAAACTAAATTTAAAAATATCACTCAAAATATGGATGATTCAAATATATTATCAGGTAATAGATATTTTAAAAACATTAATTTCGCATCTTTGCCATGGATTATATGTACTAACAATATTTTACTCAATGCACATGCATTTGGTGTAATTTCAGATGTTTCCGAGGTTGAACATAAATATGCAAGAGTTGAAACGGGCAAGCGCGTAAGTACAAGGATGTGCATCAATGTTTATATATGAAATAAAAGGTCCAAATGAAATCTATCGAAATTTTGCCAATAATATCAACGTATAGAACTTGTATAATTAGTTTTATCTTTATTTTATATACCATATCACTTTGAAATTTAAAATAACTATTTAATATTTACGGGGGATAAACTTTGAAGTGTAGGATATCCGGTGAAAGTAACGTCGATTTATTAATATCTTACTATTACAATACAAAGGAAGACGAAGTCGAATATCTAACATTACAATTTGCAAGAGTCGTTACTACTCCTACAGGGAAGTTCAATAAATTTATTATATTTTAAACATCAATATTACTCATAAAATGGTTTTCTAAATAACAAATTATGTGTAGGCGATCTATCAACTAAGGGAGACCAAACAAGAATGATTTTGGGAATAGAGGACAAAGAAGTTTCCAATTCCGCTAAATCGTTGGTGTTTTTATCATATATGTTAATTGGATAGTTAAATTTTATTGTCTATAATGGACTATTTCACTAAGGTAATTCCTAACAATATTTTTTTATTATTCTTACAGGTTTTTGCCTAAACGGACGATGCACTACAGCGCTCTTAAATGAACACTACATTATGCTATAAATTATTTTTAGTTAAGACCTATCCCATTTTTGTCTTTTTTAATCTATTTTGTTTTCTTATTATATATGTAGTCTTATTCATTATAATTAAATTATTGTGGTGGATTCGAGGAATATGAAAATCAAAGCAAACGACATATAAAGACAATACAAACGCAAAATAAACTCATAGTTACTTAAACGTAAATAAACAACTATCCCTCAACTTATAAAATATGATTCATATACTACATGTGTTGTATAATTTCTCCTATACCTGAACCAATACTACATTGTGTGATGGCATTCTGTTACAAAAATAACAACATTAGTAAGATTTTACCGCAATAAATATGTCAATTTTCATTAAATATGGAAATTATATATTAACATATGATAAAAAATAATGAAACTTATTTTTTTCATTCTTGAGATGTCTCTCCACACATACACATCACACTGCACCCAAAAAGCCACTTATAAAATATATCAGTTACCACAATATCCTCCTAAGAGCTTGCTATCTTGCCTAATATTTGAAAACATATATAGGACATTTATAGATTTTATAAGCTGTTATGATACTTCCAATGTAACTTCTCCTTTAATATTGGAAATCTACTTCAAAGTTTCCTACAACTAACCCTAAGAGCATTTTTTCAGTCTGAAAGTTGGTACTTTACACTTCCAAGTTTCTAAAATATTCTAAATTACAAACCAACAATTTTACACCTCAACTAACAAATTTCCTTCGTTGGAATGAAAATTTAAATTTGACAGCCACATATCACACCATATGCAATTCACTGTTTAACTAGGCACTCTAAACATGATTACCATTATCCAGAACGAATATCCATTTGAAAAACCTAAAAAGAGTAATATTGTAGCTCCAGTTCTTGAAATCCAGTATATACACAATGTCTAAAACTGAAATTTATTATATGATTTACCATCTCTAAATGATTAGGGGTGGTTTAGGTCAAGTTGAACGGTAAGATTTTTGTTGGTTAGGGGTGGTCTAGGTCTAGGTCAAGTTAAATACCGATTTTTGTTTGTTGTTGTGATAGGTGCCGGCGATAAGATGAGATCACAAAATGTCCTATTAAAAAATCAATATTCTAAATAAATAACAAATTGAGAAATCGGTATTTAACTTCCAAGATTTTTTAACAAACAAAATCTGGAAAAAAATATTTTTCATAAGATCTCATTATTATATACTCAATCACTGCTATATATACATGATACATTAACCCTAATTCATTTGAGTATTTTTCAAGTATCGTTACTTACAAAACCAAAGTTCCTAAACAACAAGCACGTTGAATTGAAGCAGATCTTGGATTCAGAGTTACTCATCCACATGAATCTGAGAATTTGAAGTTAGAGGAGGTGAGTTTCACTTCATATGAATACATTAGGTGTATATATATATTTATATAAGTTAAATTAATTACCTGATATTGGGTTGTTTTGATTTCAGGTAGTTGGATACTTGCCATACCATTGAACTCATACACCTGAGATTGACATCCGAGTAGGATATCTTCATCTGGATCTGAGAATTTGAAGTTACAAGAGGTGAGTTCCAATTCATATGTGTGCATATATATTTCTTAAATAAATATGGTAGTTAAATACTGGGATCTAGGACATAAAAATGCAATAGGTCTAGATATTAGTGTTAAGTATATACCTAAAATTGTCATTGTTTATCACATGAACCATTATCTTTAACCAGTTGAACTTTTTGAGTTAAAACGAGTAGAATAATGCCGCATCCGTACCATCTAGAACCACCGAACCCACCCCCGATCGGCCAGCCTAAACTAGACCGTTCCACACCACTCGAAATGAAACGAAATGATTATTACATCCTTAAGATTAGAATCAATATATAAAAGTAGAGTCCGAAGCTGTCGGTACCTGTTCAGATCTAGATTCGAAAATAGGTGTCCGAAGCTGTCGAAAGAGGGGATATCCAGATTTGAAAATTGCGAGTCCAAGCCCAGTTGCATCTAAATCGAATAACTCTTGTCGGTACCTATTCAGATTCAGATTCGAAAAAGTGCTGCCCGAAGCCGTCAAAAGAGGCGATATCCAGATTTGAAAGATAAGAGTCCAAGTTGCCGGCGGAAATGAGGCGATATCTTGTAGAATCGATGTAGAGGCTTGGTAGAGGGTATTGCGAGTGAGGCGGCGGAAATGAGGGTGTAAGGGATTGATGGTGTAATGAGAACCTAACCCCTTTTATATATTGATATGTTGACCGGACAAGGGCAAGTCAAAATTGACCAGACTGTCGGTTTGTGTAATGGCACTAGGTTGATAGTGAGGAGGCTTGGAAAACATATCATCGAGGTAGAAATATTGTCCGGTAACAGCATTGGGTAGAAAGTCTAACTTTATGGCTCCTTCAAATTCAAAATTTTCATTTAAGTTTCAAAGGAGACAGTTCCCTGTTATGGTGTGTTTTGCTATTACTATAAATAAAAGTCAAGGGCAATCGCTTGCACACGTTGGATTATATTTGCCTAGACCGGTGTTCAGTCATGGACAATTTTATGTGGTTGTTTCAAGGGTTACAAGTAGGGACGGATTGAGGATTATGATATGTGACCATACATGCAAGTTGGAGCAAACTACAAATAATGTGGTCTATAACGAAGTGTTACGTAACATTGATTGAGGTACTTATTTTATAACTATTTTTACATATTAAATCGAATAATTTCAATTTATCTGTATATTGAATATAGTTATATATGTATAGTTAAAGTTAAAAAAATATCATTAAATATTTGAGGTTGATTATAGTTTTTTTTCAAAACAGGTGATTCAAGAATGCTCACGGCCTATATCTGTTTGTTTTGTTGCGGAATACTCATTGTATTATTATTATTATTATTATTATTATTATTATTATTATTATTATTATTATTATTATTATTATTATTATTATTATTATTATTATTATGTACTTTGTTTTGGATATTTTCAATTTTTGAGTTCATTTTCAATTTATGGTTTGACTTGTAAAAACTATAACACTTATATAGTGAACACTCGTGACTTTGTATGCCTCCAGATTAGTCACATTTATATAGTATGCCCTCATATTAGTCGTATTTATATGATGACGAACTGAATCAATAATTAAGTGGGTTTTTTATTTGCTTTAATTACAAGTAGGCATTACATGAAACGTTGTATTTATATATTATTAACAAATAAAATAATCTTATAAAGAACAATGTCCACGTATAAACATATATATTTTTTTCAAAACTCGTGCAAGGCACGGGTCCTAAACTAGTGCTGTTAGGATATCATTTTTCCAAAAAATAGAAATATTTATTTTTACTGATCGAATGAGTTTTTCCACACAAAAAATATCACCTGTATAATCTAATTCATCAAATTGAACCACAAATTGAATTTTATGAGTTTTAGTGAATATAAGAACTAATCATACACAAATAAATATTTATTTATATATTTTATATTTTTAAAAAAATATCATAAACATGTGTATATAAGAACTAATCATACATTTATGAAAAAAGAATGAAAGTAAATTTTTTTTTAATTTATCATCAAACAAAAATTTTATAAAGAAAAAAAAAAGAGAATATAAATTTTAACCTTTTAGCCAATTATGAAAATAAATTCATATAATTTAATTTGTGATGCGGAACCTTATAAATTAAAAAGATGAACGTAGGTTTAAAGAAGATCGGGTAGAACCCTAAAATCAATTCACTACTTCAAAATCTAACTACCATATAAGTATAGAAAGATGGAGAAGAATCTTTGAAACTAAAAGTTGCATATCGACAACACAAATTCAGAATATGTGGCTACTAAGTATTCAACACTTCTTAAGTATTTTCTTGATAAATAAATTATTGATATTTTGGCAAAAGAGGATAGTAAAAGAGATTTATCGAATTAAAAATAAGTATTCTACACAATTTTTTTGCTTTATTTTATAATAGGTATTAATAAATGGGCTAATTTGGTTAATAAGTTTTTTTTTTTCTGTTTTGAGTTTAGTAACTAGACTTTTTAGTTTTTTAATTAGGTAAATGTGCCCCTTCTCATTTTTAATGTCAAAAATCCTAATATGTTGATAGAGAAAACGCCTCCACTCCTTTGCCTTCCTAATCTCTTTGTTGTCTGATTCTAACCCATCATCTTCATGAACCCGAATCTCTCCATCCACCTCTCCATACTCTCTTTCCCTTCGGATCTGGATCTCCCAATCAGATCCGAATCCCTAAAAAACGGATATGGAGAAGAAGGCCTTGGAGTTGGATCTATTCTTCACTACATTTTCAATCTGCCCACATGCATTAGAAGAACTGGCTCGTTGAACCACACACGCCCCCACCCTTTTCCTATGTGATTCACTTGTACTGATGAAACCAGAATTTCTATTTAAAATTTTACATGCTTGCTCGTCTTCTCTTTTGGATTGCAAAACTGAATTTTGCCCTTCAATTGATGTACCCAAGAACCCTTTAGCCTCCATTGCTTCCAGTATCTCCTTTAAAGCTCTAAGATCCTTTCCATATTGTTCAAACTTCAAATCTTTATTGCTTCCAGTATCTGCTTTAAAGCTCTAAGAACCTTTCCATATTGTTCAAACTTCAAATCTTTTTATCTTTTCTCAATTTTACTGTATATAGAAGGAGAAGATCTTTTAACTGCTTCTTGAGGATGAAAGCATTGCCGTCATAGTAAGAGGATCAATGCTTGAGCCGGAGACTGACCTACACAAAGACGGAGATCTAGATCCGGTATGAGAAATGGTGGAAGAGTCATAGTAAGAGGATCAATGCCTGAGCCGGAGACTGACCTACGCAAAGACGGAGATCTAGATCCAGTATGAGAAATGTGGAAGAAACAAAGATCATAATTCTAAGTGTTGTCGCTTCTGATAAAACCTTAAAGTTTACTTCATTTCTATTATTCCTATTTCCGCCTCCCGAAAGTTTACTCTTTTCAGGTCTCCAATTCTCTTAAGAACATTTTTTTTTCCACTACAATGGATGTGAGTTGGAGGATGCTGCTTTCCTTTCGTTGGGGCTATCAAGCTTTGTTTTCCATGTGGCTTTTTGTTGGACCATAAATTAGCACGTCTTTCCCATTGCAACTCATCTATCCAAAGGGATCAAGATCACTCTTGGGTCAGCTGATCTTGCAATGTTGTACAAGGACTTGACTGCTTTGAAATTGATGTGTTACATTAGCCTAAGTTTTCTAGTAAGAGGAGAGTTAGGTTTTTCTAAACCTGCATACACTGAGTATAGTTGTTTATTTTTTCTTTGAAAAATTTACGTATATTAAGAAAGGGATTTACAAGCGTCTCTTAGACGTAGAAGGGAGGATCAATAAAGAGGAGTTACAATAAGTGAATGCCAAGAGTAGTAGCCCACATTTTTGAAAGGGAAGAGCAGTCTTTCCAAGATTGAGCCATGAAGTTCTTTGTTGCTTGGATTGTTTCATTAGCACATTCCGAGATGAGGTGAAGTGGTTGTTGTAGACAAGATTGTTCCTAGTCTTCCTGGTGAAGTAGACATAAGCAGTGATAGTTGAGATGAGAGTACAGGTGATGAGGTCCTTTTTTGTGGGGTTTGCGGATCCGAGCCAAGACCAAAGGTCATTTGAGTAGGAGTAAGGTTGGGGAATGTGAATGCAATGAGAGATAAGGTCGAGGACGGTGGAGGTGTAACTGCAAGCGTTCCAAAGATGGAGCTCCGTTTCAGAGGAGGAGTTACAGAGAAGGCAAGTGTCATCGGGGACGAGGTTGAGTATAGTTGTTTAGATATCAACCATCGTTAAATTCCAGTATATAAATTCAGGTATATAAATTATAAAAAATAGAAAAGGACAAAAAGAAAACAAAAAAAATTCTAGTAATTCATACCAGAAACTCTATCCAGAAAATTATAAAAAATAAAAAAGAACCAAAAAAAAAAACTTCTCGTATGAAAAAAAAATTCTGGTATGAAAAAAAAAATTCTGGTATGAAAAATATAAAAGAAAATATAAAAGAAAATAGAAAAGGAAAGAAAAAAAATAAATTCAATTAAAACTTACACTTATATAACAAATAACAAACATCAATTATTATTTTCTAAATAGAGGGGTTACTTATTTTTACCTACCATTAAATTAAAGTGGTAACAAATTATGGGGTGCATTTACTAAGCACAAAACTAAAAATAGTTAGATTGAAAATATGCGGTTTCTATTTTTTTAAAAAAAAAATGGGTAATCGGCAACGACACTTTGATAGCGCCACTCTAACTTAGTGATATAAGACCAAAAATAGTTAAAATGAAAATATGATGAAGCGGAACATTAGAACTCACGAATTCTAGCATTGTTGATAAGAATATATATATCATCAAATCACAGTGACGTAGCAGAAGTGTGGTGGCAGAATCGAATCCCCACTTAGGCTTCATTGTGGGTTTGCTCCGACCCTAATTCCTTCTTATTCTCGTATTTTCTTCTTGTTTTTATTTTAGAAAAAAATTATGTTTATTCCAGAGAGCTTGACAAAGTCTTTTTTGTCTTTGTTGATTTTTGAACAGAGGAATAAAGGAGACAAGTGCATTATCGCGTTGAACAAGTGCCAAAACTGGGTCAAACTCAACTAGCATTTCCCCCATCCCAAACACTTCATGACTTTTTCTAGACCACATCATAGAAGAGCTCGTTTCTTCGAAAGTTGGAGTCTCCCACTCTCCAGGACGCGAATAGAAATTGGGGACATAGTCAACCAGTGGCGGCCCTTGGGAGGGGCAGGGTGGGGCAGCTGCCCCACCCTCCTAAAAAAAAATCAAAAACTCAGTAAATTAAAACGACGTCGTTTTGTAGTATATGAATTTTTTTTTCAGAAGGCGTTAAGGGTTTCCGACTTCTTTTCGCATCTTCCTCCAATCCTCCCATCCCGCTACGCTCGCAGCCCCTCGCACATTCGCACACTTGCTGGACCGCGGTTGGCCGTCGCCGTTGCCCGTTCCGACTTCCTCCCTTCTTCCTCTTGTTCCGACTTCCCGTCTTCCTCCCACTCTCGCTCGCTGCAGTGCTGCACTCTCTTGTTCCTACGTCATTTTGTGTTGCACTCTCCCTCGCTGCAGTGCTGCACAGCCTGTACTCTCGCGTCTTCCTCCCGTTCCCGACTCCAATGGTGGTTGCCCGTCCCACCCTAAGGCCGACTTACTGGTGGCTGCCTCAACCAGCTCAACGGCCAATGCCTCGCCTCAGCGCAGCCCTCACTGTAAGCCTGTAAAGTCTTTTTTTTTAATCGTTTTTTTTAATTGAATGATGATTTGGTGGGTATGGTTTTGATTTTCGATTTGATGGCTGAGTTGGTGGTGTCGTGGTGGTGGTTTCAGGGTGTATGATGATGAAGAGGAATGGTTTAGATCCATTTTTGCAAATTCTAAGAAAGAAGATACAATTCAGAATCAATGATTTAGTAAGAGTTCTTTGCACAGAGGATGGGTGGGCCTCCACTTTTTTCTCAGAGAAGAGTAAGTCTTCAATTTTCAATCAATATGAGCTCTTAGTTTTCTCTTGAAGTTGGTTGTGTTGTTGATGTAGAAATGGTTTTTCTTGATAGAAGGTTGAAGACCCGTTTGGTATTCCTATCTGGATATTAAATATGGGTGTGGGCACAATGTTTGGTATTTCCAGTTATAGATATCAAAGTTATATACTTTATATGACTTTCTAATGCTTCAGGTATTACTTATTTCAACTTGTACCTAGTATCATTCATAATCATATCTTGATACCAATATGAATCATATGATGATATGTGATAGATATGAATCATATAAGCACCAAATGAAGAAAGCCCTATTGAACTTTGTTGTTTAAAACTCATTTATAAACAGCCTCTATAAGCACCAAATGAAGAAAGCCATATTCAATCGTGTGTTATTTAAGCACCAATTGCTTCAGGTATTACTTATTTCAGCTTGTACCTAGAATTCAATTGTGTGTACACACAATTGAATTTTAGGTACAATTAAATATGGGTGTGGGCACAATGTTGTCTGTATTGAACTTTCTCATTTGAACTATGCAGCTATTCTCCGTCTCTCAACTTCTCAAAATAGACGGTCATGAATTGCAATTTGCAAACCCTTCTAATTACTTTTTTGGGTGTGTGAATCTTGTTTGCTGATTTGCTTCAATAGCATAACATTTTGTCTAGACAGTTTCATGTCACTAACACTGGTGGTTATATGTTAGGTATACAACGTTCTTTCTTATTGCGGGCTATGAGCCGAAGACCCAGAATCAGGAAGTCCAATGCAAGAATTGTAGCTGTAAGCATACTGCAAAGAAAAACTGTTGAACGCAACACTTCAAATGAAGATTCATAGATATGAAAGATTTATGAAATGTTATTCCGGTCATCTTTCTCAGCTACTCTCTAGGGACTCGTTGAAGAAGATACAAGGGCACTTTGTGAACACTTGTTGTCCGTTTTGTTTCTCCTAGGATTGATTAAGTTGTTGACCACCTAGCACATATGACATATATGTCCTAATGGGGTGATCAACTCAGCTATCCCCTACCTTGTCATATTTAAAAAAATAACTGTAAATCGTTGAAACATTAATCAAATGAATCTAAACAAACAGACAGACTTTACTGATAAATAAAACAATAAAAACTAGGTTTTTCCTCCATTGATGAGGTCAGTATGAGAGTGTTGTGCTGCTTGGTCTGTGTTGATCTTGTTAGGTAGAGACACATAAGTTGCACATAGAAAGACAGTAACCAGGGATGAGCAACACAGCACCACTCTATACCATCTGGGTTCGTTAGGACGAACATCTCGAAAAAGATATGAAATAGGTCCGCTAATGTAACAAAGGAACAACCCATAATAAGTAGCATTCCTATAACTCTTGAAATGCATTATAAACAGAATCATGAAGGGTCCTACAAACAAGTGGGAGAAAATAGCGACCATCCCTAATCCAATGTTTGCCTCGTAGGCGTCCAAGAACGGGAAAATGAGTAATAGGAAAGTAGCACTACGGATGAGGCCACGAAGAAGACGAGTACAAGGACGATTGCGATCCGGGAAAGATGCTGGTAGGCAAAGATAAGCTTCGGGACCAATGTGATACATCAACGGGAAGATCAAAGCAGGAATGAATTGAGCATAACTTATGAACGCAGTACACGTGAATTCATCGCTCGTGAATATATCATCTGTTGTTTCTTCACATACAGCACAATGGGATCCAAACGCCACCATGCACACCGCCCAAGAAAATGATGCGCCCACTAGGAGCCACTCTGCTTCCGGCACCGGAAACTTGAAGACTGGTGATGTCGAAATTGCTTCCGCCCGGCTGCCGCCATCGTTCCCCATTGCTTGCAGTTGCTGTTCCAAAGATCAAGAGATCCAGCTGGCTTATATAATCTTTATTCAGTTGGAGATTTGATCTCCTTTTAGATATGAATCTTTAGCATTTTGTATAGATTTATTTCCCAACAACAAAAATAAATAAATCTATTTTCCTAGGGCTGCTGATTGCTGAAGCCATCGAGAACCCTAAATTTCTAATACTTTTTGTTTTTTCCATCAATAAAAAAAAAGAATTTTTCCAAGATTTGAATTCTTTCTCTTCGTGTACACTAAGTTTGAAAATTTCTCTTTGTTCCCTTGAGGTTTCATTTATTTCCTCTTTATACTCATTTTTAATATATCACATTAAATTTATTAAAAAATAATAAAAAATTAAAATTTAAATTTAAAATAGACTATGACCTCATAAATTTAATTAATAAACTTATAATAGAAATAGATTTTATATATATTTTTTATTTTTCGAAATAAAGATATTTTTAATTTTTAAAATACTTTTTTACTTTATATTTTCGATTAAAAATATATATAATTTATTTTAATAATATTTATTTTAAAAATTTTAAAAATAATATTTTTTAAATTTTTTTAAGAGTGCAAAAAATTAAACATATAGTATTTTTTTTTGAATTTAATTTTTTATAATTTATTTTAATTTGAAAATAACAATATTAATTTTTATGTGTTAATTTATTATTTTTTATAATATACTTTTACAATATTACTTTTTATGTGTAAATTTATTATTTTTTATAATATACTTTTCCATAATCTTAAAATTAAAAAAACCATAATTTTTAAAATTTTCGAATTAAATAAATTATATAAAATTTAAATTCAAAATAAATAAAAATTTATTATATTTTAATTCTCTAGAATCTTATTAAAATTTCAAAAAAAAATTATTTTATGTATATTTATTAAATAGAAAATAAAAAATAAAAAAATAATTTAATTCAAAAAAAATTTTTTAAATTATTTCAAAAAATTAAAAAAAAAAACAATATTTTAAAAGCTATTTTATTATAAATTTATTAATTAAACTTAATGAGATCATAATCTATTTTAAAAAATTTTCTAATTTTAGTTTTTATTGAATTTTAATGTAATATATCAAGAATGAGTATGAAGAGGAAATAAATTGAATCTTGAGGGCACCAAGAAGAATTTTAAAACTTAGTGGTCACCAATGAAAAAGTTCAAACCTTGATGGCACCAAGAGGAAAGATATTAAAAAAAAAAAATGTTTGTTTGTTTGGATTCATTTGATGTTTCAACCATTTACAAATATATTTTTTATTTTTGTAATTTAATTAATGCCGTTAGGATATCATTTTTAAAAAATGAAAATATTTATTTTTACTGAATGAGTTTTTCCACACAAAAAATATCACCTATAAAAGTCCATTTAGTTTGGTGTTCGACTACTGAAGACGTGTCTTTAATGGGCTGGGCCTGTAATTGGGCCTATTCAGAAAACAATGACCACCGTGCAAGTTATAGGCCCAATTCCAGGCCCAGCCTATTAAGGACACTGATACAAAGAAAATGACACGAGCTGGCACGTGGTAAGCCCACTCCCCGCAGCTGTATTGAGCACTGCAGCACGTGCAAAAACGGGTAAACCAAACAGCGCCCACAAAAACCGAAAACTTAATTATTTAGTTAACGCCCACAGGTTTCGGTCCTTGCCCCTGTTTGTGTGGATTTGGGTATTCCTTCGATCCGTTAAACTTCAATCCAAACCCACATATAAATATGTCGTATACTAATATATAGATCCTTATCCATTAAAGGAGAAACACAGATCATCAATCATCGTTCATCGTTCATCGATCATGTCGCCGACGGCAGCCATGCTGATATTGAGCCACCACCACCAAACCACCAGGTCAGCCACCCATATTCCGCCGCAACCACCGTCACCCCCAGTCCAAGACGGCGGCAGAAGGTGGTTCAAAATCTCGGCGCATGTCTTTCGTCTAGCCTTGCCGGAGTTTCAGCCGGTGGTTCAAACGAGCGACGGCGATAAGACTAATAAGTTTGAGATGTGGTTCAGGGAAGCAGTTGAGATGGGTAATTTGTAAATATTCTAAGATAAGAGGGTATATATGTATGTCACATAAATAAAAGGAAAGGGTCCATTTCTTGATATCTTGAGTTTTTCTTATATGTACATAAGCACTTTCATAATAGTGTACTTGTTATATGGGTCGATGTCATCTCATTGATGTAGTCTATAGCTTAAAACAATGTCTTGGATGAAAAAATATACAGATTTATAGACTTCATCAAAGGATCGAAGACCCCTAGTCTATAATCATTTCAGTCTTCTCAGGATAACTCTTAACTTTTCGTATAACTATTTTCTATTTAAGGTCTTTAAGGTGTTTCGCTAGTAAAAATAAATATAAATCATTATGTAAAAATGGACCCTCTTTCCCTCGACAACAAGAACATGCCTCACACGTCCGGCGAAGAAACCCTAAAACACAAATTCGTTCCCATAATCCTCTCTGGCCCCAAAATCGCATCCTTCAACACTCATCAACTCATCCTTCTCAAAACAAAGGTCAGAGTCAATTTCTCACCGATCTCAACTAAACAAACACCTGAACGAAGACAAGGAAGAAAGAGCCAAGTATGGCCAGATCGGGAAATAAAGGCGGTGTGAGGGTCTTCTTTCGATACAATCATCTCCTCTTGGGGTGGGGAGACAAGATCTTCTACTACATCTATCCGATAATCTTATAAAAGTCCGATCCGATCCAAGAGCACCCGAATATCCGTTTTGTTTATTCGGATTGAATATACAATCCGGATATCCTATCCGAGTATTTATTTTTGGACTAGTCATATATATCCTATCGGATTAGACTTTTGCTCCAAACCTCGATATGTATGCGATCTAATGATCCGAAAAATATGTCTGGATTGGATAGGACTCGGATCACCAATTGTCGGATATTTTCAGATTCATATTTTTTCAGATTGGATCTTCTGATTAGCGGATCAGATTAGTCGGATCAAATATTTTTACTCATCCTTACCATTGCCCATCTGTAACATCCAACATAAACTTTATTGGGCCCTTAGCAAAGTTGGTTGGTTCTCCGCATTACCAACTATTGCACAAATCCAAAGGAATAACCCAACACAATAAACATGGATTTGGAGTTTGAGTATTATGCCAAAAATTAAAATTTTAATATGAAAATTATCGACAAACGGACTTCCAATAAAAGAAAACCTTGAAAGGAAAAAAAGTCTCAACTC
The DNA here is from genome assembly GCA_033239125.1 of Fagopyrum homotropicum. Lineage (NCBI taxonomy): Eukaryota > Viridiplantae > Streptophyta > Magnoliopsida > Caryophyllales > Polygonaceae > Fagopyrum > Fagopyrum homotropicum. The sequence goes on from BSWB01000005.1 coordinate 142,161,450, forward strand.
CCATGAATTGTGTACTATGTCAACATCCGTACGAGAGTGCGAATCATGTATTCATCAAATCTCCTTGCACCATCACCAATATACTTTATATCAAGACACAAGAATACTTACAAAATGTTGATACATCTAGCTAGGAGAATATTCCCATTAATATTTTCCACATGTGGCAAAATTTAATGATGACACCATGATAAAATAACTGTGACATAGTGGAATATTTGGTATATGAGGAATAAAAATATCTTCAATAATAAAATGATAAATGATATCACCCAAATGATAACTAGTCAAATATAAGAGTGGAACACTATTAGCTCTGAAAATCCTACTAAAAGAACAAAGAAAACTCAATGAAGAAAAACTATAAAAATACAGTGGTCCAAACCAATAGAAGGAAGCTTGAAACTCAAATTTGATGGATCAAAAGAATAGATGACCATTGCGCGTTTGGATACATCATAAGAGACCAAAATGCATCATTAAAAGATATGATTATGGACAGTGTGGGGTACACATCCGTCCTACATGTGAAGCACACGCAATGAGAAACTGACCGTTAAAAGCAAGATAATGAAAATTAAAATTGAAATTGAGGGAGATCATGGCTATCAACTCAACCAAAAATATTTGAAAACCTCCATGGGAAATCGACCTTATTATCTAAAACATTTCTATTTTCTTGTATGGATTCATGTAGGTTCAAAGTCAACCATATTTTCAAGAAAATTACTGGTGTTGCGGATAAACTCGCGACATTAGGCCAATATCATCCTGTAGCCGGAATAACAGTCTCAAGAGAAGTTGAAGTCCTCATCCGCAAGGATGTTATTAGATGGTCCAACGACCAATAGACGATGACCATACCTTTCAAATAGAAAAATAAAATAAAGATGAACCATTAGTATAACTTTGTTCATGAAATGACCTTGTTGCCACTTTGAATTTTAGAGTGGAGTGAAGTGAAGGTGAATGTCAACTATAAAGGGAAGTTTAAAAGCTTATCCATGTATTGATTTTTAAGACCTAGTTTACTTGCTGGATCAAAATATAAAAAATTAAATTTAAATGTTATTTGGTTATATAATATTCATTGTTATCGAATGTGTTACTACACATGTGTTATCTATAAACGGTTAAAATTAATAGAATTTATTTATTTATGTTTAGTCGCATAATTTAATTTCTTTTTCAAAAAAAAACTTTCAATTTTTTTTGTAAAAAAACAAATTTATTATATTAGATAAAAAAATTCAAAATGAGTTGTTTATCAAATAAAGTTTTAGAAATTACTAGTATAATACCCGCACCTTGTGCGGGTTTTGAAAAAAATGAGAAAGAATATTGTGAAATAGGTTTTTTTACGTGCTTTTATTTTGTATACTTCTCTAATCTAATCGACTTACCAACATTACTTTATTAAGGATAAATTTATTAAATGAGATTATACTATGGACATACTTATATATTAGAATAATAATATTATTATATATATATAACAACATTTTTATTTTTTTCCGATTATGTAATGATTTTAGGGATTTTTTCTTGGTTAATGGGTAACAATTTAGTTTTACAATTTTTTTTGTATTTAACAACTCTTTTGTTTTTTTTGGATTATAATGCTTATTGGTGTATTAAAAATTTTATTTTAATTAATTATTTTTCAACTATAAATCTATTAGTTAATTAGTTAATTTTATTTTTAATTATTAAAATAATTTTAATTATTAAATAAGAAACTTAACATAATTAAACAAAAATTTAATTAATATAATGCGGTCTATATCTACAAAAATGTAATTAAACTATAAAAGATTTTATAGTTTAAAAAATAGTGTAAAAAATAAAGATTTATTGGCTTTAATTGTGTGAGCTCAATTTCAAAAATCCTGCGTCCACAGCGCGCCACGTCATCAACCCGTGCTCTGTTTTAGTAATTATAATAGATTTTCTAAACTGAAAATTAAACATAAAAAGATACTTTAAAAAATAATGAAAAAATATTCAATTTAAATTGGTTAATTTCATAATCTATTATACTATAAATATTAAAGGTGAAAGTTGTGTCATGTATAATCCAGAACTATTTAAGGTGACGTATCAAGTTCACAATTAGTTCCATAAAATTATTTTAAAATTATCAATTTGTATTTTTTTATATAATCGAGAAGGTAAATATAAGATTGAAATATAATTTAAAACTTTAACTAAAAATAAAAATATAATTTACATGATTTTATGATTTTCTACATAAATATATGTAAATCACAAATTTATAAATATATTTAATTATAACGTGGCGAAAAAATTATAATATTATTTCTATGATTTTCTAAATAATAAGACAAAATTGTAAGACTATTCGTTTAATACTGAATCACGGTTGAAGTAACCCAAAATCAAAGTAAACCACCGACATATATATAACAAACTTGTACACAACCAAAGAAAAAAAAACTATTTGTAAAAATTCAAATGTATAAAATTTACATATTAAATATCTAAAATCTACATTATACAAACACTCATCACATGACAACACACGCATTAGGGTTTTCGTCACTAAAAGCAGTAGAGTACTTAACCTCAGTCGAACTCGTACGAGCAAGACCCGCAACATCCGGATCCACAAGCGGGTTCCGAACGTAGCCGGGTGGGGCTTTTTTATCGTACACACCCGGCGCATACGGGTGAACCACACTCTCAACGGCCACATACGGGACGTAAGGCCAAAACTCAGCTTTCTTCCCGGTATGATATCGAACCCGGTTGAGTACTTTATCCGGATCCACGTACCCGGTTACACTCAACTTGTTTTGTTTCGGGTCGACTTCAACGTGTGTGACTCCTTTCATTCCTTCCACTGATTTCTTCACTTTCCTCTCGCATCCTTCGCAATCCATTCTTACTTTTATCTCCACCGTCTTCATTATAAACAAAAATGTTATTAACACGGTATTTAACATGAATTAAGATGGATTAATAGATTGATTAATTACGTACCTTAAGATCTTTGCGACGCTTTTTGTGAGGATGAGGGAAATGACAGTACTCGGAAAATGTGTCCAGAATACCCATTAGATTGTGATCGATGAAGCTAACATTGAGCATAAGGTCTGCGTATATATTTAGATTAAAGTTTTATGATTTAATTAATATATTTTTACTAAGTAGGCCTACCTAGGTGGTTCTCGTTTGTTCTAGAGATAGGAATGTGTACTGGCATACTGTACACGTGGGCCATGATGTGGGATGACAAGTGTCATGTTCCACTCTGGAATCCACCTAGATACCTAGCTTCTTGAGTTCTTGGTCATTATTCTGAAGCTTGACAACAATGTACGTACATTTTTTTACAATTCGTTATAATTGTACACATTTGGGACATGGAAGTAGGGGTGTTATATGAGCCGAACTTTAAGTATGATCAAGCTCGGCTCGTTTACAAACGAGACGAGTGTGAGCCGAGTTATTGACGAATCGAGCCCGAATAGCTCGCCTAAAATAATGCTTATAATTCTTATATAGTGTTATTTTAGCCGAACATGTTGGATATAATAAGATCCCACATCGAAAGATGGGACACTCCGGGCCTAGTATATAAGGTCGGTGGGCTACTCCTCCTATTGCCAATTGGTTTTAGGATGGAACCCGTCGAGTTTATGTGCTAGGCTTTCACTCCGGCCGGGCCTAGTATATAAGCTCGGTGGACTACTCCTCCTATTGCCAATTGATTTTAGGATGGGCGCTCGTATGCACACGACCCCATAACAAGCCGAACTTCACCCGAACGAGCCGAGTTTTGACATGCTAAAGCTTGGCTTGTTTATAAACGAGCTGAACTTTTGACGAGTCGAACGCGAGCCGAGTCTGAAAAGCTTGTCTAATGTATCAGAGGATGGAATATATCTTCTTCTTTTTTATTCGTTTAAGCTTTTACAAAAATTAAAATTAATAGACGAGACATATCATCTGTTCGACTATTGTTTTTCAGCTTGAAAATCGTAAAAATAAGAAAGTTGTAGAAAACATAGTGATTTTCCAACCTCAATATATTATTATTATTTAGAAGAATCGTTGAATACTTTCATCAATAGGGTGGTATTATCGTATTATATTTTTACAGAATACTATATTTAACTTTAAATCCTTGCGAGGATATCTTTTATATCAAGAATATCAGTCTATTCTAATATTTTATTGTTTAGGATACTTTAGATCTGATCTTCTGAAAAATATCTTTATTATTCTCATTCCTTTCTTTTTGAACATTTTTTTTTTGCTATATACCAAACTTAAAACACAAGGTTAGTAGACCTAACCAAAATCAGCTTATTCAACTTGAATGCTTTCACCCAATAACCCAAGAAAAAGGATCATGCTCCAGAACCCGCAACAAAGTGTTACATGTATCCGAATTACGCATTACAGGCTCATACAGTCATACTGCAGGTTTATGTTAGTGGACCGGTTCCGGACCGGATTTTTCGGTCCAGTTCAGGTCCAGACCGGTTTGTCAATTTTTTTAAATGGTTTAAGTTTGACCCCAAAACCCCAAAGTATAAAAATTTAGCCTAACCATTCTAGACCTGAAAATTCGATCCGGATCCGGTCCAATAACAAATTTCCGGTGGTTTGATGTAATAAAGAATGGAGCAGCTATTACTACGGTTCCAAATTCTTTTCAATGTGGAGGAGGTAAGGAGGTTAGAATAGTTTTGGGCACGAAAGCCCCATGTAAAAACTCTGCATCATAAATGCACGATATTGTCAGCGCAATAAAGGATCAGCTAATCCATCAGGAAAGCCATATCCTGACATTCACGATTATGGTGCAGCTGAGCACGCAAGTGTGAGCCTTATTCATTTCACACCCTCGTGGAACATTGAATGTATATTAGACCTAAGTTATAAACAACCAACGACTTTTCAAAGTTACAAACAAGTTGATATTGCATCATCATCAAACTCAACCACCTGCTACCATTAGCGCAAAACAACTAACCTTTTCGGTGCTCGAAAAGGAGAGTCGAAGAGATCTGGTCTAATTCTTGTACAATTTCCTGCACACAATTCATCAATTTCAGGCACATTGAAAACTTCATACTCAGTTTGATTGGCTTCGTAGAATTTATAGAAACAAAATGAAATGGGACACAAGATCTCTGCTTAAGAGCAAATAGAACTTATAGAAGTACACAATCAATAAGAGAGTTGCTTTCAACAACAACACTAATGAGACAGACAAGCTATGAGCTATATCATCTTTAGAAGCAAAGTTGAAGAAACTGAATATCAACTGCATTGCAAGTTGACATTGTTTCTCTAGCTGGGTTCCTCTAGTGTAGTATGTTGATACACAATTATAAGAAAGCGAAGACCGGAATTCAGAATGGTGGATAACAGATACGATCCCAGTAAAAAAAAAAAGCCGAAAGAAGCCACCTGATTTTTCAAACAGATCTAAGTTCATTTGCTATTGAGATTATACACTACGGCCTGCCTACTTCCTCGTGCACAAATAAGAAGACAAAGGGAGGGACCACGTTGCAGATATAGCCCAAGGGGCGTGCAATTCTTCTCTTTTTGCGGTTTCTGGTTTACAATATAGAGCAAGCTTTCTGCGCCTTAGACTTCTTTTTCTTCTGTTTGGGCGGTTGGAGCACAACCTTGATAGCAGCATCAAACACTGCCTTGACATTCTATACACCCAACAAGATCTTTCATTAGTATTTAGTTGCATGTTATCTAAGGTTAGTACTGTAACATCACAAATGTAAAGTCAAGGTACCTGCTGTGTTTTTGAACTGCATTCAATGTAAGCAGGTGCACCGATTTGCTTCCTCAACTCTTCTCCCTAAAAGACACCATTCACAAACCAATAAAAAAAATATATCGATTTTGAATCATGACCATAATAGTGAAATTATAATTACCTGAGCATTTGAAATTGGCACGGCACCAGGATGGTCTATGAAAAACTGCTTGTCATCTCGAAGATCTGGTACGATATATACTTTTACTAAAATATTTGCCCACTTAAACACAACTACGACAAGTAATCAACGCAAGCCTTTCATCAATGAAATGTGCATATAATATTTCAAATGTTGAATTTATGAGAAGCCCCAGCATGATGGAGGCATAAAATAGGGTCATGCAAAATAATAAAGAACTCACAGAGTAAATGATATTATCTTTTTCGATTCTGATATGCATCAACATGTACACCTTGATCTTTCTTTAGTTTTTGCTCAGCTTATGTCAGCCATCCATGAAGTCGAGAAAATAAAATAGATGTAAAAAAAAAAGTTTTTGCTAATTAGTGCCTATAAATGAAGAACATTTCCCACAAAAAAGATGTTCTTATCTATCCATTCCTCCGAGCTCTAGCAGATGGCAAGCAAGTTCTTATTACTTTCAAAGAAAACCAGTCTAGTCTTATTTATCACACACAGGGATCATTTGGTAAATTATCAATTAAGCACAGATTTGCATGTGAAACTACGTAAAAATTCCAAGACATAAGTATATCAAATGTACTGAAGATAAAATTATGTAAGGAAAACTTGCAGAAGCATTTCCTTTTATCTACAATGCACAACATATTATGATTTTATCAAGTGAAAGAGAAAAAACAAGCTTGAGGAAGAGTTTAGATTCATTACAATATGAGTCATAACTAAAATAAATAAATAAAAGTCTAACCAAGCTTTGTGCCCACGAGAACTATTGGAACACCAGGTGCATAATGCTGCAACTCCGGAATCCACTGAAATTTAGAGAACATAGCACCAATATGTCAACAAAAAAATAGGAGAGCCCTCAGAAGGGTTAATTGTTCAGCTGAAAAAGAAAAAGACATATTTTTGAGCAGCAGACAATCAAACACCTTCTTCGAAACATTTTCGTAACTCGCTTTGCTAATCAGAGAGAAAGCTAGAATGAACACGTCTGCACCGCGATAACTCAATGGTCTTAATCTGTTGTAATCCTCTTGTCCTGTTAAACAAACAGCATATCAGAAGCAGAGTCACTTGATGTGGAAAATGAACCAAAGTGATCGATCAAATGAAGATGGAACCATATGAATCCCTAACCCGCAGTATCCCATAAGCCAAGATTAACTGTGGCTCCATTGACAACAACGTTCGCACTGAAATTGTCAAAAACAGTAGGGACATAATCCTGTTCCAATGAGCAAATAAACCTCTTAGGATTAATATAAGGGAGGGATTGTATCGTCATTCTACCATGTATATGCAATTTTGCATAATTGCAACACAAATTAAGCATCAAGCCTAAAATTCAAACAATTTCAGTTATTTGATCCAACAAAATCACTAGCCACAAAAAATCTTAATAAATTCAATAAAAATCAAGATGGCAAATTTCCCAGTCAAAGTCAAACCAGATACTAACACAGTCGCCAAAAGAAGAACGAAGGAGGGTTCATGTCTAACCGTAGGAAATGTGTTGCTAGTGTATGAGATCAGCAAACAAGTCTTCCCAACAGCACCATCACCAACAGTGACACATTTAATGAACCTTGAAGCACTCATCTCTGCTCTTTTCTAGCACTCCCTTCCTCAGATCTTTCACCAGAAGTTCTGGCCAAACTACTACTCTTCTTTTTTGCTTTCGTCCTTCAATTGGACATCAAAATCCTGTAATTTCGTCAAGAAATCGATCAAAACTGAAACTCTAGCAGGACAATCAGAAACCCTAGCTCGTCGGAAAATGTGGAAAAGAGAAAAGCACAAATGGATAACGGCATTTGAAGAAACGAAACCGGAATCCTATAGCTGATAGATCTGCTTCAGGAGAGAGAAAGATGGGTAGAGGAAAGAGAATTGATGTATACCTGCGAAGCCGGGAAACAATTCCGTTGAAGAGTTCGCTTGAACGTAGCAAAAGGGTTTTGTTAATTCAGAGGAGAGAGAGAGGTGGAAGGGAGTGATTGTCCTGTTTTTGACGTGCAATCCGCATTCCTATCAGATTCTACGATCTTTTTTAAAAAATAAAAAACAAGGTAAATTACATAAAAACACCTTTAAAACATACTTATTTTCATAAACCTATTCCTAAATGTAGCAGCCTATAAAACTACCCCTGCAAAAATATTTTCCAGCCGAGTCACACAAAGGGCTGCAATATGAGACAAGTTACTCGGGCTCGGCTCGTCAAAAGCTCGCTCGAGCTCGTTCATTTTCTAAACGAGCCGAATACGAACACATTTTTAAAGCTCGTATAAAAATTAGGCTCGACTCGGGCTTGTTCAAGTAATGCTCGGCTCATTCAGCTAAAATAACACCATAGGAGCATTATTTTGGCCGAGCTACTCAGGCTCGGCTCGTCAAGAGCTCGGCTCGAGATCGTTCACTTTCTAAATGAGTCAGGCTTAAGCACATTTTAAAGCTCGTATAAATTTTAGGCTTGGATCGTTTCTTACTAGCCAAACTTGAGCATGCCGATGCTCGGCTCGTTTGGCTCGTATTACACCCCTAGTCACACACCTCAATAAGACAATAACTCGTATAGTTGTAACTCCGAAAATGGAAGGAAAATAAATCAAATTCATATAAATAGTCATTGATCTTGTGATAAGATAAAACCTACCTCGCAAGTGTGACAAAATCAATTGGTAATTGTCAAATTACGGGACTATATCAGTATTAGGTGTGATAATATGTAATTCAACAAATCAAAAGGAAAAAAGGAAAAAGAGAGAGAAGAAAATCTAGACTTTTGAGATTAAATTGACACAATTTCAAGTGAGGAGTAAAGTATACGAGAAGAAATGTACGGAATAGGTATCACTACGGTAATAAATTATCGGATAACAATTTATATTAACATTATGAGCGTCAATTGGTAAATGCTAAAAGTGGTTTTTACCACCTTCGGTGCACATAAATTGTGTTCAATTCAATTTAAAGATGCTCTCGTAGTTGCAAAAGATATTAGTCAAACCCTTAGTTACGTAGAAAACAGGTAGAAATTAAAAAAATGTCACACTCTGACTAGAAAAGCCAAAAAAGTGTAATAACGACAAACCTATGACACCCAGGAATCTGCGAGATAAAGGTAGTTGTCACTCCCCAAATCAGATTCAATCCTAGTTGCTCCAATAAAATCAGCATGTTGCCACAAAAAAAACTGATTTATTTCTATTCTCAAAGCAAACACCCTTTCTCAACGTATGAAAATCAAACAAATGGATTGAACTTTTCATAAGGTTAAGGTCAAGAATGGTTAAGGTCACTACTAGGGTGAAACATCATACATTAATTTGATTCAACAATTCACACACAACTTTATAAATCATTTCATTATCGGGTCAAATCGGAGAATAGACCCAAACATAAAAACTCACACGTATTCGCAAATTTAATTTCTCTTTTTATAACGAGTGATCCAAAGTGTCATATTTTAGATCCATTTTGAAACCCCAAGCTTATCGAAATTGATATAAGTGTGAGATTACCAAAAACGACGTACTTTTTATTTAAATATGGTTTTTATAGGTAATATATGACCTTATGAGTTGCTCTTTCACATTGTTCCATTCTGATCTAGACTTAGGTTATGTTTATTAACCCATTGAGAAACACTAGTGTTAGTGTTTTTGTAATATTTTTAGGAGTGTTTTGTGTTTTTACTAGTATTTGTCTTTTAAAACACTAACAATGTTTGCTTGGCTAAACTAGTGTTTTTGTACGCATGTGTTTTAAAAATACTAAGGCTGTGTTTGGCATATTAGAACAAAACACTAGTTTTTGGAAACACTGGGGTAAGTTGGACGGTTTTTGAATTTAACTAGTTGAAAGTGTTTATAAAGCCTAAAGTGTGTTTGGCAAAAACACTAGTGTAAAACATAAACACGTGCATATCACGTGTGCTAATTTTGAGGGTTGCCTATGGTTCTGTAAATTGAGGGCGATTTTTTTGGGCGGTTTTTGGGCGATTCGTCTTGGCCACCCCACCATCCTCCGTCCGTCGTCCTCCGGCTTTCGTTCTCATCTTCTTCACTAGACAAATCAACAAATTACAGCACAATTATTCTCAATCAAAATCTCTCTTCATTAGATCCAAATATAGAATCAAAATCTCAAAAAATCAGTCCAGCAATTATTCTCAAACAAAACTGGACATTAGCATTAGCACAGACCAACATCGGCCTTCAAATTAGGGTTCTAAACATGTAGCAGACCAAAATTTGCCTTCTTGTATACCATCTGTTGTCTTTCTACTAACTTATTGAAGAAATTAGGGTTCTAAACATCCACCATTTCTGAACAAAGAGAAGTACAAATTAGGGTTCTTCTATTGAACTTACCAGTGTAAAGTGTTCCTTCGAGTATATGAACTTCGACTTCGACTCCTCTACATTTCTCCCTCAAAATGTTGTGCTCGTATCCTTCGATTTTCCTTATCCTAGTTCGAGCCTTTTCTTCCTCGTCTCCTTCCTCGTTCAGCTTTCGGGTATGGAGTTATGAGAGGTGAGAGAATAGTCTTTTTATAGCTGGTAGGATTGGTAATAGCTAATAAAGTGTAGGGGTAGCAGAGTAATTTTCTTGACAGAAACACTCGCTCAAAATCCGAAACCCTCAATTTTATTAGTGTTTCCGAAACACTCGCCAAAAACACTTTCAACTAGTGAATTTCACAAGTATTTCCAAAACACTAAACACTGGGGTTTCAGATCCAACTCCTCATCCTTATATGTACGATGAGATATTTCCTTCATTTATCCCATACTTTTGATCTAAACCCTTCGTTTATCCATATATTCTTCTCTTATCCATATAGATATCACCAATGCTTTGTGCATGATAAACTAGAGGAAGATGCATGTGTACATAAAGCTTCTTCCCTACTATGGTGCTTTTAGAAATTCCACTTCTTGCACCACGGAAATGTTTGGTATCGTATGCGTATTCTTTTTTTTAGATTCTTCGGGATGGGTATTCTTGAGATTCTCGGGGATTGTTGATGATGGGTATTGTTAGAGATTGTTTTTTACGTAAAATTTTTCTGTTTGGTATCAGATTGTTGGTAGAGATTCATTTATATAAGATTACGAAAATGCCCTTAAAATTTAACTCCAAATTTTTGTATTTGCTCCTGTAGCCCTAATCGACAGACTTACGTTCTTCTCCCTTCTCCATAACTTACTGCTGGAGATCGATACGCGACAACGATTCTATCATCTTCTCGAGATCATCTAGTGTTGCAGCCCTTCCGAAGCGCCGCTACAAGGTAATGATCTTCTCCTTCAAGAACTTCAACTTCAAAATCAACCCTAAAACCCTACCAAACCACACAACATCGCTAAGCAGGCCCAAGATTCGCCAAAAGAAAGACTCCCAAATTGAAATTGAAAGGGTTTTTGTAGGGTAATTACCCGGTAGTGAAAACCTTGATTTATTGAGTAAGAGCAAACACAAGGATAGCGAAAATGAGAGGGAAATTCGTCAAAATTGAGGAAGCTGAAGTGGAAGAGGTATCGTTTGACTCCATAACCATCCTAATCAGAGAAGCAGCAAAGAGGGGAGAAAGAAGCAAAATCTTGAAGAATGGAATTTTTAGGAGACATGTTCGAAGGAGAGCTCTATCGCGTTCTATAGAAGAAGGAGGATTGGAGGAGAGTCTCGTGTTCAGAGAGAAGAGAAACGGTCGAAGGAAAGAGGCAAGAGAATGAGTGTATGGGTGGAACAAAAATAATCTAACCTGAAGAATCTCAAAGAAGCTTGGGGGGCCAAGCTTCTTTTTACGGGATTCTTTTGCCAAAAGAATCTCGTAAGAGCATACAATACATAAGCTCAAACTGATACCAAACAGTGACATTTTTTTCATCCCGAAGAATACAACGAAAAAAGAATCTAAATAAATCTCCATCCAACTGATACCAAAACATGCCCTAAGTGGGAGAGTTCTAAAACATGCAAGATTGTGTTGTAGCTTGTGTGCAAGCTAACAAAATCTATGTATGAGATGAAGCAAGCACCGAGACAATGGTTTACAAAGTTTTTGCAAAGTTGTGTCAGTATAAAGTTGATTACTCATTGTTTACAAAGAGAACAACAACTCATTCATAACATTATTTGTATATGTGGATCACATGATCATAACAGGTGACAACCAAGAAAAAATCAAGAAGCTGAAGGATCAATTACATAATGTTAGGATACACATTAATATCAAGTGGAACATTCTTTCTCATGCTGAATTGATCATCAATTAGCTCATAATTTATTATAGTTTTAGTAGTTATGTTTTCTTAAGAAAAGTTATAATATTATGTTTTTTGAATTTTTATAGTATTAATCCAAAACTTGTGTATCATTAGTTCAAAAATTACCTTTATGTTAGATCATACATGTACAAATTAAAAAAATGCATAAAACATAACTAATTAATTGAACGAATCAAACAAAAGTTTTTAAAGTACCAAAGTATAATTACAAATTCTTCTTGTAAAATGTAGGAACCACAAATAATTTGAATTAATTAAACAAAAATTTTGATCAAATAGTACACACAATTTAAACTATAAATTGACCGATATAATTTTTTTTTGACAAGTTTTAGTTTCACAACCTATTTGTATTTTCGTGTCAAAAGAACTACTCGTACTACTTACTTGAACCATGTCTAATTTTATATTAGAATCCAAAGTATCAAACTTAAACATTCATAAGTTATGTGTGATATTCACAAAATATATATTTAATATTTGTATAGAATACTCAAGTGAGGAGACTCCTTGTGGAGTTGTGGATATGGACCGAGAAGAAAGTTTATTTATTTATTTTTTTATATTATTAGTTTATTATTTTACGTCAGCCGTTTATTTTATTTTTAATATCATTATTTATTTATTTATTTTTAATTATGATAAAAGTAAACTTTTTTTAAGATAAATGCTTATTTTTTTAAATAAAAAAAATGATGGGCTAAAACCAAGCTAATATTACACAAAACAAAAAAAAAAAAACAACCCCATCTCCTCTTTCTATTCTCTCCCTCCCTCCATCTAACCTCCTTTTAGTTGAACAACTTATCGTTAAATGACAAAATAAACGTATTCTAAAGTTGGATTTTATTATATAATTTGAAAACCCTTAATAATGATACTTAGTATCTCTTTGTAGTTGTTAGAAGTATGCAAAATCAATCACAATCACCAACAACCAAGCAAGCAGAAGGAGCATATCCCTTTAAGATTAAGATAACACATATATACATCCAACCATGTTTACTCAACAATAAAACACAGTTTCCTCAAACTAACCGAATTTCTCGCAACCCGAAACTCGAAAACCATAGGATGAACAAACAAACTCAACACACAACTATTCACAACAAAAGCATGAGAGTTTCCCATCAATGTGCAGAAACTCAGTTCAGCATAACAGAAGATGAGATTAAAAAAAAATAAAATCTAAAGCTTATACTCATCAGTTGGTAAATCTTCATCTTATTCTCATTCAGCAACAGCAACTACTCAACAACCGATTGCAATATCCTACTTCCCAACACTAAGATGACCATCAATTCATCATGTGTTATAAATCATAGTTCTTGATAAAAGAACTTAGATTCATAACATAAAAATGTATGAATCTGATATCCAAACCGCGTTCTTCAAGTGTACGAATTGGCAGTTAGAGGAAACACTTGATCCTGATCACTGTCCTTACCATTACTATTGCAACAGCACATATCCAGGCAATTACAATTCCATTATTGATCTTCTTGTTCTTATCTTCACATTGCTATCATTCTTCATAACTGTTATATTCATGGTTGTGGAGATTCTTAGAGTGAGAATCAAACAATCAAGAAGATATTTACTTCCATCAGGACCCATTTCATTACCGATAATGATTTTGATCATGGCGAAAGGATACAGAATCAACAGTTTATTTCCAGTAATGAGCATTGGCCCAGCAGTGCTTCAACTGATCAGAATCTCAGCAATAGCATTCGATATCGAATCAGTCAGTGATATTAAGTATGTGTTTCTGGAATCATCAACAATATCCGGAATTCTACATGCAGCATTGTACTTAGATTCTGCAGTGTTGCCTTTCTACACAGGTTTGGATGCTTTAGTGTTGTCAAGATTGTCAGGAGAGTGTGAATCCTGTGTGTGCAGGGATAGGGCTCTGATGGTGGGTGGGAGGGTTGTTGTGTTTAGAGGTTGGTCTGTTACAACTGCTATGGTGGCTGGGTGTTTGTGTTTGAGGATTGTTTGTCGGGTGTGGCCGGAGAATAGCCAGAAAGCCGGTTTTTTGAAGGTTGTGTTGGAGAATCTGAGTTGGATGTTGATTGCTGCTGAGAGTGTTTATCTTGTGATTGTTCCTCGGACTAGATTGACATGGGTTGGTGAAGCTAGCTATGCTGGTGTTTTTGTTTTGTTGTGTCTTCAGATTGTTAGAAAGGTGTGTGCTTTGTTGTACAGAAGGCATGAAAGTGGTGATGAGAAAGGAAGATTGTAGTTATGGTTTTCTTACATGTAAATAGAAACTGTATACATAAAAACCATACAAGATTGTAGTTATGGTTCATGGACTTCATGTATGCAATTTGTGTGTAATTTGGGTTATTTGACTCTTTTTGAATCAAAGGATATGCATAAAAGGCCTTGAATGTAATCTTTTGTTATTGTAAGAAATTATATATAATTTTATTATCCTACAAGATTGTTATTTACCCGAACAACGAACCCAATACAAGCACATTACGGAGACAAGTCTCAGGCGCAATGCGTATGTGCCCTCCACGCGCATTCCAGTTGCGCCCCATGTGGCAAATTTGGCCAAAATTCAAAAGTTTGAGCAACATTCGAATTTGTTAAAGTTTGGGGGAACTATTCTGCAAATCTTGTAGAATTCGAAGTCGAAAATTTGAAAGTTCTGCCTATTTGTTGCAAGTATTGCCAAAGTTTGGGGATACTATTCTGAAAATCACTGACAATTGCATGAGGAATTTAACCTATGTTTAAGATAAATTTTCTCAACCATTTTCCATCATCTAAATTTATTATCAGGGAGAGTACTTCCTGGTGCAATACACAAGTACAACCAATTTGTTCAGCCAAACATGGAAAATTCATTTATTAAACACTTATATAGAGAACAATTACAAAAATTTCAAACAAATTACAAAAAGCTACTCGTACGAGAATCATGATTTGCAAAATGCCCTCAGCGTGTCGTCGAGCGCCTTTCTATCATAATCGCCTGTGAAGACACAGTTGCCAAGCGGGCCTTTAAGAAGTATGAGCCTCAATAGACCGTCGGCTACCTTCTTATCAACCTGAACCGAAAAGGGTTTCAAATGTCAAGAAAAAACGAGCATTTGCATTCGGGAGAAGCAGGGTTAAGGTCAACTTACTGCCATCACAGACTTGAACATGTCAACTGTCATGCATTCGGGAGGCGTGGTTGGTAGTTTGGCTTTGTCAAGGATGTTGTGAACTCTTTTCACTATAGATTCATCTATCCAACCAAGGCGGTAGGACATGTCAACTGCCATCACCTGAATGAGCAAAAACTATGCTTAGCCTAAAAAATGTTTGGTAACGAAGGTTCTGTTAGGAGAAACGAGTTGATGCTAATACCGTTCCAGCTGCCACCGCTTCTCCATGAAACCATTCGCCATAACCGAGCCCCGTTTCTATAGCCTGCACGAATAGAGTTGTATATGGTTATATATGAAATTGAGCACCTTAGAGTAACAATATTGTCGTTTTGGCCTTCAAGCTTTGATTATAAATATTTGTGATTTTAGTGAGGTAGAGGGAGCATAAGTGATGTCTTCTGAGTTCAGATAAATGCACCTTATTCAACATGCTACAGAGTTCAGTGTAAGTTCTAAAATATTTGGAATCTAGCTACTTGTAATGAAGTATCTAAAACCGAAAAACATGCCCGTACCAGAGTATCTTCAATGAAAACAGATACAAAAAGCCAAAATAATGCCATAATGAAGGCATAGCACATCTTAGAAAGGAAAAAACTCACATGACCAAATGTGTGGCCCAAATTCAAAGTTGCCCTAACTCCACCTTCCTTTTCATCCAAAGAGACAACCTCAGCCTTATTTTCACAAGAGCGTTTGATTGCATATGTGAAGGCACCAGGATCTCTGCAATAAAGAAGCACACCATTATATCATCCGTGTCATGCAAAATGTATGAACAAGATCATTCTTTTTAATAACATATCATATCAGCTGACTCCATGTTTTCCACCGGATCCAGACTTCAAAACCATTACCCGACACTCGACAGTGCCACGTATCGTTCAATTGTCAAGAAACCTAATCTTTCAAAAGTGTCAAGCTGTGAATATGTATTAAGTTTTACTACAGACATTCTTTCTTAAGTTAAGCAGCATGCTCAACCGATACTTCAGTAGTATCGGAAATCCTACATAACAGTTTCACAGAGGCTTCTCTGCACAACCACTAGAGTAAATTCCCACTTTCCGGTACCATTTTTCTACAATGTAAATTCCCACTTTCTTAAGTTAAGCAGCATGCTCAACCGATACTTCAGTAGTGACGGAAATCCTACAAAACAGTAGCACAGAGGCTTGTCTGCACAACCACTAGAGTAAATTCCCACTTTCCGGTACCATTTTTCTACAATGTAAAATACAGCTGATCCAAGTAGGAGGTAAAGGACCACAGACGTTTATCTGAAGATTAGGATCCCCTCAATCTATTCTCCTGCCATAAAACACCATACTAAGCTAACTAAAAGGCCTTTTAGTTAGTTCTATTGGGAAGTTGAAAAATGAACCTCAAAACTATGCAGTTCAGAAAATAAATGTTCATAACCAATAAATTCTATTAGAGATAATGAGAAATATTTTCTTAATACCTTGCCATAAGCAAATGCATGTTCTTCTCTTGCCATTCAAAAAACTCAGCATCCCTGATAAGCCCATACTTTATAACCTCAGCAAGGCCAGATGCCAGCTCCCTGTCAGGAAGTGTATTCAATGTATCTGTATCAATAAGAACACACTGAGGTTGATAGAAAGCGCCGATTAGATTTTTCCCAAGGGGATGGTTTATGCCTGTCTTGCCCCCCACAGACGAATCAACCTGAACAAAAAATCCACTATCATCAACAGAAACACAAATGGACGTTATATAAAATTTGAGAATGCTAGCTATGAGTTTAATTAAAACATTTCTTAGTATCAGACCTGTGCCATAACAGTGGTAGGAATTTGAATGAAGTTTACACCACGCAGGAAAGATGCTGCCGCATATCCACACATATCACCAATCACTCCACCACCAAGGGCAACAAAAGTACAACGCCTATCCAAACGTGACTCAATAGCTTTATCAAATACTTTCATGAGTGTACCCTATAAAACGGAACACAGAGATTTTCATCAAATACAAAATAGAGTTAAGTAAATAAAGATTGAATTGGATGCTAGGAAATTAACCATGTCCTTGTACTGCTCGCCATCTGGTAAAATCACACTTTCCACAGATACTTTTGGGTTATCTCTTGTCAAAGAGTCAACAACTTTATCCAGATATAGGGGCGCAATTGTCTCATTTGTGACCACAAGAACCCTCTTCCCATGCACATGCCTGAAGAAGATGGAAATTTATCAAGAATGTGAAACTCGGTTACAGAAATGCAAAAACACACCATTGAATTTTTGTACCCAAAAGCAAAATACCATTGGAACTCAGCAAAGAACAGAAGAAAAAAAAGGCAAAATATGTTGTTTAGTAATACTGAAATTTACTTGAGAAACAGAAACAAAAAAGGGGCTTAAAACTGTATTTGTTGATCATCAAGTCTGTGGTAACTTGGTTCCAGAGACACATGAGATGAGATTTAACTGTCTGAAAAGAACTTCCATTCATATTAAGCTCCTCTAAGAGGAAAAACTACAAAGGTCTAGGATTGATGATTTATCACAAACGTAAGTATAACGCAAACAATTATTCCACTTAACGCAAATTTAACTATCGCTGACTGCAGTTTGCAAGTAAAATCTATCAACCCTTCAACATATCTGACTGAATAAACTTATTCCAATATCCAAACCAAAAATTCAGCCAAATAAGAAATGTAACACAAATTTCAAGTGATCGAAGTGCAACGGAACAAATAACTCAAATTTGGTGTACAACTTCAGCTATAAGAAAGAAGCAGGCGACTCAAAGAACAAGTACCTCTGAAGAAGTTCGGGCTGATCTAGAAGCCCGGATCCGATGTAAATCGGGTAACTCCGATCCCCTAAATCAACGTCCACGATAACGGGAACCCTAGAATGCGGACCAGCCGTGGTACTGGGCGAGCCATCCATCACCTGAGCTGAAGACGCGAACACCTTCAACGATCGAGCTCGACCCACATTTACCGGCGCAATTGAAACCCGATCCGCAACCGCCAATGATCGAGAAGCGGGATTACTGATACCGCCACCTAATCGAATGAATTGGTTTGAAGTAATTGACTTGGTGGAGGTGGTGGTCGAATTGAGAGAGAAGCAAAGAGAAGAAGGATTCGCCGGACACGCCATGGAAGAGGAAGAATTCAGTGGAATTTGGGGGGTTGGTGACTGGGTTTTAGGAAGAAGGAGCCGTTGGCGATATGGAGATTGGTGGGTAGGTGAGAATTTGAGGTGGAAGAGAGAAAAATTAAAGGAATTAGTAGAAGCTGAAGTGGAAAATTAGGTCAAATTGACATATTTGGGGATTAAACTGATTGCGAGCAACCAAATACCGCGAGTTTGGTAGCTCGTGTTTGTGTACAAACTACGGATCATTACTACATCTATTACTTATTTTACTCAGGTAATAAAATGTAAAATGTTTGTTTTTGTTTAGTTATTATTTTTAATATTTTTCACGGCAACTAAATCTTACATATAAAAATTGGTTTAATTTCTTATTCGTATAACCCATTTACAACAATCGGTACGACGGAGTTTTGAGTTCTCATAATCTAATCTTATTATATTACTTATATATGTTTTATGATGTTACTTTATTAATAAAAAAGTTTATAAATAATTTTATTAATTATGATAAAATCAAAATCTTAATTTAAGTTTGAAATTTTTTTCCTGAATAATCTATAGAAATGTCTTAACGTGTAAATAAGTTAAATAATAAATAATTAAAATTTAGATTCTGAAATGCTAATTGTTTATGGATGAGTTATATATTTATGTTATCATTTTTTTAATTATTAATTGTGTATAAATAATAACTATATATATTGCAATAAAAACTTAATCTTGCATAAGTATAATTTTAAACTTAATATTGCACAAGTATAATTTTAACATTCTTATTTCATCGCCGTTTTATAAATATATTTTCAATATCACAATTTCCTACATATTACCTTAAAATTATAATCTTGAAAATAAAGTATCTAAAACAGTATAGTTACGTACTTTGACATTTTTTATGGTTATGAGTTTGTGGAGATTTTATTTAAAACTAATTTAACTTGATCGTCTTATTTTTTAAAAAATTATGAGTTTGTATTTATTCTCAAACTCTACACACTCTGTTCTAAGGGGTACATTTATTAAACACAAAATTAGAATAAGTCTAGTAAATTAAATTGTTTCAAATAATTAATTTTGGGTAAGATAACTAACTAGACATTTTACAACTATTACTTTATTAAGAGTACTAGAGTAATAAACTTATTTAATAAATATACTTATTTAATAAACTTATTTACTAAATAAATTACTAAATAAACTTATTTAGTAAACTTATTTATTAAATATACTCCTACTTAACCCAATTATTTCAATTTCAATATATAAAATTCGTATGCTATATAAGACGGATTGGGCTCGGATGAGAAGTAATGGGCTGGATTTGTAAGCCCAACGAACAGGCCCATTGGACTTAAAAAAATCTCCGGCCCAATAATCCATCTACCCGTCCCTTATTCTCTGTCTGATTGTGACTTCTGGGAGAGTAGCAGCTGAAGTGGAAACCCCGAACTCCAAAGTTCATCAATCAGAGAGTTGAAACTAACGTTGCTTCGAGCCTACTTGGTACGTAAAAAGACCTTACCTTTCGTCATACTTTTCGATCTGGAATTGAGATTTGAAAAAAAAAATGAGAAGAGCTAAAGAGGGGGTTGAAATTGAGAAAACCCTTGAATCCCCCCCCCCCCCCCCCCCCCGTTTTTCCACAATTTGAATCACGTTGATCGAGTTATTTATCTTCAATTTGGGTGAAATTTGATGGTGCCTAAACTGTGAATTTGTCATTGTATTCCTAGTTTAGGGTATGTGTTTCTATTGTATTGCAGTTCCAATGAAGCAGAAAGATACTTTGTTGGAAGGTGTTATTAACCTATTATGAAGAATACAATATTGTAGCATTTCTCTGTTTAAAGAGTGAAGTCTGTTGTTTAAGTAGCTGAAAATAGTGTGCTGCTGAGTGCTGAAACAAGTCTTAGCTTTTTTAAGGTTTCCCAATAGGTTTCTCTTGTAGCTCAAAAACTGTTGGTTTAATGATGCTTCATGATGGTAAATTCCTTGTGCTTAATTTTTATATCTGCATGATCGAGATGTAAATGATGGTAATTTGTTTGTGCTTAACCTAACAAATGCTTGTATAGTTTGCATGATAAAGATATGGTATCTTGAAATTTGGCGTGATTGTGAACTTGTTACCATGAGATCCAAGGTGAAGTTCATAAGTGAAATTAGGTTGAGTTGTAATGGAAAGAAATTTGGAATTGATTTGAATTGACTCATTTTACCTACTTCCATGCTGACGTTTTTCATGGAGAGATGATCTAAATCTTGGGTTATGGGTTAAGTTGGGTTATTTGTACTTGTATCTGCATTTTTTGGCTGTAGGGATGCAAATGTTGTGTGGTTCGGGTGTATTTGGTGTTCAGTTTTGTTTGTTATGTATTATAACAAAAGTACTTGGTGCAAAGATTGACTTTAGTACTTTCATTCATGGTCTTGGTTTGTATGATTGTATCTTTCCTGGGTATTGATTTCAGATTTAGAGATGGCTGGTCGGCCGCTAAGGTCAAGGAAACCACCACCTATGCAGCCAGAGCCACAATCAAGAGCTAAATGGACAAATATGCTTACCCAAGTGTTTGCAGATTTGATGGTTGATCAGGTTCAGAAAGGTAATAGGCGAAGAACTTCTTTTAACAGGGAAGCATGGGAATCTATGAGTGAGGAGTTTTATAAAAGAACGGGGATGAGATGGGACAAAGAGCAATTGAGGAGCCGCTATAGTTCCTTGAAGAAACAATATGTTACTGTAAAGTCACTTATTGATCGAAATGATTTCACTTTGGATGAAACTACTGGTGTCTTCACTGCTTCAAATAACGCCTGGGATAACTACTTAAAGGTAGACAACTACACATTCCTTTTTGTCTAGTTTGCTCCACCTATGATCCTTCTTCTAAATTTGCATATCAAAAGCTTGCTCAGTTGCTCTCAATGCAGGAAATTATTACCTGGGCTGCTGACTAATTGTTTGCTTACATTACATGTCATTACCCATGAGTCATGGCTGATTATTCTCCTTCTAAATTTGCATTTCAAGTGCCTGCTCTCACTGCAGGAAATTATTATTTTGGACTACTGACTAATTGTTTGCTTACATTGTAAATAAGGTGTTTACAGAAAGGTTGGAATTAAAGTTATATCAGATTAAGTGTTGCTTTATCTTGCAATCCTAGCATTATAACAAGTATTATTATACTCTTATGAACATGAATTGTATATCTTCATCAAATTTGCCTACATGCTTCGGATAATACTTTGTTTATTTGTCGATAACTTCTTTAGGAGCACCCTGATGCCGAAACATTGAGAACATCAGGCTGTCCAATCTTCAAACAGCTGGATTTAGTATTTGGAGGAACAAAAACAAATGAGAACCTTGACGAGTCAACTGAAAATTTTGGTAATGATTCAAGTACAGTCCCTTTCCCGGATCCCGTGAGTGCCCAACAAGATGCATGGTCTATGGATTCAGACGAAGGGGTTGAGGAAGAAGAAAAACCACATAGGAAGAAAGGACGTAAAGGGCCAGAAGGCGTGATGGCAGACGCCATCTTGAAAATGGCATATTCTTCAAGGCTGAGGACTAGAGCTCTTCAGCAATACAGTGAGAGGTTCTCCATTACAAACTGTGTGAAAGCAATTGATGAGATAGCGGATCTTGACGACAACGTCTATTATGCTGCTCTTGACATGTTCAATGAAAAACCAATTGCTAGGGAGTTGTTTTTATCTCTTAAGCCTGATAAGAGGCTAATGTGGCTTGAAGGCAAATGTAAACATTCCATCCCCTTGTAAAAGCATAAACTGTCCATATGTTAAGTGTGTACTTAGCTAATTATTGGCTCTTAGAATACTGTTTGAACTTTTGCAGTGAAGGCAAATGCTTTTTTATTGTTTAACCAGTCTTTTCAGAGTTCATGTATAAGTAGAGCACAATGGCACCACCAAAAGTGAAAAGCTGTGACAAACCGACAATTACCTTGGAAAAATTCTAAAAAGTTCTTTTAAATTATTTTATATTTTGTTGTATTTTTAATATATGTAATTTTGGGCATGGACTTCCCCTTAGTGAGGTGAGATTGTCTATGCTCGGTGTTTTTCTTGACGGGATCATCCTACTTTTTTCTAAAGATCTCCTTACATTTGGACTGAATCATGCTGTTTTTCTTTGATGATCTTCTTATGTTCAGATTTTTATGATGTATTTTTGTGTTTTTCTTTTCTCCTATGTTTGGTCCTTCGTGACGGTTATAGTCCATTCTGCCGATTCATTTTCGGCCTTTCGTTCCACTAGATGGTATGTCGTCTAATAGTTCGAACAGCTTTTCGTTATTAAAAAAATAGTTTTTCTCCATAAGTTGTATATTGAAAATTTTCAGCTCAGGCATCACAATTATCCTAAATTTGTGTGGTTCACAAAATTGCACAAAAGACATTAGCCATAACCCAAAAAGGCAAAAAAAAAAAAAAAAAAAAGAAGAAGAAAAAAGTGAGAGATACAAAGGCCAACTGATGGAGTTCACTCACAAAACCCACTAATCATGTACTCACACAACTACTTACAAAGGAAACATCCTATGATAGTTTCTGTCTATCACAAAAACAAGAACAAATCCAGCATTCCTAGTTTTAGCTTTGTACCAGGATCATGCTCAAGAAGGCATTAATCTCTTCACTTCATTCTCCTGATCCAAACACTTAGCCTGGTTATAAACCGACTCGAAAGCGTGCATACACACACTAGCGAAACCCGTGATTGCCTGAAAGGCATGAGGCAACCCCATCTGAAGGTTGTTTAGTGTCATGGCCCTCGTTATGCTCACCGCCTTCTCACACTTCCCCTTCTCCTCCTCGGCCTTAACCTTAAGCATCTCGACTTTAGCTCGTTTATCCCCAACCGGGTCCTTACCTCGTCTATTGTTAGACATCTCCGGCAATGAGAAAGACCCGTGTTTATTCTCTAATGATCGTAACTCAACCGCTTTCTTTTCTAGCTCCTTATTCGCAGCCTCGGATTTCTTCCTCTGCTTATGTTCTTCGGTTTGTTGTACTACTATAGCATGGACCACAGTAAGTAAGCTCTTGATACCTTCCGACGCCACTTTGTCGGGAGCATGGTCGATTGCGAGCTGCCATTCTTCACAAAGGGCGTAGATTGCGGAATCTTGTCTTGCTCTTAGTAACGGGTTTTTGTTTAGTTGGAAGAGGCTAAGACGGAGCCAGCCCGTTAGCGATTGGATGTAGTCCCTTTGGGACTTGACTAAGTTGCAGAATGACTGATGCCACTGCTGGAGCTCGAGCTCAAGTTGAAGAGTCGACTGCCTGTGTATCTCTGATGTCGGCTCGGTCGAAGGAATCGCGTTCAGAAACTTCAGCTGATCAACTATGTGCATCTGGACTTGATGCGACTCGTACATGCTTCTCCACATCGACATCAATCTGCACAGATCATACAATTGTCCTCAAAAACTAAGTCCCTAGATCATTTACATATCAGAATGAACTCGACAGAAACCAAATCGGATCTTCATAGAATGAAAACAGACAAAGTAGATAAAACAAAACACAACCAATACAAAGTAAAAGTTAACATTAAAGTATGCTATAACATGTGTTTCCCTTTTCCTACCTGGAAACACCTAAGATAAGTTAAACATAAGAGTAAGAGTACTACCATACTTTATCTCTTAGCCCATGTTACTACTCTTATGAATCACTACTCCATAATTGTACTAGTTCCTCATAGAGGTACTCTGCTTTCTTGTCTAAGAATAGACCCGTTTCGCAAAACTTGCATTTGTGTCATTATTTCCGCCATTTATGAACGACGGACCACGGTCATATTCACTAATAGTTCCAATTTATGATCAAACTTGCCCGTTGGACGTTTTCCTCGTCTTAAACCGTTCGTAATCGATGAATCATGAATGATCCTATGTTTTATCATTAAAACTAGACAAACACCACACAATAAATTATCACAAGTAAGATGAATCCTGATCAATCACATGAATATTCATAAGTGTTGCTGCTGAATTTACTTACCCTTTGACAAGGAGAAGAAGCTGAGGGTAAAGTTGAGTTTCCCTAAGCTTAATTATCTCAGCTGAGGTAGTTTCAATGGCTTGAGAAGCCACTTCTAGTTGTGATTCCATCTTCTCGACTTCCTTCTTCGTCTTTTCGGTTTTCATATAATCAGCCCTTTTCACCTCCATTCTTCTCACCTGTTCAACTTTCTTCTCATGCTCCATCTTTATCCTCTCTGCATTCTGCAGATTATCAAAGATTGGTAATTTAGTTGAAACTCAGGGGCTTAATTGGTAATTTAACAAGCATTCAGGTTTGACTAACCTTGACTTCCAAGAAGAGCTTCTTCTCCCATGCATAAAGCCTCTCTACAGTAGAACAATGGCTGCCATGGATGAACCCTCCACCACCATTCACCATTTCTTCATCACTCATTTTCTGCAAGCTGTTAAATTTTCCTTGATTTGTTCCTCCCCAACCCCATAGCATTGGATTCACATTCCTCCCATAAACACCAAATTTACCTAAAATCAATCAACCCTAAAAGAATCAACAACAGATTTCATTACAGTGATATTTATAAGAGGTTAAGGAGAGTAATTTACTTTGATCAGGAAAATTTGTAGCAGTAGGAACTTCCAAAACCAAAGAAACTCTTCCACCAGCTTCAGCAGCTTTAAGAAAGTACTCATCAATCTCCCTAACGATCTCCGCCAAGTCCTTAGCAGTACGAGCCGAGACGACCACCGCAAGGTCACTAGACGCGGCCGTGGTCGTCACAACAGAAGTCGGCGCAGTCACACTCGCTGCCGCGGTAACCACCGCCGGTTCAGAAGCAGTAGTAGTAGTAGTCTCCTCCCACTCCTCCTCCGTCCCGGACCTAGACGAAGATGGAGGTGGAGGCACGAATGGGTCCCAGAAATCCCAAGTGGAACCAACCCCCACAGGCGGAGGAGGCGGCGGCGGAGGGAGGGCGGAGTTGGTGGTGGTTGTTCCAGTGGTGGAGGTTGTCCACGTGTCTGTGCTAGGACTCATTGGAGGAGGAGGTGGGGGTGGGGGTGGAGTTGGTGGTTGTAGTGGTGTTTCCGGCGGGAGGTGGTGGTGGACTTGTTGGTTGTTGCGGTGGTGGAGGGCGGTTTCTTCGGTGGCGAATTGGAGAAGAGCGGAGCCAGTGGATCGAAGAGATCGGATATAGAATGAGTGAGCTGAGGAGAAAGAATGTCTAGATTTTACTAACTGTTTCATGTATTTCTTTCGAGCTTTACACCTTCCCACCATTTCTTGCCTCTCTACTTTCGAAAGACAAATCCCCATTTTTGTAAAGATTAAATCTTTACTCACTTGCAAAACCAGAAGGAGGAAGAAGAAGAAGACTTCAAACACTGAACTTTTCTTCTTTCTTTTTTTTCAGTCTACAGAGGAACAGTGATGAACTGAAATGAAGTCAAAAGCTTTCAGACACAAACCTAAAAAGATTTTTTTTTTTTTTCTTCGGAAAATGAGTTTTTGTTTTTCTTTTGTGGGCTTAAATTGAAGTATTGTCTTCTTTGAGAAAAAAACCCACTAACAAAAGGGTCTTCAATGGCGGATTTTGCCTGATATATGTTTTACTTTACCAATCTCTCTATAGTGGGGGAAGATTAAGAGAGAGAAGCAAGAAAAACGAGAGGAAGAAGAAGACAACAGTTTAGGGATGTTGCAGTAAAACGTTGGGCAGAGTGCAGTTCCTTTTTAACTATATTCAATATTCGAATTTCCATGTTGACGAAATTACCCTTCTAACGAGTCGTATTTACTACATTACTCTTTGAATAGCCTCACCATTTGGGTAATCTAGCAACTACACTACTAAAGTTGGATATTTTACTGTTGGATGTGATCTTTTTTGGGTGGTTGGGTAATGTAATTTGGAGATATGGAAGGGGTAATTTAGTAAGTTTGGTGTTTCAACGGCCATGAAAATGATTTCATCGCAAGAATAAATGAAATAATTAATGGTTTTAGAGGAAGTACAAAGTCCTATAATATTTTTGGTAATGGGCAAGAACAAAGGTAACTGTGTATTAATTACTATTATTGGTTTTGACTATGCAATAATGGTAAATTCAATACAGTATTCACTGTGTATTTTTAGTCACCTAAACTTTAATATTTGAACGTTGAATCATTTCCTGTAAAATACAATTCCACATTACCTTCGGACTAATGTTAATACAAAACATTGTCAAAATGACAGACACTTGTACTATATAAACGTAATCGTTATGTAAAAAGTCGCAAAAATTATGTATTCATCACGAATTCTCAATTGAAACTTGACATATTAATTTGTTCATATATACACAAATATCACGTCTTAACTATATTGGAATTATGTATCAGCATATGTACATAACCACGAAATTAATAACAACATATTTCTTTAATGAAAAAATTGGTGTAAGAAAGCCCTTTTGGTATCCATGATATAATCTAGGCCCCTCCAATTTTCTCCCTAAAAATAAAACTAAATTAAATTATAAAACTTGACACATTTTTCCTTTTTTATTTTAAAAAATTAAGTGAGAGAATCTTTTTAATTTTGAATAATTGTAGGGACCACTATCATTTTACTTTTTAATTTTGAAAGTATCTTAAATTTTTTTAGATTTTATTTTTTTTTCAAAATTATAATGGGCCTAGTTAATACACATTGAAACAAAAAAGCCTACTTAATCTACATTTATACAATAAAAGCCTACTTACTCTATTTACTCTTCTTTAATTATAATAAATAAATAATTAAAGAGAAGATGTATTTTAATCTTTAATTAGGAAAATAATTAGGTAGAGATTTTAGGATCAATTATTATCTCATCTCTTATTTGACTAGCAACATATTTATTTAAATCTTTAATTAGAAAAATAATTAAATGAGATAGGAGAGAGAAGGTTGACTTACCTGGATTTTATGATCAATTATTATCTCATCTATTATTTGACTAGCAACATATTTATTTAAATCTTTAATTAGAAAAATAATTAAATGAGATATGAGAGAGAAGGTTGACTTACCTGGTAATTTCTTTTATAATTTTTTATTAAATCCTTTTCATCATATTTTTGGTGCCTACTTTGTTAATTGGAAAACAAAAGTTACCTACTTTATACTCAATGTTACGTAAAGTACCTACCTAACCAATTCACTTAAGAAAAACTAAAGGTAGAAGGTATAGATTAATGTACTATAATTTTAAAAAATATGAAAACAATAGTAAGTATATGTATATGGAGAGTTATATGATAATTAAAGAAATAATATTTTAAAAATACAAATAAAAGAAAAGACAGATTAAATCCTATTTGTGAAAGTTTATGTATTAATACTACTAATAACATCATATATTATGAATTAAATTTTGAGGTTATAATGTCAAATAATAAATTGATCAAAATATATTTTTCGGAATTGCTAATGATATTGATTGATAATTACTACTTACACAATATAACGCATATTCAGTACATTTTAAGTTTTAAAAATTATTAATTTAAAAATTTTAACGCATGGCTAAGCTAAATATGTATTATTTGACATGGACCGACTTCAACAAAGTCGTCCTGTATTTAAATTATATGATTTCGACGTAGTTGCAAGCACATTTTACTGTGTAAATAGTAAATAACGATTCGTGTCTTTAACACTATCCAATTTTTATAATAAACCAACTTAGGATTCCTAGTACTTACAATGAAAAAATATATATACTATATAATATATAGTCACTTAAATAAGTAAGATAAAATAGAAACAATTTGGTTTACTAAGTTTTTTCTAGTTTTGTGTTTAGTAAATGTACCCTTTGAGAAAAGAGTGTGTAGAGTTTGAGAATAAATACAAAAAGTTATGATATATTTACTTAATTAAAACATTAAAAATCCTAATTACTACTCTATTTTTTTCAAAAAGGTATAGTTATCAATTGGCCGATAAAATATAATGTACCATAATCAACAAACTAGTATAATACCCACACAAAGAGCGGTTTTTGAATAATAATGTTATATATAAAACATGGTTTTACGTATATGAAAAATTTTAAGTTAGTAAATAATTTTTTGGTTGATAAAATATTAGTATATCAAATATTAATAATTAATAATTTTTTAAAAAGATTTATAAACTATTTGTGTTGTTAATTGTGAGCTTCTCATTATAAAATACTTCTACTACAAAACAAACTTCTTATGACAAAGCTTACAAAAATTAAAATTGTGATAAATGATTTTATATTAAATTAATAATATTATCTTCAAAACGTACATGAAAAATATTACGTATGTGAAAAATTTTAAGTTTTGAAAAGATTTTTTAAATTGCCATAAAGAAGATTTTGTAGATTTTTATATGGTTTGTTTTAACTAAAAACAAATATCTACATTAGATTCTTATTTGTATATATTTTTAAAATTTTCAAATTATATTAGTATTTAAAAACAAATTTTTAGGCTTCGAGAAACGCGTTGACTAAATCATCGATAATAAAAAGGATGAGGAATGTTGTTGAAAATTTTAATTTAACAATTTGCAACACTAATGAAAGTGGAGCAGGTTATCATTCTGCATCCAACAATGGTAGTCGATAGAAAAGATGAAACTAAAACAAATAAAATTAATTAACTAATTAAAGAAGTTAAAATCCAAAGTTGAAAATCTTAAAAAAGATTTGGTTGTTAATTGAAACTAAAATAAATCTGTTAAATGGATCGGTTAAATAGAACAAAATATTTTTAACAATTTTTGAATTTTAACAATATTATTAAAATTACTGACTTTAAAAAAATTTGGGCTTACGAGTAACAAATTACAAAATTAATAAAATATAGAAAGGATGAGGAATGTTGTTGAAATTTGAATTTTTAAAATTATGATTTTGAAAATTTATTCCCTTGTTGATTTACATAGGTCAGATTTTTTTTTTATATAAAATTTATGTTTTGATAAATTTAATTAAAAAAAATTGGGGCTAATATTAATTGCTAAATTGACATGTGGCGTTAGAGTGTTCGCGGTGAGACACGTGGCAATAGAAGCTTCTGCTTTAATATATACTCGTGTATTTCCCGCACTTTGTGCGGGTTGAGTTTTAATAAATATTTAATATTTACAATTTATTTGTATATTTGTATAATAAAAATCCAGAAAATGAAATTATAATTATTACTATGATTTTTAATTATCTTTTAAGTATTTATCTCTTATAATTAATTATATTTTTAAATTGATTTGTTAATATACGTTTGTTGGTAAAAAAATCCATAAAAGTTTAAAAACTATTTTTATAAAAATATTTATTTAAATATTTAAAAAAATTTAAAAATCAAATTTTAATTTATAATAACATTTAGAAATTACTTATTAAAATAATTTTTTAGGCTTCGAGAAACATGACGTTGACACGTGGCAATAGAGGCTTCTGCTTTAATAGATATAAGATAAGATAAGATAAGGAAACAGATGGTGCAGGGGTCAACACCATCTACAGGTGATATTGGGCCCAAGCCCAGTCAAAAGTAAGCGGTAATTCTGGGCCAGGCCCAGTCAAAAGCAATCACCTAATACGTATGCAATTGCATGTCCCACGGTGAAAATACACGATGCTTTATTACCTTTCGAGGTTTGGCAAGTTTCAACGCATGAGATGAATCCTCGCATTTATAAAAGTGACTCTTACGTAAACATCAAAACACCAATCACCATCAACACATTGGAATCAACAACAATTTCTCCACAAAATAGACTCAACAATCTCTTTTGTATTCGCATAACTTTACATTGGTCAAAAATAGGAAGACCTTATAATTATTGAATAAAATAATAATTGTTCAAATATAAATATGTATTTATTTGATTAAAAATTGTTCAACTATATTCGTAATTACTTAAATATGTTAATTGTTCGACTATATTTAAAATTATTAACCATATAATTTATTATTCTAATGTTAATTTTTCTAATGTTAATTTATATATCCAATGTTCAACTAAACTTTTGTAATGGTAAATGTTAATTTATTAAGATAAATCACAACCCTTAATTATTTTGATTAAAATACAACTAAGTAAATGTTAATTTATTAAGATAAATCACAACCCTTAATTATTTTGATTAAAATACTACGAGTTCTTCTCAATTTTAACCTAATGTACTTCAAATATGACCCAAATTATATATATATATATATATATATATATATATATATATATATATATATATATATATATATATAACATAATTGATTAAATTAATATAGCTTGTCAAGCACTAAGATGATATTCACAAGTTGAAACATCTTTATGCATCCTATCCTCCTTTGTTCACAAGGCAAAGACAAATGCTTTACTTTCCTTGACATTCTTTAAGAATTCAAGCCATCCAAACTATATAAGTCTAACATCAAGATTGCCTGGCTTAACATTCTAAGCTCATTTTGGTTGATAGAAAGAAGATATGGCAATAGCAGCTCCAGTGGTAGATTCAGATTATCTAAAACAGATTGAAGGAGCACGTCGCGATCTTCGTGCTCTAATCTTCTCTAAGCAATGTGCTCCCATCATGCTCCGCTTAGCGTATGTAAACTCTTTCTCGTGTTGATAATCACGTTAATTTGAATCAACCACTCTATCATATACACGTTAACTGTATAAGGGTAAACTTCAATGGTGTATTTCATGTAGGTGGCACGACGCAGGCACGTATGATGCCAAGACTAAGACAGGAGGTCCTAATGGTTCAATTAGAAACGAGGAGGAGTTGAGCCATGGTGCAAATGCGGGTCTCAAAATCGCTGTTGATCTTTGTGGTTTGATCATGCTCTTAATCTCGGGTTTATTTCACTCTTAAAGTTATGTTTGTTGGTATTTCACTCTTAAGATGTGTAAATGGTTTTTCAGAGCCAGTGAAAATGAAGCATCCCAAGATTTCTTATGCTGACTTGTATCAGGTGAATGTAAAAATCTATAAATTATCATATTTCTCTAATTTTGCAGCATGAGTATTAGCTTAATTGTTTACTTGTAAGTGGCTTTTCAGCTCGCCGGTGTGGTGGCTGTTGAGATAACAGGCGGTCCGAGTATTGAATTTGTACCAGGTCGAAAGGTGAAACCCGAGCGCAAACACTTTCTCATGGCAAAATCCCATCGACACTAAAACCCTAATCGGATCTTATGCATTGCAGAATTCCTGTCAATCACCGGATGAAGGACGCCTTCCCGATGCCCATCTAGGTATCATGTCGAAATATTTGCTAGATTTTTCGAGTTTAATCATCAGCAACTGCATCTGAACAAAGGCATTTGATGTTGTTCAGGTGCACAGCATCTTAGAGAAGTGTTTTACAGAATGGGTCTGACAGATAAGGACATAGTCGCGCTATCCGGAGGCCACACACTGGTATGCTTACTCTTTTCATCAAAGGTCAGCTAGAATGTCTGCATTAAAAATTTTCTTGGTTTAGGGAAGAGCACACAGAGAGAGATCCGGGTTTGAAGGGCCTTGGACAAAGGATCCTTTGAAGTTCGACAACTCGTACTTTGTGTAAGATAACAGTTGCAATTTGAAAGCAAAGTTAACAGTGTTTCAGTAATTGACAGGAGACACTAAAATTGTTTTGTTAACTTAATCAGGGAGCTTATGAAACGCGAATTACCTGAGGGAATGTTGCAGCTTCCTACAGATAGGACTCTTGTGAAGGATCCTGAATTCCGTCAATATGTAGAAATTTATGCGAAGGTAAAAAAAAATACCTGATATCCATTTTGCAAGGGGTCTTTCCTATCATTTGAGGGCATTTTTCCTTTCTTAATCTCAATGCAGGATGAAGAAGCATTCTTCAAAGACTATGCAGCATCACACAAAAAGCTTTCGGAGCTTGGGTTCACTCCACCATCTTCACTGGTGAAGGCCTCCAAGTCCAAACATCTCCGAGTACTGGCTGTTGTTGGAGTTGTCATAGCTGTTCTGGCTGTGAAAATAATTACTCTTTTAAAATTCTTCAGCGATTAGAGGTAATGAACTGCAATTAGCATCCTTCTGGCTTAACTGTTCTTAAGCGTTTATTGCAAAGAACATAGATATACTTCAGAGTACAGAAAGATCACATATCTGTATATGTTGTCTAAATATAAATAATGTTATGTAAACAATAAATGGATATCCAAGAGAAGAATAACATTCCATTAGTCTCATCACAATATCACACATACAGAAAAGGTCAAGATTCATCATGATGAAAGATTTTGAATATCTGATTGTTACTTTTGAAAGAAAGCACTTGCTCCAGATTATAGTATACGAAAGCTAACTGCTTTATCAAGCCTCGTGGTGCCTGAACTTGATGATTCACCCATAGGATCAGCAGAAGAGGTGACAGGTATCGGTGGCGCCCTCTTTAAAGAAGATGGTATTCCAGAAATCTCCTGAACAAATGAAAAAAATGAGTCTCCAGATATGGTTAGATATTCAAATAAAATGGCCATGAAATAATTATTGAAGAAACATTTCAGCTCAATATGTGAAACAGAGTGAGATAATATTGCAATCCCATCATAAGACAATTGAGAAATCTTGTACAATCATTTCGCTGACAACTCGAGGCAATATATCAATAACTAAGTTAGCATTGAAACTAAAGCTATTTTACCAAACAATTTGTTCATTTTGCTCAGATGATGTCAAATGCAAACAAGATTGAAGTTCTTCTCCAAGAAGGTACTATTATAATATAATTAATAAAAAAAATTGATGGAATTTAAACCAATTAATAATCCAATAGATCATAAGATGCAACTAGCCTCCCAAAATTGTGATCATAAACCTGGTACGCATCAGAAATTGGGCAAATGCAGCATATAAGCTGGATAATTTCAAATCCTGAATCGGAAGTCCAACAAAAGATGAAATTATCAAGTACATACAATATAAAATAGGTAATCGCCATATACCTTCATGAGATGCATTCTCAAGTCACAAGGGCGAACTCGATTTCCAATACTCGCTAGTGCAAGCTTTGAGTATTGATGGATAACATCGGCAGCAGCCTGCTTCCTTTCTTCTGTCTGTTGATTCAATTCCTCTCGTTAATACAACTACTAAAGGAAAAAAAAAAAAAAAAAAAAAACCCTAAAATTTTAACTTCCAATTTTCGCAGATAATGATTAATCGGGAGTAATCCAACAAATTTTTATGCTGAAAAATATCTACAGAACATGGATTCAGGGAAACAAGGTGGTAATTGAAATCAAGAAAGAACAGAGGAAAAAGCGGATCAACAGACCTCGATATCTTCCTTCATGCCTGAAACTTGCGCTCTTCCCACTCGGTTCCCTGCAATCGGTTTTAAATTTCTAATATGTTCTCTGAAAGAAAATAAGTTTTTAACATTAAATTGGTTTTTATCAAACAAAATGGCCCATTAGCTCAGTTGGTTAGAGCGTGGTGCTAATAACGCGAAGGTCGCAGGTTCGAGACCTGCATGGGCCAAATTTAAATTTTTAATTTTTTTTTCCATTTTCGAACATCTTTTTATCTCTTTCACCCCTTAATTTTCATCCTAGTTTACCAACATTAAATAAACTATTTTCTAAAAATCAAGTTAATTTAAAGTTCTTAGCATTAAATAAACTATTTTCTAATAATAATAATTTAAATTTAAAGTTATCATCTCTAACTTTTAATACTAATAGAATGTAACAGAAGATTTTTTTATCTACATTTTACCAAAATAGATATTTATTTCCTTCTGTGTAATTTATATAATACTTGATGACGTGCTCATGTTATGCATCGAACATAAAATTGTTTTTTACATAATGATTAAAAGTGTATCGAACAAAAAAAAAGAGTTATTATATTTTCTAATAATCATGTTAATTTAATGTTATTTACATAACAAAATTTTGCTGGTTGCTCCGTTGCTGCTCTCAACTTCTGAACTTCTAGTCATGAAACTCTCCTGGCCTCAGCTCTTCCTTCAATCGATGCACAATTGTGATCTTATAAACTGTATAACAAAATGGCCTATTAGCTCAGCTGGTTAGAGCGTCGTGCTAATAACGCGAAGGTCGCAGGTTCGAGACCTGCATGGGCCAACAATGTTTTTATTTTAATTATTAATCTTTTTTTGAAAGAAGCAAGGGACTGCTTAAAGTATTTTTATTTTCATTATCCATTGTATAAATGTTTTTTCAGGAAAGAAGCAAGGGGACTTGATTCTTAATCTAATCAGAGACTTACATCAAACAACTGCTTAAACATTGAAGATGAAAATTAAAGTTTCTGTTCAAGAACCTGTTACAATAAGAAACAACAACTTCCATGATCCACACAAGCCTCCAGTTGGAACTACAACTAGCATTTTCCAGTATGAATTCGACTTATACAAACCGCACACATAACAGTAAATGAGAGGAAGAAAAGAACAGCCACGACATCCCTAGGATAGATACTGAACAACAATGTGCCTCATAATTGCCGATTTTGGGGAAGAAAGAACACGTAGACGCCATTTACTGCCTTCATGCAATCTAACAACATGGGGAAGAAAGAACACGTAGACGCCATTTACTGCCTTCATGCAATCTAACAAAACACAGACGCATATTCGTATGGGATGTGATAGAAGAGAAGATTTTGTCATTTGGATTTGGAGTCTCTTTTCACTTTGTAATCATCAGCTGCAGCCTGGGCAGCAGATTTAGCTAAGGTAGTTGCTTTGAATGTGCTCTTAGGATTCAATGCTTTTCGGATTTTAAAGACAGCCCAAGCAGTCCCTATAGCATGACCTGCTGTATGTAGCCCTTCTTGTGTTGCTTGCCCTACTTCTTCACCATATCTGCAAAATGATCCAAATTTCAGTTCTATATTTTCTGATATTAGGTATTTGGTGGTTTAATTTTCTCAGATTTTTTCGTGTTTGGTTCACAGCTATTTTTAGCAACTAAGATACATCCCAACAAGGTTTTGACGCAGAGAACAAACGGAAAAACAAGCCTTCCATTCACTCCCTTAAGTTACAACTTGCAAATGGTTATTTGCATGGTAAGATATGATAACTGCAAATAACCCAGCACTTACTTGTGTGTTACTAGGCTTGTTGTCACAGTAGATGATGTTGACATGACATTCTTTCCAGCTACTTCAAGAGCATCACATATTTTATCTATTACAAACAAAAACGTGGTCCATTAGTGAGTGATTTCAAAAAGAATACTACAACTCTAAAATAGGTGTATAATCAGATACTAATAGCAAAGAAGTTGATCTAGCAGTTGGTCTCCAAGCAGAGATTGAAAGCTTAAGCTACCAATGTGACTTCAAAATAAGAATATTGTATATTGAAAAGCGCAGAAACATAATGGTCTATCTCAAAGGGAGCAGGGATGGTACATTACTACATTATCTGTAACAGATTGACATCTAACAATATTACTCAATGTACCCAGATCACATATTGCATTAGCAAAGAAGGCGTAGTTAGAATGACATAAAAGTTCCAAGTACATTTCTTTTGAGCTGGTTTACAAGATCTCAGTTGGAAGCGAGTGTATATATGTAAATTGGCAAGGATTTATCAATAAGTATCACAAAGAAAGGTGATTAAGAAACGTACTGAATCCATCCAAAGAAGCAAGGAGAATTTCTCCGGGTAGCTTGCTGAAAAATTTCTGTCCCACTTTGGAGTTGACGACGGAGCTTGTAACATATCCAGAAACCTTAACAACTCCAGAAAGCACTCCAGTCGCAACTTTCATTGTCATTTTTGTCACTCTCTTCGCCCTGTTGGAGTACACAAGGTATCATTTGCACTTAAAATACAACAACAAACATTGTAAAATGGCTTCCTCATAAATAAATGGAAGACAAGATGATCCAACACTGACAAAAACCAGTGACGTTCAGGTAAATCAAACTCAAATAAACTATCATGACAGAGGATTTGAGCTGTTGAGTATTTACAAACGTAAGAATGGTTTACTTGACAGAGGATTTGAGATTTTAAGTATTTACAATAGTAAAAGAAGTATCCAAATTAACACCACTAAATATAGAATTAGTGCAGCTCCCTCAGATTCCCTCCATGATCCACCTCTAGTATTACAAGCTTATATACAATCATTTCTTTGTGGTTTGTAATGCCAGTTTCCACGTTGGGTATTCTTAAACATGATACAAGTGAAATTATTAGAGGAACAACCCTAATTTGCTAAGGTTTTTAATCTTACCAACACACAAGACAAAGTAAGACTACCAAATAAAAAGAAGAAAAAAAGTCAGCAAAGAAACAAGACAAGCCATACAATTAAGTCAAGGTTTAGGCCCTTTAGGGTTTAAATACTTAAACCCATCATGATTTTAGGATTTAAACTTTTGCAATTTAGTCAACGGCCGACAAAAACCATAGAGCATACCACCAAAAAGCTCCAATTTGATCACCTGATATCTACTAATTAAGATTTGAAATTTTACTATGCATAAATCTATATAAACAAGCAAACAATACAAGTTATATAGAACATAAGCAAACCTTTTGATCTTCTTCATAGTGCTGCGACTGACCTCACGCTTTTCTTCAGGACTCAATCTCTTCTTTAAAACCTCATTTCCCCACTTCAATCTATCAACAGTCACATCCCCACACCACAGAATCCCCTTAATCAACTGCCCTGACCCAGACGCAATCAGCTTAGCTGCAGAACCACTATAATCCTCCACATTTGGCGCCAACGTCGTCCAATACGCCCCACACTTCCTCTCCATCTGCTCCCTCTTCTCCACCGACCTTAGATCCTCCGGCGAAGCCTCGTTCACCATCATACCACTCAATTCACCTTCATTACTCTTCACAGATAACTTCTGCACCGAGAAAGCAGTATACATCTCCAAAACCCTATCCAACTCCTTCAGCCTCTTCTCTTGTCCCTTGGAGGCGAAACTCAACCCGTAGTTTAGGAAATCACTGCTCGGATCCTGATTCCCTTTCTCCTTCCCTTTGCCTTTCTCCTTCTCACCATCGGAATCTGATCCAGATGTATAATCATTCTCCGGAGACCGGAGCGAGAAGAAATAGTGCGAATCGTCGACTTTCACAGCCGCTTCATCTTTCATCAAAGGCCACTGCACATCATCGGCGACACGAGCGAGCACAGCGACGATGCTCTCACCTTGCCTGATTCGAATGATCGAAAAATCACCGCAAGCGAGCTCAACACTGTATTGATTGTCGATAAGATGGACGATTGCGCCGGGGACGGTGATAAGCGTTTCCTCAATCGAAACAGGTTCGGACGGGGCGGAGGGGGAGATATGATCGGAGACCATCCGATCGCGGGAATCAGGGAAGAGATTCTCGGTCAGCTCTTCCTTGTGAAGAGAAGGGTAAAGCGAGGTGGAATTATAGTTAGGGTTAGTGTTGAAGGGAGAGTTGAATTCGGGATTGGAATGATCAACTTGGGGATAGAGTGAAGGACGATTATGCTTAGGAGGATCTTGAGACGCCATTGTTGCAGCAGGAGGATAGAGAAATTGGGGGACAAAAGAGAATGGGTTGAAGAAGGAAAGAATATATAGGGGGAGGGAGAAATCAGGAAGAACGCGGAACAGCGTAGAAGACGTGGCCTTGGGTTCCGTTAATAGATAACTGTCTTCAAAGCCTTTTTCCTGGCTTTTCCACCCAAACTAAGAAATGTAAAAGTCGGTTACTGTTTCTTTACTCTTTTTTATTTTGTATTTTTGGCATTTATTTGTAATAAATGTGTTGTCTCTTGCATACTTTTTCGCGTTTATATTATTTAGGGAAATTTCGGATGGTACCCTCGTGGTTTGGGGTATTCCGAATTTTGCCCAACAGTTTTTTCAAGTTCGGATGGTACCCTTAAGTTTATGTTGTTTTTCGGATTATGTCCAAATTCATTAAAATTTTTTAAATTCCATTAAAAACAAACAAAAGAAAATAAACTAAAATTAAAAAACAAATTAAAATAGAAAGAATGATTTATATATT
Source organism: Fagopyrum homotropicum (assembly GCA_033239125.1). Lineage (NCBI taxonomy): Eukaryota > Viridiplantae > Streptophyta > Magnoliopsida > Caryophyllales > Polygonaceae > Fagopyrum > Fagopyrum homotropicum. The sequence goes on from BSWB01000005.1 coordinate 142,200,089, forward strand.
TTAAAACTAAAGTAAAACAGTAAAAAAAAAAATTTAAAAATAAAGTTTTATATTAATTTAAAAATAAATAAATTACACAATTTTTAAAAATTCAAAAAAAATCATTGTTTTATTTTATTTTAAAAATAAATAAATTGAATTAGCATTTTTTTAACAAAATCTAAAACATAAGTGTTATACTTTATTTAAAAAATAAATAAAATAAAGGTTCTTTTAAAAAATTAAAAATAAATTTACTGTTTTAATTTATTATAAAAATAAATAAATCAGTTTTCTATTTTATAAATTTCCTTTTACTTTATTTTAAAAAGTGAATTTTTTTAAATTTTTTAAAAGAATCTTTTTATTTATTTTTTAAATAAAATAAATAAAACACTGATGTTTTAAAAATTTTAAAAATTATCTAATTAATTTATTTTTAAATTAATATAAAATTTTTTTTTTAAAAAAAGTTACTATTTTACTTTAGTTTTAAAATAAATAAATTATTCTTTCTATTTTAATTTATTTTTTAATTTTATTTTATTTTCTTTTGTATATTTTTAATGGAATTTTAAAAAAATTAATGAATTTGGGCAAAATCCGGAAAACAACATAAACTTAAGGGTACCATCAGAACTTGAAAAAACTGTTGGGCAAAATCCGGAATACCCTAAACCACGAGGGTACCATCCGGAATTTCCCTATTATTTAATTCTTCTAATACATTTAGATTTGTACGCGTTTAGCTTATTTATCCAGATTTCAATAAGTTTTAAGACAAGCCGATCAATGTTAATTGATCGGCCGACCGATACACTTTCTTTCGATTAATAAATTTTTGAATTAATGTAAGGTACGTCTTGAATCTTGTTCTAAGATCTAACGAACCCGGTTGCACACTTTCTTTCGATTAATAAATTTTTGAATTAATGTAAGGTGCGTCTTGAATCTCGTTGCCAAGACTTCTTACGTAGGGATTGGAGAGTCCAGTTCCGTCACACTTATTGTGAAGCTAATGTCGCTGCCGATCATTTGGCATCCATTGCTTCATCCTATCCCTTAGGCTATTTTTACATTCAAAATCCCCCTGTATCATTAATTCACTTGTTGAAAAACGATGCTCGCGGAGTAGCGACCCGTCGAGTAGTCATTTGTTAGCTATCTTTTTGCGATGAAATAATATTATGGGGGCACAAGTTGTCGTCCGTATACTTAACCAAAAAAAAAAACGAACCCGATTGCATGGATAATGTATGAGACTAGGGTATGAAGAACCCAATTGCATGAATAGTCTATGAGACTATGATGTTGATGATCTCTTTCCTTGAAAATAAATATAATAAACCCGATTATTGATAATATTTGACGTTGATAATGATCTTTATCTCTATGAATATCTAAATGTCTATATTTTAGCTGTAATGGTTAATCGAAAAACTGTTATAGCTGTGGTTTTCTAATGAAAGGATAGGACATAGATATGGAAAAGTCTCAAATTCAATCATTTGTTCATGACTTTGTCAATTGAGTTATGAATACTTATATATCGAGTCATGGGTACAACAACTAACACATTTGGCTCGAATCACGTACGTCTTAATTATATTAATTTAATCATGTACTGATGTACGAGAGCTAAATAATCAAGCCAAGAGCTATAAAGCATGTACATTAGTGATTTTATAACTCAAATTTTTATTCTATCTTTCATTTCTCTCTCTTCCATCTTAGTTTAAAAACTACTTTGATTTCCTACACACTAGTGGTTTCTTAATATTAGTTTATAACTTTATTTATCTTTATACTTGTTCATATTGGTTTCTTAATATTAGTTTTAAACTTTAGGGAAATTCCGGATGGTACCCTCGTGGTTTGGGATATTTTGGATTTTGCCCAACAATTTTTCCAAGTTCGGATGGTACCCTCAAGTTTATGTAGCTTTCCGGGTTTTGCCCAAATTCATTACAATTTTTTAAATTCCATTAAAAACATGCAAAAGAAAATAAACTAAAATTTAAAAACAAATTACAATAGAAAGATTAATTTATTTATTTTAAAAATAAAGTAAACAAAAACTTTTTTTTTAAAAAAAAATATTTTATATTAATTTAAAAATAAATAAATTAGATAATTTTTTAAAAATTCAAAAAAATCAGTGTTTTATTTATTTTAAAAATAAATAAATTGTATGAGAATTTTTTTAACAAAATCTAAAAACATATGTGTTATACTTTATTTAAAAAATAAATAAATTTTCTATTTTATTTATTTCCCAAAACTAAAAGAAATCAAATAAATTAATATTAAAAAATAAAAAATAGAAAACTGATTTATTTATTTTAATAAAAAATTAAAACAATGATTTTTTTAATTTTTAAAAAAATCCTTATTTTATTTATTTTTTAATAAAGTATAACACTTATGTTTTTAGATTTTGTTAAAAAATGCTAACCCAATTTATTTATTTTTAAAATAAAATAAAAACTGATTTTTTTGAAGTTTTTAAAAATTATCTAATTAATTATTTTTTTAAATGAATATAAAACATTTTTTTATAAAAAAGTTACTATTTTACTTTAGTTTTAAAATAAATAAATCATTCTTTCTATTTTTATTTGTTTTTTTAATTTTAGTTTTTTTTTTTTGTATTTTTGAATAGATTTTAAAAAAATTTGGGCAAAATCCGGAAAACATTATAAACTTAAGGGTACCATCCGAACTTGAAAAAATTGTTGGGTAAAATCCGGAATACCCCAAACCACGAGGGTACCATCCGGAATTTCCCTAAACTTTATTTATCTTTATACTTGTTCATATTAAACAAATGCAAAATATTAAGGTATATGTGCTTTAGTTGGTTTTTAAGAGGTTGTGTAGTAAGCAACCAAGACTTGGTTGCTTAACAAAAAGTACAATTTTCATAAAAAATTTAATATAAACAATGCTTAAAAATCACTACTGCAGGTGTTCTAAGAGCAAGTTTATAGATGAGAATTGATGTTTAGGAAATGACCCTAAAGTACGAGAATCTGATGTTTTAGAGATTAACGCCTCTCCATTACCATCTACCCTTAAAGCAAGAACAAAAATGGGAGACTCGCTATGGACACTACACAAATGTTGGTAAGCTGTGTTTTGTTTTCTGAACGTTAATCAGGTAGACCATAAGAATACTATCAAGCAATCATATTCGAAGTCAAACGAGGCAGCAAACTTCAAGTCCAATAATCTCCAGATAAGCATTATAACAAAAGAGAGTTCAAGACTCAAATTTTATCCAATGCTACATATCTCCCACAAGTCTACTAAAAGCAATGAAAACCCATGTTCGCGGATTTGTGGATGATTTGCTACTGAAGATAACCTCAACAAAGCATAAGCAAGCATAGAATCTGGGGATATGTTTGAAGGAACCTTAACTGCAGAAACAAATAAACAGGAACAGGTAAGCCATTGCTTGCAATAATGGTTTGGAACTGCAATGTGAATTTCATTTAACGTTGGACATGCCATAGCCATTTAAAAGCTGTTCGGTTAGTATCAGAATACTTACCAACTGCAGTTAAATGTGAAGGTGTATCATTTCTTCTCCTCGGTGGGCTTGTCTTCATCCTTCTTCTCTTGCAGCTGGAAAATTCAATAAAAATAAAACCGATGTATCATAACTTCATCAGATAGAAATCAAAATTAAACACAAGTGCTAATATTGACTTGTAAATGTTTCATTTCAGATCTTTGAAGGGTGATAAAAATGTTCAAGGTTCAAGTACTGGGATTGAATTCTTTGTTCTTCACAGGTGTACATGGTAGGTAAAGGTGATGTTCAGATATCAAACACAAGCCTTGCAAAGACAAGGACGTCTCAAACTCTCAATTCCTAGATATTTGAAAATCCACGTAGCTTCTTCCTATCATTTGCTACTTTAGTGCTCGTCAAAGAAAGTAGCACACAGTTCTTTCAGATAAAATCGAATACTCACCTCATTTTGAATAGAAGCAAGCAAGTCTTTAACAGCAGGATCATTTGTATCAACACCAGGAAGCTGCAAAAGACAAGTCCATCTTCTATGAAAAAATCGCAATGCAACTTTTTGAGGTAGTAAAAATTGATTAATTTGTCATTGTAACAAAAGAATTAATTAGGGTCAGCCCAATTGCTCTTCAAAATGTTATTTACTGCATTTGTCCTCAAAAAATTGTGAAAAGTTAAAACTTAAAAGTCATCGGTTCAGGAAACTGGATCATACCGTGTCAAGTATTGATGACACAAATGACTGGTCAGACAGTAATTTACTCATGTCTGTCTGACTTGAAGAACCTTCCTGCACAGAGAGCTGCAGGGCTGCATAGAGCAGGCAGACAACAAAAAAGGTAAGTCTACAGCATACTCCATATTGCAGGTAGAAGAAATCACACAAAGGAAACACATGAGGCAGCAACCTGATGTGAATAAAACACAATTGGAACCTCACTTCTTTTGGCCATTGAAACAATTTAATATTCAAAGAAAACAATGGTAATTCAACTAGTGAACGAAAAGAAGACACCGGAAAAGATCTTACCAAGCTGCAAGTCTTGATCAACAGCTGCATCAGACATATCTGTGTCTCGCACGGCAGTAGTAGAATCAGGGTCATCCATTGACATGGCAAGAGCTTGTTGTAATAATGCATTCTCAGCATCCTGTGAATATTAGAGGAACATCAAGTTTGAGCACAAAGTTCATATGTTTAATGGCGGTTTCAGTACAGGATGGGCCCATAATGAACTCTCATTTGCAGCATCTGAACATACTATGCCACTCTTAAGTTATACAAGGAAACGCCTATGAATGTTTTCTGGTAAAATTTTGGGGGTAATGGTATAGTATAGTTTAAGCACCAACTATGTGCAAGAGCCAGTTCCCCACCATTGTCCTCAGAAGACTCTGGTATAGTTTAGTTTGAGCATCAACTATTGGTCGGGCCAGGGCTTAGAAGAAGAGATTGTTCTCACAAGACTCTGGTATATATTTAGATGACCTTGTCTCAGTTTGATAACTTCTATCCTTCTCTGCTTGAGACAAGAATAGCAGGTTGAGATTATCTAGTTTAGATCACTTCATTTTTTAGCATTATAGACCCAACCCGCACCAAATTATGGTTTTTAATCCTATTTCAAATTAGAAACTAAACAAGACAATATGATAAGCCAAAGAGCAGAGATAACAATAGCAAGTACTCACAATCATATCAACCCCCTTGTCTGCATCAGTTTTTGTAACATCCTCTGACATAGTGACATCCTTTGAACTGGACCCTTCCCCACCATTGTCCTGTTTACCAGCATCGTCAGCGGCCTTCTTGGCAGCTGCTTCTTGCCTTGCACGCTCTTCTTCCATAGAAACTCTAAGTGCAAGAGCCAGTTCAGGATCTATGTTAGGATCCACTCCAAAATCAAACCCTGATACACCACCGGCAGCAGCTGCTGCTGCAAAACCGCTTCCACCCTCCCCATCTCCACTGAAGACAGGAGAACTGTCAAATGAAACGTATATTAGTATTCGAATATCAGAGAAAATTCACGTTCAAAGTTGCAAAGCAATAAAATGTTTCTCATACTGACCTGATAAGAACGTCACATAGAGCATTAGGGCCAGGAGGCACATGAATAAGGTGACTACTATCATTGTTATTCACACCAGACACTAACGCCTCAAGTTTCTCTTCCTTGCCTTCCTCATCTTCACCAAAACTCACAACATCAAGGGACACACTGTTCTTTTTCAATTTCCGGCCAATCATCTCCAAGGCCTTCTTGTCGTATTTAACAGGGCTACAAGCAAATATTTTAGTATCAACAAGAAGACAATAATATATTAACCAATACCATTTCGAGTTCTAGCGTTGTCACTTAGCCACATCAACTTTCATAAATTAGTGAAACTTCAAGAAAATGACAAAAATCACATCAAAAAAGATAAGAAACTTTTTTAGCATGAAGTAGTCCATTTGAATGTTTCTTTATCAAATTTCATCTTCAAAACTTGTTGTTAAAGGTAGATTGCACTTTTAAATAAGAATTCTCAAAATGTTTAACCGAGCAACCAATAAAAAAAGGGGAGGTGGCAGGATGATACAAAAATGGGTATAGGTATCAACCTTCCAGCAAACACTATAATCCTTTGTTGCTGCTTTTTGTTTTGACGATGTTTAAGAGCCAACTGAGCTACTTGAATCCCGGCAGTCAAGTTCATTTCACCACCAATTTCCAAGCCTAAGTAGAGAGACGAGATATGCAATTAGTGCAAAGCATAACGAACATAATCTAAAAGCTAGCATTTACAGAGAAAAACGCAGCAGATATGAACTATGAAGAGCAAAACACTCATCCCAAAAACCAATTCCACCATTCGTTTTTTTCTATGGGAACAAAACAGACTCTGCAATGTATTTTTTCAAAGGCACTTCATTCAATAATAACAAAACAATACAATTATGACCTGAGATTAGGATTACAAGAGAATCAGTGATGTAGCACCGAGGACAGACATTTTAGTGAAATGTTCATGTTACAGTTTGTCAAAGTCTTATTCAGAGAAAACATAATCATTTTTCCCTACAACTTCTTATGTTCACAGACAATTATGATCATTGAGTATTGGACTGCAACAATAATGTAGAGTAAGGCACTGCTCCTTAAACTGATGAATCACCCTCTTACAACCAAATCCAAAATCCACCTTATGTTTGATTTTTCAGAACCCTGTGTCTGCTATTGTTTATATACCTCTACAGACCTTATATAAAGCCTTAATGTAATTGCAATCTACTTGTAAGATGCAAGACATAGCATAATATATACATGTGCCTCGATCTAAGCCATGAGACCATGATATCATAACCAATGGTATGTTGAAATTAAATATAAAAGGAGAATGACATACACAAAAAAGAAACCAATAAGAATTGGTAGAATAGAATTACATAACCCTTTCAAACGCCCCAAACTCCAGGATCATTCTCCGTTTTTAAACAAGGAACATACAAGGCAGAAGTGAATGCCAGATCCTTTCCCAAGTCTGATGTCAATCCACTTCATCATTTATACTCGAGCTTGCCACTACGTCATCTACACTAACAGCCTCAACCTCGATCCCCCACAAGTCCTCACAGCCTCAACACTGAACTATTCCCAATTTCAAATAACGTCCCTAACACTCTCTCCCTAGTCCCTACATTGATCAGGGTTGCCTATTTGCGCATTTGGAATATTTGTACCACTCATCTTAAGCAAACTATGCATTGGGCTTTAGTTTTGCTTAATTGATTCGCCATGCATGTCAATTAACTAACATGTAAGAACCTGAACTAGGAAAGGAAAGCACATTCAGGGTTCTTTTTCTGGAATGACATACTGATATCTAGTAAGGTAGCCAGTACGATGACAATATGTTGACATCTCCCTGATGTAGCATGTCATTTGGAGCGTCAAACAAACCATACTGTAGCATACACTTAGAACTAATGCAACACTTTAGCATCTACTAGCCCACAACATAACAGGAGCAAATGTTATACCTTTTTAGCCTTCCCCCTAAATTCCATTAGAATTCTCCCTATGAAACTCACATAACCATATCTATCATCTATTACTTTATACTACCACAAATTTGTTTTCCAATAACCACAGATATTTAGATAACAGAAAGTGCAAATAATAGACACCATAAACATCGTCTAGCAAAAATATGAGATGGAAATAATCAGGAAATGGCAATACAATCTACCGTGCATGCAAGCCAGTATTTTTCCAAGGTCACTGGTCGGAGTAACCAAAACCCGAACCCCTTTCCCAGCCATGGTCAAAATACCCACTGTATTCTCCGGATTAGACTGCAAAACGGAAACAATTGGAAAACAGAAAGGTAAAAATTAAATAAACACCGAAACTGGTAAGGAATAATTAGTCCCAAGTTCCTCAAATCAACCAATTGACAAACTAGGGTTTGGGCCAAAAGAAACGAAGAGCGAGATACCTGGGTTTTGGCACCGCAGATGATATTGACAGCATCCGCCTGGGCTTGAAACCTATTGGGATTGTAATCACCGTTGCGCAACCATTCTGAATTGTCAATACAGATCATCGTTGCCTGATTTCAAACCAAAAATTCAAAGATCAAGATCTTGTACCTAAGCTCAAAGGCAAAAACCAACAACGAATATGGCGGAACAAAAAAATTGGATACCTCGAGCACCATTGCCGTAAATTTGCAAAGTTGAAATCGAAGGGCTTGGTAACGAACGAACGAGCACGCGAAGATCCAAATTAAAGAAAAGTTGCCAAGGAGGAGAACTGAGCTTTGCTTGCGCTAGGGGGCAGACCCGGCAGAGGCATAGATATAAAGGAATTATTATTATTTAGCTTTTCTTTCCATGTTTCTACATTTGTAGTTATTGTAAAAAAAAATCAATTTAAAACGTAAATATACAATATAGTATCTTTCACTATTTACATAAACTAAATTTATTTTTGAATTAATTAGGGAAATAAGACCCCTTAAAATTGTCTTTTGTAAACTAGGACTCTATATAAAAAAAGAAAAAGTAGGTATGGAAACTAGCAAATAGGGCAATAATTTCTTTAGTTGAAATGATGGTGATTAGATGTTTACTTTTTGTTTAAGTATCTTTTTTACATGTTTATCTTTTATTTTTGGTTAATGTAGCTAGTTTGATAAAATTTTCAAGTCCATGAATGTTTAATTTTTTTTGGGTGACATTGTCTTCGTTACCCAAATATGAATTATAGTATTTTTCTCATTATTGGGTATATGTTTATTGTTTTTGTGGTATGTTTCTTATTGTTGAGTATGCTTAAAGTGATATTTTTGGGTATGTTTTATAGTTATACAAACTGTGTTACAAGGACACAATGTCATTTGGTATTGATGTTTGTGTAAATTTTGGTTATGACAAATTCAAATTGGTTATGCTTTTATACGTGTATTGGCTTTGTAGTATATTTCTTATTATTAAGTATATTTAAAGTGATGTCGTGGGTATGTTTTATGGTTAACCAAAATGTGTTATAATGATCAAATGTCAAGCGAATTCTTGGGTAATGACCAAATGTCATTTGATATTGATGTGTGTGTACAATATCGAGTTTTGAAAATTTTGGGTATGACAAATTTAAATTGGATATGAATTTTGTATTAAGTGATGTTTAAATTGGGTATAAATATAAAATATTATCCAATTTATGGATATTATTTTATTTTGATATTTGATTTATTGGGTATATTGTTTTCGAGTATGTTTTTGTACTTTGAGAAATTTATTTTTGGGTATGATTGTTGCATTAATTGGGTAAGCGAATTTTTGGGTAAGCGAATTTTTGGGTAAGCGAATTTTTTCTGGGTAGAGGGCTGCGTTTTTTTGGCCTCAAATTACCTCCAAATGTCAATCAAAAGGTCACAATCAACACTCACATCAGTCATCACTCATTAGTCATCACTTTTGTCAACTTTTTGTGCTATTTATGAATTAGTCTAGTAAAGTAGGAGTCCTATTTCTCAATTTGTAATTGGTAGGGGTCCTAAATTTTAAATGTATAGTGTAAAAGGCCCTAAGTGCCAATTCAGCCTTTATTTTTTCATTTTACAAGTCGAAGCATGTTTGAAAAGAAGGTCGTGGTATAACTTTTATCACAATTTTATAAAAATTTAAATTTTTTGTACCTGAAAAAATTATATTTTTGTTTATGAGAGATATTTGGAAAATAAATTTATTATGATATAATTTATTTATTTTTAAAACTTGTATGTTTAAGGTGTTGATTCCTTATGTTATACATATTACAATGATTTTTTAGTTAATCTAAAAATAGTTTAACCATAATTTTTATAATTTATTTTATACAAAATTAACATGAGAGTTTCATGTCGTAAGTTCTCACAAAGTTGCGATTGATCCGTCTTAATTTTTGTCCGTGAAAAGGGAATGATCGTTTATGGATTGTATACAGTAACTTTCGCCTATCGGAAGAAGAAAGCGCTCTCCTAGTTGTTGAGGATCCCAAAAATTGAAGTGCACAAAGAAAATATCTTGTACATCCCGGATAGAATCCTACCCGGAAAAACAGCCAATACAAATGCTCTCATGAACACGCTCAAAGGTTTATGGAACCTTAAGAAGATTGTTGTCGTTAAAGACTTGAGAGAAAATAAGTTCATTTTACATTATTTGATAAGGAGGACAAAAGAAGTGATGGAAGGAAGACCTTGGAGATTCGACGAAAATTTGTCGGTCCTTAAAGATATTTATCCTGAACAATCGTTGAAGACAACAGAGTTTAACTTCTATCCGTTTTAAATTAGGGTACACGAATGCAACCTCCACTCTTTGATCAATCGTATTTCTTATCTTTGTAGGTTATTCAAGTTCTTTCCTTTTACCATTTTGATGCAGCAATTCTCGCAAGAATATGGATTTTGGATTGCTTGTGCAAAAAAAAAACCCATCATTTGCTTCCGCTTTTGTTTAGTGAATTTGAGTTTGTGTTCAAGTGATTCAAGGAAATATTTTGTGTTCAAACGCATTCTCACTCCGCGGGAGATGCACCATCTATCCCATCCACACCCCACCCGTTTTCGTGATTTTTTGGACCGAATTACATCATTGTAGACAAATAAAAAAAATAACTAACATTTTTTTTATTTAATGTTAGTTGATTGATTACCTTTAGAATTTGAATTTTTTTTTTATAATAATAAAAAAAAGTTGGATCTAAAAAAGATGATATATTGTGGTTGACAATATTTTATAAATCTACAAATGAAATATATAAATGTGAGTTACTTTTAATTTAATTGGCTTAAATGATATTTAAGAATTTGATTTTTTTTAATTGAGTCGGTAAGGATTAGATAAAACGGTAAATGTTCAGGTACGGTTCATATATTGCGGTACGGTCGACACGTGTCCCGGGAAAAAAAAATATAAATTTTTTTTTTCTTTTCTGAAACGATTTTTTTTTTTCGAAAACGAATGAAAATTTGTTTGAACTACCATGTTATAATTTATGCACTATTCTCCTATAAACTTTGAACTATTCCCATATAATCCATGAATTATTACTTTTTAATATAATCAATGAACTATTCTATTATAATTCATGAACTATCTCATAATAAGTTTTGAACTATTACTTTCACTCCTTTATAAATTTTTGCACTTTAAACTATTCTATTATAATTCATGAACTATTCTATTATAATTCATGAACTATTCCATAATAAGTTTTGAACTATTAGTTTCACTCCTTTATAAATTTTGCACTATGAACTATTCTATTATAATTCATGAACTATCCTTTTAGAAGTTATGAACTATTCCTTAATAAGTTTTGAACTATTACTTTCATTCCTTTATAAATTTTGCACTATGAACTATCCTATTATAAGTAATGAACTATTCCATAATAAATTTTGAACTATTACTTTTACTCGTTCTTTAAAAAAAAAAATTTTTTTTTTTTCGGGACACGTGTCGGCCGTTCCGGAATAATGTGTCTTACTTGAGTAACACCCTATATAAAACATCATAATAAAATAATTTAACAAATGTCCATTTTTTGCAAGATTAGTTTTAGTTTTGAAATTAGTTGATAGTTGTAATTTTCGGAGCTATATTTTTCTATAAATTAAAATAAATATTCAAATTTAAAAAAGACTTTTTTTTAAAAATTATTGACGTCGCAACCTAACTTTCACCGTTATTACAAAATAAGATTTAAAAATTTCATTTCTAATTTTTTTTCTATACTAGTTATGTACCTGCACCTTGTACAAGTTTTTTTTAAAGGTAATAACTATAATTTAGCTAATCTATATCATAATTATATTTTTATTCATTAAGACGTGTGCTAAATGAACCCTTAAATCAAGCATTTGGTCCTTGACGTGAGAAATCAAAGCCTCTCTATACAACCGATAGACTCGCAACGATAGGCAATGATAACCCTGCCGCTGGAGTTGAGTTGCCAATCGATATCAAGTTTCTCGTCCATAATCGATATCAAGTTTCTCGTCCATAAAGACATCATAGGATGATCATCCAACAGATTGTTCCTAATCCCTTACCCGATAAGTCAAAAAAAAAAAAAAACCCCTCTCTATACACATTCCCCAATATCCAAGTTCAGTTGCATCAAAGAATAACTTGAAAATGAACCTCATCGAAAGAAAATATACATCCTCGGTTCACATGTTGAGGATTCCAGTGACCCTATTTGGAAATGACTCGAACCGATCTCATGGGGCTATCATCTCCAGAGGCATCAGCACCGTGCCTTACTGAGCTCGTTCTCCGGATGACTGTACCAATTGAGTCCATCCTGTCCAGTGTATCTTGCCTTGCTAACAATGGCTTCACAGATCTCTCTGATACACAAGAGCTGTCTTCTGAGTCTTCTGGGTAGTCATCATCGTTTTCTGTTGCTCTCACCCTCCTCCTCCATTCTTGCAATGATCTTCTTACTTCTTCCGAAACCACAGTTGTTTTGAACCTCGAACCCATCTAATAAAAGAGTAATCATCACAGAGACTCAGCTAGTTCATCCGAGAAGCTTAATAACAAGGCGCTATTCATTGATCTTAGATGTCAATATACTTTACCTGTGTGATGATAACATATAAAGGGAATGTGATGAAGCTACACCAGATCTGGGAGATAACTCTGTGTATGCATTGGTTCATGACAGATTTTAGAACATGAAGGATAGCCAGAAGAGATTTTTTGTGAGGAAATTGTGTATTAACTTACCCGAATATCAATCGAACATGGATTCTTCTATTGTCTTTAATGAAACAAGAAGCATCGTTGATTTCCCACTGAACAAAAATGTAATTAGGGGTGGGGTTGGATGGATAATTTACAAAACAAGTATATAGATGAGAGTTTTAAGTATAATGAATCAAGCATAACTGAACAATATTAGACCATACAGTATGGAAGACAATACTATGAAATGACTTAAGAGATGAATCTCTTACCAATGACCAAATAAACATTGCCATTTCAAAGGCATTCTGCATATACCCAAAAGCTTGAGTAAAAAACGGGCAATGTTGTCAGCGCAAACACGACACAATTTTTTCCTAACCTGGAAAGATATGAACTGTATTAACCTCAAAAGGATCCGAGGTTTTCCAAACCAGAAGAGTTCATCCCTCAAATTAAGGGTTGGATGTTCTGTCCAAGGCTTTATGTGTTTGACCTCTACAGCCAGCTTTACCACTATGTAGTGCAACTTGGTACCTATTAGCAGGATCAGCTTTGAACACAGGCAAGAGACTAATTAATTGCAAAGAGAAAAAAAACGGGAATATGGAAATAGTTCAAGTAGAGATGTGAATGAGAATGCTGAACTTACAATTGCAGGAAGAAAAGAACTCCAAAAGTAAATATTGGTACCTGGAAAATCCTAAATGTTCTGAATAAAAACTCATACTTTTTTTTTGTAAGATGTGAACAAACTGAGAATGGATATTACCATGGAAGTTGAGGAAGATGCAAAATATGACATAAATCCAAAGAGGTATACTGCAGAACAAAGTAAATTGAACAAGAGAACGACACTGGTATTTGCAAAAACAAAAAATATACTCATGAAAAATCGGAAAATTGATGCAAAAACTACTCAGACAAGTGAAGTGGCATATTGATCTATGTTTACATCAGTTATTTCTAAACATTTAGTAAGCTGTTGTGAAAACATGAGTTCGTTTTGAGAGAAAATAGGAATAATAGATCATTGATAATGCTAAAAAAGGATGTTACAGTTATGTTTAGTTTACAATAATTACATAGCTAATGGAGTTTACTAGTGAGGGTTTCTATATTTTTGATTTTTGGATAAAAATAGTACAAAGCACATTACCTGATGCCAACAATGTCGCTGAACTCTTCGTCCAGGCTCCTAAGCATATATTTCAGGAAATCATAGTTCAAAGGGAGTTCGTGAGTCTGCATACAGATAAAATAGTAAGTGTATGGGATCTTCACTAGCCGAAATATTGGATACTTTGGATGAAACTATACATCTTGTGAACAAAATCACTATTACTTACAGTAACGAAGCCAAAACGCAGGGCGATGTAATCAGATTTCCCAATTGAACTCCAAAACTGACGGCTGAAACACAGCTGCAGGACAAATTAGTTCTGGTCCGTTGAGCTTACCCGCTCATATCTGAGAATCTGAGATCATCAGATTACTACACAAAAAGACTTCACTAGCATATACATCAAAGACTAGCTATATTCTTGATATATAAGTTGCAAATTTTTAGATATAGAAGCGTATTAGATATTCCTTCTCACTTTCCACATTTCTTGCCTCCAACTTGACATAATTAACCACACAGCTGAGTAGTGACTAACAGAAAAGAAAGGATAAAAAAGGTATTAAATCAAGCAGCTTCAGCAAACTCACCAACCAAACAAGGAATTTATGTTTGCTCCATGAATGTGGTAAGTGACTCTGGATAAGACTATAGAGCTTCTTCACCTTCGAAGTGTCAATGCTACCGTGAGGATATTCTGCATGAGCAATGTCAATCCATTTGAAGTTAGTGAATCACGAAAAGAAACTATATGATCACAAACCCAATTTTCCAACATATTGATGGAAAGAAAATGTTTGGAAATACCACCTCGAAATATCTCATTAGTCATGGATTGAGATTCTTTTTCCCATACACCCCAACTGTAGATCTGAAGATTATATGAAAGAAATAAGTAAAAAAGGGGAAGAAGAAATATTAATATGACTCCCGAGCATTAATGCTAATATATCACACCTTAGCTAAGGCCAGGACAATTGCCAAGACGCTGTAAGTAACATGGGTCAAGCCTAGGATAAACATTAGACGATGAAGCTGCTCAAGACTTTCATATGACGCAAAGGATTCATAGCCCTGTAAAAGAGTTAATCATCAAAGGCCGACAGTAATGTTTTGATATACCAATCAAGCAGATGAGCAATTACCGGCTGACAATACTCATCACTTCTAATATCATGCTCACCAGCTTCAGCAATGGAACGATTTGATTCTTCATGCATAACAGTCCCCCAGATCTTCTTTGATTGCTTGAAGTCGTTTTCTAAGAAGCATGGGTAGAACCTTGAGCTAAACAACGACGACTTAATACAAATATTGGCTATTACTATAGCCCAATGTCCCATCAACAGTGATAGAAGGCCAAACAACATCAGTTCTGTCACACAATAGCATAAGTTATCTTAGAAATTACAATCCAAATTAATGCCATTGAAAATTGAAGTACTAAAACTGGTAATCCATTAAAAGTTTGTGAAGAAGCAATTCATCAAACACCTTATGGGCATACCTTCCTTGATCTTATCAAGGGCAGAAAGTAAGGATTTCCTCTTTGTCCTGAGTAGCCACTGCAAATCATATAAAATGTGTTAAAGATCAAATTGTGTAGAGATTCTTACTTGTATAAACTTCCATTACAATTGCTATATAAAAAACTAAAAAAACCCAATCATGAAAACGATGGCGTTGTCCATACCTTTCCAAGGAATGCGAGTAAACATTGAAAAAGGGCGCCGAAACCAATCATGAATGCGATCACAGTGGCAACAGCCCAGGTTGGGGTTTCAGTTAGTGATTTTGTTTCCATTTTTTCAAATACAGGAAATGATATGTGAAAACAATAACTTATGATTTTTGATAGTAAGAAATTCCAGTTGATGAGGGTTAGAACACTAATCTTATCAATTTGAATGGCTCAAACAACTCAACGCGACAATGGCGGGTATTTTGGCCTAACTTTAGCAAGATGTCTAAATAAACTATCATTTTGACAAAACAAAATTTACAAAATATATGTTTTGTTTTTTTCTAAAAAGAAGGGAGATCGAGTCCGAAGTAGGTTCGGGGTCGAAAGGCCAAAATCGGAGACGGATAGACTATCAAAGAAAGGAAGTCCTCGAAACCGGCGGTCAAAGAACATTATTTTAGAAGAGTTTTTCGGCAATCTGAAATGTAATTGTACGACAGCATAGGACATTTGAGTATGAATTTTAAGTGGTTTCAAGATTCCAAAGTACATTTAATAACGTTAATGTTACGAACTTCACTTCAATTTTCAAATTTTTTACGACTTTACCTTTGAGTAGGTCATTCAAGAGGTCATTTGTTTTGATTTCAAAATTGTCAAATCTAATAATTTTCAAAACTCTATCAAGGTCATTTCAATATTGTAATTACAGATTATAAACTCTGAGCACGAGGTCTAATACTCCACTTATAATCATCAAAGTTCATTTTTACAAAATGTATGTCATTTGTATATAATACGGAGGTTTATGTTAAATATTTGGGTTTAGTAAATAAAAAAAACCCTATAATTTTAGAGTTGTAAAGACTAAAGATGATAGCTTGTTAGGGTTATTAGGGGTTTTTTCGATCTTTTTCCAATATTAGGCTATTACCTGCAATTTCTCCAAAAATCTTCCCTTGCAAACCGGACAGGTTTAGGTTTTCGCCTGCTATTTCCCTCCTTAGCTATGGCTGTCGAAGAAGAAGAAGAAGAAGTGAAGCAGGAAGTGTCAAATTTTGAAAAAAAGGTAGTAGAAGAAGAAGCGCAAGCGGATTTGCAGCCATGGGAGCAACACTCGTCTGTTATAATCATTCCTCGCTACGATTACACTGCTCCATCCTCTCTTCTCCACCATTCCCACCCTGGTTTCCTCATCACTTGTCCTATCAGTAAAACCCTTTTCCTTTTCGCTATTTGCTTTTGTCCATTGCTCTTATTTGCGTTTACTTGTTGACTTAAAAGCTAAAAGCTATTGATGTTCAATTTTTCGATCACGCATGATATTCGCTTTCTTAGATTTGTTTCTGTGAATTCACAATTGAGTTTTGAACTCGTATCTTGCTAAAGATCATCATGGAAGCATAAATCTATGACATTTTTTAAGAGGTTGACAAAATTGTGTTTCTTACTTGAGATTAAGACAGCAACCATTGATAATCTAGTGCCTGTCTATCTTGTATTTATCTAGTTTTAGTTTCACTTTTCGAATACATAACCAATACACTTTCATTCGGTAGCTTATCTTCTCGTTTGCTCAAATAATGAGATCAGTGGCCTGTTGGTTCCTAGCTTATCTTTAGTACCAATATTGGAAATTTCCATTTTATCTATAGGCTGTTATTCAAATTTGATGTATCATAGTAGTTGGACTTGAAGAAAACATGAAGCATTGTTTTTGTGTATGCCAATGGATTGATAATATCAAATAATTTGAAAATCTTTGTTTCCTTGCCAGAGAGGGAGAAGAGTGCAACAAAAGAAGCAATATCAATCCTCGAAAAGGTCTTACTTGTTGACATGTGCTTGTTTATTTTGATTCTTACATTATTTTTACGTATCCTTGTAGCATACATCGACTGTATATACTTAATTGACGTATCCTTGTAGCATATTTAACTGTATATGCCCAATTGTTGATTTGGAGATGATATAGATGAACCGATTTGTGGCATTTTAATTGCTAGAATGAACTTAGGATCGTAGATTCTGTGAGGGTTGACAAGCCTGTACACATTAGGAAGCATATAGATAAAATAGGACAGAAAACTGGATGTGGAACTTTGGAAGCATCCAAGAAGAAGAAAAAGTAAGGAGAAAAATGCCTCTTTTTTTTCAGTTTCACATCTTCAAGAGAGAGAGGTTGGTGTTAATTTTGTAGGAATATTGTTTTCTTATGTCTGAAATATTGGAGCTACTAAACAAATAGCCCTTTCTGCAAAGACAAAACATATTACTATAGTAAGAATGGGATTTTGGATGAATAAAATTCTGAATTCACTAGTTTCTGCAAATTATATTAGTTAATTTATGCAGTGGAATGATGTATTGCTGACAGATTTTAACAATCATTGTGGATTTTTCGTTCCAAAACTATTGCAGTTTATTGGGAGTAACAGTTTCTTGGAAGAGTCTGATGGGGATGAAGTTACTAAGAGACGGAAACTATGTTCTGTAGATGAAAAGTCTGAGGACATTGTACAAAGTAAGACACCTTTTCTAGAATTTATTTGTCACACCCATGGTTCGAACGGGAACTCTCTAACTATGGTAGAGGGTTTCTATATCTGCTGACATGGGGTTACTTGTAATGGCTATTGACAGATGATGAACTGCCAAAAGATGCTGGCACGTCGTGTGAAAAAAATGAACAGCTAGTTGGGGAAAAACATACTCTTTCTTTAGTAAAGCTGACAAGGAGTGGATTACTTCTTTTTACTTTCCCTAAAGACACTTCCGTGGATCCTGTTCTTATCGTTTCCAATATTCATCAATCCATAGACTCTGGAGCTCTAAAACGCCCTCTGTAAGTAGCCACCTTCTATGCGTTCTGTCTTCGGATTATGTGGTGTGGGCTTGAATAGAATCGACATTGACATGGTTTGCTGCACGCAATGGATCAAATTTGAGATGTTTGGCTTTCATCTGTGCAAAGTACTTAAAAAACAATAATCAGAGCTTTGATATTTTGTATTGCACTTTTTGTAAACTAACTTATCTGGTGTAATAGACAGAGCCAACCAAATTCGACTTCTGGGGATACTTTGTTTACCTTATTGGAGAAAATTAAGCTTTATAACTGCTTTTACAAGTTTCAGTCCTACATAATCTGAATCTAAACTAAATCACAGAAGCCGTATTAGACCAGTCTCTAGTTTGTGATGTCTGACTGGAGTGTCTTTCTGCAGCTGGTGTCATCGCATTTTGCCTATTCAAGCAACTTGTATACTCGGTGAGAAGGAATTGGGCTCTGTTGTGTCGAATCTTGTTCGTGCATTCGTCAATAACCAAGCAAATAAGCTCTCAACACCTCTCAAGGTATTTTTTTGTAAGAAAATTTTGAAGTAAATACCTGGATAATATGTTTCTGTCTGCTCACACATCCTTGTTTACTCTGTGTTGGGTTCTCCAGAATCTTTATTTTAGATTCTTTAGAAATGATTTCTATATTGTTCTTGGTCGCTTTTGATGGCCTAATCATGTTTACAAACTAAAAGTGAAAACAATTGCAGATTATCACAGAACTCATTTGCATTTTAAACTGGTTTTTAGTTTGCAGTTGGCTACAACAGAAGAGGGATTGACCAAACCGAGTTGAAAACGATGAAAACTAGTTCTAGTAAACCGAATACTCCAGCCATACTAGACCGGGACAAGTGCTTCGCCACTGTGGCTGCTGCAGTTAAGGGTGTTGTAAACGATGCAGTTGTTGATCTGAAATCTCCAGAGGTGCAATACTCTTCTTCTCATCTTACTTAAAAAGTGTTTCTTAAGTGCTTATATGCTGATAAACATCATTCACAGATCTGCATTCTTATTGAATGTATACCTCTTCTTCTTCTTATATGCTGATAAACATCATTCACAGATCTGCATTCTTATTGAATGTATACCTCTTTCTCGAGTGACTTCAGTGGTGACTGCTGTTTCAGTCCTCCCTCATTCGCTCGTCTCAACGAAGCCTAAACTCAATGTCAAGAACTTGATTTCCGATTCCAAAGCAAACAATGCTGGATAATTCAAGAGTTTGCAAATTTCGGATTCTTGTGATTTCTTGTTGTTCTCTTCATAGCTTTTGCTCATCATAATTTATTAAACAATAAATTGTAGTTTTACCTATAAGCATTATGTGTCTCAATGGAACGTTTATCATTTAGCTTTTTATATGATCATGAGAATGTTAGAACTTAGATTAAGAATTTGTGTTTGAAATGGCATAAACATCTCAATGGAAACATATTCAGACGTACCGATCCATACAAAATAACTTCTACACTGACTCTTACGCATAGAATTCTCAAAACAAATTCCAAAAGAATCTCACAATGCCTTATCCTTGTCTTCTCCTTGATTAGCCTTCTTCTTCTTGTAATTCTTGTTATGAAAATCGACAAACAAATAGAAAAGCGAAGCGTTGAAAACGGCATTGAAGCACCAACCATGAAAACCAGAGCATCCATCGCCGGTGAAATGCAAGTAAAGCATTCCAAAAGAAATAAGAAAACTGAAGAGAAATTGTCCGATCTGAAAATCAGTGACAGCTCTCTTCCACGATGGTCTGATTCCGATCGCGCACGCTAGATAGTAGGAGTACATCACCGTGTGAACCGACGTATTCGTCACCAGAGCCACCGGGAAAAGCGATTGAGCAGTCTCAAGCCAAATGTAGCACATTACAACCACCGTCGCGTGGTGGTATACGTGGAGGAACGACAACCGTCTGATGCTTCCGCTGATTATGATCAGGAAAGTGTCGGCGAATTCAAGGAGTTTTGAGAGGTAGAAGACGTAGGCATAGAAGAAAAGTGGTCCTCGTTTGGGGATTTGGTTTTTCGGGAAGCAGATGAGCCATGTAGGATCTGGGAGGGTGGAGAGAGCTGAGAGAGAGCAGCCAACGGCCATGGCTGCGGAGAGAAGGAGGATTATAAGGTTGTGGAGGACGGAGATGATTCGGAGGATGGTTGGAGGTGGTGGTGGAGGGCGGATTTTGAGTAGGAGGAAAGTGACGGAGAGATAGGAGATGACTGTGAAGAGGAGGAATTGTGGTGTGGATCCTAGAGTTTTGCCTGATTCCCACTCAAAATTGGCGATCGTTGGCTGGTCTACTAGCAATGTTTTTAGTCTGCCATGGATGAACTCCATCTTTGTAGGAATGTTAGGAGAGATGGAAACGAGAAGGAAGAGTGTGAATTTTCAAGTAGATAAGAGAGAGAATGGATTGAAAATAATGCATTGCAAAACGCAATGAATTGGATAGGGAAACGATGTCGTTTTGCCTTCGAGGCCCTCAAATTGGTTAAATTACACAAAACTATCTTGAACGAGGATGCATATTTATTAGGGGGGACATAAATTCCGGTTAATTTCGTCCTGATTTCAGCGGGATTTGGGAACAAATATATGTATCCTGTCCTGTTCCGTGAAAAATTTGTAGGGTAATTATTATTAGTTTTGTTACGAATGTGACATATCGTTTAATGTATTATTCGTAGTTATTGTTGATTGAGTGAATTATTCGTAGTTATTGTTGGATTCCTAATTATTATTATTCGTAGTTATTATTATTTTTGATATCTACTCTAAATCTCAACCCTTAATACTCACATCCAACGGTGTACGATTGTTTTCATGTTCTCACGTTAGGGAGTGTTCTCATGGGAACCACACCCTATATATATATATATATATTATGGATAATGTGGAGTATAATGAGTGCATAATTTTTAAATGTGAATAAGTAAGACACTTTAATGTAGTGCAATGTTAGGTTTTTTTGAACGTAAATTGGTAATCGGTAAGACACACTTAGTGTAATTTGTATTTGTTTTGAAGGTACTAACTACTAATTTAGAATCAATAATTCATTTTCGAGTTTTTTATTTATCATTTGTGTCTTTAAACATGAGAGAAACACAAATATAAATGTTGAATATAACTAGTGCATAATTCTTACGTGATTAAGCTCGTCCCGTCCCATCCCACGTGGGATAAGGCCGGCGCAGGACGAAGAAAAAAAATTGTAAATCCAATCCCGTCCCACTTATGATTTGCGGAACGGGACGCAGGACGACCTTAATCCCGTCATGTCCTGTCTCACGCCCAACCCTAATATTTATTACTTGTGGATATTAAAATAAAGTATGCAATCTAGTTTTTACATGGAAATACAACCTTATATATACATAGGTATCAATTCATGTAAGAATAATTCTTCCGGTGGACAAACAAAACAAAACAAAAAACAACGCTCTCTTCCTGCTACTGCTCGCCGGTAACCCATCTGGAGTTGGCTCCCCCGCCGACCTCCACCCCCTCCCTTTGAGGCTCAACCCCCTTGTCTTTCCTCCATCACCATGGGGGGCTCGAGGCGATCCAAGCAGCACTCAATCAAGATCACTGATCTCACTGGCCGGACGAAACAACCTCCTATGCCCGGCTCTCCTACCCTCCCCCCCCCCCCCCGGAGTCCTTTCGACCTGGTATGTGAGGAACTCATCCGCTCAAACAACGCCAGACTTTCCAAACAGGTTGTTACCCACGCCCCTTCCACTTCTTCGATGGATGACTTCCCCCCTCTATCCCCTATCCAAACGAAGCAACCTCAAAAGACTAGCTCTCCTCCATCCATTACGACCCAGACCACTACTGCCATCGATAGAAACCTTGCCCCCCCCTCCATTATCGAAGTGGCTACCAACACTATCCACCCAACTTCGGAATCTTTTCTCGCCGATAAACCTGTCATTCAAAACCCTTCTTCTACTCCTTCCTGCCCAAACCCTAACGGTACCCCCCGCCTCCCTCCTTTCGACTTCCCCATGCAACATTAATTACCACTGTACGGTTGCCCTCCAATCTTCTTCTTTTAAGGATGTCCTTTCGGCTGGCACCGTCTGGAATCACGTCCCCCTCACTTATTCCCTAGGTTCCGGAAACAGTGTCATTCATTTCTCAAGGGATGATGTGGCTGACACAATTTTCAGATGGTCCCACACTCTTATTGGGTTTCCTTTGGGCTCCCCAATGGCGTACAACAAAATGTTGTCCTTCGTTGAATCAGCATGGAACTCGGTCTCCAGGCCAAAAATTCTCCGGAACGAGCACGGTATCTACGTCCTTCACTTTGCCTCCGAAGATGACTTAAACGCCATTCTCTTGGGCAGTCCATGACTCGTAAATGGCTCCACCTCTCTTCTTCTCAAGCGATGGTACCATGGAATGGATCTAAGCTACTCTAGTCTCTCTTCCATTCCGATCTGGGCTACTCTTTATGACCTCGACTACAGATTCTGGTCACCTCACATGCTGGAAAAAAATTGGGTCTGCCATCGGCGTTCCTCTCCTCACAGACCGATGCGCTGCGAACCATAACCGGCTCGGCCATGCTAAAATCCTGGTTGAGATTACAACTTCAAAACCTCTCCTTCGCGAGATTACTCTGTTGGGACCGGACGATGAGATTATTACCCAGAAAATTTCTTTTGAGTGGTTGCCGGAACACTGCCCTAAATGCCTCATCTTCGGGCACCGATGTGATTCACCTCAACCCAAAGTTCCCTTGACGAACATGTCTAACTCGGACACCTTCCGCAAAGTCCTTCACAAGAAATCTAGACCCAAACCGCCCCCATCGTCAAATCCCACCCCCTCTTACCCACGACTGATATCTCCCTCCGCCTACCAGGCTCCTTGTCAACCTCCTATGTTAACGTTAAACCCTTCGACAAACCTACCATGTCTCCCCCGACTGGCCTGTCGGTCATCCACCTAAACCCTACCCTTACTCCCTCCCCATCGCTTGACCCAAACCTGTTGCCTTCTCCCTCCGATACCCCCGAGAATCACCTACCCTCTCCTTTGAAGCCCAAGTCACAAACCCTTCGATCTTGTGAGAACATCAAGGATGCTAACACCCTCTCCACATCTCTCCATGTCGATTAATATCGGTTCCTGGAACATACGGGGGCTAAACCATCCTATCAAGCACAAAGTTGTTAGTGACCTGGTTAGAAAGCACCGTTTGAATATCATTGCCATTCTTGAAACCAAAATCTCGGCTGACAAGCTGTCAAAGCTAACCCTTCTTCCAAACTGGTCTCATACCTCAAACGTCACCCCTATCACCAGATGTCGTATTTGGCTTTGGTGGGATCCTCTTGTCCTAAACCTCTCCACATCCTTCATAAATGACCAACTAATCCATTGCTCTATCATCCCTCTTACACCCTCTAACTCCCCCAGTATTGATTGTACGATCATCTATGCCCACAATCTCCCTCCTGATCGCGCCCCTCTCTGGCCTAACCTCGCCACGATAAGGCACCTCACCACCAATAGTGATGCGCTCTTCGTTAGTTGAACGCGAGGATCCACCGGTGATGTTCCTTCCGACCACTTCTTTTTGATATTTTTTTTATTGATGGGATATGCCAAGCAAGGATCGTCCAGCCTCGCACCTTGAATCTCCTTGGCTCGAGATCTTCTTTCCTCGGATTCTCACTTTGGAAATTGGATCTCCTTTGTCCTCCTAGCCTCTCACCGTAAGGACACCACTCGGCCTCTCACCTTGTGGGTTTCGAAACTTTGGCCTCTCACCTTAGTCTCTAGGTTTGTTTTACTCAAAGTGAAAACACAACTTGTGATTGAAGAACTCAACTCTATTTCGTGATTAAAAAGGTTTGTGGGAGAGGCCTTATATAGGCTGAAAATTCAGCACCTACTCCCAACATTAAGGGCTTACAAGTTCAAGAGTTGTGACATTAAACAAAGGGCAAACATAGGGACTTTCAACCCCCTACTTTCTCCACCTACTTTTCCACCTACTTTTCCCCACCTACTTTTACATAATTAATACATAAATTTATGCATAATATATGAATAGTATGAGGATGATATGCTGCATGAAATATGTATTGGGTGGACGTGCATATGTTTTGTATAACCATCTTTCATGCCTCCATGCGTAATCTTGGTCAAAAGTCCACACAAGTATAAACGTTGTTGCATTGTCGGGTCATTTTCACCGTCTTTATTTTGGAATCTCGATTTCTCATAAACTACAAAGTTGTAACTCTTGAAAATACCCTCGAAAGTTGTACTTGTGGTTCTTCTAACTCCAAACGAAGCTCCAGATATAGGCATTTTACTGAGAGTGCATACATTTGATAGCTTAGCCGGATCGAGCGAAATATGACTTAACTTGACCACGCTCGGAGTGAGCATTTTCGGCTTCATGTTGGGGCTCTCGGGGATCACATCAAATAGACCTTGTGTTCTCTTGGGTGATTTCAATACCACCCTCTGCATGTCCGAGCAGCTCACTGAAAGGCCTTCAAACCCTCCGCAACAATCTCTCGAGCTCTCGGATTGCTTCAACCTTAATGACATCTCTGACCATGTGTCTTTGGGATTCACCTTTACTTGGAACAACAAGCAGGTTGGCTCTCGGATATGGAGTAAGCTTGATCGGGTTGTGATAAATGATGTTTGGTCTATTTCTTTCCCTGCCTCCACGGTGCTCTTAGACAACCCATATATTCCGGATCATTCGCCTGCCATTCTTGCTCTCAACCCAAAAGAACCCCAGCCCCATTGTCAATTCCGTTTCAACAATGCATGGGCCTCCCACGAAAATTTCCTTGCCACTGTCGAGAGCAACTGGGCTCTACCTTGTCTCTCTATTCGATCTCGTAGGATGGACCATCTCTACACTAATCTAAAGAGCCTAAAGCACGTTCTAAAAAATTCCCCAGCATCACTATGGAAACCCTCAACGCCTCCATTGAGGATCACAAGTCTAACTTGGAGCGCATTCAATCCAGCCTCATCTCTAATCCCCTTGACCCGAACCTCTTGGACTCCGAACGCTCTACCCTTGAGTCTCTACACTCCCTCCAGTCTACTCTCCGTACCACCCTGGGTCAGTTATCTAAGGAATCTTGGATCAATTACGGTGATCAATGTACTGGTTTCTTCTTCAAGCATATTACCACGCGTAGGGCTTCAAACGCCATAAGGAGCATTATGGATCCCGATAATCTTGTTGTTGGGCCCTTCTCCAAAGTGGAAGATATAACTTCTATCCTTATTAACCACTTTTCAAAGATCCTAAATCCCACAATTCTAGCAAACCCACATAATCTTTTCCCCAATTGCCCTCTACCTTCCCTAACGATGAATGATTTGGATTGCCTTAACTCTGGATCCTCTGAAGAGTCTATCAAAGCGGCTGTTTTCAACATGGGCGACTTCAAAGCCCCTGGCCCTGACGGTTATAACGCCTTCTTCTACAAATCCACATGGAGCGCCACTGGGAGATTGTTCACCGATGCCATCATTGAGTTCTTTCATTCTGGTCTCATGCCTCGCCATGTAAATCACACCGCCATCACCCTTATTCCCAAGAAACCGAACCCAACCCAGCCTGCAGACTACAGACCCATCTCTTGTTGCAATACCTCGTACAAAGTCATACCAAACTTCTTGCTGATAAGATCAATGCCACCCTCCCCTCTGTCATCGGAAACTACCAGGGTGCCTTTGTTAAGGGGCGTTCTATTAAACACAACATCCTCTTATGTCAAGGGATCCTCAAGAAGTACAATAGGCGTCATATATTCCCCAGATGTGTGTTGAAGCTTGACATCTCAAAAGCTTTCGACATGATCGACCATAGATTCATTCTGATCTGCCTTGGTAGAATGGGGTATCCTGATAGTTTTATCAGATTGATTGATGCCTGCATTTCAACTACTTCTTTCTCCATCAACTTCAATGGCTCCTTGGTAGGTTACTTCACCAACTCCAGAGGCCTCCGTCAGGGTTGTCCTCTCCCCCCCTCGTCCTGGCCATGGAAGTCCTCTCCTCCATGCTTAATATCAACACCTAAAACCCGGACTTCAACATTCATCCCAAGTGCTCCTCCCCCCGAATTACACACCTTTGCTTTGCTGATGACCTTATGCTATTTTGTAAAGGTGATGCTACTTCTATCGGTATCCTGAAGCGCACACTAGTCGCTTTTGGTATTTATTCTAGGCTTACCATTAACCTGTCTAAGTCATCGATCTTTATTGGTGGCCTCTCTTACCCTGACTGAGATATTCTCGCTTCCTCTTCGGGTCTTCCAAGGGCTTCCCTCCCCTTTATCTACCTTGGTATCCCTGTTGGTAGCAAGCGGCTGAATGTATCCGAGTTTCTCCCCCTAATCACGAAGATCACAAACAAGATCTCTTCCTGGAGTGCCCGTCATCTAAGTTACGTTGGGAGAAAGCAGCTCATTGCTTCGGTTCTTATGTCTCTCCACTATTACTGGTGCTCCACCCTCCTTATTCCCTCCTCCCTCATGATTAAGATCAGGAGCTGGATGTGCTCCTTCCTTTGGGTTGGGAAGGCTTCTAGCTCACGCGCTCTTATTGCATGGGACACCGTTTGCCTGCCGAAGTCTGAGGGTGGTCTGGGTTTTAAGGAGATCCTTTCATGGAACAAGGCGTGCTTCTCCAAGCTTCTTTTCGAACTGAATGGGACGAATGCTGAGAGTAGTCTTTGGTGCTCTTGGATTAGGCATAATATCCTGAAATCTCACATAATCTGGACTTGCAGCGCCAACTTCAACAATAGTCACTCCTGGTGTCAGCTTCTAAAGGCCAGGGATGAAATTCTCACTTCGATGAGTGGTGACCGTTTCATCAACCTTACCACCGATGCCAACAATAAGTTCTCCTCCTCTATTGCTTACAACACCTGTTGGTCTCCTTCTGCCCCTTCCCCTCCTTACCGGTATAGTATCATCTGGAAAGTCCCCTGTCCGCCCAAATGTTGTGCCATTGCCTGGATCGCCAGCCACAACCGCCTTCCAACCCTCTCCAAGCTGCTTGAGTGGAACATTTTTAACGACAACACTTGCAAAATTTGCAACCTCCTCCCTGAAGACGAGACCCACTTGCTACACTACTGTAGTTATCCTCAACTAGTTTTGAACCTTATCTCCTCCTGGCTCAGGATTCCTCAACCGCTTCCCTATAAAGATAATATTTGGTCATGACTCATTACTCTTTCACCGCGCAAGGACGATATGATCACTCATGTTCGAGTTTCAACCATTCTAAGCTACATCTACTTCATCTGGAAGGCTCGAAACGATCTCATCTACAACCACAAAACCACCCACACTACATCATGTGCTCACAACATCATCAACACAACCAAGACGTTCTTCACCCACACTACATCATGTGCTCACAACATCATCAACACAACCAAGACATTCTTTTCTTGCAAATGAAAGGACCGATCTAAGAACTCTATATGTTGGGCCAAGATTCTCTGCATAAACTTCTTTCCTTTATAATCTCTGCAATTGTTTTCATCTTCTATGCATCATGCTTCACTCCCTCTCCTGTATTCTAAGCTAGTAGCTTTGTAATCCTCCTTTTCTGGTTATATATACATCAACTTTCAAAAAAAAAAAATCTTCCGGTGGAAAGCACGGGGAATTTATTTTTAATTTTTTACGAATACTTTTTCATTTATAATTTTTGCACTATTCATTCAAATATTTTGTTTTACTACTTATTTTTATTTATAATTTATACAAGAGTGATTAAGAAGTGCGGTAATTAAAGTAATACAACATAATCGATTAAAGTAATACAACAACATGCTTGCATTTTTTGTCTCGTATTATTAAAGTAATACAACATAAATGTTTGATAATCACTCCGTGTACGTTGTCAAATTTGTAATTTTAAGAAGTGCGGTGGCACTTTTTAAGAAATGTCACCGCACTTCTTAATTACTTGATCACTCTCGTATTATTAACGTAAATTGGGAATAAAGTATTACTTTAATGAGATCATTAAAGTAACACAACATGATCGATTATCAAACTGAATTGTATAATAATCGCTCCATGTGCGGTGTCAATTTTGTAATTTTAAGAAGTGCAGTGACACTTTTTAATTTTTTGTTTTTTCTTTTCCCTTCTAACGGGTCGTTTTTTAGTTTGAAATTTTTGTACAATTCATTGAAAAAAATTGTTCTATTATTTGTACTAATTGGCTTGTACATTTTTATGAGAAAAAAATTGTAACAATTTTTAGTTTAAATTTTTTCGTTCAATTTGTTCAAATTTATATACCATCATTTCTAATATTTTCAATCATTAGTTCATGTATTTTAGTTCAATTCGGCCGATTGGTATATCATTGCCCGCCGAATCGCCGATCAGTACCTTTTGTCTCGAATGATCTTCATTTCTTCACGTTTGGTTCTCAAACAATTTAGTTTTGACCTCGACTTTTGGTCATAGGGAGTACTTTAGTGTGTTGTAAATCTTTTTTTGTTAATGACTCCATTTTAGCACCTTGAATGCCTAAAATACCTACAATATCATGCATGCACGAGTAAATATTCAAAACACAAAGGAAAGGAAATCTATCATAATGTAACGCAAAACTACACTATATGTTCAAATGATGGATAATAATGAGGGTGAAAAAAACGCCAAAATGGATGTTATTAAATGCTTGTTAGGCTCAAGTCATCTTTCAACTCAAATTTTACCCAACTTACTCGATTTCAAGTTAATCAAACCTAATCAAATCCAAAAACTAACGAAATGATTAGACACGAAAAATAATTCAATAAAACATGTACCTCCTATGCCGTTTGTTTGCCCTTTTTGAATTGCCAAGCTCTTTGTCCTCTTTTCTTTCTTGATTGATCCATGTTTAGGAATTTTGAAATCGATTGAGAGTTTTTTTTTATTGGTTTTCGGTTTCACAACGGAGGCGACTACTCAATGAGGGAAAATGGTTTATAGAGTTAGACTAGACTTACACTATTTTGGATGATTGAGATTAACAAAAAAAATATATATAAAATTATGGCTACTGGGATTCGAGTCTAGGTCTCCACAACCACAACGTGAAATTCTCACCAGTAAACTACAACCACTTGATGTTTATATTACTATTGCAAACACTAAATATTAAACATAACAACATAAACAACAACACATATAATTAGAACATCGTTAATTCATGTATTTTAGTTTCATTCCGCCCATTGGTATATCATTGCATGCCGATCACTACCTTTTGTTTTGAATGATCTTCATTTCTTCACGTTTGGTTCTCAAACAATTCAATTGTGACCTTGACTTTTGGTCACAGGGAGTACCTTAGTGTGTTGTAAACATTTTTTTGTTGATGACTCCATTTTAGCTCCTTGAATGCCTAAAAGGCCTACAACATCATGCATGCACGAGTAAATCTCTGAAACACAAAGGAAAGGAAATATATCATAATGTAATGCAAAACTACACTATATACTCAAGTGATGGATAATAATGAGGGTGGAAAAAGACGCTAAAATGGATGTTATTAAATGCTCGTTAGACTCAAGTCTTCTTCTGACTCAATTTACTATGGAAGAGCTTGCTCATATTTTGTTTCAATTAACACAAAACATCACATTCAACTCAAATTTTTACCCACCTTACTCGATTTCAAGCCAATCAAACCTAATCAAATCCGAAAACTAACGAAATGATTAGACATGAAAAATAATACAATAAAACATGTACCTCCTATGCTGTTTGTTTGCCCTTTATGAATTGCCAAGCTCTTTATCCTCATTTCTTTCTTGATTGATCCATGTTTAGGAATTTTGAAATCGATTGAGAGTTTTTTTTCTTGGTTTTCGGTTCACAACGGAGGTGGCTACTCAATGAGGAAAAATGATTTATAGAGTTAGACTAGACTTACACTATTTTGGATGATTGAGATTATTAAAAAAATAAAAAAATAAAATTGTGGCTGCTGGGATTCGAGCCCAGGTCTCCACGGCCACAACGTGGAATTCTCACCACTAAACTACAACCACTTGATGTTTATACTACTATTACAAACACTAAATATTAAACATAACAACATAAACAACAACACATATAAACATAACATCGTTAGTTCATGATTTTAGTTCAATTCGACCGATTGGTGTATCATTGCCGGTCGATCACTACCTTTTGTCTCGAATGATCTTCATTTCTTCACGTTTGGTTCTCAAACAATTCAGTTTTGACCTTGACTTTTGGTCATAGGGAGTACCTTAGTGTGTTATAAATATTTTTTTTGTTGATGACTCCATTTTAGCTCATTAATACCTAAAATTCCTACAACATCATGCATGCATGAGTAAATCTCCGAAACACAAAGGAAAGAAAATCTATCATAATGTAATGCAAAACTACACTATATGTTCAAAGGATGGATAATAACGAGGGTGAAAAAAGACGCTAAAATGGATGTTATTAAATGCTCGTTAGGCTCAAGTCTTCTTCCAACTCAAGTCACTATGGAAGAGCTTCGTAAAAGCTTGAAAATTGCTCATTCTTTGTTTCAATTAACACAAACATCACATTCAACTCAAATTTTTACCCAACTTGCTCGATTTCAAGCCAATCAAACCTAATCAAATCTGAAAACTAACGAAATGATTAGACACGAAAAATAATACAATAAAACATGTACCTCCTATGTTGTTTGTTTGCGCTTTATGAATTGCCAAACTCTTTGTCCTCATTTCTTTCTTGATTGATCCAAGTTTAGGAATTTTGAAATCGATTGAAAGTTTTTTTCTTGGTTTTCGATTCACAACGGAGGTGGCTACTCAATGAGGAAAAATGATTTATAAAGTTAGACTAGACTTACACTATTTTGGATGATTGAGATTATTAAAAAAATAAAAAAATAAAACTGTGGCTACTGGAATTCGAGCTCAGGTCTCCACGGTCACAACGTGGAATTCTCACTACTACACTACAACCACTTGATGTTTATATTACTATTACAAACACTAAATATTAAACATAACAACATAAACAACAACACATATAAACAGAACATCGTTAGTTCATGTATTTTAGTTCAATTCGGCCGATTGGTATATCATTGCCCGCCGATCAGTACCTTTTGTCTCGAATGATATTCATTTCTTCACGTTTGGTTCTCAAACAATTCAGTTTTGACCTCGACTTTTGGTCATAGGGAATACCTTAGTGTGTTGTAAATCTTTTTTTGTTAATGACTCCATTTTAGCACCTTGAATGCCTAAAATACCTACAATATCATGCATGCACGAGTAAATATTCGAAACACAAAGGAAAGAAAATCTATCATAAAGTAATGCAAAACTACACTATATGTTCAAAGGATGGATAATAATGAGGGTGAAAACAGACGTAAAAATGGATGTTATTAAATGCTCGTTAGGATCAAGTCTTATTCCAACTCAAGTCACTATGGAAGAGTTTCGTAAAAGCTTGAAAATTGCTCATATTTTGTTTCAATTCACACAAACATCACATTCAACTCAAATTTTACCCAACTTACTCGATTTCAAGCCAATCAAACCTAATCAAATCCGAAAACTAACGAAATGATTAGACATGAAAAACAATTCAATAAAACATATACCTCCTATGTCGTTTATTTACACTTTTTGAATTGTCAAGCTCTTTGTCCTCCTTTCTTTCTTGATTGATCCATGTGTTAGGAAGTTTGAAATCGATTGAGAGTTTTTTTATTGGTTTTCGGTTTCACAACGGAGGCGGCTACTCAATGAGGAAAAATGATTTATAGTGTTAGACTAGACTTACACTATTTTGGAGGATTGTGATTATTAAAAAAAAAAAAAGAAAATGTGGCTGCTGGGATTCGAGCCCAGGTCTCCACGGCCACAACGTGGAATTCTCACCACTAAACTACAGCCACTTGATGCTTATATTACTATTACAAACACTAAATATTAAACATAACAACATAAACAACAACACATATAAACATAACATCGTTAATTCATGTATTTTAGTTCAATTCGGCCGATTGGTATATCATTGCATGCCGATCAATGCCTTTTGTCTCGAATGATCTTCATTTCTTCACGTTGGGTTCTCAAACAATTCAGTTTTGACCTTGACTTTTGGTCATAGGGAGTACCTCAGTGTGTTATAAACATCACATTCAACTCAAATTTTACCCAACTTACTCGATTTGAAGCCAATCAAACCTAATCAAATTTGAAAACTAACGAAATGATTAGACACGAAAAATGATTCAATAAAACATATACATCCTATGCCGTTTGTTTGCACTTTTTTAATTGTCAAGCTCTTTGTCCTCCTTTCTTTCTTTCTTTCTTGATCCATGTGTTAGGAATTTTGAAATCGATTGAGAGTCTTTTTTATTGGTTTTCGGTTTTACAATGGAGGCGGCTACTAACAAACAATTCAATTTTGACCTTGACTTTTGGTCATAGGGAGTACCTTAGTGTGTTATAAACATCACATTCAACTCAAATTTTACCCAACTTACTCGATTTCAAGCCAATCAAACCTAATCAAATTTGAAAACTAACGAAATGATTAGACACGAAAAATGATTCAATAAAACATATACCTCCTATGCCGTTTGTTTGCACTTTTTGAATTGTCAAGCTCTTTGTCCTCCTTTCTTTCTTTCTTTCTTTCTTGATCCATGTGTTAGGAATTTTGAAATCGATTGAGAGTTTTTTTTATTGGTTTTCGGTTTCACAATGGAGGCGGCTACTCAACAAGGAAAAATGATTTATAGAGTTAGACTAGACTTACTATTTTGGATGATTGAGATTACTAAAAAAAATCAAAATGTGGCTTCTGGTATATCATTGCATGCCAATCACTGCCTTTTCTCTCGAATGATCTTCATTTCTTCACGTTTGGTTCTCAAACAATTCAGTTTTGAGTTTGACTTTTGGTCATAGGAAGTACCTTAGTGTGTTATAAACATCATATCCAACTCAAATTTTACCTAACTTACTCGATTTCAAGCCAATCAAACCTAATCAAATCCCAAAACTAACAAAATGATTAGATACGAAAAATGATTCAATAAAACATATACCTCCTATGCCGTTTGTTTACGCTTTTTGAATTGTCAAGCTCTTTGTCCTCCTTTCATTCTTTCTTTCTTTCTTTCTTTCTTGATCCATGTGTTAGGAATTTTGAAATCGATTGAGAGTTTTTTTTATTGGTTTTCGGTTTCACAATGGAGGCGGCTACTAACCAAACAATTCAGTTTTGACCTTGACTTTTGGTCATAGGGAGTACCTTAGTGTGTTATAAACATCACATTTAACTCAAATTTTACCCAACTTACTCGATTTCAAGCCAATCAAACCTAATCAAATCCGAAAACTAACGAAATGATTAGACACGAAAAATGATTCAATAAAACATATACCTCCTATGTCGTTTGTTTGCACTTTTTGAATTGTCAAGCTCTTTGTCCTCGTTTCTTTCTTTCTTGATCCATGTGTTAGGAATTTTGAAATCGATTGAGAGTTTTTTTTATTGGTTTTCGGTTTCACAATGGAGGCGGCTACTCAACAAGGAAAAATGATATATAGAGTTAGACTATATTTACTATTTTGGATGATTGAGATTATTAAAAAAATAAAAAAAAATAAAACTATGCCGGCTGGAATTCGAGCTCAGGTCTCCACGGTCACAACGTGGAATTCTCACCACTACACTACAACCACTTGATGTTTATATTACTATTAGAAACACTAAATATTAAACATAACAACATAAACAACAACACATATAAACAGAACATCGTTAGTTTATGTATTTTAGTTCAATTCAGCCGATTGGTATATCATTGCCCGCCGATCAGTACCTTTTGTCTCGAATGATATTCATTTCTTCACGTTTGGTTCTCAAACAATTCAGTTTTGACCTCGACTTTTGGTCATAGGGAGTACCTTAGTGTGTTGTAAATCTTTTTTTGTTAATGACTCCATTTTAGCACCTTGAATGCCTAAAATACCTACAATATCATGCATGCACGAGTAAATATTCGAAACACAAAGGAAATAAAATCTATCATAATGTAATGCAAAACTACACTATATGTTCAAAGGATGGATAATAATGAGGGTGAAAACAGACGTTAAAATGGATGTTATTAAATGCTCGTTAGGCTCAAGTCTTATTTCAGCTCAAGTCACTATGGAAGAGCTTCGTAAAAGCTTGAAAATTGCTCATATTTTGTTTCAATTCACACAAACATCACATTCAACTCAAATTTTACCCAACTTACTCAATTTCAAGCCAATCAAACCTAATCAAATCCGAAAACTAACGAAATGATTAGACATGAAAAATAATTCAATAAAACATATACCTCCTATGTCGTTTGTTTGCACTTTTTGAATTGTCAAGCTCTTTGTCTTCCTTTTTTTCTTGATTGATCCATGTGTTAGGAAGTTTGAAATCAATTGAGAGTTTTTTTATTGGTTTTCGGTTTCACAACGGAGGCGGCTACTCAATGAGGAAAAATGATTTATAGAGTTAGACTAGACTTACACTATTTTGGAGGATTGCGATTATTAAAAAAAAAAGAAAATATGGTTGTTGGGATTCGAGCCCAGGTCTCCACGGCCACAACGTGGAATTCCCACCACTAAACTACAACCACTCGATGTTTATATTACTATTACATACACTAAATATTAAACATAACAACATAAACAACAACACATATAAACAGAGCATCGTTAATTCATGTATTTTAGTTCAATTCGGCCGATTGGTATTTCATTGCTTGCCGATCACTGCCTTTTGTCTCGAATAATCTTCATTTCTTCATGTTTGGTTCTCAAACAATTCAGTTTTGACCTTGACTTTTGGTCATAGGGAGTACCTTAGTGTGTTATAAACATCACATTCAACTCAAATTTTACCCAACTTACTCGATTTCAAGCCAATCAAACCTAATCAAATCCAAAAACTAACGAAATGATTAGACACGAAAAATAATTCAATAAAACATATACCTCCTATGCCGTTTGTTTGTACTTTTTGAATTGTCAAGCTATTTGTCCTCCTTTCTTTCATGATTGATCCATGTGTTAGGAGTTTTGAAACCGATTGAGAGTTTTTTTATTGATTTTCGATTTCACAACGGAGGTGGCTACTCAATGAGGAAAAATGATTTATAAAGTTAGACTAGACTTACACTATTTTGAAAGATTGAGATTATTAAAAAAAAAAACTGTGGCTGCTGGGATTCGAGCCCAGGTCTCCACGGCCACAACGTGGAATTCTCACCACTAAACTACAGCCACTTGATGCTTATATTGCTATTACAAACACTAAATATCAAACATAACAACATAAACAACAACACATATAAACATAACATCGTTAATTCATGTATTTTAGTTCAATTCGGCCGATTGGTATATCATTGCATGCCGATCATTGCCTTTTGTCTCGAACGATTTTCATTTCTTCACGTTGGGTTCTCAAACAATTCAGTTTTGACCTTGACTTTTGGTCATAGGGAGTACCTTAGTGTGTTATAAACATCACATTCAACTCAAATTTTACCCAACTTACTCGATTTCAAGTCAATTAAACCTAATCAAATCTGAAAACAAACGAAATGATTAGACACGAAAAATGATTCAATAAAACATATACCTCCTATGCCGTTTGTTTGCAATTTTTGAATTGTCAAGCTCTTTGTCCTCCTTTCTTTCTTTCTTTCTTTCTTGATCCATGTGTTAGGAATTTTGAAATCGATTGAGAGTTTTTTTTTTATTGGTTTTCGGTTTTACAATGGAGGCGGCTACTAACCAAACAATTCAGTTTTGACCTTGACTTTTGGTCATAGGGAGTACCTTAGTGTGTTATAAACATCACATTCAACTCAAATTTTACCCAACTTACTCGATTTCAAGCCAATCAAACCTAATCAAATTCGAAAACTAACGAAATGATTAGACACGAAAAATGATTCAATAATTCATATACCTCCTATGCCGTTTGTTTGCACTTTTTGAGTTGTCAAGCTCTTTGTCCTCCTTTCTTTCTTTCTTTCTTGATCCATGTGTTAGGAATTTTGAAATCGATTAAGAGTTTTTTTTATTGGTTTTCGGTTTCACAATGAAGGCGGCTACTCAACAAGGAAAAATGATTTATAGAGTTAGACTAGACTTATTATTTTGGATGATTGAGATTACTAAAAAAAATCAAACTGTGGCTGTTGGTATATCATTGCATGCCAATCACTGCCTTTTGTCTCGAATGATCTTCATTTCTTCATATTTGGTTCTCAAACAATTCAGTTTTGACCTTGACTTTTGGCCATAGGGAGTACCTTAGTGTGTTATAAACATCACATTCAACTCAAAATTTACCCAACTTACTCGATTTCAAGCCAATCAAACCTAATCAAATCCGAAAACTAACGAAATGATTAGACACGAAAAATGATTCAATAAAACATATACCTCATATGCCGTTTGTTTGCACTTTTTGAATTGTCAAGCTCTTTGTTCTCCTTTCTTTCTTTCTTGATCCATGTGTTAGGAATTTTGAAATCGATTGAGAGTTTTTTTTTATTGGTTTTCGGTTTCACAATGGAGGCGGCTACTCAACAAGGAAAAATGATATATAGAGTTAGACTAGACTTACTATTTTGGATGATTGAGATTATTAAAAAAAATCAAACTGTGGCTGCTCTTTAATTGTCCTCCTTTCTTTCTTTCTTTCTTGATCCATGTGTTAGAAATTTTGAAATCGATTAAGAGTTTTTTTTATTGGTTTTCGGTTTCACAATGAAGGCGGCTACTCAACAAGGAAAAATGATTTATAGAGTTAGACTAGACTTACTATTTTGGATGATTGAGATTACTAAAAAAAAATCAAATTGTGGCTGCTGGTGTATCATTGCATGCCGATCACTGCCTTTTGTCTCGAATGATCTTCATTTCTTCACATTCGGTTCTCAAACAATTCAGTTTTGACCTTGACTTTTGGCCATAGGGAGTACCTTAGTGTGTTATAAACATCACATTCAACTCAAATTTTACCCAACTTACTCGATTTCTGGCCAATCAAACCTAATCAAATCCGAAAACTAACGAAATGATTAGACACGAAAAATGATTCAATAAAACATATACCTCCTATGCCGTTTGTTTGCACTTTTTGAATTGTCAAGCTCTTTGTTCTCCTTTCTTTCTTTCTTGATCCATGTGTTAGGAATTTTGAAATCGATTGAGAGTTTTTTTTATTGGTTTTCGGTTTCACAATGGAGGCGGCTAGTCAACAAGGAAAAATGATATATAGAGTTAGACTAGACTTACTATTTTTGATGATTGAGATTATTAAAAAAAAATCAAATTGTAGCTGCTGGTATATCATTGCATGCCAATCACTGCCTTTTGTCTCGAATGATCTTCATTTCTTCACATTTGGTTCTCAACCAATTCAGTTTTGACCTTGACTTTTGGCCATAGGGAGTACCTTAGTGTGTTATAAACATCACATTCAACTCAAATTTTACCCAACTTACTCAATTTCAAGCCAATCAAACCTAATCAAATCCGAAAACTAACGAAATGATTAGACACGAAATATGATTCAATAAAACATATACCTCCTATGCAGTTTGTTTGCACTTTTTGAATTGTCAAGCTCTTTGTTCTCCTTTCTTTCTTTCTTGATCCATGTGTTAGGAATTTTGAAATCGATTGAGAGTTTTTTTATTGGTTTTCGGTTTAACAATGAAGGCGGCTACTCAACAAGGAAAAATGATTTATAGAGTTAGACTAGACTTACTATTTTGGATGATTGAGATTACTAAAAAAAAATCAAACTGTGGCTGCTGGTATATCATTGCATGCCGATCACTGCCTTTTGTCTCGAATGATCTTCATTTCTTCACATTTGGTTCTCAAACAATTCAGTTTTGACCTTGACTTTTGGCCATAGGGAGTACCTTAGTGTGTTATAAACATCACATTCAACTCAAATTTTACCCAACTTACTCGATTTCAAGCCAATCAAACCTAATCAAATCCGAAAACTAACGAAATGATTAGACATGAAAAATGATTCAATAAAACATATACCTCCTATGCCGTTTGTTTGCACTTTTTGAATTGTCAAGCTCTTTGTTCTCCTCTTTCTTTCTTGATCCATGTGTTAGGAATTTTGAAATCGATTGAGAGTTTTTTTATTGGTTTTCGGTTTCACAATGGAGGCGGCTACTCAACAAGGAAAAATGATATATAGAGTTAGACTAGACTTACTATTTTCGATGATTGAGATTATTAAAAAAAAAATCAAACTGTGGCTGCTGGGATTTCAAGCCAATCAAACCTAATCAAATCCGAAAACTAACGAAATGATTAGACACGAAATATGATTCAATAAAACATATACCTCCTATGCCGTTTGTTTGCACTTTTTGAATTGTCAAACTCTTTTTTCTCCTTTCTTTCTTTCTTGATCCATGTGTTAGGAATTTTGAAATCGATTGAGAGTTTTTTATTGGTTTTCGGTTTCACAATGAAGGCGGCTACTCAACAAGGAAAAATGATTTATAGAGTTAGACTAGACTTACTATTTTGGATGATTGAGATTACTAAAAAAAAATCAAATTGTGGCTGCTGGTATATCATTGCATGCCGATCAATGCCTTTTGTCTCGAATGATCTTCATTTCTTCACATTTGGTTCTCAAACAATTCAGTTTTGACCTTGACTTTTGGCCATAGGGAGTACCTTAGTGTGTTATAAACATCACATTCAACTCAAATTTTACCCAACTTACTCGATTTCAAGCCAATCAAACCTAATCAAATCCGAAAACTAACGAAATGATTAGACACGAAAAATGATTCAATAAAACATATACCTCCTATGCCGTTTGTTTGCACTTTTTGAATTGTCAAGCTCTTTGTTCTCCTCTTTCTTTCTTGATCCATGTGTTAGGAATTTTGAAATCGATTGAGAGTTTTTTTATTGGTTTTCGGTTTCACAATGGAGGCGGCTACTCAACAAGGAAAAATGATATATAGAGTTAGACTAGACTTACTATTTTTGATGATTGAGATTATTAAAAAAAAAATCAAACTGTGGCTGCTGGGATTTCAAGCCAATCAAACCTAATCAAATCCGAAAACTAACGAAATGATTAGACACGAAATAAGATTCAATAAAACATATACCTCCTATGCCGTTTGTTTGCACTTTTTGAATTGTCAAGCTCTTTGTTCTCCTTTCTTTCTTTCTTGATCCATGTGTTAGGAATTTTGAAATCGATTGAGAGTTTTTTTATTGGTTTTCGGTTTCACAATGAAGGCGGCTACTCAACAAGGAAACATGATTTATAGAGTTAGACTAGACTTACTATTTTGGATGATTGAGATTACTAAAAAAAATCAAACTGTGGCTGCTGGTATATCATTGCATGCCGATCACTGCCTTTTGTCTCGAATGATCTTCATTTCTTCACATTTGGTTCTCAAACAATTCAGTTTTGACCTTGACTTTTGGCCATAGGGAGTACCTTAGTGTGTTATAAACATCACATTCAACTCAAATTTTACCTAACTTACTCGATTTCAAGCCAATCAAACCTAATCAAATCCGAAAACTAACGAAATGATTAAACACGAAAAATGATTCAATAAAACATATACCTCCTATGCCGTTTGTTTGCACTTTTTGAATTGTCAAGCTCTTTGTTCTCCTCTTTCTTTCTTGATCCATGTGTTAGGAATTTTGAAATCGATTGAGAGTTTTTTTATTAGTTTTCGGTTTCACAATGGAGGCGGCTACTCAACAAGGAAAAATGATATATAGAGTTAGACTAGACTTACTATTTTTGATGATTGAGATTATTAAAAAAAAAATCAAACTGTGGCTGCTGGGATTCGAGCTCCTATGCCGTTTGTTTGCACTTTTTGAATTGTCAAGCTCTTTGTTCTCCTTTCTTTCTTTCTTGATCCATGTGTTAGGAATTTTGAAATCGATTGAGAGTTTTTTTATTGGTTTTCGGTTTCACAATGAAGGCGGCTACTCAACAAGGAAACATGATTTATAGAGTTAGACTAGACTTACTATTTTGGATGATTGAGATTACTAAAAAAAATCAAACTGTGGCTGCTGGTATATCATTGCATGCCGATCACTGCCTTTTGTCTCGAATGATCTTCATTTCTTCACATTTGGTTCTCAAACAATTCAGTTTTGACCTTGACTTTTGGCCATAGGGAGTACCTTAGTGTGTTATAAACATCACATTCAACTCAAATTTTACCTAACTTACTCGATTTCAAGCCAATCAAACCTAATCAAATCCGAAAACTAACGAAATGATTAAACACGAAAAATGATTTAATAAAACATATACCTCCTATGCCGTTTGTTTGCACTTTTTGAATTGTCAAGCTCTTTGTTCTCCTCTTTCTTTCTTGATCCATGTGTTAGGAATTTTGAAATCGATTGAGAGTTTTTTTATTAGTTTTCGGTTTCACAATGGA
The DNA here is from genome assembly GCA_033239125.1 of Fagopyrum homotropicum. NCBI lineage: Eukaryota > Viridiplantae > Streptophyta > Magnoliopsida > Caryophyllales > Polygonaceae > Fagopyrum > Fagopyrum homotropicum. The sequence goes on from BSWB01000005.1 coordinate 142,241,066, forward strand.
GGCGGCTACTCAACAAGGAAAAATGATATATAGAGTTAGACTAGACTTACTATTTTTGATGATTGAGATTATTAAAAAAAAAATCAAACTGTGGCTGCTGGGATTCGAGCCCAGGTCTCCACGGCCACAACGTGGAATTCTTACCACTAAACTACAGCCACTTAATGTCTATATTACTATTACAAACTTCTAGTATCAACATGATATCATAAACAACACATGTAAACTGAACATGAAAGCATAAGACAAAGCATGACAACATATCTATATATATAAGCTCTATGACAGAATAAACAACAATACAAGTAGATAAATGATGGCCAATTTGATGTATACAGTTTGAAAAATGATGAATAAGACGTGAGTTAACCTAAGAATTTACAACTCTTAAAACCACCAACTTAACGGCTCAGTGTATAAACAGAAGCTCTAAACCTAAAATAATCTATCGAATCACCAGCGAACTAAAGATTGAATTTGAAACCATGGTTCCCCACCGTCCAAGCTTGACTTTGTGAAACCAAGACATCCATGGCGATGGAGGAGAAGCAATCCCAAACAGGGCCACCGCCGCCGGCTAATTCTACTCTAAGATGGAAACTACTTCGTCAGTACCTCCTCCGACAGAAACCAGGTTCCTCTATCTCTCTCATCGTCACCATATCCTTCCAATCGGTCTTCTTCTAAAGCAAATGGGAGCGCATTAGATCCATTTAACGTACTCGAATTTGACTAATTTCGTAAGCTTGTGGATGTGTATGGTACAGGAAATGATCAATCGGAGTTGGAAAGTATCAACCGAATTTCGAGAAAGACGAAATGCGGATTCAATTTGATACCATTCCGACCCGTGGAGAGTCATTCAATGGAGCTGGATTCTTCGTCAGTCCCAGACAATTCGAGAGATGTTTGTATCTGCTACACATTGCCAACACAATCAGCTGATAAATTGTGTCTCTTGTGAGTTCCTTCTTTGATTAATTTCTTAGACCCAAAGAGTAATTAGACACCTGGTGATTGATATAAAGTTCATACTTTCCTTTCTCAACTTAAGTTACTGGAACTTACCAGTAAGAGAAAAAGTCATGTTTACATTATGTTGTGGCCAACAACTGATTTTTGTTTGCAGCCAAAGGACTGGGCATGCTGATATCAATGATTTTGAGATCTGCAACAAGTATGACATTGACAATACCGGGCTTGTCTGTGAGTACTAAATGTAGTATATGATTATCCTTATATTGTGAATTTCACAATAGACAGTTTTGTCATCTCATTTACTTCACTTTAGTTGTGGTATACTAATATTGGATAAATTTAGAACAAATAGATGCCTGTTTTAGGTCTACTTCATTCTATGTTTTCCTCATAGCATAAACAGCAAACTTTTGCTGTTTTAAATTAACATTTGCAATGTTTCTTCGCTTGCATAAATTAATAATTTTATGTACTGATGCTAGCTTGGAAATCCAATGTTACTATCTGGTGTAAACATTTTGATAAGGGTGAAATCGGGAAAACCCCACAACGCAGATAATCACACATACATAGCGAATAAGAAAACAACTTAGGGTACCAATGGAAACAAATGACTCCTCAGGCCAGACTTCAACAAATTCACCAGCACACGACATCTCTGTTGCTTAGAAGGAAAAAATCTTTACAAAATAAGACTTCTGGATATCTAGCATCTCCTCTCACAACCTTACGGGTTCCCTTAATAGCACATGATCCACCTCTTTCCAGACTATGCTAGAACCTTCAAACTTCTTTCTCAGAATATCCATGTGTATAGCACATTACATGGATGCTGCTGGTGTGCCATGCATTTAACTTTTCTGCAGAATGCATGTATTGGGAGTTTCCACTGCTTTGACAACCAATGAATTCATATTACAACTACATTTAAATTGCACTATGCCTTTCATATAGATATATGAGGATATATTGAATTGGAACATTATAAGGCTTGAAATAACATAACATTTGCTTATCCTTTCCTGTTGTGCCTGCTTCCTACATTCTTATATGTGGTTTCATGTTCTCACTTTTCAGCTGTCTGTTGTCAAGGCAAATTTGCTTTTCGCTGAACTGTTGGCGAACTCAGGTGGTGATAACTGTTTTTTATTGGTATTATACAGGTTCTTGGCCATCAGAAGATGTCCTTGCTTACTACTGCTTGTCACATGCAGACATGTTTAGGTATGTCAAATCACTGCCTGAGTTATTTATCTGGTCCTGTTTCCTTTTTGACTTTGTTATCCATTAGTGAGTCACTTGTCTAAAAAAAAGTTTTTAACGGAATCTTCTTCTGTCTCAGTCAGAACTAAAAAGGTTATTGAGCTTGGGTCTGGCTATGGCCTGGCTGGATTAGTTATTGCTGTTGCAAGTGAGGCATCTGAAGTGGTGGTGTCAGATGGAAATCCACAAGTAGTTGATTGTATCCTTTTTCTACGGGGTACAGCCTGGTAATGTTAAATTTTCACTTTACCCAATACCCAAGTTCATGTTGGCTACCTCACTTCTAGACAAGGTGGTTTTATGCTCCTTTTCTGCAATGATGATTCATATGAAGTAGTAAGAAGGTCCACAAGGCAGACAAGTCTTGTTATGATAATGATGGGCACTCAAGTCAAGGACGGTGGTGACATCACGTTATGTTGGTTGTTGCTAGAAAATCCTCATAATTGGTGCTATCAACCTTAATTCAGCTAGGGAAGGATGGATGAGTAGTGAAATCAAGCACAGAACAGTGACATTTTGTGGGCTGTGATGTACTTGGGCTATTGAATTGACAGACTCTCCCTTATCTTCAAATAAATTGTTTTGGTTAAATTACTTGTTATTGGAACTTTTGTGACTTGACGATGGAGCATGTTGGTTGAGCAATGCGATCTTGTTTTGCGGGTTTTTCCATTAAAACTGTTCTAAACATGTATAAATCCAACAGCATATTTTCTTTGAATTTCTTAATATTCAGACATTCAGCGCAGTATAGCTGTGAATTCAAGAGCATTTGGAAGCACAGGCGTGAGCGGGTTGTGTTTGCACTGGAATAAAGAGGATATCGAGCTTCTCTCTGGCACTTTTGACATTATTGTTGCAAGTGATTGGTATCTCTTTTCTCTTAACCTTTTTCTTCCTGAAAATCTGAAGTGTGCATGTTTGGTCTCTTTCCCTTATTGATGAAACCTAAATGTTTTTGTATACATGGTCCTGAACATACATGTAAACAATTTTTTTTTTTAAAACCTTTTTGGCAATATAAGATAATTCACAGATGATGGACACATTTGTGGATTTATTTTCCTTTCGTAGTAAATAATGCTGATTTTTGCAAGTCAAGTATTCTGCTTTCAGTTAATGCCATTTTGGGCTGCTTCCTCATGTCAAACTTTCATTTAATCCTTTCAAATGCTGACTAGTTAAAATATTTTGAGTTTCAATTGCAAAAGCTAGAGAAATACTCTAAATGGGCGAAAGTTTGTCACTTAAATAGTTTAGAAGCTGTTTTTATCCGCATTTAAAAAAAATGTACGTGTATCTCTAGCAGTTTGAGTAATGTAGAGTAAGCTAATCAAGAACCATCTAAAAATTGCTACCTCTGGCTTCTGCACCATGTGCTGTTGAGAAATTCCTACTGGTACAGAATTGGTACTCCTGAATGCATTTGATTGCTCTTCCTCTTTCTTATATTTTTTTTTATTCCTAACTGCAAACAGTATGAATTCTAGTAGAAGTTCTACACAATATCTCACCTCATGTATCACTGAAGGAGTTTTATAACTCTCTTACATATTTTGTTTGAGCAGTCATCTGCTAATCTCCTCATATTTATTTTATGTTTAATCTACAGCACATTCTTCAAGAAATTTCATCAAAGCCTTGTACGAACTGTCAAACTGTTGCTAAAGGATTCAGCCTCATCTGAAGCAATATTCATGAGTCCAAGAAGAGGTGATTCATTAGACAGATTTCTTGACGAAGTTAAATCTAATGGCCTGCATTACACCATCTCAGAATGCTACAATCCTGTCATTTGGAAACGTCACGAGTCTCTTACGAACGGTGATAAGTCCTGGCCTAATTACGAGAAGGATCACTGCTATCCATTACTCATTAGGATCACACCAAGGTCCAATTTCTAATTTATATACCTTTTTCATTGAAGAATACTCGGCTGCAGATTTTATTGGAAGGCTCTTTGCATGATCTTGAGTGCATGAATAGCTGAAATGCTCCTTTGTTTACACTATAGTCTGTTATGACTGCTAAGACTTATCTGTTGCATGCTGTTGTCCACTCTGATTCGCTTGCAAGCTTTCCAATATGATAGTTGAGTAATCATTGAGTTATTATATCTTATGTTTTATTCTTTACGGCTCTTGAAATTTATTTTATTATGTGGTGAGTGCTGATGAACCTTTTGACCTGCAAATATTCCTTATCTTCAACATGATTTTTGCATATTGTAAAGCCTTTGGGTATGGCCGTCCATGAAGAGAAAGGGTCTTTCCTATTCCACTACTGATGTTTGAGCATCAAATTTCTGATTTGTGCAAACAAAAATACCCCAGCTTCGTTTTTCTTGCAAGTCTCACTCTATGTTGATGTTTGTGTGATTGTTTATTTCGAATGAAAATGAAAAATTAATGCTGAAGTTATACCATTAGTTTGGTTGTCTTTGTTACCCTTCATTTTCATGAACCTAAATATGGTCTTAGGGCACTTTGTACTGATCATGCCCTTTTCCCCTTTGTTTCGGGACCTAACCTCGATTCGTCGAAAGAAAAACCCGAAAAAACGCCAAACATCCATGCTGATGTCCAAAGTTTTCTTCTTTAAACAGCTTGCAAAGCCATTGTAGTACAAGATGAGGGATGGGATATGGTTGGAGTTGATCTGTAAATAGGCACAGCCCTACTTGTCCACCAGAAAATGCCACTCTCTACCTTAAAAGTCAGGCTGACAAACCAATTTGGAGGATGCCCATTTCAAAATATTGATCAATAAGTTTTTAAAATTATGGTGAACAAAGTGGACATGATTTTATTAAAGAAAATAATGGAAATGAAAAGAATAGTAAATAAGTATAAAATAGAAGAAAATTTTGTTATCATAATATTGTTCTTTAGTCAAAACTTTTTGGATGGTTTAACCTGTTTGTTTTATGAATTGATTAAATGATTTTAAAAAAGGTCTTAGAATATATGAAAATCTAATACAAAACTAATTTAAATATTTACAAAAGGGGGATTTATAACTAGGTTATAAAAGTTAAACTATAAAAAAACATTTAAATATAAAAAAGCGTCCGGGATGGTGATTTATGGGGTTTATGTGATTTATCGGATAACTTTTGTTATTGGTATTTTCTTAAACTATATACTAATAAATTATGAAAATAATAAGAGAATTACGCGAATTATAATAAAGTTACCGGGTTCAAAATCTACCTATAGAGTTGTAAAAATAAACAATTTGTGAAACTTTTTTCTATTGTTTTTTTGGCAAATGAAATAGCACATGCTACAAATTTTGAAGTGTCAATTTATTGGTGACGAATCTTGTTTGGAAGTACATAGAAAATTTACTTAATATATTTCTTTTTGAAGAATAGAGTTCGGACATGATTGACATTTAGGGTTTTGCTAGTGGAAATATGACCCCCTCTCTCTTTCAAAACATTTTAGAACATAGTGAAAATTTTGTAAATTTTATAGAATTTATGTAGACGTTCCAAATTGAAAGCAACAAACTTGGTGGATCAAGCTATCAAACGTACTAATAGTGAGGAAATATCACATAGAATGTTCCTTGTAGAGCATACAAATAAACTTAAACGAATGCGATTGTGACGAATCTAGAAGCGTATCTTCTATCTTTTTATCATCTTTCTCGTGTATTGTTAGACTTATCCCCTCTCTCTTTCAAACATTTTATGAATGAACAATGACATTTAAGTGAACTAGTTTCGTTTTCATAATGTTTCCAGAGTTGAAACCAAGTGGGCCCTTAACCTATTTGATTTCTGAAAATGAGTACTAATCTTGTACTTTCCGAGAAATCCTTCACCGGTGGTTGTGAATAACCAACATTATCTTTTCGCCCTTGATTTCGTCTGAACAAGTCAGAAGCCGATCTTCTTAGGGTGATTTGTTATCAACGGATGTTCTTATTACACTCATAGTTTTAAGTTGAAGACACAATCTTTATGCAAAATGGCACATCAAAAGATGAAGAAGATTTTGGCAAAGTGACATCCCAAATCTCTCAAGATATAAGAAAAAACTTGCAAATTGATGCTTAATGTATCAAGTTGAATATCTACATTCAAAAGTTAACATCCAATTGAGGTTGCTTTTCAACAGATTGAAAGATAAAAAGTGATCACTAAATTTCTTAGTCATTGGAAGGTAAAGGTTGTGAGTAGCCTTTTAACATTTTTGTTCTATGTATCCTATTTGAAAGTCTTGTAGTTGAAGCATAAGCATTAGAAAATTTTAGTCATTTTGATTGAAAAGTATCATATATGTTTTTTCACACTTTATTATCTTCCGAGAGACTATGCTTGCTAAAGTGAAGTATATGTTCATTTAATCAACAAAATTTTTCATTATTAAGAGAACCTAATTCTAATCACATCACATTACATCTAGATTCCAATCCATCCCTCTCATGATCAGCATTAATATCTTATAGGACTACTATTCGAGAATATGTAGATGAACGCGCACTAATGAGTAATGAGTGGCATTGATGACAATAATGTTGACAAGACATTGCTATTTAACTTTACTATAATATGATTCGACTCTTAAATGATTCATTATCAAGTTAAACTGGTGAAACTCTTAGGACATATTTGGTATTCATATTAAATTTTGAGATGAGTGTGAAATATCATATATTCTTGTGTTTGATTATTTGGATATACGTATCAAACTGATGTCTAATATGTTTAAAAGATATCAACTAGCTTTGTTATCGATTAATATAAGAGTGCTATTTTGATATGTTCCAAAAATATCAGTATATCAAATATATCACTCGTACTTATGTGTCGATATCAGTCATATCTATATCTCATGCCGATATTCGATCATACTCATGTCAGCTTCATAATCAAAACCCCAAATTTATTTTGTTGTATTACTCAAACCGGATCTTGTGATGATTATAAAGCTTGCAAATGCAGCAAGATTGATCAAATGATAATGAAGCTTGCGAATGCAGCAAAGTGTGCAAATTATGGTCAAACTAGCCACAACTGATCCGTAGATTCACTAGGTTGTCCAATCTTGGATCACTAACTAATACAAATAATTATTACATTAATTTTTGTAATCTAATAATTAAGAATCAAGCTTGATTCTTTTTCCTTTTTTAATTTATCGATTTATTTTTATAAAATCTATTCATTTCTTGATATGAATATCTTGAAAAATTAAGAATTTTGAACTATATCCTAAAAATATTATTATGTTAAAAACATTAATTTAAAAACTTTTTTCTTACCCGGAAAAAGGCTAAATACCTACAGTTTTAGAGTGTTTTAACAAGTCAAAATTTCAATCATATTATAATATCTGTTTAATTTACAGACTTTGTTAAAAAGAAGAAGATGAGATTATAGTGAAATTCTTTGCCTTTTGCCATATTTTGATGGATGCAGAAGAAAGAATCCTCTGCTTTTTTTCCACATTGATTCGCCTTTTGACAAAGACTTTTCCACATTTTAAAGGTTATATTGTGTCAAAGTCCGATACGGACCGGTTGAGCGGGGTCGTGTGCATACGAGCGCACATGCGCATTAGGCTCAACCTCAGCACATAAACCCGGCGAGGTTCCATCTTAAAACCAATTGACAATAGGAGGAGTAGCCACTGACCTTATATACTAGGCTCGGAGTGTACCTTAGTATCAGTGTGGTTCTACCTTTATCCCACCGTAAATCTATCATGATATCAGAGCGGGTTCGATTCGGGACCTCAACCTACCAATCCTCGACAACCTATCGGCGTCTTAATCTACCTTGCCAACAGTAAATTACTGGTGGTTATATCGATTTTACAAGTGGTGTTCGTGTCACCTCTCATTGTTGATCGAAGTGTTTTCTTTGCTCATTGTCAACGAAGGTCCAGTCTTCAGCGTTCGTTTGCGTACGCACGCTTTGACTGCGGGAGCGTATTGGAAGATATGTTATATTATATTTAGAAAAGTTATCTCATTATTTTGGTATAGTTTTTATTTTATATTATATCATGTAATCTTTATTATTCTCGTGTTGTTCTACCTCCATCATTCGTGTGGTTCTTCCACCAAAATCTATCATATTGGAGGTTAATAATTAAGAAATTATACAAAAAATAATATTTATTTAAGGATAAAAATAGTTCTTTTTAATAGATTTAGGATATTATCTTCAATACATTTCAACAAATGAAAAGTTAAAATGCGTTAAAACAATACTATTTCTAATGAATAAGATCAAACGACGAATAAACTGCCTTTTGTACATACAAAGCTAACATTATAACAAGTAGTGCTATTTTACAATCAAAGCTAACAAATGGTTCATAATCTTGATTTTCTTGTCAATCAATCAACCTAAAAAAAAAAACTGCCTTGATAATTCTTTTTTCCTTTCTCTTTTAGCCACTTTGGCTAGAGAGGAATTTAAATTGAATGATTATCAATCTAATTCTCTTCTCTTGTGTTTCTAATCCTTCATCTCCCTCCAAAAAATTTGGTATCAAATTTGAATAGAGAGATTATCTCAGAGATCTCTCAATACAATCTTAATTGAGATTGAACAAGATGACTGATGCTGATGAACAAGAATGCTAATTGTAGCCAAGAAGATGGATGTCTTATTGCTGAATCTCCGGTTGCCAAGTTAGCTAGCCATGATCCGTGGGCTATAACTGCCCCGGCTGCCATACCGGACCCGGATCCGGAATCTGACACGGATCCTGACCCTGACCCTAACCCAGCTGGTGTTCCTCCCAATGCTCCCATTGAAGATTTTTGACTGCACAAAATAAACAATGGGTCAGTTTGATAACGTAAGATTACATAGATGAAGATGAGGATGAAGATAATTTTTTTATATGAAGAATTAAGGAGATGAAGTTGTTTAAGAGGATAAATATGAAAATAATTGAAATGGGTGTTTGGTAAAATCAATATGATTGTCGGTAAAATTACGAAAAATACGTGTTAAATTTTCTTATAGATGAAAAAATGAAAAAAGAAAGAGGGGTAAAAGTGAAATTTTAGTCTCAATAATTCTTGTAATCCTTATAATTTAAGTTTTAAGGTATTACAAAATTCTCGTAATCTAATTCTCTTAATCTTCATAATTTAGTCCCTTCGTAGTTTTCTTACCAAACGAGATTACGAGAATTGTTTTTTCCTTTAAATTCTCATAATCTCAATTCCCTTAATTTAGACACTTACCGAATGGAGCCCATATCTAGATTTAACACAAAAATATTGTGATAAAAAAGTCTACTTCATCCATTTTTTTAAAAAAATATTAAAATATATACATTAATATAAGTTAACAATATTACAAATAAAGAAAAAAAAAAAATTACCTTGTAGAAGAGGAGGGGCAAAATGTGATTGTATAATCGGCACCGGAGCAAGTAAAAGTACTCGTGGCATCATCGTACGCGTAGCTATACGACCTCGGACACGCGCTTTTAAACAGTTGAGAGTAAACCGTCGGCTTACACGCGCCGGGAGAGTTAAACGCGCCACTACAACAATATTCAGGACTGCCAAACGCCTCACACGCGCTTCTACAAGCGCCACCACCTTCAGCTCGAAGCTCAGATGGACACCTGGCATTAAGGTCCACAAGACACCCTGTGGTCTCGCACCCACCTGATCCTCCACTCGCCTCTACGATCATAGGGACGTTATAACCGTCGACGAGGCTGACGTCATAGAAATCTTGACCGTTAGCGCCAGTTAGAGTGAACTCAGCTAGTGTAGCTGGCGGTTCGGCTCCAGCTCCGTTGCATTCGATTTGGCCTGAGCCGCAGTCGCCGGTTGAGCATGATCCGTGGCCTGAACCGTCAAAGTTGCAGCCGGTACGGCCCCAGAACCGGCCAGACCAGCCCGATGGAGCTGCAAAGGAGCGGGAGCCGGCTTGATCGAGCTGAAAGCCGGTTGAGTCAAGACTTGGGCTACCGGCGCTAGCTAGGATTCCTGGCCATACTGTGTAACTGCACTTGTTTACGAATGTGAATGTCGCAGCTGAAACTGATTGAATTCAAAACAACAACAAAAATATAAGATTGATGAACAATTTCAGCTAAACGTCAAGTGATTTCATGTTCGAATCTTAACTACATACCTTTGAAGCCGGGAAGAATGGCGATGAAGAGGAAAACAGAGCATCGTGTAAAAAAACAGAGGAATCCCATTTTTCGATGAAATCAGTAAAAAATGAGCAACTTGGTATCGAATTGGTAAGAATAATGGTGAGTAACTAAAATCGGAAGAATCGAAGATGGAGAAGCTGGGCAAAGTGCAAAAGGAATGATGAATTTGAGAATGCCCTGTTGTTGCTAGAATTAGTGCAAATTGCTAGTAAGTATGAAGGGGGAGGGGGAATCTTAACAGGGTGGGAGAAGGATTTATTTATAGGCGCAGACGAAAGCAGTGATGCTATCTATGGTGGGTTCTTGACTCCCTGTTTAATTTAATCACCGTCCAATCTCTACTTTTTTTATTTCTTTTTATATTTTATAATAAATGAGGAAAAGATTAATAGACCAGTCTAGTTTAGGAAAATAGGATCTTTTTATTATTCATTATAAAATATTAGATTTTTTTTTGATAATGGAAAGCGGTTCGATCCGGCGGCGCGCCGACTATGAGATCGAAAGGTCGAAAAATCGGCAGACAGACTAAGCGTCATGAAAGACCAAAACAAAGGAGAAAAATAAAACACAAAAACCCGAAAGCAAGGACGTCTTCAGGGGAAATCAACTTGATTCAGTCAGCCAGAAGCGATGAACATGAACGTTTATCTTCGAAGAAAGTACACATGTAGGAAACATGGAGAACAACTGTGGACATCTCAGATTTGAACTACAACATAGCCGTCAGGAATCGATCACACATCCGCGCCCCCTTCTCGACAAACACTCGAACCGCCACCAAGACAACATCAAAATAGAGAAGACGAGGTTGCAACACACGGGTATCGTGATATAGAAATGTGTACGAGGTTGATGGTTTAAAGTGTAGTGATTTACAAGGGAAACTTTGTTCGAAAAGAGTTGGTTAAAAACACTTAATCCTTTTCACACCAAAAAAAAAAACACTTAATCCTTGTTTAAAAAATTAGAATGAATATTTTGTAAATCCGTTTTTTATATCAAACTATCCTAAAGGAGGAGAATTGGTTATTTTAATGTTTTGTTTTAATTTTTATGATCGCTTGTCAATTTTTATAATAATATATTTGTAACACAAAAGGCAAAAATTTTAATTATGTATTTCAATGTATAATTCGAAAATTTTAATATAAAAAATCCACTATTCATGTAAAGTTAAGAATTTTTCTTACTACACACCAGATAAAGGAGTTAACTTTAACATAAACATAGAATTTAGATACACCTTAAGACTCCATTATACTATTAATTAGGGTTTCCGAGTTTAAAATTTGAACCTTAATTTTCTGTAAGGGAGATCCTCTGTTATAGCATGTGTTGAAGAGGCAACAAATCTTGAGGTGTGTCAAAGAAAGATGTTAACTTTGTTCAAAACAGAGGAGAACTTACCTTAAATATGAAGACAAGGCATATATCTAACGGTTTCCTTTACATTATTACTCTATGATAACATATGTTCAGGTAGTGTTAAATGCATTATCCTAATCTGAATGTTGATATATCATGTTTGGTTTTATCCATTTGAGCTTGATTACAAAAGAGAAGAGATATACAAGTTGTGTTGGGGACGATGAGCAAGTAAATCGAAAAGCCGACATAGTTTCACAGAGTTTGGAGGATTGGGTGGAAAGAATCCAAAATGATGAGTTTAAGTGAGTGGAGATTGCAGCGAATCTTGAAGATGAAGCACGTACGTCGAGAGGGAGTGGATCGATGTGATCGAGGCGTGCATGGAATGAAAGCGGCGATCCCCCAGCCACCCAAATTAATGTAAAGATGATGGAGGCATATGCAGAAGCAACGTCGGTTGGGTGACAGTGTCAGCTTTGCCTCCAGACATATCGAACACCGCTTCACATGGTTGCCACTATCCAACTCTACTTGTACGTATATGGCTGCCCGCCTCCTTCAAATTCTGCCCTAATTCCAAACTCATTACGAGGGTGGACCCACGCATACCTTATCGTGTAATCATGAGAGTATAGATAATATGAGAACATGCCTTATCATGTAATTATAAAAACAAGCATTATTGTTAATATATTATTTGTTGTTATTATTAGTTTTGTTACGAATGTGTCATATCGTTTAATGTATTATTCGTAGTTATTATTAATTATGATATTTACCCTAAATCTCGACCCTTAATACTCATCATCCGACAGTCTAAGATTGTTCTCATGATACACAATAAGATTGTTCTCATGGGAACCGCACTCTATAAGATATATATATATATAGAGAGAGAGAGTAGTTGATATGAGAACACGCTTATCGTGTAAGCATGAGAACATATTCGTAATTATTATTAGTATTGGTACGAATGTGGCATATCGTTTAATGTATTATTCGTAGTTATTGTTGATTGAGTGGATTATTCGTAGTTATTGTTTTTTAAATGGATTATTCCTAATTATTATTCATAATTATTATTAATTATGATATCTACACTAAATCTCGACCCTTAATACTCATCATCCGACGGTCTAAGATTATTCTCATAATTACACTATAAGTTTGTTCTCATGGGAACCCCACCCTATATATATAAATATTTTTTTGGTGGTTATATATATAAATTTTTGATAAGAGGGAGTGCAGACTCCCCGCGCGAGAGGGATTTTATTAAAAGATTCGTTCAAATTACAAACTGAGTGGCACGGGGAGGGCTACTCCCCTTGAATCATCCAGTAATAAATTTCTAATGCAAAGAGAAGGTTCCGCCAAGTGGTGAAACCCAAGGTCAAGAGAGAGACAAAATTCGCAACAACATCTGCAACTCTATTTCCTTCCTAGAAGATATGGCCGACATTGATACTCCAATCTCAGATAAGTAAGCCTTGGCAACGGGTCACCAAAATAGAAAGTGGGTTGCGCATGACTAACCCTTTTCTCAATAAACTCAATCACCAATAACGAGTCCAGCTCCCACGCAAGTTCCATTCCATGAATAACCCCTACAATTCCGCAACCGGTGCTGGAGAGGCACCCAAATTGACAGCCACACATGATAGCGTGTAATAAAATTGATATAGTTGCTTGCTTTATCTACAGTCTACACCAATAGTAATGGCTTGAGTAATTGTTTTCGAACATATATATCTCATACCAAAAGTTGTATTGGTCAAGTGGTTACGTAGTAGGCCATGCATGTCAAAAGACAACCTTCTTTAGAACGCAAATCTTCATATCATAACTGTTCAAACAAATTTGAACAATCTATCATGCTAATTAATCTTCTTCTTTTTTCTGTCACGTCCCACACAGACAACAAGGACGATAATAAGATTTTCTATCTTCAAGCAAATCAAATATAATCATCTTCAATTTCTCAACCTACCTAGCTACCATCATGCATTCTCCCTCCATCTTTATGTCAACAAAATATACAAATGTACCGCATATATTCCGTCAATTTCGACCACACATTGTAATGGACGTTTTTAAACGAGAGGAATTGCGTTGCGGATGTTGAAGATACTGAGAGTGGAAGAAACGTGTTTTCATGTATGTAGGTTACGTTCTCTCCCCATATAAAATGGGGAGTGACCCAAATACCACAACCTTTAAGCGATTTTACTACTTATATATATTATAAGGATTCCCTTCTTTTAGTCGATGTGGAATAGCACATTTTTGTTCCTTTTTTCAAGTTTTGTGTTTCGTACACGTAACTTCGAGCATCACTATCTCAATCACTCGAAATCCAATTTTAACAAAATAAGTATACCACGATTTAGGGGGTGTATTCAATTGAGACTTTTAAAGATTTTGACGGATTCTTAATAATCCTAGGATTTGCAAATTCTGTGGGAAATTTTAATTCTATATAGAGTCGATACAGATTCTGTGGAAATCTTATGTGTTGGGGGAAGATTTCTATGGATTTTAGATAGTTATAAAAGTAATGAAGAATCCTACAAAATCAGTGAAATAACATATTCTTTTAAAATCCACAAACTTTTAAATACCATAGGAATTTTATGGAAAATTTTAAATCCTAATTGAATACATACAGATTTATATGGATTTTTAAAAATCTATATTCAATACCCATAGACTTTTAAACTCCAAAAAATTCGTATAGACTCTTAATTGAATACACCCCCAGTGTTCGTGGAGACGAAGTCAATGCTTCTGTTTTCTGGTATTGACGATGGCCGGAGTCCACCGGATAAACCCGGCACTACTTATTTAAAATATTGGTTCCAACAAGTTGTAGAATAGAACCCGCTGTACTTTTATTGTGTGTGGTTCACTGAACATGTCCTCCACGCCGTACGGTCCCGGGACGAATATAAAATAAAGTTAACAACAATTGATTATATTTATAACTCTTAGTTTTTAAGTGAATTTGTTAAATAGTGGTAATTATCTAGATATACATGTATGTGCTTTGCAAGACATCTTTTGGATAGCAACGTGATAAGATCTCGTCTCAAGATCAATGTATACTTTTGAAAACACCATTGATGAATACAAATCTTGAGAGATTAAGATGAGCAGTCATCATCAAAGTTGTGTGTTGAAAGGGCCATTCGATGCTTCCCACAAGTAAATACAAAGGTAGTTAGGCTGCAATAAAGACTACAAGAACACACACTAAAAGATAAAGAAAATACACTAGAAAGTATGTAGCACCATGCGAGGTTTTGATTTATCAACCATTGGTTCACTATTACCGATATGAATGACATTTATTAAATTAAAAAAAAATCATTGTTTGAAAGAGATGTTTTCAATTGATTCATGCATAAATCATATAACTATTTAGATCAAACTTTGTAAAAAGGATCATTTTTAATTTAAATCTTGTGATGTAAAGTGTTTCAATATCGGTTCATGCATGTTTTAAATTGATGTATGCATAAATAGTAGATGAAACTATTGAGATTAATTAAACCTTGTAAAGTATCATATTAATCACACCGTGATTCAATATCGGTCATGAGTTCCGGATTGTCAATGAAATTTGAATAATGATTGTTTTGTCTGATTGAACTAGTCGGTCTTCTGGTTAGGTTGACTCATGCATAAATAGTAGATCAAGCTATTGAGATTAATTAAACTTTGTAAAATATCATATTAATTAATTAAAATCTTGAGGGGTACGGTGATTCAAACTCGGGTTGTGAGTTCCGGGATTGTCAATGAAGTTTGGGTAATAATTGTTTTGTCTGACTGGACTAGTCGATCTTCCGGTTAGGTTTCATCACATCAGGTGTGCCGATTAATGTGCTAAAAAGCCTCAAACATCGGTCTTCTAAAATCTAGCACAAGTTGACATTGTCGTGAATCACCTTGCTTTGATTCGACTCCCCTTAGTGCCGGTCACTTGGCTTGCCTTCCGCAACCCGAACCATAATGACACACATGTGAACAACTTATTGCACCTTATCTCAAGACAAACTCAATGGTTACGATGAAGACTTAGCCCAAATCTTCAACAAAGTATTATCTTGATTAATTAAAATCTTGTGGTGTACGGTGATTCAATATCGGGTCGTGAGTTTTGGGATTTGTTAATGAAGTTTGAATAATGATTGTTTTGTCTGAATATTGGACTAGTCGATCTTCCGGTTAGGTTAGGCTGCATCAAGATGAACACATATGATGTGATGAAACCTAATATGCTTATATATCGAATGTTTGACACGTAGTGCATCCATACCGACGTGTATAATTCCACGTAAAATCACGAGAGATGGTCTAAAACCGATAGGAAGACCAAACACGTACATAAAGGAGAAAGGAAATGAAGGAAACCCACATGGATGATGTCAAGAAATGAAGCAAGGGTGGTGGGTGGATGTGCATGGATGTATGGATGGATGTATGGGAGAAGGTAGCACATGCACATGGTGGTGGGCTATGCATGCATATGCTTATGTCAAGGGCGAGTGTGAAAAAAGAAAGGCCTCTTATACATCGATCTCTCTCACTGGAGGCTAGATATCTCGCTTTCTAGTGCTGATATGCAAACACGTAGAGGCTGATTCATATAGTTGCTGATCTGATATAGTTTCTCCACTTATCCTTGCTTTTTGGGGTCACCTTTACTCTCCTTCGATCTCCTCACCTAGTTTCTAGTTTCTACCCACCTAACTTAGGGTTCCATGTACATACAATAGTGGCTCAAGTTGGATTCAAGTTTATTGTAGTTGTTTGTTGAAAATTGTGGAGATAAGTTGTCTCACATCGATAATAAATAAACCTGCAATTTAGTATATATTCGGTGGTTACTCTTTATATAGTCAATTGGTTTTAGAATGAAACTCTATTGGGTTTATGTGTTGAGTTTAGACCTAATGTACATATGCACATAACCCCCGATCTACACTCCGTCTGGATCGGACTTTAACGTGGCATTAGAGCTAGTGTTTCGGTCTCTCGGTTTTGGCTTATCGAGTTTGTTGGTCATAAGACAATAATTGTGGGCATGACCAATAATAGTTTATCCGGCTCAGTTACTACACTTGAAGGGTACACATATGCACTCAAATGTTCGATGAAACCCTCCGCGTTATATCTGACCCGTTAGAATTTCGCAAAAATTGATCAAGAAGATTATATTTGAGTTGAATCTATGTTTGTCTAGGAAGCTCAAACTAATCTGAAGGTCTGATTAGGAAAAATTTGAATCCAAAAATATTCGTTAAATATGATCCAAGTCGGATCCGATGCAAGAAGATTTTTCGGATCATCGGATCCAGGTTTTGAGAATAAAGTCAAGTCAGATTTATCCGACAAATCCGGTATTAGTTACTTGGATTGAATCGGTTATCGGGTTCGGGTTTTAGATCGAATATCCAATCCGACTAAAAGTGTTGGATTTCCGAGTACTCTCAGATCAAATTCAAATCGATCTTTTATAAATTTATCGGTTCCGGATATGCACACCCTACTTATACCAATCTTAAACTTTGTATTTGTATTCGCAAAGACATTTGAGGGTACATCACTTGGCTAAAGTGATTCAACTTAATCGTTTTCAATTATACAAATAAGTAGCATTCAAAGTTGTATACTATATCGACTATAAACAAATATATATAGTAGTATATAATGCCGGTGGTCTATAAGTTTATGTATCAATTGAGCATAAGTTAAAATTCCAATGAATATATTATGTCAAAATCTAACGCCCATGTACCCTCGTATATTTGTATGCACCATTAATTACGGCATACATCTACGCTAGTTACAAATTACATGTATAATTGCATGTATATAGAACGTTTTAAAGGGACACATAAAAGATGAATTAGTATTGGTAGGGTTGTGCACGCGGTCCGGATTAGATCGGAATTTTCAAAACCCTGGACCGTGAAACGAACCGAGACAAGATTCGAACCCGAACAAAAAACAAAACTATATATATAATTTTGTGAAAATTAAATTAAATTTATATATATATAATTAAATGTAAAAAATAGAAATAAAAAATGTAATTTTTGCGTCCGACACCATCCGACGGTCTTTTCCGATTGCGAGACCAGAACCGGAAATCCCAAGTCTAAAGTCCTAGTTATAAAATATAAGTAATGAGTGGAAAGTTAGTAATCTTGGACTTTAAGGGAAGTACCTAATCCATGCCAAGCCTGAAATTAACATAAAACCTATAAATTTAAAAAATATAAATTTAATTTACTAAATTATATCATTTTAACTTACGATGTATAATTTTGGAGTTGCATATACTTTGGCCATGTATGATTTGTGAATGTCCACTGATTCATTTGTGGATTGTTAATAATTTTATATATGGCATAATTGATCATCGAATTTGGACTTACAGCTACGCATTACATGTCCTCATAAATTCTTCCATTTATCCACCATGAAAATAAAAATAAAAATAAAATATTTGAATGGAACCAAAAGCTATCCATCCATCCCCGACGAATTAAATTATAATTATTATGAATAAAAATGAAAAGGTTAAAATAATAATTTGTCATGATGTATATAGTTATCCAATTTCCATGTTATGTGAGTCATACTATCATAATTTACGATAATATGATAAACCCTAATAGTGCAATGTGATTAGAAATGGACCGAAACTTTGATCAATGTATGGTTCATAATATTGGACATTATAATATAATTTATATTAAATATAAAATAGGGAATATACGGTAAGGCCTTTTGGAGTGAACAATTGAACATGGGAGACCGACGTAGAGGAAAAGAAAGGTTGCACATGCATTCTAATTAATGGATTAACATTTTGGTTTTGCATTGCACGTTCGCTTTCCCCCCACAAATCTAATTTCCTCTTGTGGGGCCCTCCAACTGTCCAACCGTCTTTAAGGTTTTATTTTATTTTGTAATAATAACTTACACCTAATTTCTAACCAAAAAAACAGCCAACTGCTACAAACGAATATATCTACGAGGAAACGGTTAATTAAGACGTGTTGGTGAATATATATGTCATGTTGTTTGTTAAGACTAACTGGGCGGTGAATGCTGATGTATGAAGATGGAGATGAGTTGTATAGAAGCTTCATCCATGGCGGTGCATGCAGTAGTTGATGATGATGATGTATAGATGTTGCGAAGGGGCCAAAGAATCCACCGACAACTCTACGTATCTAAGATCCTTCTATGTTCATCTTCCTTAAACTACGCTGGATTTCAAACTGAAACATCACTAAACTTAGGTGTTGGGTTAATTCAGACTCGACGTTTGAAAGTGTAATTGTTCCGTTATCTTTGACCCGCATGGTTTGAAAGCAAATCGATCTTGATTTTTGGCTAATTGGAATTGTCAGTCTTAAGGCACGTCGTCAAGTGCAATGGATTTCAAACATAACGCAATGTGCTCGTGTGTACGTAAATGGGTATGTATGTTAGACTCGTCAATTAAGTCAAACCTAAATCTAGGATGAATGCATGACCAATGTATATGTGTATTCGGATATGTGACGGAAATCTCACATGATCTTTGATCCATCAAAACTAAACATGGTACGTATGAAAGCAAATAGATCTCGAGCCTATTGGACAAGTTAGTCTTAACTCTGAAAGACATGTATGTTTGATGAACTACTTTTCTTATTGTCAATTCATTTCATAATCAGAATCTATTCTATGTAGGGTGAATTTGCTATGTAGCATTAGATCATTAATTTTATTTAGTATTTGTCCACCTTACTAATTTTGTTAGAATATGACCTTTTTTGAAAATTTAAGACTAATTTACCCTTATACAAGAATCTACAAGATTATGTGTTTATTATTACCTTTTAATTTACACATACTCCCTATAATTTGAATTACCCTCATACAAAAAATTACAAGATTTCTCCTTGGATTTAAAGCGTCGACTACTTTTCATCTTTTGTTGCTCTTCATGCTAAACATTCAGTTTCTCGATACAATAATCGTGTACAAGAAAATTAGCTACAATAATTTTTGTACAAGAAACTTAATGTACAATAGAATTCAATTATCATAATTAACGTATATTAGATCCAACTTATCCGGTTGATATTAGGTTATAAGGGAGGGACTACCAACCAGAGATCAAATCTCCGTTACTACATTTATTTATTAATTTTTTCATATTTCTTGTAAACTTATAACGCACAAAAAAATTTATATGTCTAATTTATCTACTAAACAAAATTTAGCGAATTCTCTCCTTATTACGTATGTGCCCGTTGAGTTGTTTATCATAAAGTTGACCTACTCATTTCAACAATATCCTTGGTTGTCTCAGTTTCTGTTGCATCTTATCCTATTCATACGCACGACAAGTACGTGGGATGAAGTTGGTGTGTTGATTTTTGTAAATATCTACGTGTATCTGATGCGACATTTCCCACGTAAATAGTTTGACCAAGTTTTATTAAACCGTTTTTGTTGATTGGTGAAGCAACATGTAACCGTTATAAAGAGGAAGATGTAACCATGCATATATTTAGGGTTCCAATTTAGTTAATTCAAGGATTACAAAGAAAGATTTATCATTTGTTCAACAAAAATATCAATAATGACGCGTACAAACAATCAGTTTATCTTCTTTTTATCGATATTCATATATGATATAACGTAATAGAATTTTTTTTTTTTGGTACGAAGGACGGAGAAAGCGTGCTCTCACCCTTATTATTAAGAACTTAAAATGTAGCTAACATCTGACAAGCCTTTGGTTCGCTACACCTCGGGCATCGTTTTTCAGCAAAGAAATAACTAAGCTAGGTGCATGGTTTAACATAAAAAAACCTAGGGGAATAGCATGAGCTAAAGAAGCAAGATGATCCGCTACCATATTAGCCTCACCATAAATGTGACGGAACCGGACAATCCAGTCCCTACGAATGAGTTCAATGTCATATTGAGCACGTTTTGGAGTATAATTGACTAAACACGTACAACTAGCTAAAGTTTGATCTTTCTAAGATTGAGAAAATCAAGGTCAATGTTAGATTGATTGAGAATCGAGAAGTGAAGAAGATAGTGTCTTCTCTACAGTGAACAATCCAAAGACAACATCAACATTAGAGCGAATAAGTAGAATTAAACTGAATCGAGCCGATTTAACTTAACCAGTTGAATCTATCACTCCAGATTGAGTCGACTTGGACCGGGTTTGCAGCCAACTGAGTAACATGTGACAAACTCATCCTTAACGTAATGGTTTACACTAGATCAAGTCGATCTATAACATTGATCGAGTCGTTCACTTTGAAAATCTCATCAACGAATTCAGATCTATCTTTTTTTTCCTCTTCGTCTATCTTTTAATCCATCCACTTTAACGTTTTTATGATTTCATCTGAGTTTTAGGATTAACCTTTCAAATCTCATATAAATTGAATATTTGTTGGTCAATTTAGATTTGTTATACATATATTTGATTTCAAGGAATACATTGAACTCACTCAATCATACATGCATGTCTAACAACTCGAGCACCACTGGTTTTAATATTTAGCTAAGAAATTTAGTTTGTAATTTATGATTTACTAAATTCTTATTTTTGGAGTTTGGAATACGTGATTTACATAGCAAGTCTATGATTTTTGTTCGTTAAATATGCCTATTTAATCGTCAATTATCTATATGTTATCATAACTTTCATTATTGTCACAAAATGCAAGATCAACATGAATAAATGTATCAATTTCCTACAAAATATGCGATAATTGCATATCAATGTCTTTTATGTAACATGAATAATACGCTGATTGATATATCTAACTTATGAATTGAGATTTGTTAATACGTATGTTGTGGTGATTTCTTAATTTTAGAATACCCTCTCTTGATCGGCTCTCCCTCAATTACTTTTGTTTTGATTTGATTAGACTACCTAGAAACGACCATATAAACTCACTTTATTCATCTTCGTAGCAACTTACATTTTATTTTTCTCGACATCTCTGTAGTTTCATCAATCGACTCGATTGCCTCCTTTGACCGCTTACTACCTTATTCACTTTCCATGTTCATTAATGACCTTATATTGACATTATATCGTTATTTGAGACTCACATTTCACCTCGGTTACCAGTAATGTGTAACTTTGTCCAACAAGTATATATTTCATAAATTTGTGGTCCATAATTAGAATAATAAGCATGATCGAGTTAGCTAGATAAGCAAGTGGGACCCAATTGACGTGGAAGATGAGGTGTCAAAGTGAAAAAACGGATAAGGATTTTAGAACTTTTACTTCTTTATTCCAAACATCATTCCCTTTTCTCCATTTCTTCTCTTTTTATCTTTTCTCTGCCACGTCCTTTAATCAAAGTTTTACGTCACACCCACCATATACTATATTTATTTATTTATTGCATTTTTCCAACTTATATTCAATATAAAATATAAAAAATCAAATCAAAGTTTGAAAAAAGGGTTTGACGAATTCATTTATAAATCCATTACTTTTTGTTAAAACTACCACCTTCTTTCGACAGCTTGGAACATACAACATAATGCATCCTCTCAAAAATAGTCACAGTTATAAATACATATATAAAAGAAATTAGATTTATGAAAATTATGCATATATTCACATAGATATGAACCCTTAGGATTTAAAAGAAATAAAAAAAAAATTACGAAATGTGATTATGTGTGAGACACTGTCAAGTCAGAGTTTTACACTATATTTTGTTATACAGATTACAAGAACTAGTATTGAATTGACGAAAATAACGATCCACGATATGGTACTTTCAAGCTCTATAATCCAACAAATATATATATATAGTGATATAGATTTTATTTATTGTTCAATTGTATTTATAAATTAAGGTATTTTGTCTAAAAAATAACAATAACCGTGATTAATGAATGAATAAATTTAAAATAATTTATTTTTTTCAATATTTTTTTTTATCTTAAATCTCAAATCCTTGATAATTTTGATCTTCCAAAAGTGATATTTGAATTTTTATTTTAAATAATGATTATTGAGATGTTTTCTAGGTTATTTGTTGAGTTTGTTTATATATATATATATATATATATATATATATATATAGAGAGAGAGAGAGAGTTTGACTCCCATGTAAACAACTCTTATAGTGTTCAATGAGAACAAATAGTAGCCCTTGATCTGATTAATCCAAAGGCTGAAATTTTACCTAAATATTCTATAAAAAATACAAACAACTCTCTTGATTGGAATGTGTAATACACTCTCCAACTTAAGGCAATTTCGATATTTTTTAATAATTATAAATGAAATCTTTTTCCACTATTTTAGGCAGTTACAATTTACAGAATTTTCCAATTAATTAATAAGGGTAGTAAAGAATATCAAGATAATGATAATATAAAAATATTCTTAGAAATATTAGTTCTAGTAATGTGCAATTTTCTTCAATTATTTACGTTAATATAAAAATATTATTTCGGGATATATTGTTTGAAATACGATTACATTTTATAGCGTTGAAACATCAAATAAGCGTAAACTTAATTACTCAAGTGTACAACGCTCATTAACATACAACACACTAATATATTCTATATCCGGTAAATATACCTTGTATATTCTATAAAATATAGCATCATATACGGTAAAAAGTGAAAAGGTTGTGCTCCTTAACATACAACATCTAATACATGAAACATCCATTAACTATATCATGTATATTCTGAAATTATATCGTTCCTATTCGGTGATTAGTACACTTACTAATCCATCATATTATGCATGGTAAACGGTGTTAGCATACAAGATAAAGATCTTCTTCCAATGGCTGTTGTGTTTTACTCAATGTAGCAAAAAAATTGTTCAAAACAACATATAAAAAAAGATTTTTGACAATGTAAAATAGTATTTTGACATTAATAAAGACAGTAGTGTCAAACACAATAATCCCTACATAAGTGTTCAAAATATCCAAATAGAGAAATAAACGGTAGAATATAGTTTTGACAAAGTGTAGCAAAACAGTTGTTCTAAGCAACATATCAAGATAACTACTTGGATGGTCTATTCATCATCCTTAGTGTTGTTAATCTCCAACGCTCCTCTAGCAACCATACACGGTATTTTTGGCATCATTGTGTTCTCAGACCAATGGAGCAAAGTATATAAATATCTGACTCGTGAAAAGATTCTTGAATTGAAACGGCCTTCCTTTTCCCACTTCTAATCCGCTGTTTCTTGTCTGACACCGTCTTGTTTTCTGAACACAACAATCAAACAATAGCGAATATAATTCATCTTATTCATGAATATTTCATAAGCATAGTCAATGTCTCATTCGACAAGACATGAAGAACAATCAAACAATAACGAATATAATTCATCTTTTAGCAATTTTATCAAGTTTCGTATCAAATATAAAAAATAATGACCATCAACACCAATCATATATGAGCAGGCAAGTGTATAATGGCTGAAACATAACTCGTATTCGACAAGGTATGGGAGAACATTCAACAAAATTGGACTATCAACCCAAATTCATCAACATAAATCAATAGTCATTCAGTTGGCAACATTCATCAACAATGGACTACCGAATATAAAAACCTATAGCCATTAATTAACACCAATCACATATGAACAGGCAAGTGAATAATGGCTCAAGCATAACTCGCATTCGACAAGGCATGAACAACATTCAACAACAATGGCTTATCAACCCAAATTCGACAATAATACTTCAAGCTCATCAACAAAAATCAATAGACATTCGGTTGGCAACATTCAACGACAATGGACTAACGAATATAAAAATCATTACTTATTAACACCACTCATATATGGACAGGCAGGCGGAATACAACGATAACAGTACCTCGTGTGACGGATGGGTTGCGGCTAGTCGAAGAATGCCCTAATCTATGTAGCAATCGACAATGAACAGGATATTAAGATGCAGAATGCCGAATACCGGCGCTTCTAGAACCGAATACGGACAATGAACAGGATATTAAGATGCAGAACTCCGAATACCGACGCTCCCCGAACCGAATGCGGAATCGAGTACGAACACAACACCGGCGACTCCAATGGCGTTGAAGACCGGAAGAAGAAGTGGAGGATGAAGATAACTACAACAAAATTAGGGATTTCGTTACTTTTAACCGCAAAAAAACCCTAATTTGTAGAAACGAAACAGATTGTTCATCAACAATGGACATTACCTCGAGCGACGGCGGGGAAAGGCGAACACAATACCTAGTGTAGAATGGATGGGGAAAAAAACTCCTGCTCCACAGACGGCGGCGAATAATGGAAGAAGATAGCGGCACCAATGGTCTCCTTCAGTTCAAAACAGGGGATTCTGCTTTGGAGGAAGAAGCGGGATACAAAAATAACCGTAAAAAGATTTGATTGTTTTATTTAAGGGAAATTTTAAAATTGAGGATAATTATGGAGAGATTGTTTGACACGCGCTATCACTTCCAAAATTAGGATTAAAATTTTTTTTATAATTTTTTATTTATTAAACTATTGCTTAATCTCAGCCATCCATTATAATGATCCAACGAATATAATTCGTTCTCATTGAACACTATAAGGGTTGTTTACATGGGAGTCAGTATCTATATATATATATATATATATATATATATATATATATATATCCTAACTCTTATGTAAACAGTTTTTATCGTGTGAACTTGTAAACACCGAATACATGTGACTATACCGTCGAATATATAGATTCAGGTTCGACGAATCTTCTTTCATTAATAACATGATTTTTTTTATTCTTTACTATCGCCTAATCTCACCCGTTTATTTAACGATCTAACGGATACAATTTATTCTTATTGAACACTATAAGGGCTGTTTACATGAGAGTCAAACTATATAGAGAGAGAGAGCTACAACACTAGATATAATGATGAAGAAAAAAGATAATATTATCCTTGAGTTTGACAAAATATCATGCCTTGTATATACGAAAAATAAAATAAAAATATCATTAGATTTCTCTTCATAATAAATATTATTATTAGAGGAGAAATAAAAAAAGGAGGTCAAAAGGGTGAAAAATATGACGTGGTAAAGGAGGTAAAGAGGGGACAAAGCTGATACAGAAAATGGCCTTTAAACCATCTTTTTTTTCCCCTTCCCTTATCAAGATATGATAATGCGTATGTTAATGTAAGCACCTTTACTTAATTACGTTAAACCCTTAATTAATTAATACAATGTGCTATCATTTTTTATTAGCTAATCATCATAGAGATTAAGCTTAATTGAATGTGATGCTATGATGCAAGCCACATAGTTAACTAGTCACTAATCAAAGCGATAATCATAGTTTGACATTATCTTTCACTTTGATTTGTAAAATGTTAAAGTATATATATTATGTATTTTGATAAAAAGGTATGATAAAATGGAGGGTCGGTTTTTAGAGGCTAACTGTAAAATGGCATCCTTTCGGATGTGAAATTCAATGTCTTGTGGCATCGGATTAATATAAGCGTCCGAGCTATGTCCAAGTACTGCTAGTCGGTCATTGACAGTGTTGATTTTTCGAAAGATGTGACAGACACTACAATGGGTGAAACCCGATAGAGACAGAGATGTCCGAGATGATCAAGAATAGAATTGACATCGCATCTACCAAAACCAACAATAAGGGTCCTAGCAAGATTATTTCTAATGATGAAACCAAAAGAAAAATGATCAGGCGAATTCTTTGAGGCGCCAAAATTGATAACCGAGTTGTCAATTGGTCTCTGCCATTTGATGTTATTAGTTTTTTCTTCTTTGGTTCGGGGATTTTGTGTAATTATTATGCAAGATAGCGTTGGTCTTTTCCCATTCCTCTATTTAGTTACGTTCAAGTTGTCTCAGGTCACGAGATATCTTTTGTTTGTTAAAAATAAGTTGGTTTCTAGCAAACCAAACTTGCCACCAAGTTACCACCAATAGTCTTAGTTTGTTTGGTGAAATTGTTAATGTCATTAATTTTTCAATGTGTTATATCATTATTTTGAATGCACGTTATAATTTGATCATTATCAATAGATTGAAGCGTGAAAGTGCATTTAAAGAATAGGTGTTTCACGCTTTCAGTATGGTGGTTACAAAATTCGTAGTGCGTTATTATTGATACTTTTTGTCTATCAAGGTTTACTTTTGTTGGGATCCCATCAAGAGATAGTTTTCATGGGAAGTTTTTAATTTTGGCCATTAAATTAATATCCTAGATCCAGGTTTTTTCGTGGGTTACACCAATCGTACGTTTTTGGATCATCTCTATAGCAGATTTGGTAGAGAATCATCATATCTCTTCAATTCTTCATTATATTTTCTCTTCTATTGCATTCTTAGGTAGGTTATAGTTCTTAATTTTTTCAATAATGTTATCCAATAGAAATGTATGAAGTTGGTTTACGAGTTAGTAGTCCCACCTTTTATTTGTGATATAGCTAGCAACCTGAGTTGTATCATCTATCAAGGGAATACTAGTCGTTATGTGACTTATGTCCTGTAGGGGTTGGTCAGTAATCCGTCGGTCTTTCCATAATTTGATTGTTTTTCCATCACCAACTCGCCATTTGGCACCTTTATGAAATTCGTCTTTTAGTTTCATTAATTTTTTTCATTGTCATGAAGTAGCTTTCCTACATTTGTAATTCCAGAGGCAAGAGTCTTTCAGGTATTTTTCTTCAATGACTTTAACTCCTACGTTGTTTGATTTTGCCCTTTTTTTAAAGAGTTTTATTCATATCTCCAGCTTTTCTTAACCGGTTCCCCCAAGTGATCTATGCTTATATATTTTATCCTAACTTATAGAGGAGAATTAGGTTCTTTATTCCAAAATTTTTCTAAAGATAACTAATTGCGTTTGTATTCTTTTTTTTTGTATGAATCTACATTGATAGTAGTTTGAAAGGGCGATTTGTGATAGTTGATTACTTGACCAGAAATTGAACAATAGTCTGTTAAGACTGCTAATAATTTGTTGCTTGCATCTGCCGAAATTTTTCTAAAGATTATCATGTCATCTACAAAAGCTAAAAAGCTAATAGTGTGTTTCATAATATTTATTTACATTATTTATTTAATTTTATTTTTTGGGATTAAAATATATGGTTTGAGACTATGATCTACATATGTTGAGAAAAAAAAATATCATAAAATTTATTTTATGAGAATGACAAGTTAAGTTTAGTATTCCATTAATAAAAAAATGTAATGATGTACCCTCGCAATTTGATAAAGCCGATGTTAGATAATCCATATACAACATTTATAAAATTACCTAATTTGTGTTGCGAAATCAATTAACTTATTTTAAAAATTAATTTTAATTTCAAATCCAGGTAAAAAATTAATTAAACACAATTTCAATTTCACACCACATTTTTCCCACTCTATGTAGAAAAATGATCACTTCAGATTTGATAAATGGTAGATATTTTAATATAGTTTTAAATAAAATATTTGAAGTAGACTTGTATAAATCCGGCCCGTCCCGTCTGGCTTGCCCGCACACCCGAAAAAAAATATACGGACATGAGAAGCTAGTTTGACCCGTTCGGGCTTGTACCGTATTTTGTTGGAACGTGTATGAGTAAACATTTTAGCCCACGGGCCAACCCGGCCCGATCCGTATCTAATATTATACATATAATTTATATATGTATATATAATTTATTTTGTTTTGATTGTCACCTACTCCAAATTTTTATTTAGTTTGTTTTGAGTATTTTGACGAGTTATACTCGTTTGTAATACAAGATTGCAAGGATAAAATGATTGCAATTGTACTTGTTTTTTTTTCCAGGTATTTGGATTTATTCATTTTTGTGTGTTGATTGTTGTTGAACTCGTTCGTATTGCACCATACATGAAAAATTGGATTGAAAATTTGAGTTAAAAACATTAAATTACTTATTTTGAATGATAAATTTCGGAAACACAATCAAGTACATACAGGTCATCAGGGCCAACCTACTTTTTTTGTGAGTGGATATGACAACATTTGTGACCCGTACAAGGAGGGTTGGGCCTGTCCGACCCACACCTTCCGGATAGAATTTTTATTTACGACCCGATATGAGCCCTCTTTTATACGGGTCTAATTGGAAATAAGATTAAAAGTTGAAAATTTTAAATTATAAAGCTAAGCTATTGTATAGTCGTGTTAATGGGATGGGGGATTTTTTGTTATTTGTGGATATTCCCTCTCACTATAAGAAAAAGGATGAAAATTTTAAATGAGAATGAGAAGGGTATGAGTTGAAAACGCTTTTTTAGTACGGAGAAGGGAATGGGGACGAGTATAGAAGTATTTGTCCGGATCTCATCAAATAAGCCTGCATGAGAACCTATCAAGAGACCAAAGTAAGTTCACTCGTTGGGTCAAAGTGTCAAAAGTCATTAAATGTCATTTGTCAAATACTATTTATAGTCATTGGAAATGCATTTCCACCTGTTTTGTTTGTTAACCGGTTAAGTTCAATGTGACAAATTTATTTATTATTTTTAGTGGTATATGTTAAATGGTTTTTCAAAGTAAAGAACACCCTTTTATTCCTATAAACAAACAAAAATTTTCCCATAAAAAAAATTAAAACTAAAAATGATGTGTTTGTAAATTTTTTTTTTCTAATTATTTACTAAAGTAAAATTATAATGAGATATTTTAAAAATAATGAGAAAAATACTTTTTTAAATCGATTAAGTATGAATATTTTTAAAAACTATTTCAAAAAACCATTTTTAAAAAAAAAGTGAAAGGGAATCATATATGAATATAATATTATTGCTAACCGGTTATGAAATGTCACAATAAATATTAAGATTCTAGCATTGAAAACTTCTGAGGTTGCTAAATGTCAAATAATAAACGGTGAAAACAAATGGGTGGATATCGTTTTTTGAACGATGGATATCGCCACGTCACTTTATTTGTGTGGTGACCTATTAAAATCGAACTAGTGAACTTGCTCTTGGTTAACAAATGACAAATAGAAATCGATTAAAACAAATAGGTGGACGTCTTTTTTTCAACGATAGATGTCGTCACATCGTTTAATCTATGCGGCGATCGGTTAGAACCGAACGAGTGAGCTTGCTCTTAAGATTATTCATTCAGCAGATCTAAAAATCAGTCCGACTAAAATTTACTTAAGAGAATTTACAGAAAAACTTAAAATTTTAAAATAGAATATTTTCCAACAAAATACGGGTATCCGATAGAGATGTAGATGAAACACCTTCCTATCTCCGGATATATATGTCAAAATCATTTTACTAAATGAGTATGGATACCACGACCCCCTAATGTTGACGGTTGCCGACAACTTGTTAATTTGGAAACTTGAAATATATAGCCAAAAGTTAAAATGGAAAAAGAAAGAAAACTTTGATTTTTTTATTTTACTAATTATAATATGTTTATGTTACTTTCACTGCTATAGTGGATCGTACTAACAAAGATCTCAACTTTATTTCATATAACCTTTTTTAATAAAAACAATTTGCTTTACTTCATCCTCATTCAAAATTTTTTTCCAGATATCTTATTATTGATTTATGGATTCACTCGAAGTTGGGCGCATTTCCGGATATCCGATTCGATCTGACAATCTTAAAAAAGTCTGAATCGAATCCAAGAGCACCTGAATATCCGACAGTTTTATCAAGACGGATATCAGATCAGAAGATCCGATCCGAATATCCTATCCGATCCGGGTATTTGTTTTTAGAATAGTCGGATATATCCGATCCGACTTTTTCCTCTAAACCTCGTTGGTATCCAATCTGATGATCCAAAAAATATGCCCGGATCGGACCGGGCTCGAATCACCAATTGCCGGATTTTTCGGATCTTCGGGTTAGCAGATCGGATATTTTTGCTCACCCCTAACTCGAAGTACGGTTCGACACATCTTTAAGGAAATCAACACTGTTGCGGCTTGGACACAACTCAGGTGTTTCACCCTCTATCCCAAGAAGTTGAGATTGACCCTCCCTTTTCTCTTACCATTGTACAAAAAAAAAAAAATCTCAGCTTTATCCACATCATAGTTTATCAAACTTGATTCCCATAAATTCTCAGCTTTATCCACATCATAGTTTATCAAACTTGATTCCCATAAATTTTATGAGTTTGTTATTTAAGTTAATTTTACCGACTTATTTAAAGCGACGAGCTTAAAAAAAATATAGTCATACTCGATTTGTTTAGCAAATATGACTTGTTTTGCAAATGACGAGCTGAAGCCAAGTTTTTTTAAGCGAAACTCAATAATGAGTCGAGCTTTGGTATCCTCAACTCGGTGAGAATCGGCGGCGAGCCGGATATAGCTTAAACTCAAAATTAAAATGTGTTCACATTCGACTTGTTTAGTAGATTAAGAACTTGTATCAGGTTTTGCACATAAGCAAGCTCAAACCGAGTAACTCAACTGTTTGACATCCCCAAGTATTTGGGCCCATTTGGTTAAAACCAACTAGTTACTTTCGGGCCTTAGTTTTCACTTGGGCCAAATTATATCGTCCATTTGGGCTGTAAACATCCGTGGATTTCGTTCAAAGACATAAATTTATGATTAATCACAAACTACATGAGACTTGTGTAAAAAAGTTTGGTAGACTACATAGTGTACAGATAATGAAGAATCAAGGAGCCTTGAAATGCATCTGCCTTTTTCTATGATAATTCTTGTGATAGATTCTTTTAGAACAAATTCTACCTATTGCATCGTTCATGGTATACAAAGAAGACTAGGAAAGAAGCTATGCTACTGTTAACTTCAACGATTCCTATTCCAAGAATTTAAATAACAAGTTTATCTGAAAATACAACCAGTGTCACATCCAAACTCAAGTTCATCCTAAAAATCTATTGACAAAAGAGGATGAGTAGCTCGGAATATCTCAATGCAAATTTGAAAACTTGTCATCTCCAACACCTGATACGCTCATGACTAACATACATTGAGATTATATCGTGTTCAAGTCTAACACGCAAGTACACTCGTATAGACACGACCCCCTCTTTGCAATCCAATATACAACACTTAAAACATCTTTATTGTTGCTCCTACACGTAAGTATCAATACCCATTCATGAAAAAGGAGAAACCAATGACAGATTTTGGAAAATAAACCAAGATAGTGTAGCAAGGATCAAATCAAATTGTAGAATAACAAATTAAATTTTCAAAAAGCAATAGCACAAGGAAAACAATATCTAGGATATCATACTTCGCTTATCGGACAATCACTCTTTGCAGGAAACAAAGCCGACAAGATCGAAGAGAACGGTACTAACTGGGGGCGGCACAAAATACAAATCGAAAAGGAAGCCAATCAGGCTTTTCTAGAACAACATTTCCTGGATGTTTATAAAACAGCTGCTTAGACTCATTTTCGCAGAGTGAATTTTGTTAATGGCATTACATATCAAAAAATAAGTTAACCGAGATCAACGGCTAATGGCAAAAAGCCAGTTAAAGGGCTTCGCTTGTTCTTAGGGAAAACAACTAAAAAACTAGATCAAACATAGATATAGCATTCTAAATAAACCACTATGTAAGAAGAAATGCTGCTTTGTAACCCCTCTATTGCTCCAAAGAACACAAGACATGTTGAAAAGAGAAGTAAAAGATGTAGATTAGGGGTCATGTGCATACAGCATACATCATTTGTCTTAAGGTAGTGCACAAGATCATTTGATTTGAATTATCATAATAAGGTGCTTTAGAACATCTAGAGAGACCAGCATCCTAAGGGTTCTATATGTATGAACTTCAATTGCAGATCAAACAGTATACAGAATGCATAATATAGGAACATAATCAACAGCATGCATAAACATACGTCCATTTCATTAAGCCAAATGTAACTGCAAAATTTAAGCAAAGCCCAGGTCTAGTACTAACATGGGGAACATGTATGTATACTTCAAAAGCATTTCAGAATAGAGCCCAGGGTTAGCACGCTATGAACAATATTGACAAAATTGCATCCAACGCACAAACCAACACAATATGAGAAACTACTTCAAAGGATCAAAACCAAAACAGGGATATTATAAGTTCCAGAAACGCTGAGGAAAAACAGAGAAGCATGAAAGGAATTACTCCTTGTTGAGCAGATCAGCTAGCTGCGTTAGAGCAATCCCTTGCAAGATGTCCATGTTCTCCACAGTTGTAGCACCCGCCTCCGCCGCCACCTCGGCCACCTGACCTGCCACCATAGCCACCGCCTCCACCGCCACCTCCTTGTTGACAGTCTCTGGCAAAATGACCAAATCCACCACAACTGTAGCAAGATCCTCCGCCTCCTCCAGCGGCTCCTCCACCGCCGCCACCAGCACCACCAGAAGTGCATTCCCTTGAAAAGTGCCCTGGCTGACCACAGTTGTAGCAGCTTCCACCACCGCCGCCACCTCCTCCGCCGCCACCAGCAGCGTTGGAACAATCCCTAGCGAGATGTCCAGATCTGCCACAGTTGTAGCAATTTCCACCGCCGAATCCACCATCGCCACCGCTATTTCTCTTCCATCCACCGCCTCCTCCACCGAACCCTCCGCCTCCACCGCTGCGATCATTATATCCGAATCCACCGCGACGTCCTCCACCAGAGAAACTGTTGTCCCTGCCGGTATCAGGAAGAGGAGCGCCGTTAGGAGCGGTAACATCGACAGCCTTCGTCTTGTTGTTCTCGCCGACGGTGATGCTGAATTCGACAGCGTCACCTTCTTTCAGGGTCCTAAAGCCCTCGGATTTGATTGAGGACTGGTGAACGAACAGATCCTCGCTTCCATCCTCGGGAGCGATGAATCCGAATCCTTTCTGGTCACTGAACCAACGAACCACACCAGTAGATCTAGCATCCTGTTCCATGGTACAAGAGAGGACGATAGGATCGACAAACCCTAGATTGAGAGAGGAGAAGAATGGTTTGGAACAAATGGGGGCGGTGTGAAATATGTATATATAGAGGGGTTCAATTGCTAAACCCTAGCCAATTTTAACCTTTTCAGTTTTCCACGCGGTTCTATCTCTGCAGATTTCTGACGGATGTGGGAATATTTCTGTGCGCTGGGGTGCACGGAAGCTTACGTGGACTCGCGATAAATTTTCTTTACATTATTTTTTTAATTTATTCACATCAAATATATACTTTAAATAATATTTGATCAAAACTTCAAAATGTTGTGGATCTTATATAGAATATCACCGGACATATGTGATAGGTTCGTGTCTAGCGCATAATTCTCTATTTTTAGCTTGTCGAAACTTCACATGGTATTAGATGAGTTCGATCTCTCGAGCACGAAATTTCACTTTTGTGCCGAGACGAACCCTCAAAGCAAACAACTATATATCTTACGCTTTCTTTTAGACTCGTACTAGATTGAAGAAGAATAAGAGCAAGAAACCTCTTCTTTATGATATGAATTATGTTATTTAGACTGTACTTTAGATGATATACACCTCATAAAGACATAAGGAGTGTATCTCTCGAGGTGAAATCAACTCCATAAGAGGTGAAAAAAATACTCTTAGATATCTACAAAGAGTACAGAAAGCCACCATAGTATATAACACATAGCTGATTTGATTCCTACAAAGGAAGCAAAAAAAAATGGTGGCCCTTTGTATACATATGCAGCTAGTAAACTTCCACATTCCATTGCTCTTGCTTCTTCAATTGCTTCTTGAAATCTATCCACTCAATACCTGATGCATTTCCAGCAAACATACGCATGAGTTTAATTGTGGTTCAACATCTAAGGCTCTGTTTGGTAAAATGAAAACCCGGAAAAGGTGTTTAGAAGTAAGTGTTTTTAGTTTTGTAAACTCACCTTCTGCAGCAGCCAAAGGCGCCATGATCTCATCAATACCTTTCTCCATTCCCTTCAATCCGCACATGTATACGAAGGTGTTGTCCTTCTTGAGTAGTTCCCAAAGTTCGTTAGCGTACTGAGCCATACGTGTTTGGATGTACATCTTTTCACCCTTTTCGTTTGTTTGCTCTCTGCTTACAGCGAAATCCAACCTAAAGTTCTCTGGTGACTTTTCTTTCATCAACTCAAACTCCTGAACACAGAAACTGAAGTTATAGGCTTGTTTTACAAAATGGTTTAGAGCAGTTTGTCTAGGATTTGGGTTTACCTCCTTGTAGAGTAATGAGCTACTTGTTGGAACACCTAAGAAGAGCCATGCAAGACCATTGAACTGTAAAAGGATTCAGTAAGCATGTGTTCTGAATCGTGTCATTAAATTGATGATTTTTTTAAGATTGAACAATTGCTAGCAAAAATGAATCCACCTTGTAATCCTCATGCTTTTCAAAGAACATTTTCCATAAGAATGACCGAAAAGGAGCAATCCCAGTACCAGTTGCAAGCTGCATAACAGAAATTAAAACCAAAACTAACATTAAGTTTGCATAAATGATAAATCTTTTGTTCCTTCATAGAGCTAATTGGACAATGTATACCATTATAATCGTTGCATTCTGGTCTATCGGCATCAGCATTTCTTTTCCAACAGGTCCAGTTAGCTTCACTTCTGAACCAGGCTTAAGATCACCTATGAAGCCATTACATTTTCAAAAGAAAATAGAGCTCAGTTCCAAATGCATTACACATCTACACTATTTTGTTCAATTTACAATCTCAAATTCTCATTTATGACGGACTTATGAGATCACAAGATATGACAGTATAGTATAATTAAAATGCATGAACTGATTTTCCTTACAGAGAAAGTTTGAGCAGACTCCCTTAACCACTTCCCCTTGGTCATTGGTGTAGACAAGCCTTTTCACACATAAAGAAACCTAAAGAGGTATTTGGATTCATTGCATTAATAATGTAAGCATTACATCCAAACAAGCCTTATTTTGAACATGGATTTGAACTTACAGTCTTAGAGTCACCAAAGTCCCCAAGGGCACTGCTAGCAATTGAATACAGCCTGACCTTATGAGGCTTACCATTCTTATCAATACCATCTGGGATTACTCCAACTGACTGCCCTTCTCTGTAAGGGAGCTCCCCTAATATGAATATAATGATAATAATCAGAAGCATATACTCAAGATTAAGATCAAAAGATGTTGGAGATCGAATGGCAAAAATACCCTCAGTGCTGAAGACCATGTGCCAGGTTTCACCAGGTGCATCATCACCAGTGATCTTGGTGTTTAGAAGGCACCTTCAAGTATAAGGGTCCTCATTAGTATAGAAAATATATGATTTATTTAGTTTTGTTGTTAGGATATTCTTAATACCTTCCAGTGTAAGGCTCCTTGGGTCTGAACTTGTTGGTGACAACCCCTTCTTCCATCTTCTTTGACACCTTTTCAACCTTGACTGGTGGTGGTGGTGCATCTGTGGTGATTTGTGCTCTAATGAATCCAACTGATCCATTTCCCCTGTTGTATTGTAATGAGATCTATTGCCATGAAAACATTAAATATACCATTAACCCATATAAAGAAGAAAAAAAAAACTTGAGCATAAATGAAAAGATCATACCTTCTTGTAGTTGTAGGAAATTTTGTCTGGTGAGATGGAAGGTCTGGCAGAGAGATTGGTGGACTTGGTGGTGCAAGGGAAAGATACGGCGGCTGTCACGGCGGCAGCCATGGTTTCTTAAGAGATGGATCGAGAAGAAGATGAATGAAATGGCTGAAAAGACAAATGGGTGTGATTCCCTTGAGATAAAATCATAAAAATAAACTGACAAGGTGGAAAATGTTGGATTTTTCATTAAATGGATTATGTATTTGGGTGGAGGAGATTTGAGGTCCAAGCAATGGCAGGGGAGTGGATAACATGAAAAAGCCCTTTACATGTGGGTGTGGTTACTGTGTAGGGTTTTTGTTGCTTCTTCAAGCTGTTGACTCGTTTCCTCTGTTCCGAAAACTGAAAATTAATCAAGATCAATTATGAGTAATATTAGCGAATTACACCAAGAAAAGAAGAATATAATATTCACAGCAAAGTCAGTCAGTGCTTTTTTCAACAACTTTGAAAGTTGAGGCTATTTCTCGCAATTACATCTGAAATTGGGTCTGTTTCATGCAAATTGCGTTACAAAAAGTACCATCCAAATCATGGTCAGATCCAAGTTTCGCGAAACTCTAGTAGATCTTTGTATCATCAGATTCAGATCAAAGAACATCATAAGGTCCTACACTAACGCTTTCATGTGCTTACTGCAACTTCGAATTGGGAAATTGGGCTTTTAGGTAATTGGGCCTTAAGGTGAAAGCCCACTGGACCAGCCCAAATGCATTATCCGGACTTTCTACACAATTCTCATCTCATCCGGTTCATCCCTTACCTCCTGCATTCGCTCTTCAATCTCAGTCTGTGCAGATCAGAGGTAACTCGGGTAATTATTCTCTCTCTCTGCTTCCGATTTTCGCAATGTTTTGTTTATTCGTAAAGTTCATTCTTGCTTCATTTATTTCTCTCACTAGCTCTTGCAATTCCTATTTTGTTTTTGGAGATGGTAGAAATCGTACACATATTGTTAAGTTCTTAGTGTTCGCCAAAACTTGTCTGCTAGTGTATATTCCTCTACGTCGCTTGCTCTATGAAAGTATGTTTGGATTCGATCTAAGGAAATATTTGCACAAAGTCTTATGAGATATCGATCTTTAGGAGGTTTGGGAAGCACCTTTGTTTGAGTGATTGCTGATTATTGCAAAAAATAATACTGCAGAAGATCATGACTATCAATTCAGGTTTGGGTATTGTTGGTGTTATTTACTCTAGAGTCTAGACCTTGCAATTGCCCTTTGTTTTGGAGATGGTAGAAACGTGCTGTTATGGCATTAATCTTTAGGCTTTAGCCCTAACATGACTGTAAATATTATCAATATCGTTTGCTTGCATTTAGTCACATCAGAATTTTTGTATGATTATTGAATAGTTCAAGTACGCTGACGAATTCGATCTCGAACATAAGTTTGGATGATTGAACTCAAGCTGAACCATTATTTCCGTCATATTTACCTTATCTGCTGTGTTTGTTCTTGTGTAGTTCCCATAAACTTGTGAAAAGTCGTCAACTCGTCATCATATAGATACATTGAGAAAATAGAGGCTGCCATGTCGCACATGAAAGGAGATTTACTGACAAAAACCAGGAAGCTTGTGAAAAGTTTAGCCAAGACGGAGCCCCTTTGGCTCAAAGCCATGGAGCAGTTTGTATTTTCCCTTTCTCTCCCTGTTTTGTTTCTTAATTGGTGAATATAGTATGTTATCTTTAAATTTGCCTGCTATAAATTTGCACAAAAATTTTTCGATAAAATTAATTATAAGCATTTCCTGATTTGTCATTTCGTTTAATTTTGTAGATCAGCTTTGCCCATCGATTTTGGTCAATTCATTAAAATTCTCCAATTATCGGTTTCCTGAGATGCCTTGTCTGTTTATGTGTAGGTTGTGTATTTTGGATGTGGATGACCATAGATGTAGTTGTTTTATTCTTCAGTTTTTTTCATGGAATCTGTTTCAACAAAGAGATAAAATGTTCTGATTCATAAGTTGATAAAAAAAAATTGATTAATTTTAGCCTTTATCTTACAAGCTATCATCTTTTTTAAGCTTCTAGCCTTCTATTGCATTTCTTATAGCCAGAGTACATATGGTTTGAGATTTTTAGGGTTGTGTTCTGCTTTTGGCATTCAAAATAATATTCACGTTGATCTAAATGCATTAGTATACAGACAGTTTCAGTAGTCGGATGTATTGAGAGAGAGATTATCGAGTAGGCTAAATTTTAATCTTTCCCTGATGGCACTGACATGTCATTCTTTTGCTTTATGAATCTTGTAAATTGTTTGCTTCTGGAAATTCAATTATATATCTCGTGAAGCAATTATCCTCTGTTGTATTGTACAATCAATTCCAAAATTGTGAACTTTTTCGTTGCGGCATCCAGGGCTCCTCCTGTAACATTTCCTCGGACTGATAGAAAGCTCGAAGCAATAACTCTTCCTGAGGATAAATATGTGAATAAGTTCTTTCAAAAGTATCCAGATTCCAAGCATGAAGATGCCATCAAGTATGCCTTCTTTCTGGTTCATCTGAACAATATTTCTGGTTCATCTGAACAATATTTTTGGTTCTTGGATTGTGATGTTTTGTTTGCATAGGATTAACAACTTCAACCCTGTCCCTGCCCGAGTATATGCATGGCGAGTACTTGAACTGAAGGAGCAAGGAGTTAGTGAGGAGGAAGCGATGTCTGCAGCTGATGTGTGTTTGTTTTTACAATTTAAATGCCTCAGTGTTCCCAAAATACTCGGTTCTTTGCCTAATAGTTGGAGTTGGATGCTTTTATTGATGCAGAGAGAATACCGAAACGAGAAGAGGCAGAAGAAACAGGCATATGCTCGTCTGAAGCAAATAGCTAAGATCCAAGGAAAGAAACCACCTCCAAATCCATACCCAAGTGCTATAAGAGAGATTCAGGCTGAGGAGAG
Source organism: Fagopyrum homotropicum (assembly GCA_033239125.1). Taxonomy (NCBI): domain Eukaryota; kingdom Viridiplantae; phylum Streptophyta; class Magnoliopsida; order Caryophyllales; family Polygonaceae; genus Fagopyrum; species Fagopyrum homotropicum. The sequence continues at coordinate 142,280,402 of BSWB01000005.1, forward strand.
GAAGTATGTTCGCGAACGGTTCTTTGATCCTGAAATACTTGAGATTGTGAAGAAGATGAAGGAGAGCAGGTTAGCTGACCAAGAGAGATTCAGGTCAGGAGGCATTTGATGAACCGGATATCTGCGCTTTCTTCTATTCGCTTTCGGAGTTCTTAAGATCTTTCAGCATAGGCAAATGCTTTAAGCATTAAGCTAACACCAAAATCATTGGTCCATAAGATCTTCAAGACCAATCTCCGTGGTTCATTTATTTTTTTAATGCAATGAACCTTGAATGCATAGTCCTTGTGCTTAATCAGATTCCTAAAATGCATCAGACTTTATGTATTGATTTGTTTAATATAATAAGAAAACCAAATCACGACACAATATATCTGCATTTACACAGTAAAAATGACATTTTCAAAGCAAAATGCCGGAATTATGGGCTGTATAGGAAGCATATAAGCCCGTTCATGCCGGCCGGGCAAGTCTAACATGTCGGAACTTGGCGTCGATCTTCTTCTGCAGTTTAACGATGTACTCGAATTCTCCATTTCATCGAGTCTACGTTCTCCTCATCGGCTAAGGTATTCTTGATCTCACCATCGTGTCAAATGAATTCACCTGTGATTGTAAACCTGATATCACTTTAATTTCCGGTCTAGCCTGTTGTAAAATAATGGCGGGAAACTTTGGCGCCACTATTCCGTCTTCAAGGCCGCTATTTAAATCCAAGTTCCTCCTAATTTGTTTCTACATATTCTTAAATCCATTTCTTATAGAACCTATCATCCATTGAAGAATGGCCGAGCAACCTAACACAACCAGCCCTGATATCAAGGAACCGTCTCCGAAGATCCAGAGAGTCGAAAACAACGGCGTCGTTTCAGATGACTCCCGTCTTCTTCCTTTCTTCAAAGTGAAGAAGCTCTCTGAAAATGCTATTTTGCCTTCCAGGGGTTCTCCACTATCTGCTGGCTTCGACCTCTCCAGGTAATCTCTCTCACTCTCTCTCCTGCTTACTAGGGTTTTATCCTTCCTTGTGATAATTGTTTTATACTTGTGGTTACTTTCAGTGCTGTGGAAACCAAGGTGCCGGCGAGAGGGAAAGCCTTGGTGGCGACTGATCTCAGCATCGCCGTTCCTGAAGGAACCTATGCTCGTATCGGTGAGTGTTTTTCTATCCCAGCCACTTAAATTAGGGTTTTCAATCTAGCTTCTTGCTTATTACATTTCTGTTATTTTTGTATATGTGTAGCACCGAGATCTGGGTTGGCATGGAAGCATTCAATCGACGTGGGTGCTGGCGTGATTGATGCTGATTACAGGGGACCTGTTGGGGTTATTCTGTTCAACCATTCTGATGTTGAGTTTGAAGTGAAGGTTGGTGATAGGATTGCACAGTTGATTATTCAGAAGATTATGACTCCTAATGTAGTTGAGGTTGATGATCTAGACTCCACTGTTAGAGGTTCTGGTGGGTTTGGGTCTACTGGAGTTTCACTTTGATTTGTAGGTTAAGGTGCTGTTAAATGCTCTTCTATTTGGTATTGTTATTTTGTGAACTTTTTGGTAGAACTAATCTCAATCTTTGGGGTTTTGGTGAATCCTTTTGTACTCCTGATGTGGCTGAGGTTGGACAAACTTTGCTGTGTAAATCTTATAGCTAATTTCAAAAGGAGTTACATCACTTGACATCACTTGACTCATTGGCTGTTAGCCACTTGTGTTGAGTCATAAGTTTAACTCAGTTACTAATCAGTTGCATTCTCTACCATTGTTTTGTCATACTTGTTTGATTATCTAATTTAATTTACCATATATTTGATAGAATTGTATACACTGGTGTAAAGTTACACTCTTAAATTCAGAATAGACAGTAAAACCTTGTCAAGTGATAATTGAAATGAATTTGTAATATATTCACTTGAATGATCATCAACAAATAAATGCTGCAAAAAATGTGGAGCATTACCTTGTAGGAAGAACTGAAGAAGTCCATGATGTAGGTGCTGCTAAAGTCATCTCACTGATAAGTAAAAATTAATACTCGGTTATATAACTTAAATTTTATCCTCGTCAAAACTAACATTGGAAATTGATAAATATAGATCGCAGTCTAAATTGCACAGAAACGAATGAGCAAGCATACAGCCCATAGTTTTCTTCAACATTGATCCTTTTTATACATTAACGAAGTATATAATATGATGAGAGCAAATATAATAGCATTGACATTATTATCATTTATAGAAGTGGATTATATTAAAAACTCTTTTTGATAGTTTTCTATACATCAAGAGTTGTTGACAAAGCCAAATATCAAGAATTCTTAAAAGAAAATTATCAAGAACATGGAGATGTTCATTCATCCATGTTCCATTGACAAATCGAGTTCATGCTACAAAATGCTCATGCCAAGCACAACTAATATTCTAAACTTTTCAACTAGTAGATATATTACGAAATTTCACAAAGTCAACATATTACTACTATAAAAACATGCAAAAATTAGTAACTAAAAACCCATCAAATTAAACTCAATCTTCTCCTAGCTCTTTCATTGCTTGTCAACCTTAGTGTAAGCAACAAGATGATGAGAGACAATCTCATTTTGGGTTTGGTTCTCCTTAATGTTTTCCTAGCAGTAAATGCTAGTTATGATCAGCCCTACAAACCAGATGAGAAAAAAGCTCCCAAGTATGCATCTCCTCCTCCTCCTCCTGTCTACAATTCCCCGCCACCACCAGTCTACAAATCTCCTCCACCCCCAAAATACGCATCCCCTCCACCACCAGTCTTTAGCTCTCCTCCACCACCAAAATACGCGTCTCCACCACCACCAAAGTACGCATCTCCACCACCACCAGTCTATAGTTCTCCTCCACCACCAAAGTACGCATCTCCACCACCACCAGTCTATAGCTCTCCTCCACCACCAAAGTACGCGTCTCCACCTCCACCAAAGTACGCTTCTCCACCACCACCGGTCTATAGGTCTCCTCCACCCAGGGGCGGCCCTTGGGTGAGGCAGGGTGGGGCGGCTGCCCCACCCTCCAAAAAACAAATAATAAAATAAAAAAAAAATTTCTTTTGAAAAAAAATCGTTTTAAAATGGGTCATGGCTTCTCGTTTATAAAGAATTTTTCTACAATTTATTAATTTTTTAAATATCACTATCTTATATCTATTAAAGCAGAAGCCTCTATTGCCACGTGTCAACGCAATGTTTCTCGAAGCCTAAAAAATTATTTTAAAAAGTGATTTCTAAATGTTAATATAAATTGGAAATTAAATTCTAAATTTTTTTAAAAATATTTAAATAAATATTTAATAAAAATAGTTTTTAAACGGTTACGGATTTTTTTTTACAAACAAGCATATCTTAACAAATCAATTTTAAAAATATAATTAATTAGAAGAGATATATACTTAAAAGAAAATTAAAAATCATAATAATGATTATAATTTCATTTTTCGGATTTTTATTTTGCAAAAAAAATATATATAAATTTTTAAGTATTAAATATTTATTAAAACTGTAACCGCACCAAGTGCGGGTAATACACTAGTTCTTGTGTATATTTAAATGTTGTTTTGGATCTTTCGCCGAAGTAAACGAAACTTCAAAAAAATTTCCTGTTTTAGGCTCGGAGTGAAATAATTCATAATTCACCTAAATGCACGAGATTTGTTGTTTGAAGTAGAAGCGTGGTCTTAAACCACACTATTATTTGTAAAATGCGTTGTCGAGAACAACGTTTTAATATCCGAAATAAAGATAATAAAAACACAAATAGAGGTGCGGTCCTAGACTGCGGCTATAGTGTAACGTTTTTGAAAGGAAAAAAAAAACTAAAGAGGCGCGGTTATAGACGCACCTATAGGACAACTATTTTTTTAAAAAAAAAAAAATTATAGGCGCGGCCCAACACTGCGCCTTTAAGTATAAATTTTTTTTATTGTTTTTTTAAATTTTTGTTTATTATAAGTAGATGACATATTGACTTTGTTTTTATCGTTATTTTATTTTCATAGATATATTTAACGAAAATAAAATTTCGCCCCACCCTTTGAAAATCCTGCGGCCGCCACTGCCTCCACCACCAAAGTACGCGTCTCCACCACCACCAGCCTATAGCTCTCCACCTCCACCAAAGTACGCATCTCCACCACCACCAGTCTATAACTCTCCACCTCCACCAAAGTACGCATCTCCACCACCACCAGTCTACCACTCTCCACACCCACCAAAATACGAAGCCCCACACCCAAAGCCAAATTACCACAAGTACTCTCACCCTAACAACAAGTACAAATCACCAAAGCACTACTGAGATTGTTCAACATATTCCCTTACCCGGTGATATTCTATATTTAATTCAATCACATATTGTTGTTATTTATTCCTAGCTATAATGGCGACTAGAATGTTTATGAAATGATTGCAAAAAATTTCCTGATAAAATGAGAGGAGGGGAAAAATGGAGCATCGAATGTTATATATTTTATGTGTTAATTCTATTCTGTATTGCAAGAATTAAGGGGTACCTGTAACTCTTCATTTATCATCCAACAAATATATAATACTATTATTTAAATGGTTGACCTATGCCATCTCTCTCCCTGTGATGTTCATCCAAATATAAGTCAAGTCTTAATTAATAAATACCCTGGAACCTAGGAAGAAATAAATTACAAGAACAGATAAATAAATAGCCATATGATAACACTGGTTGGAGGTTTGAAGCCTTGAAGGACACCATATTTGCATTAATAATTGATTTGGTTTCAAAAATTAAAAAGAATAATTCACCTGTCATTCAACAAATAATAAGATAAATGACAATGTAACATAATTCTATATTTGAGATTCAAACTATAAAGCTAAAATATTGCCTAAATAACTAAGTCAAGTATGCAAACATTCAATGGATTGTAGGAAAGCCAAATATGCCTCTTTTGAGTACCTCTCAAATTCTTCATATCAGAGACATGGGGCAATACAAACCAAATAATGAACTCATTTTAAAATTTAAACCCACTTTCTGCTTAGAAGATGAGGTTGTATATTCAATCACATGTACGAGAAATAAAGTTAACAGGAACAGATTCTTCAGAAAATTATGAAATAATCAATCCAACAGTAAGGTGGATAAAAGATAGATAGATTGTTATGTTGAAAATAAATTTTGATTTATCAGTAAAAAAGTTAATCTTGAGTTATCCCATAGAGACGGTGTGATGATCACCAAAATGAAGCACACTATTACTAAACTATGCATCATACTTAAACCGAACCAACATTGTAGTATAGGGATCATTAATCATAACAAGTCTACTTTGAATATATGATTGGTTTAAACAAGTAAAATGTCAAGCATTTCTTGTAATTGGCAACTCATAAACAACCATAATGTCCCGCTACCTTCCATCATTAAGGTACTCTTGATGTGGCTGAGGTTGGACGAACTTTGTTGTGTAAAAATCTCAAAACTAATTTCAAATGGAGTTACATCATTTGACTCATTGGTTGTATAAAGTTTATTAACAAATTTGTGTTTTGACTAATAACTTTAACTCAATTACTGATTCTAACTCAATGGTAAGAATCTCGACCCAAAAAATAAAGAGGTTCTTATGTCCGAACCTGTTTGGAACTGATAGGTGGGGACAGTCTAACAACAAGGTGAGCTACCGAATCCCCCGGTGAACTACCTAGACTACTTTTACGCCACGAACATAAGCCTGAACTGGAAGTCAAAATTCATCTAAAATTAGATACATAATATAAGCGTGCCTCATTATTGAGAAAATAATTGTGGAACATTTTTTTAAATAAGAAGGTTGAGAGACAAAACAGTTGGAGATCCAAGAATAATTAGTATATCACATAACATATTCATAGACTTGAAGAACAGTTTTCCAAGATCGAGATCTTGAATAACTGTTCATTGAGTAACTTTTCAGTTATCAGTTGCATTTTCTACAATTGTTTTGTCATACTTCTTCATTCTCTAAATTAAGCTCCACTGATTATAGAATCATATATTTGATACAACTGTATATACTGATGTAAGCCTACATTCTTAGATACAGACTAGACAGTAAATCTTGTCAAGTGATAATTTAAATGAATTTATTTTATATTCACTTGAATGATCATCAACAAATAAATGTGGAGCATTACCTCGTAGGAAGAACTGAAGAAGTCCATGTAGGTATTGCTCTTGAATGAGTACTAGCCTCGGTTATATTATATCCTGATCAAAACCAAAATTGAAAAATAATAATATAGATCATATTCTAAATTGTCCAGAAACGAATGTGTAAACAAGCATGTAAATAATACAAAAAACTTGGAAATACCACAGTTGTCATAGATTTACATAATGATTTTGTGTTTCATCTTTCTGACATTTCCTAAAAGACGAGAACAGAAAATGTTGTTCCTTTTGAGTTTCCGTGCTACATTGATCATAAATAATTATTTTGAAGTTATGATCGCCCTTATGTTCAAGGAAGTTTAAATAAGTCTAATATGATGAGATCAAGTAACATCATTGACATTACTTTTCATTTAAAGAAGTGGGCTATAAAAAAATCTTCAACTTTGATGGTTTTCATAGATTAAGACTCAGATGTCTACTCAGCCGATTCAAATATCTAGAATATTTAAGTACTTGGCAGCATTGGATTAGTGAAACATTCTTTAATCGGGGTTAAGAGAATTTTTTCAAAAAATGATCAGAACATGGAGATGTTCATTTCATCCATGTTGTTCCATTGACAATTTCAGATAATTATACAAAAATGTTCATGCCAAGCATAAACTTTTCAACTATTAGGAGATTTCACAATGTCAACATATTACTACTATAAATACATGCAAACTTTGGTAACTAAAAACCATCAACTTAAACACAATCTTCTCCTAGATCTCTCATTGCTTGTCAACCTTAGTGTAAGCAACAAGATGATGAGAGGCACTCTCATTTTGGGTTTGGTTCTCCTTAATGTATTCCTAGCAGTAAATGCTAGTTATGATCATCCATACAAACCGGAAGAGAAAAAAGCTCCCAAGTATGCATCTCCTCCTCCTCCTCCCGTCTACAATTCCCCACCACCACCAGTCTACAAATCTCCCCCACCCCCAAAATACGCATCTCCACCCCCACCGGTCTATAGTTCTCCTCCACCACCACCAGTCTATAGCTCTCCTCCACCACCAAAGTACGCATCTCCACCACCACCGGTCTATAGCTCTCCTCCACCACCACCGAAGTACGCTTCTCCACCACCACCAAAGTACGCATCTCCACCACCACCGGTCTACCACTCTCCACCACCACCAAAATACGAAGCCCCACACCCAAAGCCAAACTACCACAAATACTCTCACCCTAAAAACAAGTACAAATCACCAAAGCACTACTGATATTGTTCAACATGTTGCTTACCCGGTGATATTCTAAATTAAATTCAATCACTTGTTGTTTTTTTATTCCTAGCTATAACGGCGACCGGAATGATTGTTAAAATTGTTCCTGAGAAAATGTGAGCGGAAAATGAAGCATCGAATGTTATATTGAAGTCTATATGTTTTATGTGCAAGTTTGTGTTAAGTCTATTCTGTCTTGCAAGATTTAATGTGTAATCTGTAACACTCCAATTATCATCAATCAAATATATAATACTATTATTTGAATGGTTGATCTATGCCATCTCTCTCTCGCTGTGATGTTTATCCAAATATATGTCAGGTCTTAATAAATAACTACCCTGTAACCTAGGAAGAACTACAACGACAAGAACTATGCAGATAAATAGCCATATGATATCACTGTTTGGAGGTTTGAATCCTTGAAGTTTACTTTGAATATTTTATTGTTTTAACAAGTAAATGTCAAGAATCTCTTGTATTCAGCAACTCAAAAACAACCATAATGTCTGCTACTGGACAAGGAATGAGAGAATTTAAAACTAGAAACAGAAACAGTAACCACCACAGTCACAAGAACCATTACAGTTCAATATCTATTGTAAAATTAAACTCACTTTTTATAACAGAAAATTCAAGAATAAGGAGTTGTTTTACAATTAAACTCTCCATATAGCTCTCCTCCACCACTCAAGTATGCATCTCCACCATCAGTCTATACCTCTCCTTATGCGTTACGAAGTAGCTAATTGTCTTCACCCGACACAAAAATAGAAGAATATGGTTATAAGGGTAGAGTGGAGAACGTAAGCTGTAATTTTGTCACGGGGGCAGAAAAGGAATGTGAGTTGCAATTCTGTAGTCATGTTCCCTAGGGTGAATAGCAATGAGGCCTTATATATGGGTATAAATAAGGACTAGCAACCAAGAGAGAAGATATCCAGAATTTAGAGTAAGGAACTAATTAAGGATCATTGGAGGTTTGTCTCCTTGAAAGTTTGGAAGAATAGAGCTTCTCCTTGGTTTTGCATTGTGCATTCCAATAGGTTTGCCCTTCTTTGTGTGATTAGTGTGGAGTGTATATCTTGTTGTCTAACAGTATGCACATCACACCCCCCCCCCCAACCCTCTTTTTTTTTGGTGAAGAGTATGCATCTCCGTTGCCACCACCAGTCTATACCTTTCCTGTATCACCGGTATATTACTCTCTCCCTTGTAAACTTTGACAGAAAATGATTGTGAAAATATTCTCATTCACCTTAACATTCTGTAATGACAGTACGGTGATTATATAGTAGTGGAGGATTCAGGATCTGGTGACAAGTGTTACAATTGTGATGATCTAGGAATATTCTAGAATGGTGAGTCATCGATGATGGTGTCACTGTGATGTAGGGAAGGTGATGTCACTGTGCTATTATCCCCCCTCGATCCAGACGTGGTTAGACACAGTTTGGAGCGATTTTGCAGAAACTTTTGAGTGGACAGCGGTTTAGTGAGAAGATCTGCAGTTTGGTCTTGAGAGGAGATGAAGGCTACATGGAGAGTTTTGCGGCGTACTCGTTCTCTGACAAAATGATAGTCGAGAGAGAGATGCTTGATTCGATGATGTAGAACAGGATTTTCAGCCAGATAAGTTACACCTAAGTTGTCGCACCATAAGGTTGTCTGTCGCACCATAAGGTTGGACATTTGGAGAGACGAATGCCAAGTTCTGCAAGCAGTGATTGTATCCAAATAAGTTCACATGTGGCAAGTGCGATAGAGCGGTACTCTGCTTCGGTAGAGGAGCGTGCAACAGTGTCCTGTTTCTTGGAGCTCCAGGAGATGAGGTTGTGTCCGAGGAAGATACAATAAGCACCAGTGGAGCGGCGGTCAGTTGGATCTCCAGCCCAGTCAGCATCGGAGAAGGTGGATAAGAGAGTGTTTGGGCGTGAAGACAAAAGCAGCTGCAGGTCTTTTGTTGAATTGAGATAGCGCAAAATGCGTTTGACTGCTGTCCAATGAACCAGATAAGGATCTTGCATATGTTGACAGACCTTGTTTACAGCAAAGGAGATATCTGGTCTAGTGAAAGCCAAGTACTGAAGGCTGCCTACAACACTGCGATATAGATGAGGATCAGAGAATTTTTCCGTAGATTGTTGAGTGGCTAAGAAAGTAGCAGCCATTGGAGTTGAGACAGGTTTGGAGGAGTCCATATTGGTTCGTTTGAGTAGATCTTGGATGTACTTGGATTGCGAAAGATAGATTCCAGCAGGAGTTCGATGAGCTTCAACACCTAGAAAATAGTGTAATGATCCCAAGTCCTTGACAGGAAAAAGGTTAGATAGGGATGTAATAAATTTTGTTGCAAGGTAAGGTTTGGAAGCAATAACCAATAGATCATCAACATACACTAAAACAAACACAAACTGGTTTCCCGAGCGATAGGTGAAGAGAGATGTATCAACAATGGTAGTTGAGAAACCCATAGAGACAAGGGCACTGCTTAATTTGGAAAACCAAGCCCAGGGGGCTTGCTTTAGCCCTTATAAAGATTTGTGAAGTTTACAAATATGAGAGGGAAAGGAGGGATGAATAAAACCTGGCGGTTGATGAATGAAGACGTCTTCCTCCAAGTCACCGTGTAAGAATGCGTTTTGTATGTCCAATTGGTGGGCTGTCCAGTTAAACATAGAAGCTAGGGATAGAAGCAACCGAATGGTTGAGGGTTTGGCAACGGGGCTAAAGGTTTCTTGGAAATCAATACCATGAAGTTGGTGGAAGCCTTTGGCAACAAGACGGGCTTTCCGTCTTTCAATTGTACCATCTGAGTTGCGTTTTGTTCGATAGACCCATTTGACGCCAAGAGTGTTTGATGAAGAATTAGCAGGAACAAGACTCCATGTGTTGGTTGAAAGAAGGGCTTGAAATTCAGATTCCATTGCTTTGCGCCATTCAATATGTTTAGATGCTTCTGTGTACGAACTTGGATTTTCAGGCACCAGAGTGATGGAAGAACAGTTTGGAGTAGGCCAAGGTATAGTACCCTTTGTTCTTACAAGGGGGCGACGGATGTCATTGCGTGATCTTGTGACCATAATATGGGTAGGTTGAATTTCTGGAGAAGAATTGGAGGATGTCGATGAATCTGGAGTTTGAGAAGAAGAGATGGATTGGTTGGGTAACCTAGGAGGGGAATTGGGCTCAGAAGATGGGGAAGGCCCATTTGATATGGATGGATCTGTGAGTTGTGGTGATGAATTGGGCTCCATGGGAATTAGGCCGGATGGCAATAAAGAGACTGCTGGGTAATGAGAACAATTTTGGTTGTCAATTGGAGTTGTGGAGATAGGTGGTGGAGCATATGGTAAAATGTCCTCATGAAAATTGACATCCCTAGAGATGTAGGTCTTGTTTGTGGACCAAGCATAGCAAATGTAGCCTTTGTGATGTGGGCTATATCCCAAGAAAATGGTAGGGGTGGAGCGAAAGGAGAGTTTATATTGGTTATATGGTCGAAGATTAGGAAAACAAAGGCATCCGAAGACTTTGAGAAAATTGTAGTCGGGGTTTTGTTTGAACAAAAGTTCAAATGGTGTTTTGTGGTGTAGTATGGGGGTTGGTAAACGATTTATAAGGTATGTGGCGGTTTTGAAAGCAAAGTCCCAAAAGGTGAGAGGAAGATTGGCATGTTTGAGGAGCGTAAGACCGGTGTCAACGATTCGACGATGACGGGTTTCAACACTCCCGTTTTGTTGATGAGAGTAAGGACAAGTGAGCCGATGAGAGATGCCCTTTTGTTGAAGGAAGGAGGCTAATGGTTTGAATTCGGTCCCCCCATCGGTTTGAATGTATGCAACATTTGTGGAAAAGAAATTATTGGCCATTGTAACAAATGTTTGAAAGGTTTGAGATACCATAGACTTTGTAGGTAAGGGAAAAATCCAAATGTATTTTGAGAAATCATCCACAATAGATAAGTAGTATTTGTTTCCTTTAATTGAGAGTGTGTGAGCAGGACCCCATACATCAAGAAACAACAATTGCAAAGCTCTAGTGGAGAAGCTTGGGCTTGCAGGATGAGGCAAAGCGTGGGTTTTGGCCCAAGAGCATGACTGACACTTTGGCAAATTTGTTGGTAGAGTGGAGCGTGGGCCTGGACTGGAAAAGTTACGCAGAAGTTGATGAACAACAGGTAACGCGGGATGACCTAAACGATTGTGCCACAAGGCATTAGTGATGGCGGCAGTGAGGTTTATTTGCGGTGGAGGTGACGGTGGTGGGGAGGTGGCTTCAAGGACATACAAACCGCCCTTAACGGGTCCTTGAAGAAGAGGCGCCTTGGTCGTTGAGTCCTTCACAACAAAAAATGAAGAGTGAAATTCAAAATAGACTGAATTATCTTGACAGAAACGATTCACTGATAACAGATTTTTAGATAGTGAGGGAGTATGGAGAAGATTATTTAATTTGAAAATACTAGTATTTAAGTGTAAAGAAGAGGAACCATAGTTTTGTATTGGAATATGAGAGCCATCGCTTAGGGAAACCTGGTCTGGTCCATTGTAGGACATATTGCTGATGCTAAGGTTTGCAAGGTCAGGGGTGAAATGGTGAGTAGCAGCTGTGTCTGGAAACCATGAGGAATTGTTGTGATTGACATTGGTGTTGTTGGCTTGAGGTGGAGCTTGGGGTTGTTGGTAGGAATGATCAAATCGGTACCAACATTCCAGGGCTGTGTGATTGGGTTTATGGCAAACCTGGCAGATGGGGCGAGAATCAGGAGATCCAGTAAAGGTGTTTGGGTTGCGACCTCGTCCACGCCCTCCTCTACCTTGACCACCACGGTTTTGGTTGCGATACGAACCACCTCTGTCTCTGGAGTTTGTGTAGTTTGCTTGAGGATTTGTGGTGGTGTTGTTGGCTGATATGGGTGGTACTGTGGTATTTGAGGAGGATTGATGAGCCAGACGGGATTCATGGACCAAGAGATGAGATAGGACTTGGCTTGGTGTGGATACAGAAGATTGAGCAGAAAGGGTAGTGACAATGGCATCATACTCACTTCCTAGTTCTGCAAGAAGAGAAACCATAAATTCGGTATCTGATATAACCTGTCCTGCTGCAGTGATGGAGGAGACCAAGCTTTTGGCCTTGTTGAAATACTCTGAAATGGATTCTGCTCCTTTCTTCAGGGACGCCAGTTGAAGACGACTTTGGACTATTTGGGCTGTTAATTGGGATGCAAATAGCTCTGTGAGAAGATCCCAGGCTTTTTTGAGGTTTGCAATCAATGACTTGCACTAATACTGACTCAGTGAGGGAAGATGTGAGAATGGAGAGCACAAGTTGATCTTTGTGAATCCATTCATCATAGGCTGCTGTATCTTCTCCTTCCTTTGGTGATGATGGACATAGCTTTGAGCCATCGACATAGCCGAAGAGCTTTTGTGCTCGTAGGTAAGGTGTTACCTGAGCTTTCCACAAAAGAAAGTTATTTGTGGATAACTTGACAGTGATAAAGGAAGAAAAGGCTAGTAGAGAAGGGTTTGTGATAGTGGTCATTTTTAGGGAAAAATCTATGGAATTTTGAGGGTATGAATTTTGGATCAGATTTGGGTGTTTGCCCTAGAAGGCTCTGATACCATTGTAAACTTTGACAGAAAATGATTGTGAAAATATTCTCATTCACCTTAACATGCTGTAATGACAGTACAATGATTATATAGTAGTGGAGGATTCAGGATCTGGTGACAAGTGTTACATTTGTGATGATCTAGGAATATTCTAGAATGGTGAGTCATCGATGATGGTGTCACTGTGATGTAGGGAAGGTGATGTCACTGTGCTATTACTTCCCCACCCAGGTACAACCTCCGTGGCCACCAGTGTACCACTCTTCGCTCATACCAAAGTACTAAGCTCCACACCCAAAGCCAAACCACCTCAAGCACTCTCACCCTAGCAACAAGTACAAATCACGACCACCTTCCCCCAAGCACTACTAAGTTTGTTCAGCACATTCAGTACACCGTGTTCAACTATATTAAGTTCAATTATTTAGGAGGTTATTGTTCTTACTCTTCTCATAAAGACGATGTGAAAGTTTCTTGCACAAGTGCAAAAATTGACCTTGAAGAAAGTGTGAAAAGAATGGGAAAATGAAGCATTTATTGCCCTTTTTTATTGAAGTTTTTGAATTGTGATATGTCTTTATCTGAAAGAATCAAAACGTAATTTGTGACAGTTCACTGCCAAAGTCATAATCAATTATATATTTAATATATTATACTTGAATCACTAAATTTGCTATTCTCTTGGTGAAAGTTCCTCCAGATATAAGTCAAGTCTCAACTAATAATTACTCAGCATCAACAATATAGGAAGAACTATGAGATTGTGTAGATATGGAGAAGGGAAAAACTACGATGAGAGAATTGGAAGCAAAACTTGTGTTGAATCTCCTTCCCCCGAACTCTGGAGGGAAAAGTGGAATGTGGTCAAATTCAGCAATTAAATCATCCAATTTCCTCTTCAATTACAAGCATAACAGTCAAGGCATATCAAATCAGTAGCAAATAAAGAATGGAGCCCTAGCTATTGGAATTCTCAAAATGCGATTGAGAATTTGGAATTCTAAGCAAAAATCAAGCAAAACAGATAAGCAAGAGCATCACAAATGAAACAGAAAGGAAAAGGGAAGATTTGGGAGAAGAACAGTCACCGTTCGTCGGAGGAGAGCGAAAGTAGACGTCGTTGATCATTGGCCCGTCTCAACGAGAGGGATATACAGAGTTTTTGGTTTAGCGGGAAGGCGCATGACATAGACAAAACGAGTCCAACTCTGTATGATGATCCCGAAATTCACAGCCAAAACAATTTTTATAAAAATGTCTGTAAAATATCCGCATTTTTAACTTAATTATATAAATCACCCATATTTTAGGAAAACTTACGAAAATCTCACATCCACTTTCTTTAAAAATCGCTTCAATTTTACATTTTTAAAAAAACCCACAGAAGTTACGTACACCTTTGCAACCAAATATCAACAATGCATTATACAATAATACGACGTCAAGGTGGGTGAAAATAAAACCACAGAGCACAAGATACAACAAAGACTATGTGCATAAAGCTAGCACATTGAATTTTTTGAGAATGTCATCGAATTGTATGGTATCGAATGCAAATCGGGTAAGGATCATCCGTCACGCGTCGACGCTTTCATGGGGCTGAAGCAATACATGAGCTATGGGATGCCAAGAACCAACAAAGGAAATGCAAAGGACTATGAGATTCATCACATTGTTTGTGGTGGGTATATGATTGTCTACTGAAGAAAGCCAACCAATGCATATATGTGATGGCTCCTTTGCTGTGTAAATCTTTTTTTTTTTTGGTGTAAAGGAGAGTCGGTGGTCTCCGGCGCATCTAGTCGCGCTTATTATATATGAAAAAGAGGGCTAAGTAGTACGCACTCGGGGGATAGCCCGACCCCTTACATCTTGCAGTAAAAGATCAACTATACCCTCGGGAGGGTCACTCAATACACTTAGTCCAACAGGAAAATCAAAAGCAAAAGAAGCAAGACAATCCGCAACATTGTTCACCTCGCGGTAGGCATGTCGGAACTGAATAATCCAGTTCCTTTTAAGATAGTCTTGGCACTTAGTGACCAGACTTGCGAGAGGGTGACACCGAGGAGTCAACCTTCCTAGGAGTGTGATGGCTAGTTGTGAATCTGTCTCGAGAATCACAGCTCTAAACCCACACTCCCAGGCTATTTTGAGTCCATGGTATATGCCCCATAACTCTGCCATAGGAACAGTACATATACCAAGGTTCACAACATACCCTCTATGCCACTCTCCCACATTATTCCTAATTACTCCTGCCGCAGTAGCATGCCCGTCCCCTCTAACGGCTCCATCGGAGTTGATCTTCATATAGCTTTCCGGCGGAGGGTCCCATCTCACTTGAATTATCTCCTTTGCCTTATCGTGCTTGATTTTACCATTCCTCTTCCAAGCTTCCGCATATTCTTTAACCCTCTCCATCACGAAGACATGCCCATCTGGTCTCGTAGTGGTATTGTTGAAGACTCTCTCGTTCCTCCACTTCCATAGCCACCACACCCCTACAACAAAAACTACATTCCAATCGCATAAATTATTGACACGACGAGATGAGAGAATGTTACCTCGAATCCAGGTCGAGAAGGGGAGCGTAAAGAAACTTTGTACGTAGTAATTTGCATCCAGCTTTGTCCACAAATCTCTACTAGCTTTGCAGTCCCTTAGGAGATGCTCATAGGTTTCAGGATACCCTCTGCATGAGACACAATCCCCACTTTGAGCTATATGGCGTCTTTGACGTTCAAAGTTAGTCAAAACCCCCCCTTGCAGAAGCTTCCAAACAAAAAACCGAGCCCTCTCTTGAACTGGGAGCCTCCAAATAAGATTAAACACAACCCTATCGATCTGATGCAGGTTGCCCTCCATGCGTAGACCACTGTAAGCCGTCTTCACTGTATAGTTGCCATCCTTGGACCACTTCCAGGCTAGTTCATCCTTGCAAATATCCTCTTCATTTGCTCCGCTATTTTCTGGGGTTACTGCCAAAGTCGTTGCAGCAAGTCTCAATAACGTCGTCGCCGGAAGCAACTGGTTAAGAACCTCCCAATGCCAACCAGAGCCTTCAAACCAAAATTCACTAACGCTTTTTGTCCTGATGCTGTTGTCGACAGTCGTAACTGCACTCTCAATCAGTGGTCTATCAAGGAGCCAACAATCGTTCCAGAAGTCCACATCCTTACCATCCCCTACCACCCATCTGTGACCAGGATGGACCACTTTCTCAATGCCTTTCCTGATACTATTCCAGACGTAAGATGGATCAGAGTGAACTCTTCCATTCGGTCTAATATACTTACTTTTAAGAGCTTGAGCCCATAAACTCCTATCTTCCTTTAAGAATCTCCATCCTATCTTCCCAACAAGAGCCCAGTTCAAATCTTCCATCGACTTAACTCTCAAACCACCATTTTCTCTTGTAGTACAGATAATATTCCAAGGGACAGTGTGCATGCTTCTTCTACCATTATTATATCCCCAAATGAACTTTCTGCTAATCTTGTCGATCTCGTCACAAATGCCTTTCGGAAGGAGCATGGAGGACATCGAGTATACAGGTATGGATGAAATAACAGCTTTTGTTAAGGTCACTCTCCCTGCGAAGCTAAGGTTCCGAGATCTCCAACCGCTCAGTTTAGCGTTAATCTTATCCAGCAAAGGAGAAAACGTATCCTTCGATACCCTCCCTTGTATTAAGGGCATGCCAAGATAATTACCCAGTCTCCTCGATACTTCAATGCCACTCATGTTATGCAAAGTATCCTGCAACTCTCTTGAGACATTGGGGGATACAAAAATTTTCGATTTTTGTATACTAACCTTCTGTCCCGAGGCTCCGCAGAAAAGATTCAAACAATCAAGGACAACTTTCAATTGATCAGATGAAGCCTCCGCAAAAAGTGTCAGGTCATCCGCAAAGAAAAGATGCGATAACTTAGGACCCTCCCGAGATAGACGGATGGGTTTCCACCTTCCCAAATCTACCGCTTCTAGAATCATATGGCTAAGTCTTTCCACACACAAAACAAATAGATAAGGAGATATGGGGTCCCCTTGTCGAAGCCCTCGTTGTGGAAGGAAATGAGAAGTGAGTTCCCCATTCCAGTTGACTTGCATTCTCGTAGTAGAAATGCACTCCTCAATCATATCACACCATTCACTCGGGAAGCCGGCAGCAGCCACAATTTCACCAATAAAATCCCACCGGATTCTATCATATGCCTTCTCAAGATCAAGTTTCAAGATCATCCACTTCTTTCCCGATTTCTTCTTTCTGGTAGAGTGAACAACCTCTTGCATAAGTACAATATTGTCTTGGATGTACCTTCCCGGTATGAAACTTCCTTGTGTAGGGCCCACAAGAGATCCTATGATACTCTGCATCCGTTGCACCATCACCTTAGTAACAATTTTATACAACACATTGCACAAAGCGATCGGCCTGAACTGGCTCAACAACTCCGGAGTACCCACTTTAGCAATCAGGCATAAAATGGTGTCGTTCAACCCCGCTGCTAGTGCATGAGTCTCAAAGAACTTAGTAACTTCTTTAACTACTGAATTTCCGACAATTTTCCAACATTTTTGATAAAAGATTGGTTGGAATCCATCGACCCCCGGAGCTTTATACGGGCCCATGCTTTTAGTAGCTCTCCAGACTTCCTCAACGCTAACTTCCTTAAGAAGTTCAGTAAACTCGTCAACCGGAATTCTGGGGAAACCACTAGAATCAAGTCTCGCTGAAATGCTTGTGTTCCTACTCTCTTGTAAGCTGTAGAGATCACAGAAATAGTTCACCACCATGTTCTCAAGAGAAACGGTGTCTTCTTCCCAAGTGCCTTCAGAATTCCGCAGACCATCCACTCTATTCCGTCGTCTCCTTATTACCGTAGATGTATGAAAGAAGGAGGTGTTCCTATCCCCTAATGACAACCATTGTTCTCTCGACTTTTGGAACCAGATAATTTCCTCTTGCTCAAGAACCTCTTCTAACTTTGCTTGCAGAAAAGCTTCCTTGGACCTTCCTATGATGGAGAGACTAAAGTTTGGGTCACCTTGAATTTGTTCCAACTCCGTCAGGATATGTTGTTTCCTGCAAAATACATTACCAAAAACGCGACGATTCCAAGACAAAAGCCAATTTTTAAGGATAGACGTAGGTATACCTCTCGAAGCGTGTGTGTCCCAACACTTCTTGACCATAGGGAGGAACTCATTGTGTGTCATCCAGGCCGCTTCAAATCGGAATGGCCTTCTATCTCTTCTTCTGATAGCTGGCGGTTGTAGTCGAAGAAGTATGGGTGAGTGATCAGACGAGAATCTAGCAAGGTGTCTGACCGAGGCATCCGGCCAGTCTAATCTCGCTTCTTGGTTCATCAGCACCCTATCCAATCTCCTGCATACCCCTTTGTTCCTGGTCTTTTTGTCGTCCCAAGTGAAACTTGGACCAGAAAAGCCCAAGTCTAGCAACCCATAATTCTGGATAATATCGATGAACTTATCCGCGTCTTTGTGAATATTGACAGCCCCTCCTCTACTCTCATGCGTAGCAATGGTGCAATTAAAATCACCACCAATAATGCAAGGATTGTCGACCCCTATAAGTTCTTTATCCAGGGTATCCCAAAAACGTTGTCTTCTGACCACCGTAGGAGGGGCATATATCGTAATGAGATGCACAACTTTATTCAACAGGTTCACCCTAGCATGTATGAAGTACTGACATTTGTTGATGATAGTGACCTGCACTTTATTATCATCTCACAAAAGCCAAACTCCCCCTTCAAAACCTTCAGCTTCTACTCTCTCACAACCTCCAAGTTTCATGTGTCTGCAGACCTTATCGGCCCTATCTCCGGAGATGCGAGGCTCGAAGATGGATAGAACATCAATCTTATTCGAATTGCAAAGATATCTAATTGCTCGACGAAAGCCGCTCTTACCGGCTCCCTGGACATTCCAAAACAAACAATTCATTATTAAACACAATAAAAGGTGGGCTACACACCTGGGTAAGGTTTGTACAGGGAAGAGCATTAAGGATTGGCCCTGGGCGTCTCCTTTACTTCCATGCTAGCCTCGTCATCTTCATTATCACAGGACATACCCTCTGCAGTATTCTCTACTCCTCCTTTCTCAGACTCTGGAGTTGTGGATTTGTCAGATATCAACATGGTCTGCATCTTACCCATGTTTTCATTACCTGCATAAACCCTACCTCCTCTATCCTGAATAGGCACCACGGACATAATTGTTGTATCGATCTCTGGGGTTAACTGCATGCTTTGTTCCAATCCTTCTAGCTCCCCATCATCCTGATTTTCTCCACCCACTACAGCTCTTCTTTTATCTTCTGGGCCCTCTCTTCCTTCCTCAGCATCTGCAACCTTGAACAATTCCAGCTCTTTTGTAGGTCTCTGTCTCTTAAGAGTAATTATTCCTGACTTTACCACCTCTTCTGCCTTAGCTTTCCTAGAATATTTTCTCCTCTCATTTCTGATTTTATTACGCTTCTTCTTCTTTTCCAGCTCTGCTGCCTCCTCTGTAAGAGCTTCTGCATCAAATGTCATGCCCTCCGCTTTCTTTAACATCGGTGTCCTGCTGGTGCTGGTAATATTGCTTCCTGAGTTCTGCAAATGTTTTAATTTAAAATTACTATTATTTTTATCTTTATCAGTGTTATTGCTTTTCTCTCCACTTAGCTGTCCCACAATACTCTCCTTTTTCTTTTCTTTTTCTTCTCCACTTGTGGTCCCACCTTTGCCATCAGATTTATTTCCTTCCACGTGTTTTGCATACAATCCTCTCCCTTGAATATTTTTTCCTTGATTGTAGGGATTGGAATTTTTATTCTTGGATGCTATCTTTCCAGGATAGGCAGTCGTATTATCCCTTCCTTTTTGAATTTTATTCTTCCTCCCTACCAACATCCAAGGTCCGAAATGTTGATCGTTCTGCTCCACCGGCGGCGAGAATTCCGATTGCTTAGTCTCCGTTGCAGTGGATTGCATCTCTTTTGAAGCTTCTTCTTGGTCACCTTGACTCTTTGGGCCACTATTTTGATCCCCTCCATTGAAATGACACTGAGAAGCATAGTGACCAAATATTCCACACTTGAAGCACAATAAGTGAAGGCCTTCATATTCAATAGAGCAACGCTTCTTGTTAATGTAGACCGCTTTCTTCAAAGGTCTACTCAAGTCTAACTCGACACATAATCTTGCAAACCGGCCTCGATTCAGATTTAGGGTTTTCGGATCCATAGCAATCGGTTTACCAATCCCAGTCGCGAGGTTCCAGAGTACCGCTTCGTTAAACCACTGCATGGGGACTCCTGTCAATCTAATCCAGGTTGGTGCTGAAGAGATTTGTTCCGTTGTCACAAATTCCGGTGTCCATCTCTTCATAATGAGACATCGACCGAAAATCGACCACGGCCCTCCAGTAAGCACCATTAATAGTTCATTTTCGTTCTTGAACTTAGCAACAAAGTAACCATTGTCCAAGTCAATCACCTTAATATTTTCTCCAAACTTCCACAACTCCTTTATTTTCCTCTCCATAACCGGAAACGCAATAGGATAGCCCAGGATCTTGAAAACTATGGACGTATTCCAATCTCTTTTGAGAGTTTCTGCGATGCTGGGGTCTATCTCAAAACAAGGATCTCCGTCCGGCCCAAACGGAAAGGTCAGTTTCATCTTACCAACAAGAGCATTCATGTCAATCTTATCTCTTTTTTGTGAACTTTCCACCGTACCTGCAGTGACCTCCTTCCACGACATGGTCTTTCCTCCTTCTTTGATATGTTCTCTATTGTTCTCCCCTTCGTTTACTTCCTTGTATCCTACGTTGAAGACGATCGGAGGCCTTTCAGTCGATCCAACCACCGGACTCTCAACTTTTTTTCTCTGTGCAATTTCATCCGGGGTGTACTTGGGATCCTTTCGCCCCTCAACGTTTTCTTCATTTGGAGATCCATTACCAACTGTCTCTATAGTTGTTGTTCCTTCCTTATCCTCATCAACCTCCATAACCAAATTTTCCTCATCTACCCCACCATTGTTTGATGCTTGTCCTGTTGTCTTGTCCAGTATAGAAGCTTCCACTTCCATGGCCAAGCCAACCAATACTCCGACTCTCCGGGCACGAAACCAAGCTTGTTCGCTGCTAGGTTTTCAAAAGGAGTTACATCACTTGACGTCATCATTGGCTATTGGCTACTATATAAATTTCATCAACATTCTATTCTATGATGAGGGTTAGGAGAGTTCTTTAAAAATTATCAAGAACGTGGAGATGTTCATTCATCCATGTTGTATGTTGACATTTCGATCACTTCATGATAATTGTTCATGCCAAGTACAACTAAGATTCTAAGCTTTTCAACTAGTAAATATATTAGGAAATTTCACAAAGTCAAACATACTACTACTATAAATACATGCAAACTTTGGTAACTAGAAACACATCAAATTATAAACAATCTTCTCCTACCTCTTTCATTGCTTGACAACCTTAGTGCAAGCAACAAGATGATGAGAGGCACTCTCATTTTGGGTTTGGTTCTTATTCATGTATTCCTAGCGGTAAATGCTAGTTATGATCATCATCCCTACGATCATAATCCTTCCCCGCCACCGCCGGTCTACAAATCTCCCCCACCCCCAAAATACGAATCTCCACCCCCACCGGTCTATAGTTCTCCTCCACCACCACCCGTCTATAGCTCTCCTCCACCACCAAAGTCCGCGTCTCCACCACCACCAGTCTATAGCTCTCCTCCACCACCAAAGTACGCGTCTCCACCACCACCGGTGTATAGCTCCCCTCCGCCACCAAAGTACGCGTCTCCACCACCGCCGGTCTATAGCTCCCCTCCGCCACCAAAGTACGCGTCTCCACCACCGCCAGTCTATAGCTCCCCTCCGCCACCAAAGTACGCGTCTCCACCACCGCCAGTCTATAGCTCCCCTCCGCCACCAAAGTACGCGTCTCCACCACCGCCAGTCTATAGCTCCCCTCCGCCACCAAAGTACGCGTCTCCACCACCGCCAGTCTATAGCTCCCCTCCGCCACCAAAGTACGCGTCTCCACCACCGCCAGTCTATAGCTCTCCTCCGCCACCAAAGTACGCGTCTCCACCACCGCCAGTCTATAGCTCTCCCCCACCACCAAAGTACGTGTCTCCACCACCGCCAGTCTATAGCTCTCCCCCACCACCAAAGTATGCTTCTCCACCGCCACCTGTTTATAGCTCTCCCCCACCACCAAAGTACGCGTCTCCACCGCCACCAGTCTATAGCTCACCCCCACCACCAACGTACACGTCTCCACCACCGCCAATCTACAGCTCTCCCCCACCACCAACGTACGCGTCTCCACCGCCGCAAGTCTATAACTCTCCCCCACCACCAAAGTACGCGTCTCCACCACCACCAGTCTATAGCTCTCCCCCACCACCAAAGTACGCGTCTCCACCACCGCCCATCTATAGCTCTCCCCCACCACCAAAATACGCGTCTCCACCACCGCCAGTCTATAACTCTCCACCACCACCACAGCCACAATATCCATCTCCACCTCTACCGGTCTATAGCTCTCCTCTACCACCAGTCTACAACTCTCGACCACTACCACCAAAGTATGCATATCCACTACCACCAAAATACGAAGTCCCACACCCAAAGCCAAACTACCACAAGTACTCTCACCCTAACAACAAGTACAAACCACCAAAGCACTACTGAGATTGTTCTACATGTTCCCTTACCCGGTGATATTCTATTTTAAATTCAATCACTTATTGTTGAAACTTATTCCTAGCTATAATGACGACCCGAATGTTTGTGGAATGATTGCAAAACAATTTCCTGGGGAGCATCGAATGTTATATTGGACTCTCTATGTTTTACGTGCAAGTTTGTACTAAGTCTATTCTGTATTGCAAGAATTAAGGTGTAATCTGTAACACTTCATTTACCATCAATCAAATATATAAGTTGCTGATCTATGCCATTATTGCCATCTCTCTCCCTGTGATGTTTATCCAAATTTATGTCAGGTCTTATATGCAAAGTTATATAATTACTTTGCAATCTAGGAATTGCTATAGCTAGCCATGCCACATGATCCCAAAACAACTAGATGATGAGATAAATAGCCATAGGATATCACTAATATCAGTGTATGGAGGTTTGAAGGACAGCATATTTACATCAAGTATGGACTTGGTTTCAAAAAAATTTTTTTAAAAAAAAAACAATTTACCTGTCATTCAACAAATAATAAGATAAATGATAAAATAACATAATTATTTAACTAATGAAGTTAAGTATGCAAATGTTCAATTGCTTATCAGAAAGCAAAATAGCCAGAGATATATGGCACTATAAAGATTGATCTTATTGTTGCGTTATGGAACTAGGTATGTAAATTTCAATTTCTTAATAACTCTAGCATGATTTAAATCCTTGGTTTTATGGTTTAAGGAATTTAATCATTCCAAGACTTCGAGCTTAAAAGATGAGGTTGTGAATTCGATCACATGTACCAGCAAAAAAGTTAAGGGAAACAAATTG
Source organism: Fagopyrum homotropicum (assembly GCA_033239125.1). Taxonomy (NCBI): domain Eukaryota; kingdom Viridiplantae; phylum Streptophyta; class Magnoliopsida; order Caryophyllales; family Polygonaceae; genus Fagopyrum; species Fagopyrum homotropicum. The sequence continues at coordinate 142,304,026 of BSWB01000005.1, forward strand.
TTCAGAAAATTATGAAAAAATCAATCCAAAAATAAGGTGGACAAAAGATAGAGAAATTTTTTTTTTATAAAGAGATTGTTATCTTGAAATTAGTTTTGATTTATCAGTAGATTATGTAATGTGGACACAATTATAAATTTTCCATATGAATAATGTGGATTATCTTTGAGTTATATCAAATTATATGATTGTTGAGGATTACCTTACTTGATTGGAGGCAATGTAAACCCAACAGTTCAACTTGAAACTGTTCAAGATGGAGGAAGCCCATATAGAAAAAACATGGTTAATTTCTGAATAACATTGAATAAATTTGTTTACAGGAAAAACATAGTTACCTTACTTTGTTTGTTTCATTGTCATCAATTGATTTGTTTCTTTTCCTAATTCTTTCTCAAATCTGCAGTTCTAACAAGCTCATTGGTTGATTTCTGAATAGCTCTAGCATGATTTAAATCATTAGTTGATTGATTTTTGCAGCTCCTTGCTTATTTGCTTTCCCTGATATGTCACAATCTCATTGTGGTTAGGTGTTTTTAAATGCTTAACTTGTTTACTGCAAGTGTAAAACAAGAAAAATGCATCCAAATAAACAAGTTGGTAGAGGTGAACATTCTAATCCTCCAACAGAGTCACAGGCACAACAATGGAACTTCCCGACAATAAGGAAGTCAAAAATTTCCGTAAATTCTTTGTCTTTCCTCGTCTAGACTCTACAGAAAATTTCCCAGACAGACAGTCTTGAAGTATGCTTGTAAATTGTGCGTTTAGGATGAACAATTCATGCACTTGTTGAGTAAGGTGTAGCTCAAAATATATTCACATTAGACAAGAAGCAACTGCTGCTGCAAGATATCTTTCCTTTTCTGCAAACCTTGATTTAAGGCCTGCAATCTTTTCCTGCAAAGAAAGCTCATATGACAGCATGGGTAAGTATCCATCTCTAGCTTTAACTAAAACATCTATGCACTATCCTTTTAATTCTTTTGCATTCAGCTGCACCATCCACTTTGGATATAAGACAGAAGAATCCAGTTTGCCAATCTTAAGGAAAAAATTTAACTATCAAGCACCTAGAATATCTACAAGGCGGCCATTCAAGCTCCAACGTTAGCGAAATCCTTCTATGCCTTCAACTCCACTAGCAAGAATAAAGCGCCTGAACGTAGAGAAAATAGATCATGTTCACAAGATAACAAATTTGGATTGCATCCTCAAACCAAATTGAAACTGTCTTGAAGCCTTTGCCTTAGTTCCTTATCCAACAATTTTCTAAACAAGCTTAACTATTTATGTTGGATGAATTGAGCAATAGTGTTTCCTCAACTTCTGATCATAATGTAATCGTAAAGGTGAGAGAATCAAGAACATAATTATCATCTTACTCTTCTTTCGGCACATTGACGGTATAGTACATTCTCATCTGGACAGAATGGTTCAATGCCATTGACTTGCAGACCTACATAAGAGCATATAGCTTATCAAAGAAAGTGCCTTCAAATAAAGAACCTTGGGTTACTCATATAAGTAGTAGCGGATAGACAATCTAAAATAATGAACAATGCAAACACTTTACATGTGGTGTAGAAGACAACTTACATAATATAGACTCTTGAGAATTTCATCAAATAAATTAGCACCATGAAGCACATGTGAAGCAATTTCAAGAGGGATAATAGGCAACGGAGGCCCCCTCATTAAGTCATCACCAACCAAATTGTTCTCCTCCATACTTGGTTGTGCATCAACTTCACCAAACGAAGCACTAATCAGTGCATAAGAGATTTTAGAGCGAATGCATGTATGTTAACTATCGTATTTAATAATATCAACTTTATTGAAGTTGTAAAAATTTCTCTAATACTCATATAATTGACAGTTTACTGATTGCAAAGTGGTCAATATAGAAGGTAAGTGATTCTTGACAAAATTGTCAATAATTATGGGATATCTTCATCACTATCTGACGAAGAACTTGAGTTTAGTTTTTTTGAAACAATAATTTTTTTTTTTTTTTGAGGATGAGTTCTTTTGAATGAATGTTTTGAGTTGAAATTGAAACTCATTCTAATAGTGCTCTTATATAGGATGAAGTGATCAACATACACGTTTAGACACGACAATACAAATTTCATTACTTGTCATCAAGCGTCTATGACAATACAAGGCCATTTTCACCCTTACTTGGTCAATATCATTATTTGTCATGATTGTAACATATATGTGATCATTCACTGACACATAAACATGACATTGTAAACAAAAAATTTCATTACTTGAAAGAAACTTTAAAAAAGACTAATACTTATAACAAACATCAAATTAAACTTAAGTAAATAATTAAAATCACTCATTTGACTTCTTTAGTTTCTCTTTCAACTTGTCTTAGAGTAATTAGATGTAATTGTTAAGATCCATGAGTAATTTCTCTTTTAGCTTGTCTTCACTTGGGGTCAACGATGCCTTAGACAACAACAGTTGTAACATATCAAATTTTTGTTTTTGCTTCTCATCCTTCATGCTCTCTTTTTGAAGTTGAAGATTTATCTCCTTTATTTCCAATTGTCTCTGTTTTCTCATTTCCTTCTTCTTTTCAAACTCAAATTTCTTTCGCTTTAGAGTTATCTCATAACCCCGTTGATCATTGTAAGCCTTAATCTGCTCACACATTTTGGATAGATCTTTTATTGCAATCTCTTTGCCTTTTCTTCTAGTCTTGACTTTCTTCACACTATCTTGACGACTCATACCTGCAGATACGAAGCTGCCGCTAGTATCGTCCCTACTTCTCTTGCCACTACCGCTGCTATTTTCGAGATAATTTTCCGCCATGTGTTCAACATCAACTTTCCTCCTTTCTTCCTTATTCAATCATTAAGCCATAATCAATAATCAGTTCCTTAGCTAAAGTCAAATTTGTAAGCCGTAATCAATAATATCAACTTTATTGAAGCTGTAAAAATTTCTATAATACTCGTATAATTGACAGTTTAGTGATTGCAAATGATAACGAAAGGAACCAACGTTAGCATGAAAAGAAGCTCCACATACCATCCATGATTGCTCTATGAGGCTTCAACCCACAACTTAATTAGCACTTCCACGTAAGCAAATCCTTCAAACCTAAACAAAAATTCATCAAGAAAAAGATCAACATATGTAGAAAAACCCAAAAAAAGAAAAAAAAAAAAAGAAGGGGCATTTCTTCGTGTGCATCTGAACAGTGTGATCTGCTAAGTAGATATGGGGCCGGTTCAAACCAAACCGCCGAACCAGCGCAAACCGCCGGTTTGGTCAAACCGGCGGTTTAGGTTTGCCGGTTTGGTTGAACCGGCGGTTTGCGGTTTAGGTTTAGGTTTGGTTCTAGACCAAACCTAAACCGGCGGTTCAAACCGGAGGTTAACCGCCGGTTAAACCGCCGGTTTGAGCCATTTTTTTATTTTTTTTTAATTTGTTTTACCAAACCGGCGGTTTGTCAAAAAAAGAGCCGTTGGCTTTTGCCAACGGCTCTTTGGCCCACAACGGCTATTAGCCGGTGGGCCCCACATCCCAACGGCTATTAGAGCAGTTGGATGTGTATTTTTATTTTTTTTTTAATTTTTTTTTGTAATATTAGTTTAATTAAAAAAAAATACCCACAATTCCTATAAATACCATACAGTTCTTCCATTTATCTCACACAAACATTCTCATCTATCTACTACTACTCTCCATCTCGTATTCTCTTCCTCGTATTCTCGATCTTTCAAAATGGCAAACCCGGATTACCCAAGCGACTACGACTTCACTCCGACTCCCGCTTTCTTTCCTAGCACACAAGAAAGCGAGACTCAACCGCCGGATTCGGAAATGCCACAAGTTCCACAAGGTGAAGGGTCATTCCGACAAGCCCCTCCACCGAAAATGCTCACCTCCGACATATTCACCAAGCATTACAAGAAGGGTCCGGTGATGGACGATTATTGCCAAGTTTCATACAATTATTGTCCAAAGGTGTACAAGTGGAAGTCGAAGGGCGGATACGGGACTTTGCAAATCCACATGCAAAAGATTCATCCGGAGAAGCTCGGAATAACACGGGGACAAACTCAATTGTCCCACGGGTTTGCATCCTCTTCCTCTCAATCTTCTTTATTTAATTATAATCATGTTGATGAATCTTTAGGATTAGCCAACTTAATTGCATCCGAAACTTTTCCATTTTCTTATGCGGAATCTATTAATGTAAGAGAATATAACACTACTTATCTTCAACCGGCTTATAAACCAACTTCTCGTAAACAAGTTTCGAAATTAATTTCTCATTCTTATGAACAAAAGAAACAAAAAATTCTTACGGTTTTACAATCTTTTTCGCATCAAGTTTCAATTTGTAGTGATATTTGGAGTACTTTATCACAAAAACATTTTTACATGGGCATCACTTTACATTTTATCGATAATGATATGTACTTGCATAAATTTGTTATTGCATATCGACATTTTAATGAAAGACATAGTGCCGCCAACATTGCTAATTTAATAAAAACGGTTTTACAAGAATTTAATTTACAAAATCGTGTTTTTTCATATTCATTTGATAATGCTTCCGCTAACACCCGCGCCGTTAACCATTTAGTGGGAAATGCGAGTCAACTTATAAAAACTTCTTTTACTCACCAAAGATGTGCATGCCATATTTTAAATTTATGTGTTCAAGATGGTCTAAAAGTTTTACATGAAATGTTAGAACCTATAACCGATGTAATTGAACATATTTGGCATTCAACCGAATTAAGAAGAAAATGGAGATCAACTTGTATAGAAAAAAATGTTCCTCCGATTGCTTTTTCGAAAGATATTGGAACACGGTGGAACTCAACCTATAAACTACTTACTCAAGCTATTCGTTATAAAGATGTTTTACAAGATTTTTCTTCACAATTTATTTCTTGGTCTATTTTAGATGATGAAAGTATTTGGCAAACTTGTTTTGATATTTGTAGTGTTTTAAAAGTTTTTAGTGATGCTACTAATACGTTGAGTTATGTTTACATTCCTACTTCTTGTTGTTTTTTAGAAAAAGCCGTAAATGTTGCCGAGGCTTTACAAACCGGTTTAGGTTTAGAATCACTTAAATATGCTACAACCGAAATGAAAACAAAATGGCTAAAATATTATGATGACGTTCCCCTAGTTTATCTTATTGCCGCCGTTTTCGATCCTAAACTTAAAATTGATGGTGTTACGGAATTTATAAATGCTTATTATGAATGTTTAGGTTTATCTTCTATTAAGAACGTTAATTCTATTATTAGTAATGTTCGTGTTGAAATTGCTAAATTACTTCCTTTATTTGAAACTAGTGCTAGTGCTAGTGCTTCTACCCAAACAACTCCTCCACCCTCTTCTTCTTCTTCTTCTTCTTCTTCTTCTTCTTCTTCTTCTTCTTCTTCTTCTTCTATTCTTTCTAAAACTAGACAAATTTTATCTAAAAGAACAAAAACACCTAGACATTCATCCGCAAGTGCGGAATTTGAAGATTATCTAACTACTCCTTTTAGTTTTGATGGTGATATTGATAGTTTTGAAGTTTTACAATATTGGAAGAAGATGGCCCCAAAGTATCCAACATTAGCCAAGATTGTGCAACAAATTATGGCCGTTCCCGCATCAACGGTGGCCGTGGAGCAAGCTTTTAGTCAAGGAGGAAACATGCTAAGCTACAAGAGGAGTCAATTGAAGCCCGATAAATTGGAGGCTCAAGTATGTGTTCAAGATTGGATAAGGGCGGAGAGGAGGCAACAATGGAATGCACCCGCTTATGATAGATCATCGGATTCCAACTCCGATGATCCGGTCACTACTTCCGAGTCCGAGGCGCAAAGGTAAGGGGGTTACGAAAACAACTCAGAAGTCCGAAAGAAGGTAAGTAAAGGTAAGAGAACTATGTAGGCTTTGATTCCTCTTAAACCCCAAGAGGATACGTAGGCAACCGGGAAACCGGTTCAAGCCCTTTCCTTTTTTTTTTTTTTTTCATTTAGTTCTATTCAAAATTTCAAATACTAATGTAAATATGTAATAAAAAAAATTGAATGTATAAAAAATTTAGCTTGCTTTATTTTATTGTAGACTTGTAGTTTGTAGTTTTTATTACTATGTATTTATTTTATTCAATGTATAAAAAAATTTGGTTTGCTTTGTTGTATGTTAGTTAGTAATTTTATTTTAGTTGCTTCTTTCTTTTATTGTAGTTAGTAATTTCTTTTACTATGTAATTATTTTATTCAAAAGCTATTGTAATGAAAAAAAATTCAATGTATAAAAAATTTGAGTTTGCTTTGTTGTTTTTTGGTTAGTAATTTTATTTTAGTTGTTTTCTTTTATTTACTTACTAATTCTATTTAAATGCTATTGTAAAAAAAAATACTATGTATAAAATATAAATTATAAAAACATAGTTATGTAAAATTTCAATCTACAAAACTTTAAAATTTACAAAGATTAACAAATGAATAACATTTTAATTAATATATATTATACTTATATATTATTATTATTATTATTATTTTAAATTCATGTGTCAAACCGCCGGTTTAGGTTAAAACCTAAACCAGCGGTTCAGGATATTCCGGTTTAGGTTTAGGTTTGGCCAAATGTCAAACCTAAACCGGCGGTTTAGGTTTGCGACCCACCTCTACTGCTAAGCATGAAGTCCACCACCTCTCCCCAAGCACTACTAAGTTTGGCAGTTTGTTCAACACGTTCAATTCACCGTGTTCTTCTATATTAAGTCTATTTATTGTTATCGATTATTTAGCAGGTTATTGTTCTTACTCTTTGCATAAAGGCGATGTGAAAGTTTTTGGCACATGTGCAAAAATTGACCAGAATAGGGAAAATGAAGCATTTATTGCTGTCTTTTTTTTTGAAGTTTATGAATTGTGATGTCTTTATCTGAAAGAACCAAAACGTAATTTGTGACAGTTCACTACTAAAGTCATAAATATTATGGAGCGCTTGGTATCAAAACAATGGAGGATTACAACCTGGCGCTTGTCGGGAAGATGGGCTGGAGGTTTCTCAGAAGTGAATCCAGCCTTTGGGCACAGATCCTGAAGAGTAAATATGTGAGAGAGAATGGAAGGAGCCAAGCTAACCCATCTCCAACCTGGCGAAGTATTTAGAGAGGTATTAGTGGAGTTGTCAAACCGGGTCACAGGTGGATTATAGGGAACGGAGAGAGCGCTGCCTTCTGGGAAGATATTTGGGTCATGGACAGGCCACTGCTCGAGCTGACCATCAATACAGTCGATGATGCGCTTAGACAGAAATGTGTGTGTGAGTTCTGGGACGAGAACACTGGCTGGAAATGGAACCTGTTTGAGCATTTCCTGCCTATAAGCGTTACCCTTACCATTGCTGTTATTGGACTGAATAGGGGGCTGAGGCTTTGCGACAATGGTGATAACGAGCCAAGCAGAGAAGATGAGTTATCTTGGAAGTGGAGTGCTGACGGGGGTTATAGTGTAGCCACTGCATACCAAATGCTGAAGTCGTATAGCCTCAAACACTGTGTAGATAAACCAGTGTATCAACAGATTTGGAGATTAGGTGTCCAGGAGAGAATAAGGACGTTCATCCGGAAAATCATGTGAGGAGGGGTTATGACCAATTCAGAACGAATGCGTCGGAAACTCAGCATAAGCGACAAATGCAAAGTTTGTACCGAAGAGGCTGAGACGTATGACCACCTCTTCAGGAAGTGCACTATCAGTAGGGAGTTTTGGATTAAACTGAATGTTGGGAGATTTGATACAGAGTTCTTCCGCCTCCCCTTTGCCATATGGATTAGAGGTAACATCCTATCCTCAATCAAGTTTAATAATTATTGTGATTGGAGTGCTTTGTTTGCAGTAGGTTTATGGTGGCTCTGGAAGTGGAGAAACGAGAGAGTATTTCGGAATTCTACCACGAGGATGGATGGCCATACTTTTGTCATCAACCAGGCGATAAAGTATGGATATGCTAGGAGCAAGAACAATATCACCAAAGGGATCCAGAACCGGACAATTACTCATGTTAAGTGGGAACCACCACCGGAGCTCACTACGAAGATCAACACAGACGGAGCGGTTAGAGGCGATGGGAAAGCCACTGCGGCGGGAGTTTGTAGGAACAATGCAGGGGGATGGCAAATAGGGTACGTCGTTAATCTGGGTATGTGCACGGTGCCTATGGCAGAACTGTGGGGCATTACTATGGGTTAAAGATTGCGTGGGAGAGTGGTAGTCGGTTGGTGATCCTTGAATCAGATTCGCAACTGGATATTAATCTCCTCGCAAAAAAGTTGCCTAGGTGTCATCCTCTTGCCAGTCTGGTATCTAAGTGTCAAGACTATATCAGAAGGGATTGGACTATCCAAACCCGCCGTGCCTTTCGCGAGGCGAATAAAGTTGCGGATTTTCTAGCTTATCTTGCTTTTGACTTCCCTTTGGGGCTTAATGTATTGAGTGACCCTCCCGAGGGTGTAGTGGATCTTTTGCATTGCGATATAAGGAGTCAAGTTATCCCGTGTGCGTACTACTTAGACTTTTTCATATATAATAAGCGCGACTAGATGCGCCGGAGACCACGACTCTCCTTCCTACCAAAAAAAATATTATACCGGGATCGCTATAAGGAAGTTTCTCTAGATATAAGTCAAGTCTCAACTAACAATTACTCTGCAATATAGGAAGAACTATGAGATTGTGTAGATATGGTCCATATGGAGAAAGGAAAAACTACGATGGGAGATCTTGAAGCAAAAGTTGTGTTAATCTCCTTCCCCCAAACTCTGGGGAAAAGTGGAATGTGGTCAAATTCAGCAATTAAATCATCCAATTTCCTCTTCAATTACGAGCATAACAGTCGAGGCAAATCAAATCGGTAGCAAATAAAGCATAAAGCCCTAGCTATTGGAATTCTCCAAATGCGACTGAAAGAAGTTGGAATTCTAAGCAAAATTCAAGCAAAACAGACAAGCAAGAGCATCACAAATGAAACAGAAATGAAAAGGGAAGAGTAGGGAGAAGAACAGTCACCGTTCGTCGGAGGAGTACGAAAGGCGACGTCGTTGATCATTGGCCCATCTCAACGAGAGGGGAATACAGAGTTTATTGTTTAGCGGGAAGGCGCGTGAGATAGACTGAACCCACACAAGTTCAGTCCATTCTAAACCGGCCCAATCTGGTCCATCTCTATACGATGCTCCCGAAATTCGTAAATGTTATGCAAAATATCCACATTTTTAACTTAATTATATAAATTACCCACATTTTAAGAAAATTTATAGGAAAAACACATCTACTTTCTTTAAAAATCATCTCATTTTAAATATTTTTTAAAAAAAATATCATGAATTACTTAGGACTTATTTGATATGATTCTAATGGAATTAAGAATCGAAATCGGAATGAATCGCACTCATACCCTTTGTTTGGTAAGACATAAAATCGGAATGAAAATGATTATGATAAATGAATCTTTTCAACTTTTGGGGAATAACTTAATTTCATAAATTAAAGGCGAATATCATTCATTCAAATATATTACCCAATTTAAATTTAAAATTATATTTATATATTTTCATTATACGTATATCATATTCAAATATTTAATTTTACAAATAATAATAATAAAAATTTTGCGACCAATTAATTTGAGTTATATTTCAATTAATTTGTAGAAATTTTTTATAAAAAAATATTAAATAATTACCTAGAATATATATATCGTTTAAGATAATATGTCATTGAAAGGTGCTTGAAAACGATATAACTAGTTCAATAAACAAAATAAATTTTACATAATAAATTATACATTTATATATTTAGATTAATCATTGATTCATGTCTATATTTTAAATTATTTATTGGTCTTAAACTATCTTAATGTAGATTAAATATAATATCTATTTACATTATAAATAGAAATACTATATCACCAAATATGATACATAACTCATATAAAGTATAAAAAAAATATGTTAAAACAATTTTTCATTGCAACGTCATTTCTACGGTCATACCAAATGAGCCCTTATATCTTTGTTCACAAAATAAATGTTTTAATTTCAAACTGAAAACTTTATTTGTTTTTACAAACTAGTTTATAACGTGCACCTTGTGCTGGTATATTTATATATTGCATTTTTGAGAACTAATGATATATTTACGAAATATTTATAATTTTTTAACAACTAAATATTATAAGTAATCATTTTCACTTATTTATTTATAACAATATCAAAATTTTAATGTTAATAATTATCTATATAATTAGTTTGTTTCTTTCTTAATAAAAATAGTTTATACTTGATTCGACAGTCAAAATAGTTAAAATAGTTTTTAAAAATTTATATGTTATTTGTAAAAGCTATTCAATCATATCTAAATAATTTTTTAATAATAAATAACTAAGTTTTAAAAATATATTGAGTTATAAATATAATACTCTAATAATAATATTTTTAATTTATTTTTAATTATGTCCTTTTATATTATAAATTTTTTAATTTAATCATCACAACACGATGACCATACTAGTTAATAAAAAATGACAAAGTTTGGATGAAATGATTTTTCTTAGTCTTAAATAGTATTTCTAATTAAGTTGTTAGATAATAAACGGGTCTATTTCTAATTAAGTTGTTAGTTAGCAGATTTGGTAACAAACAAAATCGTATTGTTATAACCGTAAGATACTGAATATGATGAGATGGATTTATTTTTGTTGATTTGACATGATATGGAAAATGTTTAAATTTTGAATTAAAATTGTAATTAAAATATGGCAGATCTGTAATTAAAATATGGCAAATCCGAAATTATTTGCTAAAAAATCTTAGGTGCATTAGTAATGTGTTGACATGTGAAGGGTTATGTTTTAGTAATATATATAGATTTTTGTCCGATTGTTCTTGTTCTCTTTTTTCAAGTAAATGAAAATTTTGGTTAGTCTTCTACAGAAAGCATAATATAAGAATTTTTAAAAGTACATCGATATAAATCTTTATGTACAATCAACTAAAAAACATTAGTAAATTTAATATTTTATAGTTTAAGGATTTAATTACAACTTTACATTATTTTGGTAGCGAATGGATTTTGGAAATTGCATGGAATTCCCAAATTGTAGGGGTTCATGAGAAATTTACATCCTTTTCCGTAGACACGATGGATGAGGTCCGACTGTAAGATCCCGTATTCTAGTAAAGTTCTTAAAGTCAAACAGTAATCGGAGTGGTTCAATGACTTATAAACATACTTTGATAATTAACCTGAGATACACGATCGATCCAAAAATTTTTGGGATTGGATATGGATCCCTACCATGACAATATCCAAGCCCAACCCATACATTCCCCTACTAGAAGTCTATAATAGGGCAACATTGTGTCTATCTCTGTCAAAATTTCACAAGACAACTTAGGGTTGCACAGGTGTGGATTGGACCGAAAAAACGGATCGGACCGGAAATTACGGCCCGGTATGGTCCTGGACCGTAATTGTAAAAATCCGATCTGATCCGGTCCGGTCCATGATATTACGGTCCGGTCCTGTTAATTTACATTTTAATTATTTTTGAACAAGAAGAGTATCCGGTTCGGTCCAAACCCGGACCGGACCGGATTTAATCCATGCAAGAAAAATTTTAATTTTTTTAAAATAAAACAGTCTAGATTGTACTGTATTGGACTGGATCGTGGCGGACTGGACCGTTATGCTCCGGTCCATGGACCGTTTCATACTAGCAGTGAAACGGTCCGATTCAATCCGAGAGTTTACGGTCCGGACCGTTTGAACATCCTTAGGTCAATTATCTCCTATGGAAGACACAAATTGTTCTTTATTTTCGTGCCTATAATTTATTTGGCCTTTGGATGGAACCACACCCTACCCTACCTCCACAAATAACCCTTTATCCCCGGCTCAACTTGCTTGAAAAACCAAAGATAATCTAGCCATTGCTCTTCTTACATCTTCTTTCTCCGAATTCTCACCCATGTCATTGACTATAACATTGCACAAGAAATTTGGTCTCTACTCTTGGATCTACCTCCACAAAATATCGGGGGTTTTCAATCAAATTAACGGATTTTCCAGACTAGCTTGACGGATCGAATTAGTTTTGTCCACCCCGTGTGGTCATGAGTGAAGGTTTATTAGATGCTTTAAGCGGAATTTCAAATCATATCTAAACATCTAATCGTAGGATCTACAAGCACAATTGATAGGAAACAAATGATTGTTCATAGGAAATACATGTTGATGCGTGAACTAGATCTGATCAGGAAGGAACGAAAGAGATGAGAGCCCCACGTGTTGCTCCTCTAGTTGGTCCACACGAGCCCGGTCAAGATCGCCTTTGGTTTCGACTGTTAGGACGAAGATCGCAAAGCTTGCAATCGAATTGCTTCGGATGAAGATGATAATCAACCCTCTAAAACAAAAAAACCAAAAACCAACGATTGGTTTTTTCTTTCTTTTGCTCTCTTTTTGGTCTCTCTATATTCTTTGGCCCCCAAGTGATGAGAGATATTTCTCTTTTATTAGGAGGAGTGATCTTTCTTACTAATTTGGAGGAGGGAGTTACAAAATGTGTAACTCCTCTAATTAACCTCCCTAATTAATATCCACTAATTAATTATTTCACAAATAAATAATATGGATATATTAATAATATACAATATATACAACGATTGGTTAATGTTCAGGTACGGTTCAATTAATGCAGTACGGCCGACACGTGTCCCGAAATTTTTTTTTCCCGAAACGAATGAAAATTTGTTTGAACTATCATGTTATAATTTATGCACTATTCTCCTATAAACTTTGAACTATTCCCATATAATCCATGAACTATTACTTTTTAATATAATCCATGAACTATTCTATAATAATTCATGAACTATCCCATAATAAGTTTTGAACTATTACTTTCACTCCTTTATAAATTTTGTACTTTGAACTATTCTATTATAATTCATGAACTATTCTATTATAATTCATGAACTATCCCATAATAAGTTTTGAACTATTACTTTTACTCCTTTACAAATTTTGCACTATGAACTATTCTATTATAATTCATGAACTATCCTTTTAGAAGTTATGAACTATTCATTAATAAGTTTTGAACTATTACTTTCATTCCTTTATAAATTTTGCACTATGAACTATTCTATTATAATTCATGAACTATCCTTTTATAAGTTATGAACTATTCTATAATAAGTTTTGAACTATTACTTTTACTGGTTTAAAAAAAAAACTCGTTCAGAAATTTTTTTATTTATTTATTTTTTTTTTTCGGGACACGTGTCGGCCGTACGGTCGGCCGCACGGCCGTACCGGAATAATGTGCATTACTTGAACAACACCATATATATATATATATATATATATATATATATATATATATATATATTAATATTCAACCATCATTCCCGTTGATCTAGTTCGTCAACTCAAAGTGTGTGACCGCATAGGACCCGTTTATAATAGTTATGGGTTTAACTCGTTTAAGCCCATTAATCGTAATTGGCTTCTAGCAAAGCACTACAACTTCTAAAATAATCGGATTGAATTATCTCCGTTAATTGTTCTATTCCAAATTTAGTCATTGCACATTAAATTAAAGGAAACAATTCCTTCAATCTCCCACTTGTCCTTAAACAAGTGTGCAATATAAGACATCTTTGTCTCTTAATGTCTTATTTGATGATATGGTGACATTCATATCTAATGTCAAATGTGTTTCTTGAACTCCGAGTTTGAACTGTCAATTAAACGGATGATTACAAATAATCCATCCGAGCATGCCATGCATTTTCAGTTCTCGCTCTACAAGTGGTCGAGACACCAATCCTGTTCAATGTATCACAGTATACACGAACCAGGAGGACTTCTTCAATCTTGTATGACTATGGCTCTCACTTAACTTTTAGCAATCCTAACTAATGCCTATATAACTCCCTTTTATGGAAAGCGTTTAACAGTGTCAAAGAAATACCAATCATCAAGTCAGACCACAACATACTCATGTCTGAAGAATCTACTAATCATGGTTTAACTTAAAACTCTACAATCTCTTTTGGAGAGTCTTAAGGTGGGTCAGTCTTACGTGTATCATCCATACATATATATGTAAATGACTAGACATCTCCATGTCCCTATAGCCCATGAAATCTGGCGCTATCAGTCAACTTACAATATAGTTACTAATAAAATCATCCATGTCCATTTGATGATTTCGAACTATAGACTTTTTCAATAATTCAAAACTTCATTTCACTTAATGGGGTTTCATTCACCAGAACACGTAAAGTGATCTCATTTGTTAATAATGAATTATTTGGACATATTATTCAATATTGATCAAAACAATATATAAATAAGGATGAAATATCATATATCGTAAAATCATCAAGTCAGACATAAAACTAGTGTCCAACACTCATAAATACACAATGTAATATAAAAGCAAACTCAAAGCCATTCTCCAATGTGCTTGAGACCCTTAGCCCTAATGTGACTCTCATGCTTGGGCCTAGGCATATGCTTGGTCAATGGATCTACAATGTTGTCATCAATATGCACCTTACACATCGTAATGTCACCCTCAGTGATGATGCGTCGAATAAGGTGATACGTCCTCATAACATGTCTGGATTTGGAGCTAGAACTCGGTTCCTTTGCCTGGGCTATGGCCCCATTGTTGTCACAATAGATGTCGATAGGCACTGAAATACTAGGAACAATACCGAGTTCATCCAATAACTTCCTCATCCAAATAGCCTCCTTTGCTGCTTCACTAGCAGCAATGTACTCAGCCTCTGTTGTAGAATCTGCTACTGTATCCTGCTTGGAGCTCTTCCAGCTCACAGCTCTTCCGTTAAGGATGAAGACATAACCCGATTGAGACTCAAAGCCATCTCGGTCAGTCTGAAAGCTTGCATTAGTATAGCCTTGTACGATCAATCTTTCATCTCCTCCATATACTAAGAAATTATCCTTGGTCCTTCTCAAGTACTTTAGGATATTCTTAGCTGCACTCCAGTGTGCTTCTCCAGGACTTGATTGGTATCTGCTACACATGCTCAAAGCATACGCAACATCAGGACGTGTACATACCATGGCATACATGATAGATCCTATAACAGAAGCATATGGGATCTTGTACATCTTCTCAAGCTCAACAGATGTTTTAGGACATTGCTTCTTGCTGAGATATACACCATGTTGCATGGGTAAAAACCCCTTCTTGGAATCCTGCATCTTGAATCTATTAAGAATCTTATCAATATAAGTTCCTTGACTCAATCCAAGAAGCCTCTTAGATCTATCTCTGTAGATCTTAATTTCAAGTATGTACTCGGCATTTCCTAAGTCTTTCATTGAGAAACATTTCTTCAGCCATTTCTTTACGAACTCTAGCATCGGAATGTCATTCCCAATAAGTAGTATGTCATTCACATACAAGACTAAGAAGGCTACATTACTCCCACTAAACTTCTTGTAAAAACAATGATCCTCTTCACATCTAATGAAATCAAACTCTTTGATCTTTTCATCAATCGAAAGTTCCAACTCCTGGATGCTTGCTTAAGTCCATAAATGGACTTCTTAAGCTTGCATACCTTCTCAACATCATTTGGATCTTCAAAACCTTCAGTTTGTGTCATGTACACATCCTCTTCCAAAAGACCATTTAGAAAAGCGGTTTTGACATCCATTTGTCATATCTCATAGTCATAATATGCGGAAATAGTTAGGATTATCCTAATGGATCTAACCATGACACTGGTGAAAATGTCTCGTCATAGTCTATACCATGAATCTGTCTAAAACCTTTGGCAACTAGCCTTGCCTTGTAAACAGACACATTTCCATCCTTGTCAGTTTTGAGTTTGAAAATCCATTTGCTTCCTATGGGTTTTACCCCATTTGGCAAATCTATCAAGTCCCATACTTGATTTTCAAATATCGAATCCATTTTGGACCTCATGGCCTCAAGCCATTTCTTGGAGTCTGGACCCGTCACTACTTGCTTATATGTAGAAGGCTCACTATGTTCTAACATAAGAACATCAACGCTTACATTCAAGATGAAATCATTATAACGTCTTGGTTGTACCCTTGACCTTTCCGATCTACGAGTGGGCTCAACTTGTTCAACAACTGAATCCGGAACATGGTCCACAACTGTTTGTAGATCCTCTTGTTCCGGCTCTTGAATGATCTGAGGCCCTGGGCGTTCAAAAGTAATCATCTCATCAACGACATCATCCATGTCATCTTATTGTTGAGTTTGTTGCTTTTCATCGTCTTGAACTATTTCAAGATGAATATTTCTCCCACTTGACTTGTTGAAAAGGAACTCCCTTTCCAAAAAGACACTATCTATTGCAACAAACACCTTTTGTTGAGTTGGATTGTAGAAGTAATATCCAAAACTTCCTTTTGAATACCCTATAAAAAAAACATTTATCTGATTTTGGGGCAAACTTCTCTGTTTGTAAACGCTTTACATAAGCTTCACATTCCCATATTTTCAGAAAAGACAACTTTGGAACCTTTCCACTCCATATCTCATATGAAGTTTTGTCTATAGTTCTTGACGGAGTCCTATTTAATGTAAGTACAACGGTAGTGAGGGCATATCCCCATAAAGATACCGGAAGATCAACAAAACTCATCATTGATCGGACCATGTCTAACAAGGTCCTGTTTCTCCTTTCAGACACACCATTAAGCTGTGGTGTTCCTCGGGTAGACAACTGTGTTACTTAGGACTGTTAATTTGGTCCGGTTCCTAATAGAACCGTTGGAACCGAACCGAAATTTAGCGGTTCGGTTCGATTTCTAAAATTATTTTGTTGATTTGTTTTGGAACCGGACCGTTTAAATGCGGTTTGGTCCGGTCCGTTTTTTTTTAAAAAAAAGCAAAACCGTTTGGGACCGTTTTAAAAAAAAAAAAAAAAATAAAGAGGGGTTCCGTTTCTAATTCTCGCATCTCGCTTAATTTATCTTTTAAATAACTGAGCCCTAGGTTTTTTCTCTCATCTCGCCGTTCGCCGCCCGTCCACGCCGCCCGTCCATCGCCGTCTTCGACCACCGGTAAGTCGTTAACGGGGACTTCTTCTTATATTCTTCTGTCTTCACTTCTTCTTCTGTTCAGTATTAACATTCTCTTCTTCAATTCTTCTAGACTTCTTCTTCAATTCAGTAATCAATAGACGGATTAACGGGGTTCTTCTTCTTTGTTCGCCGGTAAGTCCTCTACTCTCTAACCTCATTTTCTTCTTCATCGTCTTTTGATTCTTGTAACTTTAATGTGTTTATACAAAGACACTGAGACAAATTTCTCACTTTACTGTGTAGTCATAGTGTATTCAGTTCTTTTATTCGATTACTGAATATTGAGTCATTGACAAATTAACTGAGCCGTATTTCTCACTTTATTGAGTTTACACTATAAGTGTATAGTGTATTCACGAGCTGCTTATTCATTTGCTGAATATTGAGTCATTGACTATGGAGTATACTGTATAAGTGTGTGTTGAATCATAAAAAACACTAACACACTTTATTGTATAGTTTATAAGGGTAGACACTGAGATAAATTTCTCAATTCATTCCCTACTCATTTCATTCCAATTAGGCGTATTTTCAGTGTTGAATTTATGTGTGGATTGTATACTGTAGTATAAGTGTGTTTTCATTTCTTTATTATTTGATATTGTATCTTTAATTACAGACCCTAGGTTTTGGGACATTGCACGAATATGGATTATGGAGTACTTTAGTTTCACCTCCTAAGTTATAGAATGTTTAATCACAGACACAAACGGGAGCATTTGATCAAAGAAGCTCTAATTGAGTATAATTTTACAACTGAACCATAGACTTTTATTAGTTAGGATGTTGTAAATAAAACTGAATATGTTGTTTTTGGTACGGGAAAGCACTGTGGGCTCTATAGACAATAGAATCAACAAGTACAAGTGTTTCTTATTATAGTGTTGATCAGAATTTGAATTAAATGACTTTGTTATGAATGTTATATTATTTGTTGAATTTTATGATGGTGTAATTACTACAGTATGATAGCAGTTTAAAAAATATATAAATAGTAAATTAGTAATGCGATGAGCAAGAGTCAGTCAGTAACTCAGTATAGGAATTGTTAACTAGAGTCAACATAAGTACATAACAAGTTTTAAGTTGGAAAGAAATACAAATAGTAATGTAAAATGTGATTAAAAAAAGAAGGAAAGAAATATAAATAGTTATTGGCCATCCACAACTCTGTAAAGTAATGCAGAAATTGACTTCTTTCAATAAATAGTAAAGTTCAAACTACCTTAAATAGTAAAGTAATGCAGAAATTGACTTCGTTCTCAATCTCATGAGTTTGAAAGTGATTGCGTCTCTATCATCTCAACGGCAACTTGAACTCAAGAAAGCTAGGACTGAAAAGAAACCAGTTGGGAATGCTGAATCTATTTTGATTTGATTTTTATGTCAAAATTTTTTTCTTTTGAGAATTTGTTACATGTTAATTTTGTTTTTGGTTCCAAAATTTTAATTGTGTGGTAGAAGTTTATCATAGGTCAAGTACGGTCCTAAACAGATCGATTTAGGTATGTTCCAAGCGGTTCATCTTCGGTTCCAAACAGGTTTTTTCGGTACAAATGGTTCTAAACGGTTCCGGTTCCGGTTCCAAACGGTTTTGTACGGTTCCGGTTCCGTACGGTTCCGGTTCCGTACGGTTCGGTTCCAAACGGTTCTCCTAGTTTATTAAATGGTCCGGTTCCGGTTCAGGAAAACGGTTCCTGACCGGTTCGGTTCCAAACGGTTTTGAATTTCCTTCTCATAGCTTCACAGTCGCTTCAATTTAATCATACTAAAAGATCCATTTGAGCCGTTACAAAGCCTGTGCCTTTCTCTTACTGAGTTTGCTGCTTGGCTCTTGCACAAGGTTAATTGGTTGTTCTGGATCATGCAAGTGCTTGAAACTTTCTACTGATTACATCCCCGATGAGAGTATCCGTAACTTGTTCTAAGGGATAATGCAGACTTGCTGATTGTGTAATGTTGGTGATGCTGCTATTTTGGTTGCAGAGTCAGCATAATGAATTTTGCAGCATCACTTTCCAAAAGAGTGAATCTTAGAGAAGTGTTACATGAGGTTCCTGTTTATAGTGGCGCAGCTGGTAGGCCTTTTTAGTATACTCGATTTGCACTTATAGTTTGATGAAAGTTATGTCATTTATTGTAAATTGTAACATATGCTGTTCCAAAATACAGAGGCATCTGTGGGAGCATTTGGAATGATGTTCAGAAGATGGGCTACTAAGAAAACTGGTGGATCTACGAAAAACGGAAGAGATTCAAATCCCAAGTACCTCGGGGTTAAGAAATTCGGTGGAGAGGTAAGACATTGACTAACCTTAAAAGAATCTTTCTAGAGATATTTCTGTTCTTACTGTCTCTAGTAAAATGGTGCAGAGGGTTATACCTGGTAACATCATTGTTCGCCAAAGGGGAACTCGTTTTCATCCGGGAGATTACGTTGGAATTGGAAAGGACCATACGTTATTCGCACTCAAGGAGGGGAAGGTGAAGTTTGAAACTCATAAATTGAGTGGAAGGAAATGGGTGCATATTGAGCCTTTGGATGGTCATGTGGTTCACCCTTTATACGCGTCTGCCTCAGTCAATACTCAGATGAATATGGCCGAGTGATGAACTGATCTTGTACCCATGCAATAATCTCAGCATTTAGTTCTTGATCTTATCGTTGATGATAATGTTTGCAGTTTTATTATCTAAAAATGTTAGAACTTTTGATGTAAACTCGAAACGTTGATGATATGTTCGGTATCGACTGAGAAATGCTATAGTACATTTCCTGAGTAGTTTTTATTGATGACTTTGGTCTAAAATATATG
The DNA here is from genome assembly GCA_033239125.1 of Fagopyrum homotropicum. Classification (NCBI taxonomy): domain Eukaryota; kingdom Viridiplantae; phylum Streptophyta; class Magnoliopsida; order Caryophyllales; family Polygonaceae; genus Fagopyrum; species Fagopyrum homotropicum. The sequence goes on from BSWB01000005.1 coordinate 142,324,007, forward strand.
AAGCATATCATCAACGTTTCGAGTTTACATCAAAAAAACTTTTGATGTAAACTCGAAACGTTGATGATATGTTCGGTATCGACTGAGAAATGCTATAGTACATTTCCTGAGTAGTTTTTATTGATGACTTTGGTCTAAAATATATGAAGCATTATAGATCAAAGAGTAGTTTTTATTGATGACTTTGGTCTAAAATATATGAAGCATTATAGATCAAAGAGTACGGATTTGTTTCTTTGGTACAGTTGTGCAGTTCTGTGGTAAAATATGAACTATTACATAACTATCGTGTTGTAATTGCAGTCTGTTTATCATGATTGATTTCCAATGTGTTGAATCAAACACTATCAGATTCAGCTGCCACTGCATTATAAGCTTCTTTTTGGTGTCTACATGAAGAAAAGTTACAGCGTAGGAGAAGGGGGAATATAGCACCTCAACCAAAGAACCATCTTACAGTTGAGAATATGCACAAACAAAAAAAATGAGCAAATGAATGGACTTTGACCATTTTTAACCTAAATGATTTTGAAGCAGTGACACCCTTGAACATTCAAGGTGTTATCACTTGTTTTTCATTTCGGAGGCGGGGCTTCGGCTTGTGCTATACAGCCTAAGATCGGAAAAAATTAAGAAGGAAGCCAAGTATGATTCCAATGAGTGCTACAGTAGCAGCAAACTGTAAGGAGAATCCTGGATTTCCTTTTCGCTGCTTGCTTCTCAATAATTTCTGAAATCGAAAAGATCAAATAGTAAACTTCAGTTCAATATAGGAATGATAGGATAAAGGGCTTTAGATACTCACCAGCTCCCCTTGGAGTTGCTCGGTTTGCCGAACAGTTGCATCTCTTTCTTCCTTCACCAGCCTTAGCTTAAGGGTATGCTGAAAATATAGCATTCATAAAATCAGGAGGCGAGTAAAGAATATAACGATATTCGTGTGCTCAAGTAATCAGACAATCACCAAAGTGATCACAAATGAAAATCATCATACCCATAAGAAATAATGTGAGCACCACAAGCGGTATCTAATACCCAAATGGGATCATATTCTAATGTGAGAACATATGTTGTCATTATTTCAATAACATAAATACCTGAAGTGCCGGAACTCACAGTTCCATTCTTCTTGTCTTCCAGGTACTTGGGACAGTTCCTCTTCCAGTGTCCCTTGGCCTTGCAGTAAAAATAATCATGATCAACAACCACCTTTGGCTTCTCACCACCCTTGGGTTTGGCAACTTGCTTGCCTTTACCTTGGTAATTGTTCTTAGTCTTAGCCACCTTCTTAAAACTCTTCCCTTTGTTGACATTCAAAACTTCCTTCCTTTTGTCATCAATAATATTGCCCTCAGCACTTATAAGCATGTCATGGAGCTCATTCATATCATGCTTCAGACCATTCATATAATATTGCATTCTAAATGGTGCAAAATCATCATGCAAAGATCTTAGAACAATATCAGTGGCCAACTCTTGGTCATATGGGGTCCCTAGATTTTCCATCCTCTTAAAAAGCCCAGTCAGGCTAATCACATGAGGACTCACTGGTTTTCCCTTCTCAAGCTTGCTATCAAGTATAGCTTTGTGAGTCTCATATCGCTCTATCCTTGCCTGATCCTGAAACAAAGTTTTCAATTCAGTTATGATAATATAAGTATCAGAATGCTCAAACCTCTTTTGCAAATCAGGCTCCATTGCAGCAAGCATGAGGCAAGTTACAGGTAATGCCTCAGACCTCACCCGAGTTTCTGTTGCCTTCTCCTCATCTGATGAGGTGTCGGTGACAGAAGGGATGGGGGTAGCTAGGACGTCCTCACGTCCCTCGGACCTGAGAATGATTCTCAGATTCCTTTCCCAATCAAGGAAGTTCGTTCCACTGAGCTTGTTTTTCTCAACAATTGAGCGTAGAGAGGATTCCAAATTATCGTTCGACATTATCTACAGAATATAAATGACATACAAATCAATATATGTTTGAAATTGCAAATACTTATATTTAAACAATTTAAAATAAGCAAAAGCACATTTTATTCATTTGTTGTCGTCCCTTTGAATAAAATATTCCAAGATCCCATCCCAGACAAGACTCAACGTACTTTTGCACTGCCTTAAGTCCTATGTGTTCAGGGTAAGTAACAATTACTAATTATAACTCCTTATAGTTCTTGGTTGATGATCCACATCCAATGCAGAAATCATCCCATGCCTCAAGATCCAAAACTTTGCCTTTTGGTCTCTCGTTGGGTACTAAAATATTAAGGTTTATGAACCCCCGTATAGATTCACCCTCACTCAGTCCAAGATTATGGAAGAACACCCTCACTTTTGTGAAGCTCATCCAACCAAAAATCCAGAACTTAATGGGTTATGATATTGAAAGGCATTGCCCCAATTTACCTTTGGAATTTAAGTCTTTTTTATTTGTCTTTTATTTATAAGTGAAAAAATGTCATAAATAAAAACAATATAAAAACTTAAATAAAGCATTCAAAACGCAATAATTGTGATCATGGTATGGCCCCTACGATGCAAAAAATAAAAATCTAATCTTCATAATCACTTCATCTTGTATCCTTCATGGATCTCCATCCTTGACCTTCTTATGTCTTGAACTTCTTCTTGTATTACAATTTTGATTTACTCTAATTGCATAAATTAAATTACAATAAAACAAACAATGCGCAGATCGTGTACAAGAAAAACATAACGATACACAGATCGTATTTATGGGTCATACTAGTCACCTTATGCAAGCAATATATCATAATATAAAATAAGCATAACAATATATCTCAATTTAAAATTAAATCCTTATATGGTATTAATCAATATTAAACATTAAAATGTAATAATTGGATTAAATTGTATGAAAAAGATATAATATCAAATATTTAATCTTAAGTGGGATTTCCTAACTTTTAGGAAACAATTAAAATAAACAATATCATAATATTATCCATCTTAATTTTATAGGCAAAATCTCAAATCACCGGCAAATATTTTATATCAAACATTTTGTGACCTAGCCAAAAATTTTATGGCATATATTTTACGGCAAATTTTTCTTTTTTTTATTTTATTTTTATATATCAAATATATATTGAGATTTAGCCAAATATACATATGGAAATCATCCACCGGTTTGGTCAAATTTGTGGCCTTTCCATCACCTAATCGGATCGAATCTGACTCGGTTCGGTGGTATCCAATTTCCATATCAATTCATACAATTTCATTCTCAATTCATCAAAATCTCCATTTCAATTTTACATCTTTATCCATATAAAATTCACCATCAATTTAAATCAAGATCCGCATCAAATCATTGATCCTATCAATCTATGCAAGATCGCTCTGATACCAATTGAAGGTTTATTAGATGCTTTAAGTGGAATTTCAGATCATATCTAAACATCTAATCGTAGGATCTACAAGCACAATTGATAGGAAACAAATGATTGTTCATAGGAAATACCTGTTGATGCGTGAACCGGATCTGATCAGGAAGGAACGAAAGAGATGAGAGCCTCACGTGTTGCTTCTCTAGTTGGTCCACACGAGCCCGGTCCAGATCGCCTTTGGTTTCGACTGCTAGGACGAAGATCGCAAAGCGTGCAATTACTTCGGATGAAGGTGGTAGTCAACCCTCTAAAACAAAAAAAAAAAACAAAAACCAACGATTGACTTTATCTTTCTTTTGCTCTCTTTTTGGTCACTCTATATTCCTTGGCCCCCAAGTGATGAGAGATATTTCTCTTTTATTAGGAGGAGTGATCTTTCTTACTAATTAGGATGAGGGAGTTACAAAATGTGTAACTCCTCTAATTAACCTCCCTAATTAATATCCACTAATTAATTATTTCACAAATAAATAATATGGATATATTAGTAATATACTATATATATATATATATATTAATATTCAACCATCATTCCCGTTGATCTAGTCCGTCAACTCAAAGTGTGTGAGCGCATTAAGCCCATTAATCGTAGTTGACTTGTAGCAAAGCACTACAACTCCTAAATAATCGGATTGAATTATCTCCGTTAATTGTCCTATTCCAAGTTTAGTCATTGCACATTAAATTAAAAGACACAATTCCTTCAACGAGACTCACGACCAGCAACTACCCTTTGAAAGCAAGTTCTCCCCAACACTATCCTCTCTAGTTATATAGATGTCAATACTTTATCAATAGAGATGACTTGAGAGTGTGACTAACTTTGCTTTGAACTTGCTTATTGACATTTTTGTATTGATTAACTTGTTGCTAAAAAAAGAATACTCGTGTATTTGGATTGATAATCAGTATTCCATCCTAACTTTGGCGACATTGCTTGCAAAGTACATACAGCTACGGTTTCATCGTTGTCTTTAAACACAGTCTATAATATATATGGTTTAATCAATTAGTTAATGATAAGTTGGAGTCATCAATCATATTATATGTTAATATAAGTAAAATAATATATCTAGCAGCTTAGCTCAATCACATGCTTTGAAATTGATCTCACCGTCATTATCATCTTGATTTTGTAAGCACTTGTCCACAATCCACATGGTTAGTCATGCTTTGCGTTAATTAAAAAATCATTATGAAAATGGTTCGTGGAAATTGAGTTAATAGTACAGGTAAAATTGTACAGATACTCTCAAGTAAGCCGGATAATCATAGTACAGGTATACAAATTCAAGTGTGTTTGTACAAGTATACAAACAAAAAGTGACCAAAATGGTTGGTTTAGATCCAATGAAAGATGGAATTGATGTTTATATCCATTTTTATACACAACATCATATTGATGTAAGGATTAAAGACGGGAGGGTCACTACTATTTATGGTTGGTTTTGGAATAACCCTGGTTCTTCGTGAGCTAATGTCGAGATCATGGGAAAGTTGAGTCGTTGTAGGAGTGACCTTCGCGACTGGGGCAATACTACTTGTGGGAATATCGGGTTCAAATTGAAAGTTATCCAGAACTTCGAGAGATGCAACAGAAGGGAATGTGTGGTGAATCAGTGAGACGTCGAAAACAGCTGGAAATCAAAGAGGAGTTAATGGACAAAGAGGAAATCATCTGGTGTCAAAGAGCTAAGGTGAATGCTCTTATGACTATTTTACTCACCTGTTCTCGCTTCTCGGCTAGATATGGACTTTTTGACGCATTTCTTGAGAGGTCAGATGTTGGGGGTCTCAGTGGCGGACAATGCTTAGTTGCTTCGCTCTTGCAGGTCCGGAGAGGTCAAAGAAGCTCTTTTTAGTATGCACCAGACTAAATCTTCCGGCCCGGACGGATTTCAGGCCATGTTTTTCCAGCAACATTGTTGAGTTTGGGTGAAGGTATTTCTAAGCTCATTATCGAACATTCAACGGGGATGAGTTCCCAAAATGGTTTAATCATACTTTATTTTATTGATTCCCAGAGCGATATCTCCTTACTTTATAAAGGAGACCTATTAGTCGATTTATAAGATCTTCTCTAAGAAGATCCTTGCTAATAGGCTTAAGGGCCCGTTTGTTTTAAACTCCGGAAACGGAAACGGAATGGAAACGCATCTAGTTCATATGTATACCATTGTTCATGAAAGTTTTTGGAATAGTTCATTTTGGTTTGAAGTAATTGGAGTATAATTTGCTTACTTTTGATACCCTACATGGGTAACAAAATTGGAGGAATCAAGTGTAGTTTGGATGAAATGCAAAGAATGATTCCAAAAAAATCTATATATACTACTAAAATAGAACCCTTTTTGTCACATGTCTACATCTTACTCATGTCACATAGGACTTTTTGACAAATATTTACAATTTTGCCACATTTTAATTACTATTATGCTATTAGGGTATTATTCAAGTAAGGCCCATTATTGCGGTACGGCCGTGCGGCCGTACCGCAGGGCGACACGTGTCCCGAAAAAAAAAAACGAGTAAAAGTAATAGTTCAAAACTTATTATGGAATAGTTCATAACTTATAAAAGGATAGTTCATGAATTATAATAGAATAGTTCATAGTGTAAAATTTATAAAGGATTGAAAGTAATAGTTCAAAACTTATTAAGTAATAGTTCATAACTTCTAAAAGGATAGTTCATGAATTATAATAGAATAGTTCATAGTGCAAAATTTATAAAGGAGTGAAAAGTAATAGTTCAAAACTTATTATGGGATAGTTCATGAATTATAATAGAATAGTTCATGAATTATAATAGAATAGTTTAAAGTGCAAAAATTTATAAAGGAGTGAAAGTAATAGTTCAAAACTTATTATGGGATAGTTCATGAATTATAATAGAATAGTTCATGGATTATATTAAAAAGTAATAGTTCATGGATTATATAAGAATAGTTCAAAGTTTATAGGATAATAGTGCATAAATTATAACATGGTAGTTCAAATAAATTTTCATTAGTTTCCGTAAAAAAAAAAAAAAAAAAAAAAAAAAAAAAAAAAAAAAAAAAAAAATCGTTTTAGAAAAGAGAAAAAAAAAAAAAAAAAATTTTTTTGGGACACGTGTCGCCCTGCGGTACGGCCGTACCTGAACATTTACCTATGCTATTATTCAATAAGTGTTTTAAGTCAAAATTAAAACATTTTTCATCTCATTATGCCAATTCAACAAAAATAATTTCATGTCATCATTTTCAATATCTTACGGTTATAAAAATAATTTTAAAAAAATACCATATCACCTAACGGATTTTAGAGATTTCAATGGATTTTGTTTTGGATTCTAAATTTTACAAAATAAATCCGAACTAAGATTTAAATCTTATTGGTTTCAATATGAGATATAATATTATTTTATTTAAAAATTTTGTATTATCGTTAATAAAGATTTTAATAATCGCTTTATTAAATCAATTTTTTTTTTAAAATAATCGATTTTAAAAAACAATTTTTTTAACAAAAGATTTAATTTTTTAGTTATAGGTAATAATATTAAAAAAATAAATTAGAAATTTGTTATGTAATTTTTTTTATTTAACACTTGGACAATTATTATAAATTTAATAATTAATTTTTTATTACATGTTCTAATCAGATTGATATTAATATATTCTCCTTAACATTTAGCACTTTTTTAAAAAAAATTGTAAATTGTTTAGTTAATAAATTTTCATTTTTTTTTCTGCGCAAAGTGCGGGTATTAAACTAGTTTATGAACAAAGTACACATATGGATTATATTCATTTTCATTCCGTTTTCGTTTCCGGAGTTACTACCAAACGGGCTAAGTGTTTGTGGAACTGATTTTTCTTAATCAAAGTGTTATGTTCCTGGAAGGTTAATCACTAATAATATCTTAGCAGCTTTCAAGATTTTCCACTGTATGAAGATGAGGGAATAAAGTGACTTGTGCTTTCTCTTAGCTATGGCCGAGAGTTAGGCACTGCTCTGGGCGATTAATATGAGAATTGAACGTGGATGGAGCCGGAATATCTGCGAGACCGATGCCCAGGTGATGGTTAACTTACTGAGGAATGAATGATGCAGTGGTGAGGGGTAATCTTGGTGACATCCTATCCATGGTTAAGACTCGAGCGGAAGCTGTTGAAGACTGTTCGTTGAACTTTGTGAGGAGATTGGGTAACAAACCGGCTCACTGGATGCCTATCTCTTACTGCCATTTGTATGGCTTTCCTGAACCTTTGAAACTCGTTGCTGGACGACGTGGATAATGCATGAGGTTGAGTGTTTTCAATGATAAAAAAGGACATCAACTTTACAATATCAAAAAAGGGCAAATCCAAATGCCACAGATGAAGATCACAACAGCATCAAAATGCTTCCATTCTTTGCTTTCCCACACCTTTTTGCAAAGTCAAGAACGACAAAAATTAACAGGAGAGAAACTCACATCACTAACCCAATGATGTAAAGTTGTTTATAATACAATTGTGAATAGTACATAATCCGTCTGCAAGCTTTTTATAATACAACTCCAAATAAAATGTATTATAATTGATAATACTTGATTTATTGAGCTAATTTTCACATGTTGTAAAGTAAATAATGGCAGATGAGAGCACTAAATACCAAACAAAGATTTGTTTAGAAGACAATTCATAATTTCATACCTATTACTGTCATCATCTTTACATATTAGAGGACTACACATCAAACAAAAAGTGATTGCAAAGTTCAGCATCAGCAAGATTAAGACCAGTTTCACCAATCACCAAGGAATTATAATGACAGCCAAATCTTCTTATAGTGTAGATGTATAGAACAATTATAGACTTTTGGTGATTAAACACGGTTATTTAGTGTTTATACATCACCTGGGAACCTCTAGATTGATAAAGCTCCACCCTGCTCTTGGCATCAAGAAGCAGGTTCTCCCTGCTCTCATCGTGAATCAAATGGGATTGCTTCGACGCCCAATCGAGCACGTTCAACACCTGATTTTCAGCCAATTCCTCGCTTTCTGGGATGTGTTTGGCGATGTAGGAGATCAGAACTAGAGCAGGAATCTGCACCATCAGCTCCCCGAAATACACCAGTTGAACTAAGTGTTTGACTCCACCAGCGGCAAGTATGGCCTTGGAGTGATCAATGTGAAGGTAGTTATCTGATCCGGCAAATTTTGAGAGTGAGATTGCCGCCTCTCGAGAAATCTCTGGCTCTCTCTCGTCCAGAAGCTTCACCAAGGGACCAATCATGCGAGTTTCGGTTGCTTTGAATGTTCTGGCGAGGTTTCCTATTGCTTTGATGCAGGGGACGAGGAGATCGGAATCAGCCTTCTCAATTACTTTCAGGAGTTGATCAACCACCGCCTTGCAGGCAGGGGAGTTTGGTTTGAACGCCGATCTTCTTAGCTCGGCGTCTTTGGCTGCTACAGCGGTGATTTCCATAAGGGCCATGGCGGAATTAGATCGGATCTCTTCTGCTCCCTTCTCGAGGAGAACAGCGAAGCAGAGGAGTGCACGTGACTCCGTGATGCTCCGACAGATAGCGGAGTTATTTTCTGCAAGATGCCATAGCGCTCGAGCAGCCATGGCTTTCATGTTGGCCTTGATCGCCGGATCTTCATTTTCCCTAGCCTTCGCCGCAGCTAATCCGTGGCGGCTAGGACTACGAGTGTGATTAATTGATTTGATCAATTTAGCCTCAGGGCTCTTCACATCATTGCCTGGTGCTCCGCCGGCTCTAATGGCCATGGTGCTGGTGACGATTTTGTGTAGTCTATTTCCGGTGATACTTTTAACTCCGCTAGGGTGAGGGACCTGGTTCCATTGCTCATTCTCTTCGTTATTTCCGTTAGGAGAGTTGGATTCCGATTTGGTGCTGGCCATAACGATTTGGTGCATAGAAGAACCCTTCTGAGTAGCGACGGCATACTTGCTGTGCTCTTGGATCGTTTCGAAAGCTAAATGACTAACCAGAAGCCTCACCACATTGTGCTGAGCGAACAGATCCTGACACTTGGGGAAATGTGCTGCGAGTTCCGAAACCGCCCAAGCAACCACCGCCTGAACTCTCATCGGACCTTCTTTTAAGATCTTCGCGAAGACGGAGCAAACTCCGGCATGGACCATATGATCGACACTCTCCGGATCACGTCCGAGAAGTCCGATTGCACGAGCAGCGTTCTCCTGACCATCGATCTTGCCTTCCTTGACGAGCTTCAAGAGAGGACCAACACCTCCTTCCTCAATGATGAGGCTACCGTAGCGATCGTTGTCGCGAGCGAGCGAAACGAGGGATGCAGCAGCGTCAGAGCGGTCGGCTAGGGTTCCGGTATGGAGAAGCGCAATCTGCTCCCAAATTAAGCAGAGAATAGGCTCATTAGCAGCGATTGGAGGAAGACCGAGATAGTCACCTCCATCGGCGGAGTCAGAAGCCGGAGCAGAGACACGAAGGAGCCAGGAAACGTCGCTGATGGAGTTATCAAGTAGAGAGATGTGTTTCCGAAAGGCAGCGGCGGGGATTAAGGTGAAAGCTCGTTTCAGGAAGCCATTTGCAGACCGGCACTTGAGTGCCAGCGCAAGTGCCTTGTCAAGAACACGCTCTGTGTCAGAGATTATACGTGCCGTCGGGCGCTCATAGAGGTCAGAGGAAGAGCGAGCAGCCTGTCGGAGTAAATCGGCGAGCTTCAAAGTCCTCGATTTGAGTTCCGAGCATTCCTGCTTGAAGGATGAAGCCTCATCGGCTGCTTTAATCACCTGGTCGGCGAGTTGGATTGGCTTCGTCAGGATCTGCTTAACTTTATCCGCCATGGAAGGAGAACGGAGCCAGATCTGTGTTGAAACTTTTGACTCAAAAGAATTGGCAAATTGACGAATCTGGGAATATGGAAGTGTAATCGATGATGGAGGCTTGAATTAAGGTTAGGTTTGGTTGAACCGAGTGAGATTAGGAATCTGAGGGTTCTCACAAGAGAACTTAGCTGGCAATATGAAAAATCTCACTCCTTGTTGGGTTTTAAGAGGAGAAAATAAAGAGAAGGGATGTGGCCCACCTAGATGTATTTTTAAGTAGATAAAGTTTTTGTCATTTTATATTACATTGAATCAGGAAATTATTTCGTTATTTAATATCATTATCTTTCATTTTGAGATAAATAATACTTACAAATATTTATTCAAATAAGGATATATGCTTAAACATAATAAATGGATAAACTTTTAATTATTAAATACTTTCTCTGATCTAATTAACTGTCATTTTAAACTTTAATACAAATTTTAAGAAATATATTAAATAACATAGATTTTATAAAGTTTTTTTTAAATCTTATCACTTATTTAATATTCAACTTTCTTTTAAACCAATAAGAAAGACTTTAGAACTAAAATTAATTATTTACACCAATTTTCAAGAACATTTTTTATAATTATTGTTCATTTATTGGTCTAGAAAACTTAAAACGACAGATAATTGTGATCAAATTTTTAATGCTAAACGACACTTATTTTTTTGTCGGAGGGAGTAATTAAAACTAAGTGATTTTCAAATTATAATCTATTGGCCCAAATCTGAAGTACGTTAGTATCGCCCAAGACTTATCAAATTATTATCTATTTTTATCAAATTATAATCTAATTTGCCCAAAATTGAAAGTACTAGAAAAAAATTTATGGGCAATATCTAACTAGGTCTTTTAGCAATATTGTTTTATTAAGTAGACTTATATAGCATAATATCATTTAGTAAATACATCTCTAATATATTAATAGTGATAAGTCAATTAGAGTGGTAAAAATCGAGAGGTATACCAAACAAAAATTAATTAAAAAAAGAGCTTACTTTACCAAATTATTTCAAAATTTATTCGGATAGACTCAACCTATTTTATCACCACCCTGTTCAAATATTATGGCCCATTACTCTGTTCCAACTTTATGTTTCACTTCTTTTATTAGTCAATTCACATAAAATAATAAATTATTTATGTTTTAACCATAACTTTTTTTATATTTTAAATTAACAGTGAGTTAATCAAAAGAGTAAGACACAATGTAAAAAGATTTAGAACTTCGTGTTTTTATTCACAATGATGCTTTAAAATGTACTACCTCTAAAAATTATCTCGTCTAACCACTTTTTATTTTAAAAAAAAGTAAGACACAAAATCAAAACAAGTAAACAGGACATGAAACCTGCACCCCCACCAAACTAAGGCATACATCTTAGACATTAAATTTGTATTTTTTTTACTATATAAAATGATATTATCTCAATCTAGTTGTAAAATAGGATTTTAACAATAAATAACTCAATTCATTAAGCTTTAATTACTCTTTCAAAAATTAAAATAATATCTCTATCTACATGTAAAATAGAATTTGAACAATGACTTAATACACTAAGCATTAACTCTTTAAAAAAAAACGCTTTTATTAATCAATTTAAATTCAATTATCAAATAGTAAAAAATATACAAGACATCATAAAAATGTATTTTTATACTCATATGTTCATCAAAATTGAACAATAAATGGCTTAAAATATTACTACCTTCAATCACAAAAAATAACTTTGTAGCCATTGACATTAATAAAATTATCAAACAACCATAATTTTATGAAGTATTTTTCAATTTTACCATTTATTAAATGTCCACCCCCATTTAGCCCAGTAAGTAAATAATTTTAATTTAAATTATTTAATAAAATAAAATTAAAAAACTATTCTCACACCTCTTTTAATTAATAAACTTAAAAAGATAAAACTACACTTAAACTTCACCAGTCATTTTCTTATGAAGTATCTTTTAACCTCTTAAATCAATTTATTTATTTTTTTCTAAAACAAACATAAATAATAATAAAATATTTATTTCAATTAAAACAATATTATTATTTTCTAAATCAAACACAAAAAGTATATTCCATTAAAATTTAAAAATCTTTGTCTCTACTTTTTTAATAAAAGAAAAACTATTAATGCTACAAAGTTAGTACATGGATATGAATGCTCCCAATACTTGTTTGTATATTGGTACTTGCATAGTAGAGTAAGTTGGTGCTACGTTGATAGCCAAGTCGATCTTGTTGCTATATAGCTACTCAATATTTGCATGGGCCTTTGGGTACCTTCATAGTTCATACCATATTTTCAATCGTGTGGCTGTGACATAAAGTTATATAATTGTGGTCCTGAGTCCTATATATGGGCTGTTGTCGTCGATGCTCACGTACTTTATATATTATTATTTTTGTGGCAAATATGTTTAGTGTTAGCTACGGTAGCTAGTGTAAATCACTCCACATAAAATGCAAGTTTTGCCAACTTGTATGATATTTTAGGAGATGTCTAAATCTTGATCTCCTAATATGATATGAGGTCCTTCATTTACCACACACCCGTCTTATCGTACTTCATTTACCACACACCCGTCTTATCTAACGAGGTCAATGAGAAGCGAAATCTACGATTTATACGAAAATAAAACATTATTATAAGTTGTTTGATTCGAATCTAAAACATAAAATAAAAAGCATATTGAAGATCAAATTATAAGTTCACTATGTGGTGTTCATTTATTAGTATAAGTTGTTCATTCATTACTACATCATTTTATACATATGAATACTCTAAATTATAGTACTTAGAATTCTGAAACTAACATGTAATCCGTTTGTTGACGTTGATTTTAGTCGGAGTCTATAAAAAAATTCTCCAAAACACTTCATAAAACTGATTCCTACGTTAAATAATTTATTAAAATCCAATCATACGCAAAATGTGAATTAGTTTTTATTTTTTTTAAAAAAAGATTAAGGATCCCGTTAGCTTTGCGGAGCAACCAATACTCAGTTAGTCTAGTAGTAAAATGGCGCTAGACTCCTTAAGTGTTGGTTGGAGATTCGAGTTTCAATCCACTTGACAACATGTATGGGAAAATTGATATCGGGAGGGTATCCCCACAATGACCCACGACTATATACCCTATCTGGACATAGAGCGGCTAAGCTGATCGAACCAAAAACGTAACCAACTTCAAATAAAAAATAGCTTGCGAGCATCCCATGCGTGTACTTCTAGACTTTAAGTCTCAGTTTACATATAATAACGTGGAAATTATTTGGGTAAAATGGTTAACTAAGACTTTTACCACTATTACTATATTAAGATTATCCATATTATAAACTCATTCAGTAAATATATTCCTATATAACTCAAATTTTTTTATCTTGGAGAAGTTATATAGGTTAAAATTAGAAGGGTCTACAAAACAAAAACTTATAAACAGGAGTCTATTTAATTAACCCAGTTCTTTCAAATATATTATAAGATAATGGATATTTTAATTTTTACTAGTTTTCAAATTAAATTACTCTTGAACTTATGTATTGAAGCAAAAGTTTAGTGTTTTTCGATTCAATAGGTTTACCGGTGTATTGAATTGATCGATGTCTTTTAGACACGGCGTCAAATATCAATTGGTCCAAAAAGTTACATTCAAGGCGTCAAATATCAATTGGTCCAAAAAGTTACATTCAAGGAAACGTGTGAAAATAATCCATGCACATAGATTACAAAACGATATAGAAAGTATTGTATAAGCATAGTCGGTTACCTTATGTATTGAGATCAAATCTAATGTGTATGGACGCTAATACGAACGTGAACCTCATGTTATAACAGTTTATCATAATTTATCAAATAAGTTATTCAGGACTTATTTGGTAATAATATCTAGATATCAGATATGAGTATCGACATTAAAAATAACTCATATCTATGTTTGATGTACAAGTATATGAATATCAAATTGATATCTTGACATACTCCTAATACAAATTTTCTCTCTGTTTTGATATATTAAAAAACTAATGGTATCACATATCTTATATTGCTCGATTATCCCTCTTCTATTCTTCCTCACCAAAATAAAGATATGAGATATCAATCTCATATCCATATCTTGAAACCTCATACCCATATCTTGATACTTATATTTTGATATCGAGATATGAATACCAAACAAGCCCTCAATATCACGTAAACTTGTATACATATGAATATACATACACATTAAGTTCGAGATAAACACATACACTAAAAAACTACTTTAGTGTACCAACTTTGATATCTCATTAGAGGTGAAACGTAAGCATCTTCTAAGTTAGCATGTGACACAATTGCATGTACGTACATAAAGCAATTCCACGAGCTTATGTCTTCATAATTCCTATGTTTGGAATGCTTACATAAGAGTATGCATGTAACCAACGTTGTTGCACAACTTTATAGCTTGCACACCATGGATCGCTACAACTACGTCTAGCTAGCTTTATGATCGTGTCGTATCAATGCATCTTAGTGTCCCATTTGGAACCCTACTCCGAATACTTCACCCACATTCTTCACTCATAAACTACAAATGTTATTTTCTTTATTGGATCCTATCATTTCAAGATTGGCATCACTATCCAAATCGACAACTTTTCCACACAATTATATAATGTTGCGTATTTAGGAATCCTAATATATATAGCATGTGGTTTTGCTAGTAATAGAAAACAATAATTGCTTAAGTAACATCTTTAAGGCTCCGTTTCATTTTGATGTATTTGTTTTCTCCTTTATTTGTGGTCGTTCACCGTCTGCCGATTTTTTCGGCCTTTCGATCCATTAGACGGTGCGGTACAACGTCTAAATCTATACTTACCACCAATTTGTTGGCGGCCCTATTGATCCAATTTTATCACCGACATCTAAATCTACCCTTACTAACGATTTATTAGTGGTTCTATCGATCTAATGTTATCGCTGATCTACAAATATATCTATCGATCTAAATGTGATGTCACCGAATCTACTCTTGTGTTGTTTGGTCTTGCTTGCTTGGTCGTTGATAATGGTGATCTGCAGCTACTCGCACTTTGACTGCCATGGTGTGAGAATATCCATCTATTATGTTCTATTATCTTGTTGAAATTGTATAATGATCGACTGAAATCGTCTTTAGCACGTAACTTAAAATAGATGGTTAAAAGCAACCTTTCAAATTGTTCAAGTGCCACATTTGGTTGATCTTCTCTTTATTTTATTGTATTGTATATGTGGTTGATCTTGTTTTAGACGTATTATGGTTGTACGTTTGTATCCTTTAATCATGATATATAAGAAAACAAGACGTTACTTTCCACGAATCCGCAACTTATATCCGTATCACAATTCAATTATCATAATCATGTCACCTATAACTATTTTGCACTTATATAAGTTACTTCCCATTTTAGTATATGTACGTTGTTGGACTTTAGATGGGACATATATATTCCAGAGAAGATGATCATAGTTTACTCTTTACATTTCTTGGGGGCAATGAGGTAAAAATGTAAAATTGTACGAGTATATTTGATCAATTATTTTTTTATATGCAAGGGTAAGTAAGATAATGGCAGTTGTCGTTACCTGGACTTATCCGTATCATTTTTACTAAGCTCCTGCTATGAGAAGTCTGTGGAACACAATGTCACTTCATTGCTTTCGTTTCCTTCCCTCAGCCCTGGGCTTTGCCCCTAAGTTCCTTCTTTGCTGCTTGGCTGGTTGCTGAACTATCAGTGAAGGTCAGGTAGTTTACTTCTCGCCCTCGGAGAGTGCTCTGTCGTGCTAGGTCATTGACATATCCATTTTCTTTATTGGACCCCAAGAATGGGTTGGATCGAAACGACCAACTATCTAAATGGAAGAGATATTCAACATCTTTCGGTAGTACCTCGTCATCAGCCGCTGACGTGAAATTATGCAACGAAAGACTATCTGCTACGGTGTTGAATTTCCAGAAAAAGTGATGAGCACAGTGATGATCAAATCCGGAGATCAAGGAGAAGACGTCATAGTTGATCATAACGGAGAAAAAGAGAAGAAGGGTGAAGCCGGAGTAGGACAACAACACGAAAATGTAAAGCAACTCTCAAAGATGAAGCGGGTAATGGGCAAGCCACGAGCCAAACACTATAAGAATAGCACCGCCGGATGCATGTACAAAATGACACGAAATCTTGGGGAGGTGAAAGACGAGAATTCGGGGAAGAGCCTCCCATCAAAAGAATCCGTCATGAAAGCACATCATCACGACTGCAATCCAAAAACGACTCTAGAACTACACCGAATTTGTAGGAGAGTTTAAAAAATATGAACATGCCACGATCCACCTCAACAAAACTCACGAACTTATTCAAAAAGAGTTTTTCGCCCAAATTTATTCACACCTTTAAAGATTGGTTCAGATAAGGAGAATCATTTCCGATATCGGTTAAAAGCTTTATTCCAATCAGATTCCATCGACCAAAAATGGTCGAAAGATCACGTATAGGGAGTGTGATCAAAGTCGTTATTCATAAACCCTGAGATGTTTGTTTTTTCATCTATAAAGGGTAAAACTAGATTTGTGAGAAAATAGCTTTGGATAGGAGGTTGTAGCTTGTGTGATCATATAGACAAGCTTTGTCGAAATTTTGTTTGGGGACATTCTGATGGTAATAGGAAGATGCACACGGTTAAATGGAGTGAAATCTGTCTTCCAAAGGATAAAGGAGGCTTGGGTATCCTCAACATGCGAGTCACTAACTTAGCTTTACTTGGGAAGTTGGGCTGGAGATATCTTCACAATACTGAGAGTCTGTGGGTCCAAGTATTGAAGAGCAAGTATCAGCGCAACGTTTCCTCACCTCAACGGGCTACCTCTCCAGTATGGTCAGGTATTGTTACGGGTCTGCAGCAGGTCATTCCGCTCGGCTCCAAATGGAACCTTGGAAATGGACGGTCCATTAAGTTCTGGCATGACCCTTGGGCTGACACCAGTCCTCTCATCTCTCTCGTGCGCAACCCCCTCAAGCCTGTTGAGAGCCAGAAACTAGTTCGTGACTATTGGATTGAGGACACAGGTTGGGACTGGCAGACCCTGGCAGGCTTACTGCCCATGAAGACGATAATGCAGATTGCCTCTATTGCATTAGTGACGGATGATAGTACTCTTTCTGCATACAAAAGTAGCCATGATCGGACCTTTCTAGATGTTCTGAGCTAGAGCCTCACACAAGATGGAAATTTTTCTACCTCATCTGCTTACAGATTGTTGTTAGGTGCTGATGAGCTACACACGTTGGACGACCCGGTATATACTCGTATTTGGAAACTTCGTGTTCCTGAACGAGTTAAGGCTTTCCTTTGGAAACTGATGAAAGGGGGAGTGATTTGCAATTGGGAGAGAAAGCGACGCCATATGTGCTCTGATGATGTGTGTGCGGAATGTAAACGTAATCCAGAGACCTTATCCCACCTCTTCCGGGACTGCACAAAAACAATGCAGATTTGGCATGATATATGTGCTGACAGCTATCACGAGAGCTTCTTCAACTTCAGATTCTCTACTTGGCTGAGAGGTAATTTAAATTCCAGAAATCATTTTAGAAATATTTGTTTGTGGAATGAATACTTTGCAGTTGGATTATGGTGGATCTGGAAGTGAAGAAACGAGTTGATCTTCAACAACGCTACTAATCGAGAAGATAGGAGCAGCTTCATCCAGGACAAAGTTAAGGAGTACATGGATGTTTGGACAAGAAGAGCCAAAATGCAAAGCAGCAAGACGAGCAAGGTGGTGCAAGTTGCTTGGGAGCCCCCTCCGAATGGTTTCATCAAAGTCAACACGGACGGCTCAAGAAAAAAGAGTGGGCACGCTTCGGCTGCGGGAGTGGTAAGAAATAGTGCAGGAGAGTGGTTGAGCGGGTTTGGTGTTAACCTCGGAATGTGCTCCATACCCATGGCGGAACTATGGGGCATGGTCCATGGTTTTAGAATTGCTTGGGATTTGGGCTATCACTGTGTTATAATGGAAACTGATTCCCAATTGTGTGTCCAACTTCTCAAAAAGCACTTAGCCCCTCACCACCCTCTTGCCAGTCTGGTACGCATGTGCCAAGACTTCCTGAAAAGAGACTGGATTATCCAGTTTCGACATGCTTTCCGAGAGGCTAATAGAGTCTCAGATTTTATTGCTAATACTGCTTTAAACTTTCCGATTGGACTGAGTGTATTGAGTGACCCGCCTGAGGGTATAGTTGATCTTTTACTTGATGATGTAAGGGGTCGAGCTATCCCCCGCGTGATGACTACTTAGCTCTCTTTTCAATTAATAAAAGCGCGTCTAGATGCGCCGGAGACCACTGACTCTCCTTCCCACCAAAAAAAAATTAAAATGAGTATTCAACTAAACCCTAATCAAAATAGAGTAATTAAAATGATTGATGAAATGGCCTTTTTAACCCTACAAAAATTGAGCAAAGTTGGGTATTAAAATTGAGTATTTGAATTGTGATGCGCTGAATAGTTAATAACTTAATAGTGAGTTTTTTTTTAAAACGGAAAGAGGTTAGGAAAGACTATCTTATCGAGGTAGTTCATCCTAAGCATCCTTGCGGATGAAAATACAAAGTTCGGGATCGTCAGAAAAGGGTGTGTTGGGGTTCGAAATTCCCAAATGGGTCAATCGGTCAGCAACACAGTTGATTTCTCTGAACACATGTCTGACCTGGGTTTGCTCAAAGAAGCGAAGATCCAATCGGGAGTTAGATACGATCATCTTGACCTCTCAGGGACAACTCCAAAGTCTTTGGAGTGTCTTGATAACACAAAAGTTAAGTTAATAGTGAGTATTACTATTAAGGGCGTGTTACATACACGAAACTTAAATTCACAAGGGCAAAAACCATTCGCAAGGCACCGGCGCTTAACTTGGGCGTCGGTGAATGGCGCTAGCGCCTTTTTTTTATAACATTAAGCGCCGGCGCCATCCACCGGCGCTCAATTTTTTATTTTTATTTTTGGAACCCTTGAAGTAGGGAATTAGTTTTTCCGAATAAATTTTTTTTTCCTGGAATTTTCTTTTTTTTAAAAAAAATTTGGGCGCCGGCTAATGGCGTCGGCGCCCACTGAGCGCTGCCGGATTGCGATTAAATTTGACATTAGTAATTCAAACCCGGTGTATTTAGCTTTTTCGTTACTATTGAGATTCAATTATAACCTGTTTTCTTTTAGAAAAAAGAAAATTTATGGACTATACTCTTGTACTTTTGACTTTTTCGGATTATACCTAAAAAAATTTCAATTTCTGAACAGTGCCTCTGAATTTTAGACTTTTTCAAATTATAACCATACATCATCCATAAGTTAACATTTTGATGAGAAAAAAGATATAATTATTTATTAGTTATTGTTAATAATCATTTTAAACGTACATATAACTTCTTGTATGTTTAACTTATATTTTTGTAAACCTTAAAATGTTAATAAATATTAATATTAATTTATGTATGGTGGTAGAGGGTGTAATCCGAAAAAGTCTATAACTTAAGGGTATCATCCAAAAATAAAAAAATTGAAAGTAAAAAAATAACCAACCGGAATTTCCCATAAAATAATATCAATAGCACATTTAACTCTTATAAGTTAACATTAGTTATCAATTTTTATGAATTTCTCGGATCAGATTATCGGATTTTTTTCAAACTGAGTCGGATTACTTTTGTCCGTCTCAATGTCCGTCTGAGAGACGATAAATAAGGAGCTTACAAGGAAGCCTACAAAATGTGCTCTTTTGCTTCAAGCTACTCCCCTGTGTAATAACTTACGTTTCACTTTCACTCATATACTTGGATTACTGCAAAGAAAATTGCTTGATTAAGAAGCTCAGTAACTTGATATGCTCAAGTGGGATCATTACTGTACATGTTGATATCCAAATCAAAAGAGATTTTCAGCTAGATTTCATGTCCAAATCTTCTGCCTAATGCAGTCGAATTATGCTGAATTATTTTGCCATATAGAGCTTACAAAATCTGCACTTTCTGTACATAAAATCGTATCGAACAAGCCTGCAACATGTTTTTATAATTTGTACAAATCAATGTCTAACTTGATTGACAGCTACGAGTCTTCCGGAATAAGTCCTTCATACTATGCTTCATCTTCAAGATTTTAGTATACACCACAAAATTAACTATATAGTAATAATAATAATAATAATAATAATAATAATAATAATAATAATAATAATAATAAGTGATTTTGATTTTCTTATATGATGTGTGATTTTTATATTTTTTCTAAATAAAAAAATGCTTTCATTTATAATTTATATACGAAATAATTTTATTTATTATTTAAATTTGGTATATTGTATTATTTTTGTCCGGTTACTCCGATTAGGGTAAGTTAATGTTCAATGTGCCTCAAATTAAAAAGAGTGAATTGGTCAAGTAAGTCTAGTAAAATAATATTTTTTTTGTTTATTAGAAGTTAAATTAGATGCTTTTTCTCCCCTTTAAACAAGTATTTTTAAAATTAAAAAATAGTTTTAAATTAACAAGAGTGTATCATCTAAAAAATGGTTTTATTAAACCATTCTTCTCAATTTTTAATTAATGTTTAGTGAGCCAATAAGTTGAGGTTGTGTGTTGATTATACTAGTAATAGTCGAATTTCGAAATTTTCATAGTCTATTGACTCTATTCAATTGAATTAGGTTGTTGGTAAATTAATTAGATTTAATTTGAGGAAGTATTGACCCGGAATTATCCGGGTACTATCCTTCATCTTTTATCAAAACCCTAATTTTCCCGAGCTCTCACTTTCTTTCTCCCGGATTCACTATTCATCGCCGGAAACTCAAACTTGGGGTCCTTCACTAGACCTGTACAAATCCGGGCTTGGGCCGGGTTCGGGCCGGGCCACACACTCTACCCATATAAAAACGGGCGGGCTACCGGGCCGGCCCGGATGGCCCGTGTGTACTTGCTTGTGTGTCTTTTCCCGAAACTTATCGTTTAAAAAAAAGTAATATAATGAATCAAATACATACTTTCAATCCAATTATACTTGTATAGTGCACTACCAACAAGTTCAATAACAATCAACACACAAAATGAACAAGTCCAAATAACTAAAAAATAATAAGTACTATTACAGTCAAGTTAGTCCTACAATCTTGTGTTACAAACGAATATAACTCGTCAAAATACTCCAAACAAACTAAATGAACAATCAGAATATGTAACACTCAATACACATATATAAAAATATTGTATGTATAAAACTATATACGGGCCGGGCAGGGTTAGCCCGCGGACCAAAATGTTTACTTGTACCCGTCCCATCAAAATGCGGGCCGGGCCGGGTCAGACCCGAACGGGCCAACCTTGTTGCCGATACCCATGTTTTTTCCGGGCGGGCGGGCGGGCTGGACGGGCCGGGCCGGTTTTGTACAGGTCTATCCTTCACCTTGATTCCGGATCTGAACCTTGCTTTTTTTCATCCTCTCGTTGGAGTCCACCCTCGTCATCTCGATCCAGACCAGCAGACTTAAACCAATCAATGCACCTCCCTCGGATTCTTCGTCTGTCCCGATCGGACCTGCAGCAGCACCCTTGTCTCCGGTAGAGGAGAAGCGAAGAAAGGATGCCGCCGTCGCTCCGACACCGCCGTCGCCTTCTCTAGTCCGCCGCTGTTGACTTAGCCATATCCATTGTTACGCGAACCCGGATCCATCGCCGTCTCTTCGTCCCTCGCAGACAGCAGCTCAACGAGGCCGTATGCTCACCTCCATGTCACCGCCAGTGTAGCCGCTAGAGCAGCTCTTCCGTCGGAATTGAAGCCTCGACGTGCCGCCGCCGCCGTCTGCTCGGGTCTCGCCGGAAACATTGCTGCCGAAGGAGGCCAGCCTAGCGCCGCCACTCTCGATCAACCTCAGGAGAAATCCTAATATGGTCTCTTGAATTTGTGGGTAAATTGCAGAAAAGAGCCATCTTTTTAATTTACGTTAAATGGCCCAACTGTTTGGAATGTGCAAGCTTGATAATTGCATAAAATGGCCAGGTTTTATATTTACATAAAAAGGCCTAGACTTTTGAAAGTTCACCGATTGCTCCAATTTGGCTAATTAAAGGATTTGGCTCAAGTTTATAATTACGAGAAATGACCTATATTTTGATGATTATATTGTTGGCCTAAGTTTTAGTAAATGGAGTTAAAACTTGTGTAATTGGTTTGTTTAGGTTTCCTGCACCTTGAATAAACATTTGAATATGAAGTGAGACTCGACTTGACATTGATACGCAACACTGACCTTTATTCTAACCTCCGGTATGTAAGTGATCCTAAACCTCAATCTTATTTCGTTCTTAGGATTTGTTTGTAGATCGATTGCATTGGATGAAGTTGATTGATGATAGTATCTATGATATATTGATATTAGGTACTTGATTGTTGGTGACTAAGTTGGAACAATTATTATGGTGCTATTGAGACTCGTCTAGTTGAGGTAAGTTATATTAACTTAATTAGTTGTCGTTCTGCTTTAGATTAGTTTTGATGTTGGTTGTGAGTAGAATATATTTTGGATAATCTACATACATCATTTGTGTTATAAATGATTTTTATTAGATTGCTTAAAAGATTTGTCTTGAGTTTTTACACGAGGTGATATTACGATGATAGTGACTAGGAAAGAGTTATGTGTTGATGGAAAAGAATTATTGGAAGTGTTACATATAACGATGGAAAGTGTGAGACATGATTCTTAGTATCTAGATATGATGAGAAACCTAAACAAACCAATTTTTTACCATGCGTTTTTTAGAGATGAGAGATAGCACATTCATTGCATTTCATTATTTGTAGATCATCATAATCATAATCATCATGGGCATTACCATTTTTTTTACTATTAGTAGATTTATGTGAAACATGATTATCACTATAGGTTTTCTTACAAGTTTTAAGTACTTATGTTATTGCTTTCGTTACCTTTATATCGTTAACGTGTCTCCAAGTATAGTGGTTTAGTGTACATACTCTTTCTTATCGTTTATTATGCTTGAACTATTTGTTGAAGTTTTGGTGGTGATGTGATAGTATGTTAATACTAGAAGCTTGATAAACCTAGACCTATACATTCTTACTTTGTTTTAGGATTAACTATAAAGTTTATATGAGGTGACCTTGACTGTATATTACTAGTGTTTTTGTTTTGACGTTGCTCATATAATGTGTACAAGTTTGATCTGATTCTTGAGCTCCGACTCTAACTTTGGGACGCTAGTAATGGTTTTATGTGTTGTTGAATTTTTAGGATAACTTCAGGTTTTAGGTGTGTTTCGGAGAAAGTTCTCGGAGTTGGTGATCAGCCGGATCCGCGTGTGTCTTAGGTTTGGGAAGATTGTTTTTTTTTTTTGTAGAAAGGTTTGGGAAGGTTGTGTACTTGTGGTCTTTATCTTTTATGGTTTTTGAGTTGGTCGTTAAGGCTGTTTCGATCTTTGCTTTATTTTCTTCACATGGTTTAGAGTGCATGTTACTACAAATATTCTAAATTAAGGTTGGATATATTTTATTGTTTTATCGTACTCTTGTTGAAAAGTTCGATAGTGAATTTGTTGACAGACTAAATCGAGTGAGCCCACAACGTGGTTCATATCGCAATGACCCTCTTAATTTTCTAATCCGGGATGTTCCAATACAACCACCTATTAATGTTCATTCAAGCAAACTATAACAACGAGTATCACAAGAATCGTATTTGGAGGAAAGTATCAAAATAACTTATAGAAGCATTCATAATTTTCTTGACTTGACCATAGGGTTTGCCCCCTCATTCTTTCACGTACAATTATAACCCAAGTAAAACAAATACAGTATGGATTCCTTTTATCGATTTACAAAAATATTTATAAGTATGTATATTTAATTTTAGTTTTAATAGTTTTTTAAAAGGTTATTTTTCTATTATTTTCATTCCTAATCAACCTTTCTAATCTATAACTTAAAACATAAGATAAATATATAATTATTTTTTGAAGTGTACCAACATACAATGATTATAATATAATGTTTAAATAATTCAAACATTATATATTATTAGCTCATATTTTTATTGTGTTTTTAGATAGTTACATTTCTTTTATAAAAAATAATAATATTATGTATATTTTATAATATGAATTCAAAACTTGTTTATCATTAGTTGGAATATTGTGTTCTGTTAATTGATACAAGTTTTATTCGTTGAAACTATACAAGTAAAAAATGCATAAACACATAAAATAGGGGGAGATGCGTGAACCAAGCATTGAAAATATTAGTACCGATAGTTTACAAATTTTGAACGAATCGAACAAAAGTTTTGAACTAATAAACTTACAATTATAAACTTTTCGTGTAAAAATGTATGAATCATTGTTTGTATATTGTACTAATAATTCATACAACTATATTTCTCGATATTTCCGTACAGGAAGAAGTACTCATTAGCTGAAACCGATACCTATATTTGTTATTATAATAACTGGTTATTTAATTAAATACACGTTGAAAACTTAGAAACATATAACTATATAAGGAATTCTTTTATGAATGCCTTATATTGCTAAATCTATAGGGATTACCCACCCTCTTTCCAAGAAGCTCACCCTCATCTGTCAATTATTGACAACTATATACTTATATGACAACATATTACATCTGTTTCTATGATCTTATCTCTTCCAAAAATTTTTATTTTTTTAATTTTCATGCAACATTGATAATTTCACATTAGTGACTCTTGTAGAGTATGAAGACTTTTACAACTCTTTATAATGCATGACAAATCATATTTAACACTTTGGGCCCGTTTAGTTTTAACTACGCAATCGGAAAAGGAATGAAAACGAATCTAATTCATGAAAGTTTTTGGAATCATTCCTTTTGCTTTGAAGTAATTGGAGTAGACTTTGATTACTTTTGATACCCTATAGGGTAACAAAATGTGGAAAAACAAGTGTATTTTGCATTAAACCATAAAGAATGATTCCATAAAATTTCATGAATATGGATATACATATAGACTAAATTCGTTTCCATTCCATTTTCGTTTTCGGATGCATGGCAAGTGGCAAGGTTTAAGCTCTTGATCGAGATTTTGTCTTTTTCTAAATAAATAGCCTTCGGTTCTAACTGATGAACGTGAATTTGGGGACGTAAATGGGCCAGATAAGATATTGGGTCCGAAAAGGCCCATTATGGGTCCACTGGGCCGGAACCTATGGGCCAAGCGTATCATATAGGCATTAGATGGGGATACGGCCCAAAACTCATTCATGCTGGCCCTTTTCTAGCTTGGACGGCCCATAAGCAGAACACAGGTGAATTATTATAAGTTACACCAATATTATACCTCCATAGTGTTTGGGATAGGGGTAACGAGATACCAAGGTCAGCTGATACGTTAAGTCCCGATCTTTCGACACCAACTAACACTTCCGATCCTTATCATATAGACCGAACAAGCTCCTCTTACTTCAGTGGAGGATTGAACAATATTATCTTGTTTTTGGGCTCTAAGAAATGAGATTGTGGCCCTTTAGAGAAAATAATATAAAAATAATAAAAATAAATTGACAATATGAATAATATAACGACCTTAGGTACTAGTTTCAGATTGATAAAAGAGTTACTATATTTAAGAAAGGGTATTACGGGCACGGCGATGGATTTCGTAAACGCATGACGGTCGTGGAAGTGGCGGTCACGGATCCGGAACCCGTAATCGTGATGGTTACGGGTTCCGTAACCGTGATAATTTTCTTCACTTTTTTTATTTTTATTTTGTTAGAATTCACAAAGAAATTCATCTCGTAACCGTAAAATATATGTCACGGATTCGGAACCCGTAACCGTAACAGTTACAGATTCCATAATCGTCGTGCGTTTGTGCGTTTAGCACTCTCGTTAACAAATTAAAGTTTCAAATTGAATATCCGTGAAATAGACGAATAGTTGGTCATCTAAGAGTTAATGCAGGATACCACAATCGAATCGAAACAGCATGAATATGATCTTTAGCAGATAAGAAGAAGAGAAAATGGAGAATCCACTTCAAAAGTCAAATCTGCATGCGTAATTTTGGCATAGGTTTTCCCATATAGAATAACGATACCCACTTTTGCCACCCACAATAAATACCGACTACTTTAAAAATAGATTAAATAAAATAGAAAAAATAGACGAAATCTTCCAACCTCACGTAAACACGATAGCAAATTAATAACGATAGCTATGTTTGTTGAAACTAGAAACATTTGTGGAAATTGTGCTTCAGTCCAAACACAAGGCATGCAGAGTTGTCCATATATATGTACTCATTAATGGCCACAAATTAAAAGAAAATTTACCAAACTTTATAGACCTTTATTTTATAAAAGAAAATAATTATTAATTATAAAAATCAGGTGGGTCTAATTGGTCATATTAGGAATAATCAAAGGATAATATTTTGAGGATGAGAAGATAAAGATGAGTATAAATTCTTGTACAAGATTTAATGTAATTAATTTTTTTGTACACAAATATTGTACCAGAAATAATTGATATTGAACGGTTAAAAATAACTAAAATAGTTACACAAATTATGATCAATATTGTGATCATATGTAAGATTTATGTAGGAGAGAAGTGAGTCCGGATAATATATTATCCTAAATAATTATTTGAAGAGTCAATCTTCTTGATATATAATATATTGTCATATTAATGAAAGTTATGAATACAAATTTACTTTAAAGTTGTATATTTAGTGAAGGATAATTTGGTCTATTTATTAATATGATATGTTCTTATTTATTTAACATCGAGAATATGTACTTAATTGTGAGTGTGATGTATACACAATTTCCTTTCAAAAATAAATTTATAAGTGTGAAGTTGTGGTACGTAGCAAATTCTCTCGAACGTTATTGTATGGAGCATTTTGAGTTTGAGCAATATATGTGGAGAGCGTATAATTTAAGACGAACAAAAGAACAATGAAAGCAAGAACGGTGTGTAAGACTTTTCGTGGACAGATTTTTCACAATGGTCGCGTTTTTTTGATGATGACAAATTAGATGACAATGCCTTCAAACGGTACCTTAGAAATTGAGATGCAAGAAGCCATGAAATTCTACTACTAAAACTTCTAAGAGAAATGTAAAGCACTTTTTTCCTGATATGCGGTGGAATCAATATATACACAAGGGAAGATCACAAAAAACAGGATCAAAAGAGGTGAAAACTCCAGTATATGTACACAACGGAACTAAAACCTCTTTTGTCTCCCTAACAATCTACGTTCAACGTATATCCTGATCGATTTCCATGTTTTATCAATTTTTTCAACTTCTCAAAATTATTCGAACCTGATCAGGTGAGTCAACTCGAATCAGCTGTATCTTCACTACCAGCACTGATCTGTTTCCCAATTACGCCTCGGATATGCACAAAACGACGACGTCTGAGAACTCGATAAATCGTCAAGCGACGATCCAAGCGGTTGAATCCGTCGACGAAACAGTTTCCGATCGTAATCAGCTCGCTTCTCCGGATCTGAGAGAGTCGAATAAGCAGAATAGATTCTAATAAACTCATCGTCTCCACTATTTCCAGATGTCAACAATCCTCTTCTCTCGCTAGAAGCTACCACGTCTGGATGACAGATCCTCGCCAGACGTCGGTACGCCGCCTTGATATCATCGGCACTTGCTCCGATTGGGACTCCGAGCACCTCGTAGAGCGAATTTGCAACAATCGGTGTTGGCGATCGTGTTTCTTTGGGGGAGGTGCAAGTGGAAGAAGAGGAAGCAGAGGCGATGGTGAGTTGGAGGGAGCGACGGTATCGAATTCTTTCCAGGATAGGAGAAATTTGTCTGGTCAGAGATTTGGACGGATTGGCGCTGGGAGGTGAACGGAGAACTTGAGAGGAAGAAGGAGAAGATACCATGGGAATCGGTTTGATTTTTGTGGTGATAAAGGGGAGATGAAGGCCGTGTTTGGGTGTATATATATCAGCAGGAGAATTGAAATTTCAAATACTTGTTAGGAATAATTAATTATAGTCCCTGAATTATTTTCTTATTTAAATTGATAATATAAACATCAATATAAATTTTGTGCTTTGGACCAATTTTATCAAATAATAGCAACAAAAATTAAGTAAAACCCACTTGTAAAAATCACTCATTTAGTAATTATATTCAATTTTTTTTAAAGCAAATATTTACATTTTTAATAGTTTAATATGTTGTAAAGGTTTTTTCAAAAATTTACCTTAAAGTTTTATAAAATTTCTACTAAGGGCATGTTTAGTTGTAACTTATTTCTGTTTGATTTAGTTTATAAACCTTGAGCATAATTTTTGTAGATTTTTACTTAGGGATTGATTTATTTGATTTATTTCTTTATGGGTTTATATGAGTTTATAAACAACTCAAAAATAAACTTTTCAAACCAAGATTATTTTTGCTTGCATGAGTTTATTTTTGTTTAAAACCCGATTCTGGCCTTGTGGTTTGCCATCTTGATATTATTAATTTGTTCATCCCTGAGTATTCAACGCTATTGTTCGGTTTTTTTAGGGGAATGAGAGTCTTTTAAAGTAAAATAAACCAAAAAAATAAACTCCAAGTAAACAACCTTATCTAGTTTATTTATATAAACCCATCAAAAATTAAACCTGAAAATAAACTATAAATCCATATAAATTCATTTACTTTATAAACCCGAAAATAAACTAATCTACAAGTAAAGAGTCCCTAATTCTCACAATCTTCATTTTACAAGTGGTTTTATAAATACTATCCTATATTAGAGTGGCTTTATAAAATAGATTTTCACTTAATCAATTAACCACACATTTATTCTATATTTGATGAATTAAAATACCCTTTTAGCGTGATAATTGGTAGTTTGGAAACAATACATTATATAAATTTAGATATTATATGATATACAATTTTTTAATAATAATATTATAAACTTTTTTTCAATTAAAGAAAATATATATGACTAATGAGACTAAATTAATTTTTAATATGTTAGACAAATATTATTTGGGACAATTATTGTTAATGAAATATATTTTTTATTTAAAAAATTGGAGGAGGTTGATGATGGTTTTCATCATGATTCCAATTAGCATATTAATTTTATGTTGGTTGGTGACTCGTGACTGTATATGACAAAGAAATGTAATGCGTCTTCTTTTAGCCATTTCCATTATGAATATATAATGTTAATTATTGTATATAATATAGTGTGTAGTTAGTGTGTTAACAATTTAACATGAATGAAGACAAAATAATGTCATCTACTACTCCTTTTATTTACTGTAAAATTGTATTTTATGCTATTAATATCAGTTTATCAATCTTGAGTTCAAATCAGCTGCGACACGAACCCAGATTTTGCGTGATAAATATTTGGTTCATTTGCTAGTTGCTAACTGAGAAAGAACTAAAATCCAGTTTTTGTTCAAAGAAACGAAAATGAAAGAAATTTATTTTAAAAAATAATAATAAGAAAGGAAAAACCGGGAGGATTGTTTGCCTAGTTTATTTTATTTTACTTATTTAGTTATTTTTTTTCACGAAAAAAGTTCTTAATGAAGAGTTTTCGTCCTTAGGCTTTAATTTTGGGCCTTTTCTCTTAAATTTACGGGTTGTTTGTTTTAACTTGATGCACTCGTTTTTTTTTCGTCTTTGGGCTTTAATTATAGGTGGGTTTGCCTTCCATAATAACTTGAGGGCTCAATGAACGTTCATGTGCACATGGGCGTCAGACTCGAGCCCAACAAAAAAGTTTGATAATGTTCCATCTTAAAACGAGTTGATAATGAAAAAGAGTAGTTCACTGAGCTTATATATTATACTCATTATCTCTTTGTTATTTACGTGAGAACATAGATCCATTTTGGGAACCTTGAGCTTATTAGAGCCGAAGTTGAAACTTATTGGTAGCTGAAGCTGAAGATTATTTAGTTGAAATTTGTAGTTGATTGAACGAACTTATTATTTTCCGATGAACTTGATGGGGTGTTTGGCAGAAAGAAACTTATAGTAGCTAGTATACGTGTAAATTAGCCATACGAGTTTACTTTTTTCATTTAATATCAACTTTTGTAGCCCTAGATGACCAATTCTTCTCTTCTCCGCAAAATATTTCTTTGATTTCATACAAAATGGCAGTCAAATTAGGCTCGATTGAAATCGTCTTTTTGGTATATTCATTCTTTAACTTTGGATCGAAATGGAAGTTTGGGGTCAATTGAAATGGTCTGTGCTGGGCTCGAATGAAATGGATATCACTAGTTCCTTTGATTTGAAACCTAAATTCTTTATGTAATTTTAGATCGAACTAGTGAACCGTTATTATGACAATCAAATTGATTTCATTCAACACATAATTTTATTTCATCCTTTTCATCTTCAACTTCATTTTCAACTTCATCCACGATAACCTCGTTTCACCAAACGAACATTACGCCTCCCACACACTCATATCACATAACTTACGTTTTTTCCATAATCTTTGTAAGTTAGATAAGTTCGTAGGATTCCATATTCTAGTTTTCCAAATGAACCTCATATTCATCCTCCACATAAATTATAAACGTATGGATTTGACTTAAAATTTTCTTTTGTTATTAAGTTCTATGGCTTTCAATATTTTTAGTTGTTGTACAATGGTTATTGGTTGATTGTTGTGGAACAAGCATTCATGCAATACTATTTGCCGTCTAACGGATCAAAAGACGAAAAGAATTGACAGATATACAAATCGTGATGAAGAATCGGAACAAACGAAAATTAAAGAAATACACTAAAGTATATCAAGTACACCCGTGTAAAGAGATCTTCAGGAGAAAGGAGGGTGAGACAGTCACTGGGAAGTGAAGAGAACAATGTCCTTCGACGAATGAAATGCACATGAAGGAAGCATGAGGAACAATTGTGGACACCTCAATATTGGACGCCTCAAAATTGGACTAGAAACAACTCTTCATGAGTCGAGCACAAACCTACAACCTCTCCAAGACAAACAAATCGAAATGTCACCAAAGACTTGCTCAAAATTTGAAAGACTCCACTACAAAACATGAAACACTTGACAAGCACAAATGAATAACTTCGAAAAAGGGTTGAGGAGAAGCACAATGAATCCCTAAAAAAGGAATTGAGATAGATTGTCATATTGTTCAAGCAACTATTCATTTTGTGAAAAACCATGCACCTATTCATATTACTAGTAATCCTGTCTTCTACGAACG
Organism: Fagopyrum homotropicum; assembly: GCA_033239125.1. Taxonomy (NCBI): domain Eukaryota; kingdom Viridiplantae; phylum Streptophyta; class Magnoliopsida; order Caryophyllales; family Polygonaceae; genus Fagopyrum; species Fagopyrum homotropicum. The sequence continues at coordinate 142,355,584 of BSWB01000005.1, forward strand.
CATTGAACACGTTGACATAAATTTTCATACAGTTCATGATCGGATTCAAAAGGGCGTCATCCGCACAATCTTTATTCCTAACATTCAACAACTAGTTGACATTATGACCAAGACCTTGAGACTCACACGTTTCAAGCTTTTCCCCCACTGGCTTGAGTGGGGAGATTAGAAATATTATCTCTTATATTACTTAGTTTATTACTGTTTCCATCTAAAACCCTAGTTAGGATTTCAACTTACAAGTTTATATATTTAAACACTTACGTATCAATAATAAGGCAAGCTTTACTCTACCGATGTATTTGTTGATGAATTTGTAACTGCTGCTCTGTACTTGTAACCGTTATATATCCACTCTTAATACAATTACATTTTCAAAAAAATAAAAAAATAAGGCAAGCTTCACTCTACCAATATTTACACCAAGGTCAAGGTCCTAGGGTTGGTACATCTTGGAGCGTTGCAATGTTGTTGGAGGCAAAAGCATGCTCGATCCTAGGAGTTGGAAACGATAAGTTGCAAGCGATCATTGACCTACTTTAAAACAAAACGACCACCCTTGAACATATGACTAGTAAGAAGGGTAATTTGTGTTGGAATTGTGGATGATTTCACTAGGCTTTAAGAGGGCCTTGCAAAAAAGCCACCTCATGCGGATGATATCACTAGAGTCGTGGGGTTGTACTTGCTTGTATGTTGTACTTGATTGTGCGTACTAGGGGTGAGCAAAAATATCCGATCCGACTAATTCGATCTGAAAAAATTCGAATTCGAAGATATCCAACAATTGGTGACCCGAGTATGATCCGATCCGGACATATTTTCGGATCATCGGATCGAATACGGATCGGACTATTCTAAGAATAAATTCCCGGATCGGATATCCGGATCGGGTCTTTAGATCAGATATCCGTCCGGATAAAACTGTCGGATATCCGGGAACTCTCGGATCGGACTTTTAAATATTTGTCGGGTCAGATATCAGAGCCTTCGGATCGGATCAGATCGACTATCCGAAATGCACACCCCTACGGGTGCATACGCGAGAGGTGACAAACCAACTAATGATTTTCTTTGCAATAGTTTATAGGCAATTTGGGGTTAATGTGAAGGTGTAGATGACCATAATGGTCAAACTGAAAATCACCATCGCCTCCCATGCCAGCAAAACCTACAACACCTACAATACTTGTAGAATTTGTACAACCTGTGATAACAGCCTTTGTCGGGAAAAAATTGAGTAGGGGGCAAAACATCCGGCGGCCTCCGATAGATTTGGAGGGTACATCCGGGGGCCTCCCGATACATTTGCCCTAGGCATGTCCACGGGTCGGACCCGCCGGGTCATGGGTCTGGGGAGGGTGACCCGGACCCGTGTAACTGGCCGACCCGCCGGGTCGACGGGTCAGACCCGGCAGGTCGACGGGTCGGCCAGCTCATTATTAAAAAAAAAATGAAAATAAACTTTAAAAAATAACAAAATAAATAGAACATAAATATTGGACTTAAACTTAAAAAAGGAGAATAAAATAAACTAATAAAAAATAGGACTTAGACTTAAAAAAAAGAAAATAAACTAATAAAAAGAGGATTTAAACTTAAAAAAATTGGACTTAAACTTAGAGTTTAAGTTTAAGTCCAATTTTTTTAAGTTTAAGTCCTCTTTTTTTAAGTTTATTTTTTTCTTTTTTAAGTTTAAGTCTTAAACTTAAAAAAAAAAAAAAAGGGAAGAATTGGGCTTGAACCGGAATCCCGGTTGCCTACGTATCCTCTCGGGGAGGAGGAATCAAAGCCCACGTAGTTCTCTTACCTTTGTTTATATCCCCGATTGGCCCTTACCTTAGTCGGACTCTCCCGCCGATACATCCGATGGCGTTTGTTGTCGCTCGTCGTCATCTTCGTCGCCTTCCTCCGCCGAGAGGTTGTTCTTTTGTGTTCGCATTTCCGCTTTCCTCCAATCGGCTAGGAGGACTTGTGCCTCCAACGTCTCGGGCAACATGTTTGATCTCGTCGGATCGAGCACCTTTCCACTCCGGCTAAAGGTTTGCTCAACCGCTACCGTTGAGGCGGGAACGACGAGAATTTGTGCCGCGATCCTTGAGAGGGTAGGGAACCTCATTCTCTCCGGTCGGCTCCACCATTCTAATATGTTGAAATCCTCCTCTTCTTCGTCATTGGCAAACTCAAAAGAAATCGTTAGATATTCGTCGAGTTCCGAGTTGGAACTCGACGTGGTTTTTGCCCTTTTCGGGCCAAACAAATCTCTAGCCATTGATTTAAATTTAGATGAACTTGAAGATGAAGAGCGAGGAGGGGTTGAGAAGATTGACCTCGATCGGAAACACGATATTGAACCAATAATTCATCAAATAATTTTTTAACATTAGCAATTATTGTAGAAACATGACAATCGGGATGTTGTTCTAAATCTAAAAATTCATAATAACTTTCTAAAATTTGTTTTAAACCATCCATTTTACGTCTAGGGTGTAACACAAATGCAACAAGAAAAACATCGGGAATGGTTGTATAATAAGCTAACCATTTACTTCGCATTGAATAAATAGCTTGTGAAATATTTTCAATTAAAAGGCTTTGTTGAATTGCAAATGCAATATTAATTGCTACATAACAAAATATGTTTGAAGTTGGTGTATAAACATAACTAAAAGTGTTAGTAGCATCATAAAAATGTTTGAAAACCTCCATTACATCTCTTGCTAAAACCCAAGATTCACCGAAAACAAAATCACCGTCAATATGTTGTGCGGCAAAACTACTTAAAAGTTCTCGATATTCATATGATTCGTAAATCATTTTGTAAGTAGAGTTTCATCTTGTACAAACATCTTTTGGAAATTTTTTTAGGATAAACGTTATTTTGTTTACAATATGCATACCATTTAGTACGTACATTTTTTTTAGACCAAAGTTCATTAAGAATATTTCGAATAGGTTGTACTAAATCTCCAACATATGCTAAACCGTCTTGAACACACAAGTTTAAAATATGAGCGGCACACCTAATGTGAAAAAATTTACCTCCAATCGTCGGCTTACAATAGTTGGTTAAATCTCTAATGGAAGCCGTGTAGCGGAGGCGTTATCAAAACCGATTGAAAAAACTCGTGAAACTAATCTATATTCTTCCAAAACATTTGCAATCAAACGGGCAATGTTTTGGGCGGTGTGTTGTTCGTTGAAAACTCGTAATGCTAAAACTCTTTTGTTTAAAATCCAAAATTTATCAACAAAATGACAAGTAATACCCATATATGAATTTTTTTGAAAACCGTCGGTCCAAATATCACTACAAATAGAAACTTGAATATCACCGTTGTCCATAAAATATTTAATCAATTCTTCTTTACGAATTTTATATTTATGCATCATTTTTCTTTTAGCGGTTTGGCGAGAAATCGGTTTATATGCGGATTGAGCATGATGTTGCATCCAATCATTAAAACCAACATTTTGTGCAAAACTAAATGCTAAAGAATCTACGGCCAACATTTCCGAAAATGCATCCATAGAAGAAGAATGATCATATGTAAATAGAGAAGGAGGTTGGTTAGAAGTAGAAGCGTACCCGGTAAGTTGTGTTTGCCCTCGTGCTAATCCCATTTTCTCGGGATGCTTGTTCCGGATATGCCTCTTGTAGTTCCCGTAGCCTTCTCCCTTTTTGTGCTTGTATTGTTCCGCACAAAAATTGCATTTGGCATAGAAAACTCCGTTGGCATCGGGAGCACCCTTTGTAAACCAAAATCGGAAGACCGCCGCCGTTAGTTGAGTGTTGTTCAACGGCGGCTCCTCCGGCTCCGGCTCCTCCGTGAATATGGTCTCGGATCCTTGGGTGTTGGGGAAAGTAGGTGATTCCGTGAAATCCTCCTCCTCCTCGAAGATCTCGTGATCTCCACTTAATAAGTCTCGCCTTAAATCCGAACCGGTTGGAGGACCGCTAACGGAATGCCGTCCTCGAATAAAACCTTCGCCGGATGAAGGACCGGCACCGCTAACGGAACGTCTTCCTCGGCTAGACATTTTTTTTTAATAATAGAATGTAGTTGATAAAATGAAAAATAAGAGAATGAGAATATGAGATTAGGAGAGTAATTGAATGTAAGAGTTGGAAATTATGGAGAGATTGAGAGAGTGAATAGATGATTGAATGATGAGAATTGGTGTGAGATGATATGAATTGAATTTGGGGTATTTATAGAATAGTTTTTAGGTTAGATTTATTAAATTATATTGTTTTTTTTTTATTATTATCAAACTAGCCGTTGTAACGGCTACCCAACGGCTATATAGCCGTTGGGATTTTTTTTTTTTTGAAAATCTAGCCGTTACGGGACGGGTCGACCCGTAGGGTCACGGGTAAGGATCTAACGACCCTTACCCGTGGACATGCCTAATTTGCCCCGTAGCCAAGATGGTGAAGGTCCAAGTCTTGTTGATTGTTGTATCCATTCGTCATTGGGAATTGCATCACAAGGATGTCATAATGACTTAGATTTTGATGTTTATATGAAACTCATTATGGGTTCATATTTTGTCACAATTCATGCAACCAACTCATGATCATTGGCATGGCTGCTTGGCGAGTGGTTCGGTGATTGACAACATGTCCAAGCCAAGGGAGTTACGGTCTGACCGTCCTTCGGCTTCGTAGATAGTGGGATTTTGTGACTCGAGTAGGACGAGTTGTCATCTTACACGTTGTTCTCCCCCAAGATGGCTAGTTTTTCTTGGCGGTCCCCGATCTCTTGGAAGACTAAGAGACAAATAGCATCTCAGATGTAAATATACATAAATGTGTGCGAGTTGAGAAGTAGTAGGATCAAAACCAGAAGCAATAGTACCCCAAACATTGAGGAATAGGTGAGGAGGGATATGAAGAGCCGAACAAGAAGACAATCAACTTCAATGTGTTTGGCCATTCCATGGAAGACCGGATTACGAGTGATATGAAGAGCAGATTGACTATCACAAAATAGAGGAATAGGTGAGGATTGAGGAGGGAACAAAGAGATCCTTCAGCAGACCCTTAATCCACAACAGTTACATGATTTAAATCTGTCTTGTAACCTATATACTCTTGAAATTAAAACGTGAAAGATGGATTAAATATAGGTCCGAACATAATCTGACCTTAAACCTGAACTTTAGAATTCCCTAAATTTGAGACCAATCCTATGACAGATTAAATTGGTCTAGGTACAGATTGGGCAGTCCCGATCAGTCCAGACCGGGTTTTAAACAGCCCTAGATAGTAGTCAAGGATGTATCTTGATCCAGGGAACATTTTTGCCGTTTCTTTCTCACCAAATGACGTTTTGATGCATAATTAGAGATCTTTTGGCAGATAAGTACTTGATTCCATAGATAGCTCAAATGGCTGCAGTCTTAAACTGTAAGAAGTTTAAAAATTTAGCTGCAGTAAAACAAGTATCTTGATCTGGTGAACATTTTTTCGACAGATTTGTGATTGTTAGCATTCCAGATTGTTATTGTTGGATCTTAAGAATACAGAAAATTTAAGCAACAAGGCAATGCAATTACACAAAAATTTAGAAGGGCGTGAATGTGCAGCATACAAAAATAGCTGGAAATAACTGCAGAAATATTTACATACTTCTTCCTGATATCACTAATTGAAAGATTTGCAAAACTTAAAGAACATTCGGATTTCTTTGTCTACATAGCATAGTGATACAAGATTCTGATTTCGACTCATGAGAGGAAACCATGAGAACAGATCTTTTTTTTGACAGCCATACCAATCACTTAAATACCACTAAACAAATTGCAACATGACATTCCTACAATACTTGAATAATGGATTATGCTACAATATGCTAGATAAAGATTTGGTTCATCAACAACAAACGTCTGCTATGAACTACAAACAGAACTACAAACTATAACATGAAAGACCAGTTAGTGACAGCAGAGATTTTTAACACTATCACATTCAAAATTAATCAAAAACACATACCACATAATCACATTGCTCCTCAGCAGTTCTGATTTCAGCAGAAAACCCAGATTCAAGCCCAAATCAAAATCGAGCCTTGACTGAAGGCTACAATGGTAGGTCAATTGCGTATTCAAAATGGGTTTTTCCTTGGCCTGCCTCTTTTCTTCTGTCCAGTAGTAGTAGTAGTAGCTGGGACAGTAGCTGCCGCCGGTGCCGGTTGAGGAGCACCTGCTGCGGCAGGTACATTCATCACATTTTCAACCCTGACTTGCGTATCCTCCGGCGGAGCTCTGGTGGGAATCTTTGCAGTGGTCGCCTCAGGTTCGCCGGAGAAAATTGGCGGCATCCAAGTCGGGAATGAGGCGGCATTAGTTGTCCCCTTTTTGCCATCGGCGGAAAACCCTAGAGGAAAGAACCCCCAACAGCAGTAGTATGCTTCCTTTCCCGGGACTCTAGGAGGAATAGAAGGGACAACCGCGGCGTGAAACGCCCTCTGGCAGCTTTGACACCTCAAGCAACAGTCCTCGTAAACCTTAGGGTACTCGTAAAGAACGTAGCAATACGGGCAGGCCGTCCAGAAATTCGAAACCGGAGGCGGAGGAGGAGGCGGAGCCGGAGTCCTGAAGCTGGATTCGGATTCGCCACCAACACCATCACTGCGATTACCTCCGGTGACAACCCTAGAGCTTCTCCTAACAGGCAATTTGCTTGGATCAGACACATTATTACACGGCCTAGGGGTTAACTCAACCCTAGAAAAGTGGCTAAGCTCGGCATCGAAGGCTGATTTCTTCGATTGGTCGGAAAGGACCGACCACGCGTCGGCGACGAAGCGGAAAGCGGAGTTTGCAAGAGGATACTTGTTCTTATCAGGGTGGAGGAGGAGGGCAAGGCGGCGGTAATTGCGCTTGATGAGATCGAAGTCATTGGATCGGCGATCTACCTGGAGGATGCCATACCAGTCGTGTTGCTGGTTGTTGTTTCCGATGCGCTTATCTCCGGCGATGAGGACGTCGCAGATGGCCACGATCTGGTCGGATCCGTCGAGAAAGGGCTCCGTTTCCTGAGCGAGGACGGCGAATTCGCGAGACCCCGTGAGATCTCGCGTCTCCAGAAGTTTCTCAGCGATGCCTATTAGCCTTTCGCCTTCCGACTGGTTGCCGGCAGTGGCCGATGGGTTCTCCATTCGCGAGATCCAGACAGAGGGGAAAGGTTTGATTTTGTGGGAAATGTGAAACTGAAATGAATATCAGATATATTAAACATTATATGTTGGGAAAATATCTTTAAATTTTTTTTTTTTTTTTGAAAATGTAAAGCGGTTCGAACCATTAGACGGAATAACCGTCAAGAATCACAAGAGAACATAGATACACAGAAATACATTATATATATATTAAAAATATATCCTTTTTTCTTCCTAAAATCATCCTTTCAAATCTTCATTTAGACTTGGACACGAGTCCATACGAGATTGATACCATCTTACATTTTTGGGTCTGTTTGGTATTGTATGAGAATTTTTTTTTAGATTTTTGGGTATGGAGATTGTTGGGGAAGATGATTGATGTGGTTTGTAAATTTAGTGTTTGATATGAGATTGTTGAGATAGGTTGTTTGGATCAGACAAATTTAGTGTTTGATGTGAGATTTTTGGGTATGGAATAAAAACTAATATAGTTCATACGTATACCCTTATTCATTAAAGTTTTTGGAATCATTACTTATAGTTTGAAGCAATTGGAGTAGAGTTTGATTGCTTTTGATCCCCTATAGGTAGTGTTCTAAAACACGCCGTCCATGGCCGTCTAGACGCTGGACAGTAGCCGGCCGGCCCGTTTTAGGCCAAAAGGGTGATGGTTGGACGGTTTTTTAAGAAAACGGGTTCGGTGCGGCCATTATACTGGCGGGACGGGTTTCTGCACAAACAAGACGGGGCGGGAAGGGTTAGACAGGGTGTGACGGGTTAGACAATGTTTCGGTGAAAACCCAACGGTCCCAACTTGCGACTCTCTACTCCAGTCTTCTCTCCCCGACGTGCGATAATCCCGACTCTTGCTTAGTTCCTCCGGCGACCTCGCTCTCCCCCTCCGGCAAGCTATTGGTTTTTCTTCTTTACTTCTTCTCTTCCAAGAGTCCTTTGTATTTGTTTTGTTCTGATTGACAAAAGTAACAGCGGAATGATGTTGGAGAAGAGGGAAGAGTATTCTAGGCTTTTATTATTTTAGTTTTATTACTATATAACACCCTAGTTTATGAAAATTTTCAATAAGATCCCAAACAAAACCAATTTTACATAAATCACCCTAATAATTACCAAATATACCCTAAATTATTAAAAAATTCTATATTGTGGCATATTTAATGTAATTTATCAAAATACGTCTTGTCCGTCTAGATTCCGTCTAGACGGAATCTAGCCGTCTAAACGCTAGACGGTGCCCCTCCGTTCCGTCTCCGTTTCACGTATTTTGGAACATTGCCTATATGGTAACAAAATGCGGGGAAACAAGTGCATTTTGCATTAAACCACAAGGAATGATTCCATAAATTTCATAAATAAGGATATACATATGGAATAAATTCGTTTCCATTCCGTTTCCGTTTCGGAGTTGGAACCAAACGGGCCCTAAGTATTTGCTAGCATCCTACGACTCTTTCAAGAAGATAAGCAACGAGACGAGTGCCATTGAGAACCCCATCTTGACAGCAAAGTGTATTTTCATGGGTAATCACCATAGCTTCCACAAGGCTTGCACCCGACAAAATGCGTGATGAATAGCCACCGCTCGTCTCCAAACCTGGATTATACTTCTACATCATCTCCTCATACTCGTCAACCAAACCAAGCCATATTTCATGGAGATATTATAAGTTTTCTACATACACTTTTTTCCATAAAATCTTCCTTCTTTGACACCAGCAAGTATATCAATGCATATTGATCGTCTACTTCAAATGCAGGCCTGCCTTTTAGATAAGCATTCAAGATGTTACCAACTTCGTCTCTCTCTGTCCCTTTGGGTCCCATTGGAGCCCAAATATCCAACAAATCCAATGACCATTGACAGCTTCTGAACAAGAAGCTTCCTGTAAAGCAAATCAGGATGGGTTCCGAGATTGTAATCCTTGTATTTGTCCATTGGGATCTCGAATGTCATGCCTCTCAACATTGCATCGCTATCCATCCACCGAATCCACAGTCAATCTCGCCATTGGAGCTGCCTAGACCTAGAGGCAAGTATCCCTTCTCAAATAGAAACCCCCCTATTTGGCTCTCTCGATGAAGCTCTGGTTGTCGAAGGTGTTGTTCATTACGCCGAACAAGTGGTGTGCAATAATGGCGAGAACCATGAAATATCAACATCGTTCTAATCAGTGACACCAGTAGCTCCAAAGGCACCATTGTTGGTGCTGATTCCGGTCGATCGGAGAAAAAGGAGACAACTTTGACGGAGCATCGTTGTAATCGGAGAGTGTTGGAATATTTGATTAAAATACCGAAGATGGAGAAATTGGATGAAGAAAATAACAAATGAAGAACAAGGGCTATAGGTATAAAAACAATCTATCCCCAAGAAGATTGGGCGGAAAAGATTGTTTTTACGGAATTTTTAGCAAAAAAATCTAATAAATGAATACAATCCTAAAACTCCAACTCATACCAAACGACACAATTTTTTCATCCCCAACAATCCCGTAAAAAAGAATCTAAGTGAATCCCCTAAAATACATTACCAAATAGGCCCTTCGTCTCGAATATTATATGTAGGTCAAGATCAGAATAGTTTTGTAGTTTTTAGGTTGAATTTCGTCGGATCTTAGTTCGGCGAAAATCGGGACGGGACGGGACTAAATCAATCCCATTTAGTACGATTGTGTAAAAAATGATGATGCGGAGATTGTAAAATCGCTACAACATTGTTTAAAAAGTCGTGCAAACTAAGAATAGTGAGTGCGATGAATGGAGTGTCAGTGGGGTGGGGAATCCCGATAATCGATGGGGACCACCACCACGGGGATGGAGATGATAGTCTCTCCCCGCTTGAGACAGGGAATGGGGATGAGGTAAGAGATACCCACCCCGATCTCCGCCCCGACCCGTTGGAGATTATCACGGGAATCCTCGATAAGTATATTAAATGGACAAATTAATGGTGATTTATAGTCTAAAATAAAATTTGCAAATATTTTTAATATTTTATGATTGTATTTTATCAAATTATGTTAATATTTTTTGATTTTATGTTAAATATTATTTATATAGATAAGTTCATATATTTCACTGTGGATTTACAAATGAAAATTTCAACAAGAAAACTCAAGAAAAATCCGACAATAATTATAAATGGGAAAATTTAAGGGGTGTTCAGCGTAACATTTTGAATAGCTTTATGTGAAGCTTGACGTTTTAAGAAAGCTAAGTAATGTTTGGTATGAAACAATTTGGTTTACTAGACTTTTTCTAATTTTGTTTTTAGTAAATGTAACTCTTGAGAGAAGAGTGTGCAGAGTTTGAAAATAAATATAAAAGATTGGGGTACATTTACTTAATTGAAACAATAAAAAGTCTATTTACTACTCTAATTTTTTCAAAAAGGCTTAGTTACCAAAATTGTCCAAAGTTTTTTTGATTAGCTTTTTTGGAAGTTTATTGAGTAGATTTTTGAAGTTTTTGAAAAGCTTTCCATGTATAGCTCTCGTTAGATTTTTCATTAGTTTTATATAAATTTGAACAATTTCTCCCTTAATTATAATAGAATGAGTTGGTTAAGTAGGTACCTTACTTAACATTGTGTATAAAGTAGGTACATTTTGTTTTGTGTTGACAAAGTAGACATCCTAAATTATAATAAAAAAGAGTTAATGCAAATTTTAAAAGAAATTACCATGTAAGTCAACCTTCTCTCTCTTATCTCAATTTAATTATTTTCCTAATTAAAGGTTTAAATAAATATGTTGCTACGACAAATAAGGAATGAGATAATAATAATTGATCCTAAAATCTATCCCTAATTATTTTCCTAATTAAGTATTTAAATAAATTTGCTCCCTAATTATTTATCTATTATAATTAAGGAAATATGTTGTAATTAATTCCGTGGTTACGTACATATGTTGAGTCTACGTAGTTAGTCATCCTTATGATATGTTTGTTAGCCCTTTTTTTTGGGGAAAATATGTAGGTGACTCATCCAATATAGTTGAGACGTGATATTTTTTTACATATGAACATTGAACATATAAATGTGTCAAGTTTCGATTGAGGATCCATGATGAATACATAATTTTTGCGACTTTCTACATAACGATTACGTTTATGTAGTACAAGTGTCTGTCATTTTGACAATGTTTGGTTACACAAATCCGTCATTTACACAACGTTTGGTTACACAAGTCTTTTATGTATTAACATTGTGTAGTTGAAATTGTGTAACTGAAATTATGTATTAACGTTGTGTAATTAAAATTGTATGTTAATATTGTGTATCATTAAAAGAATACATAAAGTTTAACTAGTCCATCTGGTATAAGGGTGGTAGGGAGGGTCAACTCATCCAAATTCGAATCCTACTTTTTTTTTTTGCCTCGTTAAGTACTATGTATTTATAGGATTGTATTTTTTTGGTAATTTTAACCCCAAAAATATACTTTTACAAAACACTCAATTAGTTTTTCATTAGATTTTCATACTTTATAGAACTCTAAAAAAACTACTCAAACAATTATAAAATATGCTAATTAAAGCTACCAAAAAAACTTAAACTATCCAAAAACCGTGTTTACCGAACATGCCCTAAGTGGGGACAGATGCCCGACAAGGATGGGATGAGTATAACCTTTAATCCCCGAGCGGGTATAAGGACAGGAATGGGGATGAAGATGGGATGTCACTCCCTAAACCGAACTCGCTCCGTTGACACCCCTAGTGATGAAGAAGTATAGAATTGTCGGACGACTCGGACTTGTAATTTAATTGTGAAAAATCAAATAAGCATGACTATTAGAGTGAAGAACGATGAAGTCGTTGTAGCCCTACTTTAAGAAGATGGTTGATGTTGTAAGGAAAAATTTCACAATAAAGCAAGGTTTATAATATTTTTGGATTTTGTAAGGTTGGATTCGATATTTTGGAAAATTTTCCAAGTGAAATTTGATGAAGGTAATCATAATAATTTCCAAGGAATCTCCCACAATACATTGCCCAATGTTCCCCTCACCGACCTCTCTCGGTTGAGTTTCATAATAATTGCCAACAAACCAGACTAGCATACGATGTTTTGCCACCCATGATCCGGAGCAAACTTGAGTGCCCAGATTAAAGTCTCACCTTCAGCGACCTCCACCTCTGGAGCACCATGCAAGCTCTTAACCGAGGCAAGTAGTAGATGGCCCGAAGCATCCCTATCCGCTACACCCACCCCACTCGCCTCCATACTCTTCATGACGTCGCAATTCATCTTCACTATCCCTATTGACAGTCATTCCCACGTGTCATTCCCAGCCCTCGGAGCAACAACGCCCAGATCGTTCAAACTCTTCAGAGAATTAAAAATCACACACTTCAACAAATTCCCTTCACTATCAATATCATCCAAGGGAGCTCGAACAACATACTCATTCCACACACCTCGATCCCAATCGACAAGGTCAATAACCTAGAGACCATCATCAGCAGAAGAAGGTCTAAAGATCGGTTGAAAAAGAGTTGGTTGTGGGTTCCAAGGATTGTTCTAAACCGAAATCATAGAGCTATTTCCGACACTCCAACAAATTCCCTTCCGAGGCATCTTTATCCCTTTATTAATACTCCTACGGGTGAAACTAGGTTTTAAGCTCCACGGGGCGCAGCTAGAAGGTTTCATTAGGGGTAATTCATGAGATATTTTTAAAACTTTTATAAATGTTAGGTTTTTGTTGTGCCTGAGAATTGAACGTACCAACTTGACAACTGAAATAATGTGAATATTATATCATCTATATGGAGTTTAACAAAATTCAATTGGGTCTTTGGCCCCCTCCAAACCCCCTAGCTATGCCACTGCACCGAGGCATGTAAAAAAGATCCATGCAGATAATATTTAGCTTTGAAAAAGCGAGAAATAAGAGACTATGGCTTTGTTAAAAGCATGCAACCATGTTTAGCTATCACAGCAGTATTGAAGGCTTTCATATCACGAAAGCCAAGTCTATCGGTCTTCTTAGATCGACAAAGCTTCTATCACCCAATTCAATGAATATTTCTTTTTTTGGGTGTAGACCCCAAACTAGCTCATCATTCTTTTGTATATAAAGGAATTGTCTGCATCACTGCTTTTAATAAGACTTACTTCCCCGCCCTACTCAACATAGACTATTTTAACCCTTAAGCTTCTTCCACACTCTTTCCCTAACGTTGACAAAAATCATCTTCTTTGACGTACCAACCATGTTAGAGAGACCAAGATATTTCTCGTGCCTATTAACCTCCCTAATGCCCAACAATGCCGGGTATTACTCCTCAAAATAGTGAAAACATTGCTACTAAAAGATATCTCGGATTTTGATAGGTTAACTTGTTTCACCTAACTCTTCTCCATAAATCTAAAGGATATATATTGACAATTTCATTGCTCTATTTATAAGACGCCTTAGCAAAAAGAACACTATGATGTGCAAAAAAGCGTTGAGAAATATGGAGAGCTGACGGAGCAGTTCTAATCCCCTAAAGATGACCCTCCACTTCACTTCGTCTAATAAGATTCGATAACCCCTTGACACAAATAAGGAACATAAAATGAGACAAAGGATCCGCCTGGCAAAAACCCCGGGATGGAACAATAGTTGAAATTGGTCTCCCCTAAAAAACTACTAAGAAAGTGAGTAAAATCACACACCGCATAATCAACTCAAACAACGTCCCATCGAAACCCATTACATGCATGTCTTGCTCAAGATATTGTCACTCAACTCCCTTATAAATCTTGTCCATATCCAACTTAAGAGCCATGAAACCCCATTTCCCTTCTCTCAGTTTCATATAATGAAAGATCTCAAAACAACCAACACATGATATATAATCAAACGTCCAGGCACAAAGACATTCTGATGAGGGGAGACTAACTCTCCCAAATAACTTTTTAAACGATTAGCTAGCTCTTCATCAAAAATCTTATAAATAACATTGCACATATTGATAGGTCTCTAGTCACGCATACTACAAGGATTATTAGTCTTAGGGATAAAAGAAATTAAAGTATGATTAAGAGAAGGGAAACATAACACTTTCAAATAGCTCGATAAATGAATCTAGTAACATCAGCACCCAAAATACTCTAGCATTAAAGATACGAGGTAGATAGTCAAAGAGAGGGATTGATGGCAACCATCATCCATCTCACTAGCCTGGAATTAACAAGTTGCCAGTGAAGATGATCTTTTTTTTTTTGGTGGGAAGGAGAGTCAGTGGTCTCCGGCGCATCTGGACGCGCTTTTATTAATATAAAAAGGGCTAAGTAGTCAGCAAACGGGGGATAGCCCGACCCCTAACATCATCCAAAAGAAAGCAATTAACACCCTCCGGCGGGTCACGCAATACAACAACCCCAAGGGGTAAGTTCATAGCAAAACTAGCCAAGATATCCGCAACTCTATTCGCCTCGCGGTAGGCATGACGAAACTGGATAGACCAATCTCTTTACAAAAAGTCATGGCACAAATTAACCAGACTGGCGAGAGGATGGTAAGGGGCGATGTTCTTCTTAAGGAGTTGAGTGACCAATTGGGAATCCGTTTCTAGGATCACCGATCGATACCCCGACTCCCAAGCAAGCTTTAGGCCGTGTACCACACCCCAGAGCTCGGCCATAGGGACAGTACACGTGCCTAAGTTAACACCGAATCCACTTAGCCAATCTCCCGCAGAGTTCCTAATCACGCCTGCCGCGGATGAGGATCCATCATCTTTCTTGGCGCCATCCGTGTTGATCTTAACGACTCCTTCTGGCGGGGGTTCCCAAGCAATATGAGTCACTCTTTGTGGACCTCTTCTGTTTGTCGGCGCTCTTCTGTTCCAAACAGCAATATACTCTCGAACTCGAACCAAAACAAAGTGGCTTCTCTCGTCTATAAAAGTTGAGTTGTTGAAGATCTTCGCGTTCCTCCACTTCCAACTCCACCATAGCCCAACTGCAAACAATTCACTCCAAAGACAAACATTACTATAGTTAGCGCGAGTAATAAGATTACCTCGAAGCCAAGATGCGAAAGGAGCCGTAGAGAAATCCGTCGTGAAATCAGTCGCATGTAGGGATCGCCACATGGAGCTAACTCTAGGACAATCACGAAAGAGGTGGCTCATAGATTCTGGTGCGCTACTGCAGCAACCACAGGTGTTCGTTGGGCTCAGATGACGCCTATGTCTCTCTAGATTACATAACACACCACCTTTAAGCATCTTCCACAAAAAGGTCTTGACCCTTTCTTGAACCCTCAGCCGCCACACTGCTTTGAAAACATCTTTATCGTTATACTGGAAGGAATCAAATCCCATGATCAAGCTATAAGCCGACGCAGTTGAGAAGTTCCCGTCCATCGTCAGGCTCCAGCTTAGTGCGTCCTTGTTGGTGAGCGGCTCACTGATGTCATATTCAATAGGGTTTCGCCCATCCAGTGAGATAGCCGCAAATTTGAGGAGGATAGAATAGGGTAGTTTCTCTCCAATAACCTGCCAGTCCCAACCTTGACCATCAATCCAATAAGACCGGACCGAGTTCTGTAACTCGTCCTCGTCTAAGCTGGAGAGGCAGTCATGACAGAGGGGTTCACTACCAACCCAAGTATTAGTCCAAAACCGTGTATCGTTGCCGTTACCAACAATCCAACGGGCTCCCCTAGTGACAACTTGCTTGACTCCTCTCGTGATCCCTTTCCAGACGTGTGAGGGAGCAACAGGAGCACGATCTGAGTTCAGATATTTGCTACACAGGACCTTGACCCAAAGGCTGTTTGGTTCCTGTAGCAATCGCCAACCCAATTTCCCCAGTAGGGCAAGATTAGTGCCATGCATGCTACGTATACCGAGGCCTCCTTGAGCCTTAGGTAAGCAAAATTCATGCCAACTGATCGTATGCATCTTTCTACGCCCATCAGCGGGACCCCAAATAAAGCTTCGACACACTCTATCAATATCATCACACACCGATGCGGGAATGGCTAAGGTCGCCATAGAGTAAACCGGAATAGAGGTGAGGACGGTCTTGGTCAAGGTAACCCTCCCTGCAAAGTTGAGAGTTTTGTTTCTCCATCCATTCAGCTTACTATTGATCTTGTCCAAAAGAGGTGAAAAGATATCCTTAGAGACCCGTCCTTGAAGAATTGGCACTCCGAGGTAATTTCCAAGATTCCGAGTAACTATCACTCCACTAATCCTTTCAATGCTGTCACAAGTATCTCTAGAAACATTAGGTGAGACGAAAATCTTTGATTTGCCAATACTCACCTTAAGGCCCGAAGCCTTGCAGAAAATCTCAATACATTTCATAATAACTCAAATCTGAGATGTAGAAGCTTCCGCGATAAGGGTGATGTCATCCGCAAAAAACAGATGAGACAAAGGAGGGTCATTCCTAACCAATTTGATAGGTTTCCACTCGCCTCTATCAACAGATTCTAAGATAAGGTGGCTCAATCTTTCCACACACAAGACAAATAAGTAAAGGGAGATAGGATCCCCTTGTCTAATACCTCTCTCCGGGGTGAATTGCTCCGTAGTTTCACCATTCCAAAGCACTTGCATTCTGACGGTGGTTACACATTCTTGTATCATTCTTCCCCAAGCTTCCGGGAAACCAGCTCTAGTGATCGTGTCCTCAATAAAGTCCCATCTTAGCCTATCATAAGCCTTCTCAAGGTCAAGTTTACGAAGCATCCACTTCTTCCCCGTTTTCTTCCTTCTCATAGAGTGAACTATTTCTTGCATGAGAACAATATTGTCCTGAATCAGCCGTCCTGGGATAAAGCTACCTTGAGTGGGACCCACCAGTTTCCCAACAATAGGCTGCATGCGTTGAACAATCACTTTAGAAATGATTTTATAACTGACATTACAAAGGGCAATAGGCCTGAATTGACTAATGAATTCAGGTTTTCCTACTTTAGCAATAAGAGAGATAAGAGTATCGTTACTTCCCTGATATAACTTCTGGGTGGAGAAGAAACGAATCACTTCCTCAGTCACAGATTTCCCTATGGAGCTCCAGCATTTTTGATAGAAAACCGGTTGGAATCCATCCACACCCGGGGCTTTATACGCACCCATGCCTCTAACTGCAGACCACACCTCTTCCATCTCGATGGGCCGCTGAATATTAGTCCAGTCGGCAATATCAACTCCAGGGAAGCCGAGAGTGTCGAGGTGAAGACGCTGAGGGACCAGTGAATTTCCAGTCCATACAATTGTCGGTAGAAATTGACCGCATGCTTCTCCAATTCGAGTTGGTCTTCGACCCATTCCCCACTCTCCATTAGGAGCCCCGTCACTTTATTCCGACTGCGACGGATGATGGTGGAGGTGTGAAAGAAGGAAGTGTTGCGATCACCTGATTCTAACCATTGTTCCCGGGACTTTTGGAACCAAAGGATCTCTTCTTGTTCCAATATAGTCTCAAGTTCCGTTTGTAAGCTCTTCTCCTCTTTTAAGACGGTGTTGGAATCATCAAGACCTCTCCTAATTTGTAGTTTCTCAAGTCGATCCAATGTCTCTTGTTTCCTGCGGAAGACATTACCAAAAACACGCCTATTCCAAATAATAAGAGAGTTCTTAAGAGAAATAAGAGCTTGACTGACCTCCGGGTTATTAAACCAGCACATCTCGACCATATGGTAGAAATCACCATGTGTCATCCAAGCAGCCTCAAACCTAAAAGGTCTTCGTTCGTTCCTACAAACAACAGTAGGGTCTAACGAAAGAAGAATAGGGGAGTGATCAGAAGAGAACCTGGCAAGATGGCGCACTTGACTATTAGGCCAAAGTAGACAGCCGTCCATGTTCATGAGAATCCGATCCAGACGTTTGAACACATTTCTTTTGGCGGACTTACCGTCATCCCAAGTGAAGTCCGCACCCGTATACCCAAGATCCACAAGTCCGTGGGTAAGAACGATGTCATTAAACTTCGCAGAATCAGCATGTAGCTTTCCCGAGCCACCTTTTCGTTCAAATAGGAAACGGATACAGTTGAAGTCGCCTCCAATAATAAGAGGTTCAGTGACCTTAGCCAATTCATGATTCAATTCAGTCGAGAAGGTATGACATTTGCTATAGTTCGGAGGTGCATAAACAACTATCAAATTGAACCTCTTGGATCCAACAGAAACCTTAGCGTGAATGAAACTGTTGCTATGGCATATCACAGTAAGATCCAGTTTGTCACTTTTCCATAATAACCACAACCCTCCTTCAAATCCCATAGCTTCCACACGGAAGCAGCCCGAATAGTTGAGATGGTCACAAACGGCTTGCGCCTTAGCACCCGAAGTACGGGTTTCAAAAATAGCTAAAATATCTACCTTGTGATGGTTGCACAAATATCTTATGGCACGTCGGAACCCGTTCTTACAAGCTCCAAACACATTCCAAAATAAGCAATTCATTAAAACGATAACGGAAAGGTGAGCCAAAACGACATACTTACTGGTCTGCTTGTGCATGCTCAAGTGAACCGGAGACATGCCCGCTTCCTGTCGTGTGATCTATGCTTGGGTTCTGCTACTGCACTTGAAAAGTAACTCCCTCCATACTTCTTAAATCATTGGTGTTATTACTCTCTGCATTGGACCTGATGATATTATTACCATCCATAGCTTCAACAACAGTAGAAGTGGTTTGAGGCTCCGGGATTACAGTACGAGTGACATTTTGATCACTCGGGGAAGCACTTCCAGGTGTTCCGATCCCACTGTCAGCTCCCCACTGGGGAAGTTGAGTGAGCTCCGGGTTATCTTGGCGTTGACATTTGGTTGCAACTATATCCTGTTGAATTTCTTCAGCTTTTTTCGCTCTCCAGGCAGCACGTCGAGCTGTGTTCTTTACTTTATTACGATTCTTTCGTTTCTCTTTCTCCTCAGATTTCGCTCCCGAGTTATCAGTAGCTATGGTTGTAAATACGATACTTTCTTGAGGTTGCATTCTTTTCTGTCCATTCACCTGTGTAACCTGCACTTGGTTTCGGTCAGAAACAATACCTGGAATTGGGTTTTCAGTCTGATTATTAATAGTGTGCTTGGTTCCACTGGATGAAGCTTCCTGGCTCTTGGACGCCTGGCCCACTTTTGAGGGGCCCATCGTCGATTGGTCCACATCAACTGACTTTCCTTTATCATGCAATATAATACTCTTTCCTTTTTGGTTAGGGCTTTTTGAAACATTTCCTTGCGTAGAGTTATTGCCTACCCTAGCACCATGATTTGCCGACCAGGATTGTTCCCCATGTGATTCTTTCCTTTCTCGGTTTTACCACGTCGTGCCACCAGCATCCATAGTCCGAAGCCAGTATCATCGTTCAGGGGTGACGGTAATGGGGTCGGGGAGTTGGACGGGGGTTGGTGAGCACTAGGGTTTGAGTCTCCTGTAACCGCCTCAGTTGTCTGGTCATCTTTACTTCCATTATTGGAATGTGGTTCCCCATGTTCACAGTGGGACGCGTAATGTCCATACCTCCCACATTTATAACAGATGACATCTAACCCTTCGTATTCCACTGGACATCTCATGCCATTGATGAAGATCGCTTTTTTTAGAGGACGACTGAGGTCGATTTCTACACAAATCCGCACAAAGCGTCCCCTATGAAAATGCAATGTTTTTGGGTCAATTGTTATCGGCGAACCCACTCCTTCCGCCATCTTCCAAATAACGACTTCATGATACCATTGAATTGGAACTCCCGTTATTCGGACCCAAGTAGGCGCAGAGGTAATGGGGTTGGAGGTTATAAAATCCGGCGACCATCTCTTCATGATGAGGCATCTCCCGAAAACTACCCAAGGTCCACCGGTTAAAATCATCATGAGCTCATTCTCACTACGGAATCTGGCTAGGAAATAGCTATTATCCAAATCAATGAGTTGCATATTTTCCCCGCAATTCCAAAGTTGTCTGATCTTCCGCTCCATCACTAGGAATGCGATTGGGAAGCCCAACACTTTGAAGACAATCGATTGTCTCCATCTGTTTTCTAATTCTTCTGTGACCTTTGTATCAACAGTTATAACCGGATCTCCATCAGCGCCAAAAGGGTAACTTACCGAAATCTTGTTCTGCAGGTCCGCCTTATTGAGTTCACTACCAGAAGTTGGGAACTTTTTCATTCCTCCTAGTACTTCATTCCAGGGTCGCGCATTAGAACCCGAAACAATCTCCAGGCCCGATGCTTCAGAAGTAGAAAACGCCGGAGTAGGTGTGCCCGCCGGGGTTGCAACAACTTTGACACTTTCCTGACTTATCATAATGTTGACACCTACCTTGCTACCAGTATCGGTAGCCTGCGGTGTCGTTGATTGGGATACTTCAGTTCCGTCTTCCATCCCAGAGCCTATGGTAGGGTTATCTGCCCCCATACCACCAATTTCGACATTTGGCACAGGTGAAGACTGAGGGAGAGCAACTGCTTCCCCCATAACCGAGTCCACGTTTACGTTCTCATTCTGTTCGAGGCCTTCCATTGAGTTAACCACCGCAGGAGGTGTTTCCTCCGCCATCGTTTGCCGGAAAAAGCTCGCTAGTTCCTCGCCCTAACCTTTTCGCTATTAGGTTAAAAGAGAGCTTTTTTCCTTGTGTTGTTTATCTGAAACACGTTTTCAAAAAATTGCAGTGAAGATGATCTGAAAATATTGACGTTGGTTCTTTCATTTTGTCTTTAGTAAGGTCAATCATTCGGTGTATTTTTTACTATTGAATAATATTGAACTAATCATTTAACTGGCATGATTCGAAGGATGTATGTAATACGTGATGTCGAAGTAATTAAAGACAATTGGTTGAACCAAAAGGTGACGGTGATCGAAGGAGTTAGGGCAGTCAAATATGATCAATTAGAGATTGAAAAACCAAAAACTTGCTTATTATCGATTAATTGAGGTGTTTTTTTTTTCTTTTATAAAAGAACACAATTTTTTTTTTTTGAAGAAGAAGAAGAAAAGAACACAATTGCATACACTAGACGACACACCTTTTAATGAATCGAAAGATCAAAAAAAATCTACAGACGAACAAACTATCATGAAAAATCGTAACAAACAAAAAAAAACAAATGAATACTTTAAGGTGCATCAAGTAGACCCGGAAGCAAACATATCTTCAAGGGAAAGGAGAATGAGCCGATCATAGAAGAGCGGAAGGTGCAAATAGTATTGAGGTGTTTAAATACAAGTTAAAATATAATGAATAACAACTACATAACAACTAAAAGGTACAATCTAACAACCAGGAATGATTGCGGTTATACGATATTCAAGATTTTTAATAGAGAATTTTCTCTTGGTACCCATGAGATATTGACTTTCACTTTTGGTATCTACAAGTTTTCAAAAAATTTCTTGGTGTCCCCAAACTTTTAAAATATTGAACTTCGACAATACCACCTGTTGCTAAAAAATCTTATATGTATTAAAGGAGAGACTCTTTTTGCCACGTGTCAACGCCACGTTTATCGAAGTTAAAAAATTATTTTTAAAAAGCTAATTAATTAAAAGTTAAATAATTAGAAGATTTACTAAAATAATTTAAAAAACTAATTATCTTTAGAAAACAAAAAATTATAATTGAACTTTTTTTTTTAAATTTCATATAATCTGACCAAATCCGAAAATTTAAACCGATTTTGTTTTAATAGTAGATTTTACAAAATAAATTAAAAATGTAATTACAATTTTCATGTTTAATTTTATTAAATATTTACCAATTCTCAACTTTACTTATGGGATGTCGTAAACTAAGCTTCCTTAATGTAACAAAAAATTTGCGGGTATAATAATATTTATTTGTAGAATAACGTTATATCTTGACTTTTTCGACCTATAAATATCATCTATTGTTAGTCCAATTTTCCATAAAAATTAATAAGGTGATAACTTTTATCCATATATTTATGTATTTAAAAAAATTAAAAATAACATAATATTATATATAATTCAATATTGTCAAAACCCGCACAATGTGCGGGTATTACACTAGTTTATGAAGTAAAAGAAAGGAGGTTAAATTCTTCGATTTTATTTGTAAATAATTTTTTTTTACATATTTTTACAAATTATATAAAAGAAACATACTTTTCCTCTATTTACTTTAATAAAAAAAAAATATGTTTTTCACTTAAAACAAGTTAATCTTTAAAACTTTCTTTTTATAATCTTTATTGAAATATATATATAAATTAAAAGAAAAGTTAACAAATGGTCAAGGGAAGAATGTTTTAAAAGTGTGAGAATACTAATTTTTTTTTTTAAAAAAAAAGGTAGTTTTGGTAAGTATATATTTTTTATAATGGTGTATAAAATGTACACTTATTCTAATAATTAATTAAAAAAGTAGTTGGGTTTAAATTAATTTTTTTTATTAATCCTAGGAAAAAGGAAGAAAAAAAATCATATACCCAACTTTTGTAATCAACTTCACTCACTTGTTCAATTTCCCGAATCCAAATTCGATTATCCAATTTAAATACCCGATTTTAGTTATCCAATTAGGTTACCTATTTTTCAATAACCCAATTTCAATTATCCGAAACAACTTACCCAATTCAAAAAGGTGGGTACGTAAAATTTTTTTCCAACTAATTATTTTATTTTTCCTTCTACTAGAATTTTGCATACCTTGCCTTCAAATCCGAAAATGAATGTAATGTATTTTCTCTCCTCATTAACAATTTTTTTTAAATAAATATAAATTAAGGGCCCGTTTGGTTTTAACTCCGGAATCGGAAACGAAAACGGAATGAAAACGAATCTAGTCCATATGTATGCTCTTGTTCATGAAAATTTTTGGAATCATTTCTTGTGGTTTGAAGTAATTGGAGTTGAATTTGATTACTTTTAACATCCTAGAGGAAAACAAAATGTGGAGAGTCAAGTGCATTTTGCGTGAAACCACAAGAAATGATTTCATAAAGTTTCATGATAAGATGTACTTCTATCTTATATACTAAAGCAGCCCGTGAACTTTCACTTGACACAGTTTTGTGCAGTCACCTCATCAAATATACACATGTCAACTCTAAGATCCTAACAAACTCTATTTATTTATTTTACTTTAAATGTACAATTAACATTTCCCCTTATGTTATATAATAAATATCATTAGAATTTACTTTAATTTAATTATTATTCTAATTCCATTTAATTTTATAATATTTATTAGTTCGTTATTATATAATAAAATAAATTAGAATTCATATTCTAACAAGTTTTATTTAATTTTATTTATTATTAATTATATATTTTATTTAATTTTAACTTTTTCTAAGTTATAGTTTATTAGTCGATAATATATAATAAAATCCATTAAAACTTACTTTAGTTTTATTATTATTCTAACAACATTTCATTTTATTTTATTTTATTTATTTAAAATTATGTTGTTTAATTAAAATTTTTTTTTAATTTAACTTTTTCTTAATTATAGACTATTAGTTCTTTGATATATAATAATATTCATGACGATTTACTTTAATTGATTATTATTATTATTATTATTATTATTATTATAACAATATGTTATTTTATTTTATTTATTTTTATATATGTTTTAATTATTTATTTTGTTTAGTTTAAACTTTTTCTTAATTATGGTTATTAGTTCATTAATATACATTAAAAAATTGCAAGATCATGAATCAATTTATTACAAAATTCATCTAATTTTATGAAAGTATATATATTTTTTTATCTCTAAATTAATTTAATAATCCAATTGACATATACAGTTAGTTACAAATTTAAAATTAGTTATTAAAGTTTAGTAATTTTTACTACCGTACCAAATGTAACTAGTTGTAGGTTTTTATATATATAAACTAATCATATAATCTTCATAATTAAACTTAATACTTACTAACAAGTCGATTGAATAATTTGTTATTTTACAAATTTGAACATTTCAATACTATTATTTCTAACCTTATATTTAACATGCAAACTTTGAAATTAGTATATTATGATAAAAAATAATTTTTATTATCACATCACATAGAGTAAAAATTTAACCTATAAACCTTGAAATTAGTACATTTAACTATTATAATTCAACAAACCCCACGCAGGGCACGGACTTGAAAACTAGTATGAACTAAATTCTTTTTCATTCTGTTTCTGTTTTCGGAGTTGGACGGACCCTAAAAGTACATGCTTAATCTATGCAATAAATTAGAAATTATACTTAATCTACCCATTTAAAAAGATAACTCATTCTTTTATAAAACAATTCGAACATATGAAAAGGAAAATGGTCCATTGCTGTGTAAATTTCCACATAAAACTTACATCAAATAATTCATAATAAATTCCACGTAAAATTTACTAATCTGTATCAATTAAACCCATTAAAAAACCTTCAACCAAACAACTTGATATAGATTATTTTACATCAAATAATCCATAATAAATTTCACATAAAATTTAACCCCTTTTAAATTTCATCTAAATTAATTTTCAAAATAACCTCCATCTACTACCAAACACACCCTAAATTAACGTGAAAGGATTTCAAATAGTTAAGTAAATTTCCTACGAAACTTCCAAGTTCCAAAGTTCAAATCTTTTTGTTATAACAAAATCTGTACTCAATAAATAAGGCGACTAGAAACCTCACGAATTCAGCGATCGAGGAAATAAATAGCGATATTATTTTGCAGATCGATTCGATTAACCTTTTACTCGAGAAAAATGCAAGATATTTTGTTAAATTTAAGTTCAATTCACCAAAATAAATTCAAAAACCAAGTATAAAACAATTAAACAAAAGAAATTCCAAGAACTTGCACGCCACGAAAATACACCCACAGAAATCGAACTTTCCACACACTTGATTCCTTCAAAAACCCTACACACAGATATATATACGCATCCTTAATCAAGCTCAAATCAACCAATTTTGAAAAAAAACATTTCTAAATCTCAAATAATCTCGATCAATCTCACCATGAAAATACTTCGACATTCAATCCCCATTCGATTCCTCGAAGAAACTGAAGTTGATTCGAAAGCCATAAGCGATCTACAATCAAGAACCCTAATCACCGTCTTCCTCGTACTCTTCCTCGTAATCATGTACTGTATTCTCTGGCTGCTAATGCGCAATTGCGGCCGATCTGTAAATTGCCCGAACAATTGTTGCAAAAGTGGCGATAGATACAGTGTGTACAAGAGCGTGCTTGATACGCTCCCAGTGATGAAGTACACACTTACGTCATCATCTTCAACCTCGCATTTTGAGCCTGGAGTCTGTGCAATCTGTTTGGGCGATTACGAGAAAGATGACGCAATCCGGTTTATGCCGAGGTGCAATCATTATCTGCATAAGGAGTGTCTCGATGAGTGGCTTTTGAGGTCGTTTAAGTGTCCGATTTGTAGGACTTTTGTGACGGAATTGAAGATTGATCGGCTTGAGAATGATGAAATTCGTCGAATTCGTGCTGCCAACGTTAATGTTTGTCCTCCATACACGTCGGCTGTCGTAAGATCTTTGATCTGATTTTTTTTGTTTCATTTTTCTAGGTTTCTTGTTTAGATGTTGGAAGAGTGTAACATTTTTTTTGGTCGGCGGCTATAGAACTAGGGTTTGTTCCATTTTTTGAAAAAAAGAAATGATAATATTTTTTAAGAAAAAGAGAGATAATATATTGCTGTCAAAGTATCTCATTGACACAGTTGTAATTGCAGATTATCTACTAAACTGTTCATGTTTTGTGAAATTGAAATAATTCATATTTTATTTTTTGCAATTTCTCTAATAGTTAAGATAAATTGACCAATTAATTTAGTAAATGGGTATTTTTAAAAATAAGAATCCGTTTGAAATTACTAAGAATAATTTTCGGTAATAAAATGTTATCGAATCAATCAGTAATTATATTTATAGTAATTTTTTTATATCTCTTAAACATTTATTTCTGTTTTTTATGCCCGTTTAATCAAACGGACATTAAGGGGTAATAATTCGCGGTAATAATTAATTGATTCATTGTCGGCTAATTTCGTACGCAAATAATTTTCGTTATAACATTTTATACTTTATTTAAAAAATATAAAATATATCATTATATTCTTCATAATTCTTTTTTAACTTCATTGAAAATCAGAACTATCGAAGCACTATTCCCTCTCGTTCTCCATAGTTCTTATACGAGATTTAAATTTTTGGTTCACAATATATGTTATTATAGGTATAGTCAATATTTAAATCTTCCATGAATAGAATATTACCTATTTTTTTATCTATTATTTGTATTTTCAAAATACTGTACCGTCTCTTTTTATTATAGTTATTGAGAATCGGAAAAATAGTAATTAGCAAGATAAATGTGTATGATAAATACCAAAATTGCTAAAATGACTATTTTTTTAACAAAGTTTATATTATACTGAGACTCTGAGAGAGTATTATTTATACCAAACAAGGTATATTTTGATAGTTAATCATTACTTGCTGGACAATAATAAAATGGGTACTTTTAGAAAATAGTAAATGGAAAAGATAGTCAAAAGAATTTTCAAATCTTAATTTGGTTGTGAATTAGAGCATGCATGTATGATTAATTAAATTTAACATGCATTTGCCCCAAAATAGTTATGATGTTATTCTTGAATTAAGCAAATATGCTGTCATCTTAATCTTCTCCCAAGATTGCTCTAATATTTAGTAAATGCACACCGATTTATATTGTATATTCCACTGAAATAATTACTAGCTGGTGATATGTTAACCCATTTAGGGCCCTTTTGGTTTAAACTCCGAAAACAGAAATGGAATGAAAACGAATTTAGTCTATATGTATATTCCCCATGGTTTAATGAAAAATACACTTCCTTCCTTATATTTTGTTACCCTATAGGGTATCAAAAGTAATTAAACTCTCATCCAATTACATCCAATTACTACAAACCAAAAGGAATGATTCCAAAAATTTATAATGAATAAGGGTATATGTATTGACTAGATTCATTTCCATTCTGTTTCCGATTCCGAAGTTAAAACCAAACGGGCCCTTAGAAATATCAACTCATCTCACACCAATTTTCTGGTAATTTTAAAAATTATATTTTTATTCGCGCTGATATTTGTTTGAAACAATTTGGTTTACTATGTTTTTTCTAGTTTTGTGTTTAGTAAATGCACCATTTGAGAGAAGAATGTGTAGAGTTTGAGAATAAATACAAAAGGTTGGGGTATATTTATTTAATTAAAACATTAAAAAAAACTAGTTACTACTCTAGTTTCTTAAAAAGACATAGTTACTAAAATTGTCTTTTTTAAGTTGAACAACCTTCAAGAGTCAGACAAATTGTCAGTAAAGTATCCTAACTCAATCTTCTATAAGAGAGTATAATTTTATTTGAAATAGTTAACTTTTACTTCTTGTTATTCCAAACACAAATATGGTAATACAAATTGTTTTATAGGGAAATTCAAACTTCTTGGTAAAACAAATATTTTTTTTAAGTATAAGTGATGTCGAAATACGGACAACCATTTACTACTTACTTTGAAAGACATTGTGAAAATTCGAGTTTCACCATTGAGTAACTGCTTAAAAATCTATGTCGAAATTTGTTAGGATAAATAAGGAAAATTAATAAGATTCGGCATTGGGCGTGTCCACCTGCACCAATCCGAAGTTGCTTAGCCCGTGATATGTTGTGAAAGTCGTAATTTGTTGTCCTTTCATTTAGCATTTCCGTTTGATAATGAAAAGGAACCAATATCTTCTTATGAAATACATGATAGTTGTGTAAGGTCTTAGGCCTAACTTAATTTGAGGTTACAAGGGTTTATTATAGATTATTATGTTATAGACGATGTTATCAAACCTGAGGTGTTTAGTTGTAGATAGAGATATAAATTATATTTTTAATTAGATCATATACTAAATTATATATAAAGAAACCTAATGTACTAAAAAAAATACGCAACTAAACCTCATATATTAAATTATATATATATATAAACTTTTTGACCTCATAATCTTCCACTAAAGACAAAGAGTGTCTTAGGTGTGTTTGGCACGCTATTTACATTAGTGTTTTCTAGTGTTACTGAGTGTTTTCTAAGTTAACGAGTATTTTGCGCTGATAATAACACTAGTGATAAGTGTTTGTTGGTCCGTTTTTGAAAGTGTCCCTCCCGCAAGGGTTTATGGATTACACTAGTGTTTCGGTGATGTAAAAGACTTTTTTGCCCTTAAATTTAAACCAAATTTACAGTATTACCAACTATATATTCACAAATTTCTTGTCATTCATCCGCCATTCTCACCCATCTGTGTGAAACCCTAGCCCGACGAGTAGTCTGGAATCTCCATCGTGACTTCTGTTCTTGCGACCTGCCTCTTCGTACTGCATTCGAAATCCAAGGTAAGCTACCATTCTCTCGTTTTTGTTTGATTCCATCGTTTGTCTGTCGTCCTACATCTACAAACCCTATCCCGACGAGTTGTCTGATTCCATCGTGTGTGTCTTTTCTTGCTTTTGTATCTAATTTGTCGAGTGTTCATTGCTTTTGTCGAATGTTCATTGCTTCTGTAGCTAAGTTGTCTGGAACTGAACTGCATTTGCGACCTGCTGCTTCTGTCAGAATTTTCGGTATTTGTCGAGTGTTCATTGCTTCTGTATCTAATTTGTCGAGTGTTCATTGCTTCTATAGCTAATAATGTGAACTGTGTATTCTTGCGACCTGCTGAACTGTTCATTGCTTCTGCATCTAATTACAATTGTGATAGGTAACATAAGTGAACTGGATATTCTTCTTGAACTGTGCTTGCGACCTGCTGCTCCCAATTGTGATAGTTAATTACAATTGAGGTTGCTATGTGATAGCTATGACATTGCTGTTCTTGCGACCTTCTGTATCTAATTACAGTTTAGGTCTAATTTGTTAGTATAAAACTTATCTTCATAGCTAATTTGATAGCTAATTAAAATTTGAACTGAGATTGGTGTATAGAGAGCATATTAGTCGAGTGTTAGCTAATGTGAATTGTGATAGCTATGTCATTGCATCTAATGTGAACTGACATATGGATATATAGAGCATATTAGTTGAGTGTTAGCTAATGTGAACAGAGATATAGATATATAGAGCATATTAGTCGAGTGTTTTTAGCTAATTAAAATAGAACTGATTCCATCTAATGTGAACTGAGATATGGATATATAGATGCAAAACTTAGATATGGATATATTATAAGCATATTAGTCGAGTGTTAGAACTGTTGCTCCCATTTATATTTTGAGTTGCTGCTCCTATGTTGATCTGTTGCTCCCATTGCTGCTCCTATGTTGATCTTCATAGCTAATTTGATAGCTAATTAAAATAGAACTGAGATATGTAAATAGAGAATATAGTGATGATGAAGTAAATAACTAATGTGATTTGTTATTGTTGATATATATACTCATTTTGTTATTGTTTGTAACTTGTAACTTGTAGGTGGATGATAATAATGTTTCGCAAACTCGAACTAGGGGTCCAAATTTTCTTTGGACATTTGAACTAATAAGAGTTCTAGTGTCAATTTCAATTCAATTTCAAAAGAAAAGTGGGAGAAAGCAAGCTTACAATTGAAAGGACATAACGTCTACGTTTATTAGTAAGACTAGGAAGGATGGTGTTAATGAATTTTGTCGAAACAAATTCGAATCAGTGAAAAAGGAATACAAGGCCTGAAATATGCTTAGGAATTCCGAGACCGGTCTAGGTTGGGATGAGAAGACGCGAATGATTACGGCTTCAAATGAATGGTGGGAGAGGAAGATAAAGGTAATTTCATATTTATGTAATTTCTATCTTATATCTTCTTGAAAAAATGTGAATACATGTTGTCTAACTTGATGTGCTTTTAATGTATTGTAGAAAGATCCAAATTGTAAGAAGTATAAGAACAAGGGGATGGATGTGAAGTATGAGGAATTGTTGACATCACTGTTTGTTCGTAATGTAGCTACGGGTCGTCTTGCTACTTCATCTGGTATGATTCGTGAGGCAACTCCGGACCGTATCTCGCTTGCAGCTGATGAAGAAACAACTTTAGGTGAAGATGACGGTGAAGGTGGTGTTTTTTTCCGTAATTTTGTTGGCACTACAAATGAATGTGGAGGTTCTACAAATGCAGATGATGAGCCATTTCAATTTACAGAACCACCACCGGTAAGTAAGGGTAATAAAGATAAGTGTCCGATGAAGAGGAAAAGAAGACAATCAGTTGGGTCTTTCAAGTTGGAAGCCTTTTTGGAACATTCACAAGAAAACAGTGACAGATTGATACCAGTACTCCAAGAAAAGGTAAATTCCAAGGCAAGAGATGAGGAGAGAGTGACTCAAAGAGGGTTGGATGTTGTTAAAAGGATGGTTCAGAATAATTTGGTTGAGAACTGAAGTCCACTGTGGTGTTACATCATTTTGAAGACTAACATTAGGAAGGATATGAATATACTGCTCAACCTGGATACTGATGAGGAGAGGTTGAATTGGTTGACATGAGAGTATGAGCGATCATTGATGTAGTTGTCCGGGTGATAGTTTTATTTTATGAAACTACTTTACGTTGAATTGAGTTTGTTCTGTTGGATTATGTATTGGTTGAATTGTGTTTGTTTTATTTTATGAATTGGGTATTGTTTGATTTGAGTTTGTTCTATTTTATGAATTGAGTTTGTTCTTGCACCATTCTTTACTAGTACTCTTATCTGCACATTTTATTTCAGGTTTTAAATGTCAAGTTCTAGTACTGATAGCCGTGATAGTGACGACAATGAGCGTAGAAAAATTCGACGGTTCAACATAATTGAGTCTCATCAAGAATTGCAAAGACAATATGCCATTGCTACCGATCACTACTACAAGCACATATACAAGGAGCCTTGTTACACTGAGAACGATCGGGGGAGACTTTGGATGGAGGAGATCTTGAACGGTCATCACATTCAGACAATGAACATGTTCAGAATGGATGCTGAAGTTTTCCAACGTTTATGTGACGAGTTGGAGCATAACTATGGCCTCACTTCTTCTACAGAAGTCTTGGTAATTGAAAAAGTTGGTTTGTTTTTATACACCCTTGCACAAGGGTGCTCAGTTCGTGTTGTTGTTGAACACTTTCAAAGGTCAACCGAAACTGTACACCGCTCATTCCACAGTGTACTGAACTCTATGACCGGACGTGGACATGAAGGGTGTGGACTAGCCGGTGATGTCATCCGACCCCGGAACCCAAATTTCCCTAGAACACCATCGCACATCACAGTTGACCCGAGATACAAGGATTACTTTAAGGTAAACACATATATAGGTATTTTTTGGGTCAATTGATTTATTTTTTAGTGGAAATAACAACCCATATTTTCAATTCAGGATTGTATTGGTTGTCTGGATGGTACTCACATTAATGCATGCATTGAAGAAGTTTCTCAAGTTCCGTTTGTTGGAAGGAAACATATTGTTACTTTCAACGTCCTTGCCGTATGTGACTTCAATATGTTGTTCACATTTGTCTTGTCTGGTTGGGAAGACTCGGCTCATGACGCCAAGGTTCTCGAAAATTCAATTTGCAACCCCGATCTCAACTTCCCACTTCCACCTCCAGATAATTACTATCTTTGTGACAAGGGTTATGCAGATAGACCGAGGTTCCTAGTTCCATATTCAAAGACTCGGTATCACTTAAACCAGTTTGACAATGAGCCTCCTAGAAACAAAAAGGAAGAGTTTAACAAGGCACATTCTTCTCTGAGAAGCTGCATTGAACGTTGTTTTGGCATCCTAAAGAAGAGATGGACGTTATGATCTGTTATGCCTTGTTACCCGGACTACACCCAAGTTGACATCCATCTTGCTTGCTTTGTGTTACACAACTTTATTCGTCTATACTCAGGGTACGATGACTTGTCAGAAGATGACGATGAGTTGCCAACGACAAGTCAAGATGAGGTAGAAGAGGTGGAGGAGACCAATGAGAATGGAAGAGGAATGGGTCATATTCGTGATCGTATTGCAATAGCAATCTAGAATGCAAGAAGGAATATGTAATATGTTTGATATATTACCGACATTGTCCAACTTTTATCTATGTACTCTTTTATGAACAATTCTCATCACTCAAGATTTAAAACACTCTTTTATGTTGTAGGTGACACTATTTTTAAGTGTTTAATTTTATAATTTGTAAACATTTTTAGTCAAAATTTACGTCCGTGTATAATGAAATTGCGTATGTGTTAGCAAAGACAAAGCCAATACCATTTATAATAAAAGTACTACATTGTTGGTTCATGGGTAATAGAACCCTATTAGTACATTACATAACAAGTAATTGAAACCCCACAAAGTAAACCCCTAGTAGTACATTACATAACAAGCAATTGCAACCCCACAAAGTAAACCCCAAACAAATGATCGTAAACAATTTTCCGTCAGGAGTTTTTTGTTCAGCTGTTTCTCTTTTTTAAGTTCTTCTTTTAATGCCTCAATCATGGAAGCAACATCCCTTTACCACATGCGTACTACTCGAACTTCATAATTCAATCTTCTCCTCTCTTCACGTAGTCCTTGCACGAAATTCCTCAAACTTGATGAACATCCACTATCATCAAATGCATACATTAGCATCTCATCTTCGATGGGATCATCATCTAACATGCATATATCACTCTTAAAACCGGAGTAGTCGTTCATTGCTACCTAACACACAACCATACATTGTGAAACATTTAGTCATGATTCACTCAAATGATAGCAATTGTCACATGCTTTCAGAAACTTTCATGGCATTTGTCACAAACTATCAGAAATTTGCCAAACACACAAATAGTGCTTGTAAAAGCTTTCAAAAACTTTCAGAAATTAGCATACCAAACATTCCACCCAAGTTTTGCTTTTAACCAAACCTCCAATCAACTCTTTAAAAATAATGTAGTCTGGATTGAACAAGATCTTTCTGCCATATTTGTTTGATCATTTTTCACAACTGTACCAGCATCTTTCATGTGTTATTACAAAATTGTTTTGCTTAAAGAGACTTGCTGTCAGTTATTAGCAAAAAAGTCACATCTTAGTGATACTGTCAGTTGTTGCAAAATCCCCCAACTAATGAAGTTTGTTTTACGGGGTACAAAATTTTCAGGGTGAATCTTCATCCCACCAACTTGATCAACTGCCTAACAAGATTTCAAGTTTAAGAGGATAGAAGATTGGGTCATTGATCTTCAAGAATGTAGACCGGTAGAAGAGAATCAAGAGATGGACGAGATGAATGAACTACATGGTCCACTTGATCAGGGGATTGCAGCCTCAGCTGCTAAAGTGGAGGCAAACTTGAATCCTAACATCCAAGCTTCGAAAAAATACATCTCTTCTCTAAGTGCAAGCGCAACTGCTGCTCAACTTACAAATCATAGTAGTTGTCCCATTTCTCAATGCCTTTGTTACCTTGAAGGTTGTTTACTTATCTGGGAATTCCATAGGTACGTCCAATTGACAACTAAGCTATGCTTTATATAGTTTCCCAAAACCCAGCACAAAAAATCTAAAATAAATTGGGGATAGAACAACTACATTCAGCACAATGACGATCATTCAAATGCCCAAAGATATGCATCAATCAGACAACAAGAACTCATAATCACCCATAAACTGCATCAATCAAATGCCCATAAACTAAAGAATATATGTCGAAGCAAGCACCGTTTAAGGTTGTAGGCATCAAACTGCATCAATCAAACAACAAGAACTCATAATCACCCATAAACTAAAGAATAATTAAGTCGAAGCAAGCACAGCTTAAGGGTGGAGCAACAAACTGCATCAATCAGACAGCATACCAAAAAAAATCGATAAAGAGAATCGAAGAACCAGAAATAAAAAAAAATCGATTTCAGCAAACCCTAATTATTACGGCTAACCTCAATGGAGCTTTCTGATGTTACGAAGGGGAATGACGGTCTAATCTTTTGATGTTAATGAAGGGGAACAACGCCCTGAAGACGACGGCCTAACCTCGATGGAGCTCTCGCCGAATCGCCCAAAAATCGCCAAAGGTGGAGCAACAAACTGTCGGACTTGTGTTCTACGATAACACAACAAACACCCCACAATCTGGTTAGGAAACACTAGTGTTTTTGCCAAACATCGTTTAAGGGTTTCTAGACACTAAACACTAGTGTTACCAAAAAAGCAACCCCTATTTACACTAGTATTTGCTAACACTCGTGTAAATGGTAATTTGCCAAACACACCCTTAGTCAGTACCTTGCTGGAAATTTGGACCTACTTAAAGCCTAATAATAATATTTTATAACGAGGCTTCTGGCCCATGCTTGCTTGATATATAATAAAGCCCAAAATGTACTTGGCCCAATTAGTTACTCGTAGATGTTCTAAATAGTAAAGACCCCAGTTCACCAAAATCTTCCAAGAATCACGAAATTCCCGATTGTTTCCAAATCTTCTTCAATAATCCATAACTGGAATATGGTCCAAGAGTGCATCAGTGCATGTGATGTGGTCAAACTTGAATTCATTGATGGTCCTCACAAATTTATTAGCTTCATTTTTACGATTGTTTATGAATTTTCTTATCTCATATGCTTACATTTTTATAAAAAGTTTACGTCATTTCGAGTTTGAATACATCAGTAATGTCTAATTTTGGACAAATTTGAAATCACTTTATGATATTTTAATTGTTTAAAAAATGAATGAATTCAATCAAAACTTTATTTTTAATCTGACCTCATTAAGGTCA
Organism: Fagopyrum homotropicum; assembly: GCA_033239125.1. NCBI lineage: Eukaryota > Viridiplantae > Streptophyta > Magnoliopsida > Caryophyllales > Polygonaceae > Fagopyrum > Fagopyrum homotropicum. Next base: position 142,390,552 of record BSWB01000005.1, read on the forward strand.
GTTCTCGTGAGCTTTTTTACGGAATTATTGAACTTATTGAAGAGATTATTGTAGCCATGTTATTTGAAAATTATTTTGACAAAAAAAAAACAAATACACATTTGGTCATTCCGCGTGATACTCATATTATTTTGAGTTATTACTATTTTTAATAATTTTTCAATAATCTACTTGTATTTGATATTTTTTTGGGTCAAAATAATACTAAAAATAATGTAAGTAAAATAACTCCTCCAATAATACCGTAAATGATATTTGCCGAACACACCCATTAATTGTCAGTTTATTGGAGGGATTATTGAAAATAATAGTTCTCTAAAATAATACGCTTGTCAAACAGACTATATAAGCTCCGTTTGCTAAGATCTTAACTTAAGGAGATTAAGATTATGGAAACCGGTTTGCTAAGAGTATAACTTAAGGAGATTAAGATTATGAAAATTAAAAAGGAGAAATAATTCTTGTAATCTCGTTTGCTAAGGAAATTAAAGAGATTAAATGATTAGATTACGGAGATTAAGAGAATTAGATTATGAGAATTTTGTAATCGTGCAAAACTTTTATTATAAGGATTATGAATTATTGAGGGTAAAATCTCATTTCTACCCCTTTTTTTTCATCTCTTTCTTCTATACAAAAAAACATAACACGTACTTTTTCATAATTTTACCAATAATCATATTAATTTTTTCAAACACTCATTTTACTTATATCCATATTCATCATCTTAAACAATTTTATCCCCTTAATTTTTTATCTAAATTATTCTTTTCATCTACTTAATCTTCCGTTACCAAACTGATTTTATGTGATCCGTTAGCAATGGGACGCCCTAACAGAGCACGTCCTCTCCACCTGTTGTTCAAGTGCTAGTACCAAACTCGTCGTTTTGTGCCGCACAAATGTCAGAAGCATCGTTTCGCTATAGGCTAAAATTGGACAGTAGGAGATCCTGTATCAAATTCGCCTGGAGGATCCCTCGACCATCAACATGAATGCGACAAAACTTGTAACTATGATAATAATGATCCTTTAATATTATTAAAGTTCATTTAAAATTGTAATAAACTGACTTGTTCTCATCAAAAAATAAACTGACTTGTTAAAATTTTTATTAATAGATTTTTTTTTCTTTTGATTGCTTATAAACAACCCCCACCCTTGCGTATCGGAGATAAATACCAGACGCAGCTCGACAGTCGTAACTACCATTCCGGTATTATCTTCAATCATCATCAATTCTCCCAACTCAAATGACAAGACAAATCCAAAATAAAAATTAAAATCGACTCTCGATCCCTCTCATCAATCATGTCACAAATTCAATACCAAACCCAACCGCTCCTCGGAGCTTCGCCGGAAGAAGAAGAAGAAACAGCGTACAACCCCAGCCAGAAAGTAGTAATCGGAATCGAAGACGAAAACTCCAATTCCTTCGACAACAAAACGCCGTCGTTTTCGTGGAAGAAGCTATGGATGTTCACTGGACCGGGTTTTCTAATGAGTATCGCATTTTTAGACCCGGGAAATTTAGAGGGCGATCTTCAGGCCGGAGCCATTGCTGGCTATTCTTTGCTTTGGCTTCTGATGTGGGCTACTGCAATGGGATTACTCATTCAGCTTCTCTCGGCTCGGCTTGGAGTAGCAACTGGGCGCCATTTAGCCGAGATTTGTAGAGTAGAGTATCCCAATTGGGCTCGGATTCTTCTTTGGCTTATGGCTGAGTTGGCTTTGATTGGAGCTGATATCCAAGAAGTTATTGGAAGTGCTATTGCTATTAAGATTTTAAGCAATGGATTTTTACCTCTTTGGTCTGGTGTCTTAATTACTGCTGCTGATTGGTAATTTGATTGAATCTGGCTGTTTCTCAACATATTTGATGGATTTATCTTTAATCTGCTAAAATGTTGACGGTTTAATCTATTCTCACAGCTTCATATTCCTGTTTTTGGAGAATTATGGTGTGAGGAAACTCGAGGCTGTTTTTGCTGTCCTTATTGCAACCATGGCCCTCTCATTTGCCTGGATGTTTGGTGAAGCTAAACCTAATGGCGTCGAGCTTCTCGTCGGTATATATTTCGCCTTTCAATCTTTCATTTTTACTTCTTGTTAACTATGATCTCACATTGAATCACAATTCTAGGTCTTCTGGTACCGAAACTGAGCTCGAAAACAATCCAACAAGCAGTGGGATTGGTAGGAGGAATAATCATGCCACACAATGTGTTCTTATATTCAGCATTAGTTCAATCAAGAGAAATCGACCACTCAAACCGAGGAAAGATTCAAGAAGCCCTAAGTTACTACACAATCGAGTCTTCAATTGCGTTATTCATCTCATTCCTGATCAACCTCTTCGTAACAGCCGTCTTCGCAGAGGCTTTCTATGGAACAACAATTGCCAGCACAATAGGCCTTACAAATGCAGGCTACTATCTGCAAGAAAAGTATGGCGACGGTTTGTTACCAATCTTATATATTTGGGCAATTGGTCTTTTAGCAGCTGGGCAAAGTAGTACAATCACAGGCACTTATGCTGGACAGTTTATCATGGGTGGGTTTCTCAATATGAGATTGAAGAAATGGATGAGATCTTTGATCACTCGAAGTTGTGCCATTATCCCGACGATTATCGTCGCTCTCTTCTTCGATTCATCGGACGACGCTTTAGATGTTTTGAATGAATGGCTGAATATTCTTCAATCTGTTCAGATTCCTTTTGCTGTTATCCCTCTTCTTTGTTTTGTCTCCAAGGAGGAAATTATGGGTACTTTCAAAATCGGTCTTCTTCTAAAGGTACATTTCTGTTAGAATTTTACCAATCTAGACTCGTTGGTTGAACTTATGTATTGTTTGTTCATGTGATGATCAGGTGGCGGCGTGGCTTGTTGCAGGACTTATAATGGTGATTAATGGTTACCTTTTGTTAGATTTTTACATGACAGAAGTTAATGGAGTATTAGTGACCTTAATAGTATGTATAATCACAACTGGATATGTTGTGTTCATTGTATATCTAGTTTCAAGAGATTTACCATTTTCATCCTGGTTTAAATCCAAGAAGGATGAAACATCAGTAAATTGAGATAAATTTACCACATTTTACCTCGGTTAATAGTCTGTAAATGTAAAGGTTGTATTATGGATCAGTCAACCAATGGGGTTTGATTCCAAATAATCCCTTAAATTCTATTTGTGTGGTTAAGTTATGACCCAAGGCCAATTCTTTCCATACACTTTTTCCTTTTAGTTTTGAAGTTGACAGTTATAAAAATAAATATTAATATTTTACAATGTAACGTTTTTTCATTCATTAAACTAGGTGACCGGATTCGGGCCGACGGATTTGGCGGATTGAGTTTTAGGGCTTTGTTCCTCTGTTTATACCGGCCCGTTTTAAAATATAAATATAAAATTATGTATACATAAAATTACTTTTTATTCATTTTATTAAGAATAAAATCATTATGGCTTATAGACTAGAGGAACTTCTTTCCTTGACACGAATTGCTGGGGCTCGTGGTGGGGAAATGGGATCATCAATTCATGACAGAAACGTTACAGCGTGTGGGGTTGAAGATTTGGAGTTGGAAATAGAAGACCCAAGTAGAAATCTTCAATGAAAGACCAAAATCAAGGCTAATAGTCTTTACTTACTGGGTACGGCATAGATGGAGCCAATACCAGTTCACCTCAGCTTTCTATCTCCCAGGTTTACTCCCTTTCTATTCCTTTATCTCTCTCAGCAAGCTAATTTTTTAGTTAATCATGAGATTTGGGGTTTAGGGTTTTTAAGTGCTAAAAGTTGCAGAATCTTTGCGAATTCTCTTTCTATTTGGTTGCCTTTTAGCTTTTAAGCCTAATTGAGATTCAAAGTTATATGATGGTTTCTGTAATTAGGTTTTGATTTGTTGTTGAGTAGATATTTTGTAGGGGCGATCGTTTATAATTGCATTACAGCTGAATCTAATTTCTGTGAGCACCCAAGAAGGCAATCTTCAAATCATGTCGTCACTTGATATGGATGTGGAGATGACACCTGCAATCTCAGCCACTGAATCCCTTGTCATGAAACTGATTGATGATCTGAACGACATTTCCATTGACACGCAACGAGAAGCTGCTGTTCAGCTCAGGTTACTCACCAGAGTCAATATGGACAATTGCGTATTAATCAGTAACTGTGGAGCAGTAAATCCGCTTGTTAAGCTTCTTCACTCGACTGATCCACGAGTCCAGGAACATGCGGTGACAACTCTTCTTAATTTGTCAATCAATGACAATAACAATAACAAGAACAAGAGCACCATCACAAATGCTGATGTCTTTGAATCTCTTGTTTATGTTCTCAAGACCGGAAACAGTGAAGCGAGGGAAAACTCGGCTGCCACCCTCTTTACTCTCTCGAAAACTGAAGAAAACAGGATCAAGATAGGGAGGAGTGGAGCCATTACTCCTTTGGTTGCGTTGTTAAAGAATGGAACACCATTAGGTAAGAAAGATGCACTTATAGCTCTACTGAATCTGTCAACTAATAGCAAAAACAAGGCGATGATTGTGAAGGCTAAGGTGGTTGAACCTCTACTTAAGTTGATGGATCCGGGTTGTGGTGTGGCTGATAGAACTACTATTGCGCTTTTGGCAAATCTTGCTACTATCCAAGAAGGAAGAGCTGCAATTGCCGAGGCTAGAGGAATTTCGGTCTTGGTTGAAACGGTTGAGTTGGGTTCGGACAAAGGGAAGGAGTTTGCAGTTTCAGCGCTTTGTCATCTCTGTTTGAATAGTAACAGGTTTTGTAACATGTTGATTAAGGAAGATGCAATACCGCCATTGATGAGTTTGTTGCATTCAGGCACACCAAGAGCTAAAGAGAAGGTAAATACTATATAGCATCTCTTAAGATCAACAAAATTAGTATGAACAATAGCTGTTGTGTATTCATGCCCTTGTTTTGATTGTCTTGCAGGTGTACAAGATTCTTAAACATCTGAAAATTTACGAACACAAATGATGCTCTTTCTTAATGCTGGATTCGGGTATGGTCAACTCCTGTTGGTTTCGCGCAAATGTGAATTTGATGTAGAAGATCTCAATGAAGGTGATATACTTGTATTCAAGCACAATGAAAGCATGAAAAATGTATGTTCATATTGTTTCAAGCAGGGTAGGCTGTTTATGTGTTTATTCCTTTTTGAACAGCTTACTAGTTCCATTTGTGTATATAGCTGCACACCTGTGTTCATAAATTGTGTCTGAACTGAGTCTTAAGACGCATATTGAAAGTAGGACAAATGAGATTTAAGTTGCTAGAGCTGTATGACTTCTTATGGGTCGTTTGGCCGAGAGCTTGGAATGAAAACGGAAAATAAACGGTTCACATACAGATAATAGTCTAGTATTGTACATTATTCAATTACTACACAATTATTTACAGAATTACAGCTACAAAAACAAGATGAATTCAGCATTAACCTCCCAGGCTGCTGGGAGGACGGGGCTGCCCGGAACTTGAAATCTCGTCAATAGTATCACCGGAACAAAGTAGATTAACCTGCACAAGAACAACCCACAAATATCCTCAACATTTTTCGAGTTAGCTGGATTTATAGGATAAAAAACAATCATATTTGCATCAGACTTACCTTCACAATTTCGCACCTCGAGCTTGATGGCGAATATGCTGCCAAGATACTCATGTTGAATTGCTGCAAGGAAAATGTCTTAAAATTCAAGATACAAATGTAAACAACACAGGAGAAAAGAAGAGAAGGCGAAAAAGCGCCGCCAAAGCAGCATGAGCAGGCTTCAGTGAGTGGAAGAGAGCTATACCCTGAAAGGATCACTTCTTAAGGATTGTACAAAGGTTGCTTGCCCTGTCCCTCTACCCTGAAAATGCAAATACAAGTTCAGATTAGCTAGTAATCACTGATCTTGTATATAAGACTTGATTTATTTATGTACTCTATGAGATTACATCTCAACAATATGCATGAGTTCAGCCTACCTCGAGATAAATATCCCTAAGACGCCTCCCAGTCTTCGCGCAGCAAACACGAACAACTTTTTCATCAGAACTTCCACTTATAATGTAGTCTCTGCCATTCATGTAGTATGAGCGTGTATAGTTATGTGAACTTCCGGTAGACGCAATCCCGAAATCTGTATGTACCCTCCCATCAACAGCAAGTAGTTGTTTAACCTGGTAATTCCAGAATTCAACTTCTTAAGATTTGATGTAACCAAATTAAGCTTGAATAATTAGTCGGCGGGTTACTCCACCTATTACTAGTTGGTTGCGGGTCTATCAAGAAGACTAACCTCGTTGTCAACAGCTGAGACGAGCAGGTAAAGGTCATCATGAGAAAAGCAAACCATTACATTGCCTCTCAAGCTCGTGGATGTATAGCAAGGCTTGTTCATCTTCTGTCTAAGATCCCACATCTTGACATGATGATCAAAAGACGAGGTTGCAAAAAGAAAGGGGCAATGATGGGCGAATTTTGCAACATTGATTGGTTCACGATGCACATCGTTAAAGACTTGCAAACGCTTTCCACTATCAATGTCATACAAAGCTAGATTCTTTGAGTATCCACTCACAAGAAATTGTTCATCTGTGGAGTTGACATGAACAGAGGTGAGTTGCTCAAAGCTATCATATTTCACATAGTCTGAGCCGGACCATGGATCTTCTGTTCTTGCCCGTGAGTGATTAATATTGAACAGTTTCAACGAACCGCTGTCTGATCCCGCAAGCACCTACATAGTACACTGTAAGTTCAAAATCTTTTTGTTCCTAAAACATAATATTTTTACCAAACGAGCCCTAAATGTATGCTTACCTTGGAAGGATATTTCTTAAGCCAGCAAAGCCCCAAGATTCTATCCCGCGTTCCCAAGGACGGAAGGTAATCAACAACTTTTCCATTCTCATGGTTGATGACCACAATTTCACCATCTAATGTTCCAAAAGCCATGAGACGGGAGTCAGAAGGATGATACTCAAACTGCCGAGGACGAAGTTTCTTCACATCATCTTTCCATATGCAGCTGATATTAGAGATGGAGTGTAGGACCGGCAATGGAGAGGAAGCAAGTTTGGCTGCTGATATAGACCTTGAGAAGTAATGTTGATTTGGAACCTTCCTAAGAGAAGAAGTTTTATGGATGCTACGACAGTTGGTTTCACGGCTATGCAGAACCGAAAGAACACTCTCTCTTTGTTTTCTGTCATACGGCAAGTACTCATAGTGCTTTGAGAACTCTATAGCTGATCTCTTCCTCTCGGGATCTTCAACAGGAAGATTGTCTAAGACCTTTAACTTAGGCAATAAAACTATCATGAATTCTCTATAATGCTTTTCAAAGCATATAGGCGATGGGTGACTCGAAGTGTACTTTGTAGGGAGAACTTCCAGCTCGCTCAACTCTTTCCCTTCCTGTAAGCAAACACACCGTAAGAAGGTCAAGTTTAGATCATAACATTTATGGAATTACAAATTGTTTATAAACTGAAGTGTAGTGATAAACCTTTCCATCAGAAAACGCGGGACAAGGCGCTGTGTCAGTGCAACACAAGCAATTTTGGAACCGAAGCTCCACCAGTGAAGCGAGTTTAGATAAAGCAGTTGTGGTTGTCCAAAGGTCAGCGACTCTCGTATCACACATTGAGAGATGCATCAAATGAGGCATGAGAGAGAAACAATCCTTGTGTAATGTATTCAGTGAAGTACAGAAATCTAGATTAAGTGTATGCAACTTCATGAATCTTCCAAAACTCTCAAGCTTTTGAAGATGCGGGAAGCTTAGCCTCAAGACACGGCAATCTGAACCTTCTCGAAACAGTGTTCTGAGCATAATTTTTATACAACACCATAAATCATGAAATTGAATAGAAATTATGAAATGGATAGCAACTGTTAAAATACTAACCTTGGCAAATCCCCGGTTGATGACAAATCTAGAAGATGAATGGCGTTGAGCTTTTCATCAGCACTGTGAATCAAAGACATGATTTGTTTCTCGTCTAAGCTGCAGTGTGTTTCGAGATGGATGTCTATAGCATCAATTTCCGAACGTTTGGCTTCGAGGATCAGATCAAAAAGAGGAGCAAAATCTGCATCCCTTAGCTGGTCCAATATAATGGTAATGGTACATTGTTTGGATTCTGATTTCTGAAGATCAGCCTGAGACAATTAAGTTCTTGCTTAGAAACCCGGAAAAAAAAAAACCGAACAACTTGCAAATCTAAGAATAAAAGTAATAGTTCAGTAATAACCTTTGAGAGCCATAGTTTAACTTCTGAACTGGGCAGGACATTGTGCCACTTACAGCATTCAAGGTACCTGGTAACGATAAATTGGATCAACACACGAAGATCTCGGTTTCTACAAACAAAATTTTGCTTAAGCAGGAGATAAAAGGGGTTGATTCATGGAAGAGAAAGCAAAAACATCAATCATACTGGTAAAGAAAAAGTTCAGTGTCGAGTTTTTCGATTCCAAATGTGAGTAACAACATTCCAGAATCAAATCTGTCACACTTGCTGATCAAAATTACAATGAAGAAACAGCTCAGTACTTAATAACAAAGAACTCTACTAATATTATATGTTATATAGGTCTTTGTGGAGATTCCATTTAGATCCCAATCATATAAAACTCAAAATCCAGCTTATTTTCCACTATGACTGGTAATCAAATTAGCATCCACCTAACTTTCCAGAAATTTTAGTATTAAACCAACCCTAAAAATTAGAAAGCGACCTAACTTTCCCTTCTTCAGATTGGATCTTCACTAATGAAAATTAATACTCAAGAACCAAACGAAGTAAACTCAATTCTTCCCAAAACTATGAACAAAACTCAACATGCAACTAGCTCCAGCATTGACATCAGCAAAACAAGCAATTTCATTCAAAATTAAAGAAAATAAACCAGGCCATTACCTAGTCTCTAAATTAGAGCTCGGAGGTTGCGCTGTCATGGTGATTAATGGTTGATCCGCTCTTGCTTCTCCTTGAAAACCCATTTGGGTTAATCAATGAACCCTTTATAAGAACAGAATGTAGTTTGTAGAATTATCTTTAGGTTTTCTACTGGTGGGACGCAAGCTCAATGGAAATGATGAACACGGTTTGACCAGAGATTTTTGTGGGTCTTGAAGCTCTTACTTCTTATACAGAAATAAGTAATATATAATAAGTAGGGCTGCTTTTCAGTGTCGATTTGATGAAGAACAATCACATGTGCGAAAGGATAAGCATTATGGTGGAAATTTGGAAAATAGAAGAAATCTGCAATAATTGATGCAAATTATGACGTATGTTTAAAGATTTTTTTGTTTGTGGGGACATTTTAAATTGGGATCGTAACTATATCCATTGATTTCTTTTATTGCGGGAATATAGGTTTTTTGCGTATATAAAGGCAGGCGGTAAAAATTTTAGATAAGAATTGCTTATTATAATAAGCTTTTTAAGATTTATGTTTTAAAATAGAAAAGAAAAGTGTGCGATTAATTCATGGTTTATTTGTTTTTCAAAATTTAATTATCTTTGTTAAAGAAAATCTCGTTACTTTAGATGAGTTACTAGACTTGTTAATTTTTTTTGGTGGGAAGGAGAGTGTTCGGCGCATCTAACCGGCTTTTATTCATTGGAAAAAAGATTAAGTAGTCATCAAGCGGGAATAGCCCGACCCCTTACATCGTCAAATAAAAGGTCCACTATACCCTCCAGTAGATCAACCAAAACATTCAAACCAATAGGTAAGTTCAAAACATAATTAGCAATAAAATCCGCTACTCTATTCGCCTCACGGAAGGCATGACGAAACTGAAATCTCTTTTCAAAAAGTCATGGCACATACGTACCATACTAGCAAGGGGATGCTGATCAACAATTGTGTTGGTGATTAAATTGATAACCAGATGTGAGATAACCCAATTTATGTACTTATAATTTTTGCACAAACTTTGAAATTTGAAGTTCATGGGTTTAATTAAGTAATAATTTGACATATTATATAATGATATAAAAACTGCGTTTTTATTGAAATTTGTTCCAACATGCTCTGCTTCTATCCATATTTATCTAATTTTGACAAAGATTAGTCTCTAATAAGTAATAATTTAACATATTATATTATACTTTATTGGCTAAACACCTGATTTGGATAAGATGATTTATTTTGGTAAAACCTGATTTGGATAAGATGATTAATAGCAAATTTGAAACGGAATTGTGATTATGTAGTGTGGTAGGGCGAATGTGTTTCACGTTGTATGGGTAGGTGAGCCCCACCTTGTGAAACGTATGATTCACGATTACTCGCCCTTATCAAAATTGAGACTCCAATTTTTATTAATTTTGTTTTTTTATATTTGGCAATTTCTATGAAATTGCGTGGTTTTGTTTGTGTTAAGAGTATATAGTGTGAAAGTCGGCTGAAAGATTCAATTAAGGTGTATTTGGGGGATTTTAATAATGTTATAATAAAAATCATGAAGCCACAATTATTGCTTTGTAGGATACCATTCATTCGTATTTATCATCAAATACTGAGTTTTTTTTATAAGTCAGGTCTAACTGTATCGAAACAAGTGAAACACCATAAAAATAATAGTCGGATAACCGTTAATTAGAAGAAAGACCTAAAAAGAAAAAATATTGAAAAATTGAGTAGGGAATAATAAGAATAGAAATACTCGAGAAGGGGTTGAATACAGTATGAAAACTTTTCGCAATATCAAATAACAAGACTTTGAAATGAATCTCAAGACCTTAAAGTCGATCTTTGTAATCTGTGACAAGATTGTTTTTCAAGACCGTGACTTAAAAACATGCAGAAAGTTGTTAGCCACAATATAAACGATATAGAGTGCGGAAATTAAAAGTTCGACACCCAATATGTTTACGAAGTTCGGCCATGACAATCTACTATCCGCCTAGTGTTTCCGACCCTAGGATTTCAACTATCTATATCTACTTCGTTTGAGTCCTAATACAATCCAGAAGAACTTACCTTCTTCTCTCAATGTAGCCTAAATGCTACGATCTATTCAACTCCTATATAGCAATAATAGCCTAGACACTTCATAGAGTAACACTAAGTACAAAACAATAATGATATATCAGTATAGCTCTTGTGTTTATCTCACTCTATAAACTAAATATAAGTACGCTCGAAGAGAGAGATACAATTTTGGAACGATGAAGAAGACTTGGATTGTTCACTTGTAAGCTTGGTACTTCTTTTATCGATGGTTTCTTTTATAGTATTATGTGGAGGCAACTTCTTTTAGCCGGTGTCTTCTTAGCCGTTGTAAGGTCCATGTTCCACAAAATCTTTGTTTGTTCAACAAGATCTTCATTTAGCAAGATATTCTTGTTAGCCGTTCGAGCAATATCTTCCTGTAGCCGTTCAACAAAATCTTCTTTGTTGTAGGAAAATCTTCACTTGCAAATTTTCTTTGTTGTAGCGAAATCTTCACTTGCAAGATCTTCTTCAACAACTTCTAGTACGTACAAGATCTTTTTGTTGTAGTCGTTTGAAACGTTTAGGATATTTACTCTTCTTAGATTCACTCAATCTGCATTACATGTAACAAACCAAAACTACAATATCTAATCGATATTTGTTAGTATAAAAATCGCAGCTTATGTGTAAGTCTTCCATCAATAAAAAATATAACTTTAATTAACAAGGTGGAGTTATCAAACATCAACAAAACGAGTTCTTTGTTAAAGTCTGATACAAACGGACTGTAAAGTGGTCGTGTGCATTCGAGAACACATGTGCGTTAGACCAAAATCCAACACATCCTAAAATCAATTGATAATAAGAGGAGTTCACCGACCTTATTTATTACACTCAAAATGTCTCCACTTTAGATATGGGTATTGTTATTCCAACATTTCATGATCAAGCAATGATGAAAAAAGGCACATCGAAAAACAAGAAAGCGCCGCATAATTTGTAAGTCAAACAATTGCGATCTTTTAACCAAAATTTTATTTTAAACTTCACACATACTCTACGTTTCTAATAAACTATCTAAAATATATAAGAATAATGTGAAGACTTAACCTTCACTATATAATTCGTTAAGCTTAAATAAATATTTTTTGAAAAAAATATAATAAAAGGCTTATTATATTATTTATTTTAAAATTTTATAGATGAACCTTGAATTACAAATTTGTGGAAACTCCAGTCCTCAAAAGTTATTTTGTATCTTGATTGGTATTTCTGAACGTGATGTATAAATGTATCGGCAAAAATCTATATTCTTCACCACAATTACACATTTTACTTGCGTAGTTGAGTGATTTTCAACAGCACATAATTTGCGTAGTATAACAAAATATTTTATTATTATTTTTTAATACACTTCAACTACACACCTCATATGCGTAGTTGGAAAAATCTCAACTACAAAATACATATTTGTAGTGAATAATATAGATTTTTACCGGTACGTAGTACTTTCTGAAAGTTTCTTTTATTTTTATTCATATATATATTTTTAGGAGCGGTCCAAAGAAAAAACTGCAAATCAATACGGAGTTAGTGAGTACATTTCGTGTTATTGGGCCTATTAGCCCAATCAGTAGTCAGGGCAAACTAATTTAGGGCCTTAAAGCCCAATACTTGGTCCAACTGCGATCTAAATTTGTATCCATTACGTTTATCTAGTTCCTATAATTTGCATATTTGATGAAATCCAAAGATATTTTAGTAAGGAGTTGATATTCGTGTGCGTAGTTGACCGAGGGTCTTCAACTATGTATATGGGGTAGGGGTTGGTATGGGACGGAACGGAGCGGGATTGGGGTCGTCCCGCATCCCGTCCCGCAAGTTATTTGTGGGACGGGACGAGATTTATGACTTTTTTTCTTCGTCCCACGCGGGCCTTGTCCCATGTGGGACGGGAAGGGACGGGACGAAACGGGACAAATTCCGCGCAAATTATGCACCGATTATATTCAATATGTATGCTTGTTTTCTCTCATGTTTAAAGACACAAATGATTGGAAAAAAAAACTCGATACCTAATTATCGATTCATGACGCCTACATTAGTAGTTAATACAATGAAAACAAATTCAAGTTACATCAAAGTGTTTTACCAATGCACATTCAAAAAATAACAACAAATAATTTACAGAAAATTACATTTATTTAACTATCGATTACAATTGTGGTAATCCACAAATCAAGGGTGATGGAACGGACTAGAGCAAGGGCGGCGATGGAACGAAACAGAATAAGGCGGCGAACGGACTAAATCAAGGGAGAGCAGAACCTCTAGTATTTTAAATCAAACCAAATGAGTCGTAAATAAATAGTGAATGGCTAATGAAAAATTATCGAACTAATAATTTTGAAAATATAAAAATATTTTTAAAAAATTATAAGTTATATATGACATTTATCTATATAATATATATAAAAACATTATTTATATATAAATGCGGGACGGGACGGGATTAACCGGGATGGGAAGTCTCCGTCCCGCATCCCGTCCTGCAAATTTTTCGCGGGACGGGATACACATTTTTTTTTCCAAATCCCGCCGGGATCGGGACGGGACCGGAACGGGACAGGATTAAGCGGGATTCATGCCCACCCCTAATAGGGGTGCATAGTTGGTATACATAAAAATAAAAAAAATATCAACCATATAGAGAACATAGTAGTAGTTTCCATTTTTTTTTTTGGAAACTGCGACTACGATCCTCGTATGCGTAGTTGAAGACCCTATCAAGTACGAACACGAAGCACGTAGTTATGGTGGTTACTTAGAAATTTTTACCGGTACATTCAGAAGTCACGTTTAGAAACGAAGGTGCTATCATCATCTATTTCAATTTACAATATGTACATTTCGTTACAATATGTACATACACTTCATTATGTATGTATTGATAATTTGATATCGATTAATTGACTTACAATGTCATGACCCTATTAGGTAGATTTTTCAAAAGCTAGTTACCTATATTCTTTGTGACTGGTCATAACATTTTTATATATTATATTCTAATATATACATACGTTTAAATAATGTTATTTCTTTTCATTCTCATTCGTGTGCCTGAATATCATTGGATGAGTTGGCTAAGTAGACACTTTTTGTCTATTGTAGTATAAGTACATAAGTCCATCCAGTTCGAGTTACATAAGTCCATTACAAAATATAAATGTTGTAGCTAGTGAGTTTCGAACTCTGGACGGAAGCCCCTCCCCCCACCCTTATACCAGCTGGACTAATTGAACTTCGTGTATTCTCTTGTTCATACACGGTATTAATACATAATGCTTGATACACAATTTTAATACACAAGTTCAATTACACAATGTTATACATAATTTTCATTTACCCAAGTCCGTCGTTTACACAAGTCCGTAGTCAATTTAGACTACATATTTTATAAATACGGGATATTGACTACGAACTTGTGTAAAATATGTAGTCAATTTAGATTTTTTTTTAAAAAAATAAAAATAAAGTTGGGTAAAAATTTATAAATAATAAAATATGTAGTCAATATCCCGCTTACATAAGCCCGTCTTTGTTTGAAGCCCATTCTAGTTACACAAGCCCAATTATATGTATAAAATATGTAGTCAATATCCCGTATTTATAAAATATGTAGTCAATATCCCGTATTTATAAAATATGTAGTCAATATCCCGTACATAAGCCCACTACAAATATAAATGTTGTAGATTTTTAAAAAATGGGGTAAAAAATGCAAATAAAAAATATAGACATTTTTTGTAATTTAACCTAATTTCAAATAAACCCTAGCTTCTCCTCCACACAGCAAACAAGATAGGCAAACAAGATAGGCGGCCCTGCTGAAGCTTCCCCTCCACACAGCAACGTGATAGGCGGCGACAGCAACACGTGCGGCTCAGGACTGTGCGGCGCGAGGCCGGAATGAATGGGTTGGGCGGCGGATCTAGGTTGGGCGGCGGATCTAGGTTGGGTTGGGCGGTGCTGTGCGGCTCAGGGCTGTGCGCCAATCAATCGAGAAGCAGTCGAGAAGCAGTCGGCGGATCTAGGTTGGGCGGCGGATCGAGAAGTAGTCGGCGCGAGAGGTTGCACTGCAGCGCGAACCGGATCTAGTCGGGGCTGGGCAGCGCGGGGTTGGGCGGCGCGAGGGGTTGCACTGCGGCGCGAACCGGATCTATGCTGGGCTGGGCAGCGCGGGGCTGGGCAGCGCGGGGCTTGGCGGCGCGAGGGGTTGCACTGCGGCGCGAACCGGATCTAGGCTGGGCTGGTCGGGGCTGAGCGGCGGCGAGAAGCAGTTTCTCAGTCGAGAAGCAGTCGGCGACGGTGAGACGAAGAAGATGAATGAAGAGAAACCCTAACTGGATGTGAAATCTGACGATAGGATGATTTTATAGGATTCAATTTTACGTTTTCCCTTTATGCCCCTTGAATTAATTTATTTTTGATTTAAAATTTTAGGCAAAAAAATAGAGGGGCCTAGTTAGTCTACGTTAAACAAAAAGGGCCCTATTTCACCAATTTTCTCAATATCATTTAACTGATCTTAAGTGATGATATTAATGATGAATAGAAGGGCTTCTTCTCATAAAAAAACGTGATTTTTAAATGTACCGGCGAAAATCTCTATTAGTAAAGATAACTACGCACTTCGCGTGCGTAGTTGATAAGGTCCTGAACTACGCTTGTGGGAAGCGTAGTTGAAGTTCCAAAAAAAATAAAAATATCAACTACTCATTTGGGGAGCGTAGTTGATATTTTTATTTTTTTTGAAACTTCAACTACGCTTCCCAACAGCGTAGTTGGGGACGCTAACAACCACGCACGAGAAGTGCGTAGTTGGAGTGACAATTATAGATTTTCGCCGGTACGTCTATCAACGCCCATAAAAAAATCTGAATATTTTTTTCCATAATGAAGATAGTATAATCATCTATTTAATTCGCATTAAAGCGTACAATCCATTTAATGTGAATTTTAAATTATACTATCATTTAATACAATTGGCTTGCATTGTCATGTCCCTATCTAGATGGATTTTCAAAATTTTAGGTACCTATATTTTGTGATTCATCATCATAATGAACTGAACATTTATCACATTGCTAGATTTAATATTTTCCATTTTAGGGAGAGTAAGGATGTCTTTAGATGCATAGAACTCGACTTATAAACTAAACTACTATGATACTCGTGTCTTCATGACATTAGTTATATTTAAGAATATTATTAAAGTAAAATTTTAAAAATATATTAAATTAATTAATAATATATATATTTATATAATTAAATATTTAAAATAAATATAAGTAATAAATTGCATACAAATATCCATAGTAAACTAAACAATATATAGTCATAATATTTCTTCTCAAATACTCAGAACTTGCGGTGTATACATGTACTTATTCTTGTTGAATTATACGTATTGGACAAAGTTATTTAATGTGATAGCTGTATTCGTACAATATCACACTATATCTTGCGTGTCGGCGGTAGTAGTAAGAAGCCCGACAGTAATCGCACCAAAAATTAAAAATTAAATTGAATGTCTCCAAAATATAAAATCATAGAGTTGCAGATCTCAGCTGGCGACATTAATTGGAAATATGAGGGAGAGGTGAACATAATAAGAATAATAAGAATTCAAAATGGGCAAAAGAATTACAAAAAGAACTCATGAGAGAGTTGTGGAATTAGAAAAGCAGTACAAAGGAAGCCCAGGCAAATGCGAAGCCAACGACCAATTTAGACACACACGTGATCTTCTCTGCTCCACTCTGCAAGTTGCAATTCACAAATAACAATTTTATAACAAGTAGCAATTAAACAAACCGACGAATCTTGTTATTTTTTATACATTCATGGTGAATTGAACTAAGAGAATACTTAATTAAGATTAATGTATAAACAAAACGCTACTAGTGAAAATGTGAAAGCGGACAAGCCATTTGAATGGCTCGAAGAAGAACACTACTCAGAATGTGTTGCAGACTGCTTCGAGAAAATGTAGATCTGATTGGAAATGTAGAATGAGGTCATTGGTTTCTTATTGAGATACTACACTAATAAATGAGTTTTTCTTTGTCTCTAGTAAGTTCACTACTGTAGATCTGATTGATTAGCCTCCAAACAAACAAGAACTAGTATAGTAGTACACTGCCTCGAAATGCAGATTTGATCGGTAATGGCAGAATTATAGTTCATCGATTTTTACTGACATTGGAATGCCGACAAATTGATTAACTATTCAATTTATATTAGATCTGATTGATTTTTAGCCTCCTTATGTTATTGCATTCTGTAAATGAATGGAATATACGACGGAATTACCTGATCATCGGCTACAGGAGAAGGAGCTTCGGCATCGCTAGGTCCAGGAGCCTCAGCCGGAGGAGCTGGTGGTCCAAGCAATTCAGGTGACGGAGCGGGAGCCTGGTGGTGTTTCTTGCTCTTCTTCTTACTTTTTGACTTCTTCGGAGCAGGAGCCGGAACATCAGCCGCGGGAGGAGAAGCCTCGGGAGCTGACGGAGCAGGAGGCGAGCTAACCGGAGCGGAAACCGGAGCAGGCGACGAAGTAGGTGAACTGACTGGCTCTGGAGCCGGAGGAGAGCTCACTGGGGCCTCTTTTGGCGCTGCTTTCGGCGCTGCTTTTGGAGAAGCAACTGGAGCAGGAGGAGACGAGGCCGGAGCCTCGACGGGAGCGGTAGATTTCTCCGGGGCTGGAATAGGCGACTTGGAAGTTGACGGAGATTTAGCCGGCGGAGATGAAGTAGGAGAAGCAGCGGGAGCAGTTGCTGGTGCTGGAGTAGCCTTGGTGGACTTCGTAGGCGCTTGGGCGATTGGAGAGGTTGCCGGAGCCGTAGACGCCTTGGTAGCCGGTGATTTGGAAGGTGATGAAGCCGGAGACTGCGCGACGACGGAGGTAGCTAGGAGGAAGAGGAATGCGAGAGCGAAAATCCGAGCCATTTTTTGTTAGATTTGAGAAGAGATTGAAACGGAGAAGATCTGTGAGGGACAATAGGGAGGAGAGTGGTTTAAAAATAAAGGGGGAAGAAGTGAGGAACAGAAGGTGTACTGTGCAGTGTGTACAGCAACGATGGCGGTGTAAAGGTGGGGGCCACTTATAGGATGACAGTATAATAAAGAAAGAAGAAAAAGACGAAAAGAAACAGAGTGGAAAATGGGGTATCCAAATCTTCCAACGGATACAAGGAAGCATGTGATACCCGCATATAACGTGAGATGTTTGACGACGACGTCGTCTAATATACTTACCGTTCACCTATCTCCTCTTCGTATTTTCCCTTCTAAGTTTCTATTATTTTTCGGATTCTTTCCTTTCATTAATCCAAATAATTAACTGTTTTAGAATTACAGTCCATACTAATAGGTCTTTTTATTATGTTTGGGCTTTACCATGTGTGCAGAGTCATCCTATTTGCCAAATATTCAAGAGTCTAACAAAATCCGTCCACCCTCGTTGGTGTCGTTAAATTTGGGTCGCAAATCTAAACCGCTAATTTAGGTTTGCGAACCACCAGCATTCATCAAACCGCCGGTTTAGTTTTATCAAACCGTCGGTTTAGTTTAGCTCCTTTGGCACATGATTTTAAAAACAAAAATTACAAGTAATATATAAAAAATATTTAGGTATAAAAAAAAATTATATACATTAGTAATTTTTTGTAATAAATAAAATTACTTATTAAGTAAATTAATAAAAATTTTGTACATTTAAAATTTATATTACATTACTAAAGTTTTGTAGATTGGAACTTTACATTAGTAAATTTATAACAAAATTATACATTTGTAAATTTTTTTGTACATTTTAAATTTTTAGTAAAGTTTTGTACATTGGAATTTTACATAACTATCTTTTTATACATTCAAAAAAAATTTAATACATTAGCATTTAAATAAAAATTATAGAATTAGTGAATTACTAAGTAAACAAAATTACTAACAAAAATAAAAGAGAGCAACTAAAATAAAACTACTAACTAAAATACAAGAAAGCGAACTCATTTTTTTATACATTCAAATTTTTATTACATTAGCATTTGAATAGAACTAATTGAAAAAAAAAATAAAAGGAGAGGACTTGAACCAGTTTTCCGGTTGCCTACGTATCCTCTTGGGGTTTAGGAGGAATCAAAGCCTACACAATTCTTTTACCTTTGCTTACCTTTTTTCGGACTTCCGAGTTGTTTTCGTTACCCCCTTACCTTTGCGCCTCGGACTCGGAAGTAGTGGCCGGATCATTGGAGTTGGAATCCGATTTTGAGTCATGAACGGGTGCATTCCGTTGTTTCCTCTTCTCCGCCCTTATCCAATCTTGAACACATACTTGAGCCTCCTATTTGTCGGGCTTCAATTGACTCATCTTATAACTTAGCATGTTTCCTCCTTGACTAAAAGCCCCCAATTATATGAACATGATAAATCTAGGTAACAATGATGGTCACCTACCATCCGACCTATGTATGATGTTTAAATGAAGATAGCCTATTGGAACTGTCGAGGTACGAAAAGTTTTTTTGGACAGATATCAAAATTACAACCCAAAATGAGCTATTGATATGATTATGCTAGTTGCGCTAAAAACGAACATTGAACCTACAAAGGCATGTTGGCGGAGTGCATGTTTTGATAGCATACGCTTTATCCCATTGGATGGCCTAGCAGGTGGGTTATGCCTAATATGGAAAAACAATATACTCATCAATGAAAAAATAGAACTTCGTCATAAAGTTGAAAGATTCGTTATAGTGGACCACACCAACTTCCAGTCGAATTTCTCCATGACCATTTTCCTCATATATGCACCTCCAAATGAAAGGTTGAAAGAAGAATTCTGGTCCAAAGTCACATACTCTATAAACGCACAAACTAAAACGGTACTCATAATGGGAGACTTCAATGATATTATTAACTCCTCTGAAAAACTAGGAGGTGCGAACCCAAGAACAAATTGTTTCCAAAGACTTCAAAATATCATTCAAATATGTAAACTTGTGGATCTTATGACCAAAGGAAATTAATTTACCTGGCGTAAGAGAAGAGATGGAGAGAATAATACGTTTGAAAAGTTAGATAGAGATATGCCACATTTTGAGGTCCATACTGCCTACAAACTAATTCATGTATGGAACCACACATTCACGTCATCAAATTATTGTTTAACCACAATAGACATCAACAATAAAATACAAAGATTCAAAAATAAACCTTTCCGATTTGAACTCACGTGTTTTGAGAGAGAAGATTGTGAAGGAATTATCAAACAATCGTGGAGAATACAATTTTCAGGAAGCATATGTTCAACCTGGTCAAGAAACTGAACCTCCTCAAAACCAAACTAAAAGGTTGGAGCAAACTTAAATTTGGAAATATAAATAAAAAAGTTCGGGAAACCGGCGCAACCATTGAAAATCTACAAAGATAAACTTTCTAAACTTCTCTAACGAACAAAACGAGAGGCTAAATAGACTAAACCGGAAAAGAGAATGTCTTACAGAATTTCAACAAAAATACTGGATGCAAAGAGCAAAATCAAATTCCTTAGAATGCGGGGATAAAAATACAAAGTATCAACATAGGAAAGCAACGGGAAGAAGAAATAGGAAATCAATAATAATCTCTATCCAAAGATTAAACGACTCTAAAATTTTTATTGAAAAGGAAATCATATCCGAGTTTTCCATGGAATATAAAGACCGATTCAGGTCCAATCAAATTAATGAAACCACCATAACGCAACACCTTGAAGTCATTACTAAAGGAATAACGGAAATAGACAACAAAGAACTCACCAAATCATTCTCTAACGAGGACATCCGGAAAGCTTTCTTTGATATTGGAAGCGATAAATCACCAGGCCTAGATGAAATGCCTGCAGACTTTTTCCAAAAATATTGGAACATCATAGGTCCGCTATCATCCGTGCGGTAAAAAGTTTCTACGGAACGGGTAAAATACTAAAGCAAATCAATCATACCTTTATCACATTAATAACAAAAATGGATAACCCATCTCAGACTAATGACTATAGACCTATTAGCATATATTCAACAATATATAAAATCATTGGTAAAATCCTAACAACTAGGCTGAAGTCAATTTTGTCCAAACTAAAAAAAGGAAAGGAAGGAAGGTTATATGGCTTTAAAATTGAAAATGGAAAAAGCGTACGATAGGGTGAAATGACCATTATCCAAGCGGTTCTCGACAAATTTGGTTTCGAAAAGAAATTCGTTAATTTGATTAGAGAATGCCTTTCCACGGTCTCATACTCCATCCTAGTTAATGATAAACCTTCAGAACTGATATACCCTAAAAGGGGCCTCCGCCAAGGAGACCCACTCTCACTTATGCTCTTCAACTTAGGTTTGGATGTTCTAGCTAGGAGCATTCAAAAAGAGTGCAATCAAAACAACAAAATAATTGGCTTCTCAATTACTAAAGGTGGATCTACTGTCTCATTCCTAGCTTTCGCTGATGATATCATTATATTTGCCAAAGCATCTATACTAGCAAGTACGAAGATTCTAGATCTGTTGAATGGATACCGCCACATCTCGGGACAAAAAGTTAACTTTCATAAATCATCCTTCCAAACTAAAAGAACCGTGGGAGTAGATATGGAAAGACAAGTTCAACTAAAAATTGGTATGACCGCCACAAACGACTTAGATAAATATCTTGGATGCTCTATCATTAACGGTAGAGTAAACAAGACAGTCTTTGAAGATGTGATAATAAAATCTAGAAAATAGTTAAAAACATGGAAAACTTTCACACTCTCTCAAGAAAGAAGAACAACTCTAATCAAGGCAAACCTGAATGCTAAACCAAACTATATAATGCAAAGCTTCATGCTTCCATCCTGCATACACACAGAATTAGACCAAATAAACCGAAAATTCTTTTGGAATAAAGGACCTAATTATCACCCTCTTATTAGCTGAGATAAAATTTGCAAACCAAAAAAAATGCGGAGGATTGGGCATTAGGAAAGTAGAAGATATGAACAAGGTCCTCTAAATGAAGCTACTCTGGAAAATTATGGCAGCGCCAAATAACATTTGAATTAAAACAGTAAACTAAAAAATACTTTAAAGGTTCGTTCCTATAGAACTACAAAGCCTCAAAAAATACATCTTGCCAATGAAAATAAATAATCAGTCTCCGACCTGAATTTGAAACTAGGTTCAAGTTGAATGTTGGGGATGGAAATACCATCAAGTTTTGGAAGAATTCGTTGGTGGCAGATCAACCGCTCATCAAACTTCTTCGGAATAATAGTAATATTAACGAAAATCAATTGGTTAGTAACTACATTACTAAGAGCACATGGAATGTCCAGAAATTGCACACGGAAATAGGTAAACATCTACCTAAAGAGAGTATGACCACAATTAAGTCATATCAACTCCCAAAATCATTCATCCAAGACCGTCTTTACTGGACAACCTCGGACAAGGGATCATACACCACAAAATCAAACATAGACCTAATCCATAAAAATAAGGGTTTAGCAGACAATTCTAATGATTGGATTTGGGAAATCGATAAATGGTCTCCCTACTAAGGAAAATCTCGAGAAAATAAGGGTCCTAGTGCCGATGCAATGCGGACTCTGCAACCACCCATATGAGTCAGCAAAGCATGTTTTCTTCACTTGCCCCTTCTTGATAAAAAATCAGTTCAATAATAATACTAGAAACGAGCTCCAAATAGCAAATAACTCAAATCAAAATATGCATAACATGTTCACACTTCTTAGAAATAAACTAGACGATAAAGCAATTGTACAACTGGCCGTTACTTGTTGAATGGTTGGTACTCAAGAAATCAAAATATTTTTAATAATAAAAAAACCCAAAATATTGAAACATGTGTGCAAGAACAAATAAAGAATTGGCAAGACGCGAACAGAAGGAAGAATCAAACAAAACAAAAATCGACTAAAAACAATAGCAAAACCAGGAATATCCATTGGATAAAACCCGAAAATGAATTCACCAAACTAAATTTTGATGGATATAAACGTGAATCGGGAGAATCGGCCCACGAATTCATTCTTAGAAACCATCATGCATCAACCATCTCCCTATGCTATGGACAATGTGGAAACATATCGGTCCTCCATGCCGAAGCATGTGCGCTACGGGAAAGTTTGATGAGGGCATGTGATCTAGAGATCAACAATATTGAAATTGAAGGAGATAACCTTACAATTATCAATTCTACAAAACAAACATGAAAACTTCAATGGGAACTTGACCTTATCATTTCGGATATATCTAACATTTTGGTTAGTTTCCAACAAGTTAGGATTCGTCACGTCTTTAGGGAAGTCAATTGTGTCGCCGATAAGCTCACATAATTGGGACATGGCTCTCCATTTGGTTGCTCATCGACACCTCCTCAGGTGGTCGAGCTCATCCGAAAGGATGCTATAGGTTGGAGAATCTCGCGAAGATGATCTAGTCTAACTGATTACCGTACAGTATCAAATTTTTTTTTTTTAATTTTACGTACAAAATTAAAAATATAACTCATTTATCAAGTAAGTTAGTTATCACTTGTCGGGCGTTAACTATACTCGTTCTCCATTATAGTTGTACGATGGTGTGTTGAAATAATAAAAATTTTATGTCTAAAGTTAAGAAATTACAAGTCTTATATACAATGTGGTGTAGTATTTCCGTATTTTTAATTGTTATCGTGTGATCTCACTACACTTATGCTACCGCTAGACTTGAGTCTAACGCCCAAGTACATTTATGTACACATGGCTCGCGATCAATGGTACAATAGGCTTTAATCGATACAAGTCATGAATAGTAATTCAAACTTAAACCTCCTAAACCAGTTACAATGTTATTTATGAGAGGGTAAAATTTGGGAGTATGTATGTTTTGTCACCATGACCATATAAAAGGCTCCAAGTTAATACTGAGTACAAAATTGGCCCCTCTAGATTATATAAAAAAATATATTAAAATAAAAAGAGGATATTAAGAAAATTAGAATATCTTTCTCTCTCCATTCTTAATCAACCATTTATTACAAAACGGGAAAGTAAATATATTTCTCTCTCCATTTATCAAGAGAATCAAAATATCTCCTTTTATTAAGGAAACAAAAATATTTTCCGGAATGTTAGTCCTTTCCAACTTGCGTTCATCCATGACGACGATATTGAATCAATCCTGGTAAGATTTTCGCAACAAGATCTGTACACAATCGCAAAGACTGCAAACATATGTACATATACAGTTAGTCAGTAACATTTTCGCTACAAAATATGTAGATAATAAACAGAGACTGCGAACGTATGTACATATTCTAATCGATATCATGTTATATGTACACACAAAATATGTATGTGTATCATCAAACCCCTATCCAAATGTATACAAACTATATATTTGGTACATATATAGTTAATTAGTAATATTTTCGAAGCAACATATATACATAATCAGTAATATATGTACATAATCAGCCCCTATACGAATATATTATACTTGGTTATGTCGACTGAAGTTAGTCGATTCAAGATTTCAACAATCCTTTGAATTAGTTGGTAACTTATGCGTGTTGAAGACGACAGTTTAATCTGTGATTGAATGAGAATGTTGAGGACGAAGAATAGGTGGAAGACGAGAGGTCGAGAGGAATACTATGGCGCAACCGATATGGCGAAAGGTTCCTTTCCAACTTTCATGTTGTTCCGGATAATAAAACCGATGAAGTGACCCTAAAATATTTAAAATCATTAAAATTATTAAAACAAAAGTTAAATGAATTTGTAAACATGATTCAAAGGTAGAATCCAAACGCAAGGAGTAACTCAATTTACACGCACCACTAACCAAAAGATTTTAAACAAGGCGGGTCCTACCTTTGCTTTTTAAGCTGTATTGATACCTTGCTGGCTAATTCCATCAAGAATGGGAGGTGGACCCCGTTAGCCCTATTTGTGGGGCCCCTCTTGCCGCCGTTGCCAACCACGCTATTGCCGTGTTGCAGCTAAATAGCGCCGGCAGGGATATAATATAGCTTTCCCAAAGTTTCACTCAATTCGTGCATACACTACAAATTACTTTGCTTTTCCCATTTCCCAACTCATACTAAAATTATCTTTACCGCCATGTATGTCATGTAAAAAGAAAAGTTTTCGTTTTGTGTCCTTCAAATTTTGATAATTTCACTTAGTGATCCTTGTTTTCCTAAGAATTCATGTCACCCTGCACTATATTCACACCAAAAAATTATTAGATCCACAATATAATTTTTCCCAAGTGTGCGTTCAGACCTAATCCAAGATTTTTACGATTTTATACTAGAGTGGACTGTAAACTGAAATTAACAAAAACAAGAATCGTGGAAGGTATCCTTAAAACTAGGGATGGCAATGGATCGGGTGACGGGTGGATGACCTTGATCGCCACCCGATCCATCACCCAAAATTGTTCACCCCACCCGACCCACCGCCCGTTAAGGGTCTCACCCGCATCCAATCCACCCACATCCATCGGATAAAACGGGTGGATCGGGTGAGATTTCGGGTGTTTTACACTTCAATTATAAATTCAAAGAAAAAATAACATAAATGTACATGATATCAAGTACAACACTATAACAATTAACAAAGCAAGATCTAAAATATTTTTTTTAATAATGAATCAATAATAAGGAACAAAATATATTAGAAATCCAAAGAAAATAAAATATAGGGTTTATATAATATAATTATATAGTAATAAAATAATGGTAAATATTTTATAATACAAAACTACAAATACTAAAAATATATATATAATTTTAAGCTGGTGATTACGGGTCGGATGGATGGGTTGGGTGATGGGTGGATGAAATGTCCACCCGCATCCGACCCGATCGACCCCCGCTTTCATCCGTCTTTTAACGGACTTTTACCTTTTTTGTTGGATCGGGTGGTCGGATATCCGTCGAATACGAATGAAATTGCCATCCCTACTTAAAACTAGCTCGGTTATAAAATACACACCTGTCTTTTAAGCCTGGTAGTCCTAAAGCGCATCATAAAACACATTGGTGTGTATATGACCCTATTAACATATGTAGTGGTGGGTTTGACCCAACTTTTTTTTGAAATAAATTGTATATATCACCGATAACAATTGAATTATCATTATTAGCTCAAAATCTTGTTTTATTAGCTCAAATTGAGTTGAACATACACTGTTTTCTCCCTATAATGATTAGTAATTTGTTTGATACTCCGAATATTGATTAGTGATTATTAAAGCATTCCATAATTGCCTTGTTATACATCCGTATTAGATTTGAGTGAAGGTGGAGCTAATAATTTGTGTTCATTGACCCCTTTTTGTTATTCTTCGCCTCCCAGCACCGCCATGTTGTGGACCTGGCCCCAATGGCATCTTTCGCTTTGGTACCAAATTAGTTTCATAAATTATAGATTACTACTTTTTTATGGCCACATTCAGCTTTTTCCTACACAATTGAATAAATTAAGGTATATATTTCTCAATTGTGTATATAGGTCACTACAAATTTACAACGACGAGATGTTATGATTTTAAATAAGTAAGACTTGATAGAAATTAAGGGTTTTTTTAATTATAAAAATTAACTACACTTCACGTGAAACTTTTTACGTACGTAATTGTAGGTGCATTGCCTTTCTTATGTTGAAAATGAAGTAAAAGTATACAAATAATAATGTATAGTTTGTAACGACAAAAATATATTTTTACTGTTTCAAATAGTAAAGTCATATTTTATAACAACATTTACTTTTGAATGTGTATCAGGCCCATATGAGACCCTCTTATTTATACTATACATCATGTTTTTTTTTATCATAAGATAACTCCTCTTTTTTCTTAGTGAAAAAGGACTCTATTCGATGGATCTCTCATTGGGCCAGCCCCAGCATCAGGCCCATATAAAGCCCACTTATGGGCCTAGTTTAGTAATCAAGTCCCCAAAAGTTGAAAGAAAATACAAAGGGACAAAATGGAGGTTTCTCATTTGCCAAAGGATCCAGCATTGGAGGCAATTCAATGTAAGTCAGAGAAGAGTAACTTATTGAACTTATATACTAAATCCGTTGTCTTTTTAATTATCTTGTATTCTTGTAATTTTGCTGTAACTTAGAAATCTTCCATTGCTCTTTTGATATGCTAATCAAGATTATTGAATCATAGAAACTGGTCTAAAGGACATATAGTTCCTTATTATCATACAATTAAGAGTGAAGTCATCAACCCTTGGATTGCTCCATGAAGAAAGCAAAGGATTGGTTTACAGAATAAAACTAAGGCATTCAACATGATATCGAATGTCCGTTACAATAAACAAGTATAACGAAGATCATACACAATACTACATAAACAAGCTACATAGGATCACATAAACACACCACAGACCAGCCTAATCAAGTTTAATCTGTAGCAAGTTTATGTGAACCATAAACTTTCACTTACACAACGAAAAATACGCAACAAAGATACCGAGAAGATTGATTAAACAACGATATTGTGGCGAATGTGACGAAGAATAACAGGAATGACAGTATCGGGTGAGCTGAGCTGAGGAAGATGACCTTCAGATGTCATCACCTCAACAATGGACTCACCTCCAAGATGCTGGTGGAGGTACTCAGAAACCACCACAGGAACCGCCAGGTCCTTAACACTTTGAATGATGTGGCAAGGGACGGTTATGTGGCAGAGGATCTGACGGAGATCGCTTTGGAAAATGGTTTGTGCAACACTTAAGGCTATGTCCGGACGCATGTTGAAGAGTGTGCGACTGAACTCTTGGACGGCTACTGAGTCCATGTCGCCGCCTACTGCCAGTGGGGCAAATCCTGAACACCAGGCCTTGAAGTTGGATTGCATAGCGTCGAATAGTTGGTCTAGATCTTCTTGCTCAAATCCTCCATAGTAGTTCACATCATTCAAGTACCTAAATGGAAAATTATATGAAAGTTCGTTAGTATATTATATGATTCAAACACAAATTGGATGCCAATAAAATTCAGCGATAAGCAGAAATACAACTGAAAAAAAATCCTCAGACTACATTTGGCAACTTCGGTATACAAGCTACTCAAGTCAGTCAACATGATTTTCATATCAGCGAGATATCACAGAAGATTTTCCAGCACCAAAATGGATGACAATAATGTTTTGGATAAGCTGTGCATTTATACATAGCAGGATCTTAAAATGAAATGCAGAAAAATAGATTCAAGCTATGTAAGTTCAACAACACACACAAATTTGCAGAACATCCGCAAGTAATTATTTATGTATAAACATAAACTTCAAATCAGCAAATAGAATAATGGACACTTTAATTCCAAAGAATATGACAGTCGTGTAATCGGATACTGCGATTGTGATATTAGGATATTATACAAAGATTGTTACTATTCCTCGCATCATTTTTGTCCAAATTCACTTTGGTTTTACGGATTCCTTTCAAAATCATGAAGTACAAAAGCAGAACCATCTAACAAATTGAAAACAAAGAAATAACAGTAATCGATCGAGAATCCGAACAACTTAAACAACGGAGAAGAACAAACCTAGGAGAAGCGGAGATCATAATGAGCTTAGTGAAGAGATCGGGGCGAGTGATGGAAGCGAGAGCACCAACGGCGGCGGAAACGGAATGACCGACGAAGATGCAGGAAGGTATCTGAAGCTCTTCAAGTATAGCCAGAAGATCATAAGCGTATCCTTCAAGCGTCGAGTATCGATCAAAATCGAAGTATTCAGGGTTAGTAGTTCCGGCGCCCATGTTATCGTAGAGAACAACACGGTAATCGTCGACCAGATGCGGTATCAAGTGCTTCCACACCGATTGATCGGTGCCGAATCCATGGGCGAGCACTATAACCTGCTCGCCGCTGCCTAAAACCTTCACGTTGTGCGCTTCTTCGACTATCCCCATGGATGAGTTCGTGGTTAACCGTCTATTCTAGAGGTGAAGCAAACATGTGAAAAGGAGAAGAAGAGCTAGTTTTGCAGTTATATAATAGCGTAGAATTACACAAAACCACCCATAAAATAGACTTCTTTTTTACAAACTCATCCGTAAATTAATTTATATTTCAAAACAGCCGCCTACATTTTATGTTTATAGTAATTGACATTTTACAAAAACAAAAGTAGAAAATACTTTATTTGTATAAACATTTAAATTGGAGGATGCGTTTGTGGACATGTGGTAGCTGAACGAATAGCCAAATTTACTGATAATTTGTAAAAAGTAAAAACTAGTAGGTGATTTTGTGAAAAAAATAAAGATAAACTTGAGGGTAATTTTGTGTAATTAAATCCAACTAAAAATATCGGCTATGTATGGTGTAACGGAGCTTACGCGGGAGAGTTATAGCCACATGTGTTTGGGTACTGATAAGATGGGTGGGAAATTAGTGAGTGCTACAGGGAACATGGAACATATCGTGGGGGCGAGATGTAGGGTTTGTCCAGCTCATAGATCTCCTCATACAACTTCACATATTCATGCCCGACGTATTTACTACGGTACGAATAATTCTGTGAATTATCTTACTAGCATATATTTTAATTTATATTATGAATTTCGTGTATTGTGACTTTTACGAGAGTTTAATTCATCAATTATCATTCATGTAATTTATATGAAGTGCGACTATACGTAAGAAAATCACCGACTCTCATCAAAAAAAAGTTTGTAGACTTTTTAGGGATTATTTTAAATGTTAAGTGGCTATATACACTTGTCTTTGTTTTACCAACGGAAAAAAACATGTTAACCCACGTACTGGCGTCCAAAATTATTTAAAAATAATTTCAAGGGGAATTTTTTTGGGTGTTTTGTGCCAAAATTTTAAACCTATTGTAGATAATTTATAGGACGGTGGGCGGAATTTTTTAAGAGTTTTGGGCGCTAACCTTTGGTTTCGACATTTAATCTAGAAAGAAATGAAATTAGCGAACCTTCGGATGGGACGCCGGTGCTATATAAAATATTTGGTAATGAGTAAAGTGAAATCGTATAAATAATACCCCCGTTAAAATAGAATGGATTAGTTGTAGATTGAGGTTATTTTAGTTTTTTTTACACATATACGAGCCTCTAAAATTAATCTTTAACTAAACAACTTAAAAAAGCTTTTATAAAAAATAAAAAACACAATCTAAAACAATCATTTTTAAACAACAAATCTAAAATAATATCTTTCCTAAACAACCAATGTACAACTAAATATATTTATCGTATAACAAAGATAATTAGATTGTTATTTATCCAATTGTTACGCATGTCGAATGTGGATGCGACCCGCAATCCCGCATACGTAAAGGATGCGATACATCTAACCACTACATCAAACGAATGTTGCAACAATGGTAATACTTATGAAAATTGGAGGTTTAAGACTTTGTAAATATAGACGAAGTAAATTCCGACATTTAGAAATAAAAACCCTGTAATTTAATTTGGCCCAAAAATAATTTGATCTCTCCTTACTTGGAGATGAGTTCTATATTAACTTGGATATCGAGAATGTCAAATGGAATACTATCGTCGATCACATCTTCAAGTGAAGGGAAGTGCATCCACATCGCAAGGGATAAAATTATGAGGTTTTTGGATAGTAGCAGAAGGCGCATGCTCCGGTCATCTAAAATGCACCTTCGAAGTTGAGTCCGAGACTGTCTTCTTTGAGTAAAAATGCGACTTCACCCAAAAATGAACATAACAAAATAAAAGTTTAATTAGGCTTGCGCCTTTCAATACAGATTTCAAAGCAAACTCATCCCATTTAGTTTCATAAAGAGGATTTTATAAATTATAAACGTTCTTTTAAAATAAAGTAAAGTTATTTTTTAAATTACGCAGTTGTGTGTATTTGGTTGTACAAAAAATCTGAAATTACTTTATTGTAAAATTTTGGTAAAATTATTGAGATAAAATTGAAACAATTGTAAATTTTAAGGTATATTTTGAGGTATAGAATTGTTATATTGTAAAATTTTGATATTTTTTCGTAAAATTATTTTGGCAAAATGAGTTATACTTAAATTATTTTGTTAAGTAGTGAAAGTGTGAGGCCGAGTTTGCGAGCAAGTGGTAGGCGAATAGGTCCCGTGTACCGTTGGGAAATCGCCTTGTCATGTTCGTTATTAATAAGGTCTTAGGGCCCGTTTGGTTCCAACTCCGGTAACGGAAACGGAATGGAAACGAATTTAGTCCATATGCATATCCTTATTCATGAAATTTTATGGAATCATTCCTTGTGGTTTAGTGCAAAGTACACTTAATTTCTCATATTTTGTTACCCTATAGGGTATCAAAAGTAATCAAAATCTACTTCAACTCCTTCAAACCATAAAGAATGATTCCACATCATGAACAATGGTATACATATGGACTAGATTCGTTTCCGTTCCGTTTCCGATTCCGGAGTTCAAACCAAACAGGCCCTTAATGTTACAAATAGATTGGTTTAAAAGGTTCTATAAGGACAAAGGTCAATGCAACTCGTATTTTGCCCAAGTAGCTCTCAGCCTCTCACGCTACGACAAACCAAGTTTTTGCATTTTGATCAAATGTCATTTTTACGTTAATGTATCATAAATGAGTTTGGCATTTTTACGTAATAATATCCAACTATACCAACACGTTCTTTTCATCTCTTTAAAAGCATTCACCGTTTTCATTTTCATATTAATGTACATTTACAATTAGGGCTCGTTTGGTTTAAATTCATTCCTTGTGATTTGAAGTAATTGAAGTTGAATTTGATTAATTTTGATACCCTATAGGGTAACAAAATACAGAGAGACAAGTGCATTTTGCATTTAACAAAGGAATGATTTCATAAAATTTCATAAATATGGATATACATATGGACTAAATTCGTTTTTCATTTTGTTTTCGTTTTCGGAGTCATACACCAAACGGGCCCTAAATCGATAAGCTCGCCTTAGCAAATCGAGCAAAGTAATGATATTAGTGTTGAGATACGAGGGGAAATGATTAAAGTTGGAAATCGAATCACGTGAATGCATTTATTGAAATAAGTGATTTAACCCTTACGAATTTCTAAGGGTTATACTCATACCAATATCTCTTGGGAAGATACGTTGATGCAAAGGCTTTGCCAGCCCATTTTGAATTGCGTATCAGGCCCAATTTATAATGGGCCGTAAACAGGCCCACTAACTATTTGAAAAGTCAAAACCAACCAGTCAACTAACATAATGCCCTACGTAAAAAGATTTCATAACTAATTAACTGAATATAATAAATGACCGGTGCGGTTGCAGGCTGCTGTCGGTTGCTAGTTGGCTCGATCATCTTACAAAAAGAATAAAAGATATATTTTAAATAAAATATTATAAGTAATAAAGATATCATAGTTAAAATATTTAGGGCAATTTTGGTAACGGTGTTTTTGAAAAATTAGAGTAGTAACCTTTTTAATGTTTCAATTAAGTCAATATACCCCAATTTGGTTTACTAGGCTTTTTCTAGTAGGCTTTTTCTAGTTTTGTGTGTAGTATATGTACCCTTCACAATCGCGTAACAGGATCCATCAAAATGACAGCTATGAGCCTACGAGGGACCAACTGTTTATTTGCAAGTTGTAATGAACTTGTCAAATGTCAAGTCATGTAAAGAGAATAGACGCTATTGTCACTGTCAAAACTTGAAGCTAGATCCAGCAAAAAAAGATACCAATAAATCAAACCAAATCATGCCTAATTGCTAATCTTAATTCTTCACTAATTAAGCCTTAGTCAATTGTGACTTACCAATACCTACTTTGACCTCAGTGCTGAAATATGCTAATCTTAATGAGCTAAACTGAACACATTCTTACAATACAATTGAAATTGCAATCAACTGCCAAGAACACCTTTGATTATATCAGGTTTCTTTGAATATGTATACAATATCATATACTTGTATAATGTGCTCGTTTTCGAGTACACACTCATCCTAGGTTTAACAATACGATAACGGAAAACAAAACATATTCAGCCTGAGGAAACGTCGTCTAGTAGTGTACAATCGAATGAACCTG
The DNA here is from genome assembly GCA_033239125.1 of Fagopyrum homotropicum. Lineage (NCBI taxonomy): Eukaryota > Viridiplantae > Streptophyta > Magnoliopsida > Caryophyllales > Polygonaceae > Fagopyrum > Fagopyrum homotropicum. The sequence goes on from BSWB01000005.1 coordinate 142,423,687, forward strand.
TGTTGTACGCAACAATATCGGTAGGTGTGATAGAGTGACTCAGAAGAGGGGTATTGCTATTAGTCTGATCCTTTGAGAAACTAACCGGACGATCAAAGTATAACACAATTACCGTTATGTCATCGTGTATATGGCGCCTTATCCCCCTCTCGAATATGGATAATTCCTCGTATTTCAGTCCTGTTTTCTTTGCTGCTTCTTGCATTGCTGCTTTTACCAGCCGCTTTGCAATTCCCTGGTAAATGCAAAGTACTTATGGTAAGAAATTTAAGAGAAATGATCATGTGATGAACTCTCATTGTGAAAAAACGAGCGTAAAAAATTCACAAATATGTCATAATGTGTATATTTGTGCATTTTTACACTCCTGATCTTTCACCGGATCCAATCTGAGTTACATACATGATACAACAAATGCAAAAAATCTTACAACTCTTGGACTCCTGTAGACTATTTCAACAGCTGTTTGATCACTAATGTGCTCCCAAAGTCCATCTGATGCAAGGATCAAGAACAAGTCATCTGCATCCAGTTTTCGAACTGATATTGATGGATCTGCAGTAATTACAGCTTTCTTTAAGGGAACTGATGTCCCAAATTGCTTGTAAAGGTTGCTAAATTCAGGAAACTTCAAATATATGTCTCCAATGGCCCTTGATACCTAATAATGATAAAGTTTTCGATTATAACGCTTCTGACCAAAAAAAACATAACAGTAGGCATGGGATCAACTAGATGACTCATGACAGTTAATAAACAATGATATCTAAGTGACAGCATTATTCTTCACGGCTCTATAACTTAGAGCCCTAGTATCATGGTCCTTTCAGATTATGAAAGGTTAAGTGGTAGCAACAAGAAAATGTAGAATGAAACAAGCAAGAAGAAGCTGGCTTAGGAATAAAAACAAATCAAGTGAACAAATTTTGGAAACTTATGTGAAAGGTGATTATCCTCACCAAACATGCTTTTCAAGGTTGATGAAGCGTGTAGTCAGCTAGTTCATATATACATCAATATCATCCGTCTGGAAAGTAATATAATATCATCATGTGAGATGACCCTTCAAACAGATAGGCCAATGGTTTCTTATGCAGGAAATTTTCAGTTCATAAATAAGCAAGAACATCTGAACATGACCATTTCTAGAAAGGTAAACACCAACAAACATATTATCTCACATCAAATGACTCCTTCAAAGAGTGTTGCAGTGAAATAACTGAAAATTTTACAGGAAAAATTCGCTAGCCACACAAATCATACTCAAAAACATCAAACGAGAACAATTCTTCGATTCAATAATCAATAACAATCAACGATGAATAATCAAATGAAAATTTTTAGCAGGAATAAATTGGAGGTTGACATCTGTACCTGAATAATTCCCTTGATTCGCCAAAATCCGCGAGTGTACACAACAATATGCGAGTCATCAGGATGAAGTGCGCGAACCTCCTTCCTCACATCTTCATCGCCAACGTTATGATCAGAAGTTAGCCGTTCGGCCACAACAGTAGGTAGGGAGAACATCCTGCCGTCATAAACCTTCCTACCAAGGACAGCACGAGAATCCCCAAGGTTTGCAGTGTACAGATTGTTGTTAGCAATGGCAGCCACGAGACAACAGGAACCAGATAATGCGATTTGGGGGTTTTTAATATATGCCTTCCTTACCACTTGAAGGAACTCATTCTCAGTTTTCTCAAATGCTTTTCTCAATACATCTGCAGATAATCCACCTTGTTCTAATTCAAACTCTATACACAAACAGAAGATCGTCATTATATCGAATTGTCAGCACGGAAGTTCAAATCCAATTGAAAATTTGAAGACCCCTAAAAATGAACGAAGTAAAGAAATATAGGCATACTGTGGATGAAAGAGAAGAGGTTGGAATTGATGAAGCGAGCAGCATCAGCGCTGCCATGACCATCGAACACACCGGCATAGGTGGCGGAGGGAGAAGCGACGACTTGTCCTTGATCTTCAAGTGAAGGATTCGCTTGAACAACAGCCATGGAATACTCGCCAGAAGCATGACGTCTCAAATTCGTTTGCCAAACAAGTTCGTCATCACGACCAACTCCTCCACCACCACCCCAACCTCCTGCTCCAAAGCAGGTCTCCAATGGCCGAGTGCAAATCTCCAACATTTTCTCAAAAGAAGCCAGCTCCCTGACCACCACCGTCTCTATCTATATATTTCCTCCACCCTATCTGGAATCAGAATATGAGATTTCCAGGGATTCTTCTTGTATGATAATTCAACGAGAAGAGGAAAACGATTGTTTGAAAGTGTAAATTTTTGGTTTGGATTTGAAATTTGATATTGATAAGGATGGGGATGGGTGGTGGAGGAGGTGTTAGAGCTTATTATAAGTTGTGTGACTTCTCAGTATATGGAGGAGGAAGAGAATTTGCTTTTCCAACTAGACAAAAAAAAAATCCCAAACTATCCTGGAGATTTTTTTTATAAAATTACTTTTTTAAAAAATATTTATGAGGAAAAAATAATGTAAATTCTAAGGGCCGATTTTAACCCGAAATCGAAAACGAATCTAGTCCATATTTATACCTTGTTCATGAAAATATTTTTAGAATTATTCCTTGTCATTTAAATAGTTGGAGTAAAGTTTGATTACTTTAATAGGTAACAAAATGTGGAGAGTCAAGTGCATTATCATTATTTTATTAATATTGATATGGGTGAGTTTAGATTAACTTTTCAGGCATAAATTCAAAGACATAAGTATTCGATATTAATATAACAAAAAGGATAATATATTTTATAAAATTATTCTTTTATATTGTGCTTTGCAAGCACATGAATGATGGATCTACGAAGAGGTCATTTTTTTTGAGCGATTTTATTCGGTCAGTCAAAAAAATACAAACGAGTCAAGGGAATCGAATTTCGAGTACGAGGCGCATCCAGAGTATGTCTTTGGGGCACATCCAGAGTGCGTCTCTGGGGCACATCCAGAGTGCGTCTCTGGGGCACATCCAGAGTGCGCCTCTGGGGCACATCCAGAATCCGCCCCAGAGGCACACTCTGGATGCGCCCCAGAGGCGTACTCTGGATGCGCCCCAGAGGCACATCCAGAGTACGCCCATTTGCCTCTCGTGTCAAAACGAATAACAACCCCGTTATAAGTTATATTAAAATGAGATGATGTAAAACTTCGACTAACCTCTACAAAGTTACGGATCACCGTAGGCGGGCCTTGATTAGGTGTACTGGCTATCATAGGAAGGAATGTTGACGCGCTATTATCAAGGATAACTAGGGCTATCTTATAGTATGTGTCTGCAACACACCCAATCATAGGCAACTCCATCCAATATCTACGTGGGTATGGAGCATTTTTAGTCCGGTTAACATTCTTAAGCACATTTATAAATGTGGTGAATACGATGCATTGTATAGACTCACATGTATAATCATGTTATATATATATATATATATATATATATATATATATATATATATTATCATAATTTTATTAAATTTTATAAAATTAAATACTCACCTTTGAATATATTGTTCTTTTCAAGTTCAACTCCATAAGTATCTTTTTCCTTATTACTAAGAAATCTTCATTTGGAAAGCCCAAAACCAAAGCAATAGATTTGTATCTGTAATTACCTTCACCTAACACATTCATGGCTCCATTCACATATGGTTCCATGAATTTTCGGAATTCCCCTTCCTTCCAAGGATATTTTCCATCATCATGTGTAACCTCTGGTGTAGCATCTACATCAATTGGTTCCTTTCCTTTACGACGTAGCTGACTAGATGGAGTGGAGAAAAAAATTCAAGAAAATCGAGATAAAAGATGAAGAACACGGTAAACAATAGAATGAACAATGAGCTAATAGGGATAAATATGTAATGCATAAAAACAAGAGTAAAGAAAACTAACTCTCCAGGTGTAGCCTCTGCATTCTTTACTTTTTTTCCCCTGTGAACCTCGGGGACGGCCAGGGCTACGTCTAGGTGTAGCCTCTCCGTCATCCGGATCCACCACTCTCTCGGAACGGGGACATCCAAGACCACGCCTTGTCGAATGCTCAAATGAACTTTACTCTCTTCTTGTTGAGCTCACGGTTGGTGGTCTTCCTTTGGCCCAGACCTTTTGTGTTGGCTTTTTCATCGTGGTACTTCCCGGATTCTTGATGTCCTCGAGGCAAAATGTCATCTTCTTCATCTCATCAGGGGTGAGCGTGTTAGAGTCCATTCTTTCTTTGAATATGTTAAACGACATTAGGCTCAGATTGATGGGACCACCACCATCACCACCACCACCACCACCACCACCACCACCATCATCATCCATGTCACCATTGGGAAATATAATTGGAATCCAATGAACTTGCTTCCAAAATAGGTGGATCTGATTCAATGTTATAGCTCTCCTTGCCCGGATCGCTATGGTAAAGTCATGCACACATGGCACTCCATAAGCTTCCCTACAATAACTATCCCGACATACAATATCATCTCTTGTCCTCCTAGATTTGGTGAAGTTATCCCACAAAAGTGTGAAACACTCATTGGTGACATAGTCTCGAAGCAAGGCAAACATCGGTATACGCACCTTCCGAGGAATCCTCACTCGTGACATCTCTAATGAAGCTTGTTTGATTAATTTGATTAATTTGTTTTTCCATACATTCATCTCCCCTTATTTCTTCTTTGAAGCTGTACTTTTGAATTTCGAACTCAGTTATTCTTCACCCCGTGAGTCTCTTCTTCTTAATCGTCTATCTTATGTGATTATACTACTCGCTTGATTTTTTTTATTGTAGAGATTGTTGTAACTTGGTATGTACACCAATTGTTTGATAAAATGCCAAGTTGATTCATTTTTTTTTATTGTGTTGTGTTAATTCATAGTTCATCCAAGAAATAATAGCAGATGAAGTTGTGAGTGAAGCTTGGGGACTTCATTAACTGAATGTCCGGGAATTCAGATGAATTAGTTCTCGGGAAGTTGCTTGGTGCATGCCATAAAGTTCATAATGTAGATATTGGTGAGCACGTAATAGTTGTTGTTGGAGATTGCACATTCAAACTCTCAAAACTTACATTGTTTGATCAAAGTTGTTTGTCAAAATGAAGGTTGAGATGATGTTGTAAGATTAAGAATGTTACTGAAGCAAAAGGGATAGCTAAGATGCCGGGTTGTAGTTGGATAAAATTGAGAATCAACTCTATGAATTTCATGTTGGTGATGACTTGAATCTTTAGTTCTTCAGAAATATGTAGCCTATTTAGTTTGTGAAGCAAAGAGTTGATGGAGGAGTACGTACCAGATGACAATAGATTATAACATATATAGCATGTTCCATTGCTGTCGGTTTTGTGATTTTGAGCATCAAGGATTATACTTGTATAGTTTGAAGGTGATAAAAGAGTTTGTAATTACTTTAGCTTTTTTTTCTTCTTCTGTTTTCTTGCTGAATTATTTAGCACAGTCTCAATTATTTTGCTAAACTCTTGTTGAATTAATGTCCAACTTTTAACGGTCTCAATTTGAGATGATGTTAAGATATTAATGTCCATTTTTTATTGAGACGTGAACTTTGATTTGGATTTCACGTAAGATATATAGAGTCGCAACGGGCTAGGTTAAACTCGACGCTCGGCCCTTTTATCGGGCGCAAAAAAAATCTTTCAACTGGACGCAGCTAGAGTGTTTTTTTGGGGCACATCCTGAATCCGCCCCAGAGGCGCATTCTGGATGCGCCACAGATGCATACTCTGGTTGCGCCCCAGAGGCGCATTCTGGATGCGCCCCAGATGCATACTCTGGCTGCGCCCCAGAGGCGCACTATGGAGGCGCCCCAAATGCAGAATTCGCCCGTGTTGTCTCCTTTGTCTGATCGAATAGCAACCCCGTTTTTTTTTTAATAATTTGATGCATTAAAATGTTTAACGTATGAAAAGTTTATGTAAATAAAACAATGCGATAATGTCAGTCAAAGCAAAAAATTATTTTGCTTACATATTTCTTTTTCTATAAATGAACTTATTTTTATGCAAATATTTGTAATCATACATTCATACTTTTACATACTAGAATGGGATATTTGTAGAATATTATGTAATATTTTGAAATTTATTATTTTTGTAATAATTATATAAAAAAGAATAGTCTACATTAATAGTATGCACGTCCTAAATGAATCGGTGGAAGACGATTTTAATTTTGTGATAATAATTAGTGATTATGGTTGAATAACTGCGTTTGACTTTAAATTGTACAAACAAAAAAAACATTGTTCACTAATTATTATCATTTAGAATTAGATTTAGCGGTTGCTGGTTTTCAAGACTCGCATTCGATAATTTGTTCAAACTACTTGAAATTAGTTCAAATAAGGCACATTATTTCGGTAGGGTCGTGCGGCTAAATGTAGAGCTGACACGTGTCCCAAAATTTTTTTCTCAAGAAACGAATGAAAATGATAGTTCAAAAGTTATTAAGGAATAACTCATAACTTATAAAAGGATAGTTCATAGTGCAAAATTTATAAATGAGTGAAAGTAATAGTTCAAAACTTATTAAGGGATACTTCATAAATTATAATTGAATAGTTCATAGTTCAAAAATTATAAAGGATAGTGCATAACTTATAAAATGATAGTTCATGAATTATAATTGAATAGTTCATAACATATAAACGATAAATTTATAAATAATTTGATATAATATACTTAAAAGTAATAGTTCATGAATTATATAGAAATAGTTCAAAGTTTATAAGAGTATAGTGCAGAATTTATAATATGGTAGTTCAAAAAAATTTTCATTCTTTTCTGGAAAAAACAATAATTGTTTCTGAAGAAAAAAAAAATTTTGGACACGTGTCAGCTCTACTTTCATCCGCACGACCCTATCCGAAATTATAAACTGCACCTGAACATCTACCCTCTACATAGTTATAATTATTTTTAGTGTATAATTTCAAAAATCTTTATTTGAATCAATAAGTCATTTGAATATTTGAATCTTTTTTAATATAGTTATTTCTTATTATTTACAAAAGGTTAATTCTTAGATATTTTAAATAAAAATACGATAGTTTGTTATAAAAGATTAAATATATTATAGGAGTGTGTTTTAAAATATACAATATGCTTAAATTAATCACCATATGAAACGTGTGATCTTGTTGTATCAATTCGATCGTTATCCTGGTGAGTTTTTGACGGTATTAGACTTCTTAATTGTTGTTCAAAAGATTAAGTGCCCGTTTGGTTGGAGCAGTGAAATGGAAATGGAATGGAATCGGATAAGGGTTAAGAAAGAAAATGGAAATGATGGGATTACTTTCATATGTTAAAGACCTCTAACCAAACGTATTTTTTGATTGATTAGGAATCATTCCGTTATCGGGAATGATTCCTAGGGCTTCCAAACGGGCCCTTAAATATTTGTGATAATATGTGTGGATAGATGAATATTATTGTGTGTATTTTTGAAATGTGACAATACAAATCTAATTTGGATATAAGATAATATTGACTAGTTGAACTGTATGAGTTATAAATAAATTTTGAAATATTAAAATGAAAATAAATAAATAAAAATGGAAAGATAAAAAAAGGTTTTTGAATAGAAATATTGATTATTTAGAAACTAATTATTAAGAAGATAAAATGAAAATATTGTCTTGACTAGCTACGTGGATAACTAAAGTTAATTATAATCACATGCATGTATGTTATATATGATGTGATATGTATACCAAACAGTTTGATTAGAATCAAATTGTGATATAATGTTTAAAATATTTTAAACGAGTATCAGCATATAGGATCTATTGGGAACGAAGGGATGAAAGTTTATAATCTATATACTATATTAAAGTCAAAACATTTCCTTTAACGTGGTTCATTCTAACTTATATTATGTCACGTGTTATTTTCTTAGAATTTTTATATATGAGTTACCCTATTTAAATTAGTCAATAATGTAATAGTATAATTATATTATAATAGAACTTATATTTATCTACTTATCAAACATGTCTTTTTATATATCTACACATATACATAAACATAGTTAAAATTATACTAATAGCATTATTATTTTATGATAAAATTATACCAAAGGAACTTTATATATATATATATATATATATATATATATATATATAGTTATACATATATTTATTTATACTAAACATACTTTTTTTAATTTATGTATAGATGCTAATTTATTTTAATTTTATTAAAAAATTGAAGAGATTATTTTTATTAAACTTCTATAAATTAATATATTTTTTAAATAAAAAAAAGTGTAAATAATAGATTTTGTTTCCTTATATTTTTTAAATATAATACTTTAGTAGTATATTAAAATTGTACTACTTTCCTTTAAATATATATTAATAAAAAAAATTGTAACTATCTTTCTTTCCAATTTCAATTAACGTATTTGTTGGTGATGAAATTAGTGGGTCCTTTATATTTTTTTATTTATTACTTAAATAAATTACCTTCTTTATCAAATTTTTAGGTCAAGTGTATCTTGTCTCCTTCCCTCTTCTCCAAATTGCAAATCAACTACCAAATCTATTTTCCTTTCCATTTTACATTTTTAGATTTTTCTTTTTAATAAGTTGAATAATTTTTATTACAAAATTAGTTAATTACGTAAGTTGATAAATTTTTAATATGTTTGTAGAGTATTTTTTTTAATATATTAATTCGATGTAATTATTACTTTAACAAAATTCCCATATAAATTTATAAGGTCAACTAAATCAATTTATCAAAGCCGCAAATAATCGTGATATGAATCACATTCTTTTAAATAATCAATTTAAAAACCGATATTTTTTAAAAAGGTATTATTTAAAGTCGTAATTTACGTCCAATTTTCTCGATAAAATTATATTAAAATTTAAAACCTATAATTAGTTATTTGACAAATTTATAAAGGGCAATTTTGGTAACTAGACTTTTTTGAGAAAATAGAGTAGTAACTAGGCTTTTTAATATTTGACAAAATATGATATTCATCTATATTTAAAAACATATTTATAAAAAAAATAAATGAAACAATTTGGTTTACTAGGTTTTTTCTAGTTTTGTGTTTAGTAAATGTACCCCTTGAGAGAAGAGTGTGGAGAGTTTGAAAATAAATACAAAATGTTTTAAATTGATTAGCATATAATCTATTAATGTTAAAAATCTATCTTCGTGTCACTTGTATATAAACAATTTAAGTCAATTAAATAAAATAAACTTTAAGCTTCATGTATCAAATCAGTCCGATTCAAACCTAAAATCGTACCGACGTTTTAGTGTTGTCAACTTAACGACACCCTATTATTGTAAATCAACTGACGTTAGGGTTGTGCATACGGTTCGGACCGATGGACCGTAAATTTATAACACCTTGAACCGTAGACCGAATTGGGACTGAACCGCTACGGTCGGTCCAGACCGGTCCGGTTTCGGGTTGGACCGATTTGTACCTAAATTGTGCGATTTTGAATATTTCGGACCGGACCCGGTCTGAACTTGAGCGGACCGGATATTCGCAATTTATGGTCCAACCCGAATTACGGCTTAATGCGGTCCAAAACCGGACCCGGACCGTGATCCGAATTTTCAAAATAACATGGACCGTAGACCGGACCGGTGACGGTCCGTTCCGATTTTGCACAACCCTAACCGTTACCGGTCCGATCCGATTTTGCACAGCCCTAACAGAACTTATTGACCCTGTATATATTGTCGCTAACAAAATAAAAAGTAAAAAGAGAAGTTGACCCATCAATTGTTTACCACATTTCATTCATATTTTCTAGTTGTAGGTTATTTTTTAATTTTCTTTTTATCAAAAAATATAAATTATTTATTATTTATATAAACAACTCAAATTAATAAAATAAAATAAAATAAAAGAAACACAAAACCACTAATTTTCTACACTAACCTCCCTTTCTTGAAGGGGCCACCTTAGAAGGGAGGAGTATAATGAAGAATTCCAGATAATGTAAGATCCATGTGGTAACTGCTAATTGATTAAGAAGCATGCTTATAATCCGTATTATTATTTTTTAATCAGTGACGCATTATATTATATCGTTATATATATATGGAATGGAAAGTCCCGTAATGAATTTGAATTGTTGCATGTAGCTGTACAAGTTAACACTTAGACAATGATATGTTTATTATATACGGCAATGACTATAAAATTTCACATCAACGTGTTAAAAGATAATGTCGACCATTAATCATGCCAAAATGCAGTTGTCAATTGTACTATAATAAAACTCATTACACCCCATTTTCATCAACTAATGTGTAAAATGACTCTATTTTAATATTTTCTTAATAAGTGTACACGATTCTAAAACTAGACTATGAGCCTATTTGGTATGTCGATTGAAATTGAAACTGAAATTTAATGGAACTAAAACTAAAATTGAAAAATGTGACTGAAACGTAATGGAATAATTCGAATTAATTTGTTTCTATATTCGTTTCGTATGAGAATGAATGGATTGAATGAGGTGTTAATAGACCAAAAAAATCCTTACACAATGCCCCTACAATCGGTTGAAAGAAGGTTCTTACATAAGGGTACAAGCGCCATAAAAATTGGATTCAATCAATTAAACCTCCTACCCCCAACTTAATCATTTAACCCCTCATTCAACCAATTCAATCCCTCGACTTAATGGTGGAAATGCAGTACCGAACGTTGATGAAAGTCATTCGACCTAAACGAGCTAGCCTAGACATCAAGACCACCCGGGATGGGCTAGGTAGGTATCGATCTTGGACGAGCCGGCAATAGTTGATTTTATATCCAATGTGTTCAATGACACGGAGGTTGTTATTGCGTCCATTGAGCTACGTACAAAAAATCACGTAACGATCTCCTACATTGAGACCCATACCAGCTAACTTGAGTAAGTACCGATCTCCAACACAGAGATCGGTACAAGCTAGCTAACGTTGATTTTATATCTATCGGTTCCAATGACATGGATAACATGCGTCCGATAAGCTACATATATAAACTCATGAGATTTCATCGTAAAATCACTAGACTTACAAAGGTTTTGTAGCCGACGTTAGAGTTTTATTCCTAAGTCGTCTTAGCACCTATCGACCTCCAACATTAAGACCGTATGAACTAGCCTAGCTATCATGCACCGATACACATTCTAGCCGCAACATTAATACAAGCTAGACCGGCTACGTAACCATCTCCGACTCCGAGCCGGACGAAATAGCCTAGCTATCCATCTCCGTCATTTAATACGTAAGGACCGGTAAGGTACGTGCGCTCAAATTCTGCTGATAGCAAATAACGCTTATCGATTTACACGCCTCTATTTATTAGTTTTGGACCACAATGATACTAACTTATACGGAGTATATGAATCATAGATAACGTATGTCTCTACGTAGCTAGGTTGCACTAAAAATATAGGCCATACAACTATCTTAGGGGGTGTTTGGTTTGCAACAATCTCAGGAGGTGTTTGGTTTGTAACTACTCCCTATGATGTTAGGCTTTTTTTTTTTTTTTACTTTATATAATGTTTGAAAGAATTAGACTAATGAAAATTAGAGTTTTAATGAATTCCAATATACTCCTATCGATCAATTTTAGTCCCGTTTGGTTGTAAATCTAAAAATGAAAACGGAATAAAAATGTATTTAGTCCATACGTGTACATTGTTCATTATTTTTGTAGGATTATTATTTATGGTTTTATACAAAATGTATTTACTTCTCCCATTTTGTTTCTCTATAGCATATCAAAGATTCAAAACTAAAATTTCTACCTGTTTTGTGTGAAGGAGAGACAGTGATCTCCGGCGCATCTGGACGCGCTTTTATTAATTGGAAAGAAGGCTAAGTAGTAATCAAACAGGATAACCTGACCCCTTACATCATCAAGTAAAAGATCAACTACACGCTCCGGCGGGTCACACAATACATTCAATCCAATAAGAAGGTTTATAGCGACACTAGCAATATAATCCGCAACTCTATTTGCCTCGCGGTAGGCATGACGAAACTGGATAGGCCAGTCTCTTTTCATGAAGTCGTGGCACGTGCGTACTAGACTAACAAGAGGATGGTGAGGGCAATGGAGTTTTTGTTAAGGAATTCTGTAGCGAGACGGGAATAATTTCAAAAAAATCACGAATAAGGGTACATACATGAACAATATTTATTTTCATTCCGTTTTCGAAGTTAAAGTCAAACGAGCCATTAATTTATTTATACTTTTTGATAATTTAATATTCAACCTCTTAACAAATTTAATGTTGAAAGTTAAGGAGTTTTCTATTTAGTGGTACTTGGTACTTTTAATTTGATGATTGATGAATCTCCTACAAGAGTAGGCTGAGCAAGTTCGGTTCGGTTTACCTGATCCGAATCGAACCGAGTAATTTCGATTTAGACCGAACCTAAACCGGCAATTTAGGTTTGAACTTAGGTCCTTCAATTTTACGATTTCGGTTTCGGTCCAAAACCGAAAAACCGATGAAAAAAACGAAAATCGAAAACCGAATTTGTATTTGTATTTAATAAAAAAACGATTATATATAGTTGGAAAGTGGGTAATGTATCTAGTTGCTAAATGAGATTTTTATTTTTTAGGTTTTAACTCTTTATACTAAAATTGTTAGAGATTTGAACTTTAGTATTTTATTGTTAGTTTATCGAATTTTGTAAGTTTATATTTTTTTAGGTCCAAAACCTAAACCGATCTAATAATTTTGGGTTTAGGTTCCAATATTTCAAGTTTTTGGTTTTAGGTCCAAACCGGAACCGAACCTACTTTTATAGGCTCGGTTTTCGGTCCAAGATTTTTTTGAAAATGGATTTTAAGTTCGGTTTTTAGCGGTTCGATCCGATTTTGGACCTATGCTCACCCCTATACAAGAGTTCTATCGTGCTTTTGGTAAGCAATGGAAATTTAGGGTTAGGGTTCGATCCAATTTTATGTTTTCTTTCTCTTTTTCTCCTTTGTTGTAATCTTTCATGACGGTTTGTTCGTCTGCCGATCCTTTCGGCCTTTCGATCCAATAGTCGGCGAGCCGAGAAAGACGGTTTGTCCGTCTGCCGATCCTTTTCGGCCTTTCGATCCAATAGTCGGCGGCCTTTCGATCCAATAGTCGGCGAGTCGTTTATGATATCGAACCGCTTCCTGTTATAAAAAAAAAATCTTCATTTATATGTACAATACTTTTTATATTAATACGATGTTCATATGTACTCTTCAGTTATATGTACTCTGTTCGTCGTACTCAATACTCAGCACTCAATGTTCATATACACGGAGTTATTGTTCATCATGTTTTGCGGTAAATGTTGGCGATACTTATTGTTGTGCAGTTAAGGTTGGCAATACTTAATTGTTTTGAAGTTAATGTTGGATTGTTGGTGATACTGATAAATGTATCGCACTAAATGTTCGTCCTACTTAATGTTCGTCAGGCACGATCGAGCGTATGTTTAATACGATGCTGCTGTGCTTCCACTGAAGACGAAATATAAAAAGAATTTATAATCTACCAGAAAACTTAATTCTACGCAGACAAGTATAAATTAAGACAAAACAAACATTAGACATAATTAAAATTGAGATTGAGCTGAATCTCTAAAACGCAGAACATTAACTTCTTTTGGGTGGAAACGCAGAACATTAACTCGGAGTATACATACATAACTTAACCCAAAGCAACCACAATTCAGATCGACGGTCGATCACCGTGTGTTTTTGTGACAGCATTCAAGCGTTGGGGAAAGTGGGGGCAGTTTTCGACGGAGGAACATCGGCGCCGGAGAGAGTAGGGGCATCGGTGGATCCGGCGGCGTTTTTGCGCTCCACAGGCTCCTGGTGGCCGTCGGTGCCGTAGCCTTTGCGTTTGTAATCCTCGACGCTGCCGTAGTTAACGTATGGGCTGGTCTCTAGTGGAAGCTCTGCCTGGCTGCTCGAGTTCTTTGTCTCGGTCTCACATGGATTCTTCTTCTCCATTTGCTGTGCGATGTTGTTACTCGCCATGTTTTCAGATCTGTTTTCGTTGTTTTTTGTGTTTGGGAGTTTGATTCGTTTAATTAGGGTTTGTTCGATCTTATTGCTCTTGTTTGCGTGTGTTTGGGATTGCTACTGAAATTCCGTGGTTTGTGCTAGTGTTGCCACGTGGTGAGTACGTGTCACTTTGGTATTGATCGTGGAGGTTTTGCTGTCACTCTACGACCCGCTTTGATCGGATCACGTGTTATTTTAATTTCTTCTTTTGTTGCTTTGGATAATGCATTATATTACATTTTTTATTGATTTAAAATAGGTGTTTTATAACAAGCGTTGTCAGTACTGGCTACCACCATCGCTGCCCTGTCATTGGCGCCAGTAGTGGTGGTCGGCGACAAAGGTGAACGGCGATAACATCTACTTGATATATGACTTTTGTTTTGCCAGAAAGGGACATTAGGAAGCCGATGTTTGTTATAACACTCAACCAAACCGAATGTTTAACCGCCGGTTTGGTTAGTTTATGTTAGATTATGTAAATAATAGGTCTCATTTTGTAATTATATATTTATGTTAAGTGTGCTTTCTTATAAATATTGCTGGTTATTCCCTTCACCGTCCGATCTCGATGGCTGCCGACAGGAAGCAGTATTTCTACTCCGCTCTCGGGATCTCGAATATTAAAAATAATATCGCTCTTTTTCTTGATCACGATACTCCGTATGTATTTTGGGTTACTCTTTTTTCGTGTCACTGCAAAAGCCGATAACGTACTCAATCATATAGATGAAGTAGTTCCAAATCCGATCCATCTTTCACATGACCCCCTTGAACATTACAACTCACTTATTGATGATGGCAATTTTCCCCTTGCCATATGGCCCAGCTGGAATCTGTATCCCAACCGACCCATCCTTCACCTACCAACTCCCCTGGCCCAGTGCGCTCCAGCCAGCACCTATTGCCCTCCTCTCCTGGCCCAACTTATCACACCGGCCCAAAATCTAATTCACATGATCCGCCCCAATCCCCCGCGTCAGGCTCACTATTGGCAGGAATGGCAGCTTCGTCTCCCTCCCCTGCTCCTGCCTTGTTGCTTACTACTCGACAAGCCCTACCCTCCAACAGGCCCACCACACGCAACCAGTCTGGGATTTTCAAGCCCAATCCGATTTTTGACTTGGCTGTTCAAACCACACCAACCCAAAACCACACTTCCCCCTTCCTAAATCCCACGTTTTAGCTGTCAAAGACCCGCATTGGCCAGCTGCTATGCTCAACGAGTATCGAACCCTTATGCGGAATAAGACTTTGGTTCTAGTCACCTAAGGCTAATATTGTGCGGTATATGTGTATTTTTCGGGATAAGTACAGGTCGGACGGTTCGCTTGAACGCTACAAGACTCGTTTGGTTGCTAATGACCGCTCTCAACAGGTTGACATAGATTGTGTTGAATAGGGGTGGGCATAAATCCCGCTTAATCCCGATCCCGTCCCGATCCCGTCCTAATCCCGGCGGGATTTGGAAAAAAAAATGTGTATCCCGTCCCGTCCCGTCCCGAAAAATTTGCGGGGCGGGACGCAGGACGGAGACTTCCCATCCCGGTTAATCCCGTCCCGTCCCGCATATATATAAATAATATTTTTATATATATTATATAGATAAATATCATACATAAATTATAATTTTTTAATAATATTATTTTTAAAAATATTTTTATATTTTCAAAATTATTAGTTCGATAATTTTTCATCAGTCATTCACTCATTTTTACGACTCATTTGGTTAGATCTAAAGTACTAGAGGCTCTGCTCTCCCTTGATTTAGTCCGTTCGCAACCTTGATATAGTCCGTTCCATCGCCCTTATATTTGTGGATTCCCACAATTGTAATCGATAGTTAAATAAACGTAATTTCTTGTAAATTATTTGGTATTATTTTTTGAATGTGAATCAGTAAGACACTTTGACGTAACTTTAATTTGTTTTCCATGTATTAACTACTAATATAGGCGTCATGAATTGATAATTAGGTATCGAGATTTTTTTCCCGATCATTTGTGTCTTTAAACTTGAGAGAAAACAAGCATACATATCGAATATAATCGGTGCATAATTTGTGCGGGATTTGTCCCGTCCCGTCCCACATGTGACAAGGCCCGCGCGGGACGAAGAAAAAAATTCATAAATCCCGTCCCGCCCCGCAAATAACTTGCGGGACGGGACGCGGGACAACCCCTATCCCGTCCCGTCTCATGCCCACCCCTAGTGTTGAGACTTTCAGTCCGATTGTCAAGCCGGCTACGATCAGGGTTGTCCTTAGGATAGTTGTATCCAGATCTTGGTTCATACATAAGCTCGACATTCAAAATGCCTTTCTGCATGGTCATTTGAACGAGACAATTTATATGTTTTAACCTCTCCTGGGTTTCGTGATTCTTCTCATCCTAACCATGTTTGTCTTTTGCAGAGGCCTCTCTATGGTCTTAAACAAGCTCTTCGAGTCTGGTTTCAGCGTTTTTGCAAGCTTCTTACTTTGCATTGGCTTTACCGGTAGTAAGAGTGATTCCTCGCTTTTTATTTACCGTCATGGGACAAACACTCCTTATCTGATCCTTTATGTTGATGATATTGTGCTCACTGCCTCATCAGGTATCCTCCGCTCGTAACTGATTCGGTTACTTAGTAAGGAGTTTGCACTTAAGGATTTGGGCGTTCTTTCTTATTTCTTGGGTATTTCAGTACGTCGGACATCATCTAGTTTATTCTTATATCAAGATAAATATTCTCGGGATATTGTTAAGCGGGCTAATATGACGAACTGCAAACCTGTAGTTATGCCAGCCGAGACATCGGCAAGCTCAGGGATTCGTCTGGTCTACAGTCAATGATCCTACTCTATAGGAGTCTCGCTGACGCCCTTCAATATATTACTTTCACCTGGCCCGACATAAGTTTTGCGGTGTAGCACAGATGTTTATTTATGCATGATCCCCAAGAGCCGCACATTGCAGCTCTCAAGTGCATCATTCGATGTATCGCTGACACTTTGACTCTTGGTATAACCATCTATCACTCACTCACCTAAACCTGACTTGATTACTTATACACATGTTGATTGGGGAGGTTGTCCGGATACATGTCATTATACTTTTGGATATTGTTCTTCTTCAATGACACTCTGATTTTGTAATAGCTAGGATTTTCGAATTCTAACTAATGTTGATTAACTTAATCGTTGATAGTAATTGACATATAACTCGCGAAGATTTCTCTAGTGATGAGTATGAGTCCCACCATTATGTTCCTCGCGTAATTTTGGACGTTTGGGGAAATTTTTACTTTTTCCCCCGGGTAATTATTTTTACCCTCCGGTGTTATTTGGAGCATTTGGGAGCTCCAATTAATAAAAATGCAGTTGAGAGAAATGATCAGGACATCGGATATGCCCTAGATATGAAATAACATGGAAAGGCAAAACGGCCAAAAGAGTCGCTATTCCGATTCTTAGCGGTTAAGAAATGCGACTTAGGAATGCCCATTTTACGAAATAATTATGGATTAATTATCCCGATAATATTTCGAATTTTATATTCCAATTTGGTAAATTTTGGAGATCAGAAAATATACCCGCATTTCAATTAAATAATGTGAATAAGGATTATATAATATTATATATTATTATATAATATTTATATATATAAAATGTACAGATAAACAAGTGAGAAGGACGGCTTGCTGAGTACTCTTCCATTTCAATTCACTTATAATATATTATATATACATTAAAGTATATAAGTTAAAAGAAGAATTGAAGACGGTGGATCTTCATTTGCAAATCAATTGCAAAAGTTACAGACGGAGAAATGAGAGAGTAAGCGAACGTATAGATCGAATCTTTAACCTCCCACAACTCAATCGTCTTCGATCCAACTTCAATTCCGTTTATACCAACGAGTACCTTATCTTGTCCTCTACATCGTGGTACAAATATAATTTCCGTTTGTTAGATTTTTGGTAAAGCTTCCGTTTACCGCTATCGGAACGCCGAAGGACTACCGCAAGTCATCAAACGTAAGGTTTTATACCGCGCTCTTACTCTCCGTATCGCTAGGAGTCTGGATCTTCTTCCGGTTCGTATATCGGGTTAGTAACGAATAAGTTATGAATTTATTCGTTTTCCGTATTGCGGGTTAGTATAAATTGACCTTGAGTTGGTTAAAATGGATAATTGGAATTTCCATTATGCTCATTATATTATTCTGGTGATTATGGATAGTTTGTTTGTTGAAATCTGATGACAGGGGGTTTAGAAATTGCCTGCGGGCAAAACGTTATTCTGGCGAAATATAATTAATTAATTAAAATTGAGGAATTGTGAGTTATGCTGAGATATTGAGGTTTAGTTGGTTGTGAAGCTCATAGATTAAGTATGATCCTCATGGATCCCTTTGGGTCTAGGTGTGACCCCTTTGATGAATAGAGGTTGATATATCTCTTTATGCCTTGTTTATAGGCCGTGTTGTCACTCCAGTGTAGAGGTGATCGTGGTTGATTTTGTACGAGGTTGAGGTAAGTCCGTAGGACTTACTTAGCTACCATCCCTATATTGGGTGTTTGCATGAGTGGTGTGTGCTTTATATGTTTGCTATGATATCATGAGTTGTCGTTTTTATCGACCTATGTTCTATTGACTGCCCCACTGCGTGGCTGTGATAACCTTTCCCTTTCATCCCGCCGTGGAGTCTTGGAGGTTCTCTGATGTCAGGCCAGACTGGTTTACAGGAAGGGCGCAATCCACTCCCATAGGGTACACGGATTGTGTGACCGATACTCGTACAGCTGGACATTGTACTCAGAGGCGGGGATGTATCGGTCCTCGTGTCACATACTTTCATCTATCTATATCTATACGGTTTTTGAGTGAATGGTTATTATATAAAGATAATAAATGGGTAAATGTGTGATAGCATGCTGATGTGTTTATCTTTCATGATTGTGCTTGTGCTTATGCATTACCTCATATATGTATGGTTAGCTAACGGTTTCATACCGTGTTGTAGATGTTTACAGGTTAGGCGCTACTGAGTGATCTGGCAGGGTGACAGGCCGAGGACTCTCGTACATTAGGTGGTTGGTCTGGGGTTGTTGTGTTTCTCCTCCTGTGTGAGGATGATCTTTTGTACCTCCTATGTGAGGATGTCGTTTTATATACTCGGCTATGTTGTTGTTTACTTTGGGTCGTACAATTTATACTGTTTTATGTATTTGTTTTATATCTGTCAGTGTCATGTTGTAAGGTCCAGTGAACTTGTTGTCAGGCTAAGGTCAGGATCCATTGTGAGATCCTAGCCCAATGTGACATCCCGAGTCCCGCGGATTCGGGGTGTTACAAAGTTGGTATCAGAGCCCAGGTTGACAACAATGGCACTTGCTACCTGCAATAAGGTCTGATAGGTAAAATAAACAGAACCCGAAAGGGGTCTGACGTTTTAAAACGTTTTTGGTTTTAAGTGTGGTTTTGGGATAGAATGTACGAGAAGTCGTCACCTCTGCCATGGATCTCTGCAGCGTAGATATGTATATATATCTGTGTGTACTATGGATTATGTGGATTTATTATACACATATCGATACCTATGGCATATATATAGCCTTATAAGATTAGGTGCGTATATCCTACAGATGACTCAGACTAGAGTAGTATCTGTAGTGGAATGAGGTAGGGGTACACCCCCCCTCTTCCTCCAGTGGTGATAAGTTAGGGACCAGTTTTCGCTGTTGTTTCGCCTATAGCAGAGAACGAGTTTGAAGAGGTTGATCGTGTCTCCATGAGTAGATCCGACTTTCAAGAATATATGTAACAAGTATATGAAGCGGTGATAGCGGGTAGATCCACACCGGATTTACCAACAATTGTGAGATCAACTGAAGCTTCTGGATCCGGAAAGAAGCAATGGACTGAATCAGTTACTGGAGAAGCAAAGATGATGAATGGGGAACCAAGTCTGATATCAGGACAATCTAGTGATCCTTTGGCCATGAAGATGACTGACAAGGAACTACAGTGTTTTAATTGCGTGGAAGTTGGGACACTGGCGAGCTGTGTGCCCAAAGGCTCCCATCATATGCTTTACGTGTGGTAAAGCAGGGCATAGAGCGAAGTTTTGTCGACAGGGCAAGGCATTGTCTTTACAGGTTCCCTTCAAGAGTGAGATCATTCCAGGTGGACGACGAAGGTCGAGTTACCCTTCAGTTGCACAGGTTGCAAGGATGGGATGATTATGTTTCAGTTGTGGCTATCCAGATCATTTGCGTTTTGTGTGCCCTTTGGCACTGATAGCTTGTTTCACTTGTGGTGAGCTAGGTCATCTGGCCCTTTCTGTCAGCACGGTGGTATTTCTTCCCAGCAAGACCTTCCTTTTTCCGGTGCAGAAAGAGTGGAAGTGGAGGCTATAGTAATGACCTCAGTGATACCTGAGAAGCATGGATCTGACATTGAGTGATGATATGTAGTGGAGCTACGAGTGTTAGCTGTTATAGGTACCATTCTCGTTAATGGTTTACCTGGTGGAGTTTTGCTTGTTGTGAGTGCTATGCACTTCATGTCTTTCGATGCATGCGTTAATGGTTGAATTTTTGTATATAGTAGAAGGTGGATTTTCCTTTACAGGATTACCTTTTTGGGTCTGAGATACCCGTGAGATGCGTGTTTGTTCCCTTATTCAGGGACCCGTGTATGGTTGTAGACTTCTTTGTCATGTCGTAGGTGCATGAGGAAGTCATTATGTGTATGGTTTGGATGAATAAATATCATGTGATGTTAGCTTTTAATAGTAAGACTATTATAGTCTTTACTGAGTTGAGTTAAATAGAGGTCTTCTGAGGTTAAGACCTTTGAAGAGACAGGTTTGTCATCAGGACTGTACGAGCAGCGAGCTGATAACACAGGGATTTGACGCCTTCTAGTTTTATACCATAAAGTAGCGAGATAGTCCAACAATTGAAGGTATTCCAGTTGTTTATGAGTTTATAGACGTGTTACTGAACCGTCTAGTTGCCACCTCAGCGGAGTGTGGACATTGTTATTGAGTTGAAGTATGATACAAGATTGAATGGGAAAGCCACACTATATGGTGCTTGCTGAGATATTGTACTGATAACTTGAATAGTTGACTGAAACGGGTTTATCCTAGTGGGTTCCATGTTCCGTATTGACGACCTGATGAGTTAGCTTCAAGAAGCAATGGTGTTTTCAGGATTTCTTTGTGCTCAAGATATCCTTAGTCATGGATGAGAGAGCAACATGTGTATGAGATAGCATCCCATATCCGTTATGGACACTAAGAGTTTGTAGTGATGTCATTTGGGTTGACGAATGTTTTAGTAGTTTTTATGGAGTTGATATGCAGTATCTTCATCGACTTCCTTGATTAGTTGGTGGTGGACTTCATTGATGACATGTCGGTATACTCTCATAGCAGAGAATAGTAGACCGATCGTCTGAGGACCGTTCTGCAGATTTCGAGAGATAGAGAGTTATATGCTACGCTCTCTAAGTGTAAGTTGAGATGCCAGTGGTAGCCTTTTTAGGCTATGTTGTCTCCGCCAGTGGGATCATGGTTGACCAGGCGATAATTTAGTATGTTGTACCATGAGAGATACTGATGAACATTAAGGAATACGTAGTTTTCTCGGCTCATCCGATTGCTACCAATGCTTTAAGGAAGGATTTTATATGATTACGTATTCATTTGCGAGTCTTTTGAGAAGACCACCATAACTACGTGATGAAAGCAGTGTGTCTAAGTTCTGAAGAGTTGAGGAGGCATTTGACCTCTGCTTCCATTCTGTTTTAGTGAGAAGATTTTTGGGATCCCGTGATTTACGGTGATACATCTCAGCTAAGTCTGAGATGTGTATTACTACAGAGGAGTAGAGTTATTGATATGTGTGTTTACAGTTGAGAATGTATGATGAGAACTACCCGACTCATGATTTAGAGTTAGTAGTGGTAGTTCAAGCCTTTAAGTTTTGAAGACCTTACTGGTGTGATCTTCATGTCAGATTTCTATAGATCATAGAAATCTGAAGTATATTTTATGCAACAGGGGTTGAATAACCGTCAGTGATAAGAGCTTAAGTTGATCAAGACTTTGACTTGGAGATTTCATATCATTCAGAGAAGTTGAACGTTGTTGCCGATAACTTGAATGGAAAGACGCTTCAAGAGAAGATGATTCTGAGACTGATAGTTCAACCTCAGCTTCAGAGAGATCTAGCTTGGCTAGAGTTGGACAATCAGTTCCTTGATGAGGATACCCATTTATATCTCAGAGGTTCTACCTGGTGTGTTGAATGAGGTCCAACAGAAGCAGGAGACCTGCCCGGCCTTGATAAGGTTTAGAGAAAGGATGTCTCGTACTGAGGCACCATAGTTCTCCATGGGAGTAGATGGATTGATGAAGAGTCATGACCACTTTTGTGTACTTGCTGATGCAGATGGAGACATAGAATATTATGGTATACCCACTATACGCCTTATTCATTACATTCAGGTACGAGTAAGATGTACCACGAGATGAGACGATTATATTGTATGAAGACGATATAACCAAATTTGTGATACAGTGTGTGACCTGTTAGCAGGTCTAGATAGAGTATTTCCGATCTAGAGATAAGCCCCACCCACTACTAGTGCAGTAGTAGAATTTGGGAGGACATCTCTATGGACTTTTTTATGGGATTGTGACCTAGTAGAAGATTTATGTTATCTGGATTGTTAGTAACAAATTAATGAAACTGACACGTTTCATTTCTATCAGAAGGACGTGGCTAGTGAATGAATTGGTTGAGTACACTAGACATATAGTGAGACTCCATGGTATACCGAGAACGATCATTTCTGATCGAGATGGATGTTTTTACTTTGAGATTTGAGGCAGCAGATTTAGACTGCTTTGGGGACGAGTCTGTACCTCATGACTACACTTCACCCCTTGACAGATGGTCAGTTAAAGAGGATCATCTAGATCTTAAAGATCTATTATAAGTTGTAAGTTGAATGGGAAACGTGGATGGTTATATTACCTTCCATTAATGAGTTTATTATATAACAATGAAGAACGTGCATATTTCTGGGATGGCCCTATGAGGCAATATATATAGACATAGATGTCGTATATCCTTATGCTAGAAGTGATCTAGCAGTAGAGTGGAATAACACCTGACCAGACTCAGGATTTTATAGTTCAAGTAACGTTGATTGAAGGAAGAATGCTGGATGTACAAAGTCACCAGATATTATATGTAGACAAGAGGCGTTAACCTCTAAAGTTCAAGCAAAAGTTCATGTCCGGCTGGAGGTATCTCAGCTGTGAGACATTAGTTGTGTATTATGGAAAGGGGGTGAGTTTTCAATATGTCGGTTACTTGAGATCTTGATCAGTTTTGTGAAGGCAACATGATGTTTAGCTTTCACTCTGAAGTTGGTGGATGTTCACCCAGTGTTCCTGTGTCTCAACTGAGAAAGTATATACCAAGTTGGAAACACTTTGTGAGTTATAATGATCTAGTGGTTAAGTTGAACCACATCGTTGTTGAGCATCTGATGACATTCTTGGAATAAGATATGAAACGCTTGCATTTGAAAGACATGCCCACATTGAGGATATGATGGTCGAGATGAAGACCTGAAGAGGCTATGTGAGAGACTGAGGATAGTGTCCTGAGGAACTATCCAGAGTATATGTTAGGACATATCCATTTGTGGGAGCACCAGTAGATCTTAGTGTTATCTTGATGAATGTTGTGCTTATGTGCTTATATGCCTTGATATGTTATTCTATGCTAGTTGTGATGTGACTTATGATCTTAGTAGATCTTGATGTGCTAGCATGATGTATGCTATAGCTGGAGATGATTACTTCCTCCACGTTATGATTATATTTATAGCTGGAGATGGTTCTTTCCTCCATGCTATTTGAGTGGGATTAGGATTCAGCTGGAGATGGTTCTTTCCTCCATGCTACCTTGATGGACATAGCTCAGTGGAGATGTGATTCCTCTATGCGATATATATGTTTATGGGTTGACTAGAGACGTATTTCCTCTATGCATGTGATATGTTTTGGCTAGAGATGTGCTTCCTCTATGCCTTGTGATGTGGTATGGCGAGAGACGTGATTCCTCTACGCCTGTGGGTAGCTTTATGGCCCTGTTTCCTGGAGTGATGATTCCTCCATGTTTATACTTGAGGTTATAGATTATTATAGGTTGTGATCTTTTGAACGGAGATGTGATACCTCCGATAGAAAGAGTGAGAGTTATACCTCGGCGTATGGGTCCGAGAGGATTTGGGAATTGTTCAAGTTTCGGGACGAAACTTTTTTTTAAGGGGTGTGTGATGTAATAGCTAGGATTTTCGAATTCTAACTAATGTTGATTAACTTAATCGTTGATAGTAATTGACATATAACTCGCGAAGATTTCTCTAGTGATGAGTATGAGTCCCACCATTATGTTCCTCGCGTAATTTTGGACGTTTGGGGAAATTTTTACTTTTTCCCCCGGGTAATTATTTTTACCCTCCGGTGTTATTTGGAGCATTTGGGAGCTCCAATTAATAAAAATGCAGTTGAGAGAAATGATCAGGACATCGGATATGCCCTAGATATGAAATAACATGGAAAGGCAAAACGGCCAAAAGAGTCGCTATTCCGATTCTTAGCGGTTAAGAAATGCGACTTAGGAATGCCCATTTTACGAAATAATTATGGATTAATTATCCCGATAATATTTCGAATTTTATATTCCAATTTGGTAAATTTTGGAGATCAGAAAATATACCCGCATTTCAATTAAATAATGTGAATAAGGATTATATAATATTATATATTATTATATAATATTTATATATATAAAATGTACAGATAAACAAGTGAGAAGGACGGCTTGCTGAGTACTCTTCCATTTCAATTCACTTATAATATATTATATATACATTAAAGTATATAAGTTAAAAGAAGAATTGAAGACGGTGGATCTTCATTTGCAAATCAATTGCAAAAGTTACAGACGGAGAAATGAGAGAGTAAGCGAACGTATAGATCGAATCTTTAACCTCCCACAACTCAATCGTCTTCGATCCAACTTCAATTCCGTTTATACCAACGAGTACCTTATCTTGTCCTCTACATCGTGGTACAAATATAATTTCCGTTTGTTAGATTTTTGGTAAAGCTTCCGTTTACCGCTATCGGAACGCCGAAGGACTACCGCAAGTCATCAAACGTAAGGTTTTATACCGCGCTCTTACTCTCCGTATCGCTAGGAGTCTGGATCTTCTTCCGGTTCATATATCGGGTTAGTAACGAATAAGTTATGAATTTATTCGTTTTCCGTATTGCGGGTTAGTATAAATTGACCTTGAGTTGGTTAAAATGGATAATTGGAATTTCCATTATGCTCATTATATTATTCTGGTGATTATGGATAGTTTGTTTGTTGAAATCTGATGACAGGGGGTTTAGAAATTGCCTGCGGGCAAAACGTTATTCTGGCGAAATATAATTAATTAATTAAAATTGAGGAATTGTGAGTTATGCTGAGATATTGAGGTTTAGTTGGTTGTGAAGCTCATAGATTAAGTATGATCCTCATGGATCCCTTTGGGTCTAGGTGTGACCCCTTTGATGAATAGAGGTTGATATATCTCTTTATGCCTTGTTTATAGGCCGTGTTGTCACTCCAGTGTAGAGGTGATCGTGGTTGATTTTGTACGAGGTTGAGGTAAGTCCGTAGGACTTACTTAGCTACCATCCCTATATTGGGTGTTTGCATGAGTGGTGTGTGCTTTATATGTTTGCTATGATATCATGAGTTGTCGTTTTTATCGACCTATGTTCTATTGACTGCCCCACTGCGTGGCTGTGATAACCTTTCCCTTTCATCCCGCCGTGGAGTCTTGGAGGTTCTCTGATGTCAGGCCAGACTGGTTTACAGGAAGGGCGCAATCCACTCCCATAGGGTACACGGATTGTGTGACCGATACTCGTACAGCTGGACATTGTACTCAGAGGCGGGGATGTATCGGTCCTCGTGTCACATACTTTCATCTATCTATATCTATACGGTTTTTGAGTGAATGGTTATTATATAAAGATAATAAATGGGTAAATGTGTGATAGCATGCTGATGTGTTTATCTTTCATGATTGTGCTTGTGCTTATGCATTACCTCATATATGTATGGTTAGCTAACGGTTTCATACCGTGTTGTAGATGTTTACAGGTTAGGCGCTACTGAGTGATCTGGCAGGGTGACAGGCCGAGGACTCTCGTACATTAGGTGGTTGGTCTGGGGTTGTTGTGTTTCTCCTCCTGTGTGAGGATGATCTTTTGTACCTCCTATGTGAGGATGTCGTTTTATATACTCGGCTATGTTGTTGTTTACTTTGGGTCGTACAATTTATACTGTTTTATGTATTTGTTTTATATCTGTCCGTGTCATGTTGTAAGGTCCAGTGAACTTGTTGTCAGGCTAAGGTCAGGATCCATTGTGAGATCCTAGCCCAATGTGACATCCCGAGTCCCGCGGATTCGGGGTGTTACAGATTTCATGGTCTGTCAAACGACATTCAGTCGTTTCTTGGTCTAGCGCAAAGACCGAATAGCGAGGTGTTGCAAATGTTGTCTCTTAGTGTTCATGGATACGTAACCTTCTTTTGGAGCTTCATTGTCCGCTCTCCCAAGATTTCATTGTGTACACTAACAACATCTCTGCTACATATCTCGCTAGTAATCCAGTTCAACACCAACGGACCAAGCATATTGAGCTTGACATTCATTTCGTTCGCGACAAAGTCACTCTTGGTCAAGTTAAGGTTCTTCATGTTTTTTTGGTGTTTCAATATGCATAGGGAGCCGCCGAATACATCAGCTACGCCTAACATGTGCAGGTTACCATCTTGAGAGGAACTGGCCTTTAGTTAAAATAGAATGACTATAAAAACATAATTTCTGGAAGGATGAAACAAAACCAAGACTGACATTTTCACGAAGGGATTCCCACGCCATCTATTTTTAGACTTTTGTCTCAGTCTCACTGTTCAACCTCCTCCAGTTTAGATTGCGGGGTATGTTAGATTATGTAAATAATAGGGCTCGTTTGGTAATTATGCAAACTATGTTTTTGTATAATATTACATATAACCAATAAAAACTTCAAGGGGAATTTATTCATATTCTCACAATTTTTAAATAAACCGACAAACCATCAATTTTTCGGTTTCGATACGACGAGATGAAACCTCCATCTCGTAATATCTGAGGTGATCCTATATCTTTGTAGTTTGTACATAGTTTTGTCTTTGTTTGGTTAGTTGAGTAGTGGTTGGTGGTAGGTTGTCTGGGGTAAAAGTTTGCGTTGGTGTTCTTGCCTAGAGCCATTAAAAGTTGATATGATTCATGAAACTGACTCGACAAACCCAAACTAACCCCAAATTTTTTGTAAAAAAGAGAATACTTGGAACCGATCGATCCGCTTGAAACCGATTTAATCCGAAGTAATAAATGATCCGAATGACATGATTACCCGAAGTAACTCGACTCAAAACGCCCATATAATCTGAAGTAATCCGATTTCACTTTTCTACTTGAATGTTACAAATTCAATCTTTAATTATCAATTTACTATACAAGTATTGAAGTATACATATTACATAATTATAATACATAGTACAAGTATATATATAATGATGTTTTTTATGGATTAAAATTTTAGCATGTTAGAGATAAATCATGTGTTGAAGTCTTAAAAATTTCTTTAAAAAATTTGTATAGATAAAGTAGAGAAGTGTATATAATGACGTATAGATCTTCCCTTTTATTTGGATTATATTATGTGACTATGATATATTTTATTTTACATTTTATAACAAACAAAATAAGAAAAATATATATGGATTAAATGGGTCGGTCATATTAGATACTAGTATCACGGATCAGTCGGATATTCAAATTCAGTTAACTATTTTTACCTATCATTAAATGAAAGTGGTAAAAAATTATAGGTGCACCAATCACACTTTCCTTCCGCTCCACTCCTATCTAGATCTAGATCTAGACCATGAAAGTTCGGTGACGGTGAAATCGAGAAGCTCTATGCAATCCTCGACGGCAATTTGCTCACGGGTGGTGCCGGAACCGGAGGAAAAGGAGGTGAAGCCTGATAGCATCCCGATTGCGGCTTGAGCTTCATTGAGCGAGACTTCCATTGCCGGTAAACGAGAGAAGGAGAGTAGGTGAAACCTACAGGCTGTATTTGAACGGTAAAAATGTAATTGGAGTATAGTTAATTCGAAAATTTAAAAGCCTACTTACTAAACAAAAATCTCAAAGGGACCTAGTTACCAAATTAGCCCAAAAATTAATAGTATATATTGGGTCACATGTTAGTATATTTAAGTCTATTTTTCCACAATAAAGTTGATAGCCCATACATATTTTATGAAACTAATATATTCGTATAAATTTTAGAGTAAATTACACAAGCACGAACATAAATTGACCCGAATTAAGATGTTAGGCAACCCGACCCGGTTTGACCCATCCGAACATAAATTGACCTGACTCCAACCCAACTGATCCGCCTCAATTGACACCGAAACCATTCGAAACCGAAGCAACCCAAACCGAATGACCCGATCACCGAACTAAACCGACTCGAATGATCCGAGAACTGAAGCTATCCGATAACCCGTATTAACCCGAACAATCAATATCCGACACAAACACATAAAAAGAAAGATTGTTTTGACCCGGTCTTTTTCAACCGAGCCTGTTATGAACGACCCGAACCTAGACCGTTGGCCCTGTTTGAGTTGGTTTAACCCTTCCACCATGAACCGTACTAAACCGAACGGTTATGACCCGAGAACCGAGACTACCCGATAACTCGTTTCAACTCGAACAAGCGATACCCGATCCCAACTTGTTGTCCCGTATGTACGAGGTTGATGCAAAAACACCTAGATTAGTGGAAGAATCTAGATTAAGCTAATATTTAAGTAAAAATCATTGAATAATGAGAATGTCGGTTGTTTTTTTGGAACCTTATCAACCGACATTCTCTACATATAAATAGTCCATTGTAATGTCACTTTGTATATTCAATGACATGTTTTTATTATCTACACACTAAAGTGAGGTTTTACGAGTATGAGTGCGCAACAAATTACTCGTTTATATGTACACAATGTGAGTCGGAAACACGTGATTTTTCTCAACCATATACACCATGAGCATCTCTAAGACATCCGACAATGTGATTGATGAAATCCATGCTACAATTGCACGTTTCTAGTTGGATCTAATGATCAACATCGTTGAAAACATTGGCAAAAATAGGACGATCTTTGTCTATCAAGAACTTGGGTTGCATGGATTTTCGGAAATTTGCGAGTTTTAAACCAAGCTTTGTTAGCAAAACGACGCGGGTTCCTCTGGATCCATTCTTGGTCGAACTTCTCGCCATTCAAATGGGTCTCTAGGTGGCACTACGTCGGGGCTTGATTCGATTATTGTCGAGAAATAGTATCAATTTTGATCTATAATTAGAGATTACAATGCAAATACCATTAAAATTAACGCACAAATGAATTGTTGTTCATTTGTGCGTTAATTTTAATGGTATTTGCATTGTAATCTCTAATTATAGATCAAAATTGATACTATGTGTATATTAACCATTAACTACAGTGTATCCAGTATCCATTGACTATTGTTGAGAAATAGTTAATGCAATGTGTATATTAACCATTAACTATAGTGTATCCAGTATCCAATATAATTTTTGGTCGGAGTGTATCCAATATAATTAATTTTTATATTTTTCCAGAAAATAGGTGAGGTCCTGTCGAGGGTTGATGGTTCCATGGCTCTACGGTATCGAATCATTGATAAACTCGGAGTTGAAGACCGATCCGGCTAATATTGGAATATTTCCTTTAGACCGGTCGGACCGTAGTTTTTTTTATGTTTAAAACCTAAACCCCCAGAAAATCTCAAAACCCCACCCCGCCGCTCTCCCTCAATACCCCTTCTTTCTTTACTCCACACAGCTCGCCGGCCGGCGCACCCGAACGCCGCAGCTCCCAGGTAACCTTCTCTTTTCTACTCGTTATCCGTTCTGCACATATGTAGTAGTCTTGTGACTACCTAGGTAATGTTTTCATGGGTAAGCAAATTGACACAATAGATACAGCAAGTTGCTCGTCTTGTTGAATTGATTCTCCTTGGGAAGTAAGCGATTAGCACGAGGAATGAACAGTTTTGTTGAAGTTTAGTTGCACAGGTTAAGTTCGCTGAGTGAATTAGTCTCGTGACTAGCTATGCTTTCTGTTCCTTTTTTAAAGTTTAGTTGCAGTGGATAAGATCGCTGAAAATCGTTTTATTAAAAAATCTAGCTCGAATTCTTGTTCAATTTGAACTCCTGTTAATCTGTTTAAACAATTTACATCACAGAGAAGCCACGAGTTTCTAACTTTTTAGGATTTTTAACAGGTGATATCAATGGCAGCTATTTCAGACTTGGCGGTATCCAAGCTCTTGGAATGCCAACTTGCAAAGGTCTGTCCTAAAAATTTATCTGTCTTCATTCAAAAACCAATTAAGGCACTAGTTTTCCATCCTACTTGTATGCTTGCTTTGATTTTCTAACCTTCTAGTTTGATTATGATGTGTAGCAGCCTTTTCATGGCGGGGGTAATCTGTTTTTGCCCAGAATTCGTCTTAATGGGAGTAGCTTCAGACGTCCTATTAGAGTGTTAGCTAGAAGTTCAAGTCGATTTCATGGAGTTAGGGGAAAGGGAGGGGTTTCCACGTCTTGCGGAAAGTTAAAGGCATTGGCTTCGGGAGATATAAGCACTGCATTGGATAAGGAGCCCGTTAAATCTGTTGAAGAGGTTATACACTTCTTTCGGATTCCGCTTCTCCAGGATTCTGCATCAGCAGAGTTGCTGAAATCAGCCCAGGAAAAGATTTCAAGCAACATAGTGGGAATAAAAACGGAACAGTGCTTCAATATTGGGTTGGGCGCAGAGCTCGTGAATGAGAAGGTTCCAGTGCTGAGGTGGCTCCTTGGAGAGACATTCGAGCCGGAGAATTTGGGGACAGAGAGCTTTCTTGATGGTGAGAAAATGGAAGGTTCAAGTGCTGTGCTTGTTGAGGTGGGACCCAGATTGTCGTTTACCACAGCTTGGTCTAGCAATGCTGTGTCTATTTGTCAATCATGTGGGCTCAATGAGGTGAACCGTATGGAAAGGTCGAGGAGGTATCTGTTGTTTGTGAAGGATGGGACTGATGGATTGCAGGATTATCAGATTAATGAGTTTGCTGCTATGGTTCATGATCGTATGACTGAATGTGTGTATGCCGAGAAGCTTTCTTCCTTCAAAACAAATGTAGTTCCTGAGGATGTTCAGTTTGTGCCAGTAATGGAAATGGGTAGGAAGGCCCTTGAAGAAATAAATGAGAAAATGGGTCTCGCATTTGATGAGCAAGATTTGCAGTACTATACAAGGCTTTTCAAGGATGATATTAAAAGAAACCCAACAACTGTGGAGTTATTTGATATTGCCCAGTCCAATAGCGAACACAGCAGGCATTGGTTTTTCACTGGCAAAGTAATTATAGATGGACAACCCATGGATAAGACTCTAATGCAGATTGTGAAGGGTACTCTCAAGGCAAATCCAAACAACTCTGTGATTGGTTTCAAGGACAATTCTAGTGCCATCAAGGGATTCACCGTTAATCAATTGCGCCCAACCAAGTCAGGCACAACTTGTCCCTTGGATATTGACAAGCGTGATCTTGACATTCTATTTACAGCTGAAACTCATAATTTCCCTTGTGCTGTGGCTCCTTACCCTGGAGCTGAAACAGGTGCCGGTGGCAGAATAAGGGATACACATGCTACTGGGAGAGGGTCACTGGTTGTAGCATCTACAGCGGGTTATTGTGTTGGTAACCTCAATATGGAAAGTACTTATGCCCCATGGGAGGATCAGTCATTTAGTTATCCTTCAAACTTGGCCCCACCTCTACAAATTCTTGTTGATGCAAGTAATGGTGCTTCCGATTATGGAAACAAGTTTGGAGAGCCTTTGATTCAGGGATACACTAGAACTTTTGGTATGAGACTTCCCAATGGTGAGAGGCGGGAATGGTTGAAACCTATAATGTTTAGTGCTGGTATAGGTCAAATTGATCACGTGCACATAACAAAGGGTGAGCCTGAAATTGGAATGCTAGTTGTGAAGATTGGTGGCCCAGCTTATCGTATAGGGATGGGAGGCGGTGCTGCTTCTAGCATGGTCAGTGGTCAAAACGACGCAGAGCTGGACTTCAATGCAGTACAGAGGGGAGATGCTGAGATGGCACAAAAGTTGTATCGTGTTGTTCGTGCTTGTGTTGAAATGGGTGACAAGAACCCTATAATTAGCATTCATGATCAAGGTGCTGGCGGCAACTGCAATGTTGTCAAGGAGATCATTTATCCTCAAGGTGCTCAGATTGATATCAGGGCCGTTGTGGTTGGTGATCACACCATGTCGGTTTTAGAAATATGGGGTGCCGAGTATCAGGAGCAAGATGCCATACTTGTTAAGCCCGAAAGTCGAAGCCTACTTGAGTCAATTTGTAATAGAGAAAGACTCTCAATGGCTGTGCTCGGAACAATCAACGGTGAAGGGAAAATTGTGTTAGTTGACAGCTTAGCCATACAGAAATCTTCCTCCATGGGACTCCCACCACCACCACCAGCTGTTGATCTTGAACTTGAGAAAGTTCTAGGTGACATGCCTCAAAAACAGTTTGAGTTCCACAGGGTTGAGCATCAGTGCGAGCCACTTGATATTGCTCCTGGTATCACAGTGTTGGATACTCTAAAACGTGTGTTGAGACTCCCATCTGTCTGCTCAAAACGCTTCTTGACCACTAAAGTTGATAGGTGTGTTACTGGTCTTGTGGCTCAACAGCAGACAGTGGGACCCTTACAGCTGCCACTTGCCGATGTTGCGGTGATTGGCCAAACATACACCGACTTTACCGGAGGTGCATGTTCTATTGGGGAGCAGCCTATAAAGGGTCTGTTGGATCCTAAGGCTATGGCAAGACTAGCTGTTGGTGAAGCGCTGACAAATCTCGTGTGGGCAAAAGTTACATCTCTTTCAGATGTCAAAGCTAGTGGAAACTGGATGTATGCTGCCAAGCTTGACGGTGAAGGAGCTGCAATGTATGATGCGGCTAATGCACTTGCAGATGCTATGATCGAGCTTGGAATTGCTATTGATGGGGGCAAAGACAGTCTTTCGATGGCTGCACGTTCAGGAGATGAGGTAGTGAAAGCTCCTGGGAATTTGGTCATCAGTGCCTATGTGACCTGCCCTGATATAACCAAGACGGTGACTCCTGATTTGAAGCTCGGAGATGATGGTGTTCTTCTTCATATTGATTTGGCCAATGGAAACCGTCGACTTGGTGGATCTGCTTTTGCTCAGGTAGACATTCTGTTTATGATCACATGCCAGTAACTTAATATCACAAAAAAGGCATAAATACTTATATCCTTTCCAATTAAAAACAGTAAATACTAATCAATTACATACTAAATGATTATTACATAGTTGTAATGTGAATTATATTGATTTTCATCTTATGCTTATGCTTTTTGCACTTCATCAGGCTTTTGACCAAGTTGGAAATGAATGCCCTGATGTTGATGACGTTCCTTACTTGAAACAAGTTTTTAATGGAGTCCAAAAGCTTCTGGACGACGAGCTAATGTCAGCAGGCCATGATATTAGTGATGGTGGAATGCTTGTTAGTGTCCTTGAGATGGCATTTGCTGGAAACTGTGGAGTTCATTTGACCTTGGCCTCAAATGGAACCAGCGTTTTGGATACATTGTTTGCAGAAGAGCTTGGTCTGATTCTCGAAATTGATAGCAAGTCACTTGACCTTGTCCTGGCCAAACTGCAGAATGATGGCATCACGGCTAATGTCATTGGACACGTCTCTTCCACACCGAATATAGATTTGAAGATTGACGGAGTCTGTCATTTGAATGAAGAAACAACTTATTTGAGGGACATGTGGGAAGAAACCAGCTTTCATTTGGAGAAAATGCAAAGGTTGGCATCTTGTGTGGAATCCGAGAAAGAAGGACTTAAAAAGAGGCATGAACCATCTTGGTCATTGTCGTTTTCACCAACATTCACTGATAAAAAGTACCTGCAAGCAAAATCAAAGCCGAAAGTGGCTGTGATTCGTGAAGAAGGCAGTAACGGAGATAGAGAAATGTCTGCAGCATTCTATGCTTCAGGTTTTGAGCCATGGGATGTTGCAATGTCTGATCTTCTTACAGGGTCCATCTCCCTGAAAGATTTCCGCGGAATTGTCTTTGTTGGAGGTTTTAGCTACGCTGATGTTCTTGATTCTGCAAAAGGTTGGTCAGCTTCCATTCGTTTCAATCCACCACTTCTTGAACAATTTCAAGAATTCTATGCCAGGCCAGACACTTTCAGTCTTGGCGTTTGTAACGGATGCCAACTCATGGCGTTACTAGGCTGGATCCCAGGCCCAACAGTCGGTGGTGTTAACGGCCTAGGCGGTGATCCATCACAGCCAAGATTTATTCACAATAAATCAGGCCGGTTTGAATGCCGGTTCACAAGTGTGACAATAAAGGATTCCCCTTCCATAATGCTTAAAGGAATGGAAGGTAGTACCTTAGGTGTATGGGCTGCTCATGGAGAGGGAAGAGCATATTTTCCGGACATGGGTGTCTTGGATCATGTTCTGAATACAGATCTCGCCCCTATTAGGTACTGTGATGATGATGGATTGCCCACAGAGGTTTACCCGTTTAATCAAAACGGGTCACCTTTAGGAATAGCTGCACTTTGTTCGCCTGACGGTAGGCATTTGGCATTGATGCCTCATCCGGAGCGTTGCTTCCTAATGTGGCAGTTCCCATGGTATCCGAAACATTGGAATGTCGACAAGAAGGGTCCTAGTCCGTGGTTAAGAATGTTTCAGAATGCAAGAGAATGGTGCTCTTGAGCACACTGCAAGCTGTTTTATGACATCTACCTTTTAACCGGTATCCTATCTTTCTACTTAACCTAATTTTCCTGTATTGAATCACCTGTATAATTTTATTATCATCAAAAGTTCTGATTTATACCATAAGAACATAAAATTGCAGTTTTCTTGAGCTCTTCTGTGCATGAAAGATCACTGTATGTCTTTGTGAACTTGAATGTTTGCTTCTTGATGAAATCGTTCCGCCCGTCTTTTTCTTCAAAGGTTGTACCTTTTATACATTGGTTACCGCTAGCGTGTTGAGATGATAGCTTATTCCCTACCAATTATATATAGGATTAACCGAGGCAAAGTCCGGCGGCCTAGACAAGCGGGCGGGTAAGGGTTCAGGTCTGTCTGGCCTGGACTCGAGCGGGTATGGGCAAGACAACCGACAATTTTTGTTCTTGAAAACGAGTCTGAGTTTGTCCTGGTCTTCATACTTGGTCCATCAAAATTGTTAACTTTTCTTATATACGTTCCGAGATCAAATGACATGGAGGGCACAAGTCCAATGAACCACATAATTGACTTTTGGGGTTCCATACTACTTATATGGTAGGTTTATACACTATCGTATTGTTGAGAATTGAGATTTTTCCTGCGTCTCAAAAATAAACCCATTAAAACGGGATCAAGACCGTGCAAACATCCCTATGCA
This sequence comes from Fagopyrum homotropicum, assembly GCA_033239125.1. Taxonomy (NCBI): domain Eukaryota; kingdom Viridiplantae; phylum Streptophyta; class Magnoliopsida; order Caryophyllales; family Polygonaceae; genus Fagopyrum; species Fagopyrum homotropicum. Next base: position 142,459,527 of record BSWB01000005.1, read on the forward strand.
TCACACGGTTCACACCTAGTACGTAAAGTCGGTAAATTTTACTATCTTAAGTTTCTTAACAAATGATAAATAATCTGTTGCCATGTAGTTTTCAGCATCCAACACATTCATTGTGCATGTATTATCGACAGATTCTCCCTACATTGACTCATAATACAACACAGCTTGCGCATTTTTCTTCAGCTGAGAACTCAACAACTTGAACAAACTAAAACATATTAATTAACATAATCAGATTTCAAATCAAACTAACAGCCATCTTAATCCTGCAGGCTAACTTAAGTCCAGCTGAAAGCAACTGGACTCCCTACAATGTGCTTCCCATCCGACCACTCGATCCTTCCGAACTCTTTCGTACTCGAAGGCTTGGACCCGGCAGTGAATGTCACTGTGTACGACAACTTCTCGTTCGCTTGTGTGAATGCCAATGTATCCGGTTTGACTGATATTGTTACTCCTGGTGCTTCAGAGCTATCGACCTTTACTTTATATGTTCCAGGGGATCCGACATTCGTTAGGGTTCTTGTGTACTTGATCACGCTAGTTGACCCGGTTTTCGTTACTTGCTCGGTTTGAAACGGGACAGCAAATGATGGATAGTTGAAGTCTCCCAAGTGAGACTTCTTGCCGCTGTCACACGAAACGTTCCTCCTAGCCACAGTGTGAAGCTGCGTCGGTGTGTAACCTAATGCGCAGAGAAAACCGAGGTAGTCATCAGCCGTTAGATCATAAACGAGCCCTGGATCTAAGGCGGAAACTGGATCCACGTGACCAGCCCCGTGATCGAATGCATTTGATGGCTTTCCGGTGGAGATGTCTTGTAACATCCTGCCATTTTTGTAGACAATGTAGGCAGTTGTCATGAGAGCGGATTTGATTGCAGCCGGGCTCCAATCCGGGTGAGCCCCTTTAAGAAGCCCTGCTAGGCCGCTGACATGAGGGCAAGACATGGATGTTCCTGAGATGATATTGAACCCGACCCGTCTATCGTCTGTCGATAGTCCCGTCGGCCCGACTGCCCCGGACCATCCAGCCAGGATATTGACTCCAGGGGCGATCATATCAGGCTTGAGTACTTCAGGTGTAAGTCCATTGGGCCCACGGGAGCTGAATGCCGCAACAACGGGCGAGGGCTGGATCCCGAGTTTCGTTCCTTCAAAGAGGATGGTGGCCGAAGGGTGTTTATCCGAGAAGAGGTATGATTTGATCTCGTCTCCCGTCTTCTGGCCCACTGCGGTCGCTGGGAGAAGATGGGCATCGGCCACCAGCTCGTCTCCATTCTCGGCGGTGTTGGCTAAGATCATCCCAGCGCCTCCGGCAGCTTTCACGACAGAGCCCTTCTGGACCCTCGGAGACACTCCACGGTCGCACATGACCAGCTTTCCGGCTACTTTTTCCGGTATCAATGTTCCGGTCATACACAGATTCCCGTTTGTCATGTTACTTGCATTACCTGCCCAGGAAGGAAATCATTATTAGATCTGGTTAAACTAATCTGTCCCCATTAAATTAATCATTAACTTCTTTTAAACCACAGACACAATTAATCATTGATTATATTTTCGTACTATTGATGGAAGGGTCACGGGATCCCTGTTGTTACTTAATATTTTAACTCAAATCGCCATTAAGTGTAATTATGCCTAATCACATATCACGGCAGCTATGGTGATTTCAGAGTAACCCAAACGACACTAGAAGAAGCCTACCAAACCCAAAATCGATTTGGGTTAATCTGAACCCTATTGAGCAGCAGACTACAAAGCACTGAATTTGCAAAATCGGAATTTCAATTTTAAATCGAACAAATTTCCCACAATAGTTGCTATAATCAATCTGTAGAACTGTGCAATATTCAGAATTTTCATCAAATTTACAGTCATTAATAGCACAATTATAGAACTTTTCGATTGAATTTGAGAATTACCTGCATATACGACGGGGATTAGAGTGGGAGGCAGAGGATTTCCCTTGAAAAGCGAAACGCCGGAGTAATTCTTGCCGTTTCCAAGGCTTACAAACGCCGGAAAATCTCGATCCAATGTTCCGGCACCAACCGTCGTAATCCAAGGCGCCTGATTCGACAAACTATACGCACTGGGGCCTGCATTCCCAGCCGAGCAAGACACCAAGATCCCCTTCTCCATTGCCGCGAAAGCACCGACGGCGACGCTATCCCTATAATAATCCGATGACCCACCGCCAAGGGAAAGCGACAGCACGTTAACTCCATCCTCGATCGCTTTATCAATGGCGGCGAGAATATCAGAGGTGAAACAACCGCCTCGCCAACACACCTTATACGCAGCTACTCGCGCATGCGCTGCCATCCCACGCGCCGTTCCCGCTGCGTAACCAAACAAACTCGCCCCCTCCACTACAGATCCAGCGGCGGTGCTGGATGTATGAGTTCCGTGCCCATCGTCATCTCTTGGCGACCTTGACTCCGACGTCTCGTCAATAGGTCCCAGCGCCGATTCGTACCCACGGGAGAAGAATCGAGCTCCGATAAGCTTCCGGTTACAGTGACTGGCAGTGAAGTTCGTTCCAGCCTCACACGTACCCTTCCAAGTGCCAGGTATAGGACCCATGTTGATGTCGTCAAATGACTTGCTCTCCGGCCAAACTCCAGTATCCAAAACGCCGATGACCACATCGCCGGCGGTTTTAGATTCCGGGAAAGCTTCAGGGTTTTTATCAAGTCCTAAAAATTCAGGAGAGCGAGTTGTGTGGAGCTGGTAAATCGCCTCGGGTAACACAGACACGATTCCAGGTTGGCTCGCGAGCGACTCGGCTTGACTCGGAGTGAGCCGAGTAGCGTAGCCATGGGCAGAGTTTTCGTAAGTGTAGATAAACTCAGCCGAATCAGAGACAGATCGGAGAGATGACTGGTACCACTGAAGATGGTGGTCGAACGTCACCGGCATCTGAGATTTGGCTACATGAACAATGTAAGTAGACTCCGGTAACGAGAAGGACACGTGGAGCAATCCCAGCAGCAGAACTACCGCCGTGACTAAACCCATTGAACTAAACGACGTCGTTCCCATTCTTCTTATTCTTTTCAATGGGTTTTATCCTCGAGTATGGTTGGAGCAGTGGCTTTTATCATGCATTTCTTGATTTCTCTCTCTGCCAGTCTGTTTTATATTTATTATTATTTTAATAAAAATATCCTTTATGTTTGTTTATTAGAGTAAGTAATCCGCAGGGTAAGAAGGAATATTAGGGGTAGGGAGGAGACACGATCATGAAGTATTCAATAACTCACAGCTTTCGGTTAAGTACAGAAGCGTGAATTTGTGAGGGGAAAACACATCAACGTTTAGTGCCGTGTATAGGGTCCGGACCCGTAGACCGTAAATTAAGAAAAACTTGGACCGTAGATCGGATCGGTCCGGTTTCGGGTTGAACCAGTTTGTATATAAATTGTGCAATTTTGAATATTGCGGACTGGACCGGACCGGACCGATTTGTACCTTAATTGTGCAATTTTGGTGAGGTTCTCCAGTCCAAAACCGGACCGGAATGGACTGGATCGGACCGAACTTGACCGGATTGAACCGAAAATTCGTAGTTTACGGTTCAACCAGGGTTACGGTTTTATACGTCCAAAAACCAGACCGGACCATAACCCGAATTTTCAAAAACCTGTACCGTAAATTCCGGTCCGATCCAGTCCCCTATCAACGTTTGTCTAAATTACGGACAACCTAATTATATTATTGAGAATGTTTATCTATTGCAAAGATTAAGTTAATTCCTATCACTCTTTGTTATTGTCATTTGTCAAATCTATCTACCAAGAATGAGACAATGGGTTTTGTCGGCATTGTCCAAAAGCCATGGTAATTTCTAAAAATAAATCATAAATTTTACAGTTTTAGTTTAATTTTTATATTAATAATTAAACATTTTTATAACTTTATTAGCATATTTTAAAAACAAAAATTTTATTAAGCACACTTTTTTATTATTATTCAAAATTTTGTATCATTATTTCTTATAGAGTTTTATATTAGTTTAAATATTTTATGTTACATACTAATTAAAAAAGTTGTAAGAATATAAATTATTAGTACAATTGGTTGAATTGTACAAACATTTTAAACTAAAAAAAATCGTGTCAAAAAATAAATAAATAACATGTCAATAAAGATACCTTCAATAACATTCAGCATTATTTTATAATTTTTTATAAGTTTTTTTTATCATAAATTTTAATAGAATTTATATTTTGATAAAGAAAAATACACAAATTCAAAATCAACCCATAAAACTAATGAGATTTTAGTTTAAAGCAAATTTACAATATAGAGAATATAAAATTTATTATACTCTGTTTTTTATTAAGATTTTACTTGTGCATTCACATTGCACTCTTTGTGTAAGACTATCAAATACAATATGTTTCATTACCATTCTCAATGTGGTATATTCCAGTAGTTGTGGATTTTGAGTCGTTTTAGTTTATTCATATTAAATTATTTTTTATAAGATTATCAAATACAATATGTTACATTATCAATCTTGGGTCATGTTTGGATGGGTTTATCCAAGTCAAACCAGTTTTTACCAGCTCTAACACCAATATCTGAACAAATTCTACCAAACAATACTAAAATTAATAACAAATATTTTGCTTCTTTGTGTTGCCTACTTGCCTTGTAGAAATTGGAAAATATTCTCAAAAGAAATGAAAAAATAAGTTGTAATATAGAAAAGAGATGAAAATAAGTGAAAAAAATGCAAATTATCACATTTCCTCACCTTGCATCCATTTTTTTTTTACCTTGAAGACTATCTACCTCCTTAGTGAGAAGGGTTAAATTTTACACTCCTATATAAAACAAATTCCTACCTCTCATGATTTTTTCTGTGTAAATAGTTAAATAAAAATGAAACAATTTGGTTTACTAGGCTTTTTCTAGTTTTGTGTTTAGTAAATGTACCCCTTGAGAGAAGAGTGTGTAAAGTTTGAAAATAAATACAAAATGTTGGAGTATATTTACTTAATTGAAATATTAAAAAGCCTACTTACTACTCTATTTTCTCAAAAAAGCCTAGTTACCAAAATTGCCCTTTAAAAATTCACTCCGTTCAAATATAGACCTTATCCAGTGCAAAATATAGTGGGTCCTACACCTCCATAAATAAAGCAATAATATAATTTTATAATATATTTTTTCTTAAATATTTTATAAAAAAAGAAAGGTTAAAAAATAAGATTATAGATGAAACGGAATGCAACAAAAAGTTATATAGAAATAGTCTATACGCAAATACGTATAGAAGTACTATGTATAAATAACATTATAGATTGAGTAGGATACGGTTAGTCTAAAGGATGGCAGTCACGAATTTTCAGAAAATCTAGTTTGAAAGTAAAGTGCATAATTTTGAAGGAATGAAAATAAATGATATTTTAAGAAAAGAGATTAAAAAAGAGAGGTGGATTTGTAAATTTTTCCAATAAAGAAAGAAAGTTGAGGAAAAGTCCAAGATACAGTCTGTGAGTGTAGACTGCAGAGTCTATAAACAGTCCAATTTCTTTAATATTTTGGGACCCACAGAGTATTGTACATTTGGATGTTACGGATGAATTTCAGCCGTCCGATACGAACATTTTCGCCCTCCTTTATTTTAACGCTTCCAGGTTTCGAGATGCTATTATTCAAAAAGAATACATTATTTCGAGATGCAAACGTACCATTTCAAAAAAAAAAAAAAAAAAAAAAAAAATTCCCATCCAAATTCAGCCGCATAAAATACACTCACATCACTTTGGTTTCACACTCCCAAAAATAAATAGATGAAAATGAATTAAATATGTAATTGTTCAATTATAAAGTTTGTTGATACCATATTTTTTCATTTTTTATATAAAATATATGTATATTATTTTTTATACAAAATGTATTTATTTTCTCTTATTTATTTTTTTATATATATTAAAATTAATCAAATTATATTATACTTAACTCTAAACTATAAAAAAAAAATCATAAACAATTGTACCTATATATGAACTGGATTTGGGAGTTCGAGATGATTATTTCTGACTTCAAACTGGACCTCCGGTTTTTTGACGAAGTCCAGAGTAGCCATGTTTTCGAGAATTAAACTGTGTTGCAGACCGACTAACCCATTTGGAAATTTCGACACCCAACACAAAAATTTTTGATGATCTTGAACATTGTGTTCTCATCCGTAAGGATGCTTTAAGATGTACTACCTCTAAAAAATAGTCCAAGCTAACCGCTTTCCATTATCAAATATATATTATCAAATATATATATAAATTGGATCATTTTCATTTTATTTCAGTTTCCAAAGTTGTAATCAAATACGGGATTATTTTACTAAAAACACAAATTATAAATCTTAAACTTAAAATTAAAGGAACCAAAAAATTAGGTTTGATTGTCAAAAAAAATCGATATCGACATTGATGTGAGACTCAATTTATAACATGTCATCATTTTAGGTGCTTGAGCAGTAGCGGAGCCAAAAAATTTTGGTTGGAGGCACACATTTTTTTTATAAGGTAGGTCGTATATTAAGTTTGAAATTAAACAATAAACTCTATAAATTAAATAAAAAAAAAAAGTTTACTTAAATTTTGTACTATAAATTAGAGCTTTTAATATATTTTTTTACTTAGATAAATTTTAAATTATTTTATATATTTAGTTTATTTTATAAATATATTGTCAAATAAATTAGATAGTGGTTGATAAATAACTGTATCAAAAACTATATTTATTTGATTGTATTAGTTAGGAGTTAAATGAAATAATAAACATCACTTAATTTCCATCTAAATATATTTTAATTTGCTTAAAATAAATCCATAAAATAAAAAAAAATATCTTTTTTAAATTGATCGTTGACGGGTCGACTCGCTGGGTCTGTGGGTAAGGATCACCTTGACCCTTACCCGCATCCGTAATCCGCCGGGTCAAAACCTACCGGATTACGGATAATCCGTAATCCGTGAACATGCTTAGTCTCAAGAGAGGTGAAAATTGTTCATTGCTTGCAAGGTGCGCCCGACGGTTATTACTCAATTTTTTCTCTTTCGTTTTCACCTTCGAGGTTATGTACTTTGACTGAAGAAGATGATTTAGATGGATGCAGTTTAGTTTTTAAGAAAAAAACAATGAAAGAAAAAGGTTTCAATGTTTAAATTGAACAATGGATAAAATTTGGGTCCATCAAAATAAAAACAAATTATAAATAAACAAATCGTATTAGTTTAATAATATATTAATAGTTTGAACTACTCCCATTATTTTTTTAAAGATTGTATTATTCTGGATTTGAATTTTATAGTGGATATTATTTCTAGTTATTTTTCCTTATTTCAGTAAAATAATTAGATCTTTATAATAAATTCAACATATTATTATTTTACGGCAAAAATGCTCTAAATACACAACCTTTGCTACTATTGCGGAAGATGACACGAACTTTTAAAATTACGGAAAAAAACACGAACTATAGGGGGTGTTGCACTTTTTAGCATCGGTAGTTAATCCATTAAAAAAATATTAGATATTTTATAATTTGTTATAGTTTGGTAAGATATAAATTTAAAAAAGGAAACCAAATAATAAAAAAAAGAAATAAAATAATAATACATTATTTTGATAGGATAAAATTTTTAAAAAGGAAAATAAATAATAAATATTTATAATTTATTTGTTGTAAATTACTTAAATTACATAAACTATAACTTATAAAATGAAAATGGTTTTTTGGTGCTTTGCTTTTTTCTTTCTTTTATATGAAATATAAATATCAAATATAAACAAATGTTTATGACCTATAAAAACGGTTAAATTTTTTTTTTTTCATTTTATAATTTGTAGCTCATGTAATTTAAGTATTTTGTTGTAAAGATGTATACATTTTATTTTTCTATATTAAAATTTTATCCTACCAACTTATAAAAGTTATAATATTTTCGTTATTATACTTTTTCTTTTTTTTTTCCTTTATGTAAAACATATATATCGAACATGACGCTACATTTTTTTTTTACATAATTTCACTAATTTTTTTATTTATAGTTCGTGTTTTTTCCGCAATTTTAAAAGTTCGCGTCACCTTCTACAACAATAGCAAAGGTTGTTTTATTTAGAACATTTTTGCCTTATTTTACAACAATATCAAATAATTAGTTTTTAAATAAATAAATAAAAATTTAGTAGATTATACTAATTTTTATAAATTTGATTAATAATATAGTCATTTTTTTATCCTAATAAAGATTTTTTTATATTTTGGTTTCAATCCCATAGAGTCACAAATTTCACGTACTTAAGTAATTACTTTTTCGCGGATAAACCTATACATATATTTGGTGTATCCATATATATTATACGAATTAAAAGCTTTCACGTGCTCTAAATTTTTATTTTTAGTGTTTATTTATTTTAAATATTTTTTTATCCATGTGTCAAGTTTATATATGGAAAATTCGAGTCTAATTATACATGAGTGTACATGCATGAAGTTCCCAAGATATAAAAGCGGTTTACAAGTTGTGTAGAAAATCCAAATTCCAACATCAATTTATGAACAATCCAATTTATTGATATTTCATAAATTAAAGTTTGAAAATGAGGAGTATTTTCAGAACCTTATCTAGAAAATGATATGCATATGCATTATTTATTTGGCTTTCGCGGGACACCCAGCTAGTATATATGGTCGGCTCTAGGGCTGTGGCACTGTGCATACGGTCCAGACCGGACCGGACCAGATATTTCCGGTGGACGGTCCGGACCGGTGGACGGTAAATCAAGAAAACCTTAATTGTGCAATTTTGAATATTGCGGACCGGACCGGATTGGACCGGTTTGTACCTTAATTGTGCAATTTTGGTGAGGTTTTCCGGTCCAAAACCGGACCGGAATGGACCGGATTGGACCGAACTGGACCGGACTGGAAATTCGTAGTTTACGGTCCAACACGGGTACGGTTTTATACGGTCCAAAAATCGGACCGGTCCGTAACCCGGATTTTTAGAAAAACCTGGACCGTAAATTCCGGACCGGTCTGGTCCAATTTTCCGGTCCGGTCCGATTTTGCACAGCCCTAGTCGGCTCCTCGTATTGTCAATTGGTTTTAGGATGAAAACTCGTCGGTTTATGTGTTGGGTTTGAGCCTAAAGCGCATATGCGTTCGGATGCATACGACTCCGTTCTACATGTCCGTCTGTATTGGACTTTAACAACTACTCTATTAATTATTTTTGAAATATTTAAAATGTAGGTAGTGAATCTAGTGATTATTGCATTTTTTGTTTGGGTGGTTATTGTTAGGAGGCAGCAGAAATGACGGGGGACCTTAGCCTTATATTTTCCCCAATTTATTGCTTTCATTTTCATCCCTTCGTTCCATCAAGCATTTTTTTGGATGGACGTACGATTGAGAATTTAATATTCTTCTTTATAAAGTTTCATCACGAAATACGTTTTCTATCTATTTATATTTTATACAATAAGTTATAAATGCAGACGTATAATTTACATTTAACATACAATAGTTTAAAACCATTCTTGATCGTAAGGAACAAATACTTTTTTTTGCTGGTCAAATGTTACGGGAAGAGTCACACATTGAAATAGTTTTTTTTTCCGAAACAATTTAGTTATATTTTTCGGAAAACCAATCAAGTAGTCGAAAAAAAATGAAAAATTGTATTACCCCTTTGTTAGTGGTATACATTATACTTTCGGGAGAGTTAAAAGAACATGAAAACTAATGGAAAATAGAGGCACTATACGCTAGATAATCCGCGAACTTATATATCAAACTAACGAGAGGATAACAACGAGAGGTTCATCCCTAAAAGAATGGTAGCAGGTTGTGGATCCGTTCCCCAAACAATTTGTTTGAACCCCACTGTATCGAACAATTTCAAGACCATTCATAATACCCCATAGTTTCGTCGGGGGTACAATGAACGTCCTAATATAATGAACAAATCTATTGTTGTTTTCCCTCGTTATTTCTAGGATGCCCCCGTCGTTGTAATTCATTACCTTTCACCGCCCCACACGTGTTGATTTTAACCCGATTTAGGGTTACTCCATGAAATGGTCTTGATCTTTTCGTTCATGCCCTTGCACAACCTATCACTTGTTGACCGTGTTAGAGAAATAGATCAAATTTTGAGCCCGGTTACAAAATCACTACGAGATAGTTTGTAAAAGTCATATTCATATCTATCAACAACTAAAGAAAACTTTTCAAAGGAAAAAAGTTGGTTGGGAATAGATTACCAATCCATGGCTCTCCTCCGGTCATTTAGAGTCATTGAATACATGCATTAACCCCCTTTTAAACAATTTATAGTCCCTATCCAAATATATTTCGCCACAAGATTGTATAACAAAGATGGATAAGGAAAGGAGATTGCCTGGAGCTTGGAGCTGGATGTCGCTCCTAGCTCCTTCCAACCCTCTTCGTATCTAGATAATCTCGTTTAAGTGTGGTCATTTAATTGAAATTAACAATCGTCCCAGATCAGATTACACACGATTTTACTATGTGCCGATAGATAATGGTGGGAAACAACCACAGCTATATCAACTTTATCATGACCATTTACATAGGGGATTACAAGAAAGTACCAAGACTAATATATATAGCTAGAATATAGCAATAATAATGTATTTTCACATATGTCGACACGACCTCGCCCTAGTCCGGCTGAACTCATCTTTCCCCGAATCACTTGATATGACAACTACTTGTTAGAGGAGAGTGTCGTCAAGAGGAACGAATATATTCCACCAGTTCCAACCCGAAACCTCGGTCGCATATGTCCTTTACCAAATGGTTCATATTAGTGTCATCAAATCGTGGGCTTAAGAACTTCACTAGAGCTCCAACAACCACAAACATGTCCAAAATTTGGTACCCCTTCCGCCATGGACATTATAGTGTTTGTTCTTACACACCATATCTTAGGCCCCTTCTCAATACTCTTGTAGACCGTGGATAGGGTACTATGTACCCATCCGGATTCACATACATAATGCAAAGCACCGTTGTCCACATACTATTGTCATTGGTTATGAATCTCAATTTGAGTTTGCCCGCCATAGTAGTGTTGATTGTGGGCATGGAGTGCAACCGAGCCCAACATAAGCCTTCAACGTATGTATATCGTCCCAAGCTACAAGGTGCATTTTCCAAGTGTCCTCCACCCTTCCCCAATAAACGTTTGATAGATCTAATCGATTCTATAACAAATACCTACCGGGAATACAATTATTGACATGTCATATATGTGGATGAACGAGACGACCGATCTTGTTTGTGTTATCCTTCATGCAAAACTTAAGGGGAAATCGTTTATGAAAATCTTTATCATGCCCCATTGTCCATGCTCTACCGATTATAAAATAAGGTGACTTAATCGTTCAATACACAAAAACACAAACAATTAAGGGGAAATCGAATTTCCTTGATGAATATCTCTCTTATCTAAATTAGTCATTATCCTCCCGTTCCTTTTCAAGCTCATTGTTATAATACACTCATTGATCATATCCACACGGTTATCCGGGAGGCCAACCTCCTGCAAGGAGTTAACAACACAGTATTGTCTAATGTGATAAGCCTTCCTCAAGTGAAGACTCATAACCATCCATTTCTTTCTTGTTTTTCTTCTGTCTCATCACTTCAACAACTTCCTACATTAATAGTATCTTATTTTGGACCGGCCGTCTAAGAAAATTTCAATCTAGAACCAATAGGTAAGAGCCAATAGGATAAGTGATAACCAACCTTATACACTATACCAATATTTAATCATCATTGATATGTGATATTTGCTCACCATGTATATCAAATACAACCATTTGATTTGATTAATACTTCTTTTATAAAATTGAATATCACCTAGTTTAATAATTGTTGTTTGACTATTAACAAACCTAATTAGTCAAAACCCAAAAACAAATCACTTTGTATCAAAACAAACTTTTTAGTGGGTCAAATAACATTGTAACTTTACAAGTCCGTATAACTTATATAACTAAGTGTCCGTTTACTTTCAACTCCGAAAATAGAATGTAAACAAATTTAGTCCATACATCTACTCTTGTTCATGAAATTTTTTAAAAACATTTAGTGCCCGTTTGGTTGGAGCGGTGGAATGGAAATGGAATGGAATAGGATAAGGGTAGAGAAAGGAATTAGAATGAATGAGATTACTTTTATGTGTTAAATACCTCCAACCAAACGTAATTTTTGATTGATTCGGAATCATTCCGTTACCGGGAATGATTCTCGGTGCTTCCAAACGGGCCCTTAATATAGTTTGAAGTAATTGTAATAGAATTTGATTAGTTTTGATATCACACTGAAAAACAAAATAAGAGGAGCGAATATATTTTACATTAAATAATAAAAAATAATTCTAAAAAACTTCATAAACAAAATATACAAATTAAATTTATTTTTATTCCGTTTTTATTCGTGAAGTTACAACTAAATTGTGTTGTTATTGCCCAAACTAGAAAAACTATAATTTTTTTTTTTTTTGATACTGTACGGTAAGCAGTTAGACTAGATCATCTTCGCGAGACTCTCCAACCTAGAGCATCCTTACGGATGAGCTCGACCACCTGAAGAGGTGTCGATGAGCAACCAAATGGGGAGCCGTGTCCCAATTCTGCGAGCTTATCGGCGACACAATTGACTTCCCTGAAAATGTGATGAATCCTAACCTGCTGGAAACTAACCAAAATGTTAGATATATCCGAAATGATAAGATCAAGTTCCCATGGAGGTTTCCATGTTTGTTTTATAGAATTGATAATTGTAAGGTTATCTCCTTCAATTTCAATATTGTTGATCTCTAGATCACATGCCCTGATCAAACCTTCCCGTAGCGCACATGCTTCGGCATGGAGGACCGATATGTTTCCACATTGTCCATAGCCTAGGGAGATGGTTGATGCATGCTGGTTTCTAAGAATGAATCCATAGGCCGATTCTCCCGATTCACGTTTCGATCCATCAAAATTTAATTTGGTGAATTCATTTACAGGTTTTATCCAATGGATATTCCTGGTTTTCCTATTGTTTTTAGTCGATTTTTCTTTTGTTTGACTCATCCTTTTGTTTGCATCTTGCCAATTTTTTATTTGTTCTTGCACACGTGCTTCAATATTTTGGGGTTTTTTATTATTAAAAATGTTTTGATTTCTTGAGTACCAAACATTCCACCAAGTAACGGCCAGTTGTACCATTGCTTTATCATCTAGTTTATTTCTAAGAAGTGCGAACATGTTATGCATATTTTGATTTGAATTATTTGCTATTTGGAGCTCGTTTCTAGTAATTTCATTGGATATGTTTTCCATCAAGAAGGGGCAAGTGAAGAAAACATGCTTTGCTGACTCATATGGGTGGTTGCAGAGTCCGCATTGCATCGGTACTGGGACCTTTTGTTTCTCGAGATTTTCTTTAGTAGGGAGACCATTTATTGACAATTTCCATAGGAAGTTCTTGACTTTGGGCATGATATCGATTTCCCAAATCCAATCATTAGAATTGGTTGTAAACCCTTTGTTTTTGTGGATTAGGTCTATGCCTGATTTTGTGGTGTATGATCCCTTGTCCGAGGTTGCCCAATAGAGACGGTCTTGGATGAATGATTTAGGGAGTTGATATGACTTAATTGTGGCCATAATCTCTTCAAGTAGATGTTTACCTATTTCCCTGTCCAATTTTTGGACATTCCATTTGTTCTCATGGATGTAGTTACTAACCAATTCATTCTCGTCAATATTACTAATATTCTGAAGAAGTTTGAGGAGCGGTTGATCCGTCACCCATGGATTCTTCCAAAACTTGATGGTATTTCCATCCCCAACATTCCACCTAAACCCAGTTTCAAATTCAGGTCGAAGATTCATTAGTCGTTTCCATTGCCAAGATGTATTTTTCGAGACTTTATAGTTCCATAGAAATGAACCTTTAAGGTATTTTTCGTTTACTATCTTAACCCAAATGTTATGTGGTTCTGCCATAATTTTCCAAAGTAACTTCATTTGGAGGACCTTGTTCATATCTTCAGCTTTCCTAATGCCTACTCCTCCGCATTTTTTTGGTTTGCAGATTTTATCCCAACTAATAAGAGGGTGATAGTTAGGTCCTTTATTCCAAAAGAAAGTTCGGTTTATTTTGTCTAATTCTTTGTGTATGTTGGATGGAAGCATGAAGCTTTGCATTATATAGTTTGGTTTAGCATTGAGGTTTGCCTTAATTAGAGTTGTTCTTCCTTCTTGAGAGAGAGTGGAAGCTTTCCATGCTGCTAACTGTTTTCTAGATTTTGTTATTACATCTTCAAAGACTGTCTTGTTTACTCTACCGTTAATGATAGGGCATCCAAGATATTTATCTAACTCGTTTGTGGCTGTTATACCAAGTTTTAGTTGAATGCATATCCCACGACCATGAAATTAATAACCAGTTAATTTTTTAATATAAATAACAAGAAAACCTTTAATCATTTATTCGATATAAATATCCAATCGACCGACGTTCATAAGTAGAAAAGAAAACAGACCGGTATGATATAGTGACCGATGGACAGGTTGCCCTTGTCATGCATTAACAAAGACCTCCCCCTCTTAAATAAATTTTCAATGCAAATATGGAATGAAATTATACAATTTACTCTTTTACATAAATATCCAAATTAAGATAAATTACATTTTTAAAACATAATCATTTATAATAATAAAAAAAATTAATAATTTATATATTTTTATAATGAATAATCCATGTCTAAAATCATTCATTTTTTTACTGATAAATTTTTTTGGACAATTTTAGTAAATAAGCCTTTTTGAGAAAGTAGAGTAGTTAGTAGACTTTTTAATATTTCAATAAGTAAATATATCCCAACCTTTTGTATTTATTCTCAAACTCTACCCGCTCTTCTCTTAAAGTACATTTACTAAACACAAACTAAAAAAAGTCTACTAATCCAAATTGTTTATTTTTTTTCTAATAAACTCATCGGTCTATATATAATAAGCAATGGTATATGATTAAAAACTGTTTACAATTCACCAAATAATAATTTGTATTAAGCCAATACATAACTATATTTATACATTAATATTATTTTATAGGGTTTGGGTCTAGGTATGAACACGAAGGGAGTGATGGATAAAAATTCTATAAAAAATATAATTTATAATTTCAGGAAAGAACAATATTATGGGGACCGGAAACTTTGAAGTTAGGAAGAATATGCATCGAAGTTGTACATAACAGTTTATAATATATATATATATATATATTTTCAAAATAAGGGCCAAGAAAGATATATCTGGCTAATCAGAAGATCCGATCCGAAAAAATATCCGATCCGCTAATCCGAAAGATATATCTAGCAAAAATATCCGATTCGACTAATCCGATGATTTGATCCAGAAAAATCCGAATCCGAAGATATCCGACAATTGGTGATCCGAGTCCGATTCGGACATATTTTTCGGATCATCGGATACGGATCGGAGTTTAAAGGAAAAAGTCGGATCGGATATATCCGACTAGTCTGAGAATAAATGTCTGGATCAGATCGGATATCTGGATCGGATATCCGTCCGGATAAAATTGTCGGATATTCAGATGTTCTCGGATCAGATTCGGATCGGACTTTTTAAAGTTTGTTGAATCGGATATCCGTACATTCGAATCGGATATCCGGAGATGCTCACCCCTGCAAACAAGCCTAGTACATCCACTTAAAGTTGTTCTAATTGTTTAAGGAAAAATACAAAAATATCAAATATGGACCATACCCCGTAAGTCGTAGATTCATTGAAATACGAGAATGTGGGGTATGAAAACATTATTGTCAATATGCTAATTTCGTGAAAAACATAAAATTTACCAACAATTTCTTGTTTCATCGAAATTAGAATTCAATAATTGCACTAACCTAACAATTTAAAGTTAAACTTTTACATGTCCTTATATAGATGGCATACTTTGGAATTGGACCGCCCAGTTAGTGTTTAAAGTTTTTAAGATAAACATATGAAAAAGGTGAATGTGGTGTGTCAGAGTTTGTATAAGTGCATGGCCTGACACATTTTATTTGGTGGTGGTGGTGGTGTTATTATTCTATGAAATATGTTATATGTTATGACGGGTCAAATCTTGTGACCATTTTTTTTGGTTTCCAAACCTAATTCGCAAAACAGCATTCAATGTTTTCTGCTCGATGTATAATCCATGCAGAGTCAAGTACAGACATAACCAAATTGAACTTCATCTCTATTATTAATCTATTATGTGCACTTTTGGTATATTTATCATTCACACCGTAAAGGGTTAGAAATTGTGTTAACACAAGGGGATTCATGTAGGGATTTTAGATATATAAAAGAGAAATTTTATAAAATAATTTCCTAAACATTTAAATAAGGATCGTATAAATAATAGATTAGATAGGGGAGAAAAAAATACCTTTTGACGCTTGTTCAAACTTCAGAATATATTTTGGATAGACCGGGATAAAGTCGGGCCGGCCCAGCCTCCGGGTCCATCTGTACATATAGCCCGACTTGAAAATCCGTTTCATTTTATTTTTTAATTAAAATGTAAAATATAGGGCTAATGATATGAAAGAAAACTAAGAGCATCCTCAACAACTTCCCTAAACTCTTCTTCAAAATGAATAATTAAAAGTAAAAATCTACCCTTCATATTTTTATCAAATTCAACAGATTTCCTATTTTGGAGAATTCTCCATTTATTTGTCTTCAAATTTAGGAAAGACTTCTTTTCTCCATTATTCTCCATTTTGGAAAATGAAATGGAGAATCTGCTGGATAAAAAAATCTATAAAATTATTCAAATATTCTAAAATAAATAAGCTATTGGATGCTCTAACAAGCCCTCAAGATTTTTTTATATAATATTTTGATTTTTGTATATATATATATATATATATATATATATATATATATATATATATATATATATAGAATCATACTCCCATGTAAACAACCCTTATAGTGTACAATGAGAACAAATCTAATCCGTAAGATTAGAGTAATAGATGGTCAAGATTAACCATAATAAATAGGGGGAAAAAATAAAAATAAAACAATTTAGAATGAGAGTGGGGAATTGACTGCACGTGAAAATCAATTTTCACTTAATTTGCTCAATTATTATATATAAAAAGATTTGTTACCTTATATTGCCCTAGAATCTCTCATTCAAATCTTCCATCTTCCATCATCGTTCAATAACCGATTATTTGTGAAACGACTCCAATGGCGAGCAAGGGCGATTCAACGATGATTAGGGTTGCTGTCGTTCGTCCAATGAAGGCACCACCGTCGTCTCCATACAGATTTGGCCGGCCGATTTTCTTCGCAGATCCGGACTTGAACTCGCCATGGCTCTCCCTCGAATGCCTCAGGTACCCTTCCAACATTCCTTCAGTCTCGTGCATCGCGACTCAACCGTCTATGAGACGAATTTCGTCTCGCTCACCATCAATTTCACTCGAGGCTATTCAAAAGCCACGTTTTCCTTCATCCTCGTAGTCTCGTGTCGATATTACATCGTTACCATCAACAATCTTCTTGTACGACTCCAAATTTGTCATCATTGCAGACCAACCGGAATCCATGGTTGCCCTCATCCTCAACAGTACAAGAGAAGCTTGTGCTATTGGATTTGTATTCACTGTTTATTGAGATTTTATTCGTTGATGTATGTTAATGTATTTAGCAAAATGAGAAGGACGTTGATTTTTCTTAGAGTAATATTCAATATGTTTTTGTGGTGCTTGAAACCTTCTTTGATCTGATGAACAAAATTTGTTATTTCATTGTCATATACATGAATTATTGTACTTTAGTTTTTATTCGACACTAAATGTTGTAAATATTCGGTGGTTATATGACTTTTATCCGGCGATTTGTGGTGGTTTGTCCGTGTATGTGCGACAACTTATTGGAAACAATTGAATAACTAAATTTTGCAACGAATATATTATATCATATGTACGAATATATTTAGTAACACTAACGAATATTTAATAGTACACTAACGAATATTTTAAGTAATATGGTCGAATATCTTCGTATACGTATATGTTCGCGAATTGTCCGAAGATTGAAACATTGGTCTCTTCAAATTATGAGCGTATATTTTTCACTATATAAATAAATAATTTATGTACCACTAACTATTAATTTCAATTATCAATAATCGACTAAAATTTGTTGGACATGAACGATTAATATTGGTATGAATGAATTATTAATAGTATATTGACGAATATTTTCATGAACACAGACGAATACTTTTGTACAATATTAACTAAAAGAATGGAGATGATAATTGAATTGATTTAGAAATGTTGTTGATATCAACTATGGTGAATGATGAATTGAGAAATGAAAAAAGTGCAATATGAATTCACATTGAAAACTAGATTTGGATTTAAATGTGAAGATTAAGATAATAACAATTAGGGAGAGAATCTCTAACTACCATATTTGACTATAATTATTATAATTATTATGGAGAGTGTAATGCACCCTCTTTAATTGGAGAGTGGAGTAAAATATTTCCTAAAATTTGGTTTAATTAAGACCATTAGATCAAAGCAATCCTATGATTAACGTGTGTTCTCATTGAACACTATAAGGGCTGTTTACATGTGAGCCAAACTCTATATATATATATATATATATATATATATATATATATATATATATATATATATATATATATATAGGAATGTTTATTTATTAAAATAAAAATAATAAAATATGGGTTCCATCCAACCCAGGAACTTTCCGGCCCGAAAATAGACAGATCCTTTTTGAAAAGTCCTGCCCGAATTCGGGTTTCTCCATGTCTAATTTTAGGACAATTTTTCCAAATAATATATACAATATAATATATATAATTATATAAAACTGTACAAAACAAGTCCATAATTGTTTTGCTATGTTAATCAAAATAAAAAAGAGATCGTAAGCTGGGAATGGGCCATCAACAGGCCCAAAAGGGATATCCGTGAAAGGAAGTCCAGCCCATCAAAAAAAGCCCAAATAGTAAGGCGTGGGAAAGAAGAAACGAAGGCTAGGTTTTAGGGTTTTTATTATACCGCAAATTGAGTTTTCTTTTGTGAGAAGACAGAAACTTGTAATGAAATCGAAGCAGGGATCAATGGATGGGGTGAAGCTCGTACCGAAGGGAAACAAAAATGTTAAAGGAGGGAAGAAAACGAAGAGAGAAGACAAGTGGTCTCCGACATTGAAATCGATCGAGGAGTGGACGGATTGGGGGATGGAGAAGGCGAAAGTTGCAGTTCATTATGGATTCATTCCTCTCATCATCATCATCGGCATGAATTCTGAGCCAAAGCCTCACCTTTCTCAGCTTATCTTTTGAATAATTCCTTTGTAGCTTACTTTATTCGTCGAGTCCACCTCTGTTTATTGTCGATTTTCTCTGCTTTGATCTTCAGATCTTCTCCTTGAGTTCTATTAGTATATCTAGTCTCCTTTTCTGTTTTTTATTGTTTTAGCTGTTTTGGATGTTGTAATAATCTTCAATGAATTGGAAGTATTAGGTTTATAAATATGATCATGGTTCAACTGCGGAATGATGATGGGTTTTACTGAATCGGAAATCGTAAGATCTGTGGTTTATGGAGGAGATCAAGGTCAGCATTCTTTTTCTTTAACAATATAAATGAATCTCTTACATTATAATATAATCCCCAACGACTCCACTGAACAATCTAAATAAATTTATTACAATCTAATATCAAACGGCCGCTAGACTTACAGATACCGCTCAACATCGGAAAGATGAACGTTTTGGCAATGAAACAACATTATAAAAACTTAAATCTGAATTCAAAAATGGTATTATCTTACGGTCGAAAATAGTAAATTCATCAACTTCTGGCATCATAATTGGTAACATCAACGTCACTGATCAAATTGACTGAAATATTTATAAACGACTCGAGACAGTGAAATATCTCCAAAATTGATAACGAGCTACAAAACATCATTAGCCCAAATATTATAATTAAAATAAAGGAAATAATTATACCAAAAAATGAAATTCAAGATAAATTATATTGGAGATGCAGTAAAAATGGTTGGTTCTCTACAAAATCTGCGTCAAAAATGATCGAGGCAAATTCGAGCATTCCTCACGAATAAAGCGTGTGATTGGATCTGGAAGCTAGATACCCAACTGAAAATTAAAAATTTTCTTTGGAAATTCTCAATAAACGGAATTCCAACAAAAGTCAAACTTTCAAAGAAGAATTGCCGTTACAAGGCATTGTGAACTATGAAACCACCACATTGAGGATTTGGTCTTTATAGCAAACAAATCATTGCCAAAATCGATAGATCAATCCTGACCGAAATGAACAACATTAGTCTTGATAATAAAAAAGTTCACGACCTCTTGCAAGATTTAAAGAATAAAATTGAACTTAACAAGTTTGCATGCCTTGCAACTATATGGTGGTGCATATGGTCTTTCAGAAACAAAATCATTTTTGGCAATGAGCCTATTAGACCTTGTACTAAGGTTTATCTTTTTTATTGAAAACCAAATTCATACGTGGAAAATGAATATCATTAATGAGGACGATTATGATATAAAATCATCAAAAAAGGACATTATCACTACAATTAGAAAAAAAAAACACAATATTAAGTGGGTAAACCAAAACACGGTTTCCACAAACTCAATTTTGATGGATCAAAACTCGATTCGAAAATAACATCCATTGGTTTTGTGATTCGGAATCACAACAGTGATATGGTTAGGCCATCTCCAATAAGGGGAGTTATATGCCCCCTTTAGCCCTACTTTATTGTAAAATTGTCTCCAACAAAAAAAAAAGTTATAGGGTTAAAAGGGCTAAAGAATGGTGCAAAGAGCTAAATATAACTTTCAAAGTCACCCTTTAACTCTTCAAGTGGGACCACCATTTAAACACATTTGTTCCCTCTTTTTTGGGAGAAGGGGAGAAAAAAGTGAATACTTATAATATTTAATTAATAAAGGGCTAAATTAGCCTTTGTATTATTGGACATGATTGAACTAATAATAAATATTAAATATTTTTTTTAGTAGGATTAAAATTTAGCCCCAAGACTATTATAACCCCTTGTTATTGGAGATGACCTTAGTCTTTATGCAAAAAGAAATGACTTTAACTCGATAATTAAAGTTGAAGTTTTTTACCTTAAACGGGCTTACAAGAGGCCATATGACTAAAGATCAAAAAGATCGAAATCGAGGGTGACAATCTTTGTGTCATCAAGGCACTCCAAGGCTTATGGAGTTGTCCGTGGGAGGTCGAAATGATTTTATCCGACTCCGGATTGGATCTCAGTTTCTTTGAGGAAGTCCATATCCGACCTGTTTTCAGGGAAATAAACCGTGCTGATGACCGATTGACCCGCTTGAGAATTTTGACCACCAACACCTGTTTTTCTGATGATCCCGAACTTCGTGTTCTCATCCGCAAGGATGCTTATGGACTATCTATAGGAGATAGACCATTCTAACCGCTTTCCATTTAAAAAAAACATTATCTTTAATTTTGTAACATAAGATAATCTTTAATTCTTCACCTAATATACAAACGAGCAAATTAAACGTTACATTAAATAAAAAAAAGTCTACTTAACCAAGTCAGTCAAATCGAAAGTGCACGATAGTTGCATTGCAATATATGAAAATAAAGTGTTGAACAACAAACACTTGGTAATTTAATCATTTCATATGACATTCAATCAACTTAAGATATCTAAGTCAAGAGATTTTTTTTTTTTACAAAGTTGAGAGGTTAAAATACAAACAAGTTTCATCAATCAAAAGTAGTAGTCAAGTGACAAATAGAAATAAGGAACGAATAAGTGAAGGAATTTAAGATGGGTAATTAAACCTATCAATTCATGATGATCATCTAGCTCAATGAACTCATTCGATTATACAAGCCAATATATGTTATTTAGACAATTTTATCATAAATTTTCACACACACTTTGTGAGAGTGTGAAATTGTTCACTTCAATCAATATATCTATTTTTCTCATGTTTAATGCAACTAAAATTAACTTTATCAAATTACAACTTCCACGCACATCAATCATTAATCAACACAATCAAAACATTAATGAATGAGATCAACACATTAGAAGATCAAGTTATACTCTCCCTTCTAAACAAATTTTTATTTTTATTTTTTTTTTAATATTTTTTGGTGTGAAGGAGAGGCGGTGTCTAACATTGATTTTCAAAATTAGTATCTCTTATTTGAGATTTATATGAGATATCTAGTAATTAATAGCATTAAACATTTCAAAAGATAAATCTTAAAATTAGCCAACATATAATAAACAACTAAATTCATAATGGAATCCTACCTTTTTTGCCTTCAATATTTTGTATGGAGAATGGTCCACGGAAATAAGCTAGAACGGTTTGAGACCGGTCTTGGAGCGTTCTTAACTTCAATGAAGGTATAATGATTTGGATCGCTATTTTAAGGTGCTTGCCCAAGGACGATTTGCGAACATTATTCGAACCATTTTCCATATCGATCTTTATCTCCATTGAGAATGATCGGTCGGAAACCTACTTCAGGCAAATCCTTTTTTTCATTAATAACGAATAAAATAAAATATTTATAACACCATGACCCTTTATATATATATGGATTACAAAAAGATTATAATCACCATTGTCCAAACGAATCCTAAACAGGAGAATTGCTGTTGTTGTTCAAAGCAATTGAATAAAC
Source organism: Fagopyrum homotropicum (assembly GCA_033239125.1). NCBI lineage: Eukaryota > Viridiplantae > Streptophyta > Magnoliopsida > Caryophyllales > Polygonaceae > Fagopyrum > Fagopyrum homotropicum. The sequence continues at coordinate 142,482,388 of BSWB01000005.1, forward strand.
GATTGCCGCGTCCATCTAACTCATTCTCTCTCAAATTTATCGTCCTTCTAAACATTTATTTTTATTTATTACTCCCCATTCGAGTAGCTTAGAAGGAAAACCACCAAGCTCTTATATTATCATCGTAATGTCAGAGTCAGAAGAACAATGAAATCAACAAAGGGAAGGCTAAGAAAAGTCCGTTTTACCACTCCAGCTTTCCAACTTTGAATGTTGAAATTCCATAGAGCGCGATATCGATTTTGAATGATTCTAAAGCTAATATGCAAATGAAAGGGAGAGTCAGAGGCCATTGGAATTTCGGCAAAAAGCTAGGGTTATCTTCTGTTATGTTCTTCTGTTTCTCTTTCTTCCTTGCTGGATTCTTCGCTTCTACGTTCATCCATCAGGTTTCGATAATTTCTTTTGTGTTTTTTGTGTGCTTGTGCTTGTGTTGATTGACCGTTTAATCGGTAATGTCAGGATGTACCGGAACCTAATCCGTTACCGAGATCTCTCGAATCGGTTGATTCTAAGGAGGAGGAGTTTGATCTATCGACGCCTGGAGATTCTGGCGATGAAGTTATCACGTCCATTCATTTCCAGGTTATCTCTCTATCTGATTATGCGTATATTGTATATAGTCAAATCTAGTTATTGAATTTGATTTGCGTTGTTTATTTGTTTGGTGCTTGTGTAATTAATATTCTTTCATTTGCTTATTGCAATTGGAATGGTAGGTAGAGAAGAAACAATAAAGAATTTTGATTGACCTAATGCAATTGTGATGCTAATTCGCTAGCGTGCGTGCGTGCGCTATCATCTGCTTGCTCCTCTCTATGGTATCATCTATAGAGATGAATTCTTTAATTGAAAACCACGGTTTTGTGTTTATGTTACTTTAACTTTCAGATAATTTATAGAACGGTTCTGACTCAATATTTAATCCACGATTGTTGACATATATACTCTGTGATTTTCGGTTATGAATGGCAAAAATTCAAGTTAGTAGGGGGAGGTTTAATCCATCAAATTCTTTGATGTTTCTTTTATGTTGCTGGTAAAGCTAGTGGGTTATATTGGTACTTCCTGCACCTGATGAGATTCTGATACATGATTGTTGAAATGTATGCACCAAAGTTTCTATTAATAACTATGAAGATCCAAGTTGGTTGGGAAAGTTTCTGTTTAAAGAATTTTTAGATGTTAAGGAGGTATATTGATCCCATATGTATATGAAACTTTTTGCTGCTGGTGAAGTTATAGGTTACCCTGTGTTGGTTTCCTGCTCCTACTTGGAGATCCTTTTCCAGTATCATGTTCGTTGGCCTTCTAGAACTTGATTCTTTGTTCTCTGCGACTTAAACTTGTATAGTCTATGCTCATGGTATCATGTTCGTTGGCCTTCTAGAACTTGATTCTTTGTTCTCTGCGACTTAAACTTGTATAGTCTATGCTCATGGCAAAGATATCATTTGTTTTTCACTTGATAAAGACTGGACAGAGACTATAACCTGTCTTGATCTCTCTTCTATTAGATATTGCTAGTACATAGCCACAATCGATCACATTGGTGGTGTTCCACCTAATTTCTTAACGATCAATCCTTTTCCTTTTCACAGGTTTTGAGCTGGAAACCCCGAATTCTGTATTTTCCAAAATTTGCAACTACCGAACAATGTGAGAGCATCATTAATATGGCAAAGCCAAGTCTTGAGCCATCTAGATTGGCGTTGCGGGAGGGAGAAACTCGAGATACTACCAAGGATGTCAGAACGAGGTAGTCAACATATAACATTTCTAAACATCGTCCGTGTGATGCTTCGTAAAATTGATTTTGCCTGGCACACGTCATAAATTTATCAAATTAGCACGATGATTCAGCGCTGCTAGCAAATATTCGTTTCCTGTTTTTATCAACCAGGAAGAAGATTCGATTACTAAATAGTTACGGTTTAGAGATGCAATTGGGGAACTTAATTCTTCTGTCATTTGTTTGCATTTGTCTTCTTTTTCAGTTCTGGCATGTTTATCAGTGCATCTGAAGATAACACGGGAATCTTAGGTGCAATTGAGGAAAAGATTGCAAGGGCTACTCTGATTCCCCGAAATCATGGAGAGGTATTTTCTGATGCAATCAGTACATATGTCACTTTGTAGTATAGCTTATGGAATTGAGAGATGTGCTCTTACTGCATTGCACAAATAACTTTTCCTCTAAACTAAAAACGTTGAGCAGAGTACATTTTTCCTGGGGGGTGATAATTGTCTCTAAACTCCCCCAAATTCCTTCAAGATTTGAGTAATTTGAGAAGCATAGCCTCTGGTTTTGTTTCTTCCCATATCTGAACATCATTCTTCCTTGTATTTCTTGCCTAAAGTGTTATAAAAAAATTTCTTTTGAACTTCAAAAGGAAATCTTATCTCCCTTGTATAATCTTCTTCACATGAAGGCCACCAGAATATGGACCAAGGAGACCAACTAATCAAGATCTGGAAGTTCACGTACTCGAGATCTGATGTGCTCTACTTTTTTCTCTTTGATCTAATGTACTAGTTCTCAAGTCTCAACCTTGCATATCTGATACCAGTTTTGCTTATCTTAATTAAGCTTCTTCAGGGTAAATTTTTTTTAATCTCACCTGTAATCAGTGGATATCCCTGTGTTTCAGGACTTCAATGTTCTGCGATATGAGATTGGACAGAAGTACAATTCTCATTATGATGCATTCAGCCCTCTTGAGTACGGCCCACAAAAAAGTCAGAGGGTATGCTTGAAACCATGCCATCTTTAACTCTAAAACAAAATTCCCTTAATTTCTTTCACTGAATGTGTATGATCTTTGTTCAGATTGCTTCTTTCTTGTTATATTTGTCGGATGTGGAAGAAGGCGGGGAAACTATGTTCCCTTACGAGGTAGGATGATATATTTCTTGATATATGACCATGAATGTTTAAGATAGTTTCTTAGTATAACTCTATACTATGAATTTGCAGAATGGGAGATATGATCTCAAATATGATTTTGTAAAATGCGTCGGTTTGAAAGTGAAGCCCCGCAGGGGGGACGGGATTCTTTTCTATTCCGTCTTCCTTAATGGCACTATTGATCAAGTAAGTGAACCGTTTTTCATGAATATTTATCTATAGAACATGTTTACATGTACTGTGTTAATTTTTGATATCTTGTTAATCCCACATTCTGCACATTTTTGTTGTTTCATAGACATCGCTGCATGGGAGTTGCCCTGTTGTTAAAGGAGAAAAATGGGTGGCAACAAAATGGTTACGAGACCAAGTGCAGTCAGATTAGTTCACCAATTTTCCTACTCAAGTCTATTGTTTATTGTACTATACACAAATTGCACAGGCAATGGAAAACAATAGCTTGACGAACCATTTTCTATTCTGCTTTTGAAATCTTCCAAAGAGCTTGATGGACCTGTCATCCATAAAGAACGAGAGTGAGATCACGCATCCTAAAAAACACCGTATATTACTCATATGCAAAACCGCTGATGAAGAACAAAAAACCATAAAACTCACAAGATTGTACGTATTAAGTATGAATGTCGTCTTATATTTGTCTTCTTTCACTAATTGTTGAACCGCCGCTTCACTCACTATGAGTTTGTTGGATAATCAAAACAATATGAATATGAAATATTGAGGGGTGTGTTGATTTATTATGTCGGTCAAGTTCATCCAAAACCAAGTGACTAGTAATTCTTGGACATAATTATCCCTATATCAAGTGAGTCACATGCAAAGCCATGAGGTTTTATCCTAAACTCGTTATATCTTATCTCCACACATAGATTGTTCGAGGTTGTTCCCTCGACTAATGCAAGAACAAGTAAACTAAAGCAAGAAGGACATGTAAGTATTGAGACTAGTTAGGACAACTGAAACAAGTGTTTGCAAGAAGTATAACCATAATAGCCATAGATCTAGGCTTACAAGGCCAGAGCGGGAAACAAGGAGATAACACTTATACCAATATGATGACTCATTCAACAACCTATTCCTCATAAGAACATCTCATCTGTCAAGGTGCCTAAACCATTGACTAATGTATAGTTGGTAAGGTGCCTAAACCATTGACTAATCTATAGTTAGTAACTTTGAGATTGGTCCACACCCTAATCTAGGGATCCAACAATGCACAAACTAAAGCGAACAAAAACAAAACACATGTATTTTATTGGATTTTTTATAATGAAAAATAAAATACAACATATATATTGTTAAATCTTCAAGCATCTCACCATACACTTTACAATACTCGCATCAACTCTCATAAGCATCTCACATTCTCATCTATGAGAACTAATATTTTCGCCATCGCATTTCATAAAAGCAATCCACCCGACATCTCACCAAGGAGGAGGTTTTGGCATCTCACAAAAAATCTAGAAACCAAATTCTTTTTTCCAAAGACTATCAACTCTCACTTATTTGTCTATGAATCATAAGCCTTTAAATATGTAAAATAAGGTTAGATGAAAGAGAGAAAAAATAAGGTCAAAGTCATAGTAAATGATAGGCCTTAAAGATCTATGAGACATTGATTTTGGACTCTTCACATTTTGACCATAAATCCGACTGCATGAAGTACTGCATTTACGACCCATCTCTTGGACGAATCTGCTCTTGTAGTCTTCGTGAATATTGTAACCCTTTAAATCAGCTTTTCAACAAGTATTTATGGACCTTCATTGAATAGACGTAGCATTCATTATAACCAAAATAATGAAGGGTCGACTGAAGAGGTTTCCGGTCACATACGGTTGAAAACATCAGTTTTGAAAATTGTTTAAGTTTTCATTAGATGAAACACTTAAAGATAATAGTTGTAGAGCTTGAATTTATCTTTTCAACGCATCTTAAATCGCCTCAACTGAACTTCCGAATAATAAGATAATAATTAAGAATGTTACACTAAAGTGAAGCCGTTTGTATCGGTTTTCCGGATCACATCATACAACCTAGACATATGATCCAACACCCTAATATCTATTACACGTATAATACTTGCATGCTTTACAAACTTGTTACATATGTTATAAAACCTTAAATGGAAATTTGAAAATATCTATTTTTCTACACAATTTATGAAGAATATTAGATAACAAATACGTAGAAGAAGTTTAGAAGAAGAATAACAAATACAATAAGCTAGTAATATATCATTATTCAATGTTTAAATTGAGGGATACTATCATATTATGCCTTATATGGAAATATGAGATATGATAGATGAAGAAGATGCTCGTAAGTTGAATAGGGTCTCGATTGAGCTGCTCTAGACAAATTGGTCCGAATAGGTTATTTAGAATCAATGAGAGCCCAGGGGCTAATGTCTAATTACATAGATTAAACGTACGCCCACAACGGTCAAATTGACGTGTACAAATATCCTAATAAGTTTGTTTCTGTAAGCTATAAATGTTGTAATCTTTGGACTTTTACTCTTCCCAAAGTCTTCCGTTACAGAGCATAATAGGCAGGAAGAGCTACTGAGCCTTCTTCCTCTTTACTGTCTTTCAGATCAGATTTAGGGCCTCCAAAGCTTCGCAGATGGAGTCATCGGAACCTCAGACGCCCATTTCACTTCAATCGCCTCAAAAACCACCGCACTTTCAATCTTCTGAGGCATCCGATCGACTCGAATCCGAGACTAACAATTCACAACCTTCATGGAGCACCAATACTCCAAAGAAGCACTCAAATCACCCTCAGCGCTCTAAACGAAGCAAGCATTCGGCACCGGACAAGTTGCCTGAACAGTAATATACCGGATTTGTAAATTATGTATTTTTTGTTGGATTTCGTAAGGTTTCACTGATTTTGATTTCTTAAAATTTTGTAGGTATGATATTTTGTTGAGATTGTTCAATGGACTGGATTCAGCGCTTAGATTGCTCAGGATGAGAAAATCGGTTCCCTTCTTCACGAAAATTAGGGCTATTGTTGAAAGCATCGCTGGAAGGTTAACTTTTCGATAATTTTGTTTGCTTTTGTTTCTTTGCTACATGAAAATTTCGAATTTGGAACCACGTCTAGGTTTATTGCGACCTTAATCAGGCTATAGGGTTTTGTTTGGGATTTCTTGCCGGGGATGCTGATTTTTCTGATTGATACCTTTGTATTTGATTCTTGATTTACAGGAGGTTTGCACATCGACATCTGGCACAGATGAAGTACCTGCTGCCTGAGCGGATCCTCATTAAAAAGGTCTCTTTGGTTGATGAGGCAACAGGCTGCATGAAGCGAGATCTCCATGTTACATTGATTCGCAGTGTAACTAAGAAGAATAAGAAAAGGAAGAGGGGGGCTGATCATAGCCATTGTGTAAAGAAGCTGTTTCGGTCACTGATTTTGAACTTCTTAAAGGAGCATCCTGAGGTTAGCTTAACTTATGAGTGCTCAACTATATGAAATATTTCGATGCCTGGTGATGACTGATGAGTGAGTATATTTCATCTTGCATTATGGTTTATCTGATGATGTTGATTATGTTTTGGAATATGGGGTTCGTGCCGTTGAATTGAGCATAAATTGAGAATTCTCAAGTTTGAATAAGAATTTCTGATGTTCTAGACGATTTTAGGAATCCCTTTGAACATTGTCTCTGAACTTTGGCTGTTGATTGTTACATTGTTAAATTAAGCATGAGTAAAATGTTGACAAAACCTCTGGAAACAGGGAACCGAAATTCCAGACGAAGAACTGCCAGCGCCATTCAATGAGCAACCGCTAGATCCTGCAGTCAGAACAGACGAGGCTACCGGCTCGGTCTCTAATAAGGCATCGTCGAGCCATGTGCATCAGGAGAGGACTCAGATGGCCTGTCATTTATCTCGGTCTTTTAAGAGGCATTTCTCAGACAAGAAGATGGGAAAACTCCCATCTTATCAGCCGGAAACTGATGGTCTACCACCTCCCGTACAAGCTCAAGATTCTCACCCTGATACAGAGATCCCTGAAGCTAAAATACCTCAAATTGCTAAAACTGAAATGACACCACTGAAATCGGCTACCACACCAGCAAAGCTTATGGTCCACACACCAACATTGCAGACACCTCAAAGGAATTGGAGCTTGATGACCCCTGATAAGAACTCAACTATGGTGACTAAGTCAGTCAGTCGTCGCTCTGCTGTGAGATCACTGAAATTTGATTGCCTTGAGAAGAATGATCATGCTGAGCTTAAATCTGATTGCGTTGAGAAGAACGCTCATGTTGAGCTTGAATTAGATGATGTTGAATCTACTAATATCCTTGAGATCCTTCCACATAGTCTAGTACAATCGGTACGCATAAGGTGACATCTTAGTTTCTTTTTATAGATTGTTTACAACTTTATGATTATCTGATCTCAACTTGCAGTTGAAAGAGAAAGAAGTGAAAACAGAAGAACATAGGTTGAGGCAAAGGGTGTTAAAAAGTCTCCCAAAGCTGTTTGACAGGATTTATTATTTATTTCAGTCCATTAAGTATTCTTCTATCAGAAAAGAAGCGTTGCTTCACCGACTAACAACTTGTCACTGCGACATTGTTGATGAAAGTAAGGCTTTATTGCAAGTAAAAACAAAATTATCTCAAATTGGAACTCTAAATCCTTGACTAGTGTAAAAACAAAATTATCTTGGTTGCATTCTTAGGTGAAGTTGAGGAACAGCTCAAACTATTGCAAGAAGTGCTTCCTGATTGGATTTCTCAGAAGCTGTCGCCTAGTAGCAGCGTACTCCTAAGGTGAGGTTTTATTAAGCAAGTTTTATGGTCACACATCCAAACAGATCCTTGTTCAGACAGACTTTGCCTTTGCTCACAGTGCTTTTATGTTTCAATTTTTTGCAGCATTGATAAATCCCTAGATCCCATCATGCTAAGAGCAAAACTTCAGAAGGCTACCTGACTGACTTCCCTCAAGCTAATTATGGATTGATTTTCGGGACAAATCGTGTGGTTTTGGTTAATGCAATTTTACATTGCCAATATATTATGGTCTGCTGCACCATATAGCTGGTTATTTTACAAGCTACAACGCATGCTGATGCTGTTCGACATTGGTTTTTATGTAGTTTGATTCCGTAGACAACGTTCACTGTGCCCCGAAATTCATTTTAATTATGTTTTCACCACTTGGTAATTTTTCTACATTATCTCCTCTATTATTAGGCAAGCTTTCTGGCCCCACTGAATATATTTGTAACATGTAAAAACGAAGAATTAAGCTAACCGTGATGGGATTTTAGTACTGCAATATGACCGTGGTCGGGATTTTAGTATGATCGGGTCTTAGAATCAAGCTTTCATTTTGAACAAGTTTGAGTACAATTTTGAACTTTGAGCGTGATTGCTATAAATGGCGGAATAAATTTAAGGAATTTTAGGGGGATTTTTTTTAACCAGAAGTGAATGTTGAGATTTCGAGTGTGAATGCACGAAGGCAAAAGGAAAGAGGAAAAGACACATAGCTACAAATAAGGCTCTTAATTATTTCCCACTAGGACTTTCGCCCGCATCCAATGGTCGTATATGGTGGATCGGGTGAGATTTTGGGGTTTATATTTTTTTTTGAAGTGGATCGGGTGAGATTTTGAATATTTATATTTATTTGAAGTAGGAAGTCTGAAACATTGAAGAGGTGAATAAGAAATGAAGCAAGTTGAATTTATCCAAACGATTCAAACTGATATGGAATTAGGATGAGATTTGAAATTATGAAACTTGATTGGAACAAGAAATATAAAAACGAAAGGACGAGTAAAATCGAATAAGACAAAGTGCAAACGAATAAAACTTATGTGGAATTAGAAGATTGGAAGTTAAATGAAACTTGAGTGGAATTAGAAGATTAGAACAAGAACAATGAACTTATTTTATTGAGCGTCCGAGTCACAAAGATGAGGAAACCATTAGGACTAGATCGAATGGAGGAACAGCTGATCAAGATTGCACTAACGACAATGATTTGGCGGCCAAAGGGACGAGGGAAAAAAGTTTGGGTATATATATATATAAACAATCTCTTCAGCGTTTCTTATGATGAATCAGACGAGCCGTTCACCAGAATCCTACCCGATCCACTACTTGTTTCACCCACCGCCCTTTTCTACCCTTTTCTTATCAGATTTTTGACCCGACGGCTGACTCATATATCAAATTCCCATCTCTAAACCCGAGCTCTAGTAACCCGACTCAAATGACAGCCATACCAAAAATGAATAATATCACCTCTTACAGCTCGTTTAGAATCATTATAACGGACTGCATTTCAATGCGTCTCTAAAAAGACATATGCTTATACCTCGTTTAGAATCATTAAAACGGACTGCATTTCAATGCGTCTCTAAAAAGACAATGCGTAACTAAAAACTAAATCCCATATCGAAGAAAGCCGTAACACATACAGTAAACATAGTTGAGAGTTTCGTCCTAGTGAAAGTATTACATGATAAGCTTCAAATTCAATAGTACTTATACAGCAAGAAGTACCTTCGTTTCTAATGGAATGAGTATGCGGAAATTGCGGAGCATGATGCTTCAAGAGAAGCAGTCATAACATCCACAATGCGGACTTTGAGGTTAATGCCTAATGGTATTACACAACAGCCGCCAAGTGAACGTCAACAAATTCAACAATATTCGTCACTGTGTACGCATTCGGCTACTCTCGGCTGCTCTCACTTGAAAGAAATAAGGATGTGCCTGTAAGAAATGAAAATAATTTAGTCATTGATGGGCCAAAGCCAATATGGCTGTATGGTTGCATTGCATGACACTCAATTATTTACCATTGCTTCTCTTGCTGTAAGCCTGTCTTGATGATCATACCGAAGGAGCTTGTCAAGAAAGTCAATAGCCTGCGGCAAAGCATATTTTAGAAGCGAAATTTGAACAGAAAATTATATTTCCCACTCACAAAAACAAAGAGAAGTAAGCGGCAACCTCGGGAGAAATCAGATGTTGATTATCTGCATTAACAAATTTTGACCATGGCTTCCTGCTGTGCCTGCATATTTGTTCATAATTCATATAATAAGATCCTGATATTCAATGAATCCTATTGATCCCATTTTGCGTAAAAAGGTCCAAAAACCCATATAATTCTAGATGTATCAGATCAATTAAAAAGATCATACCTCCCAACGAGTGAATCAAGTTGAGGATCAAGCTCCAAGTGATATTTTTTCAAGTATGCATGTAAATCGTCGGTCCCAAGAACCTGAACATACATAAGACATCAACCTTAAGCCATAAACATCATTGTCAAAGGAGTTCCGGCAGTAAGGCAGTATCTGTAAGCCGGCTTTCGAGGAATTTGGCCTCAATGTAAGAAAACTCGGTTGTTTTGAACTTGAGACTAGCAAATTCATGATGCATTTCATGAAAGCCAGAAGTCATGAAAGGAGAGCAGTGCTATGCAGCTGCATGGGGTTCAGCTATTAAAGTATCTAGAGCACACTAGAACAGGGGCGTCGCAGGCCATTAGGAGAAACTCTGGCTCCATACAGTTCATGAAGATTGAAGAACAAAGCTGTATACATGAGATTTGTGCTTGGAAATGTGGGGAAGGGGCACCAGGCACAGCAGAGTAAAAAGGATAATAAAATAAAGAAACTGTATATGAAGTCTGACCATCTTTACCCCTCCCACATTTTCCCACACAGTAGATAAGACAGATTCAGAGCGGTAAGTTGTTTATCTTATCAGAATAAAGTTGTCACTTTTAGCAGGGTCATGAACAATGACGCCCTTTGTCATAACCAATACCCTTTAGCCCATGACAGCTTGGAGCTTTCAGAAATTGCCGCATCGAAGATATTTCAATAACTTGTTCAAGCACTGAAACCTAGACACTAACACGGACACGGGACACGGACACGGCGAGAAACGGGGAAGCGACAATCTTCAAAAGCATAGAAAAGATACCGAATTGGCGAAATAGCAATACCATTTTCTTGCTATGCTCAAACAATTTTAAATTCTAGATTAAGTGAACACATGTTCAAAAAGCATGATGCTTGAAGGAAGTGGCTGTGTGATGATAAATATAGAAAAGATACCAAATTGGCGAAACCAAACATGAAAATCTATTATTAATTGTTTTCATATTGACTGCAGCTTACCTTTGCAATTTTAACAAGCTGATCCTGATTGTCATGCCCATAAAAGAAAGGTTCCTTGCGGAATATCTAGATGAAGGCAAGAGGATGATTAGACATTCAAAAGCGAGAACAACTTGCTTTCAAACATTGAACAGATAATAAATTCAAAATATATATGGAACATGGTTTATGCTTGCTGATCCTTACCATTCCAGCAAACATGCAACCAAGGCTCCACAAGTCCAAAGAATAGTCATAGTCTTGCAAATCAACAAGAAGCTCAGGTCCCTTAAAGTATCTGAGAAACAAGAGAAGAAATTTAATACTACCACAAGTCCAAAGAATAGTCATAGTCTTGCACACAATTGCTTCAAATTTCAACACAACCCAGCAAGGAACTACAAATTTTTACATAGCTCAGCGAAGATAAATTTGGTTTTACTACTACATACATGAACCTGCATAAGTTTAGCGCACAGATAGTTATCTTCTACAGTCCCTTCCATCCAGGGTGATCTGTATCAAGGAGCACCAATTCCCCTTGATCACCTCATTTATATTTTTATTTGCTTGCCTTGTCGCATTTCATTCTCCATACCTCTCCATCATCAATCAATCAATCCCTACTCCTTGAGGCGTTGATGATAAAAAGGCCAAACAACAAAAGATGATTGCAATACCCACTTGACTTTTAAATGTCTCTTTTACAATTCAAAACTTTTAAATGGCTTTGAAAGGGTTGATGTAGAAACTCGGGTTTTAATTTCATGAATATCTTCATATTTTAAAGACTAAATGATTGTTTCTGTAACTTGTATAATTCACACTGCAATTATAGTGAATATTGTAAATCATCTATGCAGGAGGACAAATAAGCCTTAAATACCCGATAAATCGAGATTTCTATCTGTAAATTGCTCTTTTAAGGATATTTAAACCATTAACGAGACACAAGTACCTTGACGCTACACGAACATTATACTCCTTGCCGGGATGGTAGAATTCTGCAAGGCCCCAATCTATCAAGCGAAGTTTCCGCAGCTCATGGTCTATCATAACATTATGAGGTTTGACATCTCTATGCATTATACCTTGTGAATGACAATAATCTAAGGCCTACAGCAGCAAAACAATTTAGAGGTCAGTCTTCATGTTAAATATGTGCTGTTAACTTAGGATTTCACAACTTTACCTTCAGAAGCTCATAGATGTAGTAGCGTATGTCATAGTCGGTCAATGTGGGATACAAGACCTTGAAATCTGTACTATTCACATGCTCAAATATCAAACTTGGTGTCTTAGAGTGTTGGTCTCTGACAATGTCGAACAACTTTACGATGTTTGTTCCCCCACACAAGTTTTGAAGTATTTTAATTTCTCTTTTTATCTGCCAACGCAAGTATTACAAACACTTATGGTTAGATTGACATTCTGCAGCAATATGTAAAGTTCAATACAAGAATCAGAAACATAAAGAATAACTAGTTAGCAGTCACGCAATATTTGACAAGCTGATTGAGAATGACATCAGCCTATTCTCACAGCAACTTAGAGCTTATCTGTATTGACCTTCAGCAGAAGCAAGATGAAACCGTGCTAACTGCATCAGTTAATCAAATTGTAAACCAATAGGGGGAGAAAGGCACTTTGATTTGAAGGCCCATCTTGAAGGCAATTACTCGGAATGAAGATGGAACTTCACTTATTGGATTATTACATAACAATAATTGGGAAAGACACTCTTGATCCATAGAACGGATAATCAACCCATTTTGATACAAATGTGATACTAGAACTCATCCAGAAAAACAGTCCGGAAAAATCAACCAACCTTCTTCTTCTTGACAGGCTTGAGGATCTTAATCACGCATCTTTCATTTGAATTTACATTGATGCCTTCAAAAACCTCACTATACTTTCCCCTACCAACTTTCCTTACAACTTCATAATCATCCTGGTCACTGGAAAGAAAATTAAAAACACATAAAAATTATTTTAACTAAACATGGCACAATACAGTGACTATAAATTGCAATTGACTGCTGATTGTAATAATAAGCAAGTCCATGTAAGGGTTCCAAGATAAGTACTTCATCTTTATTGTGTTACAATAAAAAGAGCGATTTGGTTACAAGCGATTTAATCAATCGATTGTTTTATTAGATTCATTTGCTTGATACCACAAAGTTAGTTCAAGCAGGAAGCTGGTTTCATCATTAGGTTTGTGATTTAGATAGCATATCTGAAAGACAAAACTAGTATAAGGTACTTCAGGTACAAAAATATATTCATAGATAAACCCTAGATTAAGAAAAGAACCAACTGCAGCTTAAACAAAAAGACTTGATCCGATTTCGATTTGTAATTCTAATACCGAACCTCCGAAGGAAAATCAAACAGAGATTCGGACAAATTAACAACACACAGCTGGTTTTAAGAAATTTCGATTCAAGTTTCAATTACCCCCATTGAACAGTGAGCGATTCGTAATCCCAGTACTCCCTAGGGCGGAGAACGTTGATATCAGCATAGACACGAGCCTTGGACATGCTTGATCTCGAAGCAGCTGATCTACTCCGATCCTCCGGCGATGAAATACACCAGAGCAGAAGCAGATACGCCGGAGGTGCTAAAGATTCTCCGGCGGGAAGGAGGAGAGACAGGGTGAGGAATGAGGGCTACTGAATAATGATTTCTTTTCTCTTGCTTTCATTTTACAAAGATGAATCCAAGTTTATCCCAATAGGGGGTGAATTGCAGTAAATAGCACGACTTGAGAAGTAATTGTAAAATATACCTTCAACTTTCAAAATTGTCAAATGTAGCATAAACTATGTAGCTTGTTTTTTTTATAATCTCAATAACTAAATTTATTTTGTGTAATGTACCCAAAAAAAATCAAAGTATACAAAAATAATTTCATTAGGAAATTGGCTTTAAATAATATAAAATTATTAAATTTACAAAATCTTAGATGATGGTTTTTGGAAAGAAAAAAAATTCATGAATTAATGTCATAGTTATAAAAAAAATTATTCAGCATAAATTGTAATAAAATAAATGATTGTGATGCTAAAAATGATGACTAAATTCCACATATAGATGAATTGATAACTAATTTCATTTTTTTTATTAGAATATAATTGTATGAGGTCTAAATATTCCAATTCAAGATGCTACTTTGAATTATTTATCAACCTTAAATTATTAGAATATAACAATGAACTCCTTTATGATAAAATAAATTAATACATTTTTTTTTTGAAGTAAAACTATAACTTTATTAACAAATATAAAACATATGATTTGATGATGAACCTTCTCTAGTTAGTAATCAGCACTTACCATTTAGGCAAATATACATTCAAAAGAATGGGGTACTATTGTTTTCTTTCAAAAATTTGGGGTCACATTTGAACAAATCAGTCCAGCAAGTGAGCAACACCGTGTACACTAATCTGCACTCTGCATAAGCTTACAAACACAATTCTACTAACCAAGTAGTTGTGTGTAGTTGTAGAGGTCTATTCTCTATTGAAATTGTTCAGTAGCATGAACACTGAAACACAACTTCTGTCATTCTGGGTAAAAATATTGCACTCTACACTTATCTACACACAAATTCTCATACAGCTTTCGGTTGGATTTGTTCAAAATCGAATACCTCAAACATCAATCTTCTAACATCTGGTTTCCCGTATACAAGATATGAAACGCCGTGAAGAGCTTGGTTGACAGCCGTTGTGGCTGGGTTCCTTAGTCTTCTATTTTGTTCATACGCGTCTTGAACCTGCTCCGAGTAGATGATGAATCTATGAAGGTACTTCTCCCTCAAGTACCTTCCGCAAAACTTGTTCATCAGAATCCGACGATGCCTTTCTTGAAGCCATTTTCCTGGTGCGTCTAGGTGCTTCATCAGAAGCCTCTCAGCCATCACAAGATCCTATGAACAGAAGAAATGATCAAGATTTGTTTCCGGTTCATTCATGTTTTGGCAAAATGGATGGTGAAAAAATACCTGGATCTTTTGACCAACATATTCCAACCGCTCATAACAAAACCTAGGATGCTCGAATTTGTACTTTGATGGATGCACGAAACTTAGCTGTGCGTCATCATGAAGCAGAAGTTACAAAAGGAAGATTCACAAATTTATCAAGTATGCATGCTATGAAGGTCTCTTTGCATGCCATGCATTATAATTAAACTATGTAGGAACGGACTTTAAAATTAAAGTATGTAGTATTTAGTGTAAAATGAACATTGTTGTAAGCTGTAATTGTCAATACTACATTATAATGCAAAGCAAATAGTCACTTCTCCTGAAAGACATTATATGTGATCAAACAAACCCATAATATTGAGAATTCTGGTTAAGTAAAAGTAAATGAAATACCTGAAGTCCAAGGCCAAGCTCAATGTTTCGTGCTTCGGTTATCTCTGGAATCCTGTCCTTCATTGCTAAAGGATATCCCAAAGCTCTCATAACTTGGGGTTTGCTATCGAAATCCCATATGTTTCCTCGGAATCGATGCATGCCTGGTGGTACACAAGCCCTAAATAGCCTCGGATGAGCAAAAAGAGCATCCTCCGGAGGCTGCATTAATCAAGTAAGAATTTATTCAAAAAAAGTCCTTCCAAATACAACTTATAAATTAGAGAGAAAATATGCTGAAACTCAATATAGGTTTAAATCTCTATTAGGATGTTAACAATACATACAACCCCATTAGAATACATTACTCACCTATTTTCCATGGACTAATTGTTTCTAATACAACCAATCTGGATATTTAGGGTATAGAGTTTAGCCCATGCCACAACGCCTCCAAAATATGTGAAATTGGATTTGAATGAACAGAACTATGTATCAGCAAGAAAGCACAATAAAAATGAAAGATAATCCAGCGACCTCATTTGCCATTCTTGTCATGTTTCTACTATGATATCTACTTCACTAGTCATCATCTGTGTCACCCGTTCACATGCTTAACAGCAATTTTAATGGGTACTGCCCTACAAGTTCCTGATTTGTTAGCTTCAACAAGTTAATTTCAAGTTCAAGATTACCTTATAGGTTGCAACTTCTTGCCACTCGAGTTTTCTGCCTTCAAATTCCACAGAAACGTAATCAACATCTTCGAGTTGCCTTCTTAATTTGGGTTGACATTCCTCGTCCTCTGGATCCATCCCAAACACTTCAAAAAGTACCCTATAAACTTCCGGCATACCAAAGCACAAATATATAGCCCCAAACAATGCCCAAAATACAGACCTGGCATCAAAAATAAAAAGCTTATGAGTTGCCACTACTAAGTTACTAACTATCTATCAGCTGTAACTACAAGCCTAAAATTTGAAGTAAAATCTTTGCAAATATGACAGAATGTAAGTTCCCAGCTAAGCTAAATAATGCACAGTAACATAATCTACACAGCTAGAACCTGTGATCAGAGTTATATTCAGCAAATCAAATTTAGTTACAAATAAGCATATATATTTTATACAGTATGGATAACTGCAATTGCCTCTCTTCAAAACACAACTATGCTACACATTTTCAAGTTCACATATGCCGAATGCATTTAACCTGGAAATCTACAATTCTCAGCCTTTCCGAAGACATTCAAATGCCAACAGAAATCCTACAAATTCAAGGCTTACTCTGCAGGGGACTCGCACTCAGTTCGCATCAGCCTATATATATCATCAAAAGGAAACACTAGATTGTGGAGGCTTAAGGCTATTGCGCCTAAGCAAATCCCTCGTATTGGCAATGCACAATAGCATAATCTCGACCAGTAACACCTCTTAATAAAAGCAATTCAACTAAAAATGCACAATAACATAATCTTGGGCCTATACTATACAAGTTAAGTGTAGCCCATAGCATACTTCCAAGTTCACATTTGATGAGTCCAATTAACCTGGAAATCTACTTCTGAGTGGCTATACATAGGCTACAACGATGAATGCAAATTCAATAACTTTTAATTAGGACACAACTCTCAACCTTTCTGGAGGAAATCAAATCAAGAAAGATCACATTCAACAGCCAAATTCTATTGAATCCAAGGCTTACTTTGCTGGTGGCTCTCGTTCACATCGCCTCAGCCGATCGATATCATCATAAGGAAACACCAGATTATGAAGGCTAGCAGCTTTAATCCACTTAGGCAAAAATCTCTTTCCAATCAAGGCAAAAACCCTCTCCCTCATAGGCCCAGGAGACTCTCTAGGATACCTCTGCAAGAACAGCTCAGCTAAGCCTAATTCCAACACATACTCCCCTAAAAACGCCAATCTTGAATGCCCTGACTTCACATGCCTAGCATTAACCCTCTCACAATTAGCATAATAAGGATGCTGAAACGCCAAATACAACAGAGTATCAAACTGTTTCGCTGGATTATCATCCCCATAGCTCTCGGAAGGTTCTAGAGGGTATCCAAGAGCTTGTTTGGCTTCTAGAAGGTACTCATCAATCCAAGTTTTATCTGCATTGTTGAAACGCGAGGAAGGAAGGCAGGAACTTAATAGCGGGAAGGATTTGAGAGACAACTGAGGGCTATTAAGGAATCTCTCGGCTAATTTTGCATCGTCTAATGGTGGTTTAAGGATGAATCGTCTCGGTGGAGCTTTCTTCTTAGGGGAAATTACCTTCTTTCGTTCTGCTAGCTCCTTGAGGAGTCGTTGGGGACTAGTTTTCGGAAGTTCTTCCCGCGGGTTGACAGCAACGGAGAGGATTCGCCGGAGATTCGGACGGCGGTTAGCGGGTCGGGTTATCGGGTGAGTGAATTTGAGTGGTATACGAGGGAAGCTGGAAGAGAAAGCGAGGGTTTCGAATTTGGTGAGGGTGAAATGAGTTAGCGGGTCAGGTTTTGAAAGGGGTTTGAAGGGGGGAGATAGCTCCATGAGAGGAGAATCGATGGTCAGTGATAATTATTGACAAGATTGTTTCGTCAGTAGGAGGAATTCCATTGAAATGGGAGCGAGAGAGGTTTTGCAAGGGGTTTTCAGCACTTGGCAGAAGAGTAGGATAAGGTAGAAGACGATGGATTACGTGAGGACAGATTTTTTTCAAATTTGGGCTTTTTGGTTTTGCGTCGGCCCAATCTTGTTTGGGCCGAATTTTTTACAGAGGTATCATTGTTGGGCCTCCATTACCTTTTTTGGGCTTTGACTTTATAGGTAAATGTGTTTGCTATGGGCTACAAAATCACCATTTTTTTACAAGGGAAAGGAGACAAGTATATTGAATGAAAGATCTTAACCCGTTGGAAACTGACCAAAATATTAGAGAGTATCGAGGAGATGATTTAATCTAATCGCTTACCGTATAGTTCAAAAAAAAAAATAAAAAAAATATTGAATGAAAGATCATAAGACACAAATACTCAATTGGTCTAGTGGTTGTGGTGCTAGACTCCTTAAGTGTTAGTCTGGAGATTTGAGAAACAAAAAAAGTTAATCACAATCCTAAAGCACATCGAGAAAAGCGGGGTGAACTTGTTAATCGAAAAAGTGCACATAAAAACTCTCAAGAATAATCGGTAAGAACCTCAGATTTGGACTCTTTCCCGGACTTTCAAATCTAGCTCTAGTATTGTAATTATTACAGTACTATAAGGGAATTTGAACTTATGAGTTGTGACATCCATAGTTATGTATTGTGGGGTTAGTACTTATTGTTTTTGATCAAAAGTGGGGCTAAACTTTGTACAGAAGTAGCCAGAAGATATGAATAATGAAACCTCCTTTTTCATTATCAAAATATAAAAAAGAAACCTTTTAAAAGAAAGGCAAAGAGTACAAAGAATGAGGATTAACAAATAGATCTGGACAGAAAGGCCAGCAAGGCAAGTTGTCCCTAAGAGAGGACACTCTAATCATAGAGATTATAGATATTTAAATTTTTACCAAAAACAAAAGAAAAACAACTTACTTCCAAAATAACGATTTGTTATAAGAAATTCTCTCGACATTCAAAGCTCAAAACTCATATGATTGAGCATTATCTTTTGTTTTTTGTATTGCATGCTTCATGCAGGCTTTATCTTAGGTAATTATTAGTTTATTGTGTAAAGAGTGAAAGAAAGGAATCTTTTGTTCTTCTTGTGGCAGACATACTGTGAAGAAGCTAGTTATAGCTCATCTTATGTATTTGCACTAATTTACCATCTTCAAAGTCTATCTACTTGACAACATACCAACTGCACGAATGAGAAGGAGAGTCTATAAAGAGACTGGATCTAAAGGTTACAAACCCTAAAAGAATGAATTTTTAGTGTAAATATCTATCTCAATATGTTTGGTGCGTTGGTAAAATATCGAATTAGAAGACATGTAGACAACACTAATATTAATTACTGTCAGAGATTAAGTGAAACTCGAGAAATAGTTTCTACTGTTGAACTTTTTTCTAAAATTCGACCCTAATTTACAACATTTGTGTTGATATAGAGTCCGTGATATGGATGATATATAAAATGGAAGTTTGGAATCCAAATTTTCAAAAAAAGATATTTTATAAGCTATATTGAAAAAATAAGTTCCTTCAACTATCCAATAAGCTTTATTTTTGGTTTTAACTACTGATTTATTTCAGCTACCATAAACTAATGGTTACTCAACCTATCATCTCTTTGTCGGGGTTAAAAACCATGAAATCTAGCTCTTACCCAGAACAGCAGTAGTCAGAACTCAGAAGATATAATGATGCAATGGGATAAGAATTTAGAGGGAAATCAGCCCCATTTCCTTGACAGTTCTTATGATTTCTGACAATATTTCCCAAAATTATTGCACCAAAAAATGTGTAAACTGACAAACTATTTTGTCATCTTGTCCAAATCTTTATCCTACGAACAGAATCTTGGCAAACTTATATGTAAATCTAGCTGGTTGAAAGAGCCATCACAATTGCTATTATCATATTAATTTCTCTTTTTTTTTTCCTCGGCCTAATAATGCCATTTTTTGGGTATCAGAAGCCCATGTGATCAATCACATTCAAAAAACACTTAAATTATGTTCATTACCTTGATCTTGATCAGGTTCATGCATATCAGATTTCAATCATAATTTTATAATCCAACCAAACAAGACTCCATGATTATCACAGTCAAATCATAATTAAGGAAGATAAATTAACATTAATCAGATGGATTATCTTCAATCTCATAACACCAACTGAACTAAGAGAAGAAGAGGGCTTAATTACAATTTACATCACAATTAACTTCCTCTTTTCCCTAAATTAAAAAAAAAAAAAAAAGTTAAGTCAATTTCAAGCTCAATGCTTGGAACAACCATGGTGGATGTTGCTGCTGTTGTTGTTGTTTCATATTCATCTTGATCGATTTCGACGACGAACGAGCGAATTCCCATGTTGAATTCTCTTGAATTGATGCTTCTTTGTTCAGAATCTGGCTTGATCCAGTTGAGTTTGAAGAACACAAGCTTTCTCCAGAACTCGAACGCTTTTGACCCGATTTGTAAATTGACGGGCCAAGAGTTAACTGAATTTCACTTTCTTCTATTACAACTTGATTGTCATTCATCTCCGTATTGCTGCTGTTCATCAGAAGCTTCTGTTTTTTGTACAGACGATGAAGCTCCTGAACCTGAACAAAACAAAACAAAATTAGATTAGAATTGATCTGAATTTTATACTGTAATGCATAATGTATCATTAAATACCTGTTCTTTGAAGATTTCTTCATGTTTTAGCATCGCCTTCTTTATCAACTCTTTATCCATTTTAGGGTTTGAAATAAAGAACCCAAATTCATCAAAGGATGAGAGTACTGGTTTTTCTGCAAGTATATACCTGAAGGAATAAGGCGACAAAGGATGTTAGATATTAGCAAATTTAAGAGGAATATATGGTCCAGGGATTTTATATGTATATATATATAAATATATTCAACTTTGAATATCATAATTCATAAGGTAATTTGAAGCTCAAAATTGTGACCACAACAAAATTTGAAATATCTTCTACTGTGTGTATGAACTTTACACCTTGTAATTATATACAGCTAACCTAGATATTTTTCTTAAGGTCACTTTCATGATAGACATGTGATAATGGCAAATGATAATAGAGTTGTATTCTTCTCACCTTGTATGAAGAATTGATCGAGATCGAGATCGAATCCGAGGTTGAAGATGAAAGACAGACAATGTTTGTATTGATGAGAGCTTTTCAAAGCCAAGAGCTATGTATGATATGAAAGCTGCCAGGAAATGGAAGAACACATATAAGTTATATATATATATATATATATATATATATATATATATATATATATATATATGAGGAATTGAAGATTCTCTTACACACAGAAATCAAGGGAGTGTTTGGATTGAGAGGTTGGATTGGATAGAGGAGAGCAAGGAGCATGCTTAATTAAAGAAAAACAAATTAGGGTTAGTGGTCTAATGGCCAATCTCAATCAAGATGTATGATGATGCCTCAGACACCTCCAGCTATGCAGGCGTATTATATGTAATTAAACTAATCATGGGTCTTCATCATCTTATTGAATATTAGGAAATAACACTAACAAAATAATGCCTAACTAGCTACATTATATAATACCTTCATTGATACGCCTACTTTTCATTATTATAACTATATTGTATCCCAAGATTTATTCAATTTCTAAATTGTAGATTTAGGATCCGTTTTGTTGGAACTCCGGAAACGAAAACGGAATGGAAACGAATCTAGTCCATAAGTATATCCTTATTCATGAAATTTTGTGGAATCATTCCTTGTGGTTTGAGGTAATTGTAGTAAAATTTGATTACTTTTGATACCCTATAGGGAAACAAAATGGAGGTAAACAAGGGCATTATGCATGAAACCAAAAGGAATCATTCCAAAAAATTTCATTTACAAGCTACACATATTGACTAGATTCGTTTCCATTCCGTTTCCATTTCCAAAGTCACAACCAAACGGGGGGTTAATGTTACAATATCATAAATTCCGGTAAATGAAATCGGATAACAAAAATCGGTAAAAAACAATTGGGTAACATAAAAAAGTAATTGAAATGAATAAACATAAATTGGATAACTAAAATTGGATAATTAAGGAACCCAGCTTATTAACTAGATTATTAAAGAATCATGCATAGCGATAAAAAGAACAAATGCATAGTGCAACGCAGGCCGACTGCGTTGACAATATTCAAATTCAACGCATTCCGACTGCGTTGAAGACGAAGGTTCAACTTCATTTTACTTTACTTCATCTAATGATCAAGCAACAAAACCTGAAACTCTACGATAACATCAAATTACCTCAACTTCATTTTGTATACAACGATAACACCAAATCAATATGCACCAAAGATGAGTGTAAGAGAATGGATAAAGCTTCTAAACTCTACACTGAACGTAAAATCGTAACATAATTTGATAGTTTAATGCTTTTATCGCATTTTGTGTGTGTTTTATTTTGGTATTTTAGTACCTCGGAAACAAGTACAAAGTAATTTGATAGTTTTTAGTACTTGTGTCGCATTTTTATAGTCAGATGGTCCAAAAACATCACATAATAGGGAAAAATAATAGCGGAAAATCATAACATGATAACATAGTGTCATAATATTTCAATCAAAACCTCGTAATAGCGAAAAATCATAACATGATAACATAATGTCATAATATTTCAATCAAAACCTCATAATAGCGTAAAATCATAACATAATAATATAATATCAAAATATTCCAACCAAAATCTCATAAAAAATCCAAATAAATACAAAATTTTATTCCAAAGATAAAAGATAAACGTCCTAAACATCATTGCTGCGACGCTCGGACATGGGAAGGATCAAGTGGTGGCCGGTGTCCCACCGCTTCGTCACCAAGCCGTTAAAGCTCATCATCTATCTCTTATGATGTTTGCGTACTACGAACACGTGGCAGATCCGGGGTCCTACTAACAAGGACATGTAAACGCAGTCGACAGAAACAAGTAGTTAGAAATCTGTAATAGATAAACGAAATGCTAACATGTACAAATGAGATATCTTACCCAGGTGTCCGAAACATAGACATGGGGTGGTCGATCCATGGGAGGTGCATGTGCAACTGACCTTGGAAAGAGGTACGGGTGACCCAGCCATAAAACCATGCCATGTAGTCATCAACTACAACACATGAAACGGGCATCATCTTTGTACCGACCAATGAAAAGCGTTTGACCTCGTCATGTCTGGTAGATCACCTTTCGTGTGTTTGATGATATC
Source organism: Fagopyrum homotropicum (assembly GCA_033239125.1). Taxonomy (NCBI): domain Eukaryota; kingdom Viridiplantae; phylum Streptophyta; class Magnoliopsida; order Caryophyllales; family Polygonaceae; genus Fagopyrum; species Fagopyrum homotropicum. The sequence continues at coordinate 142,505,755 of BSWB01000005.1, forward strand.
GAACCTTGTAACCTTGGCCACCAATAGTTGGACGCTCCTCTGTGGTCACCAGGATACGATTGTCGGGGATCCTCTGTATACGCACGAATTGTTTCATCATTTTGTCTGGCATATAGGGCTCATCAGCGCCACATGTATGAATGGCGCTTTGTACTTGGTGATAGCAAACTCTTTGTCAAAGTTCAAAACACGGTCATCATATGACATGAACCTCACGTCATTTGGCCTCATCTGCTCTAGTTGACCGCGTAAAGACGTCAACCTCTGAAACGTCAAATTGGGGGTCTTCGGGATCGAAATCCTCGAAGTCCAACGTGCAGATCCCTGAAGTTGGCGGCTGGACCCCAAAAGAGAGGGAAAGTGCGTTTTTAAAAAAAGCCTTGTTGCACTTCACTCTTTGTCATTGTCGGCCTTACTAGCTTTTTTTGGAGGCCTAAGGACTGCAACTTCTTTTGTAACAACCAAGTTTGACGCCCCATAAAGGAATTCAACTGAAGTATCTTGTTTTAATAAGAAAATGGAACTTATTTACGCTTATATTTTGCAAGGAGATAAATTATTTACCGATTATTTGGTGTATATAATCTATTTAAATAATGAAAAGATTTCAAAAGTTGATACCTATAGGAGTGATGTGCATCCACCAATGGTCTTCACCCTAGATCGGGAAGAGAAATCAAGATGTCATACAAGAAGCATAAAACTCTTACCTCGAGCATAAGAGTCGGTTATCTCGTGATTGGGTACGAGGTCGGTCACCCATGGCCGTATCCGGTTGGTAGTCTTGTCGACTACCAACGTCACTCCCATAACCGTCATCAAGTATACGGATGTTAGTGTAGTTGCCGGTGTGGATGAGTCAAGGAGGAGAAGTGTGGTGACCCTCCTAATGACCTCTACTTGTATAAAGGTTCCATGTGTCCGTGTCTCGGCCTCTATCATCTCAAATGTGGAGCTCAACCACTTTATGTGTCGATGTGTGCTCGATGGCGTCTCACATGCATCTCCGTCTATTCAGAGGCTCATCAGAATAGCCACATCATAGATGGTGATCATCATCTCGCCCCAAGGTAGATGAAGTTTACTAGTCTTTGGGTGTCACCACTCGATGAAGGCATGATAAAGCGCGTGATCAACCCCACCGAAGTCAAATGTCTCTAGATTAGTCAATCCAATATGTATGACCACAACAAACCATCCCTCCAAGTCATCAAGATCACGTTGCCAACTCGACACCTACCTCACATGATCCAAACGTTCGTGTACGTTCATCACCTCTCATACATCCTTCATTTGACAAAAAAATGTTAAATATGAAAAAAAAAATACATTCGTTCGCATTCATTGCTAAAATCTAGTAGCATACCTCGTCCATACATATATGAGCAACCCTATGGTCGGTGTACTATGTCAACAAATCTCCAATCCTAGGGGCACCAATCCCTCAACGAACACGAGTAGTAGAAGATTATGACCCCACATCAGCTTTGGGTGCATAAGTGGTATGAGTAGGATGGGCGGTATGTGTTTAGGTGTGGTGTGAAGGGGAATTGTGAGAAGGAGATGCTGTGTGAGATTTAAAGGGTGTGTATGAAGGAGTGGGGGTACAGGTGGGAATGGATGTGGAAACGGGAGCAAGAGGTAAGGTAAAGGGAACTAAATTAGGGGATAGGGTGTGCAAATGGTGTCCTCACCATTTGTCTCAAACTGAGTCTTCCGATGAGGAAGTGATCCGAGCTGAGAGAAAATAGAAACGGGACCAATAGTAGGAACAAGCTCGGATGGGGAGGGAATCGATAGCAGGAGCGGGAACAGATGTGGATTGGGCAACCTCTTCATCTTCCACTCGTTGATCGTCTCGGCGTAAAGAAGTAGTAGGCAGTGGTCGTCTTTGTGTCCTAGTTTGATGTTCGAAAAGGATCTAAACCGATTTTCGAAAGTAATAGATTGATCAAAAATCCGAATTTCGAACTCTGTATACATTTTGTAACAAAAATTAAGTTTTAGCTTTTTTAAAAAATATTGAAAAATGTAAACACACTCGCTTGTTTAAAACATGGGTGTGTGCTTACGCGTCAACTTCAACGCAATCGGCATGCGCTGAAGTTGGCGTCTCATATTCAACACATTAAAACGGTGTTGAAGGTAAGCTCAACTTGTTCTTCGCTGGTGAAGAACATCGAAGAAAACCAATGTTTGTTTTCTGTTTTTCGTTTTTGGTTCCAATACGGCAATACCGATTTCGTTTCTAACCTAAACTAAGTTATCGATTCCAATTCCGTTTCTAAGCCAAACCTAACAGATTTTGAATATAAACGTTAAAACCAAAATAAATAAATAAAACGCAAAAAAATATACGAGAAATGTGAGAAAACTAAAAGAAAACGTACCTCGAGTGCACTCAAAGGGCATTTTTGGTAAGGATGTCTAGGAGGATCCATGATGCCGGGGGGGGGGGGTCGGTTTCAAGTGAGTTTTTTGCGCTTTTTGTGTTCGAAAATTTTGAAATGGTGATAAAGAGCGGCAATGTCATCGTTCTTGTCGGGTTTCAATGTCAACGTAGCCAACATATGTTGAAGTTGAAAATTATCAACGCAATCGGGTTGCGTTGAACTGTGCATTTTGCGGGAAAAAAAAAGTTTATCATACCTTTAACAACCCGGTTATTAAAGGGTGTAATTTTATTTAGGGCGACTAAAAACCCAATTCAAATACCGTGAACGGTGCGTTAGGTCCGAATACAACACTACGCATGAATTTCTAACCGTTTATAATTACTTAAATAGTAATTTTGTACCAATTTATGTAAGATATAACGAATTTAGGATAGATATTAAACAAATGGAATATATAATGAGAGAATAACAGCTTAGCTTAGCTATGCATGAGCTATTCAATTACAAAATCACATGCACCCCAACTATATATTATAGATTCCTACTTATAAAAATGTATTCAATTTCAATCTCAAACAGATCCATGTCTTTGTCGACCCAAATCATTTAAAAATAATAAATATAATTAAAATGCTGATATAAATATATGAGAAATAGACCAATCGTGTGGTGGCGACACACCTGGCCCCGCCGACACATCCATCCTCACCGTACGATTAGGGTTTTTATTTAGGGTACCTCTTTGAACAGGGCAAAGGTTAAGTATTGACCACCCGATCTTCAAATCTGATCTTTAATGCAGTTTTGGTTGCACAATTATAAAGATTCGATATTTATATATGACGTGGAATTTTTCAGTGTATTTTTTTTATAAAGCAGTAAATAAACTTAGGAGGATAAGTCTCTGGAAATCAATCGGCCTAAAGCATCCTTTCGGACGAGGTCTTGAACGTCTTCTGGGATTGCAACTACATCCAGCTCTTTATTGTGCCCGTGCAACGCAATCTTGTCCGCAACCGTGTTATTCTCCCTAAAAACATGTCGTTCGGTCGAGTTTTGGAAACCATAAATAATAATTGAAATGTCGTTGATAATCATATCGAGTTCCCACGGCGGCTTCCAAGTTTGATTGATCGAATTGATCAGCGTTAGGTTATTCCCTTCAATCTCGATAGTTTTAATTCCAATCTCCATATCCTTTTGAAGGTCAAACCGCAAAGTAAGAGCTTCTGCTTCCAACACTGATTCAGCATTACAGCTGCCGCTTCCTATAGCAATAGGAATCGCATGTTGGCTTCGGATAATAAACCATAAAAACATTTATTTGTTAGATTTTGTGAAGCATCAAAATTTAGTTTACAAAATCCTTCCTCATGTCGTTTCCATTTTTAAATTTTTGGCTTTTTGTTGTTAATGTGTTGTTGTTTTGATTCGAATTTGCTTGGTCCCAGTTCGCAATTTGATTAATTGCTATAGCTTTTATGTTTTGTGGAAATTTATTTTTGTTAAATATGAACTGTTTTCTAATCATCCACATATTCCACCAAATTACCACTATGAGTTTCATTTCCTTAGTTGAAATTAAACTGTCGAGGTCAAACAAGGCCTCAGCAATCCATCGGTTATCAAGGTCATAATTTTGTTGGATGGTTGTAATATTCTAATAAAATTAATTGATAATTGGGTTTTTAATTTCTATTTTTAGAATATGGGTTAAAAGTTATATCAGAACTTAATTTTAATTATAAATACATTTTCATTAATGATAAATAGATACATTTTAAAATTTTAATTATTCAGTACCGTTAATGGAAATTTAATCATGTACAAGATAATTTAAAATTTAACATGTTTAAGTTTAAATTATCTTGTAGATGATTTTAGAAGTGGCTAATTAATATTATCTAGATCTTATCTTTGTTTTGTGCTTGACATATAATAAAGTATATTGTAATGAATTTTAATTAGTAGTACAATAGTTGATCGATAGTGCTTAATTACAGGTAACGATGTAATTAGGTGGGCCCTAAAACAAATGGTTACAAATTGAAGACTAACAAACACCTAATCCTAAGGGTCAATCTCAAACCTAGTTTTGGAGTCGTTGGAATCTGCTGCGTTTGAGATTCCTATGCCGAGGAAACAAATATCTTAAACTTTTCTCATACGGTAGATAAATTTAGATTAGGCTTTCACATTAGATTCTTGCAATTTTCAATCATTTCAAATGATTAATTACTTTTAGGTAATTGTCAATGATTAAGGCAGTGTAAAATGTAGTTTTTCGACTTGAATTTGAAGACACTTTGAAATTCCTAATCGATTAACAAATTAGAGTAAAATTATTTGTCTTTGTAGTCCCTCTACTATGCTTTTAACTCTTTTTCAAACTTTATTGATATTTAACTTATTTAGAAAAACTCGTTCAATCTATAACTATTAATGAATTGGGTGAATTAAGTAGGCTCTTTTTATATTTTTTCACCGTGAAACCCTATCCGTCCCTCACTTCTCTTAAATTCCTGTCTTCTTTTCCCCCTTCTCTCAAAGTGTTTCAGATCTTGTTTCAGAGATGACAAGGCTGAATTAAGCTGTGGAACAATCTCGAACTCCATCGCAACTGATTTCCGTCTGTAAACAACGCCGGAACTTCCAGTCGGGTCTAGCTTCGGTTTTCCCCTCTACAGGCTTCACGGTGGGTTTACTTCCCTTTTTGCTTCACGTTTCGAACCCAAAAACCAATGTATGTCCTTGATGCATTATGGGTGACATGTGTAGACTCCTTCATGCGCACCCTCGAGTAGAAGCATCAGCGGTGGAGGTGGGTGGCTTGTCAGAGGTCTTGGAGGAATTAGAGAATCCGGTAAGCATATGGACAACTTGTTTGAAGGAGGAAGAGTCGGCAGTGACGAAGGTAGTAGGGTAAGGGTTGTTAGGATCGGATTTGGTTTTGTCCCTTTTTTTAGTTTAGCTAACGATCCAGGGTTTCTGATTCTGCCCCTTTTTTTTCTTGATTGAAATAGGTTGCAATCAGAGCTCATGTCTCTTAGCGTAAGAATTATCACCTTGTAATTTATTGAGAATATTGGTGAATTAAGGTAAATTTTGTATCTTTTATACAAAGTAGGCACTCTATTTTCACAAATAAAAAATAAAGATAAATGAGTTGGATAATCATTGAAGGATGAAGGAAATTTGGGCAGTTTTCTCATTTTTGAATAACGTTAACTTCCAGAATAATAGGTAACCGTACGAAATTTAAAAGGAAAACTATAAAACAAAGGATTTGGCAAATCTTGGATGACGACTTCTTTAAATCAATCACTGCGTATTTCCCTTTTTTCGCTCACACAATCCTCTAATCTCGTTCACAATCTCCTCTCTTCTCTAACTTTCTCCATTGTTAACCATTGAAGCTCTGAAGATTCGGATAATATCATCGTTTTTTACACTCGTTCCGCCATTGTTACAGTTTCTATTTCTTCTTCTCCATCGTCTATCATCGAATCAACACAGGTTAGTCTTCTAAAACCCTTTCCAATTAATATGTATTTATCACGCATTTCCAATTATATGCACATTTCCAATTAATATGAACATTGAATACACTTTATTTCTTAAATTTAGTCATTATGTACACATTTCCAATTAATATAATTTATCACGCAATCACAAACTAAACTCGACATATTAATATGTACATATGTATACATATTTAACTATTATGACACATTTCCAATTAATATGTATATATCACGCAATCACAAACGAAACTCGACACATTAATATGTACATATGTACACATATTTCATACTGAACAAGTATTGATTACTGCACCTACATATTATTCAGGAAAGAAATTCAGTGAAAGGTATTTCGTACACAAGGTTGAATCCATAACATGTTGCAGGTACACAATGCAGATGGACGATTCACCATTTTTCTTGCGATTTCAACGACTTATGTAGTATCGATGTTCAACGACAATCTTCCATTGTTGATCTCGAACAAGAACTCTGAGTTAGTTTTCGCTTAACAATGTAAAAGCTCAGAGAAAACGTAAGATTGAGTTGTTATCGGCAATAAATTAATGAGAGATTCTATGAATATTTAATATTTCTTTCCTATTTTAACGTTTCGGAATATCTGTTTAAATCATTAATTAGGAAAAGAAATAAAATTTATATAGGAGAGAGAATATTTTCTAAAAAGGTAATATCTTCAATTATTTTCTATTAATTTTTTTTATGATAATATAGGGTGTCTATTTTGTCTACCTATAACAAAAGGTGTCTACTTTGTACACAAAGTTACGTAATGTATCTACTTAACCAACTCATCCTAATTTATTTTCATACTTGATTTGATTCATGATTTATCTCTTATAATGATTTTGGTTTCTGTTCTCGTGTTTTCCTTCTTATACCTATAGAATTTTGTATTTACAACTACAATTAATATTGAATGCTACATAAAATGATTAATAATCAAGAGAAATGTTTCCTTCAACAACTGCAGCATACAATAATGATTAATCAGTTCAAACGCATACTAGCCTTGATGAATAGAGTTACTCCTTGGCGGGCCTCTAGAATTCACATATTCCTCATTAGTATCATCGTCTCTATACTCTGGAAATTCTATAGATGTCACATAACCTTCATCCGAGCTCGAAGTATCATATCTTGAGCGTCAACTTGCTCTTCTAATTGCAATCCTCCTAGACCTTCTTCTATTCCTTGAATTCCGAAAGTTTTCAAATACTTGATAGAGAATACATGAGGTCCACCAATTGCCGTCATCACCAGGGAAGTCTTTAAACTCATCTGCAATATCTTCATCACCATACTCAATCACATAATCACCCAAAACTACACCACATAGAACTTATGAATGTATAGTGCTCAATACATCAACAATCTCAGAGGATTGCTGGAATTTCTCCCATTCTAACTGCTTCGTTGAATCAATTATCGACGGACGGGAATCAGGGTGTTCAACTTCAGCATGTTTCCGAAGCTCCAAGAATGTTCCAGAAAACTTACATTGATTCTCTTCACAACATATTTTCTTCTGATCAAAATGTTGAACCAGGCTAGCTTGACTCAATTTTTTTACGGGAATCAGGCTAGCTTGACAGGAATTTTACTAGGCTAGCTTGGTTCAACATTTTGATCAGAAGAAAAGATGTTGTGAAGAGGATCAATGTAAGTTTTTTGGCACATTCTTGGAGCTTCAGAAATATGTTGAAGCTGAACACCGTGATTCCCGTCCATCGAGAATTGATCCAACGAGGCACTTAGATTGGAAGAATTTCCAGCAATCCTTTGAGAATGTTGATGTATTGAGCACTACACATTCAGAAGTTTTTCGTGTTGTAGTTTAGAGTGATTATGTGATTGAGTATGGTGATGAACATATTGCAGCTGAGTTTGAAGACTTCCATGGTGATGACGGCAATTGGTGGACGTCATATATTCTCTATCAAGTATTTGAGAACTTTTGGTATTCAAGGAATAGAAGAAGGTTTAGGAGGATTGCAATTAGAAGAGCAAGCCGACACTCAAGCTATGATACTTCAAACTCGGATGAAGGTTATGTGATATCTATAGAATTTCCAGAGTATAGAGGCGATGATACTAGTGATGAATATGTGAACTCGAGAGGCCCGCGAAGGAGTAACTCTATTCATCAAAGGCTATTTTTTGTTTGAACTGATTAATCATTATTTTATGCTACAGTTGTTGAAGAAAACATTTCTCTTGAATATTAATCATTTTATGTAGCATTTAATATTAATTGTAGCGGTAAATACAAAATTCTGCAGTTATAAGAAGGAAAACACGAGAACGAAAACCAAAGTCATTATCAGAGATAAATCACGAATCAAATCAAGTACGAAAATAAATTGCAAGCTGATAGTTCTTATCATAAGAGACATGAGCTCTGGTTGCAACTTGTTTCAATCAAGAAACAAAAAGGGGCAAAATAACCCTAGATTGTCGGCGAAATTAAGAAAAGGGGCAAAACCATATATGATCCTAATAGCCCTTACCCTACTACCTTCGTCACTGCCGAATCTTCCTCCTTCAAACAAGTTGTCTACATGCTTACCGGATCCTCTAATTCCTCCAAGACCTCCGGCAACCCACCCACCTCCACCGCTGTTGCTTCTAGTCGAGGGTGCGCGTGAAGGAGTCTGCACATGTCACCCATAACGCATCAAGGACATACGTTGGTTTCCGGGTTCGAAAACGTGAAGCATAAAGGGAAGTAAACTCACCGTGAAGCCTGCAGAGGGGAAACCAAAGCTAGACCTGACTGAAACTTCCGGCATTGTTTACAGACGGAAATCAGCTGGGGTGGAGTTTGAGGTTGTTCCACAGCTTAATCCAGCCTTGCCATCTTTGAAACAAGATCTTAAACAGTTTGAGTGAAGGGAAAAGAGAAGGGGAAAGAGAAGACGAGAGTTTGAGAGAAATGAGAGACGGATAGGGTTTCACGGTGAAAAATAAGAGAGGAGTGTACTTACTAAAAAAAAATTATGTCATAAACTTAGTTACTAGGCTAAAATATAAAAAGAGCCTACTTACTTAATTTACCCAACAAAAAATCATAAGATACAAGATATCCTAAACTACCAAAGATAAAATATATGTTCCTAAACGAATACTCACCAAATCACACGGTTTATAGATTTGACAAATAAACAAGGCTTCCTTTTTGATGATTTTCGAGCCTGTAACAAATATGCTTCTCATCTCATCGCTCATCTCGTACACATGTTGGACGCCAATTACTTTTACACTTTAGTTAGCGATCGTCGATCACTATCATGGTACACGTGTTAGTTCGTGTCAAAATAAACTCAAGGAAGACTTATTAGAATCATATGAAAGTTGTTTGGTAAAATCAAAACAAAAAAAAAACTCAACAATAGTTGAAGTTGTATGAATAAGTAGTTAACTAATCTTGTTTCTTAAGTAAATTTTATAAATTTCATATAAGCTTATAGAGTATTTGATAAGGGTAGATAAATTGAAAATAAAGAGTTTAAAGTAGTTTATAAGGGTTTGCTCAATTGGAGCTGTATGGTTCAGTTGAAATTTGATGACATGCCTTAAGGATGACTAACCTGATTAGACGGACTATCATTGTTCATGCATGCAGTCAGTGTCTTAAAGGAAAATTTTCGGTGAGTTAAATTTAAGGTGAGGAATTGGTACAAATGCTTGTGCACGTTGGGTCTGAGTCCAATAGATAAACTGAACGGGGTTTATTCTAAAACTAACTGATAATAGGAGAAGTAGTTCATCGACCTTATATATAACACTTCCAAATCTTGCAACTTTAGATGCAAAAACTTATCATCTTTAATCTAAAAAAAACTTAATAAGCTACTAGAACCTAACATGAAAATGAAAAATGAGATTAAATTACAAGTTTCTTTATTAAATTCATAATATGCTATGGGATTTTGTAAAAGTTGTTAACTAAAGGCCTTTAGGGTTGGTATTTTGTTAAGGGTTGTTTGGCAAGTGAAAGTGAAATGATAATAATTGAAAAATGTGATGCATATGGGGCATGGTATCGGGACTTCGGTAGTGGTGTTATTAGTGTAATATGGGAAGACAAACAAAAGGCACGCCTTGCCGGGAATTCATGTCACAAACTTATCCGGTGGGTCCTGAGTTTGGCTGTGTGCCCCTACCATCATTTTCCTTTTTTTTTTTTTTTTTGTTTTAAAGAAGGGTAAGGGATTTCGGGTAATCGGGTAGAAGATCGCTTTGATATGAGGAGAGACATCAAAACTCTCGTAAAGTCTTAACAAGAACATCAACCCTGACGCTTTATTCTCATAAGATGTGTATCAGTTGGACTTCTTAATCGTCTAAAACAAGTGTTATAATTTTCATAATAGTAATTTTCGTAAACCTTGAATGTTTTTTTTTTAACGACGGTTTACCTCTCAATTTTGCTATTTTTGAAGTCTCCTTCCATCAGTTTGGTTAGACCTGCCAGAAGGTTGAGAGCTTATGTTTCAAAACCAGAAGTGTTGTTCTTTATCGGAATCTTTATAAATGGTCTCGGTTTGTTCATTGTTGATAATTAATCCGTAAGCAGAGGATCCATTGTTTTGCTTAGAGAAGTCAAAATTTAGTTTCACTAACCCCGTTTCTGGTATGATCCATTTAATGTTCTCGAAGTAGTGCAAAAGAAATTAAACTTTACTTTATGTAGTCTAAAAACTATCGTGGTTTAGCGGCACAAAACTAAACCCTAACTAAATAAATGCATATTACTTAACAATACTTTTGTTAAAGTTTTACAATAACTTTTACACAATAGTATAAATGATACTTAAAAAAAGTAATAATCTAGAAATATCATAAATATCGATAATAATATTTTGGGTAAATGTTTTATTGTTTAAAAATATGAACTATAATATTTCATTTGAAGGTCTAACGTCTAAGTAGTATCGAGTTAATGAGGAAGCATCTTATTGGATCATCTCTTCACTAAAATTATTAAAATAAAATGGTAGATCTTATTATTCCATTATATGATATCCAATTGACACGTTATATGAGGAGCATGTGCATCGTTCATTACTCTTTGCTTTCTCCACAACTCAAATGCATGAATGTACAACCTTTTTATGTCTACACTACTATTTATTTTTATACAAGTTTATATATTGTATATTAATACAATATGGATTAAAACAAAATTGAAATAGAAGAAAAAAAAACTCATGAAATTGTATACATTTATATAATTAATACAATATGGATTTTGCATTTAAATGTTAATAAGTATATTAGATTATATGACACAATAATCAATTATTATATCTTCTGAAAATACTTTCAAATAAATACTATACACTAATTTAATATTCTATTTCAAATATTTATTATTATTATTATTATTATGGATTTATCATTTAATTTTTAAAATGAAATCATACTGTAATTATACTGTGATTTATATGTTTCTAACTTACGGTATTAATTTTTATTATCTTGATTAGTTTTATTGTTTTAACCTACTCATTTTTTTGTAAACTACTCCAACAAATTTGATTATTTTTTCCCACAACTAATTTTCATATTTATTTTTAACTACACATTTATTTATATCATAACATTTCTTTGATTTTTTAATAAAAAATATATATTCTCATTTGATAAAATCATAAGTAAATTTAATTAAAAAAACTGTAATATGAATGCTTATTTGATTAACAAGTTTTAAAATTCAACAATCGGGGTAGAATAACGGTTTTATTAATAAAACTTACACAATATGTTGCTTAATATGATGATTATAATAAATTTAGATAAAAAAAATATTATATTTATATGAATTTACAATATATAGAAAGATTACTATAAGAAAAAGTGTGTTAAACTAGTCAAGGATAAAGTAAAAATCAATTGACATGGTTGAAAAATATATATAAACAAAAATTAAAGATGAAAATATTAGTTCATGAAGAAAAGGATTGTATGATTAAAAATATGACCGGATTAGTGATAATCAAATTCAAACGTACTCGAGATTAATAACTTTGATACTTTTAGATTGGGATTATGTCACAAAATCAAGAGATATGAATCATATACAATGGGACAATCGATGATATAAATTCCAAATATTTAATGGGGTGGACATTCCGCCAGACGCAGGCGCAGTCCGCCTTCGCGACAAGCCAGGTGCGCTTGTGTTTCGGGCGCATTTGCATTGCGCCCGGACATCTACTATGTTACCTCCACACTTCTTTACTCTCACCGGGTTTGATTCATTATAATGGAAACTTTTTTATTATAACAAATTAATAAAAAAAATAAGGAGAAAATCTCCATTGTCAAGAATCGAACCTAGGTCACGAGGATAAATGGTTGATATTCTAACCACTGGACAACACCAACATTAATAACAATTAACGTGCTACTTAATTATTATAATAAAATGGGGGTGAGCTTTGGGTGGACTCGGAGTCCGCCTGCGCCCCAAGCCTTGACGCATGCGAAATCCGCCTTGGTGAGGCGTTGTGTCCGCTCCAATAGTAAGCCTGTTTTTTGTTTTTAATTTTTCAAAATTCACCTAATATGGATATCCTTAATCCTAATTAGACAAATTGTACTTACTTAACATGTACATATGGTTGATGAGATCGAATACCTTTGTATGTCAGTATCATGGAAAGATTAAGATAATAATTAGTAGACAAAATCAACTTTATAAGATTTGTTTAAGTCAATTATTCCTTCATTATGGAGGTAGCAATCATTCATGAAGCAAGATGGAATCTCTGATCTAAGTAAACGCCACAATTCTATATACTAATAATTACAAGTACTTGTTTCTTTTCTTTCAACTATTTTATTTATTTTTTAATTATTCAAAATTCAATGGATAGCGATTAGGCATTAGAAAAAAGGCCGATATTAATCATGCTTTATTGTTGCTTAATTTTATGAGCGAATCGATCGTCATATTAAATAACGCAACGAGCAAATAGTTAAATAAATTCATGAAAAAAGGAAGAATAGTTATTTTTACAATAATTTAATTGTTTTGATTATAAATAAATTGATAAATATATTTATAAAATTTATTATGAAAATAATTACAGTGATTATTTTAAGTTGATTATTGTTTTTGAAAAACAGTTTTTAGCTTTTTTTATTAGATTAGACATAAAATGCAAAACAAACTCTCAAAGAGAAGTTGTAGAAGGATAACAGGTGGGCTTGGAAACTTTGTTGGGTTGGGCTGATTATAGTAAAAGGGAATGGGCCGAGCCCAAAGCCACGTCATTCTATCAGGCCCATCTACAAGTGGCGGTAACCCTTGATAACTGACTTGGTTAATCTTCATATTTATAGTATGTGTTGATTTTCGGTGTACCATTTTGTGTCAGAGTTGTTGTAATTTTTATACGGAAGTCGTATTCGCACGGTTCAAAATTTCGTTATTGCACCACGAATACGGATTCCGTAACCGTGATAATGTCACGGTTACGGGATCCGTATGCGTGACCAAAAGTTCACGGTTACGGGATGCGTAACCGTGAACTTTTGGTCACGGTTACGGATCCCGTAACCATGAGCTTTACGGGTTCCGGATCTGATAATTTTCTACATGAATTCTAACCCGGGAAAAAAAAATCTAACACCTTCACGGTCACACATTGCGTAACCGTGATGTCAGGAAAAAAAAAAAAAAAAAAACTTTTTTTTTTTTTTTTTTTACGGTTACGCAATGCGTGACCGTCACGGTCACGCATTGCGTATGAGTGGTGCGTTAACGAAATCCTGCACCGTGTAAATAATATCCCCTTTTTAAAAAGAGTAGATTAACAACATTGTAATTTTTGATTGGAGTAGACAAACAACTTAATAGGCAAAGACGCCGTAATCTCACATGTGAGTAGACAAACGACTTGTAACAAATTGTATTTTCCATTAAGGAGTAGACTGACAACTTAATGTTGTAATCTCTCAATTGAGTACGCAAACAATCTTAAATTAACAAACTATAATTGTATATATTCCTTAAGTCAATATCTATAATCAAAGCCAAGAAGTTGTAGTCCTTTTAGAGTAGACGGACATCCTTTTTATAGTTACTTAGATTCAATTGCATGCAAAAATCGGTTATTGGGATGTATGTACTTGACTTGAATAATGTTGAAATCGCTCAAATATCACGTTTTTCTCCTAAGTGTATTTTCCCTACACCAGGATCAAATACCTTAGTGGGATAAGACCGACAATGAGCTTTAATTAACTCATTATAGCTAGGTGAAGCTCCAAGGTCCACAAATGCACATGAGTTCAGCTTAAACTAGCTTAACTTACCAAGCAACTCACTAGCTAGCTTCTTGCAGCTCAATGGACATTTGTGTTTGAATTTCTCTCAAACTTTTTAACAACATTCTTGAGATAATATAATATGGAACACCCGAAAGAACGCTCATAAAACTTGTTATAAAAACACAAAGCGTCAGACACTTAATTTATGCCGCAAAATAGTCTAGGTGTTGGCAAGACCAATGACGCTCTTGCCAAGTCATGACATTGGCATGATAGTGTCAAGACAATGTCCCATGACAATCATGAGTCTCAATTAAATCAATTTCCAACATAATCATGATAGTCATGTCCCTTGGTTTAGTTCAATTTAATTAGCTTCCATAATTTTACCCGTATTCACTAGTCACTTTGAGTGCCGATCAATTGACTTGCTTACCACAATCCCTACCATCGTGACACATGTGAGTAACTTATTGTACCTTGTCTCGTCAAAAGTTCAATGATTTCGTTGATACTTATCTCAAATCTCCAACAATATGTGTACCTCTTCTGTAAAAGTAAGGACTTAGTTCTAAGAGACGATCGATATAAAGAGATTAACATCGAATAAAGATTTTCTTGAGAATAGGAGACTATAAGCTTATTTCATTTCATTGATTTGAATCTTTTATATATAAGAATTATCCTACTTCACTTAGCAAATATGACATAAATAATAAACTAAAAATAATGGATATAATATGTCTTTTAACAATTTTTAGTATAAGAGAGTTGATTCTGACTCAATTTTTGGACATTAATGGTTCGGGCGTTATAATGGCGACGATCATCCTCACAAGGTGCATGAAAAAACAACATGATCATGCACATTGTTCAAATTAAATATGTGTGAAAACAAACGCTACTACTACGGAATTTGAACCCTGTTTAATAGGTCTCCTCCGAGTCTTTCACCCTATGTATAAAGGGGTGTATGATCGTGAATTATGGGGAAAAAGTTGAAGTTGACTTATTTCCTTGAGCCACTCTACTCGATTATGAGGATTTCTTCCCTGAAAAACGGAACCGAGGTACTATAACGAGCTGATCATAATATAATATTACGGCCCTAACCGTTAGCACATGAATAGTTGTAAGAGTTGCTGAATTGAGGAACCATGATTTACATTTATTGTGTCAATTTCTTTCTTTATATTTGTCCATATTTTGTTAAGCGAATAAAATGGGGACATAATAATAAAGTGTCCCGCATTTGTTAGATCTATCTTTACTAAAGATATATAAGCGATCAAAGAAGCAACGCCAAAAAACATGAAGGTGCGTAACGTAGGATCAAAGCCACTTCAGAGGTCACACTCAAACACTCAAATCTTGTCTACCCAATTTTCGTCATATTCCTAGCAACTGCATGCACGTTGCGACGACCATAATAGAGACTCCGATTTCCCTTTGCCATTATCAATTTCATTAAATCTTCTTTTATATATATATATATATATATATATATATATATATATATATATATATATATATATATATATATATATATCAAGACAACTAGATTAGTTAGGGTTAGTCCAAATACTTATCTTGGAATACCCTTCAACAAAACACGACGTGTTAGACTAAATCCAACACATAAATTTAGTAAAATTTTATTTTAACTTCAATTGAGAATAAAAATATATGTTCACTATCCTTATAACAGATTTAAGTTTGTTAATTCATTATCGATGTAAGATACACACTCATTAGAATTGTATTTATAAGGACCATTATATGGGTAAAGTGAGCCATTATATTATGCTGAACTAGTTATCGAACAAATCCTACTTTGAATCGAGCTTAGAATACTAATTAAGCTTATACCCAACTCGCGAGCTTTTCACAAAACTTGAAGTTATCCTATCAAAGAGTCAAAATTATGTGCTATACAACGGGAAATTTTTACGAAATTCATTTCTAAACTAGTTGTTCGACTAACATTGAACTAGTTTCACCCGAACTTCTCTCGTACTCGGCTCGTTTTATAATCTAAACAAGCTTGATTTTTTTCCTTTCCTTTTTCTTTTCCTTTTTATATTGAGTATGAATATCTCGGCTCACATTATGGTTCTATTATTTACTTTAAATTTTGACATTGACATCTTATATATTATATTAAGTATATGTTCGGAATCCAATCGGACAAAACCTAATCTAGAGGCGGCCAATAGAAAAGGCCTTTGTGACAGCCAGCTATATAACTTCTCATGGTACGTAAAAGGCTAATGATTTATTTTGAAAATTTTGACCATTTAAAAGTTGAAAAAGGATGGTCTTAGCTAATAATGCTACTATACACGAGCAATTAAGATAAGATATACAAAACGAGAAACGTTTAAGCCCTCTCATAAATTTATTTAAAACATTTTTTTTTTACCTTTGAGATAGTGCTTTTTAATATTTAAAATGTGTAGTTATGTATAGATTATTCTACATATTATTATCTTTGTTTTACACGGAATATGTATAAACTTATAAAAATATGTTTGATATATTTGTAGATCTTAATGTAAATAATTTCACATTTAAGTTATATTTATTTTTGATTAGTATAATAAAGCACATATTTAGTTTTTTTTTTAGTTAAATATTATAACACTAAAGAATATAACTTTATTCAATAATAATATTAAAATACAATTGAAATAAAATAATTATGATATGATAAATCATATATGATTATAAATTTATTGAATAATTATAAACATTTAAAAATAAAAATTCACAACCTCATTTCATTAAGTTTTTAAGTATAATATAATAAATACTATATAATAATTGGATAATAATATAAACACTAAAAAAATAAGATACAATTATAATATAATGTCATAAAATTTTCAAATATAATGATTATCACATAATAATATTAAAATAGCTTACAATTATTTAATGTGTCATTCTCTCCATATATATATATATATAATTAATTAATTAAATTATAATAAATTAACTAGTATAATTTAATAAATTGTAATCTTGAAATAATACTATAATAATAATAAATTTTTATAATTTTCATACAATATTTATTTAAAAAAGTTCAATAATAATATATATGATGATTAAGCATCTATATGCGCATATAGAAAAGACTTTTAATTTGATCAAATACAGCACATATGTCCAAGATTTTCAATATTGGTACGTAATGTTTATAGATTAGATTGCGATTTGCCATCATAATTTAAAATTATAAATAATTGTAGCAAAGTTAGGTGATTCGTTATTTATGAAGTAATGCAAAAATAGCTGGAAATAGCTCATTAAATTAAAATTTGTCGTAATTCTTTACTTATCTTTTAACAAGTATACTTTCTGTAATGTTCAACAACGACGTTCAAATATTTTAATATTTCACTCATACAAAGTAGAAATAACCAAATTTGCTGCTTGCGAAGCTTCAAAGAAAGGCAAAAAATGAATGCTCATATAACTACGTAGCTGAGCTTCAGTTCTGAAGCAAGAGACTAAAAATGGAGCCAAATCGTACGTTGCTCGGTGTTTGTACTCTCCTCCTCGGGTTCAGCATTGTTATCCACGTGGCAAACGCCCAGCTCCGACAAAACTTCTACGCTAACACATGTCCTAACGTCGAGAAAATCGTCCGACAGGCCGTACAACTGAAGATTCAGCAGACGTTCGTCACCATCCCCGGCACTCTCCGTCTCTTCTTCCACGACTGCATGGTTAACGGCTGTGATGCATCGGTGATTATTCAATCTACAGCGACCAACACGGCGGAGAAGGATCATCCCGATAACTTGTCGCTCGCCGGAGATGGGTTCGACACCGTGATCAAAGCCAAGGCAGCGGTGGATGCTACCCCTGGTTGCACTAATAAAGTATCTTGTGCTGATATTCTCGCCATTGCTACTCGTGATGTCGTTAATCTGGTTCGTATATAATAAAATTTTATTTTGGTATTTTAAATTAGTTATGAATTATTAAAAAAAGGTAATTATTTTTGGTAATTATTAGGCAGGAGGACCGTTTTACGCTGTGGAGTTAGGAAGAAGAGATGGGTTAGTATCAACAGCCGCCAGTGTAAATGGGAAGCTTCCACAGCCAACGTTCAACTTAGATCAACTAGATTCGATGTTTTCTAACGTTGGACTTTCCATGACAGACATGATTGCTCTCTCTGGTACGTACCAATTACCTACCATTTTTTACCCCTAAGTAACTTTTTTTTCATCTATGGTAAATAAAATTACCTGCTTAGTAACAAAAAATGAAGGTTAATATTAATAATAAGCAGAGTATAATGAGTTGAATAGTCATGAGTCACGGGCATTAATGGCATAACAATGTAGGAAAAAATAATTGAGTTTTTCTAGTCAATTATTTGTTTATTTTTGGAGTTGAAAACGACGTCGGACTAAAGAATTATTCATTATAAGCTGACTCATTCTTGATTGACATCTACCGGCCACAAAGTATGAAAGACCCATTCTGGTAGGGGTGAGCAAAAATATCCGATCCGACTAATCTGATCCGTCAATTCGAATATCCGATCCGAAAAAATCTGAATCCGAAGATATCCGACAACTGATGATACGAGTCCGATCCGTTCTGGACATTTTTTTTGGATCATCGAATCTTTGGATCGAATATCCGCCCAAATAAATTTATCGGATATCCACATCGTACTTTTTAGAGTTTTTCGGATCGGATATTTGAAAATGCTCACCCCTCCCCTACACATCCATGTCACAAGAAGAATTTTCTATATCACAAACAACCCCTCAAAACGCATATTTCCTCTTACAATGTCATGTCGTATCAACGAATTTTTGAAAAAGGTTTAATACATTATTCCAAATAATTTTTTTTAAAAAATTCCAATATAATTGTAAATTGACAGCCAACTTGATTATTTGACCATAGTCGGCGCGCCGTCTATGAGATCGAACCGCTTTCCGTTATAAAAAAAAAAAAAATTGATTATTTGACCAAAGACATAATCCAGTGAGTGTGTAATCACCTGCAGGCGCCCACACCGTAGGGTTCTCCCACTGCGGGAAATTCTCGAATAGGCTTTACAGCTTCTCAAAGACAAGCGCAGTGGACCCGACATTGAACCCACAATATGCGAGCCAGCTAAAGCAGATGTGTCCGAGAGTGGTGGACCCCAGAATAGCCATCAACATGGACCCCACCACTCCTAGGACTTTCGACAACGCCTACTACAAGAATTTGGTGAACCGAGAAGGCCTATTTACATCGGACCAAGTACTTTTTGAGGATTCCAGATCCAAGCCCGTTGTTACGGGCTGGGCCCAGAACTCTCAACAATTTAATCAGGCATTCGGCCTGGCTATGACCAAATTGGGCCGGGTCGGAGTTAAGACCGGTAATGATGGTAATATCCGGGTTAGGTGTGACGCCTTTAATTGAGGTTAATTGGTCTAGGGATTTGTGGAAATTCCATCTAGTTTTATGTTGAAAAAGAAGGGATTTTTGACATAGATTTTTCGATTGCAGTAAGATGCGTGAGGGCGTTTAGGATTATTGTTTGTAATCGGATATAATAAGAGTCCGACTCTTGTCATAATTTGTTTTTTCCCGTGTTAAGATGAAGATATGTCATTAGAATTAAATGTTCAAAAATTATCAAAACCGGACTCAAAATGGTTACGGACTCAAAATGGTTACGGTGTTTGAGATAGACTTGGGTCCAGTTTAGGCCAAACTCACTGGTTTACTCAAAATCGCGGTTTAGGTTTACTGGAAAACCTCATTTTAGATTTAGTTTTTTTTTAAATTTAGTGGACAAAACCGGCAGTTTAGGTTGCAAAGAGCTGTTTTACAACGGCTCTTTGAACCCGCACCAACGGCCCTTTCAAAGAACCGTTAGGGGGGGCCAACCTGTGCAACGGCTAGTAGCCATTGTAGAGTAGCTTTTATATTTTTATTTTTAAAAAATTTGGCTACTACTCTCAATCTCGTATTCTCATAATTCTCGATTTCTCGTCTTTCTCGAATTCTCAACTCCCAACTCTCGTAATGGCAAACCCAACTGACAACATTCTTTCTCATTTCTTTCCTATCATCCAAGAAATTGAAACTGAAATTCCCGAAATGTCACAATGCGCATTTCGACAAGTACCTCAAACGATAATGCTTACATTCGAAATTTTACGAAGCATTACATGAAAGGGTGATCCTTTGAATGAATATTTTCAAGTTTCATGCAACTATTTTTCAAAGGTGTACAGGTGGAAGGCGAAGGACAGCTTGGAGGCTTTGCAAACGCACAACAAAAAATCCATCCCGACAAGTAAGGGATATCACGGGGACAATCACAATTGTCCCACGGGTTTGCATCTTCTTCCTATCAATCTCCTTTTATTTATGTATAACTATAGTGAATAAAGTTTAGGATCAACTGATATTATACGTTTTCATGAATTTCATTTTCTTATGCGGAATATGAAGAAGTTCGAGCATATAACACTAAATATCTTCAACTTTCTTTTAAACCAACTTATTGCAAAACCGTTTCCAAACTAGTTTCTAAATCTTACGTACAAAAGAAAGATAAAATTCTTTCGATTTTTACATCTTTTTCGAATGAAGTTTCTATTTATAGTGATATTTGGAGTACACAATCGCAAAAATGTTTTTACATGGGCATTACTTTACATTTTATTGATAACGATATATTTTTGCGTAAATATTTTATTGCATTTAGTCATTTCAACCAAAGATATGATGCAACAAACATTTCAAACTTGATAAAAACGGTTTTACAAGAATTTAATTTACAAGTTCGAGTTTTTTCATACTCTTTTGATAATGTATCCGCTAACACCGCCGTCGTAAACAAAGATGTGCATGTCATATTTTAAACTTATGTGTTCAATTTGGACTTAAGATTTTAGTGACTATGTTAACCCATTACCGACGTTATTGATCATATTTGACACTCTCCCGATTTGAGGAAAAAATGGAGAACATTATGTTTTATAATAATGTTCATCCAATTGCATTTTCAAAAGACATTGGAACTCTACTTACAAACCCATTGGTCAATTCCTTCGTTACAAAGAACTTCTACAAAAAAATTTCGCACAAAATTTTTCTTGGTTAGTTCTTGATGATGAAAATGTTTGGCAAACTTGCATTGATAAAGTAATATAAAAATAAAGTTACTAATTATCTGAATAAGTATAATAAAACACTTTTTGTACGGAGTTACGATAAACATACTTGAATAGTTGTGTCAATAGGGGTGTGTTTGGTGGTTCGGGTATGAGTTAGTTAAGTCTCATAATCCTCCATAATTCACATAATTTATGGATCCATTTGACCTTTCGGTAGTTTTCTAAGAAATTACAAAACCTTGTATAATCTCCATAATTTCTCATAATTCATAATTTATTAGCGTGATATTTAGGTAAGCATAACGAAAAATCGCAATATATTAAAAATAAAAGTCACAACATAAATTTAGCGTAAACTATCAATATTGACCCACAATTGTGTTCGGTGTAAAATTAATGTGAACCAAATTCAACACCAATTTAGGGAAAAAAATCAACATACACTTGCGATCAACATGGCTAACATCTAAAATTCAATATTACGACTCAATGACTAACCACATCCACATTAAGCTATAATTTGATTGTTTTTTTTTTTAAAAAAAAATTGTACTTAAAAAGCGTAGATGATGTATTTTGAACCATCAAGCTTTGAGCATGTTCGGCAAGACCATCAGCTGCGGGATTATTATTTTCAATAACCCCTCCACTAATTTGATATTAATGTGTATTTGAATAATTTTTTTGGGTCAAAAAAATTCCAAAATAATCCGAGTACACTAACTTCTCCAACAATCCCGTAACAAATGCATAAAAAACTTATATGTACGAGCAAACATGTAGCTATTTTTTTTAGTTATTTATAATTCTTCATAATTTTCATAAACTAATGATTAACATGTATCCCATAGTCTTCATGCATATATATAAATATATATACTCATGCAAAACCGTCGTAGTTCTTCATCGCCTATACTACCTCCCCATTTTCACCCGTATTTGACGATATATATGCTCGGATCCACCTCTTTATCACGGTTTTACAACTAGGCGTTTGTGCAACATCCCCCTAATGAAAAGGGTCAAATTTTACATTTCTATTTAAAATAAATTCCTACATCCCATGTATTTTCTCCGTGTAAATAGTTAAATAAAAATGAATTAATTAGGGAAATAGGACCCCTTGAAATTCTCTTTTGCAAACTAGGTCTCTATACAAAAAGAAGAAAAAATAGGTATGGAAACTAAAAAATAGGGGTAATAATTTCTCTAATTGAAATGATGGTGATTTGATGTTTACTTTTGATTTAAGTATCTTTTTTACATGGATTGGTTTTGTAGTATATTTCTTGGGTATGGTTTTGGGTATGATTGTGAAAATAGAGGCAATATATTTATTGACAAATTTATTTTTGGGTATGATTATGACATTATTTGGGTAAACGGGTTTTTGGGTATGCTTTTATATGTGTATTGGCTTTGTAATATATTCATTATTATTAAGTATATTTTTAAAGTGATATCGTGGGTATGTTTTATGATTACTCAAACTGTGTTATAATGATCAAATTCAAGCGAATTTTTGGGTAATGATCAAATGTCATTTGATATTGATGTTTGTGTATAATATCGAGTTTTGAAAATTTTGGGTATGACAAATTTAAATTGGGTATGGTTTTTGTATTAAGTGATATTTAAATTGGGTATAAATATAAAATATTATCCAATTTATAGATATGATTTTATTTTGATATTTGATTTTTTGGGTATGTTGTTTTCGAGTATGTTTATGTACTTTGACAAATTTATTTTTGGGTATGATTGTGACATTATTTGGGTAAGCGGATTTTTGGGTAATAAGTGATAAAGTAAAAATGTTGGAAATTCCTTTTTCTGATTGACGTGACATGTGAGATAGTACAACATGTCACATCCGATGGGTTGTCAAACTTTGCCCTCTTTTGTACTCTATTTCCTCTATTCTATTTTATAGGGGGTCAAAATACCAATCTCAAATAGTACGAGTCTTCTTTCTCAATTGATTTGCTTAAAAGGCTAGTTTGCCAATTTTGCCAATAAAAATTCACTCCGTTCAAATATAGACGTCATCCTCAAAGAGTGTAAAATAAATTGGGTCCTACTCCTTCACAAATAAACAAATAATATCTTTTTGTACTTTATTTTTCTCAAATATTTTATGGAAAAAAAAGAAAGTAAGGTTAAAATAAGATTATAGACTGAATGGAATGCAACAAAAAGCTATATAGACGGAGTATATACGCAAATACGTATAAAAATACTATGCATATATAAATAGCATTATAGACGGGGTGTGATGCGGTTAGTCTAATGTCGAACTTCTACGCCAAGACTACTTGCCCAAAGATCATCCTATGATTACTTAGTATCTATTTCATTTATGATAAGCACATTTAGACGTGTTGGAAATCACCGACTCTCCCTAAAAAAAAATCATCCTGATAACTTGTCACTAGCCGGGGATGGGTTTGACACTGTCATCAAGACTAAGGAAACACTTGAGAAGACACCCGGCTGCAAGCGCAAAGTTACTCTTCGGACAGTACTCTTTCATGGTTTGTGTACTTCAGCTAACACTTAAAACTATGACATTGTCTAGGCTGGTGTAAGGCTGTTCATACGGTCCGGAGTCCGGACCGGTCCGGACCGTTTTATTTATATTTTTTTTAAAAAAATTAAAAATATAATTTTTGTATGGATTAAATATGGTCCAATTCGGGTTTGGACCGGACCGAATGCTTTTTCAGTCAAAATTATTTGAAAGTGTAAAAATACGGTCCGGACCGGACTGGAAGATTATGGTCCAGGACCGGACCAGACCGTTTTTCCGGCCGGTCCAATTATGTGCAGTCCTAGGCTGGTGGACCATTCTACATCGTGGAGCTCGGAAGATTAGACGGCCTTGGCATCCAACCTGCACTTACCTAGCCCAAATATGAACCTAGATCAACAAATATCGGTCTATCGTAACTTGGGTCTCGGGTTGGGCGACTTAGTCCCTCTCTCAGGTACAAGTTAAGGTTTTTTGGGCTAAACAGTTTTGTTATGTCCTTAATATGCTTCCAGTTAACAAAAGAATACATTTTGTAGAGGCTCATACGCTTGGATTTGCACATTGTGGCAAGTTCTCCAACAGACTGCACAACTTCAGCCCGTCATGGAAGCAGGATCCGACCCTAAACCCGACTTACTCAGCTGATCTGCAGAAGATGTGCCCAAAGAAGGTGGACACGCGTATTGCGATCAACATGGATCCAATGACCCCAAGAAAGTTTGACAATGTCTACTTCAAGAACCTCATGAATGGAATGAGATTGTTCACATCTGATCAGGTGCTTTTCCAGGACAAAAACGCTCAACACTTCAACCAGGCGTTCGTTGAGGCCATTACGAATCTGGGTCGGGTTGGAGTCAAGACCAGCAGGAACGGTAACATCCGTATCAAATGTGACATGTTTAACTCGGAAACTATAGTTGGATCGGAAATAAGACGAAGACAGAATTCGCAGCTCTATTCAACTTTTCCATCAGAATTATAACAAGAGTTTCTTAATCGAGTATAACTTCCCAGATAAAGCCAAGGATAATCAGTTAGTCACCATAAACCGATTAAATAGACCATTCAAAGCGCAGAGACGAGTTTATAAGGACATGATAATAGCAGAAGAAACAATTAAGATCAGACATGCTGTAATCACAGATTCGAGAGGGAAATAAACAAGACTTGTTAGGAGGGAAAGCTTAATGCTAAAATCATTTTATTAACAATGGCAAAATTTCACAAAGGCGAACAATCAATTCATAACAACCTATTGCAAAGAAAACTATGGCACTAAGCTCGAAGACCCTAAGAACTATTTGATATTTCTGTATTTTTTCACCACTCAATCGATAGTCCTCCTAAGTAACATTAAAAGAAGACATGTACATCATCTATAATCCCTATTAACAGATTACCTGAACTTTTTTGTTTGATAACTCTTCACCTGATGAATTCTGGCCGTGGAGAATCTCAATTAAACCGGCCACTGAAATTTCCCACCTGCCAATTTTGTTGCAAGGTGGGATCCAACTCCATTGCAGTGTTAACGTCAACAAAAGAACCCCGAGTATAATTAGTTGGCCTCTGACTCTGAGCGTATCTCATGTGCTGCAACTGCATCCCGTTCATACCGGGTACACTTTGAACTCTCATTTCTTTATTCTGAGTCCTTGATCGAATCAATCCCAAACCCGGTTCTATCAACTTCTTAAGATACAGATCCATGCTCTTGTTCAATAGGTTGGCACAGTCCAATGAGACTTTGAGACCTTGCGCCTCCAACTTCTGTTCCAATCTCTTCTTTAGAGAGTACGTATCAGGAAGTTCTCCCATTCCATAACATATACCCATGGGAACAGAAGACGCGTGGGCCACTTTTGCACGGGTTTGGACACCGATTGGAGCCGCTAAGTTTTTCCAACTATAAATGTCAACCGGGCCCTCTGCAGTCTGATCAACCTCCTCTTCATCTTGTACATCGATAACCTCAGCAGGTCTGCTACCTACTGAATGCGGCTCCACGACGTTTTGCTGTTCTAGAACTTTAGGAGCCGCTTGTTGACAAGCCACAGTTTGGGGCTTTCCATGTGGACCCAGTGGGCTAGGTTGGTCTTTGTATCTGCGGTCACGGAAGGTAGGCGTTCTCCCCTTTCGAGGGGATTTGGGGATAAGCTCCTTATATATGGATTGGATACAACTTATTTGGTAACCATTAACCGCCTTTCCATTGACAGAACACTCAAGCTTGCCAGGCTTTGCTGGTGGCGATGTAGAGAGGCAGGCATTTTTCACTATGGACCTTATGAACCAGTTGTGGAGATTGATGTTCTCACGCCCGACTGCAACAACACAGAGCTTATCGAAATCAGATTTGTTGAGTTTTTTGGTCAAAAACCTGTTGAGAAGGTTAAAGTATCTCTCTGCTTTCTGGCCACCAAGCTTCTTTGTAATTAAGTTCTTTGCCTCTACTAGATCAACTCGTCTATAATGTTGATCCCCTTTCATTCTGTCTCCTGGATTTATAACTAAGATCAAAATCACATTCAAGACCCTAATTCAAGAAACCAAACCCTAATTTCCCGCTTAGCAGTGTTCAGCGTTCCTCCAAACCCTGTACACTCAAACAGAACACATTGACAAATCAACGATTAAAGATAAACTCTTGAAACCTGAATTCAATTCATTAACTCTCGGCCATCAATTAACTATTAAAATCAGCGACAAATTTCAGGGAAACACGAAAACACGATAGGCGGTGGCAAATCAAATTCAACCCATCAAAACCCTAAATTCAGTTCACTTAAGCATAAACAAAGAAAATCCGATCATAATTCGATACAAACCCCCCCAAACCCCTATCGCAGTAAATCAAAACCCTAGAAAAATCTTGAGTAATCAAAGCAGCACGTATCAAAACTGACCTGAGTTCGAAGATAGCAGAACCTGATGAAGACCGCATTCGACTGCCTAAGACGTTTGCTTTTTTTCCCCGATTTGGATTAGGGTAATAGATGATCGAACAAGAACTTGATCTTACGTAGGAACCGAATTTTAAGGAAAGTGAAGAGCAAAGGGGCAAAATCGTTCGCTTGGGCCCTGCAGGAATTGGATCAAAGAAGGTTCGAAAAGTAGAAGGGGTCAACTGGCACGTGCGTTTTGTGTGCTGCTATGGTGACCATATTCCTTTTTCTATTTATTAATTTCTTCTTCTGTATATCCTTTTAATGTTGTGTGTCATATTTTCTTCAGTCAACGGTCAACGCTTTGTAATCTTTGTCAGTTCTAAGAGGCTGAGATTAGTTTTGAGAATTGAAAACTAAGTAATCTCATTACTCTTTTGTTGAGCAAATTATCTGCATTTAAAGTGGTTGGTACAGAATGTACTCACCAATCATTTGAACTAAAAAAATAAATAGTTATGTATAATAATGACAAATAACATTTTATATTAGTTTCAAAATTCCATCTATTAAATTGACTTGTTTCATTGCATTATATTATTATTCATGTATCTAGTTAGGTTGGTAAGGCATTGATAAAGAGTTTGGAGACAAAAGCTCATATCCATGTGATATTTTAGGTATGAGCAATCTATACAAGCTTATAACATTGTATGAATCTCATGCTAAGTGACATGGAGAATTTTGGAAACAAGTTTACTATTTGCTTGGACAAGTACGTCATAAATATCCACTCCGCATGCACAACAGTTTGCGCGCGTATGTGGAGTGGGCATGCACGTCAGACTTCGTATGTGCGCCTTTTGAAGTGCATATTTGGGGCACATGTCCACTTCACATGCGCCCCAAGAGCTGCTCGCATTTTCGAAAATATATCCGTTGTAGTATAGTCGTTGAAGACACGAGTTTATACACATATATACATGTCAAATCACATCACTATTCACACCCGAAATCACTAGTCATTTAACAAATCCGTAAAAGCTCGTCGATATATTCCAAAGAAACTGATGTAGAATCTGACGGTGAAAGCACATATATGTCATTCGATGTAAATAAATATAGTGATGGGGAAAGGCTTCTCGATCACACATATCAAAGTAAGTGTACAATTTACAATTTATTTAATTACTTTTAGACATGTTTTAGAATAGAGAATTGAAATTGTTAAATTAGTTTTTGACATGTTAGAATAGAGAGCTGAAATTGTGGAGTTAGTTTAGACATGTTAAAATAGAGAACCGAAATTGTGGAATTAGTTTTAGGCATGTTAGAGTAGAGAACCGAAATTGTGAATTAGTTTTAGACATGTAAGAATAGAGAACCGAAATTGTTCAATTCATACCTTATTGATCTTTCACTACTAGAAAAACGAGTCATTAAAGACGCTTTTTAAGTCTTTCGGTGCTATGAAGCCGATGTAGAATATCATGGTGAAAGCACAAATGTGACGCTTTTTTAAGTCCTTATCGGTGGTATATAGCGTCGAGAACCAAAATTATTGAGTTTCTAATGTCGCAGATGGATCCGGTGAGTGTTTGTTGTCCATTGACAAGCCTCTCTAATAGCTTCTCAAATGTAGTAGTGACGGAAGCAAATTTTTCAACAGCGTAAGCTTGGTCAGGGATGAGATCTTTGAGCGAAAAATTTCTTCTAGCAAATTGGGGAAAGTTCATTTGAAGAAAATGAGGTCTTGTGTGATGAGGGACCATCCCCAACACCTTATACTATAGATGGACCTATCATTATATCAAGAGCAAGAGCATTGAACGAGAAGGAGTCTCAAACACCTACAAGTCCTAGCATGGAATGAGGGGTCACTAGATCTCAAACAAAAACCATTCAAGATGAGGCTTCTACGTTATTGACATCCTTAGCTTCTAAGGAGACTTTTGGAGATCTATTTGTGTCTAAATCATCCTTAGTCACATTGTTAACAATTTCATCCAAGGAGGACTTAGAGGAGATGTCATACATGGGTGAAGATGATCAAGGAAGCAAGGAGGAACCAAATCGAGATTCTCATGAATTCAGTCGAGATTTTCGTTGATTCTAGACGAGATTATAAGTAGTTTATTTTAATACATTAAAAGTTCTAAACATTATAAATGTTTATTTTTCTATCCTATATTTTGTAGGATTTTTTTTTTAATTATTTTATCTTTCTTTGGATTTCGGCTATTTAAGTAACCCTAGGGCCGAGATCATTAGTTAGTTGATTTCGATTATTTCGTTCCACATATACTTGTGTGATACTCGATACTTCGTTTATGAAATTTTTGTTTTATTCATTCCTATTCAAAAAAAGAGAGTCTTTGATTGAATTGTTGTGAGTCCTTGATAGGTTGTTCTTGTGTGTGTTAATCTCTTTAGAGGTTGGTGCTACTAGTCGTTTCTAGTCCCTCATTGTGCTTGTCTCGATTTGAAGACTTGTGTAAGGGCGAATAATGAAGGATTAAGGTAATTCATTGTTTGGGTTTTGATCCAATTGATCAAGGTTCTTGCAAGCATATATCTTTGTGCTATCTTTCTATATTTCCCATAAATTTCATACCAAACCTTACCATTCAATTCAATACAACTCATGTTCTTTCTCTTTGAGTTTTTATAAATCACGTCCTTACCATTACTTATCTCTCCCGAGATTTTAGCTGAGATTACCGAATGTTGAAGCTTTCGTGGACTTCAATTTAGATGAGGCAATCGCGACATCAACCCCGCAACAAAGTGGTATCAGAGCTAAAGTTCAACTCAGCCATACATCACGGTTTTGAATAAGTTGTTTGAGTCTTCTTTGGGTTATATAAAAATAAGTTTTTTCTTGTTGCGAATATTTTGTGAGATTATTTGAGTTTGATTTGTTTTGTATTGTGTCTATTGGAGACGAGAGAACAACCATATCCATATACAAGTAACCATAACCATAGCCTTGAACCTTGGCTGGAACCCTAACACCGAGATTGTCATAGTTGCATAATCTCGCCCTGAGATTCTTGAAGATTTGGTCGAGATTCTGAGCGGCAAGATCGTTATTTTTGCTTCAAATCCAACCAAATCCAACAAGATACTTGGATCATATCTCCTCCAATATATCATAGCAAGCTTTCATATCAAGGAGGAAAGAGATCTACAAATTTTATTTGATTTTTATGATCTATTCTAGTAGGTGAGATCTTATCATATCTTTAAATTCCGAACCGATATATCTATCCACATCTTGTTATATCTCTTAACCTGCAGCTTTATCTCGCCCATATCCTCAACCCCACGCCACCCAAGAAAGATTTAAGCACACAAACTTTAACTTTGTTCTAGCCTACACTTCATATCATAAAATTCTAACCAAAGTTTTAAGATATCACAACAAGAGTGTGAGTGAGAGAGAAAGCATGTAAGGAGTTTTCGATTTCACTATCTTCACAAGTTTGTTGTTACTTTGTATGTTTATGTAGATGTCTAGGTCCAATAACCCTAGAAGGTCGCAAAGGAGCGAACCATCGATTCTCGGAGCCATGGATAAATTAAATCAACTCATGGAAACAATTACCACTCTAGGTGAACGAATTGGGACGTTGGAATCTATCCGTAGGGAGAAATCTCGTCCCCGTAATCTCGGCGAATCCCAGCCGAAATTCTTACCGAGAACCGTCATTGAAGTTGGTGGAGACTCTCGACATCCCCCTAAATTTTCAGCCCCGGAACCCTCTCAAAGAGCCCCTAATTGGGAATGCATGACACATTCAAATCCTCCTTTTAAATCTTTAATGCATCTAATATGTCGAATTTTGTTGATGATTTTCGGGATTTAGAGGACGAGGATGAAGAATGCACGTGGAGAGACGAAATCTGAGGAGTGTCAAATGTAACAACTTTTAGACCTTAGATGCATGCAACTCATACCCCTTTTACTCTCACATACATATCGTTCACTTTTTGTATTTTGGTATCTACCTTGACTTTTAGGTGTTTCATGCATTTACAACATCAGTTGTGCCGTAATTGCATCCTCCTGTAAGTCATAGTTGAAATGAAGAGTTCACATGGTTGAGGAACTACAACACGAAGTCCCCTGAATATGTCTTAAAGTGAAGATCCACGATTTGAAGCTATATATGAGCGAAACGACCAAGGAAATCGTAAGGTGGCCGTTTCACATACATCATCACTATAGATCACTTTCATGAGTTTCGTCACATATTTATCTACAATCATCAATGCTTTCGCCTGTTACAATTGCTACATTATTGACTTTCTTTTCACTTAAAATAATTAATTAATAATATTATCCAAATCAGACACAATCCCTGTGATTCGAACCCTACATCTGATACTAAATCCTTGCGGGGGAGGTTGTTGTTATTTTTTGGGGAAACTTCCACTGACCAGAGCCCATGAGTTGTGCCGGGTTTGGATGTACTTTCAGTTTTATCAGTTTCAAGATAGTAGGTATGTCCCAAAGGATCGCATGTCTTTTTGGAGTATTCTATGTATGCGTTGTTTTAGGACATACACCACAAGTCACATACATGTACATATACTTTGTTTATTTAGTATAACTGAGCCTTAACGGGTCTGGTTATGTTGTTTCACTATTCTATGAATTTACCTTTACCTAAAAAAAAAGTTTCAGAACCACCATGAGAAATTGTCATGATTAAAATTGACATCTGTTTTATTCAATCAACCTTTTAAGAAGTTACTATCACTCACATCTTCAAGGAAGTCAATAATGTGAGAATTTCTAATTTATTTCATGAATCATCGGAAATATGTCAACTTACATGACACTACCTAGTACTTAGTCTTAAACTATTAATATTGTTGAATGTTTTTAAAAGTCACAGTTCGTGTATAAGATTAGAGAGTCGAGGGGGCGAAGTACACCTCACATGGAGTTCCAAGACTACATTGGTCATGTGTTAACTTTTATTGTTATCCTTGTTTTCATTAATATATATGTCATATGTCATTTGAAAATTCTCAATAAATATACACTATAGTAGCGGATGAATTTATTATGAAAGAATTTGGCCTATTATGTTTTTTTTTTTTTGTTAAAGAAACTATGCCCTATATTTTTTTACCACTTTCATTTAATAGTAGGTAAAAATTATTAACCCTTCTATTTAGAAAGAAACAATAAATGATGTTTGTTATTTGTTATATAACTATAAGTTTTAATTTTTAATTACTGAATTTGTTTTGTTTTATTATTTTTTTTTTCCTTTTTCTACTTTTTTTATTAATTTTTTTTTAATTTTCTGAACTGAATTTCTCGTACTGGAATTCTCATACCAGAATTTCTCATACCAGAATTTTTCATACCAGATTTTTCATACATAAATTTCATACCAGAAATTATCATACCAGAAATTAGATACTATAAATTAAATACTAGAAATTAAATACCATAAATTATATACCAGAAATTAAATAGCATAATTATATACCAGAAATTAAATACCATAAATTATATAGCAGAAATTAAATACCAGAATTTTGATACCAAAACATTAATAAAAAAGCTACTTTACTTTGGCGGATGACGGGGATGTCTTGATCTTAATCCGATTTTGCAACCTTTCATTATTGTGGATTGGTGAAGAGTTTGAAGTCTTTTGCTGCTTTGCGGGAGGAGTTTCTGTGGCATATGCATCACAGAGTCCAAAGCCGTCAAGCCTCAAAACCGGTGTCCCAGATGGATCCACTACTGACAATGGGCTTGCTGCAAAACATTAGGTTAAAGATCCATTGCTTGTCTTTTCAACTGAATAACAACGGACAACTGTACTATTGTAACATGTGCAATATCAAGTTAAAACTCATCAAGTCCTCTTTGCCAAAGAAATAGCATAACATGAAAAATGGGAAATTCTCAATTTGACGGGGCATGCTTTTCAGTGCTGGCGCGAGAACGAGGCTGAGGCTTGGAAGGGTGAGGGCGGAAAGAAGGATGACAGAGGGAAGAAGTGAGGGTTGCAGGTCGAGATTGAAGTTAGGCTCTGCTTGCGATTTGCGGCTACCAATGAGGGAAGAGAGGAGAGGTGAGTTATGGTTTAACGTTAAAAAAATAGGGGCCTAATTACTTAACAAAAAATACTTAAAAGCCTAGTTACTACTTATAATTTTAAAAAAACCTACTCACCTAATTAACTCATTTATTATTAGACGAAACAATTTAAATTTGTGAGTTGTTTTTTATTTGTCTAATTAATGCATAGTGTCATATAGTCATATATATGTTCATCTTAAATGAACTCATATAGTTTTTTTTTTTTATTAATTGCGCACTTGCCATCCGAAGCGAAATGGTTCACACTTGTGTACACTTAGGGTACACAAGTGAAATTATGTTTAGTTAGTTTTGCAATTGTGTCCCGAAAGCGAAATTGTTTAAATTATATTAATTAACTTCACACTTTGCCCCCAAATTGAATTGATTCCGTACTTAGACCTCAAAACCGTAAATGAGTTTAATAAATCCTGCAGGTGGACTCACACCCAAAAAAATCTAATAAGAATTTGTATATGCAACCGAATTAGGGAATTAGATAATTTTTATAAATAAACACAAATATGATAATTTGAAGTTAAGACCTCCAAAATCATTTAAACATCAAAGGAACTACGGAGTAGTTCATAAATACCGACAAATTATGGTGTTATGATTGTGCAATTCTATGAATGAACTACAAACAACGACATAACACAATAATGCATAATAATTATTATATGACATTATATGATTGGAGAATTTAGCGATTGAAAACCAGAAATAACAAGATTTCTCATATAAAACCTAACAACAAGGCTACAAATGTTTTAATCCTTAGTTAATCAAAAGGTGATCAGCAGAATTAGAAATCCAAACACTAGCAAACACAACATTATGTCCTTTCCAAGTGAGCACAAGATCCTCCTCCTCCCTCTTAGCCCCCCACCCGGCGGCGTGCTCCTCAAGCATCCCCCTAACCTCCGCCACCGCCTCTTCCACTAGCGGTGTCCCACGAAACCCGACTCCCCGCATCCGTTGGACCCATCGTGCTCTCGGCTCTTGCCTCTCCACCCTCCCGACTCCTTCCTTGGCTATCAAGTTTTCCACCTTCCAGCAAATCTCGGCCTCGTACCACCGCCTTTGCTCACTCCCTTGCGGGAGGAACGTGTCCACCGTGTCGAACGGGATCCATAGGTAGTTGAAAGCCGACCTCAGCCTCCCTATGAGCCCGCTTGAAGTGAAATCGGCATCCTCTTCCACCAACACCACCGCGATAGGGTTTAGGCTCCTTATCGCTTTGAGAAATAAGCTCCGATAAGAATTGCATAACGGGGATGGAGACGAGGATGTCGTTGGATTCAGGGTCTCGTCCGGGATGTAATGTAGCATCATTTGGCAGTTGATTACTAACGCCTCGTCAATGTCGACTTGGGAACTGCTTGTCGCCATAATATCGAAAAGTATATAAATTTTACTCATAATTGTTATTATCTCATGTGGACAATATATTAATATCCAAACCTAACATATAAGATTTAGGGCTAACAATTACTCAAATGGAATGAGAAAATTGGAAAACGTACCCTTGGATTGCGTTTTGTTGCTTATGCAGACGAAGGAAATCGATCAAGGAAGAAAAACCATCGGAAGCATTGCCGGCGATGAGGTTAAACTCAAGAGTAATGTTCCTCGATCGGGCAAAGTTGACCAGTTTTGACCCGAGCTCATCGTAGGAAACAAAGTCTAGAAGCGGGGGAATATCTTCAACAGGCCTAGCCACCGTCAACCTCACCATCGGCGGCGGAAGTTGATGGCCGGAGTTGTCTTCGTCAGTCATCGGAGGATGACGGAGATTATGACGTGTCGCGATTGCATCTATTAGAGTAGGGATTTGCATACAATGGGTAGTGCTCAAATCAACGATATGAATCACCGGAAACCCATCAACGGCGTCAAGAATGGCGGAGTTAGCGGCCGTGAATCCAAATCGATACCATGGAGTAAGATCAACGAAATTAGCAAGCTCAAGAACCGAGAATCGATGAGTAGGAGTAGCGGCGGAGAGAAGAGTTGACCGGGAAATGAGTGATCGGAGAAAGGCCGAGGTAAGACGGCTAGTGGAATCGCCGTCAGGAGAAGCAAGATTGTTGAGAACCCACAAAATTTGTTGGGTTAAGGTTTGATCATTGTTATCAATGGCGGTTGCACAATGAACTAGCAATTGCTCCATGCAATTCGCATCACCAAACGGATGAGAAGAAGAAGAAGAATTGGTTGTTGAGAATGGAATCAAAGGATTAGTACTGTTTCCGGCGGGCCATGGCCGGAGACGGTGGAATTGGGCGGTTTTGTTAAGCATTGAGAAAATCTCCGGCGAGGAGAAACAATCGATTTGGTGGTGGTGAGATGGTGGAGTTTCTGAGAATTGCATCATGGTTTAAGCAAGTGATCAAAATCTAGGTTTTATTGATTCAGGGGGAAATAACAAAGGATTTAGGAAAAAGACTTTACAAAGAAGTTGCAGTTTTCATTTCATTGGAAGAAGAAGGAGAAGAACACAGCATCCTGCAAAACGGATACCCGAAATGGACAGTTCAATGGAGGGCATTAATTGGGAAGACGAGCACAAGTCAAAATTAGGGTAAGCTGGAGAGAGAAGGACCCAAAAGAGAAAAAGCTGATGAAATCGATCAGAGAGATTGCAGAAAGTAAGATTAGATGATGAATAGAAGGAAACAAAAAGAACCTATTTCATGGCTACAAAAAGGTAGAGTTTTTGAAATGTTGATCGATTCGAATCGGATAGTAGTCTGGCTGCTACTTATAATTGTCTGATGATTTCTATCCAGTTATCGTTTTCAGATGACAGAGATAGTGAAAGCATGTGAATTGTGAAGAGTCGAGGGGATTCCTTTTGTCACCTTGAGTAGGACTGTTCACCCGCCTTGAACCGGGTTTTGGATGAACCGGGTTTGGACCCAGACGTACGTTGCAAATGGCCTATGTATGAAAATTGAAAGATACAAGGCGTGAATTTTGTCAGCATATAGTTTGTCTTCAACCCTACCCCATCCCCAAACAAAATTCCTTCTGTCTATCATTGCCTAATAATTACAAATATATATAATATGCTATCTGGATATTACTTGTGGACTATTTATCACTAACAAAAATATATATTTTCTCACTTTTTATACAGTAGAATTTGAACAGTTAATAATAGAATATAAATTAAATGTTATTTTTATTAAACAAATCTAAATGAATTGGTATATATAACAAACGATAAAATTATATTTTAATAATAAATTTTTTTTTAATTATCCTTTAAAAAATCATAAGGTTTTCCTACTGAAAATTTCAAATTTTATTAATTTAATTAATATAATTTTATACTATCAATACATATCTTTTTTTTATAATGGTGAGGGTCGTATATTTTATTTTAATATTAATTACTTTAAAACATTTATATTATTAATTTATATTTTATTGTACTTTTAAAACATTTATATCATTAAAACTCGATTAAACCGTGATCTATACAACCATGACTATTTTTATTGCACAATTATTGTGAGAGGTTGAAGTTTGAAAGGTAAGTTTACGACATATCGAGAAATTCTGATTGAGAAGTATGTGGTTCAATAAACGTGTATACGCTTTAGGGTTAAGTTATTATGTGATTATGATAGAATTTCAAATGACTTTAGAATAAGAGGTCCTGAATTTATATTGTAAACTTTTTACCTAATCTTTAAGATCGATCTAAGATAATTTTTTGATATGATCGGAGAGGTCGATGTCAAGTGAAGAAGACTATCTCATTTGCATGCCTGGAAGTCACGTGAGGTTCTTCTTCTCCTCTCTCAAATCTCTTTCACTCATTGGTTTCTTCAAAATAATTTAGCTCATCCAAATTGTCACCCCTCTTAAAATAGACTACTCGAACCTTGCCAGCCCAACCCCTACAACGACTCTACGGTCTACATATTCTCCATATATCATCGCTTTTTTTACTATCTCCTTATGCATTATAAGGCTCAAATGATTTAGTCTATATATAAGTGTATGACTCGTGTATTCTCATGCGGTGATCACGCATATTGGAATGGCATATAGGCTAGGTTAAGTTCTAACACATAAGTTTCTTAAATCGATGGATAATAGTAGAAAGAGTTATATTCAAAGTTTTATATATATTTGTAATTGATGTGAATTATTTTTTATCTGCACATACCCGTGTAACGACAACTAGCTCAATCAACCAATACAACTTTTTTGTTCAGATCCATGATCAATGTCTTAAGGCCGACAAACCCGATAAGTCAAGATCATGATGTCGAAAATTTTAAAAACAACATGAATTATAATGACAATAATGAAAATTCTTGCATTACGGACGGTGTTTCGAGAGGCCGTCGGGTGTTAGTCGGGGTTGGAGGAGTTATCCGGGATTCTCAAGGGGGATGGCTTATTGGCTTTGCGGCTAATATTGGTATTTCTACAGTTTTGGTAGCCGAGCTTTGGGGAGTGATTTATGGTCTCGACCTTACTTGGGATTGTAGATATGGCAGACATTGAGTTGAATACTCGTCTTAACCTGGACTCATTAGTAAGGGTGTGTGCCCTTCGCATCCATTATTTGGCCTATATACTAGATGTTAAGGCTTTATTATCCGATATTGGGTCGTCAACTTTAGCCACATTTTAACTTATCAAAAAAAAAAAAAATCAGCCACGTTTTTCCGAAAGGCGATAAGGCGGCAGATTCACTAGCAAATTTTGCATTTTCTCTAGATGTTAGAATCCACCTCTTACACGATCCTCCTCTATGTGTTAGATTTTTACTTTTAGATGATATTAGGGACGTTTGATACCTACATATGACTCGTATATAATTTTCCCCTTTTATAATAATTGCTTTATGTGCGGATGGTTTTTCTCCTTCCCTTTCACACACAAAAAAAACATAGGGCAATTTTGGTAACTAGGCCTTTTTGAAAAACTATAGTAGTAACTAGGCTTTTTAATGTTTCAATTAAGTAAATATACCCAACCTTTTGTATTTATTTTCAAACTCTACACACTCTTCTATCAAGGCTACATTTACTAAACACAAAACTAGAAAAAACCTAGTAAACCAAATTGTTTCAAAAAAAACAAATTCATGCATTGGCCCAAACCTTTTTTTTTAATTTTTTTTGGAAATAAAAGAAACTCTTACAATATAATTGACAAAAAAAAAATTAAAAGATCATTATGTAAAATAGTAAAAATAGGAAAAAGGGCTAGTGTAGGCCGACAATTTTTCTGGATAAGTCGAACTATTAGAAGAAAATGGAAAAGGAAGACCGAGTGGGATCAAAGAAACTAGCGGACTGAGTGCTTCTCTATAGTTACTGGTCTAAATAGTTCAAAAAAATTCAATTTATTGGTGATAATAATAATAATAATAATAATAATAATAATAATAATAGTAATAATAATAGTAATAATAATAGTAATAACAATAATAACAATAATAACAATAATAATAATAATAATAATAATAATAATAATAATTATTATAATAATAATAATAATAATAATAATAATAATAATAATAATAATAATAATAATAATAATAATAATAATAATAATAATAATAATAATAATAATAATAATGGTTTTGTTGTATATCAAAGGAATTCTGATAATGAGAAGAATCTAGAGTTATGACAGCAACTAAAAGGCAAACCAAGAGAAGTTAGAAAATCAATTTTCGAACATTAATTAATTACCAAAATATTCAGAGATAATTAGGGTTTGATATGTTTTAGGACGATTCCTAATCGCAGGATACAAAGAACTACAAGACATGCTTCGTTTTTTATTTGATTGACCGAAGCTTACACAACCAGGTTTTGGAAGTTCCAAGGTCAAGTGAATTCACATTCAAACAGTTAAATAAAAACAAAAATCACATTTACTTGATTTATTTATTTCATATCATCAAACCTCATTGATGAATGTGAAATTTGACTAGAAATATACCATTTACTTGTTTAAAAAATCATAATAAGGGTAATTTGTGCTGATTATATTGGAGATTTTTATATT
This sequence comes from Fagopyrum homotropicum, assembly GCA_033239125.1. Lineage (NCBI taxonomy): Eukaryota > Viridiplantae > Streptophyta > Magnoliopsida > Caryophyllales > Polygonaceae > Fagopyrum > Fagopyrum homotropicum. Next base: position 142,544,711 of record BSWB01000005.1, read on the forward strand.
TTGAAATGTGTCAATATATGGAGTGATTGCAAATTTTATCCTACGTAATATAAACTTTACCAAATATTTAACTTTTTAGATATGTTAGAGGATGTTATTATAAATTTACTAAAATTGAAAAAAATTTGAATATTGTATTTATTATTTATTATTTATTATTTTATTAATAACAAAATATGATTAATTTAAGTTATTTTTAGAGTTATTTCAACCTAAAGCATATAATTTATAAAATACTTTATTAAATAAGGGGAAAATATTAGTATTTTTTTTTATCGTATATTTCATACATAAAAAAGATAAAATACCAATTCAAACCTTATTATATCATACTTTCATTGATAATATCATCAGCAAATACATAAAATTATATAAATATATATATTGCCATTTTAGTTTGGGGGTTGGGATTTTTTTTAAGATTCGGTTATAAAGGTATTGCGAAATACATTGTTTAGTTAGAGTTAGAGGTTCACTACAGTGGTTCGGGATATGGTTTTAGAGTTGTGAAATATCCTAGGAGAAGGTTTTATGAGATTTTTGGAGAGTTGTGTTGGAATGTAGAGAAAAGTATCCCACATTGATAATACACAATCATGTATTACTACTTCTTCAAATATATCCCCTCCTCTATCTACTTCTTTTGACACCATCTCTACTTCACATATGCCTTCTCCTCTATCTACTTCAAATATATCCCCTCGTAGATCATCTCGTCCCTACCATCCCCTTCTTACCTAAGAGACTTTTTGTCTACTCTTATAGTTCTTCTATACTACCATCGACATGTATGCTTCCTTCCTCTCTTATACCTACCTCACATCATGCCTTTGTTTCCTCTCTTTCTTCATATATTGAGCCTACCTCTTACTTAGAAGGATCTAAAGATCCCCACTGGGTTAAAGCTATGCAAGTAGAATTCAAGATTTGCAAGACAATCACACATTGGACCTCATGCCTCTTCCATCCAACAAGAAAGTTATTGGTTGTAAGTGGGTTTTCAAAGTGAAGCTTAAAGCAGATGGTACACATGAAAGATACAAGGCACGACTGGTTGTTAAAGGGTTCACACAACAGGCTGAAATTGACTGTCATGAGACATTCTCACCGGTTGTTAAAATGACCACAATACGCTCTATCATTGCAATTGCTTCTGCTAAGTCATGGACTTTTCATCAACTTGATGTAAGCAATGCTTTTCTACATGAAAATCTTCATGAAGATGCGTATATGAAGACACACACATCCAGGGATATCTAATCCTTTATCCTTGGTATGTAAACTTAGAAAGTCTCTCTATGACTTAAAACAAGCCTCTAGGCAATAGTTTCATTGCCTCATCACCTCTCATATCACACGAGGTTACACTCATTTCAAAACTGATTGCACACTCTTTACTAAACATGATGGTATTTTGGTGACAATTGTAGCCATTTATGTCGATAATCTGCTCATTACTTGATCACATACGACTGAGATATCCCATCTGAAGAGTTATCATGATCATAACTTTAGTGTCAAGGATCTAGGGATTCTTTACTATTTTCTGGGCCTTAAAGTCACTTACTTATCTTATGGTATTGTTCTATTACAAAAGAAGTTCACCTTGGAACTACGACATGATGTTGTACTTCCTGATGTGAAATCCACCACTAGAGATGGCAATGGATCGGGTGGTGGGCGAATGACTAAGTCTGCCATCCGATCCTCGAGAAAATCTCATCAACCCCACCCGACCCGCCACCCGCCAAACCCACCACCCGCATCCGATCCACCCGGATCCAACGGATGAAGTGGGTGGATCCACACGGATCTAATGAAATTGATAGTTGTAAGCTCATTACTGATCATAAATATACGTTAATTATGATACTTGAACTTATATTTGTACACTAATTTTCTTGTAAAATGAATAATAAATATACGCTTTACAAAAATTTTCTTGTATAATTGATTATGCATGATTTACATGAAGAGTACAAGCATGTAACATGCCAGTTTTTTCAATTCTTGTAAAAAAATTTTGTACACGATTAATTGCGAATTGATTACGCTGATCAAAATTGGTAACTCCTTCAAAATACACCTTCTTGAATTAGGGATGGTGGGTCAATTAAAAGGCAATAATCAATTAACAATTTTTTAGATTCTTGTATAAGGGTAAATTAGTCTTAAAATTTAAATGAGGTCATATTCAAACAAAATTATTGAGCAGCATTAAACAAAATTAGTGACCTAAGGCTACATAGCAAATTCACTTTATTTAATATTGGGAGCGACAAATCTCCGAGGAGTGATGGAATGCATGTCGGCTTCTTTCAAAAATATTGGAATATCGTTGGACCAAATGTTATCCGTGGGGTAAAAATTTTCATAGTATAGAAAAAATCCTAATACAATCAGCCATGCCCTCATCACACTAATCTCAAAGACCGACAATCCAACTTCAACAAACCATTATAGACCAGTTGGAAAGCTAGACATCAAGTAAGTGGCTTGATGATGATAACTACGTCACAAAGACCCGATTTCACCTATGTTATTTAAATTAGGTGCGGAAGTTTTTACACAAAACATCCAAAAAGAAAGTAAACAGAATAAGAAAATAATTGGGTTCTCAATAACTAGAGGGGGATCGACTATCCCATTTGCCTTTGTAGATGATATAATAATGTTTTTCAAATCCTCAATAATGGTAAGTACTAAGGCACTAGATCTCTTGAATGGATATTGCCACATCTCAAGAGAAAAAAGTTAACTTCCACAAATCGGCCTTTCAAACTACAATAAATGTTGGGTCTAGTGTGAAAAGGCATATCCGAATAAATATTGGTGCAACTGATACAAATTGCTTTGACAAATAACTTCAATATTCAATTATCAACGGTAGAGTAAATAGGAGTGTATTTGAAGATGTGATAACAAAATCTAGCCAACAATTAACTAATGGAAGGCTTTTACACTTTCCCAAGAAGGTAAAACAACCTTAACCAAGACAAACCTTATTGGTAAACCAAACTTCATCATGCTCCCAACATGTATCCATACAGAACTAGATAAAATATACCGAACTTTCTTTCAGAACAAAGTGCCTAAATACCATTTCCTTATCAGTTGGGATAAAATTTATAAGCCTACGTACAGAGGTGGAGTAGGTATAAGGAAAGCATAGGACATGAGTAACGTTCTACTAATGAAACTATCGTGAAAAATTATGGTTGAACCCGATAATATATGGGTTAATTCGTAAACAAAAAAATCTTAAAAGTTCCTTAATTATGGAACTACAAAACTGCAAAAAATACCTCTTGGCAATGGAAGAAACTTATGAAGATTAGACCTGAATTTGAGTTAGGTTTTGGATGGAACGTTGATGATGACAATACAATTTTGTTCGAGATACATCATTGGGTATCGGATCAACCACTCATAAAATTACTTAAGAATAACATTGCTATTGATGAGGATGAAACACTTAGCAATTACATAATTGGAAATAAATGGGATACCCAAAAACTGAATTGCAAGCTATGAACTCCAGCTGGTAAGCAACACAACCGGAATTTTTCCAACACGACGACTCTTCTAAGGTATACAATAAATAATAAAGCACTAGCACAAATGGCTATTACGTGGTAAAATATTTGGTTCTTTAGAAACCAAAGCATCTTTAGTAACAAGAAACCACAAAGCATTAATATAGCGGTACAAACTCAAATAAATGATTGATCGACAAGAAGTGAACAAGAGGAAGAACAAAAGAAAATCAAACACACCTTAGAACAGTAGGAAAACTCCGAAGATCTAGTGGACTAAACCCAAAAATGAATTTATCAAACTAAATTTTGATGGTTCAAAACTTGGATCAGGAGAATCAACCTTCGGATTTATCCTTAGAGACCAACATGCATTGACAATTACCCTTGTCTATGGACAATATGAAAACATATCAGTCCTCTGTGATGAAACATGTGTACTACAACAAGGTCTAATCAAAGCATGTGATTTGAAAATTTACAAATTTGAAATTGAAAAGGATAACCTTACAACTATCAATTTCATTAAACAAATTTGGAAACCACCATGAAAATTGACCTTATTATCTCGGATATTTCTAACATCACATCTAATGTCTTCAGGGAAGTCGATGGTGTTACCGATTAGCTCGTAAAATTGGGACACAACTACCCGTAGGGCTGTGCAAAATCGGACCGGACTAGAAAACCGGACCGGACCGGAATTTACGGTCCGGTCCAAGTTTTATTGAAAATCAGGGTTACGGTCCGGTCCGGTTTTTGGACCGTATAAAAGCGTAACCCGGGTTGGACCGTAAACTACGAATTTCCGGTCCAGTTCGGTCTGATTCGGTCCATTCCGGTCCGGTTTTGGACCGGAAACCTCCCCAAAATTCACAGTTAATGTATAAACCGGTCCGATCCGGTCCGGTTTTTGGACCGTATAAAAGCGTAACCCGGGTTGGACCGTAAACTACGAATTTCCGGTCCAGTTCGGTCTGATTCGGTCCATTCCGGTCCGGTTTTGGACCGGAAACCTCCCCAAAATTCACAGTTAATGTATAAACCGGTCCGATCCAGTCCGGTCCGCAATATTCAAAATTGCACAATTTATGTACAAACCGGTCCAACCCGATCCGGTATATGGTCAAAGGTTTTCTCAATTTATGGTCCACCGGTCCGGTCCGGTCCGGTTTGGACCATATGCACAACCCTAACTACCCGAAGTTTTCGTTATCAACCACACTCCTCGGGTGAAAGATCTCATCCGAAAGAATGTCTTATCCCGGAGAGTCTGAAATACATGATTCAGTCTAATTTATTACCGTACAATATTAAAAAAAAAAAAACTAAACGAAGATGCGGTTAATCATATATAATGAAGATTAGCATATGATTTGTGAGATGCCTTGTTAATAACACGACAGTATATGATTCATAGGAAGTACCTTTTCCACAAAGAATCCAGAAAATATAATGACAAATGAATTGTTTCGAGTTCGAGGAGAAAAGGACATTCCACTTCTGTCGAATTTTAGATCTACTTGTTTACCATCTTATCATTTTTCTTTTGTTTAATTCATTATATTAATGCAACTGAAATGCTTCTGCTAAATAGTTGCAGTGTTTCTTGTCTTGCTTAATTGTTGTTAAGTGGAGAGATCCTTTTTAGTAAAAGTTACGATTTGACTTCCTACTTCATAATATTAGATCTCCCAAAATATTAGCTTAACAAATTAAAATTTATATCTATTACAAAGTTTGCATGGAAGGTGTCTCCACCACATCGACTGATCGAGATCGTGTTAAAAACCTAAAAGTGTCAAATGCAACAAGACGAATACGTATCGACTGTCTTTACAAATTTTTACGTTTGATCAGTTTGACATAAACAACTTGATGATCGTATGAAATTGTAAAATTCGCGTTGTCAAGCTAATTAGTGGAAAGACTCTTATCAAATCAACACATGTATGTTTTTTCGGCTACCCATCAAAATTAAAAAGTTCGTTGAAAAGAAAACCCCGAACAAGATTGTGTATATACTTGAAATCCAAGGGTTCTATAAAGCGAACCGTGAATATATTCAAAATTCATAGACAAATGAAAAAAGACAAACTTCGTTATAATAGAATTATAAATTATAAAATTGTAAGGCGATAATTAAGGATCGAGCGGTATTCCAAAGTATTTTACAAACTATTGAGATTAATTGTATTTATATTTTTGTTACAAAAATCACATATTTATTTTATATACTTGAAGTATTTATAACATGTTAAAGCAAGACTTGTTTCATATATATTATAGTTAATTTAATGCAATATAATTCATTTTAATAAGTAAATTATGGTCCAACCACGTCTCATGCACATCGACAGAAGCAGAGATAAGTTGACATAGGCTTAATTTAAAATTAAAATTGTAGTTTTTTGTGCTTCACCTAATTCTAACATTTTGTTGCTTGAATTCCTTCAAGGGAGAATCTAATTTTGACAAACAAATAACAAATTCATGATAAGCTCCCTTAGGTCAAACAACTATTTCTAAATAAATTAATTTTACGAGAATCATGCATGTCTCAGTTTGTGACAAAGAGAACTAGATCGAATTGTGTTGACTTGTTCATCTACAAAATTGTTTTTACTTAATTAGTTTGTTTTTATAATGAAACGCAATTTTATGCATGCGATAGTGACTGACTATGGATTTAAAGATTGAAGATAATCGGTACACGGGTTGTCGGTCATTAAAAAAGCATAATAAATGAAATAAATTTAAAAATTACAAAAGTACATCGTAGAAATACGGAAACACATATGTATCAAGGAAAAGAAAAATGTGTGAGTCACCAGAAATCACATAGAAAAACCTCCGTCGATAAAGAAAGTGTTAAGTAATCATAAATATTGTTTTCTCTATTGACTTGCTATTATTTATAACATAAACGTAAAGTACATATAACTTTAACGTAATTTCAATTCGATCTCTAATGCTCCCCGTTCAACAACTCCAAGCTTTAGTAGAAACATGAAGTTTTTTGTTTTTCTAATGCTCTTTGCTTGCATTGCCTTAACTTTAAGCGAAAATTGTTGTTAGCGAAATATGTAAAGAGAACTTGATGAATCAATCTCCTTTCTTTGCTCTTTTTTTTGTTGGCGAAAATAGCAAGCCGGTAGGTTCGGCCCTAGGGCGCAGGTTGACGTCATAGGGCGTTTGATATGAAGAGATGAAATGAGGAGTTGATGTAACTTATTCCCTTCACCAATACTCAGTTGGTCTAGTGGAATGTGGTGCTAGACTCCTTAAGTGGTTAGCCATATAAAATTGACATTTTAGGGTGCTAATAGATTTAGTGTGGCGATAACAACACACAAGTAGAGTCGGCTCTAGGGCGCCTGTAGGTTGGCATGATAGCCGCCGCCGGCACAACTAGAGTTTGTGTTTTAGGGTTGTTTAGACAAAAACGTGTATAAAGATCGTAGGCTCTGATACCATATAAAATTTAGTAATCGTAAAACTTAGTTTATATAATATAAACATATGGATAAAACAGTAAAATACATATAACTTTAACCTAAACTCTAATTTTATCTCTAACAAAAAGTGACAAGGAGAAAAGCCAAAAACTAAGTGTTGACGTCTTAAATTTGGACTCGAAGCAAAGACGTTGAGAGTCTAACAAAGGAGTTCACGGAAATAGGTGACGGTGTGAAATATGTCAATCGGTTCGAATTAAGTTTGAAACATCAGTTTGTAACGTTATTGAAGTTGTATAGCAAGTACAAGGTATGTATTTGTATTTGTTTCATGAGGTTACTGATTTTGAAATTGGGGTTTGCGACCAATATATTTATAACTTGAAGAAATATTTATTAAAAAAACAATTTTTACCATTATATATAAATTCTATCTAATTCCCATATTAATCTTCTTCTTTTTTTAATAAAAAAATTTTTTAAAAAAAGACGTAGAGATCAGACTAGTGAGAAATATATTGATAGAATTTTAGGGCTTATTTGGTTCCAATTTCGAAAACGGAAACAGAATGAAAATGAATTTAGTAAATATGTAAATTCTTATTCATGAAAATTTATAAAATCATTCATTGTGGTTTAATGCAAAATGCATCTGGTTTCTCACATTTTATTTCCCTATAGGATATCAAAAGTAATCAAACTATACTCCAATTAGTTTAAACCATAAGGAATGATTTCAAAAATTTTGATGAACAAAGATATACATATAGACTAGATTCGTTTTCATTCCATTTCCGATTCCGGAGGTAAATCAAAGGGGCCCTTAATCGGTATCGATAGGGATAGATCGGAGAGGTTAATCTATCTGATCCCCAATCCTCATAGATGATGATGGATAAGAATCACATCTAGTATTAAATGGGCTTGGCATGGGCCGAGGAAGCCCAATATGGACAATATGAATGGGCTAGCAAGAAGCCCAACACTAAATTCCTGGATAATAGACTAATAGCTACCATGCATAGAATTATTATACATATATGCTAAATTTTATTTCTTAATTATTTTATTAATTAACAAAATGTAAGTTATGTAACCAATATTTTTTGTGATTTAGTAATAATATAATATAATGAAAGAAATAATGTTCATTACGAGCCTTCTCACCAATTTCATGTCAATAAATAATAAAAAAATAAAAATAATAATAATGGTAACAATAACAAAATATATATATATATATATATATATATATATATATATATATATATAGATACTGACTCCCATGTAAACAACCCTTATAGTGTTCAATGAGAACGAATTATATTCGTTGGATCATTATAATGGATGGCTGAGATTAAGCAATAGTTTAATAAATAAAAAATTATAAAAAAAAATTTTAATCCTAATTTTGGAAGTGATAGCGCGTGTCAAACAATCTCTCCATAATTATCCTCAATTTTAAAATTTCCTTTAAATAAAACAATCAAATCTTTTTACGGTTATTTTTGTATCCCGCTTCTTCCTCCAAAGCAGAATCCCCTGTTTTGAACTGAAGGAGACCATTGGTGCCGCTATCTTCTTCCATTATTCGCCGCCGTCTGTGGAGCAGGAGTTTTTTTCCCCATCCATTCTACACTAGGTATTGTGTTCGCCTTTCCCCGCCGTCGCTCGAGATAATGTCCATTGTTGATGAACAATTTGTTTCGTTTCTACAAATTAGGGTTTTTTTGCGGTTAAAAGTAACGAAATCCCTAATTTTGTTGTAGTTATCTTCATCCTCCACTTCTTCTTCCGGTCTTCAACGCCATTGGAGTCGCCGGTGTTGTGTTCGTACTCGATTCCGCATTCGGTTCGGGGAGCGTCGGTATTCGGAGTTCTGCATCTTAATATCCTGTTCATTGTCCGTATTCGGTTCTAGAAGCGCCGGTATTCGGCGTTTTGCATCTTAATATCCTGTTCATTGTCGATTGCTACATAGATTAGGGCATTCTTTGACTAGCCGCAACCCATCCGTCACACGAGGTACTGTAATCGTTGTATTCCGCCTGCCTGCCCATATATGAGTGGTGTTAATGAGTAATGATTTTTATATTAGTTAGTCCATTGTCGTTGAATGTTGCCAACCGAATGTCTATTGATTTTTGTTGATGAGCTTGAAGTATTATTGTCGAATTTGGGTTGATAAGCCATTGTTGTTGAATGTTGTTCATGCCTTGTCGAATGCGAGTTATGCTTGAGCCATTATTCACTTGCCTGTTCATATCTGATTGGTGTTAATTAATGGCTATAGGTTTTTTTATTCGGTAGTCCATTGTTGATGAATGTTGCCAACTGAATGACTATTGATTTATGTTGATGAATTTGGGTTGATAGTCCAATTTTGTTGAATGTTCTCCCATGCCTTGTCGAATACGAGTTATGTTTCAGCCATTATACACTTGCCTGCTCATATATGATTGGTGTTGATGGTCATTATTTTTTATATTTGATACGAAACTTGATAAAATTGCTAAAAGATGAATTATATTCGTCATTGTTTGATTGTTCTTCATGCCTTGTCGAATGAGACATTGACTATGCTTATGAAATATTCGTGAATAAGATGAATTATATTCGCTATTGTTTGATTGTTGTGTTCAGAAAACAAGACGGTGTCAGACAAGAAACAACGGATTAGAAGTGGGAAAAGGAAGGCCGTTTCAATTCAAGAATCTTTTCACGAGTCAGATATTTATATACTTTGCTCCATTGGTCTGAGAACACAATGATGCCAAAAATACCGTGTATGGTTGCTAGAGGAGCGTTGGAGATTAACAACACTAAGGATGATGAATAGACCATCCAAGTAGTTATCTTGATATGTTGCTTAGAACAACTGTTTTGCTACACTTTGTCAAAACTATATTCTACCGTTTATTTCTCTATTTGGATATTTTGAACACTTATGTAGGGATTATTGTGTTTGACACTACTGTCTTTATTAATGTCAAAATACTATTTTACATTGTCAAAACTCTTTTTTTATATGTTGCTTTGAACAATTCTTTTGCTACATTGAGTAAAACACAACAGCCATTGGAAGAAGATCTTTATCTTGTATGCTAACACCGTTTACCATGCATAATATGATGGATTAGTAAGTGTACTAATCACCGAATAGGAACGATATAATTTCAGAATATACATGATATAGTTAATGGATGTTTCATGTATTAGATGTTGTATGTTAAGGAGCACAACCTTTTCACTTTTTACCGTATATGATGCTATATTTTATAGAATATACAAGGTATATTTACCGGATATAGAATATATTAGTGTGTTGTATGTTAATGAGCGTTGTACACTTGGGTAATTAAGTTTACGCTTATTTGATGTTTCAACGCTATAAAATGTAATCGTATTTCAAACAATATATCCCGAAATAATTTTTTATATTAACGTATATAGTTGAAGAAAATTGTACATTACTAGAACTAATATTTCTAATAATATTTTTATATTATCATTATCTTGATATTCTTAACTACCCTTATTAATTAATTGGAAGATTCTGTAAATTGTAATTGCCTAAAGTAGTGGAAGAAGATTTCATTTATAATTATTAAAAAATATCGAAATTGCCTTAAGTTGGAGAGTGTATTACACATTCCAATCAAGAGAGTGGTTTGTATTTTTTATAGAATATTTAGGTAAAATTTCAGTCTTTGGATTAATCAGATCAAGGGCTACTATTCGTTCTCATTGAACACTATAAGAGTTGTTTACATGGGAGTCAAACTCTTATATATATATATTAGTTCAAGTGAGGAGAGAGCTTGTAGATAGGAATTAGGAGAGCTGTAAGCCATTGGATGAATTTAAATCAAGGACTTTCACACGCTCATCATTAATGGCATTTTTGTAAATTAACTTAAAATATGAAAAAATACCCTTACGTTCAAAATAGTCATCGGTGTTCACACTTTTATATGTCATTGTTCATATTTTTATACATTGGTGTTCATAGTATTTTTATTCATCAAAGTGTCATGTCCATTTATTCTTTTGTATTCATTTTATAATGAATAGATGTTCATTTATAGTATATAACTACAAAAAAAAAAACTCATCATAAAATGTTAAAAGATGATCATAATATGTTATGTATGTGTTAAAGTTATGGATAAGTCATCAGTGTTCATACTTTTATACGTCATTGTACATGTTTTTATTCGTCAGTGTTCATACTTTTTATTTCATTATTCTTGTAAATAATATAAACTATTTTTCTATAAGGCATTTTACCGAACAGTTTGCGTGCACACTAAAAGGAGCATATAGATTATTCAATTGGAGCAATTAGACAAACTCAACATATGTGTTACATGTATTTTCTCAATCAAACTTATCAAACACAAAATGATTCAAACAAATTTGATTTCGAACACAAACATCAATCATAATGAAATATAAACGGCTGAATTGGCATTTAGGGCCTTTTACACTATAGAGTTAAAATTTAGGGTCCTACCAATTACAAATTGAGAAATAGGACTCCTACTTTACTAGACTAATTCATAAATAGGACAAAAAGTTGACAAAAGTGAGTGATGGCTGATGTGAGTGTTGATTGTGACACTTTTGATTGACATTTGGAGGGAATTTGGGGGCCAAAAAAACGCAGCCCTTTGCCCATAAAAAATCAGCTTACCCAAAAATCAGCTTACCCAAAAATCTGCTTACCCAACTGATGTCACAATCATACCCAAAAATAAATTTGTCAAAGTACATAAACATAATCGAAAACAATACATCCAATAAATCAAATATCAATATAAAATAATATCCATAAATTGGATAATATTTTATATTTATACCCAATTTAAACATCACTTAATACAAAATCCATACCCAATTTAAATTTGTTATACCCAAAAATTTCAAAACTTGATATTGTATACAAACATCAATATCAAATGACATTTGGTCATTACCCAAAAATTCGCTTGACATTTGATCATTATAACACATTTTGGGTAACCATAAAACATATCCACGATATCACTTTAAATATAACACATTTTGGGTAACTATAAAACATATCCAACATTTTAACACATTTTGGGTAAGTGTTTTTTAAGATATTGATATATTTGGGTAAGTGGTTTGTTCGTATGGTTGTCAATATAGTAGATCGAACATGGTAAGTGCATATCCTAATTTTGAGATCGGAATTTTGGGTAATCAAACATAAATCGTCATACAACACAAAAAAAAAAAATAACCCACGTAACATACCCAAAAAATAACAACCCAATTTCGTCATACAATATATAAAAAATAAATAACACACCTAACATATGAAAGATTAAGTGGGAGTCTCCCTCACTTTATTTAAAAAACCAAAAAGTATGAATAGTAAACATCCCATCAATATTAAAATGTTGTGTAGTACCATCATTTCAATTATGTCCTATTTCCCTAGGTGTAGGTCTAATTTTTATTGTTTTCTCTAGAGACCCATTTTACAAAAGCAATATATAAAGGGTCCCATTTCCCTAATTTATTCAATATAAACCTTAAGAATGAAAATCTAAACAGTGAGAGTAGAAATTTGAAGAAACATAACCTTAATCGTCTTGTATTCTCTTTTATTTCACAATTTTTTATGTAATCGATCTCTGAATATTATAAACACAATTTAAAAGAAAAGTATAATTTTCAAAAAAAAATGAATAGCATATTATAAACACCATAACTGTAAAAAAAATGAATACATACTTGTAAAACAAATGAACATCATATTTTATTAACATGATTTGAAAGAATAGCATAATTTTCAAAAAAAAAATTCGAAAAAATGTTTTAAAAAAATATAAAAATGAACAATTAATGTTAAAAAAAATGAACAATTAGTGTTGGAGAAAATGAACATTTATTGATAAAATATGAACAATGACTCTTTTAAAAATGAACACATCAATACTAATATACTAAAGTAGAGTTCTGACCTGCTGACGTGGCCGTTCTCAGAAATCAAAAATTTAAAATCCAGCTCCCTCTTTAAAGCTATAAAAAAAATTTTTCTTTGAATTATTATTTCATTAAATTAAATATAAAAACATCAATAAATCTGTAAATCCTAACTAAAAACTAAATATACAACTTTTTTTTTTTCCTGTACACACAAAATCTCGATTCTCACAAATCAAAGTCTTCAAGATAAGATTTGTATGCTGATATGAATTACTAATTTATTAAATTAAATATAAAAACAACTATAAATCCTAACTAAAAACTAAATATACAATTTTTTTTTATATACACACCAAATCTCGAATTTAAAAGCTCAAAATCATAAAAATAAGATTTGTACGATGAGATTACTCAATCATCTATCTATATATATATACCCTATTAAACTGCACGTATCTTCGTTTCTTCCTTCTACATGTATCTTCGTTTCTTCCTTCTTCCTAATAAACTGCAGGTATATTCTCTTCTTCCTTCCCCAACTATTAGGTTGGAATGCAGGTATATTCTCTTCTTCCTTCCCCAACTATTAGGTTGGAATGCTTCTGCTGTTCATAATCAGTAATATATATATTACTTTGCTCCTTCTAATGCGTATGATGTTCATCCTTATCAGGTTAACTGAAGCGGTACATTCCTGCAAGAATTGAAAAAACTCAATCTCTGTTCAGCCAGAACTTTAAGTCGCATCTTGTATCTCCAGGTTCTTATATTTTGTAATTTTGTTGTTTAGATTTCAATAGTACCGTCACTTTTCAATCAGTAGCAATCGAAATCAGTAGCCATCGAAATCACATGTGAAAAGTTTATGTTTTCATTCTTCCTCTTACGAGCCTTCTCTTTCTGGATTTGACCAAATGCGTACTTAAAAATCTATGTCACTGCTCTCATTTACCTTCTGCACTTTCCTTTCCGTACTTTCATATTCAATCTCAAGAGTAGAGCTTCCAAAAGATTCACTTTCATGTTTTAACACCACAAATTAGTTTTTTTGTTAAATTCAATTATATATTTCTTAAACCTTGAGAATCGAGATTTTGTGTGTAAAGGAAAAAAATAACTTTCAATTTATAGTTGTTTTTATATTTAATTTAATAAATTAGTAATTCATATCAGCATAATAAAAAAAAAATTCTGTTACCCAAACATAAGGTTTTAAAAGTTCCTGCTGTTTTTAAAAGTCTTCAAGATAAGATTTGTATGCTGATATGAATTACTAATTTATTAAATTAAATATAAAAATAACTATAAATCCTAACTAAAAATTAACTATACAATTTTTCGAAACAGCAGGGACTTTATTATAAGATTCAAAAAGATTTCGGAAGTTATTTTTTTTACTACAGATAACTCATGAATGAACTGGTTGGGTAACAGAATATTTAAAACCTTCTGTTTGGGACTTTGGGTAACTTTTAAAACCTGCTGTTTGGGTAACAGCAGGGACTTTACTAATTTAATAATCTGTTACATTGATTTCTTTTCATTTATTGTCATTTAAAATTTTATTTATCAGATTAAAAATCAGATTTTTTAAATTTTTTCAACAAACAGAAGGTTTTAAAAGTTCTTTTTATCGATTACAAATCAGATTTTCGGATTTAATAACAAATTATAAATTTTTTAAATTTTTTCGAAAATAATAAAAAAAAAATCTTAAAATATTCTGTTACCCAAAATTAAAAATATTTAGATTCTTTGTTTTTATTTGTTTTCATTTAAGATTTTCCTTCTTATAAATTAACTTTCAATTTGTATGTAGAATCTATTTTTAGATTTTTTTTGATCAAATTAACTTTCAAATAAGCGACAAAGTACTTCATGAATAAAAATCCATGGCACTGTTCCACATCAGAGCTACTGTTATCGCCATCGCCACCAGGAGAAGGACCGAGGAAGGTTCTAGGAAGACTATGATCGATGATGTTGAAGCTGGATGGAGAAATCGTTGGCGAATACAGAGAGATCGATAACTCCGGTGAAATTCTCATCCTCATCAGGGCTGATGTAACGCGAGATTTTTGAAATCGAGCTCTTTCAATTAAATCCATAAATCTTTTTTTCTTAAATTATCAAATTAAAATTTTTATAACAACCATTTGAAAATTTTTAAATGTTTCAATTTCAAATCTTTTGGTTCAGATCACGTTTTTACAAAAATTAAGTTTCATCCATTTGCAAATATAATTTGATAAATTATAAAAAAAAAAATTAAAATAAATTGGTATATATTTTGTTTGATTATAGCCAAAGTTAAAACATCCGAAAATTTTAAAATAACATCCATAAATTTCAAATTTAAATGCAACCTAAATTTAGGGCCAAAATTTTTAAAAAAAATATTTAGATTGAATCAAATTGTTTAGATCTCATCAAATTATTTTAATATATTTTTTTGGTATTTTTTTTATTTCCACCGAATGGATAATATCTACTCAGACGATAATTCTTCCCGAATAAGTTTCATATCTACTATTGATTTTTAAAATTTTTAATATATTTTAAAACCAATAAATTAAAGATATCTTGCCCTATAAGTTTCAAATTTGCACAATTTTGTGACATCTATAAATATTTTTTATTTATCTTCCATTTGAGATAGTTACCAATTCCTTATATTTTTTTAATTCTTTCTCTAATGTTGTTGCATCATTCTTTAATTCGTTCTATTAATTTTCTCTTGTCCTTAATCATGTTTCCTACTTGCTTCTAACTTTAATTCCCCTAGAACTTTGGAGAATACAACATATGGCTTGCAGCAAAGCATGGGGTGTTCCTACGCCATACGGTAGGAGAATGAATGAGAACACTACGGGAATACATAAATACAGACTCAGCATGTTTTGAGAACCTATATCCTATTGTGAACTCCGCAATACTTCCCTTGTGTGGAATTATAAGTATGCATGTACTTGAGTCATTATAACTGCCCTATATTTTGCAAAGTGTCTACCGATTTTTATACCCACTTCTTACATCTTTCCATTTACATACAATGAATTTGGCAGATTGCAAGCAAGGGATATGATGCAACATCTTTAAGCCGACCCAATTGCAAATGCGTTTGTAGATGTTGTTCAAGGTAGCCCATCTGTTAAAGTAAGGGCCTTTGGTGTCACAAAGGTAAATTTTGAGAAATTCTCATTCATATTATATATAACAATATTCTATGCAGTTAACTTTAGAAAAGGTTTCTCCAAACTTCACGCTTATGTACAACTGGTTTGAATGTGTTGGTATCTTGTATTCTTGATGACATTTTGCAAACGATTAGGATGAAGACCTCTACATATTCTTCGAGCCCAACTTGCCATCTCATGTAGGCTACCCGGTTCAGTTAGGGAGGATTTGTACGACGGTACGAGTGCTAGGTATACACTTGGATTGCTTGAAGTTGTCTATTTTTTGAGGGCATGTTCTCTGAAGTCGGAATCGGAATCGGCCCTTAGAGAATGAAGAGGGTTTAGTTATTAAGGTTTATGGTACAGAGGGTGCTATTTATGTTTAATTCAAGAAAAGTACGTGGGAGAAGCAGATGGAGTGATGGAAAAAATGATTAACTTATGTCTACCAAATTACTAAAAATATGGATATGCTTAGCTGTGGTTAGAAAAATCTTCCAGCTACCTTATTTTCGATCGGAATAGTACTTTGTACTTTCCGTTCAACTTATCCAACACTCCAGGGGTTCGAATGTCAAAGCCGGGCAATCTATTTACTTTACTAAAATAGACAATATCTAAAATATAAATGTTAAACTTTAAAATTTTTCAAAAAAAAAGAAAGAGATTTAAGAATAGTTGAACTTTTTCGTCGTAACAATCTTTATTTTCTTAAAAAATATATTATGTTATTTTAATCGCTTTAAGAATTGTTTAAGAATTGAGTATTAAGATTAAAAATATTAAATATTACTAAATTGTCATTTTTTAACATAATTTAAATTTAAATATATGTTTTTAACAGATGAGATCAATTTTATTTTAAATTTGGGTTTGTTAAGGTTAATAAAATTGTTCGATTGTTCAAAAATAATATAAATTTCTTTCTTTATTTATTTTTATTGATACTTTACTTTATCTTTTTTAAACATTACATAATTAGTTTTGTATAATTTTAAGTTAAACACTTAACTTAATCAATATCTTTTTCTATATAGGCGCTTGAAATCATGATCATTAACGTGTGGTTGTATATGCTGAGCAAAGTTATTTCTACAAGATCATTAACTAATCTAATTGTCTAATCAATTTATAGTTAGTTTATTTTAATTAAGTTTAAATATACAAAATTCACTCTAATTGTTTTTGGATTTAGGTTACTTCAAATATGTACTTTAACCGATTTTCAAAATTTTATATCAACAAAATTATCAAATAAATTAATAATTAGATTTAGGTTATTTCAAATCCATTTTATGTGTTTATATGGAAGGTTGAGTTACAACTTTATAATCCTGCCGAAATATGATATTTTAATTTTGTTAATCGAGTTGGTGAAATTTATTAATTGTGGGATTGATATTTTCTCTTTTGGCAACTAAGATGATCAATACCTAACAAAATTGTTTTCTTTACTTTCTTCGTTATAATTTTTATTTAATAGGATAATTTGATGAACCATGGTTGTTTTGTTTAATGATTATAAAAATCAAGTTAAAATGATAAAATATGTGTGTATCTTTGTTTTGGTGAAATTGGAAACTGGCTTTTGCTTGGTCTGACAATAAAAGCACGGATATATGAGAAGCTAAGAAGCCTCCCGGTGATTACTCGAGAGTCAACGGTGAGTGAGAGGGTGAAGTAAGATACACGGTGAGCAAACGAGACATTGATGAAGTTATGGAGAATGGTGAGAACAAATAAAGGGTGGTGAGGTAAAGGTTATGTACAAGCAGGGATATCGACAAGTAATTATTGTAGAAGGTGGAATTGTCGGAAAAGATTTTGCTTTGAAAGTCCATCGATGGTAGCTATGGTGGCAATGCATGCGGTGGTGTGCCGACTCTCGAATTTTCTTGGATAAAATGGCTAATTAAGCCTTTTACCGCTATTACTCTATTAAGAGTACCCATAACATAAATTCATTTTGTAAATTTAATCCAATTTTTGCACCCAGGGGAAATTATATATTTTGTAAAATTAAAGAGGCTACAAAACAAAAGCCTATAAAAAAGAGCCTATTTAACCCAATAATTTCAATTTTCTTTATGATTTAATTTATAATGGTTGTAACCACTAAATATATTTAATTATATAAATTAAATATTATATATATATATATATATATTATACATTCAATAATTATGGGATTTTTTTCCAAAATAATAACATAAAAAAATAAATACTAACATTAGGCTCGGAGGAAAACTAATTTCGAGAATAGGAAGGAATCAGGTCGGAACAAAATCGCAGTGCAGTATAAATTAATAACCCGCAATTCCAAACTGCGATTTCTATTTTTTTTTCTTTTTTAATAAAAGGATAACCCGCAGTTTTAAACTGCGAGTTATTCACAGTTGAAAAAATAAGAAATAAGACACAATTGTGAATCGATCCTACGACCTCCGGATTAAGTGCGAACTCCACTTCCACTGCGCTGATCAGAATTTGTTATTTAACATCAAAATTAAATATATGATAGTTAACAAAGGTATAATTCGTGAGTTTAAATGTCCGCTTCATCATTTTTCAATCTAATTAGTTTTAACTCTTATATTTTGTATATCTATATCCAAATAAAAATTTTATAATTTCATATATATTTTTTAAATTATATAAAATATTCAATAAAAGTTATAACTCTTATTTCTATAAATATTAAATGATATTTATAAGTCAATAAAGTAAAGATATAATTATGAAAAAAAATATAAATATTTATAAAAAAAAATAACACAAATATAATTTTAATTTCGAATTATAATATAACATTTAAAATAATTGTTAATTAATTAAAATTTTAACTTATCAAGATACTCAAATATAATAAAAATTATAATTATTTCTATAGATTTTACATTAAGTATCTTATTTGTTGATAAGTTTATAATAAAATTTTAATTATTGAAAAAAATTATTTTTAATGTTATATTATAATTTAAATTTAAATTATATTTATGTTATTTTTTTTTATAAATATTTATATTTTTTAACATAATTATTTCTTTACTTTATTGACTTATAAATATCATTTAATATATCTATAAAAATAAGAGTTATAATTTTTATTAAATATTTTATATAACTAAAAAAATATATGAAATTATAATTTTTATTTGGATAAACATAGACAAAATATAAGAGTTAAAACTAATTAGATTGAAAATATAATGAAGCAGACACGAATTATACTTTTGTTAACGATAATATATTTAATTTTGATATTATTTCACAAAATCAGATTGGTGCAGCGGAAGTGGAGTTCTCACTTGATCCGGAGGTCGCAGGATCCAATCCTCACCAACTGTGCCTTATTTGCCTATTTTCTCAACTGGGTTTTTTAACTGGGAATAACTGCGGTTTTGTTCCGACCCTGATTACTTCCTATTCTCGTAATTAGTTTTTCTCCGAGCCTAATGTGAGTATTTATTTTCTCTTTGTTATTATTTTGGAAAAAAAATCCATAATTATGATAATAAATATTTTTTTAAATACCCGTGCAAGGCACGGGTCCTAAACTAGTACTTATAAAAATATGAACATCAATTTTTATTTACAAAAAGAAAATCTGGAAGAAAAAAAAATGGTGGCATGCCACATGTCACCACCCCATCTCTCCTCATTCCTATCTGTAAGGGTTATCCTCACTGAAACCGGACTCCATATATATATATATATATAGGAAAAATTACCCAAAATAATATCAACTATCAACATTGAACCGAAAATGATACGAACTTTGAAAATTACTAGGAGCGATACAAACTATCAATGTATTTACTAATAATAATACGTCATACTTTTCCGGCAAAAACTCTAGCTCCGACGATGACGTGGCAGCCGGAATGTTACATGTAATCACATAAATGGATTAAATGTGTGATGTGGATTTTATTTTAAAAAAAAATCAATTTAATAATATTTAAAATATTAAAAAATAAAAAATGTAATATTTTTAAAATTTTAAATAAATTTTTTTTTAAAAAAATTTGTACAAATTTTTTCAAAAAAATATTTTTTCTAAAAAGATTTTTTTAATAAATTTTGAAACATTTTTTTAAACAAGTTTATAAAAAAATATAAATATATTTTTTTTAAATAAAATTTGTTTTAAAAAAAATTCGAATATTTTTTTTAAGAAAAAAAAAATTAAAAAAAATTAGGGAAAAAAAATTCATTAGGGATTAGGTTACAAGGGTAAGAAAAAATCGAATGTTTTTATTTAAAAAGTATTTTTTTTAGAATTAAAACTTTTATTTTATACAATAATCCAAAAATAAATTTGATTAAAAAAATTTTCTTAAAAATATTATATTTTTATATTTTTTGGAAAACAAATATTATTACATCTTTTTACATATCTATTTTTAAAAAAAAATCAAACTTTATTGTAAAAAAGTTATTTTTTTAAAATAAATATTTGTACAATTTTTTAAAAAAGTATTATTTAAAATTTTAATCTTTTTTAAATATTATAAAATTTTTTTTACACGTCACACATTTAACTCATTCATTTAATGACATGTAACATTCCGGCTGCCACGTCATCGCTGGAGTTAGGGTTTTTGCCGGAAAATATATGACGTATTATTTTTGGTAAATACATTGATAGTTTGTATCGCTCCTAGTAATTTTCAAAGTTCGTATTATTTTCGGTTCAATGTTGATAGTTGGTATTATTTTGGGTTATTTTTCCATATATATATATAAAAGAAACAAGTTAAGTTTAAAATAATGAACAAACACACAAAATCTACAGTAAGCACACATGAAATAGGATACATATTTTAATTATGCATAAACAGATTTATTTTTGGTCTGTATAAGTCAATAATACTATCAATTATATATGACTAACCTAGTAAAACTTGATGGTTAATTATTATAATTATAATTTAGAGGACGTAAGTTGTTTGAAAGGGCATTTAAAGGATTTGTGATTGTGGAGATAATATTAAAGAAAAAGAAGAAAGGGCATGCCATATTTGCCTATTTGATCCTTGGCGTATACAATGGGCCTTTACACCTCTTTCATTATGCAATCCACTTCACAACTACTCTAATATGCTCAATTACATAATCCAATATCCTACTGTGTTTAACATGTATTTATGTCAATATTAATTTATTAAATTTATATTGTGAGCAATATTAAGATGACGTCAGAAAGTCTCATCTCGATTATTAATTAAATATATTCATAAGTAGATTTTTATTAATTTTAAAGAGATGACGTGATTGAAATTTATTTGTCGATTAGTTGTTAATTTACAATTTTCTTTTTTAAAAAGTCTTTTATATATATAGTCCAAGTTTGAAACCTTTTTTTTTAACATTAAGTATTTAAAAAGAATAATAATATTAATTCAACCAAAATATTCCACTCATATATATGGTTTAGAAATGCTACGACCTAATAGTCTATATTATATTAGTTTAATATTTTGTGTTACAATCGAATGTAATTAAGAGAGGTCAACCTAGGAGAACGATAAATTTTCGAAATATTGGAAAAATAAAATATTTATATATCCAAAATATAATAAATCCTTCGTTTAGACGTGGAGAATTGTAGGAGTAATGTAGGATAGATTTGGTTAAATAATGACAATATGTTAAATATATACGTAAGCTTATATTCTAATAATAATTACTATATGATATGATATGAATATATATTATGTTTTATGATATTTTCTGCACTGGTTTGGTCCCTTGCTGATGTAGCATCCACACATAACACACTCGATCTACTGCCCCTTCAAACACAAAAAAAAAGTCTATTTATTATCATATGTTTTAATCAATTATGGCCATATTTATGAATATTATCTAATCTTTGTTTGGTTAAATGTGTTTTTAGAAACACTATAACCTAATTAAATAATTGTGATCAAAGCATCATTAATATAGTTACTGGAGGCTTTTGAATAGTGACTTTATATTACAATGTAGTTAAAAATACAAATGTGACACCTAAGTGTAAAAGTTTTAGTTATCACGAACGATGTTTTAAAAGTCCAACACATAAGTTCAACCAATTGAATAATAGGTGAATTGATTGTAGGTGATTGTTCTCACCAGTCTTATAAAATTGGTTTAGTAGTTATTCATAAACCGTTGTGTATAATTTTTTCAACCTTGATGTGCAATATTTTCTCAGATAATTTTTGTCTACTTTATTTATAGTATTTTTATTCTAGTTTGATGGAATACTTCTCTTATTATCAATTGGTTTTAGAATGAAACATGTAGGGCTTTGGACTTAGGTTCAATGCGCATATAGGCCCAGATATACGATAGACTCCCACGTCATATTAGACCCGTCAAAGTTTCACTTTTGTTATTTGATTTGTTTGTGATACAAGTTGTGTTCTAGAATATGAGAACAAATTATTTAACAAACATAATAGAAAATGATGGATAAATTTGTAACAAAACTCTAAAAAATATTTGGCAATTAACATCTAAATATTAGACAACGTCAAATAATAAAAGTTCAAAGAGATAACAAATAATTAAAATGGCCGAGTTCTACATGGTTGGTATCGGGGCATCTTTGCTCCCCTCAATCCTACGCTACTACCCGATCAGTAAAACCCAATCAGATCCAAAGACGACGTCAACCCCCGAATTCCTAAGCAAGAGGGTCAAATTTTCCTTGATCCTTGACTAATTAACTATAATGAGTAAATGTGGATACATCGATAATAAAAGAGATAACGAGTCTAGTATATAAGATTAATGAGTTACTTCTCTTACTTTCAATTGATTTAGATGAACCTTACTCGGGCGTGCAATTAGCCCTGCATCATAACTAACTCATCGTAATTTTTTATGGTATCGAATTAAACCACATTGAGCTTATGTGTTGGATTTGGACCCAACATATATACGTTCAAACGTGTGATGATGGACCCACACGTTATAATTTGACCCATCGAAATCTTTCTATAACATACTATATACATAGATTACTTTATTCATCAAGTTCTTATGTCTTGTTCACCTGATGCTATTGTAATACAATATATATTGTTTTGAAAATGCATCAATTATGAAGGGTTGCTTGTTCGGAATAGGTTCAATTATAGAGCCAACATACGTAATTAAACTTGAATACAATATCATTTTTTAAAATTAAATAAATTTTTTTTTCCAATCTGATAAGTTATGGATTATCTTACCAATTTTTATTATTAAAATATTTATTCAGGAAATTCTTTCTTAGAATTGTCGCGGTTCAACTATTAGATAATGATGAATAAATAAAACTTATTTAATTCATAAATAAAAATTTATTAATTAATTTCTTACCAATATCGAAGAATTAAAGGCTGTAGACCCCACAGCTCATTGATGAGCAAGTAGAGTGTAGTACAACAGGTGAAAGTGACACATATCAATATATCATATATGTTCCCCTTCTTTTCATCTTCCTCGTTACTCAACAAATTAAATACTTTCTACTAACAATTATTCTTTTTTAATACAAGGGTAGGAAAATGGGATTAGTTTCTAGAAATCTTCTGTTTTAAGGCATCATTTCGAATGAGGTATTTAAATTCTTGTAGAAAGAGCTCGTCATTTGCGTCCGAGGAGTGTGCAAGTCGCGCGAGTCTTTTTACATTAACGTTGATTTCCCTAAAAATATAGTGCACACTAAAGTTGCTGAAGCCCGAGATTATAAAGGAGATATCCGAGATAATCATGGCCGTCTCCCAGTATGGTTTCCATCCTTATGTGATCGAGTTGATGAGTATAAGATTGTCTCCTTCGATCTCAATAAAATTAAAACTAAACTTATGGTCTTTTGAAAACCCCTCAAAGAGAGAAAACTTTTGTTTTTAGAACAAAATTTGCCAGGCATCTTCTTTGACAGCAGCAGAAGAAATACAAGATTATTCCGGATAAGATAGCCAAAAGCATTGATTAGGCGAGTTTTTCGAAGCTTCAAGTACTAATACCTATAAATTCAACTTGTATTCACATATTTCATATATAATAAGAATAAATCCATATAATTTTTGTGATAATATAAAAGTTTTTAAAATATATCAATAAATATCTTTTAAATTTTAAGATAAAGTAAATGTATATATAAATTGTCATTTCAAATTAAAACTTAAATAATTTAAAAAAAACATTATATTAAAATTTAAATTTGAACAAAGCAGACAAATGGACATACAAAAATCAAAAAACAGATACGAGCATAGTGTTATTTGAACCCTCATATCACAAAAATGGACCACCCTTTCATCCTTCAATGTATGTCATATGTGGCCTGCAATTAATACAACCAACTAAAAATAATAATAAAAAATATATAATATGGTTTCCTGCATGTCAAAAGTCGGTTAATGTGGTTCACACACATATCCATCGTTATAATGAATTGAAATGATAGAATTAAGGTACAAAAGTTGCATGGTAACGTAGAAGTATATATAACCGTTTGAATTTAGGTAAAGCTAAGGTGTTACGTACATATATAAGTATATAAAAATGTGTTTTTGTGGTAAGTGATGATAATTAAAAATGAGTTTAGTGGCTCCACGATGTGATTAAGAGGTATTATAGCTACGTTGAACGTGGGGTTCACTTGTTAATGCGGCGAGACGTTGTCATTATCATTTGGTTTCAACGTTTTATGACACTTATGGAGAAAATATAGTATAGTGAGTTGGATTGGATAACAAAATAGAATATATGATTTCTTGTGGTTAATTATAATTTGACCCTGTATCGTAATTATCAGATCTGGTTCATTATATTGACGGATTGTTTACCCTTATAAATTTGTGTTGGAAAGGACGTGGATACAGTCTGGTCTGAATATTTAATTTGGAACGGCATGTATTTAACCCATAAATAGATGTTTTTAAAAATGAACATGGTCCGGACTGTTCGGGTTCACCGTGGTGCGGTTCATAGACCGTTTCATATAAGTAATGAAAATAATTTGGTCCAGACTGTTTGCACAACCCTAATCGTTGAGGAGTGTACGAAAGCTTATGAAGATTATGGGGAGAAACATTATGTAATGAATGTACGAGAGTCCAAGTTTATTAGAGATAATGTTAGCTTATGAAACCAAATATTATTATCATTTTATAAGCTATACGGAGAAAACTATCGGAGCTATAATAACTTTTTTTTATAAAGTAAAGTGGTTTGATGCACTAGATGACACACCGGCTAATGGAACGAAATGTCGATCAAATCGGTAGACGGATGATCCGTCATAAGGGAACCGGAACATGCAAACATCAAAAGAGAATTTCGATCACTACGAGCCAATCTAGAAGAAACACCAACGGAAGCGCCAAACAAGCAAAACAAGGAGAAAAACAGCGGGAACAAGATTGTGGAAGAAGAACAGAGTACGGCCCCAGGGGCTAGGTGTAAACCTTAGATCTAAACTCTTCTTTTCGGCCTTCAGATTTCGATCACTTATCCTTTACTTCTCACGAGCAAATTCAACCACTTTTTCCATGCGGAACTCTCAACATCACGACGCAACTCATACAATCAAATCATATAACGTGAAACAAAAAACTCTATTGTATTCAGATACAACAATAATTGTTGAGCCTTTATTTTATTGAAGGATGGTGTTGTGATGGTCGGAGGAAATTTTTTTGTTAAGGTTTGAAGAAAGGATGTTTCGCTAAGTTAAAGAGTTTTTGGACTCTCAGTCACGAACGCGTGTGATTTCATATTATCTTATTGATAAAGTTTATAAATGCAAATACAAATTGTCTTAGAGTGTGCTCGGTTAACCGAAGGGAGCTCAGTGGGTAAGTAGAGCAAGGAGAGTCCGTGATACTCGACCAAGTGTTTGATTTATCTGTAAAGTGTGGTTCATATTTAAATAAGGATTAATGATAATTAAGTAATTAAAAAAGTATAAAATTAGTAAATTAGTGGAAGGTGACGAAATGAAGGTTGGTGGGGGCACGAGACGACATTTTGAGCCCCAAAGATGGAGGAAGAAGAGGATGTGGATAACCATAATCATATATTCCAACTATCATTATTTTATTACGACCAAAATTATGACCCAATATTCATTAAAAAAAAATTTTTTAAAAAGAAGTGGGGTTATCCATTTATGATAATTAAATATTTTTAATTTTTTTTAACTACGCTTCATTTATAATGTGACGTTTTTATTTGTTAGAAAAAATGAAATAAGTATTTTTCAAGCATTGAGGACCGGGTATTAATTTCTATAAAATTAAAAGATGACGTGTTATATTAAAATTATTGTATTGACTATGATTAGTTATGTGTGTTAGTGATACAGATAATGTGTTATTATTATTATTATTATTATTATTATTATTATTATTATTATTATTATTATTATTATTATTATTATTATCCCATCCTAAATATATAATACCACCATACTTGATAAAGTTTGAATAATACAAAGTAAAAAACGTTAACTTTTACGATTCCATCTTTTCAGTTTTTACCAGTAGTTAGTTTTTATGGTTTATTATATTTGGATACCTTTTATGAATATTTAATGTATTAAATAACCTTTTCTAGAGTTCTTTTTTAATGAATTTACAATTTATTAAAATGGTAGTCAAGACTTATAGAATAGAATGAGATGCATGTTAAAATCAGAATGACAATTTTACCTATACTCGACGAATATCTGATCTGGTGAAAATGAATGAAAATATGTTAAGAAAAAAGCGGACGAATATCAATGAGATGTGAAGCAAGTGGTGGTAGATCATGTAAAACATTTCATTCCTCCATCATCCACACATTCATTCGACTCGTATTCACTCAGATAAAATGATAGATTTATAATATATGTCATATTGTAATATTTATTGCATCCGTGGAATACGATCAAGAGTATCATCAAATGGGCGGTTTGGGATTATAGATCGAAAGTCGGTGAAGACCATACATTTATCACCCGATTTATTACGATACCTTGTCATAAGGACAAGGTTGTAAGATGTATTCTAAAGTAGTTGAAAAGGAGTCAAGTTGTGTTGATAAGATAAGAGAAAATGGTACGTTGAATTGTAAAAGAAGGCTCAAATTGGTACCTAATAAATGTGGGCCATTTCTACGCCCTTCAAATCCAATCAAAGGCCTCTTTCTCCACTTCATTTGGATTCCCTAAATTATTATTATTTTTAGGGTTTTGTGGTTGCCTTTTCAAACCTAGAATCGAGCATGCTTATATACATCATCCAATTTATCCTTTTTTTTTTTTTAATTTTGTTTTTTCATACATATATACAAATCTAAAGCTTTCGAATTGTATATACCGCAATTTGAACTTATTTATTTTTAATAAAATGGTGTGTTTATACGGAAAATTCATATAAAGATATACAGCGAAAGAGTTATTACAAGATCATAATCGTTCATGTTTTAAATGTTATAATTTATGATGAGACTTTAGTGATAAGACTTTAGAGAATCAACAATTTTACGGTCCGTTTGGTTACAATTTTAGAAAATGACTGAAAATGAATCTAGTTTGTTAAACTAATTTTTATGGTTATTTATTTTTTAAAAAATAGTATTGTGAATCAAAATAATCTTAGCTATTTGAATAACACATGAATTAATGACAAGAGTTTATATGTGACTCTTGAATCTATAAAAGAAAACAAACACGTCCCTAATAAGTGAGTCTGAGTTGGAATGTCATGATCAAAATTAAGGAGGTTTGGCTTTCTAGACTCCCGGGAGTTTGGGGGTGTTGTTTGGATGGCTCTTAGGGAATATGAAGAGCCGTCTCTTTGCAATGTCACTAATAATATTAAGCTTCTAAATGAAATCTGGAAAATAAATAATAATGTCGGGGCATATGACGTAATATTATCTGAAATTAAAATTTGTTGGCCGAAAGGTGGGACGATGATGATGCACCAATACGAAATGTGTATGCTTACGTTACATCGGAAGGACCGGTTTCTTTGTAATTCATAACCTGTCAACTATGGTATAATTAGTGCTACCAATATTTGTTCATCTTATAAGTGCCCATACTTCTTTTACTTTTTATCAAAACAAAAAGGTTAGCCTTGTCCAAACTACGTTATGTTATTCGGTACATGTAACTTATAGAATTTACGGGATCTATTAGAGTAAATATTATGAAAAATTATATATTTTTTTTGAAACAATTTGATTTACTAGGCTTTTTCTAGTTTTTTGTATAATAAATATACCCCTTGAGAGAAGAGTATGTAAAGTTTGAAATAAATACAAAAGATTGGGGTATATTTACTTAATTCAAACATTAAAAAGTCTAGTTACTACTCTAATGTCTCAAAAAGGCCTAGTTACCAAAATTACCCTTTTTTTTTAACCTTTTACTAATAGATTATAAGAATTATGGAAAATTTTTGAGATTATAATACTAAATTCATGGATGTTTATATAATTAGCTATATTTCTATTTAGGCTTAGATTAGACAAATATGAAATGGGTTATTTTTAATAATAGTGGTTTTGTTTCAAAACTTAATTTGAATTTATTAGAGTTAATATTAAAATTATTGAGTTGTAGATTATTAGGTAACTGAAACATGTAGTTGATTAAACAATTGATAAATTTAATGAGTATTTGAAAAAAAAAATTTATTGTAACTAATATCAAACGTATAAATTATTAATTATTTAATATTAGTGTGTAGCTTTATATTTGTAACAAACGTTGTCTTGCATTTTATTTATAAAGGTAATAAGCATGATAGTTATTTTTTTTTAATCTATATCAATGACCTAACTAGATTAAGTAGATTACTAATTTACTTGTATTATATGTATATATTTTACTAAAATAGACGATATAATACTTACGTAGCGATTTTAAATTTTTTTCTCAAAATAATTTCTTTACTAAATAACTAATTTATTAAATAACTAATTATATCAAGAAGTATTTTTTTGTATACTAAAACTAGATTTTGAAATTATGTATGCCATTATCCTTGAATCGAAATATACACCAATTATTTTGGTCGAATTTTTGTAGATTTTTATTTTCGGAAAAAAGGAATTATCTACTATTTTGGTCAGAGGAAGCCTATAGTTATATTCAAACTTCAAATTGTACTAGTAACGTATACAATGGAATTATTTATTATTTTGGTCATAAAAGCCTACAATTTATTCAAACTTTATAAAAATATCATATTTTAAGCCACATAAATGTATGGAAATAATGATAAACAAAAGATAGTTATAGGTCAAGAAATGCGGCCACTATGATTCGATCTCATCGCTTCAATGCAGATCGACTTGTAGACAATACACATTTTTCAACCTTAAATTACAATAACTAAAAAAAAATGATTAATATTTAAAAAACTATATAATATTATAATTAGAGTAATGAGTATATTCCGTGTTACGGAATATCAACTAACGAAGTGGTTGGTCCATACTTATTTTTTGGATAAAGATATAACATTTTATTATATTAAAATATATTTTAATAATTTAATGAGATTTGTATAAATAACTACAACATTATTCACGCAAAAGAAATGCACGTAAGTACGGACATATAAATTAAAATGTGATTTATTAACAAATGATCACGTAATTACAGTGATCCATCACAAAATCAACGGTTACCCACCAACAAAACTTTCATTTTTCCTTTTCCACAATTAATTAAACATTTTTAAAGGGGAACAAGGAATCTGTACCTGGTGAATTTCCAAAATTATCACCGATATCCGACCCGATAGATCCGAATAACCCGATAAAATCCCCCTCTCCTAATCAAACTAACCGTCTTCACTACCATTAACAAAGGAGAGGGAACCAAAATTAAAAAGAAAAAAGATTGAGTCTTTAGACGAACAAGTTCAACAGCTGAGGCTCCGGTTCCGGTAACGGCCGTGCAAAGCAAAGTCCGGCGCCGGTTGATCCACTTTCAAAGCTAATCGTCGTCGTTCCTGACTCTTCCGAAGGAGTCGTGGCCCGCCGCATCACCGGAGTCACTACTGGAAATTCTGGCTTAGTAAGGCGCAGATCCAAGTGAATCGAAGACCGATGATCCGGGTTCCGACGATTCGAAGGAGAATCTGAGCAGGAATTCGGATCCTCATCGGAATTCGGTATTGAATGTCCAATTCCGTTAAGAAACTCCGGTACAGGCCGAAGAATACCGCCTCGAAGAACAGTCTCCACAGCAACTTGACAAACTCGCCAATTCCCCGTCCATAAAAGTCCAACGGCACCGCTCACCGGATTTACAGTCCGTCCACAGGCTTCGTACAACAGAGATTGAAACAAAGCTGTTGAAAAACAGATCATTTGTTAAAACGCTTCAGATTTTAAAACCCGGAAGGAAATCGATTAATGTCGGTTTGTTAATTACCAGGACGTTGAGTATCAGGAACGTTGGAAATGAAATTCATGAGTCCAGCTCGGCCGAAGAACTTGGCAACGAAGACGGTGGCGTGGCCTTGAGCTTCAGGTGACTGAATCCATTGAAGACATGGACGAAGAACGCAGGTATCGCTGCATCCTTTTCGAAGAACTCGACATCCATTGCAACTCATCTTCTTGGATATTCAGTTAGAGGAAAGAAATTGAAAGGAAAGGTAAGTAAGGTGGCAATGGAGAAGGAAAGGGTAATTTATAGATTGCAACCAGAGGAGGGCATCGGGTTGAAATTTAACCATGGTTGGGGGTATTTTAGTAATTGGATATGTAGGGAGAAAAGAAAGGTCAGATTCCAAGGGAGTTGGGTAAAGCGGCAGCGAGTTTCCGCGCGTGTCAATAGTCTCCCCACTAAAATAAAACATAAAATAAATGACGTCGGCTTTTTTAAAAAGGGAAAATATTAATATTTTTTTAGGAAAGACTTTATATTTAGATTTAATATTATAATCCGTATTAATGGTATTAAAAATACATATATTTAGTACTTTCTGAAATTTTGAAGAGATGAATGCATGTACAAACCCCCTAATAAAACAAGATTCAACGAAAGCATGCAACATCCATGAACAAAAATGGTCAAACAATCAAAAGTTAAGTTGTCTTAATTATTGAATTTATACGTGTCGAGCTTATCCATGTTGAAGAGAGACAGTAATTTT
Source organism: Fagopyrum homotropicum (assembly GCA_033239125.1). Taxonomy (NCBI): domain Eukaryota; kingdom Viridiplantae; phylum Streptophyta; class Magnoliopsida; order Caryophyllales; family Polygonaceae; genus Fagopyrum; species Fagopyrum homotropicum. The sequence goes on from BSWB01000005.1 coordinate 142,575,997, forward strand.
ATATTTTTATTTTGAGATAGCAAAGCTGAAAGTCTTCTCGATGGGCTTCTGTGTTCGAACTTTAAGTTGAAATGAAAGTTTACTTGTAGTTACAGTTTACAATAGTTGGAATATTAGTTGATTATATTGGTTTAGTGTTCATTTTAGTAATAAGTTTTAAAATGGTTAATTTATAATGATAAAGTTTATTGGATAGATGATAAGGGTAAAGGTATTGAATAGTATTTTTATAATTTAACAAATTAAAGACTTATTTTTCCAACAAAATCTTGTTCAATTAGCTAGCAATAGATCGAGGTAAAGTTGGACCGGTCCAATCGCGTAGATAAACGGTGGATATGAACAACACCCTCATCTCTGAGTGAGTCGGAAAGCAAGGGTCAGTCCTATCCGGGCCAGAGAGTCAGCATGACCACTTTGTTGTTCGTAATTATATTTACTAAGTTTTACAAAAATAAACTAAATTTGCGACCTTCCGGTCTAACTAGAACTGGCATGATCCGCATGGACAAAACCTTAGGTCAAAATTGATCCAACCAAAAAAAGTGATTTAAAAGGTCCGATTCGAATCCGGGTTTATCAAGGCCTAGATGGCGATTTACGTCTATATTATCCTTACAATAACTGGTGGGTTATTAATTAGTCACGAGTTGCTACAAAATATCAAAACTATATAGTAAACAAAGATGTAATAAATTTTATGATTTACTTAAAATGCGTGAAATAAGTATTATATAAAACCGAGGGATTATAATCTTTACTAGTCAAATAGATAAAGACAAACAATGTTAAACTAACCTTATAAATTATTTGATCATATTTAATACCATAATGTTATCCATAATCATGTACTCTATGAAAAATGTAGCTAACTAGCTATGTGATTTAAGTTATAAATATGTACCATTTTTATTAGTATAAATCGATTAGTTGGATTGTCTCCCTTTGTATCTGCAACTCGAGTCAAGTAGGTTTCCGGATAAACTCGGGTTTGAACCTACTAAATAAGAAATTTATGACATCTTTATATCGAATTTGGTCAAATTGAGATCTCAAACCTCGTGGCTTCCTGAGTGGTAAAATTTAATTAAATTGTAAAATGGATCTTGTACATACAAACATAACCTTCAAACACAATACATAAGTTGAAAGAAGTTTCGCCTAAATCTAAAGACTTCATATACTAATCTCGAAATTAGAATGAGTCTTTCGATATTGAAAGAGGGTTTTTTCAATAAAAATGGGTTTGGTGGGAAAGCTCCCAGGTTGAAGAAGAGTCAAATATCTACTCCACGTGTTGCTAATGTTATCTTACCTGCATGTTAAGAAAAAACTCTCTTTGTTAAAAAACAACGCACCTCACACACCCATCTTTAACCCTAAAATATTACGACTGTTACCGGAATCCCTAAATCGTTCCTTCATCCGGCCAATCCTATCTCGTTATCAAGCAAAAGCGACGATTCCACTCCTCGAAGCCTAGTTGATCAACTCTCTGTCAAGGTCATGCCGGACTCACTCTCCACTGGCTGCTCAAACAAGCACAACAATCATGAAGTTTATTTGGGGCGAAAAGAAGTCCGTGAAAAAATCAAAAGTATCGACTGCTTTCCAAATCTAGTGAGACAGGGATGGAAAGGAGAAGAAAGGAGAGAGATAAAGAAGGGACGATTTGGGAAGGAATTTAGTACAAAAGTAGTTGATTATATGTTGTTAATAACCGGCCCTTGAGAACTCTAAGATATGCTATGAGAAGGTTGTCTGATTTTCTTGATCTTGAACATCCTTTGTTGAGCCATAAACCTAGGTATAACCTTTCTGAATCTGATCCGGCTGCAACTAAAGATGATGGAAAAAGACTGGTGGAGGCAAATATGGATAAAATACGGAGACCTGTGATGAACAATGTTGCACAATTATGCAAATTTTTGAATTTCGGCTATACCAGGAATGTCCTCTTTCTTCCTCTAACTTGCTTTTGCTCTTTGTGGTTTGGTATATATTATTCGTAATCTCTGATGATTTCTGCAATGCAATTGATTTTGTTGATCTGCCTAAAGCCCTGCTAGAAGTATATCTTCATTATAATCTGAATAGCTACCAATTTGTTCATACAAATGTATCTACTGTATTATTTATGAACCGTTTGGAAACCACTAGTTTATTAGAGTTAAAATTGAATTTGATGTAAAAATTTATTGAAAGAAGTTGGTTAAATAGGATTTTTTTTCTATTTCCCCTTCAACTTTTACCACTTTCATTAAATTGAAGTTGAAGGTAAGAAGTTTTGATTAGGGGTACATTCACAAAACATATTTATAGCACGAGGCTAATTACTATAGAGAAGTCTCAAAAAAATTTACTTAGCTAATTTGACCAAGTTTATTGGTAATTGGAACCGAAGTTGATGAGTACATGATATAAGTAGTGGATGAACAATTTCTTTTTTTTATATATTTTTTATAGTCATATGACGGAGCCTTGAGAGAACGAAGTTTATTAAAACCGGTGTGAGGGTAAAATTAGAGGAATAAAATTAAGTTTTTTTTATATTTAAATTTCAGATCTTTGTAAGTGTACAAAACCCTCTTTTCTGCCATCAGTAGGGAAGATGAATACACAGATTGTAAAATCCAACTGTAATTCAATGGCCAACTAAGCCAAGTGAAAGGAGTGAAGTGAAAAAGAATCTGCTGCTGGTCTTCTTAGAACTCACAGAGGGAATTGGTTACCGGGTTATGGTTTTAATTCGGGCCTATATATGTATTGTGCCCATGGCTGAGTTAGGGGACATTTTATACGGGTTGCACCCCCTTGGGAGGGAGGATACCGTAATGTTATCTTATTGTATTGCTTGAGATTGGGTTGTCCAATTCCGGTATGCCTATCGCCAGTGGCGGCCGCAGGAATTTCAAAGGGTGGGGCGAAATTTTATTTTCGTTAAATATATATATGAAAATAAAATAGCGATAAAACAAAGTCAATATGTCATCTACTTACAATAAACAAAAATTTAAAAAAAATTAAAAAAATATTACACTTAAAGGCGCCGTCTTGGACCGCGCCTATAAATTTTTTTTTTTTAAAAAAATAGCTGCCCTATAGGTGCGTCTATAACCGCGCCTCTTTAGTTTTTTTTCTTTCAAAAACGTTACACTATAGCCGCAGTATAGGACCGCACCTCTATTTGTGTTTTTATTATCTTTATTTCGGATATTAAAACATTATCCTCGACAACGCGTTTTACAAATAATAGTGCGGTTTAAGACCGCGTTTCTACTTCAAACAACAAATCTCGTGCATTTAGGTGAATTATGAATTATTTCACCCCGAGCCTAAAACAGGAAATTTTTTTGAAGTTTCGTTTACTTTGACGAAAGATCCAAAACAACATTTAAATATAATACAAGAATAGTGATATTTAAAAAATTAATAAATCGTAGAAAAAATTTTTATAAACGAGAAGTCACGACCCATTTTAAAACGATTTTTTTTCAAAAAAAAAAAAAATTTTTTTTTTTTTTTTTTTTTTTTTTTGGAGGGTGGGGCGGCTGCCCCACCCTGCCCCACCCAAGGGCCGCCCCTGCCTATCGCGAGACGAATAGCATGACTGACTTTTTAGTTAGCTTAGCTTGTAGTTTTCAATTTGGTTTAATTGTATTGCTTGATATTCCCGGAAATATTAAAGATATTTTATAAGCTGATGTAAGGGGTAGAACTATCCCTAATGAGGATCACTTAACCATTATTTATTTATAACAAGTGCGATCAGATGCTCGCAGACCACTGTCTCTCCTTCTTTTGAACCCGAATTGTTGCACATGCCATACGGGCCGGAGTCCAGAAAAGGCCCAATCGATGTCAATTAATGGGCCCGTATAGACTGACCGCATTATTCTCATTGGGCTTCTGGAGTATAAACAGACCTATATTATATCGATTAACGGGGGCGTATGGGCTTACCGTATTATCATTGGGCTCTTAGAGTCTAGATAAGGCCCAATTTAATGGTGACGAATGGCTTATCACATCAGACCCATTGGGCTTTTGGAGTCCAGAAAAGCCCCAGTTAATTTCAATTAATCTGCCCTACGGGCTCACTACAATATTGGTATATTAAGTTCGGCCTCCGCTCGTTTTTAAACGGGTTGAGGCCGAACTTAAATTTTGTGCGAGTTTTTTTTTTTAAGTTTGAATTCGGCTCGTTTAGAAAGTGAACGAGCTCTAGCCGAGTAGCTCAACGGCTATAACGCTCCTCTAGTGTTGTGTTAGCTGAACATGTTGGACTTCACGCAAACGAGTCGAGCATTAACATGCTCTATCTAAACTCATTTATAAAAAAACTAAATTTTATACGAGCTTTAAATTGTCTCATATTTGACATGTTTAGAAAATGTACTAGCTCGAGCCGAACACGAGCTGAGCCCCAACCTTCATTTCACTATTCAGCGCACTTCCTCTTTGGGACTCACTATCTCGGCTCGTTCCTTCTCTAATGACTCCTTGGGCTTTTGGGTCCAGGTTATGGGCTTACCGAAATATACTCGTTGGGCTTTTGGGCCCAAATATACGGTTCTAATATTTTTATAATATTATTTTATCAGACACCACTATATATTAAATATCTCAAACAAACAAGATTTTTATATATTTTATAATACCTAAAAGAAATTGACAATTGACAAATAGTATGAATAGATTAAAGATGTAGCCTTTTTTAGTTTCTTTCTTCGACTTTTAAAAGATTTCATTCGCTTGACTTTGTTATATACCCATATTTGATTTTTTGTCAATCATTGTTTTAAAGTTGCTATTTTTAAGAGCCCCATAACATTCATGCAAAATTGGATTTCTTATATAATATTATAATAATTAATTTGTAATTATATATAAAAAAGATAATCGTTTACATCTTATCCTCGTGATACGTCACCACCAATAAATACACATAAGCTCGATCTTTTAGTGTTTAACTATTGTGACAGTTCTAAGACAGATTTTGATCTCCTAAGATTTGATAACGATTGTTAATGAAATATTTTTGCATGCTTTGTACGCATAAATTATTTATTTTAATATTTTGTTCATATATATTTGGAGATTTTAAATATTTAAAAATTGTCATCCCGCATAATTTGAATGGGGATTTGTAATCGACTTATAAAGATGAGTTGTTACTCAAGTCAACAAGAATTTTTCTTTTCGAGTGGTAGAGTGAGGACAAATAACTCTGGAATTAAAGCATCGGGACAACGTTCCTAAGAACTCGGGTCTTACAATGCATTGGTTGTCGTATAATGTGTTATGGAGAGGATTTGATAGATGGAAAAACACAGTAGCTAGAGGGGAAGAATCCATAAGAGTACTGTGTGATATGTCACAACAACATCAAAGTGCTTATGCATGATCATTTTACGAAAAAAAACAAGTACATATACAAACATCTCTATTGGATATTAAAAAGGGATTGTGCTTAACTCAAATGATTATTTCTAATGTGCTTTTTGATGTGTAAGTATGTTGGTGTTATACTCATTATAGTTTATTTAATCCCTTTTTAAACAATTTTTTAAATCACGATTCTTCTAATAATAGTATTTGATAAAAATCTGGTTTGTGAGTAGAGCAAAATCACTAAGAGGATAAGATTATTAATAAAATAATTATATACTTAACAAATAAGAAAATTAAAATAAACTCACTAAACTAATAATTTTGTTCAATCCCATATCCGTAAAAGACTTTGGTTGAATTATAATGGTTAGATTTTTAAAAAAAATTACATTGTGATTTTTAAATTGGATTTTAGATTGCTTTATAATCATATTTATGAAGTTAATAGCTATGAAAATTATTAAAAAAGACTTGTAGAAATAATAACTAAATGATACATAACTTAATATCTAAACATAAATTACTTTAACTTCGATGTATACATAATAGATGTGATTTTCTCAAGAATTTATTAATAAAAAAAATTGTTGTTAGAATTGTATTGAATTGGCCTAAAATGTTTTAAATATGAAATAAACACCGGCTTAAGAAAAACTCGAATGTTTTACATTATAGTTTAAAAATATTATAAATGATCACATAAAAATTTACGTCAACTATTTGTCTTTAATATCCAATTAGTTTGTTATTACTATATATATATATATATTTATATTATAAAACACTAGTTTATTTGAACAATTTTTTTGTTAATTTAAGTGTTATTTAAACATTAATTAACTAGTAAATTAGTTTATTTTATGTTATTTGTATGAAGTATGAAGGACATGTAAAAGGTAAGAGATATGGATTTGGGCAATGGTCGGGGTAAATGGAGGTTGACCCATAAGACAAAAGACACCACTTTGTAGCACCCAAATATGAAAGAAAGTGAAAAGACACATCTTCATTATCCATGGTTTTGCCTGCCTTCACTGCATTGAAATGTAACTATCCATCTTTATATTTCATTTTTGTGTATATATTGCTCTCATGTCAATTCTCTTCTTTCACTCTTTGGATTTGGTTGATACGTATCTTTCCTTGTTCTTAAATTGTTGCAGTCTAGCTAGCCTACACCTCCACGATTTCGAAGTTGCATGTCTCCATTCAATTCTTGTTTTTATGTTTGTCACTTGCTTTTCTCTCTCTCTCAACCTCCTTTAGGGTTCCCCACAATTCCATATTCTCGACGGACCATTCACGCATAATACGGATTAGAGTTTATTGTTAGCCGGAACTTATCGAACGGCAGTTCTACCTCATCTCATTTTCATCATCTTTATAAGATTATACGAATGACGATAAAAAAAAAAAAAACTCTAAAGTTAATCGTGTTGTACGGGAACAACTTCAGGGTGGAAAAACTCTTGAGAAGTTTCTCTGTAAATATGATTGAAAACACGAGGTGAATACCTAATACCTAACATTATGTTAAGAGTGTATTTTACCCGGTGAACGGTTTGTGGTCCTATTGTGAACGTTGGGAGTTTAAGTGGTAATATTTCATTGGATGTTGAGTCAACCCGGTGAACGGCTAGTGGACATGATGTGTGGACGTTAGGAGTATAAGTGGGGAGATTCTGATGGACAAGTGAGCATGAAGTGAATATTTGGAGTTGACGATAGGCAAGGATCGGTGAATAATTGTCCCTAAACTTGACGTGGGTATTAGAAGTTTAAGTGGGAGATTGTAGCACCCTAATTTTCTTTTTAAGGATGCGTGTGTTAAAAAAAAAACTTTAGTGTTAAACATATTTAACGACTTTATATAACATTATACTTATTTTTTGTTTTCACAAATATTATGTAATGTTTTTCGTTTTCGTAACTCAATTAGAATTTCGTTCTAAAATCAATAGAACATAAAACAAATAATTCAAACACCATTTTATACTAGATTAGACATTTATTTATAAAGGCTTTGGGATATTCCTTTTTTCACTATATGTATATCACAAATCTATGTAGTGCATCTAATGATGTTGCTTTTTAGGTAGGGATTAAAATGGTCCATCTCATATCTCATCGAATATTTCAGATGCATACTATATATGTTACCCATATATACATGGATCTCTTGTACATCATCTAAGATAATTAGGAAAATGATGTTAGTGACATAAAGTTTGTAATAGAGCATCAAGTATATATAGACGTATAAATGAGTGATATATTTTTTGTAAATTGTGACATATATGTCTTAATTACTTGCTAAAGAGTGACTCATAGATGACCTATTTATCCACATTGCATTTTGTTGTAAAAACAAATTAAAGTAGACAACTTTTTCATAAAATGTCTCTTAAACTATTAGAACGGTACTTCACCAATTAAGTCCGACCAAAGATTAGTACCTGGATTACTATTTACACGTTAAGTTAACAGATCGATGTTAAATTTCTAGGGTAGGTGGACAATTTTGCCTCTGATATTTAACATCAATCTGTTAACTTAACGTGTGAACAGTAATCAAAGTACTAATCTTTAGTCGGACTCAATAGGTAAAATATCGTTTTGATAATTTAAACGACGGGGTATTAAAATTTAGTCAGCTTAAAAAATGGGGTATTGTTTAGTATAACCGAGGAAATAAGTAATAAAGTCTTATCCAAACTAAGATGGCAATTCTTCTCCATAAACATATAATATTATAAAGGAAAATAAAAAGATTTGTCCCAATATAATAATATATAGATGCCCTAGGTAGTATCTAGCATGTTATAATGTCCATGGTAAAATACAACAAAATCTAGGTTATACTTAAATTGTCATCCAAAGAAGAGCCATATCATTTGGGCAAATCCTAGACAATGGCGTGAAGCACAAGTAGCTAGCTAATTATGTTTTGATTACTACGGAGTTTACCCTAAATTATTAATAATTGTGATTATAGAAAAATAATATATTAAAATTAGTGTGTAAAAATTAGGGTTAGAAGGGAGACAAAGAGAGGACATTAGAATCTTAGCCTTCTCCTTTTCGTGGGACATTTTGCATCCAATCCGATATTGGGGGGCAACCTTCAAGCTCTACAAGGCTAGCTAGGACTTTATTTTTTTTTTTTTACATAAATCAAATAACGAGTATGGAGTCTATGGAGCATCGATAATATTACCATATAAGGAATCCGATCAGGATAGTTATAGAGAGAATGAGATCTTAGATTCATTTGTTCAAGTTTTATTCAAACCTGCAATATTAGTTGTACTCAGGGGTTTGAGTTGAGATTTATATGCCACATCGATGATAAACAAAACTTATAATCTAATATGTAAGTTTAATGAACTATTGCTTCAATAGCCAAGTGATTTTGTAAAGAAACTTTACTGTATTTATGCGTTGTATATGAACGTAATGCTCATGTAAACGCTTATACACGAGTTCCGGTGCACGACTCATACACCTTTAAAAAAAATTTAAAAAGCCCCTTTGGTTACGGGTTGAAGGAAATTAAACGGTTAAGGAGAATAAAGTAAAATGAAAATGATTATATTACCTCATGGGTTAAAAACATTTAACATTTTATTTTAGACGCTAAATAAGTATGAATTTTGTAATTAATACTATAATATTTTATTTTTTGGAATGATTCTTAACAATTTTAATATTTTTTATTAAAACTTCTTGCATACGACAACTCTAAGTATGTGGCTAATTCGATAAAATGGATATTTTTATTACTAGAAGGGCATATTGTAAGCTTTATTAATTTTATCATTAAACCTGGTCGTATAGAATTGAAGGCTTAAAGCATAGTATATCAGCCCATTGACTCGAGAACGTCTATGTACAGGTGAAAGATATGATGTAATAAATAACTGAAAAATACGATAAATAACCATAAACTAAAATAAGATTAAAGTTTTCACACCAAAAAAATAAGTTGAATGTGATCTTCAACCACTTTAAGTTTGAATAGTAAAAACTTATAAATATTTGAGTTTCCAATGCTCGTCCTTACTTTTCATTAAATATACATGACAATGAATTATGAGTTAAAGTTGTTGGAGTGAAAAGATCGATGTAATAAGAATTCGATGGACCTTCTCTTCTTTTCTCTTTGATGTTGACGATAATAGGACGCCTACAGTTTGATGACAATATTAAAACACCAGTAGATTGACGATAATAGCACGTGATTAGGTTGACAATAATAACACGGCGGTTGGATGATGTCAAATATTTAGGCTCTCCGTCAATTTAAACCAAAATTTATAAATGTCAATTTGAAAATCAGGGCATAGTTTATCTATCAATAGTGTTTTTAATCATTAAGCTTAACATAAGCCTATGGTAGTTTAGATGAGTTTGTGACACTAGTGTACCAAAAGTGAAGATCTCTAGCACTATCAAAGATTTTGAATCCCTCAATGAATTTGTATGATATTGATGGACATATAAATGAAGGTACAATATATTGATGGTATATAATTGAGTAAAAAGAAGCATTTGGAGTTTGGACCAACATGTCTCAAATAGAATTATTGTACTTTCAAATATGAACCATAATGTATAGTAATTTTGCTATAATTGTACCAAAAAGGTTTCCTAATTAAAAAGAACAACAACCCTTTTAACATGTTCTACTCGTTTTTTTGTTTAAATGGTATATTTCAAACATTATTTTATAACATAAATTATACTTATTATAAAGACATATAGCAATTAACATATCATAACAAATTAGTTTACATGATATTACGTACAAATAAGTGACAAATTCGTAGCAAAACTAATAATACCTACGAACTGTTCTCATAATTATACGATAAGACATGTTCTCATATAATATATATATATATATATATATATATATATATATATATATATATATATATATATATATATATATATATATATATATAATGATTGGTCTAAGTTTATAAAAATCCAACTTATAGATTAAACCTACTAAAATCCCGTTGAAGATAATGTTTTGAAGTTAAAAGATTTCGAGTCTTGCATATAAGGTCGGCGGACTACCCTTTCTATTATCGATTGATTTTAGCATGAAACATCATTTGACTTATGTATAAGCTTGGTATAACGCGCATGTACGCTCTATAGTTTTTAGAGAAAATTCCTTAAACAATACCCATCTTTTAGGCTGACTAAACTTTAGTACCCCGCCGTTTAAACTATCAGAACAGTACCTTACATATTAAGTCCGACCAAATATTGGTATCTAAATTATTGTTCACACGTTAAGTAAAAGAGTTAAAACAGTTGCAATGAGGCGTACATGACATACTTATTCAACAAGAAACAGAAGGGAACGTTGTAAGAGGAAAGTTATTGTGTTAACTTAACGTGTGAAAAGTAATCTAGATATTAATCTTTGGTCGGACTCAATAACTGATATACTGTTATAATAATTTAAACGATGAGATACTAAAATTTAGTCAGTTAGGGTACTGTTTGGACAGTTTTCTATAGTTTTTATTGGTGAGACTTTTACAAACCCTAATTAGCTTAACCTATCTAGATCAACCTTAACCTAAACAATGATTTAGCGGATTGAAGTTGGTCGGAGTAGCATGATGCACATGTCGACTCCCTATCCATATAAAATTATTCATTCAATTACGTAGGAAGATATTATTTTCTGCTACCTTTTATGTGCAACTAGTACAATTAAATTTGTGGTGTCTAATAAACAGCTTTACAGACATGTTAAAAGTCGTGTTTTTATAAAAAAATAAAATAATTATATAATATTTTTATGATTTATAAGTGATGTCTATTATCATAAATCATTAATGAAATATTTTTAAATAGTATTTTAAAGCTAGTATTATGCTTATATATGATTAAATTTTATTTTTCAGCATTTTACTGGATCACGTAACCATTATTGTTTGACCTTTTTCTCCCAATTTCAAACTCTTCGACATCGAATGTATATAGTGATACAATATACGGTGAAAGCTACATATAGAACTAATGTCAAAAAGGTCCAAAATTTTGATTGAATTTTAGTCGTTTGGTATGTGTTAAGCACGAACTTATTTCTCAATCCTTAAATAAATAAATAAATTTACTTTTAATTGTGTAATACATTTTTGTACTCTTTAAACTTGGTTTAAGCTTGTTATTTTTTTTTAATATTTATAACCGTTATACAAAAATGAATGAACATATTTTTATTTAACAAGAATAAAAGAATATTATTCAAATATAAATATTTTACCAATTGATGTAATTTTGTCAAATAAGAACAATAATTTTTCTAAACTAAAAATACCAATATCATAATTAAGTTATATTATATATGTATACAAAGGAAAATGATCAAATAAGAATGAATTTTAGGGTGACAAAAATAACGTCTTTTACTCGTTGGTTCAACGGATAGCGTTGATCGAAAATATATGACGCGCATATCTACCTTGCGTCATGGAGTTGAACCGTGAATCTTGATTAAATTAATGTTTTATATTCGCTCTTTTTTTTTTTTTACCTATCGACCCATTCTCTTTTTTTTTTTTTTTTTTTTTTTGAAAAGTTAATTTGTATTAAGAAAGGATTTACAGGAGAGGATATGGACTCTTGTCCAATTGAGAGATTTGATACACAACAAAATCAGAAGCAGAAGCATGCAATAATAGAAGCTGTTTCATGTTTAATCAAAACGGATCTGCAGCATTCCAGCAATCTGGAGAGAGTGAGTTGATCTGTCCTTCCAGTTGGCAGCAAAGTGATTCTTGATTGAGCTGATGATGTTAGCAGCACACTCAATAGCCCTCGTGAATTGGCTGTTATAGATCAAGGTGTTACGAGAAGTTCAGACATGATAGATGAAGGAAATGATGGAGGCAATCCTTAGGCTATCTAAAAGCTTTGGCCGTTGAGTGTTGCAGGAGCTTAGCCAGATCCATATGTTACCGAGGTAGGGAGCAGGGAATGGGGTTCTGGTCCATCTGGATATGACGTCCAGGATAAGAGAGCCATAGCTACAATGAAGCCACAAGTGATCATCATCTTCAACAACACTCTTACATAGCCTACAGGTATCATTGATGGTTATGTTCCAGGTTTTAATCTTGGCCAAAGTTGGTAGTCTCTTGTGAGCAGCCAGCCAGGCAACATAGCAGCATTTGGGAATGTTTGAACGGAGCCAGATAGCTCTGAATGGGTTGGCAGTACCAAGGGTAGAATTAGAGGTGCCATTTGGGGTACTAGGTGTGAAGACGGAGTACAAGTTTTTATAGGAGTAGGAGCCGTTAGGGTTGGCAAGCATGCTCCCAGTTCCTCCCAGAGCAAGGAAGTCATCACGAATGGTAAGCAAGTTCCTCCAGAATGTGCTATGATGAGTTTTAGGCCTACAATTCCATATGTTGCAATTGCCTTTGAATGTATGTTTCTTAATCCATTGAGTCCATATGTTGACATCATCACGATCAATGTCATAGATCAGCCGAGTGAAAGCAACTTTGTTGCGTGTAAGCAGATCTGGAAACTGAAGGCCACCACATATTTTAGGAGAACAAATAATCTTCCAAGCAACCAGGGCACACTTACTGTTCTCGACTCCCGACCAGAAATAGGATCTAATGATCCGATTGATAGTACTGATGATCTTTGCAGGCCTAAGAACATGGTACTCCAATAATGATTGATGGAAAAGAGGACGGATTTTGCAAGCTGAGCTCTTCCCGCATAGGAGAGTGTCCTAGCATTCCAGGATTGCACACGTTTGGTAACCTTATGGATTAAGGGAAGGTAATCACGAATCAGCAGTCTGCTACTCCCAATTGGAACTCCCAGGTAGAGAAATGGCAATGTTCCAGCCTCCATGCCAGTGATGTTGATAGCCCTCCCGATTTCATCATCATTCATTCCACCAGTGAACAGTCTAGATTTAGACAGGTTGATTCTGAGTCCAGAGGCGTCGCCAAAGTCATCCAGAGCATCTTTCAGTATTTTAATTGAGCAAAGATCGCCTCTACAGAGCAGCAGAAGGTCGTCTGCGAATGCAAGGTGAGTGATTGCAGGATTGGTGCACTTAGGATGGTAGTTGAACTCTGGATTCGCCAAAGTCATCCATTCTCACTAGATAGGATTGTGTTCAATCACACACATATGTAAAATATTAAAAATATCACCAAATTGTAGTTCATGAAAAGAAAAAAAAATTAATACATAATTTTTCTAAATTATATTTATTATATAAAAAGTAAAAATATAATACCTTAATATCAAGTATTATATATATTTATTTTATGCTTAACCTCTAAAACTAAGAATGATTTTTTGTTTTTGATAGGAATAATGCTACATACAATATGTACGTATTAATTTACTTTTAGTGATGAGATATTTATTTAGGCTTAAAATGCAAGGGTGTAACATTTCAAGAGGCTACCATCAAATGAAAAGGTACTACCACTTATTAAAATCGATCATATGCAAAAACAATGTTTTCCACATATATATATATGGTGCGATTCTCATGAGAACAACCTTATTGTGTAATCATGAGAACAACTTTATATCGTCGGATGGTGAGTATTAAAGGTCAAAATTTAGGGTATATATCATAATTATTAGATATATAATATTCTGAAACTAATAATAACTACGAATAATACATTAAACGATATGACACATTCGTAGCAAAACTAATAATAACTACGAACTGGTTTCGGTGAGGAGTACCCTTATGGATAGGAATGAGGAGAGTTAGAATGGTGACACGTGGCATGTCACGTCACCATTTTTTTTTTCCTGAAAAAAATTTGAAAAAAAACGCTGATGTGGCATGCAACGTGTCACCACCACAAAATGAACAGTTAGTAATAAAAATATGGTGTTCATGGTTGTAAAAAAACGTTGTTCATATTTTTACAAGTATGTGTTCATTGTTTTTACAACTATGATGTTCATGAATTTTAAAGTAAGTGTTCATGGTTTTTAAAGTAAGTGTTCATATTTATTAATAACTGCTCATTTTTTCTCAACACTAATTGTTCATGTTTTAACACATAAAATGTTCATTTTTGTATTTTTGTAAAAATTTTATTTTTGTTTCAAATCGTGTAAAAAAAAAATGATGTTCATTATTTTACAAGTGTGTTCATAATTTTCAGAGTATGTGTTCATATTTTTCAAAGTAAGTGTTTATAATTTTATTGATGATTGTTCATTTTTTTTGTTATAGGAAGTGTTCATATTTTTATTACTACGTGGCATGCCACGTCACCATTTGTTTGTTTGTTTGATTTTTTTTTTCGGGAAAAAAATAATAAAAATGACGTGACATGCTACATGATATCATCACGGCTCTCCTAATTCCTATCTACAAGGGTCCTCCTCACTTGAACAAGAATCTATATATATATATATATATATATATATATATATATATATATATATATATATATATATATATATTAAAAATATACTAATGTTCATATAACATTTGTTTAATTTTTATTCTTAAATAAATGCTATAGAATGCAACAAAAACAAAGTTAAATGAATATAAGTGCGGGCATCGACGGATATGATGCATCTACGTGGTGCACTGCTGTGGCCCTAACACAGCATATCGACGTCGAATTAACGTAAAATTTATTTGCATTTTAAATTTGATCCACAATTTTTAACTATATCGATTTTTCAATTTATTAAAAGTATATACTGCGTATATATATTGATTTGTAGTAAGAGTCCAAAACCCACACCTCAACTTTTTATTATGTATGATAACACCACTTTAATTTTAACACTATTGAAAATAAAACTGATTATACGTTATATAATAAAAATATCCCCAAAAAAAAGAAGCAAAGGGCATATAATTATTTATTGTAAGATTTAAGACCTTTTAAATATCACTAAATAATTACATAATGGAGCATAATGCCGTCTTTTTTATGATTGATGGTGATTGGAATATGTGGAAATGATGCGATATTGATGATGCGTATGTTTGGGATGTATGTGACGATGGCATGTATGCATGGGGATGTCATATGATCATCATGGCATTTATATATGATCGGTGACTTCATGAGAGTTTTAGTACGGTCACGTATGAAAACCGGTTCAGGGTTTCATGTTTTCTTCCAAACCGGTCCAATCAGACCCAATGCAGAAGACATTTGTTTAGAGTTACGGCGCTAACTAACTTGCCGTCAGCCTCATAAATCTATGTGATATGCTCGTAACTTTGTACTCATCCCGCCGGAGCTTCGCCGTCACTTTGTTGACTTTATCTGTTCGCCCGCCGTCTTCAGCCGTCATCATCCACGTTTCTTTTTGGAGCTTTACTTAGGGTGAAGTGGAAAAGGATTTGATGCAATATGAACGGGTTGAGTTATAGGTCCAAGCTAATGAGTACACTAATTAAATGATATTTGACCGATCGAAATTTCATAATCTTGGTTAGATTTTTGTCGAACTTTGGAGATGTAATAGTCTTATAATAATATTTAGATATACTGATATGATGTGTTTAAGATCGAACGAGACGAGCTCCTTTTAGGCCGAAGGCCAAGGAAGAATAGTGAGCGAGCAAAATCGTATCTACAAGTTTTGTGCAGCAAAATCACAAACGTTATCTCTTCTTTATATTTACTGATTAACTCGTCGAAAATCACAACAAATATAACATGAGAAATTTCCACGTGTGGGTGGACATGTACGGTCGACTTCAATACATAAGTCCACTGAAATATATACTAAAAAACAGTTGAAAATATGGTGAGTAGTCCACCTACCTTAACTATATGCTAATTTGGAGACTTGTATATTGTCGACGCGACATAATCACGTATTTGCAAGCCCCACATGTGCAACTGACCAGTTCGGTTGACACTTGATGACATGTCTTATATAAGCCCGATAACTCAATCAAACAAACAATCATTCTCTATGCAGTTAGTGTCTTTATGACATCAAGCCCAATAAAGTCGTGACCTATATTGGACCGATTTGAAACCATGTAAAATTTCGGTAGGCAAATATAACGTGAGAAGTTTTGCCCATTTAAACACACATAAGCATTAATTAGATCTGATCTCAACACATAATTTTAGCAAGACTAAACCAACTGACAATAGGCTAGGGGAGTGGTTACCAAATGTATATACTAGATTATATGATTGTTTATCTATCAAAATTTAGCATAATATCAAAACAATTCGATATTGGGTCTTGGATTATTAGATTTGTCAGTCTTAAGACGGCGATAGGGAACTTGGACGATAGTTGTTTTATCGATAAACATTAGTAGACTTACATAATAAACTTCGATACACACAATACCCATTATAACTTATAAAAAAATTGAAAATATGTGAAATTGTGTATCGAAATTGGAGAAAATGATACATTAAGGAGAGCCATGCTCGAGTGTTTTGGCCGGGGACGTAGCTCCGGCCAAATAGCGGCAAGTGAAGCAGTCCATTCGATGATGATAACGGTATAAGTCTCCCCTTTTCCTAAAAGACAAACCTTAGCCCCCACATTATATTCAGCTCGGCTAGCTAGAAGATACATACGTACAGGGTCCATAATTGCCATCCCTTGTTCATTGCACCAACTATGTACGTATGTTATTTTGTTTCCACACTATAAGTACGTACATAAGATACAACTTACAACCTTGCATATGTCACATGCTTGATTATGTTAGATTAGGTTGAAGTGTTTAAATTCACGTCGCATATATAATTATAAGATTCACTATATTACATAGAGTCAAGATCGAATATAAGGAAGACGATGTCTCGCTTTGACAACTTATTTAAGAACTTAAAACAAATAAATAAAGATATACAGAAAGTAAGGGATGCAAACAGAAACCAAAGATCGGGATCCTTAGTCGAACAAGCAAGGACTGGTCAACAAGGTAAAAATGCAAGTTTAAAACCAAAACTAATGTACAAATAACCAGATACGAAATGAGAACGAAAAATCAAGTTTTCTTGGGATTGATCGACCGATCTTATTGGGGGATCTCGCTTGACTACTCTGTAATACATCTTATAAGATACCAGAGAAATAAATGAGAAAGTTTGGATCTTTGTAAAACTCGAAATGAGCTCATAAAGGAGGTAAAACAAACAATAAGTATATGATGAATAAAGCAATTCTTTTTTTTTTTTTTTTTTGAAAAAGTAATTGTATTAAGAAGGAATATATAACGGTTACAAGTGCAGAGAGGCAGTTACTAACACAACAACATAATCAAAGGAAGTTCAATAGAGGGCGAGAGGAGAGGGGATTTGCTTCTTAGGAGATCTGTATGTTTAACATACGTGCAGTGGCGAGGGAGGAGGGAGAGCTGTCCTTCCAGTTGTGCTCAAAGTGAAGTTTAGTTGACAGTTCCACAAAATAGAATTTTGTGGAACTGTCAACTAAACTTCATAGTTATATGGGAAACAACTTTGTTCGATTGTTGGGTGGTCAGAGCATTTCTCGGCATACATCAAAGTTATCATGCACCCATTGATTGTCACGTACCCAAGACAACGACTTATCTTCACATTGAACTCAATATGGAGGTAGGAGAGTTATATTGTCACCTTAAGCCAACATCATCTTAAAGAATATATATCAAAAGAAGACTCAAAATACTACCATAATTCATATAGACAAACATCTCATACATATAATCAATCCAACATCATAGATTAATGTAGTTAGGCTCACCAGATTCTAAAAAAGATAGAATTAGCAGGACAGACCTAAAACAAACTCTAAAGCTTTATTAATGATTGAAAACAAGGCAACCGAGCGACCAACAAGGGGCAAATCGAGCGACCTCTAAAAAAAATAAGGTTGTGGAACTTTGTGAAATTGTAGAAGATAGAAATATTAAATGGTTGGAACGCCTTATTAATAGGGTTATGAGGTAACCTGAATTCCTAGTTCTATCGCAATCTTATCATCTAATAAGATATGATTATAACTAAAAGACAATACATTCAACTGGATTGGCCAGAAGATCAACCCAATCAATGGATAAAGGAATAAAGAATAAACACCAAAACAAGTCAATCAAACGGGCATGTCGAGCAACCTTATGGACCAAAGGGTTGGGTTTGGTCCAAAATTTGCTCTATGACTTTATTGCTTCAAAAGAAGGTCATATCGAGGTCACGTGAAGAAGGAATGAGGGGGAGGTCGAGCAACCTTTGGCATGATCAAGCACTTTTTCATGTTTTTCGATGTTCTTCACTTCACTCTCGGACCTAAGTCATTCCCGTCTTGCGTTTGAGTTCTTTGACCGCAGAGAGATCCTTAGTATATGAAGTCATTCCACTACATGCGAATCATTTGTACTTAGAAAATGAATAGAATGCATGCAATTACATAAACCAACCGACATATCTCCACAATACTAATAGGATGGAAACGAACCGATAAAATAGCCAATGGGCAATAACAATGGCGACCATTGTTCTTACAATAATAAACTTAGCTACTAGCGAGAAAGTAAATTTGAAGTATATCCTTTTACTACTAATCGTGCTTTATAACGGTCAATAGATAGATTTATAGATTCACTTAGATCCAATTACAGTTTAACCAGGTGGAAGAGTAGTGAGATCCCATATGTGATTAACTTTTTGTTTGGTATGTAAATGAGTGAAATGTCCCTTTGATTCAAGAAAGGGGAATTCACCATTTGGTTTGGCGTTGCAAGAAGGACCTAAATGAATCGTGAGTTATAAACGATGAATAATTTGATGTACAATTAAGTTGAAAGAATTATGTAATTAAGGATAAAGAAAGATGAATTGGAAGAAACAAAGTAGACATGGCTGTCTCTCAATTCATCAGCATCAATTTGTAGCTCATACTAACAAATTCGACAACCATATTTATATATCCGCTTCCTTGTCCTTCCTATTAGCTTTGTGTTCCCTTCTTTCTTTCTTCCTTTCTTTTTTTTTTAAAAAACAACTATATTCCCATCAATTATATATATATAGGGTACGGTTCCCATGTGAACAATCTTATTGTGTATCATATGAACAATCTCACTGTGTATCATGTGAACAATTTTAGACCATCGGATGGTGAGTATTAAACGTCGAGATTTAGGGTAGATATCATAATTAATAATAACTACGAATAATCCATTCAACCAACAATAACTACGAATAATACATTAAACAATATGACATCTTCGTAACAAAACTAATCATAACTACGAATAATATATTAAACAATAAGGCTTGTTCTAATGATTACACGATAAGGCCTGTTCTCATAGGATCTAACTATATAGGGTGCGGTTCCCATGAGAACAACCTTATCGTGTAATCATGAGAACAATCTTAGACCGTCAGATGGTGAGTATTAAGGGTCGAGATTTAGGGTAAATATCATAATAATTAGATAAATAATATTCAGAAACTAATAATAACTACGAATAATCCATTCAACCAACAATAACTACAATAATGCATTAAATGATATGACACCTTCGTAACAAAACTAATAATAACTACGAATTGTTCTCATTATTACACGATAAGGCATATTCTCATATGATCTATATATATGATTCTGGTCACCAAAATTTGACAAAATATATAAGGTGTTTTACATTTTTAGATGACTCGTTCGGATAAAGTTCAGTGCGTTCTAGATAAAATAACAACAAATGAGCATTATTTTGAGCGAACTACTCGGATTCGGATCGTGAAAAGCTCGACTTATCTCGTTTATAAACAACCGAACTTGAACATGTCAATACTCGGCTCGTTCGGCTCATATAACACCCCATGGGATAAGTTAAATTCAATTGATGTAAATGTATAATTAATATATCGTGTTATTGTATTTGTGTTAAGTGTTTTGTATATATATTTTTAGATTCTAACATATTAGTTTGGAGTTTTTGGACATTAAAAATAATAACTATGTGGGCCTGAAGTTTTGAATATTGATTAGTAAAGAATGTGCTTCCACACGATATTGTCATATCAATGGGCCAAATGATTTCCCATAATATTTTCTTTCTTTAACATCATTTTTTTTTAATAAATGCAAAGTCTAAATGTATACTTAGATGTAGTAGGGTGTGCACGTACCATAATGATATAATTTATTATGGTACTTGCTAAAAGTTTGGAAGAGTCAAGTAAGATTGGTGAACTATTTTGAATATTGTTAATTAATTTCGTGATAAAGTCTTAAAGACATATATACTTGGCATAATATGATACACTTACATGTACCAATTGAAATCCCAACAATATTTGATCAATTGTAATTCTATTATAATAATTTATTGAGTTTGTCAGACTTATGTTAATTTTTCACCTAAATAAATGATCGTCTATTCGTCTGTCTGGGTTAGTCAGTTAAGGCTCGACGTCAAGTACCAATCATTAATGGATAAATTGGTGAATTGGGCCTTTTAGGCCAATGAGTTGATATTTAAATTTCCTCCCTTTTTCAATTGAAAATTTAGGTCCCTAAAATGTAGGTTGAAATAAATATAGTACAAAAGCTATCAACTTGTCCATGTCATTTGATTTGACATATTTGACATTTGATATTTATCTCCACCTACTACAAAAATGAACAATTCTCAACATGTATACTTTCCCACCTTCTACCCAAAATTCATTTACCCAAAAACGTTACTATTCATACCCAAAATAATTTTGTCAAACTACACAAACATACTCGAAAACATACATACCCAAAACTCAAACATACCCAAAAAAACTAAAATATCAAAAAATATCATACCCATAAATTGGGTAGAATTTTGTGTTATAAAATATTCATACCCAATGCACTCATAAATTGGGTAGAATTTATCATACCCAAATTTTACATAAATCGATATTCTACACAAACATCAATACCAAATGACATTTGGTCATTATAACACAGTTTGGGTAACCATAAAACACACCCAACATTTCACTTTAAACATACTCAACAATAAGAAACATACCATAAAACATACCCAACAATAAACATATAATGTCCAACCGTACCAATAATTTGGGTAACATTTTACAACATAAAATAATAATACCCATAAATTGGGTAATCATACCCCTAAACAGTATACTCAATTCATCAAACACATACTAATACTATTTAACAAAACGAGTCAAAAGCATACCCAAAATCTAGTGGAAATAGCCTACCAAAAATATAGATTTGGTTCCAACTACCCAAAAAATACACGAGGGAGAGAGTTCCGGGTGAGATAAAGTGAGGAGAGAGAAAATTAGAAGTTAATGAAGAGAGAGAAAAGTGAAGGAATAGAGAAATTAGGGCCCACCACAATCATTTACAAGAGGGAGAGAGTTACGGTTGAGATAAAGTGAGGAGAGATAAAAGTGAAGGAATGAGAAATAAAAGAAAAAAAGTAGAACAAAGGGACCCACCACCATCATTTGCATTCCTCCCTATTTTTTTTGATTTGCAGGCCTACTTTTTCCTATATTATGTAGGAGCCCATTTTGCAAAATAGAACTTTTAAGAGCCTCATTTCCCTAATTCTTTCATCATTAATCCACTCGGTTACACTTTAGGGGGTGTGAAATTATTCTATTAAGTTTGATGGGTGTTTAAGAGAACAAATTTATTGAAGTTGATGTAGGTGTGAAGTTACTTAAACTAATTTTTTATTTAAACAACAGTTTATATGATTATATTTGTAATATATCATTCAATCACTTATCATAAAAGCTTCCGCCACGTAACTTATGAAATGAAAATAATAGAAGTTACAAATAAGTAATTTAAAGTCTATGTGTTTCTCAAACACTCACTTTCAAGCTTATTCTTTTATGTTTAAAAGCTTCGTAAATTAAAAAAAGCTTCATAAGCTACTAAAATTGGGCCCGCCAAACGAATCCATAAAGACATAAAACAGCTTAGAATCATGGTTAGTAACTTGATTCAACTTTAGACAATTTATTTTGATGAAATCTCACGGGATTTATGAGCCGAGATCTCACATAACGTGTAAAAAAAGTAAACGTACGAACCTAACTCACGATATATTAGTCCACCGAAACTTGTGATACATGCAGTAGACATGTTTCACATAAAAACATGAAATACATAACATGCATTTCCATTCTTGGTGATACATATTCTACACAAAACAGGATAACAAATTGGAATTATTGTGATAATAGATAATCAACTGTACCATTCATATGCATGCTGAATAACGTGATCGAAAGGTCACTTCAACCGCAAGATGGGCTTTGTTTGTTTGTGCCAAAAACAAGAGAAAGATGAGCAATAATATCGAATATATACATATAACAATAACAAATAAATTCTTTTAAATTCATTTTTTATTACGATCGAGAAGAAAAATACTTTGTAAACAGACAAAAACACAATCAATTCTATGCACGTACAGGTTATGTATCTTCTGCTCAGCCTCCTTACTCTCGTGTCGGTCCTTCAAGTGCATGTAAGAATATATAAATATATTATATTTATATCTTTTATACTCTTGTCAAGGTCCGATATAGACGGACCCAACCCGAAGAGCGGGGTCGTGTGCATACGTCCATGTGCATTACGCCCAAACCCATCACATAAATCCGGTGAGATTCCATCCTAAAACCAATTGGCAATAGGAGGATTAGATCACCGTGCTTATATGCTAGGCTCGGAATGTCCTCATCTTTCGTTGTGAGACTTATTATCTCCAACATGCCCCCGCAAGTGCAACTAGAGGATATAGACCGAGTTGCACTTATCCACAGGTTAGGATCGCGAGCCCAATTGAGGCTAACCGCTCTGATACCTTGTCAAAGTCCGATACAGACGGACCAGTAGAGCGGGGTCGTGTGCATACTTGTACACATGTGCATTAGGTTTAAGCCCAACACATAAACCCGGTGAGGTTTCATCCTAAAACAAATTGACAATACGAGGAGTAGTCCACCGACCTTATATACTAGGCTCAAAATATTCTCAACTTTCAATGCGGAAACTTATTATCTTCGACTAAGTTTAAAAAAAAAACATTTTTTTTTCCATTTCTTCACTATATATCTATTATTTTCTCGAGAAAAAAGAACTTAAATGAAAAAAAAACCATTAATTAAATGAGCCATATATGCATGGTCGATCGATCTCCAACATGCAAAGCTGTAATTGATAATAAAAATAAAAAAGGTAAAGTTAAATGTAAGAATTTAGGTGGTCTAGGGTTTTATAAATGGAGACGTAACAGGTGAGGACCAAATGCCTGGGGCAAAATATCTAGTGTCGTCAGAAGATGATAACAGCTGAAGAAACAGTTTATCTTGAAGAAAGGAAACAAATAATATATTATTATGAAAAATAAAATAATATGAAGCAGAGTGCAAACAACGAAGTTATGGTTTGGATCAATCGTTGTCTGGTAATTGTTTGTATGTAGGTTGGTCAAAGTGTACAGTTGGAAGCTATGGTCAACGTAATTCCTTTCATCTTAAGTTGTTGTTCTTCGTCTTCTATGCATATATCTCTTTCGATCTTTTAGGTTACGTAAAAGATAAATGTTATTTGATCATATCTGCATGTATGTTGTATCCAAGTGTATATACTAGGTTACTCAAAGTATTTAAGCATATTATATAAGTTTACAAGTTATCGCTCTTATTATCGATTGGTTTTATGATTGAATTTCATGTATTTAATTATGAGTGTGTTTTTCTATGTTATTGGAACCTAATACAGATGTAAAAAAAATAACATGTAAATACGGGACAATTATAGTAAGTCCCCTCAAGTGTAAATGTTTGACTCGGTTGACACTTGACGCAATACTTAATTAAGTCAAATGCGTTTGTTCAGTTGGACGGGACCAAGAATGTTAACTTTTTTTATATCCGTCCCGGGACCAAATGACGTGAGGACACACGTCTAGTGAACCACACATACAAACGCACGGGGCTCTATCCTAAAACTTTTTTTTTAATTTTTTTACGTATATTAAAGAAAGGATTTACAAGGGTCTCTTAGACTTAGGGGGAAACTAGAACACATAAGAGATTACATAAGATGAATGGCAAGTAAAGAAGCCCACATAATGAATTGAGGAGGGCGATATTTCCAGGATTGAGAGATGAAGTTCTTTGTAGCTTGGATCGACTCATGGGCACATTCCGTGGTAGGAGTGAAGAGGTTGTTATAGATGAGGTCATTTCTAGCCTTCCATGTGAAGTAAATGTAAGTAGTGATAAATGAGATACATGTGCAAGAAATGAGGTCGTTTTTGCGGGGCTTGACAACATCAATCCTAGACCAGAGGTCATTAGAGTAGGGGTAGGGTTGTGGGAGCTTGGTCCAACGTGAGATGAGGTCAAAAACAGTGGAGGTATAGCTGCAATTATCCTAAAACCAATTTGCAATAGGAGGAGTAGCCTATAAGCTTATATGGTAGTATCACCTGATTGTGTGTTATCGATGTAGGATACTTTTCTCTACATCTCAACACTCCCCCTCTAGTGTTAACTACCTGAACTAGTTAACACTTGACACATTTTTTTTCTTTCTTGGGTTGAGCTTCTCATTCTCTTTTTAGCTCCCCCACAATTTCTTTTTCGATGAGTTTCACATCTCATTATCTTTCAGCTAATCACCGAAGTCAGGAAACCGGACTCAGATCGGACCTGCTCAGATACCATTTTATCTTTTCTTATATCCGTCCCGGAACCAAGTGAAGTGGGGTACACGTCTAGTGAACCACACATACAAACACATGCACGAGGTTTCATCATAAAACCAATTGACGAGGAGTAGCCCAGATGCTTATATGGTAGTGTCACCTGATTGTGTGTTATCGATGTGAGATACTTTTCCCTACATCTCAAAGAGAACGATCCAGTTTGATACCATGTCAAAGTCCCCCAAATGTGCATATGAGTGTATATCCGCGTTAAGCTCAAAACATATAAGCTCATTGGAGTTTTATTATCAATAAATTCAATTGACAATAGGAGAAGGAGCCTGTGAAACTTATTAGTCACGGGTTGTTTTGTTATCGACATGATTTTTCGTCATTTAAAACTTAAAAAATGCACCCTCTCTCTATATATAATTGTAAGCATAAGCATGTTCCATGGATCGTGTTCCATGCAAACACAGATATGAAAACTACAGTGAAGGTCGTTTGTTAAAATATTTCTCTAACACAACAAAAATGTATCACGAACTTTTTTCTTCAAAATCCAATATCTGATAGGCTAAAGTTTAAACAGGGATTGAATTTCTAGTAAAATGACATCTTTTTTTTAAAAACATTTAATATATATTTTATTATATTAGTCAGGTTGGATTGCAATTTGAACAACTTTCGCGTCATTTGTATCGTATTATATTATGATATCTGCAAGAGAAGAGTTGTGTGATTGAGTTTAACTTATCCACCACAAAGAAACCCTCGAGCCACGCACTTCTATGCACAATTATTATGGCCTACAATATAAATAATAAACATAAATCCAAAAAAAATTGACCAAATATTTCTAAATATATATGAGATGGATTGATGACGACTTCATGTAGTTGAGCAATATCAAAAATTTATAATATCTAAAGTTTCATTCATCACAAATATTCTTGTAGTCAACTGAACTATTACAAATTTGAGAGAATTGGTCTAATAATACTTCATCTTACTCTTTAGTATAGTTTTTAATTTTTTTTGTGGGAATGAGATTCAGTGGTATCCGGCGCATTTAACCGCGTTTTTATTCATTCGAAAGAAGGCTAACTAGTCATTATGAGGGGATAGTCCGACTTCTTAAATCATCAAGTAAAAGAACAACTGCACCGTCCGGCGGGTCAAACAATACATTAAAACCAATAGGCAAGTTCAAATTATAATTGACAATAAAATCTGCTTCTCTATTCGCCTCACGGAATACATGACAAAACTTGATATTTCAGTCTCTTTTCAAAAAGTCATGGCGCAAACATACTAGACTAGCAAGAGGATGGTGAGCTGCAATGGTGTAGGGATTTGTTCATTGCTAGCTGATTTGGTGAGAACGGTTTTTATCTTGTTGCATGCATGTGAATCTGTCATGGTGGCGTGTGTAGGTTGTTGCGGTCTTGGTAGCAACAACGATGGACTCGGTGACAGAGATGGAGAAGAGAAGTGTCACTAATGACGAAACCGAAGGATTTCTCTTGTATATGTTTTGAGTTTAGAATTTCGGGCATTAGGCTTTGAGCATTGATTTTCAAATATAATAATTCGGGCATATTGGAATTGAAGTATTAGGTTTTGGGTATGAAATATTTACTTTTTAATTTGAAAATAATAGTTTGTGGGTTTCGAACCCCGATTGATAGTCTTACACTCTCCTTATTACCGGTTGGACATATAATGTATGTTTGATTGGAGAATCTTAAAACAAGATTTGTCAAGTACAAATGAACTTTGAAACAAACCCACCTCCTACCGTTGATACTTTTGTTCCGCCCAAACAATGAACTATATCAAGAACTCGATCTCGCTTACTCAGTGATATTTCTCCGTATACACTACTATACTTGTCATAAGTTATTTCATATTATTGGAACAAGTCACAATGTCAATAGATCTTACTATATATGTCTCGAGATCAAACGATATGGATGATACATGTTCAGTTAACCCCACTCGCAAACACAAAAATTTTTTATCATAAAACCAATTGACAATAACTCATGAACTCATGAACTTATATGTTAGGTTCAGATTTGTATTATATAATCGACCCATCTCAACCCCTACCATTATTGTTTCCTAGCTGATAGACAATTAGCAATATGATAGGTAACATGTTTCCTAGCTACTTGCTTAAGTGGCTCTCTATAATTATACTTTATAGTAATTTTAGGGTTTAGTGTTTCTAGTCAAAGCCCTTTTGACACCATATATTGGTCATCCAAGAGACATTTGCCTAATTATTAGTGGACTTTTTGTTGAGGATCGGCCCAACAGTGCTCGGTTGTGCTTTGTGCTAATGTGCCTAAATGTTTAGTTTAAGAATATATATAAGACTATATAATAGGAACGGACCAAGATCCTAAAACTTACAAAGTGTCTTGGTTTTTGTTTTATTAATCATAAACTATTATATATATTTAATGCAGTATATAAGAATGTTATCTTTACCATGCAAGGCAATACTTGTCATAGGGGTTACGTTTTTTTTTGTATATAGCATGCATATATTGTTCTTTTTACGTTATAGTCTTGAAAGTTCCTTCGTAAGTGTGATTTAGAAGGAATTTTATTTTGGTTACGACGTTAGACTTCGACATGCATATCATATGATTCATATTAAGTTCCAAGATTTAGAAAATATTCAATTTTCAAATTGTTTTGGAAGGGATTATCACATTGAGGTTACGTATCACAAATAATGCTGTATATTGATATTTGATTTGTATGTACAAAAATGAATAAAAACTTTACAATGTGTGAAATTATTCTTGTTAGAAATATTATCAAATATGTTATTATGAAGTTTGGCCGGTCAAATATAGTCCGAAGAGTTCAATTTTTTTAACATCCAAACACATGCCTATTTTTAGGTTCGAGTCCAACATATAAGTTTATAGAGATTTCATATTAACACCAATTGATAACAGAAGCAACTCACGACCTCGTATACAGACATGCAGATTTGTTTATTATTGATACGGACATATTTTATTCTCCACACACCCGCTCAAGTACAACCGTTTGATTCATTTGACACTTGTTGACATGTCTTATGACCGACTAGCCCGATCGAAGAGACAAATTTAGTTCAGGTCCACGATCAACGTCTTAAGGCCGAGAAGACTGATTAGCTAGGACCAGACATCGGACGTACAACTCTGATACCATGTGAAATTTTGGTGTGTCAAACATGAAGGATTTCATCACACATCCAGACACCCATGCATGTTATGCACAAACCCAACACATTAATTCAACAGGGTTTCATTCTCAAACCAATTTATAATACGAGATATTGCTCACCAAACTCATATAATGGTTACACGGTCGTCATACCGATGTGATGACATTCATTTTCCACGTGTTTATTTATTATACATAAGAATATACATTATTAGAAACATTATAATAATATAAAAACTTGAAGTTTTTTTTTTTATTTCTTCCAATAATATTATAAACGAGATCAACTCTTTCCCGACCATGATATACCGACAACGATTTAGAACATAGATATACCAACGTAACTTTGAGTCAAATAAGTCGAACTTTATTTTATTCATATTAAAGTTAAGTGAAAGTTTTAACATAATTTTTCTAAAAAAGTTTAAAGTTTTCAATTCATTTAGGGTCTGTTTGGTTCCAACTTCAAAAATGAAAATGAATATATATATATATATATATATATATATATATATATATATATATATATATATATATATATATATATATATATTCATTAAATTTTATGCAATCATTCATTGTGGTTTAATGCAAAATGCACTTCTTTCTCCACATTTTGTTACTCTATAGAGTATCAAAAGTAATCAAACTCTATTCCAATTACTTCAAACCACAAAAAAACTTTTATAAACAAAGGTATACAGACTACTTCGTTTTCATTTCGTTTCCGATTTCGGAGTTAAAATCAAACGGGCTCTTAGTATATATTGTAAAACCATTAATCGAAGTTGTGGTCCAAAATGAGATATTTGGTTGTATCACTTGCATGGTCAAAGACTCAAACTTGTTACATATAAACATAAATTTAGTGATCGAAATGTCGGGAACATGACCAACTACACTAAGGCGACAAGATTAGCATAAGTGTGGAACACAATCCATAATCTTCGGCCGTTAATCATGCATGTCTTGTGTAATTATATAATATTAATCATTGGAATATTGGTTTCTCGATCGTCATTTCAAATCCATGGTCAAATTAAGGAAACCTAAGCTATGTCTATATATATCATCACAAACTTATATAACAATGGTGAAAATAATGCCCAACATTGGACCAACGCTTCGAGTTTCACAACCCATTACATTAAAGAATACCAAACCTGCAACTATGCGACTATTATATGGATATTTTGGGGAAATATGACCTAATTGGCCAATTTGAGCTTTTAATATCCTATTCTATTATTCAATAAACAAGCTTAGAGTTGATTACAATGTTGTTTTCACACGTAGTATATAGTTCAAAATTTGTGTACCTCTCCTTTTGAAAGTTGAAGTGTCTGAGTGTTGGAGATATTCCGATCCTATTGTATAAGGTTGATGAACAACTTCGCTTGTTTTCAATTGGTTTTAGGATAAAATTTCATTAAATTTGTGAATTGGGTTTGAGTCTAACACGCATGAGTACTCGTATACACACGGACCCCACTCTATTGTCCATCAGTATCGGACTTTAACAGAGTGCACATCCGCTTACGTTCGGGAATTTTTTTGGTAAGAATGACGATGTTGACCGTTGCAACCCATAATATCTGTATTAAACTTAGGATAAGACGGCATAAGCTGTTGGGTGCCTAACTCTCGGGCATCGTTGTTCAAAAACTACAACAGACCAGTAGGTGGATCACACAAAACATAACAATCAAGAGGAAGGTAAAAAGAATAAGAAGCGAGATAATCCGCCACAACGTTAGCTTCACGATATATATGATGAAACCGAACCACTCGTTATCTACGGATGAAGCCTTGACACTTAGAAGTCAAACTAAATATGGGGTGTGATGATAGAATATAGTTGATATCAAGATTGTTGGAGATAATAAGTTGCCACATCGAAAGTTGTGGATATTCCGAGTCTAGTATATAAGGACGGTGGGTCATAAATCCTATTGTCAATTGGTTTTAGGACGGAACCTCTCCGGATTTATGTAATAGGTTTGGGCCAAATGCGTATGTGCGCTCGTATGCACATGACCCACACTCTATGGTCCGTCTATATCGAACTTTGACATGGTATCAAAGGGGTTAGCCTCAATTTCGCCCGCGATCCTAACACGTGGGCAATTGCAACTCACACTATAACCTTTAGTTGTACTTTTTTTTGTTGGAAGGAGAGTCGGTGATCTCCGGCGCATCTGACCATCCTTTAGTTGAACTTGTGGTGTGTGTTGGAGATACTAAGTTTCCACATCGAAAGTTGTGGACATTACGAGTCTATTATATAAGGTCGGTGAACTACAACTCCTTTTACCTGTTGGTTTTAGGACGGAACCTCGCCAGATTTATGTGTTGGGTTTGGACCAAACGCGCATGTGGGCTCATATGCACACGACCCCACTCTATGGTTCGTCTATATAGAACTTTGACAAATATTCACCACCAACTCCAAGTCGATTTCCACCATCATGTTACGGTAGTCCAACTCTCAAGCTAAGTAGAGACCATGTGTAAATCCCATAACTCGGCCATGAGCACCAAGCACGAACCAATGTGGAAGTTGAAACTTTTAATCCACTTGCCCAAGTGGTCATTAAGTGGCCACCAGCAGCCGCACGGTCCGATAGGCGATGGACAACTCCATCGGAAATTGATTTTACACAGTCAAAGGAGGGAAGGTTCCAAAAAATGAGCGTAAAGATCTTCCCCGGGAAGGTTCCAAAAAATGAGCGTAAAGATCTTCCCCCTTGGCGCAACAGTGCAATGATTATGGTCGAGAGTAGTGGTCATATTATTGATTTACGATGCTAAAATAGAACATTTTGCTTCGAAAGGCACCGCAACGGAACACATGTTCATTCCTCCATTTCCAGACCCACATGAGAGCAATGGTTAACCAATTACCCCCACGATAGGCGGTTACCACGGGTCTTCCCATTGTAGATATTAGTATACAAAAACTATGTTCATGAGAGACAAATAACAAAACCTAGTATGTACAAGTTTCGATCCTACTTGAACGAACGAAACTTAACATTTACACGATAAACCTTTACTTTGACAAATTTGTATTTTAAAAAAATGGATTTTTATTCTTCTTTTTTTTTCTTCATGTTTTTTGTTTATGTAGTTAAACAAAGTAATACTTTGTATTTTATGACCTAATTTCACATTTATTATTCGAGTTAATGTTTTTGTCAAATTCGTTAAAATTAATCGGGGACAATAATTTTACGGAGAAGGAAAACTCACAAAATTTAAAATGGAGAAAATTAAATGGGAACAGAATTCCAAGATAGGATAGTTACAAAGATAAGTTTCAATACCCGAACGGAAAAGGGATGAGGATGGGGGCATTATACTAAAAGGGGATAAGGAAGAGTAGGGTACTCCCAAGTCCCAACCTCAAACCCGACTCATTGACAGCCCTAGTGCGAAGACCTATCAATAATAATGATGCTCAATATAGTGATGGTAATAGAGGTGAGTATATTGTCGGGTGCCATTGTCAAGAAAACTTATATATATTTTCACTAACTATATAGAAGTTTCATTTAAAAAATTTATTTTATAAAAATTCAGGTTTTGGATTTGATAATATTTTTCATGCTTAACATTTAGATGCATTTATCGTTTGTTTAGAATTTAAATTATATGAATTAGACACCCAAATATTTCTTCTTGATCTATATGTATCTATTGGATGTCTACTTTGTTTGTGTTTTTATATGTGTTATTTGAATTATCTATGGACTTCAAATGATTAAAAAAAAAACACACACACACACAAAGCGAGCCATTTAGTCAATGCTGAAGCAGTGAGAATCATAGAATGAGGTTACGATCATTAAAAATCAATAAGACAGGTATAGATGTCAAGTATGGATGTTTGAAAGTTGCATAAAAGAGTCATGGAGTAAACAATGGGCACTTATATATATAAGAAGGCCTAGAGGAAGCTTTTGCACACTTTCAGTAAAAGATACTATAGAAGGGATGTAGATGAATTAGAAGATCAAAAAATACTCATCGAAAAGGTATTCTGAACTCTGAAGGGATACAACTTTATAGTTTGCACCTAGAGTTGAATCCTTAAACATGACCTCCAAAAATGGTCAAAGCACAAAGAAGACCACTATTGACAACAACCTCGGTCGAGGTAGTTGTTGCTAGGCCGAGCTAGATGCTTTCTAGGATTGTGGATTTGAACTCAATATATGATTGAAGTATGATGATTTGGTTATGTTCAAGAATGCTTAATGGATATAAGCGTGACTTTAATTCTTTTCTAGAGATGATGAACTCATGTTTTGAAAATTAGGTTGAGTTTAAATTTCTTTGTTGATTGTGTAGAGAGACAAACACTATCAGCTTAAGATTGAAACTTGGTTTAGTTGTTGAAAGTTGTAGGTATTTTTCTTTTAGACATCAACCGAGAGGTAAACGTCTAGTTGGATAAACTGTTGAGATGCTAGAGAAAGTGTTATGAATGATCAAAGGTGAGAGTGTGATTGTTTCCTAATATGTTGTATTTCATCTATAAGTGTTTGTTTGTGTTGTGAGATGTTAAATGCGAGAGCGAACCACGTCTCATTTATGTGACCATGCCCTCAGTGATTAGATTCATGTTAATTGCATTAATCACGAGAGTGACTATATTTGTTGATTTGAGTCTTTTCACACACTCAAGACTCAAGAGGTGTGTGAATACTATCATGAGACCGCCTAAGTCTGGAGAGTGAATGTGTTTTGTATTTCATCTATACGTGTTTGTTTGAATCATGAATCAATTGAAGAAGATGAAGGTAAGGCGTTTTCTTCAACCGCCTCATAGTAGATTATGGAAATGAAGTAATTTGACTTCTCAATTTTAGCCTTCCTACTCTACGCTTCTCTTCTCCCTCAAAAAAAGTATTTCATCTATACGTGTTTGTTTGTGTTTTTCATTGGATTTAAGAATCATTCATCATCTGTAAACATTCATCAACATTTTATGAACTGAATAGGATTTGAAAGTTGAGCATAAGGTTGGTGTAGGGCATGCGTAGGAGAGTAATAATGTAGTTTCTCTAAACATTCCTTTCCTGTTTGTTGAGTTTTTGTGTATTGATGTGTAGTTTACTTTTGATTTTTTAGTCCAATTGATATATGCAACTGATTTCTAGTTAAACACATTTACACTATACACTATGTGTTTATGGTATTGATTGTCTTGATATTGGTATTCATGGTTTTTTGATTATATACTTGGTCTGAATATGGGTAATCAAGCACCTCAAGATTGTTGCGTTGTCAAGATCATTAACTAATGCGTCAAAAAAGTTTATCCAATAAATAGAATCTTATGATACTTTGTCAATTGATTGGAATTAAAAAATAAGGTCTTGAGACTGTTGCATTGTTTATGATATTGAGCCTAAGAAGTTTTTCAAAAAGCTTAAGCTTCTTATACTTTGCAGGATAAGTTATGAGAAAACAACATTTTGAGATTTTGTAAATCTTTTAATACTTTGCCTCTTAGATTGATGTTAGAAAGCTGAAATTTTTCAACGAATTCTTAACCGTGAGTTGCAAGAGATCCCCATCCAATTACAATGAGTTAAAGAGTTATGTTTTTAATCGTCGAGATGGTGAAACGGGTTAACCACGATGGATTTGATCGATAGCATAATGAAGAGCTCGTATGCATCAACAAACAATCCAATGGACAAGTAGAGGAAGATCAACAAGTGGTAGCTCTTTGGCGATGATCTTCCTCTCCATGTACATACAATTTTTAAATACAAGCTAATCTACACGATTCTTTAAAAAACATAAAGTTTGCGATGTGATTAGTTTTTTATTATATTTGATTATGTGAAACTCAATGTGTTATATGTTAATTGTCTTCAGTCTTCTTCATATGTTGTAATTGCATTGATGAAAATTTAACGTCAGTTGGCCACTTTTGAGTGATAAGTCCAATTACGTGCAAGTTTCACTTTTTATTTTATACCCATTTTCGTAATTTTGCAATTATTAGTTATAACTTCCTTAAAATTGTAGGTGACGACTGACGAGATAGCTACACTAACGACGGTAAGATCCAAGTTTTAGGAGATCGTGACCGTCCACGTGGACTTACCACCGTAATTTACAATGTTAACAATGAAATATTTCTATTGGTAGGTAATATCACCCCCTCAAAATGGAGGGTGAGCAAAATTGGATCCGTGATTTACAATGTTAACAATGCCACGTGGTCGTCCATCAAGAGTGGAAGGTGAAGATTGAAGAACATATCCTCAACGGTTCTTTATTGTATACACGTTACCTACTCTCCAATATAAGAGTTACATAATAATAACTAATTTGATGGCTCAATAATTAAGA
The DNA here is from genome assembly GCA_033239125.1 of Fagopyrum homotropicum. Classification (NCBI taxonomy): domain Eukaryota; kingdom Viridiplantae; phylum Streptophyta; class Magnoliopsida; order Caryophyllales; family Polygonaceae; genus Fagopyrum; species Fagopyrum homotropicum. The sequence continues at coordinate 142,610,708 of BSWB01000005.1, forward strand.
TTTGTAATTGCTATATTTATGCCCATGTTTATGCTAATCATAATGGCATCACCTATCAGTGCCATCCTAATGATTCTCGCTATAACATGCTTCGGTTTATATACATTTATTATCCACCCGCCAATGTGTTTAGTATGGATACGGACCACAATAAGTAGATCCGATTATTGGTTCATCAACCATTTTTATCACCCAAAACCTTATCATTAATAGATCGGTTAATAGCTCGGTGACTCCTAAATTTCTCATTTGCTATCCCCCAGTCATAAGGATGATAATATCACCCGTATTCGATAGCAATCTACGCTAAAAAAAGGAAAAAGTCAGTTGATGGATGGTCGGTGGGTGAGGCAAAATATAAAAAAAATTCATATTTTATCATAAAATTACATAGTTATGAAAATGTTATTACTACGTGGTATTGACACATTATTATATAATGCTTAAATCTTATTCAATAGTATGTGATTTAAAATATGAATTTTGTGTGCAAAATACTAGGTGAGCATAGATTCAAAATCGAACCGAACTTAAAGTCTATTTTTCAAAAACCTTGGACCGAAAACCGAATCTATAAAAGTAGATTCGGTTTCGATTTGGACCTAAACCCGAAAACTTATAATATTGGAACCTAAAACCGAACCTATTAAATCGGTTTCGGTTTAAAAACATACAATAATCCAAAGCCGTTTTTTTTTAGTAAATATATATTCGGTTTTCGGTTTTGGGCCGAAACCGAAATCGTTAAAAAATAAGGACCTAAAACCGAACCTAAATTGTCGGTTTAGATTCGGTCTGAATCAAAATTACTCGGTTCGGTTTAGTTCAGGTAAACCGAACATCTACAATATAAACTAACAATAATAATCAATCATAATCACCGGTAATTAAACCCGATCTACTAACGGATAGTGGGTGGATACACCCAATAAAATTAACGGGTAAACGATTCAAGTAGTCCGTCTACTCATCACTTCACAAAATTCTTTTGCTTTCTCCTGGATAAAAAAAATTGTGAAATAAATGTATAAACTATAAGAATACATGGAATGGATCATAGGGAGGATGATGCCTCATGAGATTACATACATACACATGAAGGTGGTGTGGGGGCTACCGCTTTTGTTCACAATGGATTGATGTGAACATATCATAGTGATATATACATGACATAAAACATCATGTATGGCCTATGTGGATGGATATATGGACCATGGATGGATGTTAGGAAGGGAGAGGGACGTAAAGAAGAAAGGAGTTTAATCATTACAAGAGAGTGATGATGAGGATAATAATGCACACCGCTTCTTTTTTTCCCTTCCATAATTAATTTAAATCAAATCCAATTATCATAATTACGTCATTAGTAACACTAATTAGGTAGAGCAGAAGATGGATCTCCACAGTCGCCAGCCGCCATTCCCTTCCCCTTCCTTTCCCGCCTCATCATTACTCCTATTACTAAATTACTAATACAGATATTTCTTTTCTTACCCTCTACTTTTCCGAAATCCCCCCACACTACCCAAACTTTTCTATATTTCGTTTCATCAAGGTTAAAGATTGAATCTTGAAAAAATAATTGGGTACCATGGGAATTTTGCAAAAGATGAGGGTAATCACCGGGAATATCCGACGAATTTATTAAGTGTCCTTTGGTTATCTCGCCATCTAGAGACTAGTATATAAAGGCTCTATGATACCCTAGCCTTTCTTCAATTCCTTCATCTACACCTATCATCTGCAGTGAGTGATAGTGATAAAAAGAAAAAACCCATTTAAACCCATAAATTCAAGGAAAACCCAAAAGGAGAATCAACTTGATTCTCTGTCTCTTCGATTTCCACTTTCAAAAAATATATATCGCAGCTTTCTTTCTTGTCTTTCACATTTGCTCACTTCATTCACATTCGTAACCATGGTGGAGAATATGAGCAGCTCAAAAATGGCGGATGAGGAAGATGAGATAATTATAGAAGTAAGAGAGTTTAATGAAATCAAGGATTCAGAAGGAGTTGAAGAACTCGAAAACAGATGTGGAGTTGGTCCAAGTGGAAAGCTTTCTCTTTTCACTGATCTTCTCGGTGACCCTCTGTGTCGAATTCGCCATTCGCCGGCTTTTCTCATGCTGGTATATGCATTTTCGTAATATTAACATATTCTATTTAAGTTGTTTTTATTTTGAAAATGTTTTACTATTTAGACATTAGTGAGGGACCTGTTTTCTCCCTGATCATCATCATCAAACATAAGAACCCACAAATTTCCTGAATAAAATGACTTCACACAGAAAGATGAATTTGGTCCACTTGAATAGTATTATTAACAGCAAAATAATCTCAAACATTTGTCCTTTTGTTGCTTTGTTGCATTTGTTTTTGTATCTTTATGATTCCCTCTCTCTCATTATTTTGTTTCTTTCTTCTTTGGACTTGTTCAGGTGGCTGAACTGGTAGTCCGACGTCGATCAACCTCAAACTCCGATAACGGCGAAGAACAAATCAAGAAAAGAGAGATTGTCGGAATGATAAGAGGATGCATAAAAACCGTTACTTGCGGCAAAAAACTCGCTAGAAACGCAAAGAACGGTCACGATTTTACCTCTCCGCTCCCCGTCTTCACTAAACTCGCCTACATCTTAGGCCTTCGAGTTTCCAGTTCTCACAGGTGAAAAAAAAAATATTCAAATTCGAAATGACGTCGTTTTATTGATTAATGATTATTATTTTTTAATTAATTTTGGAATTTCAACAGGCGGATGGGAATCGGGTTGAAGCTAGTTCATGGGATTGAGAATTGGTTCAGAGAAAACGGGGCGGAGTATTCATATCTCGCAACTGAAAACGACAACGTTCCGTCAATTAAACTCTTTACCGACAAATGCGGATACTCGAAGTTCCGTACACCTTCTATTCTAGTCCAACCCGTATTTGCTCATCGGGTTCGGATCTCACCAATGGTTAAAATCATTAAATTAACTCCATCAGAAGCCGAGTATCTCTATCGCCGCCGTTTCGCCACCACAGAGTTCTTCCCGCGTGACATAGACGCGATCCTGAACAACAAACTCAATCTCGGAACCTATCTCGCCATCCCACGCGCCACCGCGTGGGAATCAATCGAATCGTTTCTCGATCACAAGGAAGAAGAAGATTCATGGGCGGTTGCGAGCGTGTGGAACTCAAACGACGTATGGAGGCTTGAAGTACGTGGCGCGTCACGGGTAACACGTGGACTTGCTAAAACGACGCGTTTGGTTGATAAAGCGTTGCCTTGGTTAAAGATTCCGTCGATTCCTGAAGTGTTTAGACCTTTTGGGCTGCATTTTGTTTATGGGCTAGGTGGTGAAGGCCCATTAAAGGTGAAATTAATTCGGGCCTTGTTTGGGCTGGCCCATAATATGGCTAAAGAGAGTGGTTGTGGTGTGATTGCTACGGAGGTTGGGAGTCAAGATCCGCTTATGTTAGGTATTCCTCACTGGAAAATGCTATCGTGCGCCGAGGATCTTTGGTGTATCAAACGGCTAGGAGAAGACTATAGTGATGGTTCAGTTGGTGATTGGACTAAATCTCCACCGCCCATTTCCATCTTCGTTGATCCTAGAGAGGTTTAAGGATTATAATATAATCTACTTTTTAATTAGTCTTAATTAGTCTAGTCTAACAAGAATATGTTGTGTTTTGCATTAGTAGTGTGATGACGTGGCTGTGACTTGTGAGTGTATCGTGGTTTTTGTACCCATTGTTGTAAATGAAAGTGTTCTTTTTAGTAATGATTTTGGTTTCTAGACCAAACACGGCCTTAGTCTTTTAAAAGTAATAATGAAAAGCTTGGTTATTCTTTTGTGTATTTATTGGTATCAAAAAATGACCTTTTGGTGTGGGTGGGTTCGTTCGTGTGTGCCTGTGGATTGTGGTATTCGCATATGCACTTTGTTTTAGCCTTTTTCATTCATGTCTTGTTTAAAATATTTGGACGTATTTGCAGTTTGTGTGGAATGGCAAGCAAAGATTAGTGGTACTAATCATAATCAATTAGTATTTGCTCCTGCCCAATGATCATATTCTTGGAAGATTAATGCATGGATGCTATTGGTACTTTTATATTATTTTGCATACAAGCAATGAATGTGTTCAACAATGAACCTTATCCTCAATAAAGAGCTAGATTGTTCATATCATCAAAACTTAGGGTTTCAAGTTCCAACTTTGGTGGTGTTAGATTTGTTTTGCCGGCTGAAAATCGCTCGGGCATACACCCCCGTCCCCCGATTATCGGGTTTAATCCTTTGAAAAGTAATAAATTCCACGGATTTTGTCGAAATTAGGTTTTTGAGACAAATCAACAAAAATACGACATTTCTACCGTTGATATCTTAGTAGATTCCATCATGGAGCGTTGATATCTTAGTAGATTCGATCATGGAGTGCGTTGTTTGCAGTTGGTTTGTGGTGGTTGTGGAAATGGCGAAACGAGAGAGCGTTTGGGAATAAAGACACTAGGTCGGATGGTCACACTTTCGTCATCAATAAAACCCTTGAATATGGGATTGCATGGGAGAAGAACAGTACTAACAAAGATGTACGGATCAGGGAAGTGGTGCAAGTCAAGTAGGACCCTCCTCCTGACATCTTCATGAAGGTCAATACGGATGGAGCGGTTAGGGAAGATGGAAGAGCTACTGCAACATATGTTTGTAGGAATAAAGCAAGTGAGTGGCATTTAGGATACGTCGTCAATTTGGATATATGTATTGTACCCATCGCGGAATTATGGGACATATACTTCTGGTTGAAGATTGCTTGGGAGAGTTGTAACCGCTTTGTGATTCTCGAATCAGATTCACAATTGGCTATTAATTTCCTAGGGAAAAAATTTCCGAAGTGTCACCCACTTGCCAGTCTGGTATCTAAGTGTCAAGACTATATTAGAAGGGATTGGACTATCCAGACCCGTCATGCCTTCCGCGAGGCGAATAATGTAGCGGATCTTCTTACTTCTATTGCTTTTGACTTCCCGCTTGGACTTAATGTATTGCATGACCCTCCCAAGGGTGTAGTGGATTTTTTTGCATCATGGTGTAAGGGGTCGGGCTATCACCCCGCGTGCGTACTACTTAACCCTTTTTCATATATAATAAGCGTGACTAGATGCGCCAGAGATAACCGACTATCCTTGCCAAAAAAAAAATATATATAACATTATAAATATTGGGTTCCCAATTCTTACCACTTAGTCAATTATTTTATTTAAACCATAGAAAAAGTTCTATTCTTTAATCCAATTTGTACCTGGTTTCAATTCGATGTATGTAGCGTCTACCCAATATTTACGAATATAATTAGAGGGACAAAATAAACGTAAGAATATGTTTGACTTGGAGTATTAAGATTTCAATGGAGAAATAATTAATTTATTTATATAATAGAATCTATGAAGAATTAAAGATTTAGTTGTCGTAAGAGATATTAGATAGACACAAGATGAATCTTTGTTATATTATGAGAAAAAGAATTAGGGCAAAAGGAAAGGAACGAATGGGAGCAAGTCTCAAAAGAAAATTAGGCCTTAGTGGAAAATATTTATGCTTTGATTATTAAAATTTAATGATTCTAAAATTGATTTAAAATGCAAAATATTAATAGTGGCGGGAGAATCGGCTTTGAGATGTTTTCTTCTTCTTCTTCACTTACTTTTGGTGGGTCCTCTAATCACTTCAGTGAACTCCTCAACTAGATTACGACTGTGTCATTAGTCAGTTTTTGTTTTATTTATAAATCTCTAATCAATATTTTAATTTTTGTTAAGTAACTTTTACTTATACTTATCAACTAAAGTGAGAGATTGTTGTCGAGTCGAATGATTGTAACTTAGGGTCCGTTTGTTTCCAACTCCGGAAACGGAAACGGAATGAAAACGAATTTAATCCATGTTTATATCCTTATTTATGAAAATTTTTGGAATCATTTCTTGTGATTTGAAGTAATTGGAGTAGAGTTAAATTACTTTTGATACCTTATAGGTAATAAAATGTGGAAAATTTAGTGCATTTTGCCTTAAACCAAAAGGAATGATTCCATACAATTACATGAATAAGGATATAGATATGAACCAAATTCGTTTTCGTTTCCGGAGTTTGAAACAAACAGACCCTTATAGTTACCACCTTAAGAGGGTCTACTAAAAATCGTTTACATTTTGTTTTCTTATCCATTGTTTAGTAATGTTTGTAAGTTGGATAGGTAAGATTTATTTATAAATTTTATTTGTCAACTTTATTTAGATCACTTGAATCCTAAGGTTGATAACTATAGATTATGGACCTCAATTTTTTTCATGCTTCTAATTTTGTCAACTTATTTGGTCCATTTTGGGTTTAGTAGATGAATGTCCATTTTGGTAAATAAATTGTTACAGGGAATTTAGATGGTGAGTGTGAAGAGGTTTTATAGGTAGAGAGTCTAGCTATTCGTAGTCTTGTACATTATGCTGTTATATTTATTTAAATATGCGTTGGAGTACATGAATACAATCTCATTGCTATTGATCGACATACAAGTATTGAATTGTTCAAATTAATTTTTTTAAGGTGAAATAACTTAAACATAATGTCATCAAAATGCCCTTGTATATATTATTCGCTAGGAAAAGTTAAATATTATGCTTATGTAAGCTATGTTTGGTCCTTGCGAGTTGTATTCAACCCGAAGGTTGTATAAAATTTGGTTGGATTACATACATGTTTATGATGGCGAACATGTGACAGTTATAAGGTTATACACAGGGATAGTAATTCAGCCAAATATAATATTATTATTACTCGTGACTTATTGTCAGTGTTTGACTATCACGACAAGAGTATCACTAGCAATTAACATCAATATCCAAAGACTTGATATTGATCTTGCACTTGATATCTTGAAATGGGATGTACAATTCATCTTTGTATTTGATTGATTATGGTTTATATTATGAATGTTCAATTTTATCCCTCTTTTAGTAAATTTGATTATTTATTAATCGAATAACTTAGGTTAAAGTTTAGCCCCTAAGAATGTTAACTTGTGGGATTGAATAATATGGTATACATATTACTTTGGCTGTATAGATTTTAACCTCACTTTAAGGATAAAACGCACATTCTCTTATAAATTTTGGATCTTCCAAAGAGAAAACAATCTTCTAGATGTGAGAATGTTTTGTATGTGAAGGGCTTATGATCGTTATGAACATCATTTGAGTTTTCTCAAGAGGATATGGGAACAAAGAAAATCAAAATGAGTAACTTTGAGATGGTATAAGACTTTACAAAAGGCGATAAAATAAAAGATCTTGTCATTCGTTTACTCCTCTAGAGGAAGGGAAAGGCAAACGAAAATATTAAGGGTTTAAACCAAAAGAAACATAATAAAAAAAATATAAAATTGCATCTTTTGTAAAAGATTTGGATATGTAAGAAGGATTTTACAAATCTCACGTTCAGCGTATAAAGAATGCATCTTTCTCAATTTGGCTTACTCTCAAGTAAACATATTTTCCCTATCTAATAACACTTGGTGACTACATTCAAGTATCACTATAAGTACGAGTGCTTTTTCAATAGATGTTATGTTTCATGATTTCATTGCCCGTTAATAATGGGATTTGCAAGATTTTTCTTGAGAATGTAGAGCTTGGAGGAGAAGAATTAAGGAACATCTGTATTGATGTAGTTGTCTTTAACAAAAAAGATTAACGTCTCTTCAACTTGTTATTGAAAGTAATTTTAAGTATATTTAACCGAGCTTCAAGAAACATATTGAGTATGTGACAATAATTGTGGCACCCCGTAAAATTATCATCCCGCATCATATGAAGAGGGATTTATGGTTAACTTATAATGATGGGTTGCTACCCATGTCAACAAAAATTCTTTTTTTTTTTTCCAATTATCGAGTGAGGACAAAGAACTCTGAGTTAAGCGTGCTCGTGCGGGAGCAATTTCATGATGGGTGACCTATTGAGAAGTTTTTGCATGTGCATAAAGACCTCTTGAGTTACGAGTGCGCTCGTCCTAGTAGGCGGTCACTCGGCTCGGTGGACGGTCCTTTAGTATGGGAGATTGTAGCACCCCATAACCGCATCATATGAATGGGGATTAATGGTTAACTTATAAAGATGGGTTGCTACTCGCCCTAGTAGGCTGTCACTCAGCTCGGTGGACGGTCGTTTGACATGACGTGGACGTCATGAGTTTAAGTGGGGGAGATTGTAACACCCCGTAAAATTATCATCCGCATCATATGAATGGGAATTTATTGTTAACTTATAAGGATGGGTTGTTACTCGTGTTAACGCGAATTCTTCTTTTCTAGTGGCGAGTGAGGACAAAAAACTCTAGAGTTATACGTGCTCGTCCGGAAGCAATTTCAGAATGGATGACCTCGTGAAAAAAGTTGTTATTGAAAGTGATTTTAATTAGATTTAATTTCTCTTCAAGAAACATATTAAGTATATGACAATACTAAGGTTCCTTCTATAGAACAAACTCGACAACCTTAAGAAGGGTCATTAAGGAGTTTATTGAGAATTGAGGTATACAATCTTATATGATTACATTGTATATCTTGTAGAACAAGTGATTCCTTTGGGGTAGATACGAGAAAGTTATAACCCGTATCATATAGAACAAGAAGATAAAGTAGGTACATCAATATGAATATTCATTCACATGCATTATATGACTCGTTTAGGATAATAACGAAATGTGTGACTCATTTTAATTTAGAGTTACGTGAGATGGAATAAAGAAGTGTTTTTACATCTAGTGATAATATACTTATGTGGTTCAACTATAAAAATTGATCTAAAGATTTGAAAACTATATGAAAATAAGATTTCCAATACAAGACAGTGAAATAATAAATTTATAAGATTAATACTTCATTCGGATTTGTGGTAAATATGGTTGGAAATTTTATATTGCACAATTCAGTTGGAGTAAGTAAATATTTATCGATGATATACTATCAATTTACAACGATATGGGTTATTGACCGAAACCAAGAGATTTCTCATTAGGAGTTTATGAGATGAAAGATCTTGAGGATGCTTCTCTTTTGTAGGCAAAAGATATCATGGGATGATTCTCAAAGTGCCATTAAGTTGTAACAAAAGAGGTAAAAATTTTCAATTTCGGCCTTAACGTATGCCCTAAGGAAATCCTTGAAGTTTTTGAGGATATAAAAGATACCCTAAACCATTGTCATATGGCGTTTAATGTCTTTGTTTTTGTGTACACTTCCAAATATAGTGTACATGACTAACGTGTATAGCAAATTATTAAGTGCATGAAGTCATGCAGCCTTACAAAGCATGAAATATTTTATGTTAGAATACGAAAATCAACTTAAGACTATAGGTTGTATGAAAGAGATATGTCCAGGAAAGTGTTAAACAACACTTAAACTACTACTAATGTTGCATATGTTTGTCATTAACTACATGTTTTGTAATAGTTCAAGAGGCGATTAAAGTTATTTTGTGATAACATATATGTAGTTTGTCTACAACGCCTTTTAAAGTTCCTTGATGAAGAAACATATAGACATCATGTTTATGCCAGTGAACGAAAAAGTTTAGAAAATGTCAAGTTATATAAAAAGTAGGCATGTTATGAGATCACATTGCATGTAATTTTCTTGTCACTCATTTATATTTGATCTATGTCATTGAATATATTGACACGATGATCAAACTACATGTAATTTTCATGTCACTCATCTATACTTTATCTATGTCCTTGGCGTTCCGATGTCCCTCATACTCCCGCATAACTCTCTTAACTTAATCAAAATTCAAAGACGTATTATTATTATTATTCAAGTCACTTAAGTTCAGAATTGAGAGTAATGACTTATATTAAAGAATTAAATGAATCTAAGTGTTGTATTTTGTCATGTAATTTTAGCTTTTAACCAATTGGTGGATTTTCTTTTTTAAATCCAGAATGTTATGTGGAAGTAAGTTTCTTATTTTTTATTATTTTCTCCAAGTACAATATTTTGTATCTATTTTTAAGTATGTTCAGTCCAAAACCTAAACCAATACTAGTAGGTTCGATTTTCGGTTCTTGTTTTTAATCGGTTTTTTATTTTTATTAGTTCGGCTGTAGACCTACGGTTATCCCTAACCTGAACCATTTCTAAACGATTAAACCCTTAAAAAACTTCATATTCACAAACAATTTGTTTTGTCGAATAGAATCTCAATAATTTTCAGAAAATGTATCATATTATCCTTTGCTAATTAATACATAATTTCTTAAAAAACCTTAAATGAAAGACTTGCAAGTAGTTTCACAAACAATTTTTTTTTAAATGAAAGACTTGCAAGTAGTAACTATCAAAGCTAAACATGAAAGGAACAACTTTAGGTACTTGTCTGATAACTACAATATCCACTTTGTTTTTCCCCTAACTTTTCTATTATACAATCTTCCCCACGTATATTAATCAAAAGCTAACAAGAATGATGACTTGAACATCCATAATTATAAATTTAAATACTTCAAAAATAATGTATTTACATTTCTATAAAGAAATATACATTTCATCTCATAGTGATATCATAAACCATCATCTAAATAATGCAATCTTAGCAAAGCTAACTTTTGATAAAATTTAATCGACTCCTAATCCCCAATTGTATTATAATGTATTCAAAGTATTTGCCAAACATTAAAAACTTTATCCTCATTGTGACATCGGAATAAGATTCATTATTTTTTTTGTTATCGTAAATGTCAAGTTTATGTATGTATAGACCGTAGCATATCCTTAAACCTAACAAACTTTTGTAAATAAGCGAAATTTTTTATATAAATATTCTACGAGGTAAGTGAATTAATAGATATATTATCGACTAATTTTAGAATAAAATCTTATTTGATTTATATGTGGAGATCTGTACACAAAAAACTTATGCAATTTATTATTGTATAATGATTTTTATGTGTTGATCGGAAAATAATATTCAATCAGGATTACATATCATAAAGTTTGTTTATTTTTAACTGATCGGTCTGATAAAATGATTATAGTTATTCGGGTTTTTTCGGGTTGAACTTGAACTGAGTTTGGAATTTGGGTCTAGGGCCTTGTCCCTGCTCGTTGGAGCTAGAATTTCGGAGAGGCCTAAGGCCTTGTCAATACCCTCCGTATTCACATTAGTGAGTTACACAATAATAAAGTAACTCAGTGAAGCCTTACAATGAGGTCTCGAATCCTACCACCTACCTTTTATATTGATCATTATTGAAAAAATGAGCTTTCGAATGGTTATGTGGTCCAAACGGGCTTGAACGTCTCCTTGCACGTACTAGTCTGAGCCAGATTTTCCGACCCAAACAAACCTAAAGGTTTGTTCACCCCGCCCGTTTACCTGAATGGACAGACAAGACCGAGTATTTAACATTTGTCTTTACACTATCGGTTTACAAAGTACCTATTTATAAGTTGTTCCTATTAGTTAAGAGAAGGGTTTGCAATTTTGTAAAACTTTAGAACTCAAAATATGCTCAAGAAAACAAGAGGCCGACATAGTGTATTAAAATATGTAAGATTTGGATTTGTAGGAAAGAAAAGAGAGGCACTCAAAGGACAAGTAATATGTATCCATTTAGTGGAAGAGAATTGTGTGGGCATTGTGGGCTTAAAATGCAATTAAGAAGAAGTAAAGCTAAAAGCTTTGTGATAACCCCATCCATCTTTGCATCTTTCAGCCACTTGTCAATTAATAGCCCCAATTTCATTTTCCACCGATAATACCCTTCTTCTTTTTATATTAATAGTACAACTCCATCCATATTATAATTTACCAAATCAAAATGCCCCCACAACCCACAATCTACAGTCATAAGATTTTTCTTTATCCTCCTAGAAGAATAAAAAAGATAGAAAGTAACATGGTGATATGTTCATCTATACGTGTATGTCATAGTTTTAGTGTGGGATGGAGTTTTTAAGAAGCCCATCAAACTTTATATCTATAACTTAAAATATTAAAGGTGATGACTTTCACATCAGTTATAACTGTCGAGGTCAAACGTGAGTCTTAAATCTCGTAAATAAATTTACATGACTCGATTGTAGCAATGGAGTTAAAATCGAATTCATTGAATATGATAGGCCGGCCTTTAACAATATTTGTTCTATTAAGTAGGCACAAGCCATAAACTCATTTAGTAAATGTATGAGTAATAGTGATAATCAATTAGAGTGATAAAGTTAGGAAGGGTTTACAAAACAAAAGAGTATAAAAAAGAGCCTAGTTTAACAAATTCTTTCATAAATAAATGAACATAAACAATAAACGCAAAGGCAAGAGTCAATTAGTCTACAAGTTATCACTATTCAGTCGATCGATGATACAAAAACGAGAGAAAACAAGATCACGAGGATGAGAAAGAAAACAAGTCGATCGACTAGTGTAAACCGGAGACAAGATGATCAATTAGTGTAGAAAAGATGAGACATAAATAGTAGCAATAAGGGATAGTGAAGAATTGGTTATTTCTTGATTCAAAATCAAAGGATTTGCAAGTAACAAGATTTTAAGATTTTAATCAACAATTAATAAAAGAGTTATAAGATTAAGATCACCACAACATATATTTATAATCTCAATACATAAACACACATAAGAATGTAAATCATGTTATGTGGAAAACTATTTCTCTCGGCTCTCCTATTTTGTCAGCTGAAAGAACATGTAATAATGAAAAGTTCTACAATCGGCTCACCCATTTTGCATATAACGATTCAAAACTATCATAACTCTCATGTATAAACATGAGAGTAATATATACATCTTTTATAACATAATAGTCGGATTCTCCAAATTCTAGGTATATACGAATTTTGTATTGAAAAAAATATTTCCATGTTTTAAATATATCTATTATATTGAGAGAATGAAACTCTCAACAAATATATTAAAAAATGATTTAAAGTAATCATACATCCTAACATACATATAAATCGAGTGACAAGGAAAGATCATTAAGAAGATCATAATTATATGAATAGTATACTAATGTTAATGAAATAATTGGTAATGATTGAAATAGAGAAAGGTATAGTAGAATGTTTGTGACATAACTTGAAGCCAATTGTTGGTGGGAAATGATTTTACATTTTGTGTGGAAAGGGCATTAACAAGATCATATACAAATCCCAATTTACTTACATTTGTCATCATTTGAAGATTTCATTGCATGAAAAAAATATGTTATTTATTAACACTTTATTTCATTACTCTATTTTCTAGTAAAGCATCCATTTAATGTGCATCAACAACTTGGCTTAGGATGCCTAAGATTTGTGGGTAGGCTTCAAAAGCCCATGGGCCACCACTTCAAAAGTCCAATTTTGCATCTATGGGACCTAAAATTTAGGTTGTGTTTGACAAAATATTTCAACGAAGAGCGTCCGTGCGGTACCACGAGATTTTTATGTGTAAAAAGACCCTACTTGACAATAACCTCTTCAAACCTATCTTCATCGGTTTAAGTCAAGTTCGGCTCGACGTAATAAGCTGACTATAAACACATTTTTATTTTCAAAGACCGTTGAAGGTCAACCAAACTATCAAATATACCTTTAAAATATTAAAAGTATAAGATATGGGCTTGTGGAAAACCACTTAATTGGAAAAACATGAAAGTGTGTTATGTTAATGATTGTGCCACAAGTTAAGAGTGACACCATGTAAGGTTTAGTTGACATGTAGGACTAGTTTGTGGGGCTTGCAAACTTAGTGGAGAGCCAAACAAAACCTAATTTTTGGTAATGCTATGCAAATTCAGCTAAAGTGGTAAACTCAACATCTTTGGTCTTTCATATTTAACATACCAAAACATTACTTTTGGGCTTTAGTTGCACTTAAATTTATATGATAGGATGTTATCAAGTACAGACATCATGTTATTTTTCGTGTCAAACACTTATCATTAAGCCATATAGACCCACAACAACAATATGTTACAAAAAAAAATAAAAAAATTAGGGATGTGTAATTAGTATCAGAACATATTGATTTTTTGTATGGTTTGATTCACACCCTTATTCAGCTCGATCACGGGTCTTTGTTATTTCTAATTTCGGTTTATAGACCGATCCCGGGCTAAGACCATACAAAAACAATGGATTGGACCGTAAGTATATATTTTTAAAAATAAATATGTAAATTCTGAAACCCTATTCAAGAAGTTGAGAAACTGGTTTAGATGGGCGGCCTATAACTAATTCGTACTGTTTTGATTTCATATTGTACGAATTAATGCAGGAGCCCTCGCGAATGAAATCTGAACCGGTCTAAATCCGGTCCCGAATCGATCTACGGTCCGGAGTTCGTCGAAAATTCTTTTTTTAATGATGAACAAATTTGGTACCGGCCCATAGCTCAAACTAGAGAGGTTTGGGCCAGCAATTCAAACTAATTACTACATATGGCCCAGAAAAGGATGTAATAACGGGCTTACATAATGAAATTATATATATAAAGTAGAGTTCACAAGAAGAACGTGTAGGCCGTAGTAGCATAACGTGAATTCTTCTTCAAGCTTGCTTTGGAAGAATGGTCCTCCGGGTTCGACTCCCGGCTACGGCAAATATTATTTTTGAAAAAGGAAAAGCATGCAAAAAAGTATTTTAGTTATTCGATGAAAAATGAACACCACGATTAGAACACAAAATCTTTGATGCATGACCATGTCTAAGAGGTGCATCTATTTACTGATATTCTTGTAGTTGCAACAAATGATTTATTACAGGTTTGTATTTATAAAAACACGGAGATCGTATTGGTGCAATTCAGACTACAACCGGATATCTGGATCGGACCAATTTTTTACTGTCCGGTTGGCATCTGGACCGGATCCAATTCAGTCCACAGTCCAGTTGTATAGTAATTTTCAGTTCAGGTCCAAGACCGGAAAAAACAGATTCAGATTCCAATCCGACCCGTTTCTATATCAGACCGGACCTGTAACAACCGATCCAGCCTGGACCGGTGGAGTAATGCTTAAAAGTGAGAAGGTGATTTCACCTCCTCTATGCTTACTGTCCGATGCCAGTTGCCGGAAAACCTCAGCTCCGGCAAGGTCTACTTTGGTTTGGAGCACAAAAACACATTGGTATCACCATGATAGCAAGCTAACTTCTTGCTAACACAAGCAGCCAATAATAATAATAATCAATGAATCTAATAATCTCAACACAAACAAGTCATACTTCCACATAACACATCATGCTTCAAAATACTAAACATTCATCAATCCCATTGATCTTCAACTTATAATCACACTCTTTCAAACTTCATTTGGCTCCCATCTATCTTATAGTAGTCTACCTTACTAAATACCTCAATCCACAGACCCTGCAAAAGAAGAATATAAGAATCTTTAGATACCAGCAATGAAGCTAAACTATAATTCAGGAGTATTACAGAAGGACATGGAAAGGGCACCCCTGCCCCGTGATTTGTTACATGTTTTTATGTAGCTCAACAATCAAGTGTCCGAGACGAAAATATGTAACCAAGTAAGGTTTTCGTGCTTCATATTGCTCAAAGCCTCAAACTACGTCGTCTAGTTTTCATTTGTTAAATTTACAAACACAACAATTCATTTCCTATATCTAAGTTAACTTCAAAAAGGCTGAACTTAAAATACTACAAATGATCTCTTTTTGTTCCTAATCATTATAGTGTTGGTATGTATATTGTATTATTCAACAATATATCAACAAATCAGAGTGGCGCAGCGGAAGCGTGGTGGGCCCATAACCCACAGGTCCCAGGATCGAAACCTGGCTCTGATATTGAGTAGCTTCCGGCCTTTTATTTTGCCATACGTTAGAACATCATGATCAATCCATACTAACAATATTGGAAACATTCTCATTCACTATGACCTTATATAATCAAACCTAACCTAAACATTCATCGACATAACAACAGGCAGCAAATAAAAGCATGTTAAACATAAGATACCGGCAATGAAGCTAAACTATAATGCAAAAGGAAACCGTTTCAGTGTTGGTGTGTTCGAATACCCTAAAGCGTACGACATGGAGAAGGCACCCGTGTGAGTGTTACATGTTTTATATAACTCATACCGTGTGGCTCTACAAGTCAAATGTCCAAGACAAAAAGATGTAACCCCATTATGTCTTCTAGCTCAAATTACATAGTCTAGGCTTCATTTATTAAATTACTAACACAAAAAGTCATTTACTAGATTTTAACTACCAAAAACTGTGAACTTAAGTCTTAAATATTACCAATCATCTCTTTTTTGTTTCAAATCTTAATACTATCACTATATTTAGTGTAAATATGATTAACATATCATCAAATCAGAGTGGCGCAGCGGAAGCGTGGTGGGCCCATAACCCACAGGTCCCAGGATCGAAACCTGGCTCTGATAATTGAGTAGCTTCCGGCCATTTATTTTGCCCTCAACCCCAAAATTTTGCAATACATAAGAAACTAAAAGATGTTAAACATTGACAAATTTAACTAAGCATTTATTCAACTTCATCATACTCATTGATTTTAAGCTTATAATCAAACTTACTTGAAACAACTTCAATCCCAAAATTTTGCAATACATAAGAACATCAATGGTCAATCCATACAAACAATTTTGTTCCAAAACCCTAACATCATCATTCATCAACATAGCAACTAAAAGCATGTTAAACATTGACAAATTTAACTAAGCATTTATTCAACTTCATCATACTCATTGATTTTAAGCTTATAATCAAACTTACTTGAAACAACTTCAATTGTTGCACATCCAAAGTTTAGGTCACAACAAACTTGCAACTCATAAAGCCTGCACCAAATAAACAAAGAGTCAGAACCCTAGAAACCCTAAAATTTATACATGATTCAGCACAAGAAAAGAAGTGCAATTTATACTTGGGTCAGCATTGATTATCATAGCAGTTCCACCAAAACTACAAGTTCCACCATGCTTCTTAGTCCTCTGCCAGTAACTATTAAAAGCATAAGAAGCATGTGCAATGACAGTATCAGGATTATAGCAACTTCCATCAGGCTGAATCTCATCACAATCCCCACCACCTTCACCACAAGCAAAATCTATGGCTTCTTGCAATGTATCAACAGGAACACTAGGCTTTGCAACACACCACAGTTTCTCACTTCCAATGGCAAACCCAGGCTCCGGGGTTGGCGCTGGATTACATGGCGGAAGATGATACCCACCGTATGGAGGTGAAACTACAGGCGACTGTAATGGCGGAAGATGAAACCCACCAAATGGAGGTGAAATTACCGGTGACTCCATTGGAGGTGGGGAGTTAGAACCGATTAATGGAGGGAAGTAATGTGGAGGAGGGGAAATTGTGCCGATTAATGGAGGTAGAGGGCTTTTGGCTACGGTTGCTGGGAAAGATACGTGGATAGGAGATGAAGGAGAGATGTTTGGTAGTGGAGTAGGGCGAGCTGGGTATGGATCAACCGCCATTGTTGTGAAAGATGATAGCTTTCTGGAAGTGGGTTTAGTGGATTTTATGACTTTGATGTCTAAAGATCCAAATTTTATGATTTGGGAAGGGATTTTGAACATGGGTCCAGATGGGTTTACTAAATAAGTTGAGTTTGTGGTTTTAATGAACTCAAGAAGAGGCTTGATTAGGGTTTCAGCCTTGGATTCTTCTCCTTCAAAGCATTTTGAAGAAATGGAAGGGGAAACTTTGATTTCCTTTTCTAAACCCCATCTTGTAAGAGAATAGTAGAGATTCTTAAGAGAAGGTAAAACAAGCCCAAATTGATGGCTTTGAGTTTGTGAACACAGCAAATTATGACCAACTACAATGTGGGTGATTCTAGAAGAAGGGTAATGAGAAAGGACATGGATTCTGAGCCAAGATTCAGCTTCTAGAACATTTGAAGAGACACTTCTAAGGTTTTGGGTAGGCAAAGAAACAGCAAGTAAAGTAGGGCTTTAGTTGATGAAATGCTCAAAAGCTCAACAGATTCTTCAAAAGCACCTGCACAGATAAAACAAATGAAAATTTCACATTTTGCTTGAATCAGTAGTAGAGTTTTTTCCACAAGTAGAGTGAATGAAGTTATCTTTACCAGAAATACCCAGAAAACAGAGCAAGAGAAGGGCGAATGCCCCTGCCATCTTGAGGAGCATCAATGGCGATTCAGAAGGGATTTCTGTTGAGAGTGGTGAGTAATATGAAAGGTAAAGGTTAAGATTTTACTGTCCGTGAATATGAAGAAGTGGCGAGCAGCAATATCTGTAGACCTGTGATACTCTGTTTCTCTCTGCCTTGAAAATCGTACTATTTTGCAGGTCTGTCCTTTTTGTAATTTTGACTGACTCAACAGAGTAAAAGGGAGAATGGAGAAAAAGATTGAACAAAGGAAGATCAAATTGCAACAAATAACTGCAATTTGGAAGTATTTGTGATATATTAAATTTATGATAATTATGCTAAATATTTATAATTATATTTAAATATATATATATATATATATATATACAATAGTTTTTATTTTTTCAATCTGGTGTGACGGGACGAACATTTTGACCCAGCATGTTTAGAATGATGCCCCAAACCGATGGGTTTGACATACCCGATTTTTTGACATAGTCGCCTCTTATGTTCATATCATCCGTGTTCTAGACAGACTGTCCGAATATGATCGGTTTTAATCCCATCTTATAATAAGGCATTATTCATAAAGTTCTAAAAGTTATAGCGTAAATTTAGAATAACCATCGAAATTGTGTCACTGAATTTACCCGCAAACAAATGGCGGGAACCGGGACAGAAGAGACTAAAAAGAGAGAAAAGAGTAAAAAAGCAGAGTAGGTGGGAAAATAAAGTGTAAAAAGCGGGTAAAAGCGGGGCATTTTGGGAAATGTGAAATTAGCTTCTTCACTTTTTCTACAAGGTACTTTCACTGTCCTTGTACGAAATATTTAATATTTATGTGTATTTGAGATTTGCTAAAGTTACTTTTTAAACCAATTATAACCCTTATTGTTCCAAACTCGATTCGGATATATTATTTATTAATTTTGTTATAGAAAATATGACAGAAATGTTATTAGTTTGTACGCTAGAAATAATTACTTTAACTCATTAGTTAAAGTTGGAATCTTCGCGTTAAAAGAAGTATTTAAGGCTAAGGTGGATCTTCGCTTCCTTGAAAAAGTTTAGGTCAGACATGTGCTCACAAAAATTAGCTTTGTTGCTGACCCATTTGAAAATTTCGAAACCCAACATAGCATTTTCTGGCGATTCTGAACTTCATATTCTCTTACACAAGGATATTTTAGGCTGAATTATCACTAGAAGACAGCTTTCCTAAAGATTTTTTATTTAAAAAAAAAACAATTATTTAATCCGTATGATACAAAATACCACCTAGTTTCAACGCAATTTACTTGGTTTTTGAGAAGAAGAAAAATATAATATTAATCTGTATAACAATTTAATTTATATTATTTGAGTCATTGGATACCCGATACCATATTACTTACATAGTGCAGGCAACTATGCAAATGTTGTCTACCACTTTGAGTAAAACAAGGCAATGTGATTAAGTGGTTAATATCGAAAGTCACAATTTGAAACAATTTTATTTATTTCCGATATCTTTCGTTATGAAAAATATTATTTCCATAGAATTTTTTTGAATGGTAGGACAAATAATGAACCTGTGTTGGGCCAATAGAAGGCCCATTAATAAGCAGCCCAATAAGGCCCAATAATAACCAGCCCATTCATAAGGCTCTAGCCTCTATGATCCTCCTTATCACACTTGTTTGTAAATATGTACACTCGTGTCATATGTATATTTTATAAAAATTTTGATACATATAAATACGTACTTGAGGATATAGGTGATCCACGCTTCAAATCTTCCACCTTATCACACTTGTTTATTTTTGTGTGTCCCTTCTACAATCTATATACTTTACTAAAATAAACGACATTAATGCTGACGCGACGCCTCCACGTTTTTTTTTTAATTAAATTTTTTAATAAATCACAAATTAACCTAATAAATCTTTTTTACTAAAGCTAAATAAATTTTTTTTAAAACTAACTAGATCACGATCTTTATAAATCAGAATAGAATCAGTTGGAACTAACATATCTAATTACGAATATAATTCGTCGTATTTTCCATGTTTCGTTGTATTTTTCATGTTTTGTCTTATTTTTTAAAAAAGTTTTGATCAGATTTTGATCGACCTAAACACTATCTCATAAGCAATAGATTGTTTTTTAAAATTTTGATTGGAATCATTTTTTTAAAAATTTTTATTAGATTTCGACCGACCGAAACACCATCTAATAAGCAACAAACAATTTTATATTTTTTTGATCAAATTCATTATTTTTAATTATTTTTACAAACATGTTCACAATGCCAAAAAAATCTAAAAAACTAGTTAGTTTTATTTTTTTAATAAATGTATTATTAGTTCTGACATGCATAATTTAATGTCATTTTATTCAAAAACATCAAATATATAAATATACCCGCACAAGGTGCGGAATATGAACTAGTTACTTTACTAAAAATAACTACTTTATTATTAAATTCTAATTAATTATACTTATACTTATTATTATTATTATTATTATTATTATTATTATTTAATATTTATAATTTAATAAACTCCCTAAGTTCATCAAACGCTTATCAAGTAAAAAAAAATAGTGTATATAAAATTTTAAGTCGGGCATCCAAGGCTGATACATGAGACAAGCTTCTTGGGCTCGTCTTGCGTTCGGTTTGTCAAAAGATTAGCTCGGGCTCGGCTCGTTCGTCTAAAGTTCGGCTCGTTTGGCTCGAGTTTGACTCGTCAAAAGCTCGATTCTGGCTCGCCTCATTTATTAACGAGCCGAGCTTGAGCATGTTAAGACTCAACTCATTCAGCTCGTATAACACCCTATCGTTGGAGTTTAAGAAAATAGTTTATTTGAGTTTATTATTTATTGAAATTATGATTAGAATGGTAAGGAATGAATGAATGAGAAGCATGTCTAGAACGACTGTCGGTGGAACAGAGAATATGGTACGGTTGGTAAAATATGTATTAAGATTCATATGTTTAGTTCGTTGGGAAGATGGACATAATTGGAAGATTTGTCCGCTAATGCATACTATTATTAGTCGCCTTTTTGAGGGCCATTGTAATTGTTGAGTTTGCATGCCCATAAAGCAATCTTTCAGATTCTTTACTCTCTTTTTTCCCATACTCAACTCTTTCTCATCTCCTATTATACGTCAAATTTCACTATTTATACCTTTTGCACCGACGTTACTAATCTACATATGTTGTTAAGTTTATGAAAAAGCTTTGTTTTCGTTGATTTGCATTTTTAGATTGTTTGTTTACGGTATTCTTTAACAAATAAATACGTAAAACTCGTGTGGTTTGAAAAAAGCATTATATATATATAGGGTGTGGTTTCCATGAGAACAGGCTTCATGA
The DNA here is from genome assembly GCA_033239125.1 of Fagopyrum homotropicum. Taxonomy (NCBI): domain Eukaryota; kingdom Viridiplantae; phylum Streptophyta; class Magnoliopsida; order Caryophyllales; family Polygonaceae; genus Fagopyrum; species Fagopyrum homotropicum. The sequence goes on from BSWB01000005.1 coordinate 142,632,252, forward strand.
CTTATCGTGTAATCATGAGAACAATCTTAAACCGTCGGATCGAATGAAGCCTGATACCATGGTCGAGAAATTGCAGGATGATCCGAAATAAGAGAAATTCCAGGATGATCCGAAATAAATACGTATTCTTTTCCATTGAGAAAAGTTTGTTTCTCCTTTGAGGATCACTGAAATAAGAGAAATTACAGGATGATCAGAAAGATGTAGGTAGTAAGGGCTTGTTGTTTCAAGAGCGACCATGGTCGAGTTTTTTCTGAACGTGTTTTGTTTGAGGATCGAATGAAGTCTGATACCATGTGAGAATTATATTCTCATAAAATGAATCAATTGACTTGTCTTATTAATTAACAAATGTAACATATATATACACTAGACTATATAACGGTAACGTTAACTAAGGAAAATAATAATAATGCTAATAAAACCTAGAAGGTAACTAAATATGCCCATACAATATCAATCCTAATTATCAGTATTGAGGGTTAAGATTTAGGTAGATATCATAATTAATAATAACTACGAATAATTCATTCAACCAACAATAAGTACGAATAATATATTAAACAATAAGTCATGTTCTCATTGATCTATACTCTATATATATTAGAGGAGAGCATATCCGGATATCCGATCCGGTAAACTTTAAAATGTCTGATCCGAATCCGATCCGACAACTCCGGGACACCCGACGGTTTTATCCGGACGGATATCCGATCCGAAGATCTGATCCGGACATTTAGTATTAGACTATTCAGATATATCCGATCCGACTTTTTCCTATAAAACTCGATCCGTATCCGATCTGATGATCCGAAAAATATGTCCGTATCGGATCGGACTCGGATCACCAATTGTCGGATCTTCGGATTCAGATTTTTCGGTTCGGATCGGATATTCGGATTAGTCGGATCGGATATTTTTGCTCACCCCACACACACACACATATATATATATATATATATATATATATATATATATATATATATGGATTCACCCTAACGTGTAGGTAGGGTTATTCATCGATCAAGGACAGAAAACACACAATTTATTTGGACTTGGACCGATTGTTCAAGTTCCATTTTAGACCAAATGGACAACTTTCTAAAGTTGTGCATTTTTTAACCGACCGTAAATTCGGCCCAATTTTTTACGAATCAATTGTATGGTAATTTTGGGGTCATACCATGATTGATATATTAACTTTTTTCGTTTCAAAAATAAAAAATTCAGACCGAAATTCCGGTTCCGGGTTTATATTTTAGTGTAATCAAATGAATATCCACCAATTAATCTATTAATTAAATCAGACAACTTGTTATTGGTTCTACAAAATTCCAAATTACCACAAGTTATTAGGCGAAGATTCTAATTCACAATCAACTAGCCATTAATTATTCATTATCTATACTTTGCATATATATATTGTTGTATTTTTATGGGAATTATTTAATTGTTATGGATAAAAGTATAGTATTTTTTGTGTAATATAACATGTGCACATAAGCTTGTCCTATTCTCGATCTCTAAAACTATTGTAAAATCTTATTATAAATGTAGGGCCTGTCCTTTTATATTTCATTTAGGAATTAGGAATAATACAACTTGATTGTTAAATTATTTTAAAAATTATGACTAACACATCATATCAAAATAATTTTTTCCATATTTGTTGAGCAAATGATTTCTTTTTGAAGGTATTATTTCGGATTTGTGTCTCTGAAATGATATAGTCAATTCACATTCGGTAGGTCAAATTAATGGTAAAGTATACTCTTACAAGTTACAAATATTCAAAGATGTTTTGTTTTATAAAACAAACTTAAGACTACAATTAAGGATGAAGATAGGAAAATTTTCAATATTAATATTCATAAGTAACTAATAAACACACGACGATGAATTTCACAAACGTACGGTTTCGGAACCTGTAAGGCCGTAACTGTGATGATTACGAGCTCTGAAACCGTGAACAAAACATTACGGTTTCGAAATCCGTCATCGTCACGGTTACTAGTTCCGAAACCGTGATGATTTTATTTTTGTAAATTCTAACCCAAAAACATGCCACTGACAAAGTTTCAAAACCCGTAACAGATTCCGAATACGCGCGTACGTTTGTAAAAATCATTGACATGCATGTACCTAAAATCCTCCTAATTATATTAGCTCCGCGTGAATATTTTGGATTAGGTTTGTAATAATGAAATGCAAAATCTTGGGTAATTCTTAAACTTTATATGCACGTTAGACAAAGCTAGATGTGTATAAAGAGTGTTTACAATCATTATCTTGATTAATTCTTCTCAAAAGAATCTATATATATATAGTGACACGATACACGCGTTGATAAGATCGTAATAAGATCGATGTACATATTGTCTTTGTTATTGTATAGTTTTCTAATTATCGTTATTTAGTTTCCTATTTATTTATTTATTTAATTTTTTTGATAGGTTATTAATAAATCATCTAATTAAGTTTATCAAATTATTATTGGTATATCCTAAACCTACATATGTCCTGGGACATTAGTTTATCGGCTTACTAGGACGTTAGTATGCCTACGTCCTAGGACCGCCAACCAACCAAAGTCGTCCTATGAACCCTAACCAAATCGGTGTCCTATTGTCGACATACAAACTGATAGTATATTGTCGTCAAACAAAATAAAGGGCACCCTAACAACTTCTACTCAACACTCATTGTTGAATACTCCCTCCGATCAAAAATAACTGTCATTTTAGCCTTTGACACAATTTTTAAGAAAAATACTAAATAACATAGATTTTGTAAAGTTTTTCTAAATCTTATCACTTATTTAATATTCAACATTCTTTTAAACCAATAAGAAAGATTTTAGAACTAAAATTAATCATTTACACCAATTTTCAAGAACATTTCTTATAATTATTGTTCATTTATTGGTCTCGAAAACTTAAAACGACAGATAATTTTGATCAAATTCATAATTCTAAAACGACACTTATTTTTGATCGGAGGTAGTAATATATATTCAAAGACAAGTCAAGATGAGTGTAAACAAAACCACATAACTTCTTGCACCGGCTTTACACGTTCTACCGATCAACTGGCGGATTTCTTTATGAAGGTTTTAGGTTCAAATCGTTTTTAATTTCTCATATTCAAGCTCGGTATTGTGCATCACTCATTCACCGATTTGAGGAGGCGTGATAAGATCGTGATAAAATTTAGTAATAAGATCGAGATAGGGTATTTGTTATTATTTAGTTTCCTAATTATTGTTAATTCGTTATTTAGTTTTCCAATTATTTATTTACTTTGTAAATTTAAGACCTTTGAGAGGTCATTAAAAAATCATCCAATTAAGCTTATCAAATCCTTCTCATGTTAACGTCCAATTATAAAGTTTCTTTTTCTTTCTTTAAGAAAATATGGGTGGTCCTATGAACCATTGTTATGTAACCTGTGTTAATTGAGCGTTTATTTTGTAATTATTTTTATGATACTTGTTGTGCGAAATTATAAGAAGAATAAAATTAAACAAACAAAAATAAGTTACGAAAGACAATATAAATTTATAGTAGTTCACCCAATAATATCTACTTCCATTTTTAGAAATATTTTATTTAAGGAGTTTTGAATTACACATAATCATATAATTGGAGGCAAAAGAAATGCTACAATATATAGATAACGAAATCCTAGATAGTAAATCTAGATAATACTTGATCGTCAAGTATAAGACTGGACCAAAACTCAAACATATGCAAATGACCCAAACTATGCGGATGCCATACCATTTGCACCAGGTATCTCCGGATCCCGTACGAGGGGGATGAAGTCCCTATTGACTATCTGTCTGAATCTGCAAAGTGTGACGTTCATGACGTATCAACTAGTAAGGGCTCGATTATGATCATAACTAGTTTAGTGCCCGCACCTTGTGCGGGTTTGCCTAAATAAAAAATATTATATTTTCACTTTTATGCATCATTTATTTGATATTAATCTATTAAAAAATTATTTTTTATTAATTAATAGGAAAACATGTGAGGATTAATTATATTTTTTAATAAATAAAAAATAATAATTAAAAATCTATTACAAATATTATTGTTCGAGTATTATATTTATATCTCAATATATTATCACTTTTGCTTTAAATTTTGCTTTATTTTTTAAATTTAAAAAATGTGTCAAATCTTGTTAGAAGATTTGCGTGAAAATTTTTCAACAAAATCGAATTATAATATATCAGTTTGTTAGTTTTGATTGGTAGATAAGTAGATTTATTTTTTTTAATTTTTTTTATTTTAACAAAATTGACGTGGCATGATGACTGTTTACAAATTATAATAAAAAAATTTCTTATAAAATAATTAATGGCAAATCTGTAAATACATTGTAGCAAATCTGTAAATAAATTCGAAAAATGCTGACGTGGACAACCTTAAAAGTTGACATGTGGACAAAATGAGTGCTGCTTGATCATTGTGATTATGTATAATCAAGAGTATTGTCCTCTTTCCTCAAGTCGCTAACACTCTCATACTCATAAAGATCGGATATGATCATGATCAAATGGATCACAATGATCTTTTATCAAATAATATCTTAATATCTATCACTTTATAGCGGGAAGTTTTATTTAACGTCCTTGCAACATTGTTAGGTTTTTAACGAGGATAATTTCGATCCAATTCATTCTCGATGTTAACTCTTAAAAGCAGGAGCCTCCTTTTCCATCGTTAAATTGCGATTCTTGTGGTTACGGGTTAGACGATGAAGTACGAGATTTGACATTGAATAACTATTGTTACGTATTTATGTACGGGTCGAGTTATTCTCCAATTCAAACCACGCGACTCTTAGTTATATTGTTTTACTCGATAAGTTAATATTAGTATTACTCCTCGTCGCTCCTTGATTGTATTTGTTTCGTCTAGATGGCTAGGCAACTATCGGGGTTTTGTCGGCAAATATTGTCTTTATATTACTCAAAGAGAGTTTTATGACTATACACGAAAACTTTGGAGTGGATTATTGGTGAATTTGGTTGACTAAGAAAATGAGGGACAATCTCCGCTATTTATAATTGTCATCTCCTTTCCGTAAAGGTTTCGGAACCCGATTATCCTAGTTCATTCAAGAGCCTTCCTCTCTACAACTAAGTCTAGGCTTCTCTACGCTTATAGACTATTATGTAGGGTTCTAGCCAAGCCTACGATATTCCACACAGTCCTAGAGAATTCTGACGTTCTCTAGAGTATTCCACACTGTTCCGGAAGTTTTCACATGCATGAGCTTAGAGACTTCCACTTTATTACGGAATGTTCCATCTCCTTCTTGATATGCTTTCTCCATCTTTCGGAATGTATTTTCCGCGTTCCAAATTCCTCTTGAGTATTCTGGATCCTTCGTGATTATCCCCAATATTTCCGGAATACGTTTGGGTTCATTTCTTGATAAGCCAAGTTTTGGCCTTCTTTCATGTCATGACATCTTGTCCTCTTCAAATGGTGTCATGGTCTTGTCTCGTGACAAGCCAACTCGTCTTGTTGGCTTTGGTGTCGTCACGAATAAGTGATTCATGACAGTTACAGAGTTACAAGCTGTATATTAATTGATATTTCTCGATGCAACACATCTTAGAGCCAATTAGGATGTCGAGGGGGACGAGCGCATGGTTCCGGGGATGACATCACCTTGGTCAGAATGGACGTCTCATTGCCGCATCGAATCAACAAGTATTGGGTCGTGGGAGATGAAGCATCCTTTTTTCTAGGGTCGTGGGTCTCATTGCCACACCCAATCAACAAGTATCGTCTCTCATACAGATGCCATAAAATAAAATTTAAGAAGTATTTTCCTTGTCTTCAAATTATACCAATTTAAGCCTTAACGAACATGCTTCTTAATTAGTGCGAAGGGAAGTTTGGTTAACAAATGAGAATGTACACCCAAGTCTAGAAGTAAAAAAGAACATTAGACATCGACACAAAGTCGCAAACAAACAATTTAGAAGGGTAAGTGGCGTGCGTTGTCCTCTTAGCCAACGAATATTCCAATGTGAATCTAAATTCTGTGTGTATATACTGACTCTAGTTTGTGGCACTGTCCGCATCTTCTCTACGTAACACTAAGCGTGCATGGTGATGGATGAGTGGACCTGCTACCACCGCCCTATATCTACCAATCCCTAAAGCATCAAAGATTACGCTATCTTCACTTTGTGATACGATAACAATAACGTCACCGCGCGCGTGACGCGTCTGCATGAGGATCGGATAGGATTGATCAAACGGGTTCGGGTTGGACTTCATACGACCGGAACTGAGTTCCGGCGTTTGAACTGAAGGTTGTGTAAGCTAAGTGGTTTGGATCGATAATTGTAGTCCGGTTCAGACCCGTATAATGTATTTTGGACAATTAACATTATTGTCAATGGATCGGATATTCTGATCCGGTTCGATACAAAACAAAATCTTGTAATCATTGCAAGACTATCAACAATTGTTAATAGAAGAGTGACTACAGACAGGACCATAAACGTCTGAGAAAACACGGTAAACGGACAAGCAGTCGTGAATCAAAGAAACGACTCGAAATAAAGAAGAGTGACCACAAACAGGATCATAAACGTCGGAGAGTCAAAGTAAGGAAAATGAAGGTGATATGAGAATATCACAATGACGAGGACTCATTAATCAAAGACGGTGCACAAGGAACCTCATAGGAAACTGCGGTGAACACCTTATATATATTTGGACTCAACGAAGAGCTATCAGAGTTCGATCACTCATCAACGATCTCCGCGATGATCATGAATACATTCACTATAACAAATTCAAGGGCTTTGAGAAAATCTTTAGACAAAGAGACTTTTTTCGTAACATACAAACACCTCTTCGATCTAAAGAAGAATCTAAAATATACGCCTAAAAACATTTTACACGGACACGGTAATTATTTTTTTGTGATATAATGTTAGGTTGTGAAGTCTGATGTATCGTATCCTATATTATTGTATACATTGATTTTTTTACTCGACGAGGATTTGAACTCGATATTTCTCCGGACAAGAGACCCTCCCTATACCTATTTAATTTGACTAAAAGTATATGATAAATACTAAAAAGGCGTCGTATACAAATAGGTTTATTTGAACCCTCGACATAGAGGTAAGGCTTTACGCATTACATGGCAAATGTCGTTGAAATCAAATGCGGATCCACATGAAGCACTACAAACTTCACTAACAATAAGAATATAATACTGAATATTTTTATTTTTTTGGGTGAAGGAGAGTATAATGAATATTAACAAGTAACGAGTGTAGTATAATAATGTTGGTAAGCCGCAGTTCATCTTCACATTTTATATTGTAACACTAAAGTAGATTCTCCATTCATCCACGTGGATTTCCCATCTTTGCATGCTTCATCCATCCCCTAATTTATACATTTCCTACTACCTTGCGAATAATCTCCTATGCTACATAGCCCCCAAGAGAAGTGATGCATGTTGAATGGGAGACTCCCTGCAGATGCTATAAAGATTAAGACTGATGATTTGAAGAGAAGCGATTGTTTTACTTTCGTGACTTTTTTTTTTGAAAATAATGTAGGAGAGTAGTTTCGAGGTTTTGGGTTAACTTAGGAATATGTTCCATCCCTATAGTTAGCATGTGGGATGTGATTCACGGTTTTAAGATCGCTCGAGAGCTTCACTGTAGATCGGTAATCCTTAAAACGGATTCCCAATTGGTTGTTAAGCGTCTTAAGTGGAGCTTTGTCCCTCATCATCCTCTTGTCAGTATGATACGTTTGTCTCAAGACTTTAGAAAAGAGACTGAAATACTCGGTTTCGTCATGCCTAGCGCGAGAAGAATAGAGTATCGGATTTTATTGTTAATTTTGCTTTGAATCTTTCGATTGGGTTGAATGTATTGTGTGATCGACCGGAGGTTGTAGTGAATCTTTTATTTAATGATGTAAGGGTTGAGACCACTAACTCTCCACTCACAAAAAAAAACATAACTCCAAGGAGAAGTCTTCGGTAAATTTAGTATCACAATTCACTTTAATGTACTATTTTTTATGAAATAAAAGTTTTCACGTTTAGTCTTGTGCGAAAAAGTAAAGGAATTTAACACACTTTTATAGTGTTTCACCCGATACTGTATACGTTCACTTAAAGTGATTTTGTTTGAATTTTTTCGAATTACATAAAATGCATAATTCAAAGACGTGATTAACTCCGCACCCCGGACCTCATACAAGGAGAATCTCGTCTCTTTCGGCCCCTGATTGAAATTGTAAAGTGTGACATTCAATACTTTTCATAAATTGAACCGAAAGAAAATAATGCTATTCGGTTCTCAATTATGTGAATAAAAGAAACCCTTAAACAATAACACTCTCGTTAAAGATTAAGAAAATTCTCATAAAATAAAAGCACAAAATATTACAACAATAATTGAACTTCAATTACGTTTCTTCTTCTTCTTTTTTGACAAATCAATTACATTTAACCTAAACATTATTGAGATTACAACGGTTCACCAAATTTGGTGTTTCTTTGCATGGAGAATCTTATGTCCAATACTATTTAGTCTATAGTAATTTAATAAGAAAAATGTTAATTTTGGCATAAGACTAATTAATTTAACATAAAGTGGGACAAAACACAAGATCAAAAAGGAGAAGATCCCAAAGCAAAAGGAAAAGCATAAGCACTTCCTTAGGCCTTAGTCATGGCATCATCACACACACCCACAAGCCACACCACATCTAGATCTTGTCTTGCAAATAAAGAGAAGGTTCCTATTTGCACCACTTACACACATAAAGAATATTACAAACCCCAAAACTAGAAAAATTAAAATTAAATAAAAAAAGAAAATAGAGCATAGCTTAGCAAGAAATGAATTTGCTTACACAAAGGAAGAACAATATTACCATAAGAGAAGGCCTCTCTTTGCAAAATTCATCATGAAATTTCATCTCTTCATCTTCTTCCTCTTGATCATCATCATCATCAATCCATTAGCCTTTGCATTCCAATCTACCACTAGAAGAATCCTCCACGAACCACTCTTTCCCGCCAGTTCAACTCCACCGCCGGACGGTTTTTCCGGCGATGAAGTCACTTCATTGCCTCCTCCTTCGCCGGATACTTCCGCCGGAGTTGATCCAGACCAGCCTTTCTTCCCTGAAATCCCGAATGGAGATTCTGGTTCTACCCAAATTCAGAGTCCTCCTCCTCCTCTGTCGTTTCTTCCACCTTCCGCCGACTCGTCGGCGGTAATTCCGGCGGCTACGCAACCCACGAAGCCGGTGAAGAAAGTTGCGATTGTGATTTCTGTCGGAATTGTAACACTTGGAATGCTTTCAGCATTGGCGTTTTATATTTACCGGCATAAGGCTAAGCATCCAAACGATACCCAGAAGTTAATGGGTTCGAATTCCAACGATGATCACTCTAGAGATCCAAATTCGAGCTTATTCTACCTCGGAAACGTTGATTCTTCTAACCCTAGATCGGATGATTCCGCCATAGCCAACTCTTCGCCGTACCATAAGCTCAATTCCGTGAAGAAATCAGATCGGTATCGGCCTAGCCCTGATTTACAACCACTTCCTCCATTGAGCAGACTACCTGTTCATCCTCCTCCGGTGGTCAGAGCTTCTCCGGTGAGGAATTCTCCAACGAACACTGTGTTTTCATCGGAGGAGGATGAGGGTAGTCGTGAGATGGGCTTTTATACCCCATACGGATCTGGTGGTGGATATGGTGCTAGAAGTAAGGTTAGTTGTTCACCTAGATCACGGTTTTCGGCTTCTTCGCCTGATGTTGTTAAACACGCAATCATCCCGTCTATAAAAACAACCCCTCCTCCGCCACCGCCTCCTCCACCGCAAGATTTGCAGGCTTTGCCACCAGAGAAGAAGATTGGACCACTGCCACAAATAAAGCCAACAGCTCTACCCATGAAAGCTAAGTTTACTTCACCTTCTTCCCCACCAAAATCAAATGCAACAAAAATTCAGTCAGTTAGCAAGGCTAAGGTTCCACCACCGCCCCCACCTCCACCGCCGCCTCCACCATTGCCAGCTGCGATGGTTCCGAAAGTGAGAAGCACATGGGCTAATGTTAATGCCCCTTCAAAGCCATCATCTTATGCCCAAATCCAGACAACTCCTGAATTTAAGCAAGGTTTGGAAAGAGAATTGGAAAAAATAAAACCTAGTGAAGATCTTGAAAATGGATGTAGTTCTTCAGGGAGGCCTAATGGAGACGACATGGAGGAGATGAAACCTAAATTGAAGCCTCTTCATTGGGATAAAGTTAGGGCAACTTCAGATCGAGCCACAGTGTGGGATCAGCTGAAATCAAGCTCTTTCCAGTATGATTAGTGATCAACTGATCATCCATTGTTTCTTATGATTCAATTTCGCCATGTTTTGATTGCTGAGTTTTGTTTGTTTATGATATGTTCAGGTTGAATGAAGATATGATTGAGAGTCTATTTGGATGCAATTCAAGCAATTCTGTTAACAAAGAAACCACTAGGAAATCAGTACTTCCTCCTGTTGAACAAGAGAATAGGGTTTTGGATCCTAAGAAGTCACAGAACATAGCCATACTTTTGAGAGCTTTGAATGTGACTCGCGATGAAGTGTCCGAAGCACTCCAAGAAGGTAAATTGGATCATTACAGCTCAATCATGCCTATGATAATAAGATAATTGAGTATTTGTTCATACAGATTTCGATTTTTTTGAGAGAACATTTGGTAGGTTTTAGATACATGTGCTTAGAGTACCTTAGTGCAGATCCTACATATACAGCAATACAGCATACTCAGTTTCCACTCACCGTCTCAACGGCAAATTTGTAACCGTGAATTTTGAGCTTTATACTAGACTAGATAATGGCAACCTTAAAGCTTAAGAATCAGAAGCTACATTATCTTCTGAGAAGTGAACACGCATTGGATTTGTGATCAAATGGGCAGTACAGCATCATTTTAAAGCCTGCTCAGAAACAATGCTGTCTTGAAGGAGATTTTTCCATTAAGAGCTTAAGCTATGCTTTATGTGAACTATTTTGTATGGTGTGCATATTATCATGTATATCAGCTAAAAGCATGATATTCAACTTTCAGGCAACCCGGAAGCATTGGGAGCTGAACTTTTGGAGACATTAGTGAAGATGGCTCCGACCAAGGAAGAAGAAATAAAGCTAAAAGGCTACAAAGGGGACACTTCAAAATTGGGTTCTGCTGAAAAATTCCTTATGGCCATACTCGACATCCCGTTTGCCTTTAAACGAGTTGAAGCCATGTTATACCGAGCAAACTTTGATGCAGAGCTTATGTACCTGAGAAAGTCATTTGACACCCTAGAGGTAAGTTACTACATACACTTAATGAAAAATAATGATTTTTTGAATCACTAAATATTTATAGTATGGCACATATTACAGACCGCGTCTAGTGAGTTAAAGAACAGCAGACTATTTCTCAAGCTTCTTGAAGCTGTTCTGAGAACAGGAAACCGGATGAACGTGGGAACTAACCGCGGTGATGCTAAAGCCTTTAAGCTTGATACGTTACTTAAACTAGTTGACATAAAGGGAACCGACGGAAAGACCACATTGCTTCATTTTGTGGTGCAAGAGATAATCAAGTCTGAGGGCATGGGCTCAGAAACAACAATGGTAAATGTTCAAAATCAAACAAACTCTAGAGGACTACAAATGGTATCAGGACTGAGCAGAGAACTTGGTAGCGTAAAACTAGCAGCCGGTATGGACTCTGATGTTTTACACAGTTACCTTTCAAAGCTAGAAGCCGGGCTCGAGAAAGTTAGGACAGTACTATGTCATGACAAACCGAATACGCAAGGCGGATTTTTTGAGTCAATGAGAGGATTCCTTAGCAAAGCCGAGGAAGAGATTTTGAGGATTAAGGATGATGAAAGAAGAGCGTTAACGGTTGTAAGAGAGGTCACGGAATATTTCCATGGTAATGCAACTAAGGAAGAAGCACATCCTTTTAGGATTTTCATGATAGTGAGAGATTTCCTCTCAACACTTGATCTTGTATGCAAGGAAGTCGGAAAAATGCACGACAAGACCATAATGGCTGCCAGATCCTTTCGTATGTCAACAAACGCTCCATTGCCTGTCCTGAATAGGTATAATGCGAGTCAAGATGATTCCTGGAGTGAAAGCTCGTCTCCATGAAGAGAAAAAGGCAGTGTTCACAGTATAGATACAGTTCAACCACCAGACATATATAGAAAGACAGAATACTGTCAATGTAAATGAAGTTGTTTCAGTGGTCAGTGGAGATCTTTAAAAGTGTTTGATGATCATCTGCAGCATTTTTGCCACTTTCAAGTAGAAAATGACTTGTTACAACAGCTAGAGAGTTGGATAGCTTCATTTACTCTAAAAATTCAGCAGAATTTTCCTGTTCCCATGTCACAATGTTCTTGGATTTTCATCTGTAATTTATATTTCACAGCTCATAATAATGAATACGAAGCGACAACATCTTGCATCAGTGTTAAAAAATGAAGAACTTGAATTTGACCTAGTAGATGCTTGTGAGCTTGAGATTGACCTCAAGTTGCATCCAATCCTACACCGTTATACAGCGCTGTGTTATCAAAACCCGAAAACATCTGAGGAAGTTTGCGCAGCATCTGTAAGCTGTTAGATTCTAAGATTTCAATCCCTACTTATTCACTTTTGAACAGCACAACATCTCATGTTTAAACTGGAATTTTCTTCAAGATAACAGCAACCGGCATCCCTATGAAGCCCAAGAGGATGCTTATTAGCCAGTGAGTTGAGTTAAGAGGAGTGGTACTTGCAAATGTTCCCAGAAACTCGATGATAATGACTTGAAAGACGACAGTGGCGCCGAGCACTGCAACAAAGACATAGTTGTCCAAGATTCCTTTGAACACATTGATCTGCTCCATATCCCGGGAATTGATTTCGTTAAATATCTGCATATCATGTTCAGTAGAGTTAAAACAGTGAACCGTAAAAGAATTTAGTTTCTGTAATGACATTGGTATACTAATACCTGGCAGAAAACAAATGTGTTGAAGATGAGGGTATTCAAGATCAGATTAGAATCCGGGCCTTCAAGGTTTAAAAACGCTTTTCCTTTCGCTTGCAGAATGCAGATGATGATGAATTGGTACAATGACTGGCCTAATATGTTCCTCCACATGACTCTGCTGATAAACTTTCCTGATCTTCCAACGGGTGCTTGTTTCATCAGTTCGTCTGTTGGAGGTTCCGTTGCAAGAGCAAGTGCACCTAGAGTGTCCATGATCATGTTTACCCACAGAAGCTGAACTGCAGTAAGTGGTGCACTTCCTGATACAACAATAAACCCAATATTAACATCCAAACAAACCTTTAATACAAAGATAGCAAATACAACTGAAAGCTCCTTTACCTGTCAAACATGCTGATGTGAAGTTAACAACTAATGCAACCACATTGACAGTAAGTTGGAACTGCACAAATTTCTGGATGTTTATGTAAACCGAGCGTCCCCATTTAGCCACAGTTGCTATTGTAGAGAAGTTGTCGTCTAGAATAATCACGTCAGCGCTCTCTTTCGCAACCTAAAGGAACAATAGAGATTGAATAAGCAATCATGATCAAATGATCATGAAGAGTGAATAGCTAAATACAAACCTCAGTTCCTGCAATGCCCATTGCAAGTCCAATATCAGCTTCATGAAGGGCCGGGGCATCATTCGTTCCATCTCCGGTTACAGCCACAACCTCATTAAACGTCGTCCTCAAGTGCTTCACTAGCGTATGCTTGTCCAAAGGCGAAGACCGAGCCATTACCTGAATTTTAGGAATGAGGTGATGTAATTCCTCCATGGTCTTCTCTCGAAAATCTGGACCTTCAATGGCGATACCATCATCAGTAAGGATCCCACATTCCCTTGCAATAGCTTTAGCAGTGTTAATGTTATCTCCAGTAACCATTCGAACAGTAATTCCGGCAGAACGGCATATTGCAACTGATTCCTTCACACCAGGTCTAACAGGATCTTTGATTCCAACAATGCCTATACAAGTATACCCTGAAGAAGGAATAGCAGTATCTGGAGAGAACCCGGGTTCCAGCTCCATATAAGCAAGACAAAGGGTACGAAGAGCTTCATTTGCAAAGTCATTAATTGTAGTCTTGAGTTGTTTATCCAATGAATCATCAAGAGGAACAACTTCACCATTTGCACTCAACACTTTGTCACAGCAAGCCAAGACAATTTCTGAAGCTCCCTTGCAATGAGCTCTAAGACCGCCACCAGGAAGCTCCACGACAACTCCCATACGCTTCTTGGTCGAGTTGAATGGCTCGACTTTAATCATCTTACACGCATCTCTTTCTGCACTGAAATCTCCACCGAGTGATAAACCAAACTCAAGAATAGCGGAATCTGTGGGTGTTCCTAGTATCTCTCGCTTCCCCTTATCGTTCACAACAACTTCCCCTCCTGTATTGTTGAATATTGACTGCAAAAGAAGCTTGAGTGCAGTACCGGGTAATTCATCAGACTCGATCTCTTCCTTGGCGTTCATACAAATGCAGGACTTAACAACAGTCATTCGGTTAGTAGTGAGAGTTCCGGTTTTGTCACTGCAAATGGTAGTGGAAGAGCCCATGGTTTCACAAGCTGCTAAATGGCGAACAAGTGCCTTATCATTCATCATCTTCTTCATTGCAAAAGCAAGGCTGAGTGTCACAGCTAAAGGCAGCCCTTCAGGGACTGCAACAACAACAATAGTGACAGCAACAGCAAAATACTCCAACATCACCAAAGCTTCCTCACCTGACCACAACGAAAGACTACCTTCTCGCCATTTCCGAGCAAGAAGTCCATTCACAAGAACAGCAAAGGTGACAACAGCAAAGAAAAGTCCAATCTTCCCAATAATGGTAGCAACTCCATTAAGTTTGACTTGTAATGGAGTTTCGTCAACTCCGCCTTCACTAAGAGTCGCCATGAGCTTACCCCATTGAGTCCTCATTCCGACAGTACTAACCAACATCTTACATGACCCATCTTGTACTTTTGTACCAGACAGAAGAAAAGGAGCATCAGCATTTACAATTACAGGTTCACTTTCACCTGTCAAACTTGATTCATCAATAAGCACAGAGTACCCTGATACAAAAAGCCCATCTGCAGGGACTTGGTCTCCAATAGAGAGATGAACAATATCACCAGGAAGTAGATCATAGATTGACATTTTCTGTCTGTATCCATCTCTTGTGACCTGAATAGAGATTTTCTTCTTTTCCTTGTCCAAATCCCTGAACTGTATGGACTGACGGTAATCACTTGTTGCTGTAACGAATACAACCAACAATATACTCATCACGATTCCTAGACCGTCATGTGCGCCTTTAGGCCATCCTTCCATTGCAATACCAACAATGAGAGAAACAATTGCACACATGCCAAGGATCATCAAAGTCATATCATGAAGTGCTTCAAAAACAAATAGCCAGAAGCTCTTGAGTTCACTTTCAGCAAACTTGTTGATTCCGTAAATTTCTTGTCTCCGGTTGAGTAAATCATCATCAGCACCGAGTCCATAGGTAAGTGATGTAGAGAGCTTCTCAGAAATGCCATAAACTCCACCATGGGCCTTGAGCTTCTTTAGATCATGGCCTTCAACAAGCGAGCTCAACTCATCTGCACATATGTCATAGCCTGCTGATTTGACTCGCTCTGGAGGATTATACTCGCTAGATGTTACACCTGTCTCAAAAACAAAGTTAGCAACTTACAAAAGATGAGTGATCAGATGAAGTAATTAAGCATATGTAAGCCTCACCTTGAATGAACTGGAATGCAGCTTTGGACACCAAAACAGCAACTCTCAACTTCTCCTGTAAAATTCAGAAGCAAAATTGAGAGTTCAAGTAACTGAGGGTGAATTCAAGTTTTTAACTTCAGAGTCTGTATAAGGTAAATATACATTTATGCCGTTGCATCTAAATGTGGCCAGAATTTGAAAAAAAAAAATCTTACAAACCCTAGAATTTCACATTAAAAAATCAAAGGAGGCTCCCTAATAACCCGTGATCTGCGAGGTCGGAACGATCAATTCACGCATAAAATTGAAAAAAAAAAATGTATGTATCATCCATGAATGTGATTGAAAGATTCCACACGAGATCAATCAGCCATAATGAATTGACAAGGACTAGCATTTGTTTATTTATTTCTTACATGCTTTCAAAGTTCAAACAGCTTACATAGTTAAAAATGAAAAATTACCATCTCTGAATTTCTTGATGAACGCAAAAAAAAAAAAAAAAAAAAAAAAAAAAAAGTAGGGAAACCTGATTGGAACGACGCATGGCAGCAGCTTCGTCGCGCTTGGGGATGTTGGCGGTGAAACGAAATCGGCGCTTTGGATTTTTGACGACGCCGCAGAGATCCCGCCATCGTTGCAGAGCTTCGTCCGATGAACCCTTGGCCTTAACATCAAATTCGTCTTGCAAATAACTCTCCATTTTTTGTTGGTCTAGAACTGGTCTTCTTCTACCTTTGAAAAGCTTAAAGCGCGATTTTATACAGAAATCAAAGCGCGCATTTTGGGACTAGCGATTGCATCCCCACCTGTAAGAAAATTATACAGTGTGAAAGCATTCAAGTATGAGAAATAACGCAGGAAACTACCTAGCTAACAGAAACCATTACCAGTTTCGGAGAAAGTGGGAAAAATGGCAATCTAAACAAAGGCAATAAACGTAACAAGGTTGGGTAAAGATTAGCCCTTTATGATCGGTGATCCGAAAATTGATGTTCGAAGCTAAAAATTAGACCTTTATGAATGGAATTTTGAACGAGTTTTTTGGGTATGGGAAATTTTGGAGTTTTGTTTATTTTTTTTTTGCAGATGGGACAAAGCTCAGACACGGTCATTTTCACGCGTACATGGCAGGACTACGCGGCTAATTAGGACTAGCTAAGGATATTATTGTTAAATAAATTGAGGATTAGGGAAGTTGATGTTGATTAGTGTTTTTAATGTGTGATTTGATAAATGAGTGATTAGGTGAAGTTTGAGTTTAGAGTACGTTAATGTATAGACTATGAGTGTCTGACACTTTAATATTTGTTAGACTGGTATTAAAAATAATTAATTTTGTTGGAATTTGAATTAGTTTATGGTGTTACAAAATTGATATAATTCTCGTCAATACGATTCTGTGCGGTATTTTCTTTTTACCGATAAGAAAATTAATTTATAGCCTGACCTAGACATAATGATTTAATATGTAAATGTGAAAAGTATAATGTTAATTTTTTAAGGTAAAGTTTGATGATATTTAAGGAATCAAATTCCGTCATGATGCGTGGGCGGTTCACGAACAAGTCCTTTGAGGTAGTGTGAAGAAGTAGAAGAAACAATCGAAGAGCGTGGAGTCAATGGCACGAGCAGGGCAGTCTACCATAACTGACCTTTACCGGCTGCTTCAGCCTTCTCCCGTGGAGTCAACTGTACGAGCACTCGAGCAGGGCAGTCTTTGTTTGATACCCTAGGTCTAAACAAGATCCTGAACCTTCTAGCCAGTTTGGAGTCGGGATAAAAACGATTTAGGGCAATCATTCAATCTTCAATTTGGGTAAAATCTTGACAAAAGTTCAACCCACCCGAACCTACTCCTAACCAACCAAATACAAAATATTGTGCCCTCGCCGTAATTACTGCAATGTAAAGTGTAGTCTCGTGGTCACTGGTCAGGCCATAAGTTATAAGGAGTAAGAAGAACAATGCGAAGAGAATGAAATACAGACATAAACCATATAAGCTCATAAGTCGTTGCAACCATGGAACCATGGAACGATTCTCAACATTCGCAAAAGACCGTGAGATCGACAATGTGTTGTTTCTTTGTTTTACATGACACATATGAGTAACCAAGCATAATAATATTGTGTGATGGACCGTCAGTAATGAGACATGTAGCATATAGTCCGTATCGTAGAAAGTAGGGGTGAGAACGAGACGGGATGTTACAAATTGAGGTCATCCCATTCCGACTATTATACATGAGATGTGATCAATGTAGGTTTACACACAAATACTTGTGTGTGTCATACTTAAAGCGAAGGACATTAAGTTTTTCAATAATCTGTAATAATACATCACATAATCTCCTCAAAATATAATTAACTTTTGTTTAAACATTCAAAACTAAAGTTCAAACCGTAACAAATCTAAAATGTATTTTGATCATTTGACTATTTTTCAATTTGAGGTTTTAATATTAGTCAATTAATGTTCTCTTAAAACGAAGGACATTAAGTGTTCAATTGACGTCTCACATATATGACGAAGCGGTTCTTTTTTGGTTAAACCATTATAACTTTATAAGACATAGGGCCGCCCCTATTGCTATAGTAAGCGACAACTGCAATACTGAATCAGTATTAGAAGCATAAGCACTCGCCCTAAGGAAGGGCCTACAAAAGGCCAAGGAGATTGAAGTTATTTAATTGAAATTGAAAGCGATAACTTGATGCTCATCAATGCGATAATCAACTATGGAAACCTCATGGGGTTTGGACATGTTCATCACACACATCTCAAATTTGATCCCGGAATTCTCAAACTCCATTGCCCAACATATTTACAGGGAAATTAACACGGTCGCGGATAAAATTGTCATGCATAGACACAACATATCACTGGATGTCAATGCTATTCCTTAAGATGTTCAAGACCTCATCCGCAAGGATGATTTCGCTCGATCGGTTTTAAGAACTGATCCACCTTATTCTCTTACCTATGTATATAAAAAAAAAGAATAGTAAGGCCCGGATAATCTGAAATAATTTGTGCCATTTGTGTTTAAAATATTATATCTAAAATTTTAATGTATTAGTTCTTAATTTTTTTAAAAACTTTTTTAATCCGCTAAAAAAATATAGAGGTATACAATAAATTTTATATTTCAAAAGTGTATTTACATATAATATATAATAAAGGCATAAAATATTAATGTATAAAAAATTGCCCATCAAGTAATAACTTATAAAAATAGACAAAAACTCTCGTATAAGAGCTCTTAATATATAGATTTATATAATACTTTAAAAAGATTTAAAAAAATGGTGTGTTATATCTATATATATATATTTTATAATTATGATGTTTGACTACTATTCACATATAATACCGATTGCTCTTCGGACCTAGACCGGAAACAAAACATAGGACACATACTTGGGTTTGGACCTGTCCGGGTCGCCTCGAACCGGATGGACCTGCCTAATTAATTTGCATTTGTTTTGGCTTTGGGCTTTTTCAGGGTAGTTTCAACTAAAAGTCTGAAATGGGTATTGGATTATGGCCTTTAATCTTCTTAGCAATCGGTTCAGACCGGCAAATCGGAACATGAATCGGACTCCGGACCAAAAACTAATTATTTTATAGATTGTAATATGAACCGAATGTGACCCGGACCTAAATATAATTGCATAGGTCAGAATATGAACCGGACATGGTCCTACTTTAGATCTAAATCGGTTCAAAAATCCGACCTGAACCGGAAAAAAAAAACTAAATAATATAAGGGTGATTTTTTTATCTAACCTAATTTAATTATAAAATTGAAAAACTAGTGATCAACTTTTCATGTTTTGGCTTTTAATTAACCATTTAATTCAATAAAGTAATATATTTTATGGAAAAATAAGTTGACACTATATTTTACATTTTTTGACAGTCCAAAAAAATATTAAAAAATATATTGTTGGCAGTTCACTCTACACTTGTTGACTATTAATTTTGCTTTTATTGACAACTAGTTTAGTGCCCGCACCTTGTGCGGGATTGTCTAAATAAATATTATATTTTCACTATCATGCATCATATATTTGATATCAATTTATGGTAAAAATTATTTTTATTAATTAATATGACTAACATATGAGGATTAATTTTTTTTAAATAAATAAAAGAACATAATTAAAATTTTATTACAAAAATTATTATTCGAGTATTATATTTTATTATATTTATACCTTAATATATTATAAAAGAACATATTAAAATTTTATTATATTTATACCTTAATATATTATCACTTTTACTTGATTTAAATAGATGAGCAAAATTTGATTTAGTTATAAATTAAACAAATGTGTGAAATCTTGTTAGAATATTTGCGTTAGATTTTCTCAACAAATCGAGTTACAATATATCAATTTGTTAATTTTGATGGGTAGATAGGTAGATTTTTTTATTTTTAATTATTTATTTTAATAAAATTGACGTGGCATGATGACTGTTTACAAATTCTAATAAAAAATTTTCTTATAAAATAATTAATGGTAAATCTGTAAATACGTTGTGGCAAATCTGTAAATAAATTGGAAAAAAACTGACGTGGACGACCTTAGAGGTTGACACGTGTACAAAATGGGTGCTGCTTTAGTAGTATATATAGATCATGAAAAAACATATTCTTTGACGGATCAATTCACACTTGTTGATAATACATTTTTATCTAATAATCTAATTTTACATTTGTAATGTGAACAATTAAACTTTCAACTTATTTACGGTCCGAAAAAAGTCATTAATATTTTTTTATTAAGTGGTTGAAAACCAAGACATAAACGTTAAGGATTAAATTTTCAATTAGCGAATTTAAATTGGTTATTCTACTAAATTTTTTCATAATACAATACATATACTAACGTCATTTGTGTAGATTTAATTTTATAATCTAATATTACATAAATGAATCATCAAACAGACATTCAAAGAAACAGTATTTGTAAGCTGTCCACTGGTAATGTTGCAGCAAGTTACAAACGAAAAACATTTCATTTATGCAAAATACTATTGTTTCATTTAACCATGTCTGACTACTCTTCTAGCAAGCTGCAAATTCAGGCTCATGTGCTTCAATAACACTGTACAAATTCAGACTCATTTCTTCACTTCCTATACTCAACCATGGTGAAACCATTATGGCATCACATTTGCACTACTGTACTTATATTGTCGATTGTGACCCGTTTTCCCGGTTGCACTTGCAAGGACACGTTGAGATAATAAAGTTTTCATCTTTAATATTGAGAGATTGCCAAACACACTACGCTCGTATGCATATGATTCCTACTTTGTTAGTCCTTTAAACTTTCACAATTCATGTCAATCAAAGAGAAGTGTGCGAGCCTACTACCGAAAATATGTTGTATGGGAACAAACATGGAATAAAAACATGTCAAACTTATCATAGTACACAAAATATGTGTTTTCATGTAACAGCGTGTATATTAGAGTTTTTCTAACCCGAAAAACACCCCCCTTAGAATTTTCCGTGCAACATAGAAGGCTATACACAAACGAATACACATTCATTATTGGAGCATCTGTATAGTTATCGGCTCAACGCATTTCTACAATCTAAGATCTCAATAATCAAGTCCATCGTATTTGACAATTCCTCAAAAAATAACGTGAGTAGTTTACCAACCTTAAATTTTTTTAGTGTCTTAATATCAAGATTACCTTTTATTCCCATTTTACAAATGCACCAAGTCTTGTTTCATTTTCCCTATATTGCAAATCTGCAATACAATGAACAACCAAATTTTGAATTTAGCAATAAATTAAAGATGGGGGAGTAATATTTCCCAAAAATTCAAATGATAAATCACTATCTTGAAATAATTCAAAGGTTGGGCATGAACCTATTCAAAGAATTAAAAACAAAGGGGGTAAAATAGCATTTAATATGGGTCACATGTGGCAATAAATACCCATATATAACTGGCAATGAATTAAATTCTCTTCTCTAAACCCATAAAATCATAACAAAAAAAAACCAAAATTGAAAAAAAATACCATTTTAAATCAAAACTTCTTTTGGGTAATTGGCAATTTCTGCAATATATCACCTCAAAATCCCTCATTCATGGATGTCAAAATTACACCATATTAAAAATATATATATAATGGAGAAGAATCTCAGCAGAGGATTAGGATGGAGTGATAGATTAGGCATGGTGAACACCATTTTTGAAGAAGATGAAGAAACTCAGGATTTACAGTCTTCTCCTTCATCTCCTGCACTTTCGCCTCCTTTCTCTTCTCCTTCAACCCCTGATCTTCCCTCCAGCGTAGAAGCCTGGTAAATTTTAGTTTTTTCTTTCTCTGGTTTTCATGGATTTCTGGGTTTTTGTGATTGAGTATATATATATATATGTATACGTGTGTTTGAAGGAGTCAAGTTACAGGGAAGAAGCCAGACGTGAAAATATATGTGCAAGGAGAGGCTTTTTGCTTGCATAAGGTGACTCTTCTTCTTCTTCTTCTCTTTCTTTGTTATTTGCAAATTATGCACTTTTGTTTTGTGTTTTCTAGTTTTTGCCCTTGAATTTGGGGAAATTTGTAATGTAAATTACATTTTTTGCATTTTTAGTTTTGATGATCTTTTGGCCTTTTCTTTGCATCTAGATCTTCTAACGTTTCCATTGTTGAGTAAGAACAATGTGGTATGACAATGGCCATATTTGGAAACATATTATTCTCATGAATCAATCATAATGTTTAAATATTTTTATTTTTTAATTAGAAAATAAATTCAATTAATTATGGAAACATATTACTCTGATGAAATCCCTTGCACTTGGAAATTATTAATAATTTATGTTATGATTTATAAAAAATGAAACTTTTTCAATTGAGCAATTTAAATTTATGATCTTTATTATTTTTTGGATGTAAAAAATAATATTTAATTTTGCTTTGTAATTTTTTTGATCAAACAATATATATATATATATATATATATGATCAATTTTAAAGGTTAACCATTCTTATATACAAATTGAAGTTAGAATGAAAGATGTGATTAGTGATGCTATAATCAATTTATTTTGATTAAAAATGTATTTTTATTCTTATGAAATTGTTTTTTTATAATTACATTGAAAATAAAATCCGTTATAAATGTTAGGAAGTTGTGACGTCTAAAAGCGGGTATCTAAAGCGTCAACTCCAAGAAGTGTCGGAAATTAATCTATCTCCACCGCTCAAAGTAACGGTCGAAGCGTTCAAAATTTTCGCCGAGTTCTGCTATCAATGCGACGTCGTTGTGACTCCCTTCAATGTCGCCCCGCTTCGAACGGCGGTTGAGGTGCTTCAGATCGCTGGCGATGGTCTCCGGAAGAAGGCTGAGTCATACTTCTGTCATGTCGTCGCTGTTAAAAAGGAGCTTTCTGCTACTGTCTTCCTTTCGTCGTTGTCTTTGCTTCCGGAGGCTGAGGAGCTTGCGTTTCTCCCGAGCAGATGCCTCGAATCGCTCTGTTTGTTGGAGGATTCTGATGGTGAGGTTGTTGGAGTTCCTGGTTGTGCTGATTGTGTTAAAGCAGTGCAACCTGATGAGTTTCAGCTAATCGCTGATTCGATGCAACGGAGGTTTACTCGTGGGCATGATCTCTTGTACAGGATTGTTGACCTTTATCTCAAGGTTAGAGAGCTTTAATTGAGTTTTTGAATTGTGAATTTTAATGTTGTTTGTGAGAATGAGCAATAACTGTTTGAGAAAATGCCTAGGATTAGCTGATTGCTGATTTTTGTTAAGTTTAACGAGTATTGTTTTCTGATTTGGATTGTGAATCCACTGATTATTATGCTTAGAAGACTAAAATTTGGAACATGTAAATCAAGAAACAGCTTTCACTCTGTGAATAGCCATTGTTTGAGAAAACCTCGAAGTGTTATCTTTTGATGCTAATTGCCTTCTGTTTGACCATATTAGTAGCATGATCTCTAATTCTATCGCATAGGAATGTTATGATTTGGGGGTTTTGCTATTGCTATAGGTCTATGAGGGGAAGATATCAGATGAGCAGAAAACCCGAATCTGCAACTCGATAGATTGCAACATGCTATCCCCTCAATTGTTGATGCATGCTGTGCAAAACCCCAAGATGCCATTAAGATTCATCGTCCAGGCGATGCTAATAGAGCAACTCAACACGCACCGCTCAATCTTCAACACAATCTCTTGTGCCAACCTAGTCAAGCACCATAACCCTCCAGTCCATGATCAAGAGAATGATACTGAAAGCCTTTCAGCAGACGCCTCTACTCTTGGTGCTCTTCTCCAACGTGATGCTGCTCTCCGACAGGTACCTAATCTGAATTGATGATTTGATGAGCATCAGCAAATTATTTTCATAAAGGAGGTGTTGGAAAATTAGCTAAGCTGGGTGAATTGGTGATAATTAATAAGTATATTAGTGGAAATGATTCACCTGATTTATCACAAAAATGATTGTAAAAACCCGAATAAAATTGTTTTAATCTGCATTGTTGCACTAAATGGTATATATAACCTGAAATGCTTCCCTACATGTGAAGTATGTGCAGTTGGTATTTTAGAATATTGAAGCTTGAATTATACTGTTCCTTGCCTGATCAGGTAAGCTGGGTAAATACTAAATTGATGATAACTTGATAAGCGTATTTGGCGAAATGATTCAGGTGATTTATCACTAAAATGATGGTAGAAAATAGGATAAATGATCGTGCTTCACTTTGTAGTTGCTTGACTTTGTAAATTGTTTATAACCTGAAATGCTTTCCTATATGCAAAATATGTGCAGTTGTTGGCATTTTGATGATATTAAAGGTTGAGTTATACTATTCCTTGCCTAATTAGGTAACACAGCTGAGGGCAGCTATTGACACCACCACAACACGCATCCAGAGCCTAGAGAAAGAGCTAAACCACATGAAAGCCAGACTGATCGAGTCTGAGAAGCAAGGGAATAATGACATTAAGGGCAGGGATCTTTCTAACAGATCAGTTAGTTGTCGGTTTAGCAGCAAAGGTCTTAACAATGTTGTTGAGAGAGGAGAGAGGGGATCCGTATCTTCTAGCAACCTGCGTTGCAATGTAGCATCAACCGGTGACCATGGAGAACATCATTTGGAAAATTCCGTTCTGAATGAGAATACTACCTCAAGGAACAAGAAGAACTTTGGACAATGGTTGATGAAAGGATTGAAAAGTGCATTTCGAGTTTCAAACTCAGATTCAAAGAAGGAACTAATCAAAATTGAGGGTCGTTTGAGCCTTGATAAAGGAGAAGACGGTGATGCGAATGAGGTCGGTACACAGTCCTTCCCATCATCTCATCATAGAAGTCAGTCCTTGAGCTGAGAAAGTTGCTCTTTGCTGAATCTTGCATTCAAGAATTGTCATACTATGAAATGGTCCTTTTCACATTCCTCTTGAATATGGGTTGGATAACTTGGATTAGATAGGATATAAGTGGCTTTTTTTGGGTCTTTTTAAAGCGAATTCCTTTGGCAAACAACTTATTCTTAGGTGCCTTAGACAAGATCCTAGTGTTTAGATTCATATTGCAAAATACTTTACCTTTTCCCCCCAACAAAAGTTTTTTTGTGTTGCTTGCTGTTCACAAAATGTATCTTATGGTTTATTTCTTGTTTGTATGCTCTTCTAATTAAACTCTTGGAATTTGTTTCTTTGATTAGAAAAGTAGGGTTAGGACTTAATAGGGAAAAACCTCAGTGTAGGATAAGTCTTTGGCCTGATGTAGACTTCCAATGCAAATGAAGTTGGTGTTCACCTAAAATGTAGGTCACCAATTTTATATACTAGTCTACATGTTTTTGTAAGATCGATGTGGGTTATTTCTACGTATCTATTTTGGATGAATTTACAAAGTGTGCTTAAATTTAGTAATGTTATATTCAATAGATTTTTTAAAAAAATTGTGTAGAAGAACGTATGCCCTTTTAACGAAGTAATTCTAGTACTACCCCTTATTAACTCACACACTTATATCTAAATTAACATAATTTAAATATTTTACACAAATGTCTTTACACAAGTAGATACTTACACATTATTAATTACACAACGATTTAAAATACACTAATATTAATCATTTACATTATATTACGTAATTTCGATATACAAACTTAATCATAATGACACGAGATATTTTCAAAATACACACATACTAATACTTACACAAAATTAAACTTTAGTACCAAAACACATGAAAATGTTCCCATTGATTCACCCACCAATATATTGTGTAATTGCCATATAAAAAACAACCCATATCTTCTATTTTGAATAATTAAAAAATATTTTCCCCATTATTTCACATTATCTTCCGGATATTTTCTTACCTAAATTGGTGTATTTTTAATACGTTGTACAAATGTCTCTACACAACTGAATATTTTCACAATATATTGAGTTACATAATCTACACGAACTTCATTTTAAAATGAATATATTACTCGTAATATATTTACACGAAATTAAACTTAATTACACAAGACATATGTAAATATCAAACAATTAACAATACAAACCTATAAAAAGCACAATTCTTCTAATTTCCTCCGCTATTTTCTCCGAGCTATCAGTGTTCACTTGTAGTTTGCGTTGCCTTTTCTCCTCTTCAGTTTTAAGTCTTCAGATGGAAACCTAGATCATATTGCACGTGTTGTGTTTATAATTATATTCTGATAGAGTTCTACTATTTGTCATCATCTTGTGTTCGAGGTGGCGATTCTTTCAAGCCTTGACAAAGATGATGATGATTAAGTGAATACAAGACTAGATTTTAACCCACGGTTCATATCGAGGTATGTGAGTGTCAGAGTTAAATTTAACGTTTATTTAGATGAACGTTATACTAGACTTTGACGCACGGGCTAAACGTGCTATTAAAAAAAACATGTTAATGTGCAGTCCACCCTGACGACAATGACAAAAAAAAAAAAAAAAAAAAAAAAATCTCATTCCTCTAGCTAAATTTGACCCACTATTAACGTGCAAAACTCAATGCATGACATTATTAATATTAGTAGCCGCAGGGAAGGGGTAGGCAACGCGACACATTTGGAATGTTGACAAGATGATTGTTCATTTGTGCATCTTGCTATCTACCTACTCAAATATGCCTTGTAGTTTTGTGAATTGTTATTTTTATACTCTTAAATATATTGATTATCCTTCACTTTTGAAAACTTTAATCATTGTTAATTTTGAATGGTCAAATTGGTATTAAGAGATTTTTTTTAATAATTCACATCTTTTTATACGTGTAGTTCATGTACGAGGTTTCTAAACATACCGACGTAAATATCTATTAGTCACCATAACTAAGCACTTCGCGTGTAGTTTTGTTTTTCACATCCGAATTTCAACTATGCGTTTGACGTGCGTAGTTGGAGCCCAAGTGAAACCGGTAGGAGCTGATAAACTACGCTTCTAAGAAGCGTAGTATGAGTTACTTTTCTATTAAAAAAAATTTCAACTACGCTTCTGGAAAGCGTGGTTGGAGTTAAACTCACTTGTCATTCCAGAGCTACAAAATTTCGGGGTCCACTCCCACTTACCACTTGCCATTTCACACTCTTGCTCATCTCTTGCATCCACGATATCATTTATAACATCTTTTTTCTTATTGTATACTCTCACTTGCATCGCCTGTCTCGACTTTTCCTTTTCTATATCCACTCCAACAACCGCGCCCAACTTGTGACGCCCTCTTGCTCAAAGCTATCATCCATATATTTTCGGGCATACTCAAATGATGAATGTCTCGGTTTGTTGAGTTCTTCGGTTTCCTTTTTTGGCAAAATAGCCTATGACTCCTTCAACATCGAACGTCCTGGGTTCTTCATGTTTTGGTAATAACGACTCATGTTTTTAATCTGTCTTGACTGAGTTTTCATTTATGCATTTGTGTACAAATAATATCTCATCATAAGTATTATTACTTGTGATTACAATATGAAAGATATTGAGGTTTTAAAAATACAAATAAAACAATGAATATAATAATACACAATATAATTTTGCTTACCTAGAGAAATAGGTGTTGGTTAGAGTCCTTCATATTCTTCGACCTTCACCCGGTCCCACCTTATTTGCTTCTAAAATCTATCTATATATTGCAAAGTAATTGACCAACCAACTTGGATGACAATTGAAAACTTGTGCACACAAGGAATTTCATAAGTGCATCACCAATACCAATTGTGACATTCAGACTTGTATTGCGCCTCCAATGTATAAAAATGAGTCGAGCTCGAGCCTAAATTTTATACTCGTATTGCCCCTCCAATGAGGTATTCCATCCAGACTCGTAACGGGTGAAAGCGGGTCGGATGAGTAGGCGGATGAAGGATCGGGTGATGTGTGGACGAAGCATCCACCCGAATCCAACCAGATCCACCACCCGCTTCACCCACCACCCGTTTTCACTCGCTTTATATTGGGTTTTCGCCCTTTTACGGTGGATCCTGTGGCCGTGTATCCCTACCTTGGGTTTTCTTCGAATATGTACACATTTTTAAAGCTCTCATAAAATTTAGGTGCAACTCGTTTATAAACTAGTCGAGTTTGAGCATGTCAATGTTCGACTCGTACGACTAAAATAACATGATAGGATCATTATTTTGGCCAAGCTACTCAAACGCTTGTAAAAAACTTGACTCGAACTCATTCACTTTATAATGAACCGATTATAAACACGTTTAAAACTAGTTAAAATTTGAGATCGGGATGGAGTCGCTCGTCTCATTCATAAACAAATCAAACTTGAACACGTCAATGTTTAACTCGTTTGATTCATATTATGCTCATACTAAGGCCTGTCCGAATGGGGACTTTGTTCAAACATTTGGGAGAAACCCGACCCAAGATATAACGGAGCTTGGTGTTTTATCCTTAAAAATAGATAAAAGAGAATTACTATTATTAAGTAGAAGATTAGGCCACTACGAGATTTTCTCTTCAGCTCCAACGTCTATCTTCTTTTATTGCTTCCATGTGGAATCCCAATTCTTTCTCCTTTGTCTAGATTATAATTTTTTAATTTTATCACGATTGAATAATAAATTCATCAAATTCTGCTCCTTTGTATCTTCAATTGTGGTTCTGTGTCTCTCCGTCAGATTTGTATTCTTCCCAGTAGGCCCCTCTTCTGCATTGATGATTTCAAATTCCAATTCCAATTCCAATTCCAGATCCTTTTAAAGCCTTCAAATCTGTACTTCAATGGCCGAAATACCCATCTTTTAATCCAACATCCTTCTTCTGTTGTTAATTTGAAAACGGATCGAGGTTTTAGGCTTTCGATTTAATGGCTGCTCTTAAGTCGGTGATCTCGTTACCGGGAAATTCGCTCAACTGCGAACCAACCACGAAGAGCTTGGTGCCTAATGTGGTTCGGTTTGGTGAACATCGTCGGAGGAAGGGAGTTTATTATGGTGACAAACGGTGGAAAATGCAGATGCCGATTGCGGCTATCGAGGATACTCAAACGACGTCGTCTTGTTCTCGTATTGACGCTAATCAACCTAGCCAATCGGCTAATAATGCTCATCCTTCTTCGTTTCCCAACGGTTTACTTCTTCTCTCCTTCTTTTAGTTAGCATCTTTAATGTAATTTATATAATCTACAAATCAAATTTATAACCTGCATTCGTCTGTTTGAATCGGTCCCCTATTTCCGTTCGTTGACTTGTAAAAGTTTCAACTACTTCCACACCATCTAAAAGGGGTTTTTTTGAGTTCTGATAAGTATCATATGTTCTTCCTATCACACCAATTCAAAAGAGGGTTTCTTTCCAGTTGCGTATGATACTGAACCAAATTTGAGGAAGGAAAGTGAATTCTGTGGTAGGTCTGCTAGTTTTATAATCCGATTTGTTTTCATCTTCATATAGGTTGCTTTCATGTTTGTGGAAAAGTGAATTAGGGTTTCTAGATAGATTAAGAAACAATCCAGACGTGCTGGATCATCTATCTGATATCCACGACTGCGTTTTCGGCTTTGCTTATTAGTATTGAATTTACTAGGTTTTTTGGCTTTTCCTGGGTTTGTTCCTATTGAATATTCTTTCCTTGTATCAATCAGTAAATGAATAGTACTAGTTAGTGGCCAATTTGATGCTCACAATTGGTGACAAATCTTCAACTAAAGTCTTTATCATAATGAGTGGATGATCCATATCCTTGATTGCTGTAGACTTTGGTTGATGTTTTTGTGAACTATATGTAATTGCTAGACTTTCTTCTCAGTTTTTGTCTGACTCAACGAGTATCTGTTTAGGTAAATGCTCGCGGCAGATGTCTACCATCGGGAAATCTTCAAACATTTTGTGGCATGAGTGTTCAGTAAACAAGACAGAGAGGCAAGAGCTACTTAAGCAGAAAGGTTGTGTCATTTGGATAACTGGTCTTAGTGGTTCAGGTTTGTTTATTTGATTACCTTTTTCATGCTTCAATTGAATCTTTTCAATGTGAGTTGTTATGTCACCTGATTCATAGTTTTATAATCTTTATGAGTGGTTGCTATGTCTATGGAGCATGGTGCAATAATATCCAATTATGGAACTCCCTCTTATCATTATTTAGCCATCTCAAAAGTTGCTTTCATCTTTTTGAGGTGCTAATTAACTTCCAAGTAGTAGATGCCAGATGTATATAGCATGTCTTGAATTAGCTTTTGTGGTTGATTATTGGGATTTCTTTTTAAAAAGGGGAAGCATTAATGTCTTATCAGATTTTTTGTCATTACTGTGGTAACACTCTTGTTCTTATCCTTCTTCACCTACCGTTTTGTCTTAGGGAAAAGCACTGTGGCATGTGCCCTAAGTCGAATTTTGCATTCCATGGGGAAGATGACATATGTTTTGGATGGCGACAATCTTCGACATGGTTTGAACAGTAATCTAAGTTTTGGAGCTGAAGATAGGGCTGAAAATATACGAAGAACTGGTTAGTTGTTTCATTATCTGTATGCAGTCTCAGGGATTTGCTGATATCTTCTTGCATCTTATTGAGCTCAATATCTTTACTTGATTCCAGGTGAGGTAGCAAAGCTGTTTGCTGATGCAGGTGTTATGTGCATTGCTAGTTTAATATCTCCTTACAGAAGGGATAGAGACGCCTGTCGTGCACTAATGCCAGAAGGAGATTTTATCGAGGTCTCTCTTAGTCCTTGTTTGGACAAAATTTTCTGCTATTTTAGTGTCTAAATTTGTTAATAATCTCAAGGTTATAAACATCTCAGGTGTTTATGGACGTTCCACTTGAAGTATGCGAGGCTAGAGACCCAAAGGGTCTGTACAAGCTAGCAAGAGCTGGAAAAATTAAAGGTAATAACGATCTTTGATCATCTTTTTCTCGTATTGGCATACAGTTTATTGATTACGGTTGAAATCTGAATCAGACTTCACAGAGGAAACGACATAAACTTATAATTCATCTCTTAGCTATTTTTAACTTTCTGAACATCAATCTTTCTTAATATGCAGGTTTTACAGGGATTGATGATCCATACGAGGAACCTTTGAACTGTGAGGTACAACGCTCAGTTCCGTTAAATGTTGCCTAGTTACTGAGTTAGAAGCTGATTCTTGTTTTTGATTATACGAAAAACTTTCGAATCCTGCAGATTGTGCTGCAACATAAACCAGGGGGAGAATGTACGTCGCCAAGAGAAATGGGACAAATTGTGGTATCATATTTGGAAGAACATGGTTACCTACAAGCTTAGTCATGTAGGCGCGACGAGGAGTAAAGATTTGTTGTCTTTCTATGCATGACTGATTCTGCATTTTGTACAGCAAATTGTTTGTGCAGAAAACAATGAATAAAATTGCTTGTTTTCTATGGCAGTTTGTTGCCCTTTTGATGATATCAACAGCTTGTTGATATCTTAAATCTGTGTATTATAAAATTTTTCTCCCCGTTATTTTCTTAATTATTTAGTTCAAGGAAGGTGGACTTGTCAAGGATTGATTGATAATCGCAACTTGTCTTTGGATATCTTGGTTTAAATCTTTTTTTTTTGCTTACATGGTTTAAATCTTTTTGCTTTGTGAAGTTTTTTTTTTTTTTTTTTGTTAGTCAGCTACCTGGGCCGATAAAATTTACTTTCTAAACGAGCCGAATATAAAACTCCGTTAAAATTTAGGTATGACACATTCAGCTAGAAAAGCAATCAGGTCTTCAAAACGAAAGAAGAATGAGTCGGTCAATGAAAAGCTCAACGTCCGTCATTGAAGATATTGTTTCCTCCATTCTTGAAACTGATGACATCAATATGGTGATGGAGTTTCTCCCATGCTCTTGGATTGCTTGTAACCTTTAGAACTTTGGTGATGAACCCACAAACATTAGAGTTCTCAAGGAACTTGGCAAGATGTCAATGGATTTTGCATCTGCTCAAGTGAGTACTGCTATCCCAATATCGGTCTAGTTGGTCCATTAGTTGGCCAAAATCTTGTGTGGACTATCTAAAAATCAACAATAATGCGGCTATACATGGCTCATGGACGCGGCTTGGAGTTGTTTTCAGAGACGATAGTGGTTCTCTCGTTTATGTCATGATATAAAGGTTTGGGGTATCGTGCAACCCTATTATTGCCGAAACCATGACTATTCTCATGGCTATGCATAAGGCTCAACAATTAGGCTTTTCTCATGGTATAAAGGTTTGGGGCGTTGTGTAACCCTATTGTTGCCGAAGCCATGGTATAAAGGAATTTAATGTGGTACTTTGTCAAAAGAGGTAAACAAACCTCAAACTTTATTTGTATTTATAAATCCAAAAACCATGATTTTATTTTGACTAAAATTATTTTATATCTTACGTTAAAATAACAAGTTTTTAATGTAGAAGTTCCCGAATTTGTGCAACTACAGAGCATACTCTTCGGATTAAATTGGTTTACAAAAACTTGAGTTTTTAATGTAGAAGATCCCGTAAAGGACAGCTACAGAGCATAATCTCACGTACATTTTCATGTATTAATTTTGTAGAAGACTAAGAAATGTTTAGAAAACATACCTTAGTAGAGAAGCTCAATTGCAAACTTAAAATCTTCGTGATGACGTGTCATAAAATGATAACTTTATCTTTTGATTACTTACACTTTTGTGGACGAGATATATGTATCAAAACTCATGTACCAGTGTCTTGTAAATAATTTAAATAACAAAGTCAATATAATAATTATAATTTTAGCATAAGATGTTGGATATGAAATTGCAGTTGCATAAGATGACTAATAAATTATAGGGAAATTCCGGATGGTACCCTCGTGGTTTGGGGTATTCCGAATTTTGCCCACCAGTTTTTTCAAGTTCGGATAGTACCCTTAAATTTATGTTGTTTTCCGGATTTTGTCCAAATTCATTACACTTTTTTAAATTCCATTAAAACATACAAAAAAATAAACTAAAATTAAAAAACAACTTAAAATAGAAAGAATAATTTATTTATTTTAAAAATAAAGTAAAACAGTAACTTTTTTAAAAAATATATATTATATTAATTTAAAAACAAATTAGTTAGATAATTTTTAAAAAATTAAAAAAAATCAGTGTTTTCTTTTATTTTAAAAATAAATAAATTGGGTTAGCATTTTTTAACAAAATCTAAATCTAAAAACATAAGTTTTATACTTTATTTCAAAAATAAATAAAATAAGGATTTTTTAAAATTTTAAAAAAATCACTGTTTTAATTTATTATTAAATTAAATAAATTAGTTTTCTATTTTTTTATTTATTTTTTAATATTACTTTATTTTCTTTCTTTTAGTTTTGAGAAATAAATAAAATAGAAAAATTATTTATTTATTTTAATAATAAATTAAAACAGTGCTTTTTTTTATTTTTTTAACAAAGTCCTTATTTTATTTATTTTTTTAAATAAAGTATAACACTTATGTTTTTAGATTTTGTTAAAAATATGCTAATTCAATTATTTATTTTTAAAATAAATAAAACACTGTTTTTTGAATTTTTTAAAATTTATCTAATTTATTTATTTTTAAATTAATATAATATATATATTTTTTTAAAAAGTTACTGTTTTATTTTTTTTTAAAAATAAATAAATTATTCTTTCTATTTTAAGTTATTTTTTAGTTTTAGTTTATTTTCTTTTATATGTTTTTTATGAAATTTAAAAAAGTGTAATGAATTTGGGTAAAATCCGAACTTGAAAAAAGTGGTGGGCAAAATTCAAAATACCCAAACTACGAAGGTACCCTCCGAAATTTTCCTAAATTATATCATTTGGGATTGAACACTTTCAATTTCAGATAAACCTCTCTTAACCCCTTCCAACCATATTACATCCTCACCGGAAAATGGAAGCTGCCGCTGCTCCTCCGTCGCTTCCAACACCTAAGGTCGACCCTCTCACTGAGAAAATCAAGCACAAGCTCCTCAAGAGTGGTGTTGAACCCACCCCAAAAATCATCCACACCCTTCGCAAGAAACACCTCCAGAAATCCCTTCGCAAGTCCAAACGTCTCGACGCCTTGCAGCCACAACCTCTCTCAAAATCCCAAGAGGAAACCCTAGCCGAAGAGTTTTATTTCAAGACCATATCCCAGGAGTACAAACAATTAAACAAAATGCTGGGATCCGAACGTGGAAATTCCAGTGAGAAGATGATTGGAAGGCCATGGGAGCGGTTAGAGAGAGGGAAATTAAGGGAATTGGCACCTGGGAAGGATGAGTTCAAAGGAGAAAACCTGAATCATCAACATTTGAGAGAATTGGGTGAAATTTTTGAAGAGAGGAAGAAAGAGGCTTTTGCGTTAATGTTGGATGACGATGATGTTGAATTGGAAGATTCAATGGTGGCGAGAAACGATACGCCATATGTGAAGCGTGACCGTCCTGATACTGAGAAAATCAAAATCCTCGTCAATAGGTTTGTTAGACAATCATTGATCGGTTTATATTACCTTTTTTTAGGCTTTGTTCTGATTGATGAACAGCTATGTTGATTAGGCTTTGTGCTGGGCGTGGAACTACTTTGAATGACTGGAAATTTTCAAGGATTATGAAACAGTCGGATTTGGAGTTTACAGAGGCTCAGTTGCTTAAGATTGTAGGAGAACTAGGTGTTCGTGGGTGTTGGAAGCAGGCAATGGGTGTTGTTGAGTGGATTTACAGTCGTAAAGCGCATAAATACTACAACAGCAGGTAACTTAAGCTTGTTCAGATGCCATAGTATAAGCTTTATGGCCGATAATGCATTTTAGCATGATTGTTGTTTGGTAGCACAGTTCATGATCTCATGTGCCTGTGAGATTTAAGTGATTATGTTGCTATATGAGGATGAAATTTAGCATTGGGGTTCTGTTACAATATATTGAATTTTCCTCAGGCATTCACAAAGATTGTATTTCCTTCTAGAATGCGCGAATCTGTACTTGTTTTTGGTAACTAGTGTTTTATGCAACTTTAAGAGTACTTTTGAGGGATTCTTTGAAGTTTTGATATTGCTTCACTATTGTCTTTATCCATTCTTGGTTGGTAGGTTTGTCTACACAAAGCTACTTTCAGTCTTAGGAAATGCCAGAAGGCCTCAGGAAGCTCTCCAGGTTTTTCAGCTGATGCGTGTAATGATTGAAGCCCTTGTATTGTATTGTATTGTATTGAGTGAACTTAACTTTTTCCCCTTAATAATTTTCATGATTTTCTATTGCTTCAGAGAGACTGCAACATTTATCCAGATATGGCTGCGTATCGCAGTATAGCCGTTACCCTTGGCCAAGCGGGACTACTTAAAGAATTGATAAACATAATAGAACTGATGAGGGTGAAACCTTTGAAAGGAGTAAAAAATGTACATAACAAGAAATGGGATCCTGTCCTTCAACCTGACTTGGTTGTGTTTAATTCTGTGAGTGGAAAATCCCTTAGTTTTACTGCTTATGATTTCTTGCGACTGATCTTGTAAAAAAATTACTTTGCTTAGAAGTGTGTGGGATTTCGTCATGATGCAGGTGTTGAATGCTTGTATTTCATCTCATCAATGGAAGGGAGTTTCTTGGGTGTTTCAGCAATTGAGGAAGAATGGCCTAAGACCAAAAGCTGCAACTTATGGACTTGCAATGGAGGTACTTTATCATGAATCTTAATGGCATGACTAACTGAAAATTGCAACCCTGAACACAACAACTGTTATGGGAATTTTATTATGGCCTTGGACGTCAAACTGCACTCAGTTGAACAAATTTCACTGATGGGGGGTGTTGGCAGGTCATGCTTCGTGCTGGAAAGTATGATCTAGTTCATGAACTGTTTGGAAGATTGCAAAGGAGTGTCGAGATCCCAAATGCTCTTACTTATAAAGGTGTACAAATATATTCTCTGCATCCTTTCCTTTTCTTCAAAGTCACTGAAGATCAATGATTGATCCACTCTGAATGTTTTCAGTTCTTGTCAAAACCTTCTGGAAAGAGGATAAAGTTGATAAAGCTGTTGATATAGTAAGAGAAATGGAACGAAGGGGAATCATTCGAACAGCCAGTGTTTATTATGAGCTAGCATGTTGCCTTTGTAACAAGGGCAAATGGAAACAAGCAATGGTGGAGGTTAGTTATCGCTCCTTCACTTCCAATATTTTGTAAATCGGGAAAAATAGGGTTTATTGGTGGCGAGGATTAGTTTAATCTCCTTGAAATGCAATACAGATTCAGAAATTGAAGAAACTTCGACATTCAAAGCCATTAAAGGTTGCCTTCACTGGGATGATCTTGTCTTCCATGGATGGGGGACATGTCAATGATTGTATATCAATCTTTGAGCACATGACCCACCATTGTAAACCCGACATTGGTACGATAAATGCAATGTTAGAAGTCTATGGCCGAAATGATATGTTCTCAGAAGCCAAGGCATTGTTTGAAAAAACAGAAAGAAAAGAGTCTGGATACGAAACCAGCTCAAGTGAGACAGACATTCCTCTTCAGCCAGATTTCTATACTTACATCTCAATGCTGAAGGCATCTGCTCATGCACAGCAATGGGAGTATTTTGAGTATATGTACAAGGAAATGGTTCTTCAAGGATACCAGCTTGATCAGAGTAAACACTCATGGCTACTTATACAAGCATCAAGATCCGGGAAGGTAAAATTCTAACCTTATGTTCTATATTTCAAGTTTTAATTAACTTACCCATTTTTGTTGGCTTTTCTTCGTGCAGGGACATCTACTACAACATGCATTTGAGGCGATTTTAGAGGCCGGAGAAATTCCAAATTCTTTGATGTTCACTGAAATGGTTTGTGTAGCGTTAAAGCTCGGTGACTACACAAGAGCAGCAACAATAGTAAACACTATGGCTTATGCCCCATTTCAAGTGAGTGAGAAGCAGTGGATTGATCTTTTTGAGAAGAACAATGATAGAATCACTATGGAATGTCTAAGAACCTTCTTAGAGGTACTCCGAGATAATGACTTGACAAAGGAAGCCACAATAACTAACTTGCTTAGATCTTTGCAGTCTCTCTGTAAATCAGATTCATCAAAAGAACTCCCTGCTACTACTTCCAATAGTAAGATGGTTAATCTCTACGAAACAAACCCAGCTTCCGAAAACTTTAGTGTCGGCATTGATTCCAACACACGTTCTTCTTTCTCATTACGTTTGGATAATGTGGTGCCTGGTGAATCTGATGACTTTTCTTGCGAGGAAGAGGACATTTTAGAAAGTGTACAGTTGCTCGACTTTCCCGTCTCTGAGATGGATGATTCTGCTGGGTTAGATTTGCCATCTGCAGATGAGATTCTCAAGGCTTGGAAGGAAAGTAGAGATAGGGATGGTTTCATCTCTTCTTTTGGTTTTGGTTAAGGGAGGGCAATGACGCTTGTGTCTTGCCTCTCTTTGTAGCTTATTACTCGAAAGATTATACTATTAGACCCAATACTGTCTAATATAATATATTGATGTATTTATTGTTGAAGTAATCCTATGGTTAATTCCTGTCCTTTCATACTAACAATTCTATGCACATGAATAGTTCAATGCAAATGAACCATGAAGCTTCCAGCAGAAGAAGGCATTGAAGGCCTAATCTCACCTTTTCTCTTTGTCTTATGCGCGGATGTGTTTTTGAGCCTCCTAAACAAGGTTGGTGGTCAGGGCAACTTCCATGGTATTAAGGTATGTAACAAGGTTGGTGCTCAGGGCAACTTCCATGGTATTAAGGTATGTAATGGTGCACCGGTTATTTCACACTTACTTTTTGTAGATGATAGCCTTCTCTTCGGCAGAGCTACGACCATGAAGGTGTGAGAGCTTCATCAAGATCATTGAATGCTTTGAGAAGGGTACTGGACAAAAAGTGAACTTGGACAAGTCTGAGATTCATGAGATGATTGCGCACTTCTCGTATTTTCAACCATATAAGCCATAAACCATAAAACCATTCAATTTGTAATAACCAAATCCACTTGCCCACATATTCATGTGCAATAAACCATAAGAAGAAAAACAAGAAAGGAGGACGATCACAGTGGGATTTGAACCCACGACCTTTAGATTCGGAGTCTAACGCGATATCCACTTCGCTATGCGACCTCTTCATTCCTCTGCTCGTTAGCTACGCTCACAATTCCGGGTTAACTTGACTAGTTTCACATAAACCGCATAGCCAGTTACAAGAAGACAAAGATTAACAGTGAAAGCTACTTCTACCCTTGGAATTTTCTCGCAAACACAGATCGATCTAGCAGTTCCATATTCAATCGATGTCCTCTTCCCTTTAATTGTTTTATTTAAAATATACGATGATTCATAATAAAGAACCTAGTTTCTTACAAAAAAAATAAAAAGACGGGTAAAAAAGAGAGAGGATCTTGATCACCAAATAACATAAATCACAGATCGGACTATTAAAATCAAAACTGAAGCATAGATGCGTAACTGTGACTCACCGGACGAATCGTAGATCTGCCAAAACATCAAAACATCGATTGATTTCGACTACATATCGAACAATTGACGGCGACACTCCGGGGTTGGGGGTTTTAAAGAAGACGCGGAGAAAGTGGATCGGAGCGGAGGAGAGAGAGGAGATGGAAGAGTTTCACAATGTTGCCACACGCCCCGGAAGAAGCGTACAAACTACGAAGTATAGACCGGTTTGATTTCAAACAAACAAAAAAAAGTATAGACCGGTTTCTTATGGGATGAAAGTTAAAAACTTAAAATGGGCCTCGTGATCCATATAGCCCGGTAAATATTTGAATTTGGATCTCATATTTGTCAATATAACTAGTTTAGTGTGATCTGAATAAAGAATATTATATTTTTATTTTTATTTGTAATTTTAATTAAAAAAAAATGTGTAAAATCTAGTTAGAGATTTGGGTGAGATTGTTTTAACAAAATTGAACTATAGTCAATTTATTAATTTTGATTGGAAGACAAGTAGATTTATTTATTTATTTATTTTTAATATAATTGATGTGGCATGAATGTTTACTAACACTAATAAAAAAATTTTATGAAATAATTATTGACAAATTTGTAAATATATTAGAGTAAGTTTGTAAATAATCATAAAAATGTTGATTTAGACGGGCTTAGAAGTTGACACGTGGACAAAAAGGGAGTTGTTTTAATATATATATATATATATATATATATATATATATATATATATATATATATATATATATATATAGGAAAAGGATCAGGTGAGAACGTGTATTACAGTAAGAAATGAGAACGGATTTAGACCGCACGATTTAATGCATTCGACGGATATGATGAGATATATATTTAGGTTGTATTTAATGTTATATTATATGTTACCATATGAGTTACGGTATATAACTATTTTCCTAATTTAGCTAACGATCCAATAATTACCAAATTATTATATATTTTTCGGTTTATCCAATCATCTTACCGAATTTACGATTGCACGCTTAATTCAACATTTAACAATATCATATGCATGTGAATATTACATAACACGAATACACCATTACAATGTGCACGAATAGGAAGGGGCACGTGTACATGCACACTAGTGCATTCTAGGACAACACTCACGCATATGAATGTGCACGACTAGTAGTGCACTAGTGCACACACTCTAGGCACGTGCACATGCACATTACTAGTGCACGTCTAGACACATATGAATTGCACGACTAGTAGTGCACACACTCTGGGCACGTGCACATGCACATTACTAATGCACGTCTAGACTACACTCACGCATATATAAATGATATTGATGGTTCGTGCACAATTAATTAGTTATTAGCAATATTTGTTTCCATGTAAGCGTATCCGTGTATAATATTGTTACCATATGCAAAATTACTATAATAAATGAATATGAATGCTTCCTTATATAGGCGATAAATCTTATCCGTCCGTGAATTAATCCAACGATACATATGTGTTCTTATTTCTTACTGTAAAACACGTTCTTACTTGAACCTAACCCTATATATATATATAGGATGTGGTTCCCATGAGAACACCCCTAATGTGAAAATATGAGAACAATCGTACACCGTTGGATGGTGAGTATTAAGGGTTGAGATTTAGAGTAGATATCATAATTAATAATAACTACGAATAATAATAATTATGAATCCAACAATAACTACGAATAATCCACTCAACCAACAATAACTACAAATAATACATTAAACGATATGGCACCTTGGTAACAAAACTATTAATAATTACGAATATTTTCTCATGTTCTCACGTTAGGGGGTGTTCTCATAAGATCTATACTCTCTCTCTACATATATATATATATATATATATATGAGATTTAGAATAGATAACAAAAATAATAATAATTAGGAATTCAACAATAACTACGAATAATACATTAAACGATATGGCACATTCGTAACAAAACTGATAATAATTACCAATTTGTTCTCATTTTCTCACGTTAGGGGGTGTTCTCATATGATCTATACTCTCTCTCTCAATATATATATATATATATATATATATATATATATATATATATATATATATATATATATATATATATATATATATATATATATAGGGTGTGGTTCCCATGAGAAACCCTAATGTGTATACACATGAGAACAATCGTACACCGTTGGATGGTGAGTATTAAGGGTTGAGATTTAGAGTAGATATCATAATTAATAATAAATACGAATAATAATAATTAGGAATCCAATAATAATTACGAATAATCCACTCAACCAACAATAACTACAAATAGTACATTAAACGATATGACACCTTCGTAACAAAACTAATAATAATTACGAATCTGTTCTCATGTATACACGTTAGGGGTGTTCTCATAGAATCTATATATATATATATATATATATATATATATATATATATATATATATATATATATATATATATATATATATATATATATATATATTATACCATGTTCACTATCATCCCAGTTGTGTTGCGACTCTCCAACGCATGTGTATTTCTTACCCAAATCGTGTCCGGGGCTTGGCCATTGCTGAGATTGATGAGGATGTCGTGCCTTCACTGGAAGACAAATGAAAAATTGTGATCATCATCAAGGTCCTGGGAAGGAACGTTGTGTTCCACTTGCTCGAATGTCGTCTTTATAAATTATGGCAGTGTAATGGCCCGATGATCATTCTCGATTTATCGAAAGGTTTTACGTTGTGAGGTTTGATTAGGAGGATGATTTTCTCAAGGCCTTAATGGAAGGCCCATGGAAAATTTTTGGACATTATATTACAGTTGATCCACGGTCCCCACATTTTAACCCTTATTGTGACAATTTGTGCACGATGTTCGTCTGTGCCATAGATTCTTATGCAATTGTACGATGAATTTGTGTTGTACGGCTTAGCTTCTGCTTTGGGCACTACACTGAAAGCAGACTTGAACACATTGTATGCCACACTGTTTTTTCTTTTGGTGTTAATGGACCTTATTATGTATCTCGTGTTGCTTTGTATGATAATTAATAGTTACATATGTTTCATTAAAAAAAACACAAGAAGTATGAGATATGTCAAGTCAAATAAGTTTTGAGGAGATTTAAAACTTTATAAGATGTTTGTAAACACTTCAACATTTGAAATAAGAAATTTTAATTTACGTTTTATTTTCGGAAAAATACTTATCATATATATATATTTTAGATTTTTTGTGAAAAATTGGTTGGGATATAGTTCATTTATATTAAGCTATCTTGACAATTCCATGTTAAAGTAGATAATGCATTTTTATTTTACAAATCTCATTGTTTTAAAACTTTAAAATTTATTAATTGTATATTGAAGTTAAGTTTTCAGTTTACAAAAACTCGATCTTTATTTTTTATTTGTTAT
This sequence comes from Fagopyrum homotropicum, assembly GCA_033239125.1. Lineage (NCBI taxonomy): Eukaryota > Viridiplantae > Streptophyta > Magnoliopsida > Caryophyllales > Polygonaceae > Fagopyrum > Fagopyrum homotropicum. The sequence continues at coordinate 142,674,502 of BSWB01000005.1, forward strand.
CTTTACAAAATTGTCATTTTCATATATATGTTAACTAATAACATATTTTTTATGACTTTATGAAATCACAAATATTGAAATGGGTGTATTTATTTTTCATAATATTAAATTATGGCATTAAAAATTTCATTCTATTAAACTTTATTCCCCAATTTATCATTTTTGTATTATTTGGCTCCTTTTTATTGTTATCCAATATCATCATAAAAAAGACGAGTTAAAATAATTAAGCATTTATACAACAAAAGTAAATTGTTAATTTTGTCTAAAATATAATACAGGTAATCGAGATAAATATATCTACAAATAAAAACTTGTTTTAGTTTGTATAAATTTATCAATAAACTAAAAATAAAAAATTATAAAATCAATACGAAAAATATATTTCCATGCATAATGCGCATATGCATACTAAGATGAAAAATATATTTCCATGCATAATGCGCATATGCATACTAAGATGTAGATTTCTGTTTAGAGTAATAAACCATTCGAGACCAATACTCAGTTGGTCTAGTGGTTGTGGTGCTCCTTAAATGTAAACCTAACTCGAATCTCCGGAAGACATGTATGGAAAAATTGGTATTGGGAGGGTATCCCCAAGTTGGATCACGACTTATACCCGTCCCGGATGTAAAGCGGATCGAACCGGGAGCTACTTATAACGTTAAAAAAAACAAAAAAAAACCAGGACTATTGAAGGAAAAAAAGAAACAAAAAAATAAAAGAGAAAAGCAGCAGTCAAATTAATGATAAGGGCGATTAAAGCACAGGAATGACAAAACATAGACACCGAAAGAATACGATGAATAATGAATAATCAACATTCATGTCGTGGTAAATGTGCTGATCTTCCTTCTTTAAACATAGAAGAGAGCAGAATACTTTGCTCTGATTTTATGATTCAGTAAAAATGATATCTTTATGCACGGGGCTATATTTACCATATAACATTGATGTACTGATCTTTGCCACTTTTTTTCTTAAACATAGAACAGAGCAGAATACTTTGCATCATCGCAGGTCTCTTTAACAGAAACACCCAACGAAATACAATCTGCATCAAGAAAACTACCCTTAGTAATAAGGGTTAAGCAGACGAGGTTTCAAAAAATGCTCACAAAAACTACCCTCTTGTGAAGACAGTTGAGTGGAAACAGAGACTGCCCACAAAAACCAAAGCATAGCACATATAGATGCTGCAACTGTGTCAACATTTACAAGCTAAAGTTTGTATTTACGCCATATTTAAAGAAACTTTTGGCAGACAACAATCTCAGAATCTTCAAGCCCTTTCTCTGATGCGTTTGTTGATGAATACGATCATCAGGATGCGTAAATAACGAATTTTTCAGCTGCACAAAAGAATATGACTTGAGATCAACTGATGTAGATTAAGAAGATGCAGCATCTAATTTAAATTATTGTTGTGAAAATGAAGCGGGTCTTACTAGACGCTAAGTTTCTGGTATGCCTTAATTGCTGATTCAGCGAAAATTTGTGCTGCCTCGGCTTCAGCTTCAGCTGCTTCTGCCTCCCTTGCAGCCCTCTCAGCCTCTGCAATGGCAGCTTCTGCCTCCACAACTGCCCGGGCTGCAGCTGCAGCAGCTTCATGAGCTGACATGTGTCTCATCTTGTTTAGGTCTGCATCCACCTCCGGTTGTGTGAATATTCTAATTCCATTCATGGAGTTTGTTCTTGATTGGCATGGCGATGAGCTTACTGCAAGTTTATACCTGTGTTTTGCCTGCTAGGAAGAGGAGAAAAGATGATCATAAAGTGTTATAAGCCGACAAATACGAAACTAAATTTAAAACTGGTGAAATGATACCCAACATTCAAGAACCTAATGTCAGCTGATAAGAAATGAAGCAACCTTAGGAGAAAAAATGAAATTACTTTGTGACCAAAAAATATTGCCAAACGAAGCAACCTTAGGTGAAAAATGGAAATTACTTGATTTACCAATAACGCTCTTGTTACATGTCTTTTTCTTTTATTGAATGGGCAGATATCCATATTAATGCCAAAGAAATACACAATCGTGAACAGAAACTCAACTAACATAGTTGAATTATCTCCAGGCACATAGGCTCTCATACACAGTTCAATAGCATTGTATTATTGTATCAAGCTAACCGAGTTCAATGCATTGACTTACCTTTACAAGCTTTCCGTTTGAGGTCATCAGCTTCAAAGTTGCAGACAAAAGCTTCTTGAAGTCTGGAGGCTCATTATAGTTCGCCTAATAAGTGTAAAGCAAAGGAAGCCTTTCAGTGTCAAAATATGGTTGTAGACAGTTGTAGTCTTTACACATTTGTAAGCATGCGGGAATTTGTCAATCACTCCTCATAGAATTGTTTATTGATTACTAACTCCTGAGTGCTAAAGAATTTTCAGCTGTGAAAATTTTTGCAAGACACCAATACTAGTTCTCCTCTAATGAATTCATATAGTAGCCTTCAAATAAAGATAAATGATCTGGATATCCTTTCAAATGCTTTCCTAGGACAAGCTATAATTTAATTCTACCAGATAATAAAATTGGCAAGAATGATACCTCTATATAAGCGGAAATAGCAATCTTGTCAGAACCTTTGGGTTCTTTCATTGTGGTTATCGCTTCCAGTATAACACTCTCCAACCTATTAAAATCAAGAAAAACAAACACATGACTCAGAGTTGATGAAACAAGGAATCCTCTGAATGCAACTATAACTCCGACAAGAAGAGAGCTGCAAGCAAATTGCCTTTTAAGCATAAAATGCATATTTGCAAATTTATAACATGGAAAAATCCTCAAAGGTGGAGGTATAACGAACATCTATAACTTTAGAAGCTTAAGGAATGAAAATGATCAACACCTCGTAAAAGATCTTTTTGACTCAGCAACCTGTACTTTGTCACCAGTTGGAGAAACTGAATGAGGCTTTGATTCAGCAGTTTTTTCATCACCTTGGACCAAATTGCTTGAAGTTCCGGCATTATCATCTTGTACAGGGGTCTGAGCATTTCTTTTCAGTGCAAGTCTTGCCTTTTCTCGTGAACCAAATCCACTTGCCATCACATTGATGTTCCTCCATTTATCCTTTCAACCATATAAACCCAAAAAAAATGCATCACTTTAGACTATCCACATCCCACTCCGTTTATAATCTTATTTATGCACTCTATTTGTATACTAAATATTTATACCCTCCGTCTATATATCTTTTTCTTACATCCCATGTTCCGTCTATAATATAATTGTACTCATTTTACTCCACTATGTTTTCAGTTTTTTAAAAGAAAAATTAAGAAAAGAGAGAGAGAAAGATTTGATTGGTTAATTTGTAAGAGAGGTGGGCCTGACTCCTTTTGCACTCCGTCACAATTAGATCCAAATTTAAACAGAGTGAATTTTAGTTTAACTCTTTTCACAGGAAAAATACAAGGGATGTGAAGATTATTTTGGATAAAAGTGTAAAATTTAACAATTTAACTTAGGGATGTAGATAGTCTTAATCATTGAAAGAATAAGTAGTAACTGATGCATGTGGCGATGATGCCCAAGGGGGTTCCCTCGGTTTTGGGCATTTGATGCAAGATCTCTTTGACCAAATTTTTTTTTCATTTGATAGTATAGGATCCCTTTTTTTATTTTGAGTGATATTTTGATTTTGACTAATATCTTCATTAAAATGAAAAATAAGTGAATGAATTGGTATAAACCCGGGTTTCAAGCATACCTTAAGATCCACGTTTGAACGTGAGTGTAAGAACTGGTTGAACTCAGGATCTCTGAGTATTGTCTGCCATTTTCCAGCCCCATGCTTTCGAACTCCAGCTCTAAGTGCCTCTTCTTCTTCTGCTGTCCACTTCTGCTTGGGTGCACCCATTATTAATAATGCTGTGACTGTTTTGCTAATAAACACATCTGCAAATGAACCCAAGGTTATCAATGCATTCAAAGTATTCAACCATCATTTAAAAACTGAAAGGATTAGCACACGACACTTCGACAACAAAGAATGACCAGTTGAAGATAGACAGTCCCCCACATGGCCAAATGCTATCATTTGTCCACATAGTAATTAATGGTCAGACAAAGCAAATAATAAGGGGATAAATTGCATCAAAGTCCATAAATTAGCAGCAGCAGCTTCCAACTAAGAAATTGCACATCAAAGAAAAGGAGAAATTGTATCACTTTCCATGATTTAGCAGCAACACAATGCTAACAACCAATTCCTGACCTACAAAGAGAACATAAATTCAACAGTTCCACATGAAGAGCGTAAATTCATTCATACCCAAATACTGAATATTTAATTAGTGACGCATAAGTCCATACACTCAAGAAGCAGTCATGTTCTCACTTCTCAGCAAGTTAACAAAAAAACACCAAAAGCTATTTTCAATTTAGCAGATCAACTTGTAAAAAAAAGGTTCCAACTTGCGGCGTGAAAATGAAATTTAAAAAACGAAATAGCCGAATTGATAAGAAACCAAACCAGATAAGAAAATTTTGCGATTCTTGGCATCATTGGACAATAAAAAGCATTCGGTTACAATTTTTAAAACCCTAATATAAATTTCTTACTTTGTTGATTTCAAAAGCAAGTGCGAATAGATCGGAATTCGATACCAAACCAAGAGGGTAAACAGAGAAAGTTAGAAAATTGATCGGATTACCTGACGGAGAAGGAGATCGGAGATAGATTTAGCGACAACCGGTGAGATAGATGTATGCGAATGAAAGCAGAGGGTCCATGAAAATGGCGTCTCTCTACTCTCGCTTTGTATAGCTCTATCGCATGCTTTCGCTTTTGTCGTCGTTATCGAGAACTATAAATCCTTCGAATGAAACCAATATACCTTTTTCCAGTTCAGCCTTGGTTGGTCGCTTGTGACGCCGTTGCCCGCAATAAAAGTAGCATCAGCTTTGCAGTTGGTTGTGATAAATGGCCAAAACTTTTGGAATTGTCAAACATATCCCTAATTATTGGTTGCAAATTTTAAATAATCGAGAGGAAAGTTTTCTATAAGCAATCGTTATAAAACTTAATATAGGTAATTATATTATAAGTTGATTATAAAAAAACCGAAATACAAACAGTGTCCTAGCTTGTTTAATAAAAATACAACGATACATCCACAAATATCATTTGATCGTATGAAGACGTTTTTTTTTAAGAGATTTTCTACTTAATAGTCCCATTTTCATTCAAGTGTTATATATACATATTTTCCGTTCAGATAATATTATCGTCTGTTATAAGGCAAAGCTATAACCAATATCGTAAAGGTTGTATTTTACTAATTTGCCCAAGGTTATATCAGCCTTTTCATAAATTATATATTGAATAATAAGTATACCTAAGTTAGTAAGTTTCCATTTAAAAGAAAAACCAACTCAATGTTATTAGGGTGCTCTTCTTTTTCCTCCTCGAAGGTGGTATGACATTAGTAATCTACTATTACGGTGCTCTTAAAAAATATTTAGGGCCCGTTTGATTTAACTCCGGAAGCGGTAACGGAATCATTCTAAAATAGTTTATGAATAAGGTATGTATATTGACTAGATTCATTTTCATTTTGTTTTCGATGTTACAACCAAATGGGGATTTATTGGTTATAGACCACGGAAAACCGGACAAAAAGTTTTAGAGAAAACTACACAAAACCACCCTTAATAATCACTTTTTTTCAAAGAACCACCCTTTATAAAGTTTTTAGCATAAAACCACTCTTAGTATTCATATGTTTGCAATAAACCACCCGTTATAAATTTTTGACATAAAACCACCCTTAATTTTACAGGTTTGCAACTAACCACCCTATATTATTTTGAATTACATAAAATAATTTAAAAATAAAGCATTGACAAGGTAAATTTTCATTATTATATTAAATTAATATTAAAATCATAATTACTTTTAAACTTTCAATAGTTTAAAACCTTTTTATTGTAAATTTTTCATTATTATTTTAAGAACTTTTTAGCCCATAATTTTTAAAAAAAATAAAAATAATGGTGATAACATGATTAATGATCAACTAAAACAAGTGAATTTTTTTATAAATAATTTAAATCCGGCAATCAAGTCATCAGTTTAGTCGGAATGAGGTTGTAGTAGAATTGATTTTGTATGCAATATTTTGTATGTAATTTAATAATTTTTAAAATTAAAATATTTGTATGTATAGATAATACCTCATATTATTTTTTGCTTATTTTCTATTATAAATTATAACAATTAACGAAATTATCAAAACTATTAATGATATTAATATTAATAATGTAAATTTACCTTGCCTATACTTCAGTTTTAAATTATTTGATCTAACTTTAAGTAGTATAGGGTGGTTAATTGTAAACGTTTAATATTAAGGGTGGTTTTATGTAAATAAATATTATAAGGGTGTTTTATTGCACATAGATAAATATTAAGGGTGGTTTTATGCTAAAATTTTTATAAAGGGTGGTTCTTTGCAAGAGAGTGATTATTAAGGGTGGTTTTGTGTAGTTTCCTCAAAGTTTTATGGTTAAAATGATTATGTTCAATTATATAAAATGTATATAATAACCCTTTAAATGAAGTTGCCTTCGACTATCCGTAAAACCGGACAAGTTAGGCCCATTACCCAGTGGGCTGGACGTATATGATCGTTTATGGGCCGATTTTTATTCGGGTCAAGCCCAAACATATATTAGGTCTAAATAAATCAACAACAATATTTAAAAATGTCTAATAATATCAAACATTTATTAAATTTTACGATGAAAATATCTTCAAGTAAAATAGGAGCTTTATTCGACAAGTCATAATGTATTCGACATAAGCCAATGGGTGACATTTTCACAATAGACTCCAGATTATCCATCATACATCATAATCTTCTTGAAACGACGTCGTTACATCCACGTCGGTATACACCAAACGGGTCAAAATCTCCGACGTAGCAAATCCATTGAAATTCGAGCCCAAAACGCTCGCATACGCCCCCATATTCTCAAACAACAACCAATCATCAACCGCAAGCTCCGGCAACGGATAATCCACCAACACCGTATCCGCCGAATCCAAAGTGGGCCCAAACACCGTCGAACTAAATCTCCGTTCACCGTCACAGTTCGGATTTTCCGGGTTCGACGTTGTAGCAAACGGGTTAGGTTTCCCTTTCGCTTCATCGAATTTGAGACAATTCAGAACGCCGAATATCCCGTCATTAATCCAATAATCTCTCACATCCCCTCTCACCCGCTTTCCGATCACGTTTGCCATAAACGTCATCACCGTCTCCGACAAGTACCGACCCGGTTCGGCTATGACGGTTAATTTCGGATCATTATTGAAGTGAACCTTCAATGCAGAATATACGGCTTCAGCTGCGGTTTCGAAATTGGGGTCGGCGACGAAGCCTCCGCCTATATCTAGGAGGCTAAAGTTAGGCAGCTCAAGTCGAGCCGCTGTTTCAAAGGCGGCTTTGGCTAGAGATATTCCGCCTTCATAAGCTTTAGGGTTGTTCGAGCAGCTTCCCACATGGAATGAAATTCCTAAGACCCGAAGTCGAGCCGCCTTTGCAGCTTTGAGTAGCGGCTCTACTTCGTCAGGCAGCGCGCCGTATTTGGAGCCGAGTGGATATTTTGAACCCCCTTCCGGTGCTTTGATTCGGAGTAACATACCACATTGTGGATGCAACCTAAACAATACATCAAGAAAACATTTATTATCTCTCAATATATATATATATATATATATATATATATATATATATATATATATATATATATATATATATATATATATATATATATATATATATATATATATATATATGAAAGTTTAGGTGAAGAACATACTTTTGCATCTTTTCAACTTCATGTAGAGAATCATAAGTGGTGAGATTAACGCCAACCGACTTAGCATAAACAATATGAGACTTTTGTTTACACGGATTCGCAAATATGATACGATCGGATGAGATACCCAAAGATAAAACTAACTCGATCTCGGATTTACTAGCACAATCAAAATTGGCCCCTAAAGTTGCTAAGATGCAAATTAGGGCGGGGTGAGTGTTGCATTTGACGGCGTAGTAAGGCCGGATGGTCGGGAAGGCGCGGACCCATTTTTGCATGAGATCAACAACCGTTCCAATGTCGAGAGTGAAAAACGGTTCATTAGAGATATTGTCGTGTTGTTGTTTAGGGTTTAAGGTGGATTTAAGATAAGCTAGTAAGCCATCTTTTGGGAGATGTATAACTTGCTTATCTTGAACCACATTTGAGCTCAAGATGGCTTCAAGGATCTTGTGTTTGATGGGTTCGGTGTACATTGTTGCAACTTGCAAGGGATGTGATTATGTGAAGTGTTGGATTGGCATAGGCCGCATAGCTCGCCTTTATATACACATTCATTCTACATTAGTGTAAAATATGGTGGGGAATTTGATACAAACTATTTTATAAGGATTTTTTTATTTAGGTGTTATTAAGGTTTGGAGTTTTTTTCTTAGAATTTTATGGTTCTATTTGTTATTTTTTATATCATATTTTTAATATATTATATTAAAATTTATTATAAAAATTAAAAAAATAAATTATGACCTCGTTAACTTTAAATTAATAAATTAAAATAGAAATAATTTATATATATATCTAGTTTTTGAAATAAAGATAATTTATTTTTGAATAAAAATATTTTTTACCTTTTACTTTCGATTTTAAAAATAAATATAAAATTAAATTTATTTTTTTAAAAAAATTTATTAAGAGTCTAGAGAATTAAAAATATAATAAATTTTATTTATTTTTGAATTTAAATTTTATATGATTTATATTAATTCGAAAATTTAAAAAAATATGTTTTTTTAATTATAGGAGTATGGAAAAGTATATTACAAAAAAAAACATAAAAAATATTTTTATTTTCAAATTAAACTAAATTATAGAAAATTATTTTTTAAAAAAAATTACTATATGTTTAAATTTTGGACTCTTAAAATAAATTTTAAAAAATTAGTTATGATTTATTTTAGTTCAAAAATAAAAATTATCTTAATTTTACTTTACTTTATTTAATTAAAAAATATTTAAAAAAATACTTTTATTATAAATTTATTAGTTTAATATGTAATGGATCATAATTAGTTTAAAATTTATTTTTATATTTTTAACTATTTACTAATAAATTTCAATGGACAAGCTCATAACTCGTGGTTCATGTGAGCCATTTTTTTCTCCCTCTTCTTTGATTAACAAAACAAGAGTTGTTAGCTAACTATGCTTATTTATTAATTATAATTAAACTGATAAATACAAAAACAACCCTATTCAAACTTTTTTAGCCTTAGATTTTTATGAATTGTTCAACTAATTGAGGTCTAATTGCAAGCCTAAAGTGACTAATCTAAAACAATCGGTTAAATAAATCTTGTTTTAGGTTTAGTAATAGTAGTGTGACTGGTAAAGGTTAGAGTTGATGTCAAATAGAGACAAATCGGAAGGATTGGTCTTAATTGTTTGGATGCGATGGAGGAAACGGATGCGCCGGTGGAAGTGAATCGGAGAATCACTACACTGGCCTTAAATTCAAGTAAGCTATTAGGTTTCTAAATTGAGTTACCAGATTAATCATGGAATGGGCTATTAATCCCATAATTTATAAAACAGAGACAATTTGCTAGAGAAGACGGGTCAGGGTCAGGTCAGTGGAGACGATTCAACGCATAAACGCTTAAACACTGCATAGAACACAAATGGTTTAGTAAAGAATTGTTGGTGGATGCGATTTGTTCGGGAGGCGCCGGAGCTTAAGTTCCTTGTGAAGATGAATAAACGCTGCTTCCGAAGGTCACTAATATAAAAGAGGATGGTAACTCATTTGATAATGAGAAGGAGAATGAGGGGTTTCCTCGGGTAAGAACGATTTGCACATTCAATAGTGTTTCACCTACATGTCCAGTAATGACAGTGACGAGAAAGAGGGTTTCTCAAGAGAAGTGATCTATAGCTTCCACAGATCCTTAAAACTGGACTCGATTCAACGAAGATCTGGATCGATCTACATCTCCAAACTATCACGCAAGACCAAAGCAAACAACAACAATAAGGCGGCAGCTAGCTTGACAGATAGGAATGGAAATGGGTCGGCTTATGAGTGGAAATTCCACTTCCACCAACCGCCCACCTTACATAAACTCTCACCCACCCCGCCCACCACCCGCCTAACACTTCACCCGTCACCCACCCACCCATCACCCACCGGGTGTTCGAGTGGTTCGGGTGAAATAACCGGGTGGGTATTGTGTAGTATATCTTTCAGTTTTAAACATTTACATGTATAAAATAAGTTTATATTTTAAAGTAACACAAATATAAATCTACAAAATTCCGGAACATCATCCAACATTACAAACCAACATGAAAAATGAATTCCAATTAGTACAAAAATATGCAAATAAACGCAATATTTTTGCATACAACAAACGTAAATCAACATATACTACAATCAAACTCCTTTAGATCTCGATGTAGCGATCCTACAATCTTCCGCAAACAACATGGTAAAATGTCAGCTAGTATTGACCATCAACTTGTCTACTCTCATATTCTAAAAGCTTCGAAAATTTCGGACTGGTATAATATAGGGAGACAATACGCACAAGATCCCGCAAAATGTAATGACATCCATGATTAACTAATGGAACAACTTGAAAAGAAGTTGCCTTAATCCAAAATTATCAAACTAAAACAGCAATTCAAACACATGTAAGAATTAAGAAGATGTATAAATCATATAACTAATTGAACGCCTGAAGTGAGTGTTGAGTTGAAGGGAGTGTATAGCTCCAAAATCAATTATAGATATGAGGAGAGGAGGCAGAGAAGACACTAGTGAAGATTAATTACTTGTTGAGAGAATCAAGCGAGCGATGTGCAGAAGTGAGTGACCGAATGGGGAAGGGAGCGTGTGGCTCAGCTGTAAACTGAGGTAGTCAAGTATGACAATTTGGCAAAGGACCAAAAGTTTTAGCGAGTCTAGCGACTACCGAATTACTGAATTAGTGATTGATATTAAAAAACTCATATTGGAAAAGGGGTAAGGTGAATGGTGATGCGAGTGCACTCTTGTCTCTTAATAATTTAGGGTTTTATATTTATAATAATTTTTATGGGTAGAATTTAGAGTTTTTTTTAATATTTTTTAGATACTTTATACGGGTGATGCGGAGCGGGTGGGACAAGTGGATAATTCGGGTGGTGGGTGGTTGTACCTATACCCATACCCACCCCACCGCCCGTCAATTTCACCCGTGAACCGCCCACTACCCGAAATTTTTCGGGTTTTCACCCACGAATTTGGGTCGGTTGACCGGTTGGATGGGTGGTTGTGCACCCATTTCAATCCCTATTGACGGGAAAGACGAGGAGAGCTCTGGTTTGGTGTAGTGGAAGACCGGCGCTGCAGATTGTCGGGATCTAGGTCGGATTTGGGTTCGAGACGAGGAACATCGATCGAAGGAGATGCAGAAGATGAGAGTGGCTTCTTGGACTCCAGTAGGTGAAGGCGGATGCTCAAACTTGTTCATCGGCTCCAATAGGTGTGGGTAGCGGTGAAAAATGCTTCCTGGTATGCTTGTCGGCGTTATTGCTTGAAGGAACTCAAGGCAGGGGGCTTGGTTGAAGACGCTGGATCTTTGTTATTGGGTTGTTTTGCGGTAAAATATACTTTTGTGGAAGCCATATAAGGTGGAGGAGTGGCGGCGGCCGGTGGCTAGGGTTTGTGAGGGGTTCTAATAACCACATACAATAAAGAGCTTTAGTTTGAAGATTACATTAATTTTTTTGGATCCCTTGTGGGAAGTATGGGTTGTTGTACATTTTTTTTTGAAGGAAATGCATGTAATATATTAAATTAGATCAATATTCGCAAGGTCGAGGATACCTTGTGGGAACTGATCAAACCAAACCATGGAAACATCCGAAGATAATAGTCTGGCAGCGAGGTGTGCCATACAGTTAGCAGAGCGGCGAACATGCCTAAAGGAAACGTGTGAAATAGAATTAAAATGCGAGATTATAGAAGAGCAAATGAGAGAAAAGTAGGAAAAGTGGCAGCTTTTGTTTGCTTGAGTAGAAAGATCATGTAGTCGAGAGGCTAGAGCAGAGGCATCCGATTCAACAATCATCGGTAAGTGGAGGAAGTCCCTTGCAAATTCAACAGCAAATAGAGTAGCCAATGCTTCAGTTGTAGCAGGTGTAGCATCACCATTCATTCTCTTAGAGACCACCATGATGACAGTACACAATGAGTTGCGTAAAACAGCCCCAAAGCATATAGAAGTACGGAGTATAGCTGCATCAGTATTAAGCTTGAGGAAACTGGCAGGGGGCAGTGACCATGAGTGATCCGACGGGTGCTGAGCAGGCGTGATGGGGCTAGACGGAGCCATACCGTGGATGTGATCGGAAACAAGCCGGCGGAAACCATCGCGAAGCAGCTCACTGGAGAAGTCCTGGTTACCGAACAACGTTTTGTTTCTAATAGTCCAAGCGATCCAAGTGTTGGTCAGAAAGTCAGCAACCCCCGAGAGACCCATTACCTCACAAATTTCTCGGAACACAGTAAGCGGGTCAGACATGGACGAGGTCAGAAAAACAGTGTGGGATGGGGAGTTTGTCCAGGCCATGGTCGCTTGTGGGCATTGGACAAGCTCATGCTAGATATTCTCGTCATCATTGCAGCAGCGAGAATAGATGGGAGGTTCAATGATGTGTCGACTATGAAGCACAGTGCCAACATTGAGGAAGCCATTACACAGTCGCCAGACAAAGTGAAGGAGCTTTGGTGGGAGCGAGCGTTTCCAGAGAAAAGACTAGGCCGGGTTAGGCACAACGTTTAGACATGCATATCATGAGATGATTACATCGAGGATTCTTTAGTTAGTAGTATTTTTTAATTTTTCCTATTGAGCTTAGTGTATCAATCAACCCTTTCAATGATGTGTTTGAACCTTTAATGCAATATGTAAGGAGTCGGCCAAGGTATATATTTATCTTGTTATTCTTTCTTATATCTTTACTATTTTTAATTTGTGCCTGTTTTCAAGCTTACATCATCTCAGTTTTTGTTTGATTTGTTCTTTCATTTTCAATTCTTTGTCGATTCCTCATTTACTCTCTTTTTCAGTTTAAAAATCCTCAAAAATAGGACATGAATATGCTTATGACCTTCAAGTCGACTAAAGGTTTAGCAAATTTCGCAAATTTGATAACTTATACAATACGTTGACGCGTGATTGAATTTTCTTTGGAGATTTGTGTCTTAAGAAATTTGTTTACTTTGAGGTTGCTCTTTAGGTGCTCGACGAACAGGCTCGGAGAACTTTAACCATTCCAAACTGAATTGTTGCTTGTTGTTTGCTTTGTACTTATGTAGGTGGTTATCTTGAATTGCTGACTAAAATCTTCATTTATTTATTTGAGATATATTAATTGTAATATCCTTAGTTCTTTAGTGACCCCGTCTCTGCGCCTCAGTTGGGCCGCATGTGCGGAGCCGTCCCGCGGCATTGGCGACCCACCCCTGCGGTTTGCAGGGTGAGCGCCGCCTTGCTTTTCCGTTTCTTCACCTATAAGCTCTCTCTCTCTCTCTCCTGTATGAGGGTTTGCTTCCAGACTTCTTCCTTCATCTTCTTCTTCTTAGGCTCTTCTACTCTTCTCTTGGTTTTCTTATTGATTTCTTCTTAGAATTCCTTCAAGTATGAAGCCTTTGGAAGTGTGTTTGATGGCTATGATGATGATAAGGGTATGTGGTGTGTGTTGTGGATGAACAGTTAAGTTGTCGTTCTTCTTTGCCTGATTTTGTAGTGGTAAGTTTCTTCCTCTCCTTTCTTTCTTCTTTCCTTCCTCTTCTCTTCATTAGTTGGAACCCCACAAGCTTGCACTTGTGTTAAGCTCTTGGTGTTGTGTATGTATATGTATGATCATGATTGGTTGCCTTTGGCACCATAGAAGAGAAGAGGATCGAGTTGTGAATCGAGAGAGAGAGAGAGAGAGAGAGATCGTGTGTTGTAGAAACGCCTCTGTCAAGAAACCGCCCTTGCGCCTGGTGTGAGCCGCCCCTACGGTTGAAGCTTTGTCACCGCCCTGCAGCCCTGTCTACCATTGTCGTGGCTTCGTTGGACCTTGTCACCTCCCCTGCGCCTCTTCTGCCCGCAGGTGCATCCTTATCCAGGACATACCAAGTGTTGGTATGTATCCTTTCCTTCCTTTGAGTTATGGTTTGAGTTTAGGAACATGATAGTGTTGTGTGGATGAGATTGATGGTGTGATATATTGAGTAATGCCTTAGGCATCTTTGAGTATTGATGAGTTATTGGGGATTAGTTTATGAGTTATGATCTTGAAAATTAGGAGGTGGAATCTCCTAGCTTGTGGTATAGTATATGCTATTTGTGTGTCTTGTGTATATGAGCACTGGTCGTTTCCTAAGGAAACCGTGACCACTGTGGTTAGAACTACCTTTTGGCAAGTAAGTCCTTTTGGGCTTACTTAGTTGACGTTTATGGATTTGAATGATTGTGATAGTGGTGTGTGCTGCATTGATAACCTAACCGGACTAGAATAACCATAAATGTATTTCATTGGCCCAAGTGTATGATAACAGACAGTGATAACTTTTCTAAGCTTAAATTGGGAGTTAAGGGGGTTCTCTGCGACCAGTCCACCAAGTGGTGATGATTGACACAAATTCCAAACCTGTGTGGTGAAAGGGCACAAAGCCGAGGTTGTTTTACTCCTAGTATCACACTAGAAGGAATTAATAATGATATAACTTAATGAAGATAATGAACGGATGATGTGTGTGAGCATGTTGTATGTTTGATAATGTGTTGTGTGTGCTATTACGTTATTCTTATTCATGAATTGTTAGCTAACGGTTTTATACCGTGTTGTAAATACTTTGCAAGATAGGAAGACTGCAGTGTGATCCGGTTGGGTGATCAGCCGAGGACTTCCGTATATTTAGGTGGTGTATCTGTTTTTGGGATATACATATGTGTATGATATTACTGTTTTGATACTCGGCTGTGGTTTTGTATGATTTACGTTATATGATATTTCAGTTTATAAAGGTTTGGGTTTATATTTACTTGTGTGTTGTTGTAAGATCCAATAAACATGTTGTCAGGATAGGATCATGATTCATTGTAAAATCTTATTCTGTAACGTCCGAGTCCCATAAATTTGGAGTGTTACATCATTTTCGAACTCATAAATGGCATTCAAGTTTTCTTACCAAATTATACAAACCCTTTCTTTCCTTGTGATCCCATATATGAAAATCCACCTAAACAAATGTAAAATATTGTAGTACATGTGTTTTATTTGATTTTTTTTGTTTGCTACTCCCTTTCACATACTCCACGTTATTCACCACTTCCTCTTTTGCTTCTAACACTGCCAATCTTCTAGTTGGATTCTCTACCCGCCCTACCTAAAGCCCATCTATATACTATTAAAAATAAAAAATAATTAAAGTTATATATCATTCATTTCAATCAATATAATTTCAATTAGTTGACCCAAATTATATTTTTATTAATTAAATCTAAATATTTTTACCATATCAAAATGAAATAAAATATTACTATTAAAAATAAAAAATAATTAAAGTTATATATAATTCATTTATGCTTCAAATGACACCTATTATTTTATTACAATTTATTTGTTGTTATTATTTATTTATTTATTATATTTTTTATTAATTAAAATCTAACTATTTTTACCATATCAAGATGAAATAAAATATTACTAATCTAAAATAATTAATATATATTTAGTTAATATTTTTAACTTCTAAATACAATTAATTTTGATAAAAAAAAATTTGCTTCGGACGTATATATTTTCTAATATACTCGATTGGATATATTTTTTTCAAATTTAAATTTTAAAATACCGAAAATTATAATACATTTTGTTATAATAAACTAAAAATTATACTTTTAAGAGAAAATTACCTAAACAATACCCTATCTTTTAGGTTGACTAAACTTTAGTACCCCATCGTTTAAACTACCGGAACAGTACCTCATCTATGGAACCCTATCAATGATTAGTGAACCCTACCAATGATTAGTACATACGTTACTGTTCACACGTTAACGATGTTAAATTTCAGGGGCAAAATTGTCCAAACATTCTTCTCCTTGATTTTTAAGGTTACAAGACTGGTCACTGGTGGTGAAGGACGGAGAAAGCTAATCATGTATGGGTTCAAGTTTGATGAATTTTGACATCATTGAGTGCCCACGGTACTGTGTTTGAATCGATTCTCGTTGTTCATGTAATTGTTTCATCGGAGATTGCTCATGAGTTTATTCAAACTAATACGCATAGAGTTTTATCATTATTCTTGATTGCCAAAAACATCAGAGCCAATAGAGCAATTAAAGAAGATGAACCATTGGAGATGGTGAAACATTAGGAGTAAGATCAATAGGAGTAAGATCAATACTTGTATCTATGGCGGCCTTCTGACAGTAGCCTTCCAAAAAGCTAATCTCCTCCGGCGAGTAGCCAATGGAGTAAAGCAAAGCTGGCCAACAATTCTCAGCATTTGTGACAATGGTGATACAACATGGCTTGTTAATGTGAGCTTCACCGTTGAGGAAGATCTTCTTTGCCTTTGAATATCTCTAGGGACTTTGAATCTGTCATAAAACAACTTATACTCGGAATTACTGGAAAACATTTGCTCGATTTCGACGGATGCTAGAGCATTTACAAGATTGGCTGATTGAGTTGTTTGGAAATTAATTGAACGGAACAATTTCCTGGAAATTTGGGCACAACAAGAAGCTTGTTTTACTAAACTTAGCACACAATTCCCTCACTCGAATCATTTCATGGGAGTTGTCGTCGGTGTAGAGTGAGTAGAGTGTCATTGTAACACCTCAAATTCTTAGAACTCGGAAAGTTATTGCTTAGAACCTCACAATGGGTCCCGACCTTAGTTTGACAACAATATTACAAAATCTTACAACAAGTACAAATGTTAATATAGTGAAAATGATTAAATAGATAAAATGTCAAGATAACAATAGACTCTCAGTCGAGAAAGATCCTAAGATCCAACTATGCTACTAGCGTCAACAACAAGCGATACAAATAAACTACCACCCGTACTACAAGTACGGGAACCTCGGCTGACAACACCATCCGGATCACTCGGTAGCTACCCTATACTGCAAAACGTCTAACAAACACGGATAAACCGTTAACTATTCATATATAAGAAAAACATATAAGCACAAACACACATAAAACATGAATATTAACAAGGAACATGCTAACACATAATCCGTTTTATTATTTTCATTAACGTCATGCGCTCGTAGTCCATTTAAACTTGTCGCACGAGAAGTCTACGACTCTCGTCTCCGTCCCTTTATCCAACTGAAATGGTTTGACACACCGACCCGTATACCACGTAGAGTGGGTCGCTGGATCGGTAATCAATATTATAAACATACGATAATACATATAACCACACACCACTTATATGATCAACTCATATACAAAAGCAGCTAAGTCCAAAAGACTTAACTGAATCGAGTAAAAAATTATGTTAATGCTACTACTCGATTCCGCAAGATCTCACCTGGTTATCATAGGAAAAATTGAACCAATTTCATATCCACCCTCTTATAGCTTTCTAACTTTTAAGGAGCTGTTCATTATGCACAAGGTCACCGGTTTGATACGTACTCAAGCGAAGCAAAACAGTACCAGAGTTGATCTCCTATACTTGCATCTCGAAACAATGAAGGACAGAGGCAGATCGAATCTTACCAGGGCTCACCGAAGCATAAGAAGGTTATTGCTCCCGTATGCTCCGGTGAGGGAAGGATAGCAGCCTAGGTGTTCCTCTACTTCGCTCCCGTTGCTGTTGGCGCCAACAGAAAGGAGGTCGGGTCATGTTCTCAGGTAACCGGTAAAAACGAAACCAGGAGGTAGAAGGAAGCTTACGGCCGGCCGGAAAGGGGAACGACGACGGTGGCGAAGGCAGGCTTGCTAGCACAGGCGAGAATCTCGGACTGTTGCGTTGATTTGCAGAATTCCTATATGGCTGTTGAAGAAGAAAGAGAGGGGACTGAGCCATCAGCAGCAAATTAGTTTGAAGGAGAAAGAGGTATTGGGCCGCCAGGCCTGCAGAAGTAAAAAAAAAAAAGAAAAGAAATGGGCACAGGGCCTGCTGAAAGAAATAAAGATAAACCGCCCATGAACCGGTACGTTTGTTTTGATCTGATAAGTGTAACTCGGTTCGAAAATTCCAAAATAAATAAAAAAAATATTCCGAATATTACATCCGTTAATGCGTCTTTCTTTCCTGTAATACCTCCACTCTCTAGTAGATTCACTAACAATGGAATGGTTCCTAATCGTCCGATTTCGACCTCGCTTTGCTTGATTTGTGAGATTTTGAGGAGAGCACACATGCGGCGTGCTCTTTCACCGATTTTGATACGATTCTTAGACGAGTTCTTAGTGAGAGGACGAATTTTCAATGTGGCTTGCTTCTGATCATCAATTGAGGTGAAACCCTAGAAAAACAAGGAGGAGCTTTTTCGGACAATTTTCTCCCTGAAAATTAGCACCGTTAACGTGTGAACAGTAACCTAGGTACTAATCTTTGGTCGGCTCAATAGATGAGGTACCGTTTTGATAGTTTAATATTCTGCCTAATTAATATGCTAGTTTTAGTATTCCGTTTGTTTACGGTTACTATTAATTAATAGTTACCAATTAATAATATTACATAATTACCCTAACTTATTTTCTTTATTTTCGTCCATATTCACTCAATTTTACTTTTATTTTTTAATTGATAAAATTAGATGTCTAGTCAATCTAAAAGTTACAAAAGATATCTTATTTCACCAATTTTTTCATTGTTTATTGACGTCCTCTTCCCAAAGTTTATGATTTGCACAATTTCTATCAACCATTTGAGCATTAAGAACAATTTGTAGCTTGATTATATTTTAAATAGTGCACATCTATGTATATATTCATGTATAATTCCAAACCATAGAACATGAATGCACTCTTAAGTTCAATGATTAAATATCATGAATGCGTATCTATACTAACACGGTTATAGTGTAAAAAGTTGTATCATGCTAACAATCGAGTATAATGCAGGAGCAAGTATATGTGTATCACGCACGACCAAGTGTATGGTCACACACGAGCAAATATCACACTAATGAGCAAATATCACGCACGACCAAGGTATGTGTGCATCACGCTAACGTTAACAAGTCTTTAATCTTTATCAACGTGCACAATTAACTACAATTTCAACATATTTTTTTCCTTAAAATCAGTGATCTTGAATGCTATATAAATTAGTTACAATCAAATAAAAACTTTAATGAATCTAATACACGATTATCATAATAAGACGTTAAATCATCCAAGAAACGAAGCAAATCTCCCAAACACAACCCGAGTACAATACATTATATTGGAAGATATGATATATTATATTTAGAGAAGTTATCTTATTATTTTAGAATAGTTTCTATTTTATATGATCTTGTGTAATCTTTATTATTCTCCCATAACCCTATAAATAGGGTGATAATAAACACAATAAATGTGTGGTTCTACATCCACCATGTGTGTGGTCTTCTCCACCATAAATCTATCATGGTATCAGAGCGGGTTCGATCTCTAGTACCCTGACTTATCGGGTTTGTCTACCTTACGACACTTAAATGCGGGCATGAACAATAATAGTTCGTCCAATTGGGCTAGCCGGCCTTAAGGCATGTCGTCAACCTATCGGCGTCTAAATCTATCATTGCTACCGATTTACTGGTGGTCATATCAATCTATTAATGTCGTCGATCTACTGGTGGTGTCACCGCTCAACTGGTGTACTCGTTGATCCAGTCTTCAGCGTTCGTTTGCGTACGCACGCTTTGACTGCGGGAGCGTATTGGAAGATATGATATATTATATTTAGAGAAGTTATCTTATTATTTTAGAATAGTTTCTATTTTATATGATCTTGTGTAATCTTTATTATTCTCCCATAACCCTATAAATAGGGTGATAATAAACACAATAAATGTGTGGTTCTACATCCACCATGTGTGTGGTCTTCTCCACCATAAATCTATCACATTATAATGCATTATTAGTGATAATCCAAATGGACTCTTAATGCTTGAAACTCTAGAAGCGGATAACCATTGAAGGTGAGCATTTCAAAAAACATGTCCCATTTGACATGTGGATATGTTGAGGTTGCATTTAAGAATCATGGCCAAATTTGGCAGTTAGTTGGGCCAGGCCCAAATTCTGTCGAATTGTGGGAACCTTATTAATTGGTACGAAAGTGTGGTGAACTTATGAACCCTAACAACAATACACGTGCTAAAAAACTATAGCATATCTAAGATATCATGAAAGTCCACCACAACAAGCATATCAACACGTCCCAAAGTATCCCATACTACAAGGTCTCGTTGTGCGTGCATCCCATCGTAAACTAAGAACAAATTGTATCGTATCGTTAAATAGATGGCTGAGATTAAGCGATATTAAATGGAAAAAAAAAATCGTGTTATTAATGGAAGAAATATTCGCCGGACCTGACTCTATATATTCGACGGCATAGTCACGCATATTCGGCGATATATTCACGTGTATTCGGTGTTTACATGTTCACATGGTAAAAATTGTTTACATATGAATCAGGATATATATATATATATATATATATATATAGATATAGATAGAGTATAGATCCTATGAGAACACCCCCTAATGTGAGAACATGAAAACAGATTCGTAATTATTATCAGTTTTGTTACGAATGTGCGATATCGTTTAATGTATTATTCGTAGTTATTGTTGGTTGAGTGGATTATTCGTAGTTATTGTTGGATTCCTAATTATTATTATTCGTAGTTATTATTATTTTTGATATCTACTCTAAATCTCAACCCTTAATACTCACATCCAACGGTGTATGATTGTTCTCATGTTCTCACGTTAGAGGTGTTCTCATGGGAACCACGCCCTATATAGAGTATATATATATATAAAAGCTTGGTTTTGCTAAAAATTCGAACGGTGTTGCAACTTGCAACGGTCATAATTCACTTCAGTCTCACGAAGTTGAAGCTCATTGTGAGGACCGTTTGTCATCTGTTTTGGTCTTTCTTATTTAGCTCAATCCTATATTTAACGATCAAATACAATCTAGAGTTTCATTATCTATAGTAGCGTTTTCTCTTCCTCCTATTATCCGCTGCAACTCAAAACTCATTAATAAAATCTATTTGAAAATGGACATAATTATTGGGTGAATCACTATGAATCTGTATTCTTTTCACTCTTGTTTGTTAATTATTATTTTTTTTTATAATTTCGCAAACATCTTACTAGTTGTAAAATTTCGCCCGTATAAATAATGTCACCTTATTTTTTTCATTCAATATTAGTACGCATGCCAATAATTATTATTTCATCTATCGAAGGGAACAAACAATTATTGTATCGTATATATAAACTAAGAAACATAGTATTCCATAATGTAATTTAACTATACAATTGTTTGACCTCTTTTTTAATGGGGAAATGGTGAGTGTTTGTATAAAGAAAGAAACATATTTGGTAGTATACTAGTATATGATTTGCTTGACCCCATTAGGCAATCAACCACGTGATATCTATGAACTTATTGGTAGCCACTTTCGTTTACTACCATACTACGGTTTCTAGTTTGGGTTATTTACAATCGGGTATATACTTCAATGATTATATCATATATTTAATCGTTAACTTTTTATAACTATGCGAATCGCTATAATCTATGAACTAGAGAGGTGACCAAAATTACGGGTTTGCATACACAAAAACGCGTTTGGTAAGGGAGCGAGGAGATAAAAGATGTTAAATTATGAAGATTAAGAGAATTAGATTATGAAAATTCTGTAATCTATAAAACTTTGATTATAACAATTATAAGGATAGTTGAAGATAAAATCTCATTTTTATTTTTTATATAAATAAATAATTTATAATTATATAGGAAAATTTTAACTCTTTTATTCATACAAATTAATAGTAAGTAAATTTGATAAGTAGTTATTATTATATATTGTGTAATTTAATTATTTTAGTAGTTAAGATGTGAAGTATATATAGAGATTTAAAAAAATAATTAAGTAATTAGATATTATATATTATGTAATTTAGCTATATTAGTATGTAAATATCACTTATATATAGATATTTAAAAAAAATAAAAATATATAAAAATAATATGTGACATCATCTAATATCTAAGAGGATGATATTTGAATTTATTAGTAATATATAGATTAACCCTGAAGGACAGTCTCCCACTAAGAGTAAGTGATCGACCGACACTCAATTCGGGTTAAAAATTAAAAAACCCGACCCGACCCGACCCGACCCGACCCGTATTTGAAGTTAATAAAAAAAAGAAAATGTCGGTAGAGTGAGAAGGTGAGCTAAGTGTCAAAGGAAACGGGTCTTTCTTGCCACTCTCCGGACTTAATTACACTACATGGGTTCTGACTATTGGGGTCCCACCAATTTCTCACTCAAATTCAATTTTCTGTAAAATATTGGGCGAGGCCTGGGGATTAGTCCCCAAAGTTGGGTACTTGGGCCGTCGTGGTCGTAATTTTAACATTTATTTCGTCAAATTTGCAGATTGTGTCCTAACTTTTGAGGTGATTACACTATATAACCTGAACTTAGGTTTTTCAACAAAGATACATGGTGGTTGAGATGTTAATGAGTCGACTGAAATGGCCACCTTGATACGTAAGTGTTAAATGATTAACATGCCGTAGAGCCTATGCTATATAGAGTGATTAGTCGAGTTTATGTTACATTTTTGGTTTATTTGGATAACCGGTTTTCATGATATGTAATTCTACTTATAGGCAATTTGATAAATCCATTTTCAGACTGGTGCTATACTCCAACTAACTTGAATAAAATTTTGTTATTTTTTTTTTATATTCTTTCCGGGACCAAATGACGCGGAAGGCGCACACATCTAGCAAACCTAATACAAGCACACGGGGTTCCATCCTAAAACCAATTGACAATAGAAGGAGTAGCCCTGATGCTTATATGATAGGTTCACTTGAGTGCATGTTATCGATGTGTGATTCTTTTCCCTACACCTCAACAAATTTTATAAAAACTCAACATTAGAGTTGATACTTGGATATTCTAATCACTAGTTCTATAAAAAACATCAAAATAAAAAAAAAACGGATATTGGACAATTAGTGGTGAGAGTTCGTTACCCGTCACTTGATCTGAAGCACCCAAAGTGTCTAATTTTCTTACATATTTAATCCTAAAATTACAAATCCGAGAAGATTAGCGGATGAATGATAAAAACGGTTAATTTATTACCCATAACAAAAGTTATAGTTTAGGCTATTTCTTTGAAACTTCCGAAAAACATACCATTTTCCACAAATATTTCCAAGAAAGGCCTTTTATTTGCAATTTTTTTAATTTTTAAACGCTTATCTTTTAATTAATCACCACGTTGTCTCCAAAACCCAGAACTGATAATCCACCCATCCCTCTCACGAAATCCACGCTAAACCCAGCTACCAAAGTTCTCTACCAGATACTATTTCTTCTCAGATTTATCAATCCCTCTGCAAATTCAAAATGACAACAGTGACACCCAGAAACTGAAGCTTTTTTCGATATGTCAAAACCCGGCAATCGATTCAAGCCCACCGGAGTTCTCTCCGACGGCTTCCTCTTCCTCTCAGGCGCCTTCGTCGCACTCTTACTTGTCTGGTCTCTCTGGTCTTTCTCTAACCCACATCAAACTCCTTTTCCTTCTTTCTATTCTTCCACAATCCGAGACAGCTCCGGTTTCGGACCCGATTTGCTCACCGACTCGCCCGAATCAACCTTCTACGACGACCCTAAACTTCGGTACTCCTTCGCTACCCCAATCAAAGACTGGGACGAGAAACGCCGTCGATGGCTTAAACTCCACCCAACGTTCGCCGGCGGCGAACGAGTTCTCATGGTCTCTGGCTCTCAGCCCAAGCCCTGCAAAAACCCCTTCGGTGATCACTTGCTTCTCCGACTGTTCAAAAATAAGGTTGATTATGCCCGGATCCATGGTTATGATATCTTCTACAACAATGTTTTGCTAGACCCTAAAATGTTTTCTTACTGGGCTAAGTATCCGGTTGTTCGTGCCGCCATGGTTGCGCACCCGGAGGCTGAGTGGATCTGGTGGGTTGATTCCGATGCTGCAATCACCGACATGGATTTCAAGCTTCCTCTCGATCGTTACAAAAACCACAATCTAGTTGTTCATGGTTGGGAAAATTTGGTCTACAGTGACCATAGAAGCTGGGTTGGAATCAATGCCGGTGTCTTCTTAATTCGAAACTGTCAGTGGTCTATGGATTTGATGGAGAAATGGATCAGTATGGGCCCTGCTAACCCTAATTACCCAAATTGGGGCAACATCCAACGTTCTGTTTTCCCTGATAAACTCTTCCCTGAATCTGACGATCAAACTGGATTGTTATACCTACTGGTGAAAGAGAAGGAGAAATTCGGAAATAGGGTTTACATTGAAAGTGAATATTACTTTGAAGGATATTGGGTTGAGATTGTTGGGAAATTCAAGAACACAACTGAGATGTATTTTGAAATGGAGAAGAAAGACAGGGTTTTAAGAAGGAGACATGCTGAGAAGGTAACTGAAGCTTATGCTAAGAAAAGAGGTGAGAAAATGGAGGGTTTGGGGCATACTAAAGGGAGTTGGAGAAGGCCGTTTATTACACATTTTACTGGTTGTCAGCCTTGTAATGGCAAGCATAATGAGATGTATACTGGTAATTCGTGTTGGGATGGAATGGAAGCTGCCCTTAATTTTGCTGATAATCAAGTTCTTCGGAATTTCGGGTTCATGCATCCAGATCTTCTCGATGCTTCTCGAGTTGAGCCTGTTCCATTCGATTTTCCAGGTGATGATGAAGAAGATGGAGATTAGAGGTAATCAATCTTCCAGCTAGAAATTTTCTGTTATCTGATAAAGGTGTTTAAGGTGGGATTTGCAATTAGCTTTTCTTTATCTAATCATGATTCAAAGTATAGTTCATTTGATTAAATAATCTGCTCTTTGCTTCTATGATCAAGCAAGAATCTGTCCCTGCAACTCATATCTATAACCATGTGAGTATTATATCACATGACAGTAAAAGTTAGACAAGCTTTGCAGATTAGTAACAATCATCTTCCAGTTTGTTGTCTTATATGTGAACACAGAAACAAAATATTATTTGTCAAGTGTCATCATACGCCGTGAAACTAACTGTCCTTTGAAACCAGACAGAAAAGAATTATAATTGAAGAAACTCATCATTCCAGTATGTGAATCACTCGTATTCTTCTTCTTCTCTGCACAGAATGGGATTTCAACGATGCTTATGATGGTTTACAAAGAAACAGTTTTGCAAGATTGAGTATTTGCTGAACACCAGGGGTTTTATGCTTGATCATGGCTTTTCTTTTGTTGTTTGTGCTGTATTTTCGACGATTAAGCTATAAAAACCCTCAATTATCTGTCAGAATTCCTGGGTTTAGTTGTATAGTGCTTGAAATTGATGTTTAGTTGTGAAGGCTACAGTTTGTAAACTTTGTAATGACCTAATTCACTCAATAAAGTTTGGTTAGCTCTTCATGTTTCATACCTTTTGCTCTACATCATGACAATTTTGTCAGTCAATTTTTTGGTATATGAAAAAGAAAAAGGTATAAAGACACGCCATAATAAGGGGGCATATCATGTCCAATTGATTAAAGTCCACAAGAAATCACCCTAAATCTTTAATTTTTTAATTAATGTTGAGTGGTACTCCTTGAGCAAATTATGCAGAAATTTCGCTTCCCTTAATTTTAGGGTTTTGTTGACCGATTTCCTTATCAATCGCTACTGTTAAGTTTTTGTACTGGGATAGGTCGATCGATTATCCTTGTTTGCTAATTAGTTAGGGTGGGAGCATCCTTTGGCCTTTTTTTTCTGAGATATTGTACGGTAATAAATTAGACCAGAAGACTTACCTAGACTGGATGATCATCTTCTAAACATTTTCTAGCCTAGGTCATCTTACTCATGAAACGTATGCGGCGTAGATGAATAAGAGACCAACGGGGAGCCATGCCCCAATTCAGCGAGACTTTTGGATCAGATATACATAGTCTACTGGATCGGATTTGAAATCAATTATAATAATTGTAGTTTTCGTATATATGATCCAATAAGTTGATAGGATATCCGTATATGCACAGTGCACATCCCCAGTAATTTTTACTTGTTTTTAAGCCACTTTATCTATACCATAACTTTACGAAAAAGCTAAATGCATGCTGTTAGATTTTCTGATTGTCCAAAAAACTCGCAATCGGACAATTTACTTTATTAAAAACAATAAAAAATAATAAATTCTAATCATACAACACAGCCTTCACAAGCATTTGCGGAGTAAAAATGATATACATGTAGCAGAATGACCTCGTACACACTAAGGATCTACATGCGGTCAAATAAGTCAAGATCAAGATGAAAATGACCGATGTTCGAGAGTAAAATGAAGAACACCGGAGAACGTGTAGAAGTGCTCGGTCATGTTACAAGTTGCTTGACCACCCATCCTTCGTTATACACATGACCTCTAAATGACCTCTTGTTGAAGCAATGGAGTCATGGTGGCCCAACACTTTGGCCCATGAAGTCGCTCCCGACCCACTCGACACTCTTGTTTCGACATTTATTCTTCTTTCCCTTGTATTTTCTTTTGACTAGACTTTTGCATTGAAACCTTCTAAACCCGAATTTTTCCGTCTTGAACCGTCCAGTGTTTGAACCCGTCCAGAAAGGACCGTTTAGAGCAAGTCCGGACGATTGGTGGCCATCCACCGTCTAGACGGCCTGTCTTAGACGGAAAGTAATGGCTTTAGCTGGGAAGGACTGAAGGCTGCGGCCTGTAAATCCAATGTGTTATCATACAGCACAGCCTCATGTTTGGCACTTTGCCCTGCATCATCACAATTTCCTTGCTCAATTTTTAGGGTTTTGTCATTTGCAACACTCTGTGCATAGTAATCCTCTTTAATTTTTCGACATAGCCCATCAATAACATCACGAGCATATACTTGTAAGTTCTAACTAGAGGCCGCAAACAGGTTAGTGCCCGAACACGACACAAACCGAGTCCATTACAAAATTCCATCATAAGCATATTTGACCATTCCATACATTTTACACCCAAATAGAAAACTGACTAACACAGATATTTAATCATCTCATCTCTCTAAGAAAGCATGTCAGTAGCTCCATCTTCCTTCTCCTCACCACCAGGAACTTCATTAAACATGTATTGACTCTGATATTCCATCAAATACTGTGTAGATCTCTTGATATCCAAGAACAATTCATATACTCTACGAATATCATCCATCTCCACAACCTTACCCTTTCTCTTTTGACAAGCTAAAGCTGAAGAAGTAATAAGGTTAATAGCATACCTTAACGATGTCTCCACACCAATCTTAGTCAACAATGCCTTTGCCTCTTCTGACATCTCCACATCCTCCTCTTGGCTTCGGATATCTAGAATCTTCCGGATTTCTTCCTCTGAGTAAGGTTGAGTGGTAATGATGAGAAGCCGGTCTAGGAGGTCGATAGGGATGCCATGTGGTGACTTGTAATTGGTGCCTCTGATTTTTGTGTGTCCTCTGTTGGTTGCAACTACTAGTATTGGAGCCATCTCATTCTCCAATGCTCGGTTAAGGAAAGAAAAACACTCCACATCTAGCATATGCACTTCATCAATGAAGAGGACGCCTGGTACAATTTCTGCTTTTCCCTCTTCTCTCCATTCAGCTACTTTTGTGTCAATTTGTTCCCTAACTTCAGCTCGTATTTCACCTGTATCACCGGTGAAGAGTGCCAGGAATCCTTGGGTCCTGACATATTCAAATAAGAGAAACTGAAGCATTAGATATGATCATAAACAATGATGTTATACCCTTACAGATATTAGTTTCTACCAGTAAATCGTTTCCACAATGAAAAGTACGGTGGCATGGGGAAAATGATCAACATGAATAAAAATGCCGGTTAAATTTGTTTTGAGTATAAGCTAAAGGGTCTCCATTTATGGATTGTAGAAACTTTATTGCTGTCGAATAGGAATTTCAAAACAAACTTGGGCATATGACCTTAAAGAAAATCCTAAATTCAAATAGGTTAGGAGTTTCAAAACAAACTTGGACATATGACCTTATAGAAAATCCTAAATTCAAGACCGAAATACAGAAAACAGACCAAATAAAAAAATCAGGCAACACTCAATTTAAGGTTCTAGTGTATAGTTCTATACATTATAAGGAACTTTAAAGCAGTCACAAATGAAGTTTGCACCAAACAAAGCCTATGAGAGTTTGCATGATAAGGGGGAGCACAGAAAATCAATTTGCCCCTTGACCAAATAATAGTAACTCTCAATCTCAACAAGTGTTCTAAAAGACGGCCTAGACGGTGGACGGCCACCAGTCGTCCCGACTTGCCCTAGACGGCCCTTCCTAGACGGGTTCAGACACCGGATGGTTCAAGATGGGTTCAAGACGGAAAAATTCGGGTTTTAGATGGTATAGACGGTTTCAATACGGTCTAGACAGTTCAAAACCCTAATTTCTAAAACCAAACCTAAACAAATTAGTTTTCATTTTTGAAATTCTAAATGTTCACGTGTTGTGACTCTTGTGAGTTGTGGTAACCTAGTTTATTTTTATGTATTTTAGGGCAGAATAACGTCTTGGCCATCTAGAATGATATTATTATACAACACCATGTTAAACATTATGAGGGCAATTGTTTTTGACACTCCCTTCTCTTGGTTCATAAAATTTGCCTTTTAAGATTTGAACATAATCGTTAAAGGAGCCTCCTGTCCAAACTGCCTAATTAGTAATCAACAGTCAAGATCGTTTATTTCTCTTCCATGTTGGTCAGTATTCAATCATACACTTGAGCCGCATAACAAATAAAAAAGCTTATAATAAGCAATGGAAACATCAAAATTATGTTCAATTAGAAAAATTTATAGATAACAAGCAATATATACCACATGAAAATCAGATTAGGTTAAGAGACCTTACCTGCTATTGATAACATCAATCTCGTGTAAAGTAACACAATGCACAATCTCCTTCCTCTTCTGGAGCTCACCATCAGGACACTGCACGAACTTCGTATGAGGGCCCATGGCATCATAATCCCTAGACCTAGCAAACGACCTTCCAAGCTTAGTAATCTTCCCAGACGCCTTATCAATAGCAATAACATCTCCGCTCTGAACCTTCTCCTTCCCCAGAGCCTCAATCATCTTCGCCCCCAAATCATACACAGTTTCCATCTCCGTTGTCTTCAGAGTCAATTTCCCAGTCTTAGACGCTGCCCCAGACACCGCAGGGCGGTCAATCTGGATTTCGACAACTTCACCTTCAATAATCTCCGTCTCCTCCTTGATACGAACTCCAATCGACCTACGAAACGCCTGAGTTAACGCTTCGGTCTTAGACATCTCAAGCGAGAAAATCTCTGAGCCAGCCATCATTGCAAAGGGGGTTTCTTGCCCTAGTGACTTGGCGATGCCCATGGCAATGGCGGTCTTGCCGGTACCCGGCTGGCCGGCAATGAGGACTCCTCGACCGGCGATTTTACCGTCTTTGATCATCTGTAGGATGACTCCAGCGGCTTTTCGGGCAGACAGCTGTCCGACGAGGCCTTCGGAGGAGGAGCGGGGCTCAAGGGCAGAGTCGAGACCGAGTCCACGGATATGGGAGTGCGCCCCAATGCGTTCGATTCGGGTAAGGTCACGGCTTTCTGAGAGCTTGAGCTCCGCCATAGCTACAGAATGATGTTTGCTCGTAGGAGAGGACTACAGAAGGGGGCGTGGTCGCTTTGGTTAGGGTTGAGGGTTTAGCGGAGAAGAAAATTTGTGATTTCAGAAAGCGCTTAATTCCTTTCCCTTGTTATATACTCGCATAAAGTAACGATTTTTACACCGTGCCCATTTCATTGGTAATCCGTAAAGAGAAAGATAAAAGGGTTAATAATGAGCGAAATAAAATTAATTTAAAGTATCATCATCTATACATAAGTAACGTGTCATTTATTTATATCAAAATATCACAATTTAATTTTAACTATTTTTTATTAACTAAAATAAAATTATTTTATCATATAAATAAAAATTAAATAAAATATTACTAATTCAAAAAAAAAAATTTTACCCTCTAAATACATTTTAATTTTGATAAATAAATAGTTTTTCATGTATTCATTTCCTAATATAGTTGATTAGAAAGATATTTTTCAAAAAATTAATTTTTAAAATACCGAAAATTATAATATATAACGTTTAAATAAACCAAAAAAATATAATATATTAATTAGAAAATATAATTATAAAAATATATGTAACATTAAATTAATTTTGACCGTACAAAACACAAGAATTACACTAGTTTATCTAATAAAGAAATATTTTTACATCATTGGTCCAAATGGTTGTAAAGAATTACACTAGTTTGTTAAGGGGCTTCCAAATTCCCGTGATTATCTTCTTCGATCTCAACCTTTAGTTCTTATTATTATGACAATAAACAAGATGCCATGCCTGGAGAAAATGAGCAAGACCAAGATCTTTCACAAGAAACAAGAAGGGTCATCATGAAACGTTTGGGTGGTTTGATAAATTTCAATTATATTGTTGGATTACTTGAAGACGGTTGAGTTTTTGGGCAAAGTTACACGTGAGACAACCCTAGTAGTGTATCTGTGCAGCAACTGATGAAGCAAGTGAAGTCACACATTTCAGTACTCAAAAACCCGGAGACAAATTTTCCGAAACACAAATCTTGAGAGGACGAACCCTAAAATTTCCACAGCTTACTGTAAGAAGCTGATTTTTCGACTTATTGATCAATAGATGAAACTAATTAAGCAAAACAATAAACTTAGAAGATATCATCATCATCATGACGTCCAGTTCATCTTGAAACAACAAGAGGTGGATCTAAGAAGAACATCAGTAGCCACAGTCACAGGCAAATCATCTTCCTCGAATTCACAATAAGGTTTATCTTCATCAATCCTTCCGATCACACCCAAACTGAAGCTCCTAGGCATTGGATTCTTCAAAATCATTGCTGTTGATGTTGATGACCCATGAATCTCTTGCTGTTCCATACTCGGTTTAGCTTCCACTTGATCGGAATTCTGATGAACACCGATCTTAAATGAACTCGATCTTATTGCATCCTTATGAGTAAAAGAAGAAGAAGAATGCCGAATGGCGGGTCTCGAGGAGCTTGAGCTCCTCGAGACTGTCGAGAACTGGCCGGTCGGACAACCCATTACGGTTCCGTATGAGACCTGGCCGGCGCAGCCGGTGAGGCTTTGGATGTAGAGATCTCGGGCTTTGGTTAACACTTTAGCCGGCGTTCTAATGAGCTTGATGAGCCTTTTGTTGGTTTCTTTGGAGTCTTTGTTGGTCATTGTTTGAGTTTAGTTTGGTGAAGTTGAAGATTGGAAGATTAGAAGAGAGTTTAAAGGTGTTGTTGTTGTTGTGTTCTTGATTGGGGTTTTGGAAGTGGTGAAGTGGGGATGGTTTGTGATGCATGGGATTGGATGGAGGAGGGCACAGACTAATTGGAAGTAATGATTAAGGTGAAGGATTGATTAGATTTAAAACAATGGAGATGGGGAGAATGATTGTTGCTTTAGAGAAAGTTAAGTGCTTGCTCACCAAACATTTAAAACAATCACCATTGTTGTGAAATTAAGGTGAACATGTATAATATTTATTGCTAAATATGTATAAATACGACTTTGAATGTTGATAAAAATTGGGGTGTTTTTTCGGTTAAAGATATACTATTTATGTCAATTAAGGTGAACATGTATAACATTTCTACACTATTTCTTGAGTAGCTAGGATTATCTAATGTCTCGAAACCTTTCCTCCTGGAAAAAAAATACTATTTATGTCAATTGATTTCAGTTAAAAATTCAGACATATAATATTTATCTGTAATTTAACTAGTAATCTTATTCTATTTAACTCGTACTATATTAAAATTTGAAGCGTAGTCTATAATTATATAGTATAAAATGTTAATTATAATTTATTTTAAAAAATCGCAGGCCCGCCCCGCCCGTCCGGATTCGGATAAACGGGACTTATATCTTACAAAGTCCGGCATGAACCAGAATATGAAGAAGTATATGTAGTTTCCGTAATAGTTAAGCAAGTAGCGTGGAGAAGAGGTGAAATGGCAGCGATTAAGCCTACAAAGCAACGTGAGGCGCCGGCCGTGGCCCGACCCACCTCTTTGTGTTAAAGTTGCGAGGACAATATTGTGACTACAGTTGTGCGCAGACGTGACTCACCCTTAATCAAGGCTATTATTAGGGCGAGAGATGAGATTATTAGCTGTAGGGATCCGACATTGAATCTGGCTGACACTCTTGACTCTTGTTGCCATGGGGAGAATTTCTTGGTAACCCGTGCCTATGATTTGTTCAGAGAGCATGAACAAGATGTTGATTGACACAGACTGATTTTGGGCTCGGGAAGTACGCCGAAGCATTGTTTCATTCTCTGGATGCCCAACATGGGACGCCTTTCCACTAGAGATAGACTCTCTTTCCTTGACGTTGACCCGACTTGTCAATGGTGCAGCGGAACAAGGGAGTCACATGACCGCTTGTTTTTTATATGCACGTATGTGGGAGAGGTTTGGAGGCAAATTTGTGAGGGATTTGATATGTTCGACAATTTGACTTCTATTTCGGCATCTCTAGATTGGCTAAGGCAGTAGGCCATTGGGAGAGGTTAGAGGAGCAGACAGATGATATATGTCTTCTCGTCTACAATTTAATATTTATGGAATTCTAGGAATGTCGTGGTCTTCAACGGTAATATGGTTCCTATTGACTGTCTCGTTTGGCTCATCATATCTCATGTGTTCCGGATCCTCCATGAGACGTTCTCTTACAAAGTTGGTGTTTAATACCTTCACTGGATTATACCTCTTCATGTTCATGGCCATGCCGAAGGTGGGGATTCTTATCTTGATGGTGCTCGTCACGTTTGTCTCACTTGGTTTCTATCTAGTGATGGCTTTGCCAAAAGGTGGATTGACCTTTTGAGTTTGATCCCGCTGTTTTTGAGTGTGTGGTGTTTGTATATCAGTTCATTACGGGTATTTGGTTATGTTCGGGAACTTGTATGTCCGCCTTGAGACATTGGTTGTTTAGGTTGCATTGTTTTGCGCCTTAGACTTCATGTTTTGGCACCCACTATGTTACCTGTATTCATAACTCTATCGAGTTGATGAGTACTTTTATTTTCTATGAATTAATCTTTACCCGGAACTTGCGAAGACAATACTCCGTATTTAACATAGCATTACATGTAAAATAGTTTATAATATAGTATTCAAAGGATGATCATGTAATAGTTTTATAAGTGTACACATTTTTTCCTCTCTCGTCATTTGACTCGCCTAATTTATCTTTCAATATCAATAATCGTCCTAATAACATGACGAATTATTCCACACTTTTATTAGAAAATATAATTAAAAAGCTTATGAAATAACCATCTATACGAAATAACCATCTATAGTGATTGGAACTCCCAATATTGTATATAACGGGATTGGGTATATAAGTTCTATTTTCAATGTTTTTCGGCATCTTTATAAAAATATTCACATCGATAAATATCAACTTCACTCTCCAATCGATCCCACATCAATAAATCTTTGTTGCTCCCACTAAAGCCTTGCCTTATAAAATGCCAATTTACAGCTTTGTAATTGGGTTATATATAGTCCTACATATTTTATATATATATATATATATATATATATATATATATATATATATATATATATATATTTTATATATATTTTATATATATATATATATATATACATATTTTATATATATATATATATATGAAATGCGGAATATGCAGATAAAATAGTTTATCCAATACTCTAGAAGGGGGGATGAATAGAGTATGAAAACTTTTCGCAATCTTAGGATAGGTAAGACCTTATCGAAAGAGATAAGACCTTATCAAATGAGATAAAGTCTTACTCGTAATTATAAGACCTTACACGTTTCTCTAAGATTGGAATTAAGTGTAAAGATTTAGACAAACCAGGAATATAAAGAGCAGTAAAGGACACACGATATGTTAACGAGGTTCGGTCACCAACACGACCTAGTCCCCGCCTAGGATTGATTCAACCCTAGAATTCAAGTAGCTTTATTTTCCTTCTTCTTGATGAGTTCCAGATACAATCTTCAGAAGACCTTCCCTCTTCTAAACTCAGAAGTCTTACACTTCCTATCTAGCAATTCACTCACTCGAAAAGAAAAACTAAAGTACTCCAGATACAACACTCGTATCCAACGTGACTAGAAAAGATAACGGTTTGTATAATCCTAATTGAATTGTACTATCAGCTCGAAAAAGATCTCACACTTCTCAGGGAAGTATAATGATGAAGCTTCGAATGTGAGATCGGCACTTTGTGAGATAAGTAGAATTTATCACTCGGGTTTCGAAGTAGGCAATGAACGTGTATTTTGTCTTCTGTTCTTTGTCTCTTAAATAGGCAAGCGTATCAGCATTCTTTAACGTTGAGAAAAGATCTTGCCTTCGTGATCCTAGGAGATCTTGGGTTGTTGAGATCTTGGGTTGTTGAGATCTTGGGTTGTTGAGATTTTGTTTGTTGAAGTCAAGCAGTCAAAGTCAAGCACGGTTTTGTTGAGTTGAAGGAAATCTTCCATTATTATCTCAAGAAGATTTATTTAAAACAAATCAAAGATTTGTTAAAAACAAATCCCTTAATTAACTCAACAAGAAGGAAAAGCCACTTGGACGTACGTACGCAACGCAATTGTAGTTTTTGTCCAGTTTTGGTAAGGTCTTATCAGTTTATGTAAGACCTTACTGAAACCTGGAAACCAAGGTTTTCTGTAATATGGTAAGGCCTTACCTGACACTGTAAAGACTTTACCAACACTTGTAAGATCTTACCAAAATCTGGAAACCAAGGTTTTGGCTTTCATCAACCATAAGTAATGTCTTATTTATCAAGGTGGAGTTAACAATCTCCCCCTTGATGAAAGACAAAACTTATGATCTATTTCCTGCATTTGAACAACACAACAACAAACAATATAATATAACATAAGCGCATATGTAGGATCAAATTTTGAAAACGATCGAATTAATGCAAGTTTTTCAAAACCAAAAAAACAACCAAACCAAACCAAGAGTTTTCAAAACATTTCAAAAGACAAATATTCTCCCCCTTTTTGTCTTTCAGCAAGAAAAATTTAGAGCTTGAACAGATCAATCTTCATCATCCGAGACTTCAACCACTTCTTCAAACCATTGCCCATATTTTGAAGAAGAGCCAGCTCGTCTTCCACGACAACGAGCACGCACCTTTTCCCTCCATCTCTTCTGTGCCTCACCAGTAGTGGTCCAAGCCATCATTTTGGCTAACTGTTTTTCCTGATCATTTCTGTACTTCTTAACTAAGCCATATTCCTCCACTGTCAAGATAGTCGGCTCAGGTACTATGGGTCGAAGGATGCCTCTTTTTAGCACCTTGCGTTCAAATTGATTACAACATTTTGACACACTTCTTGAATGTGTTCCACAACATCCTCATCCAAAGGCATGATCGTAGTAGTTGCCCTATGAGCTAGAGATGTCAAAAACAGTAACTGATTGAGCTTCTCATTAACAATTAGCAACTTCTCATGCGTATCATCCTGTCTATCCACAATATCAGCACGAGCAGTGTTCAGATCTTTCCTCAGAGCATCCACTTCAGCTTCTAAATCCTGAATTCTCTGTTCAGATGAGATTTGAGCAGTTGATTGATGTTTCTTCAGTATCCAATCCCCAGACAAAGTTTTCTCAACCCCAAGCCTTCTCCAACAGTCCTCATCAATTTGTACCTTATGATAAACCTTATCCTCATCTGTAGTATCGATTTCAAAGAACTCGAAAATCTTTGGAAATAAGTTGGCATAAGGAAGAGGGGCTGTCAAAGGGGTATTAACAGTGTGCAACATGTAGGATAAAATCAGGTTAGGGACATCAATAGCATACCCAGTGAGGATCAAATCCAGAATTTCTAAGAGATTGTCAGTTACAATCTCTCTGGAGTGCTTTCGTGGTAAAATGCACCTAGCAAGCAATGTAAACACAATTTTGGCCTCTAAAGTTAAGACATTATGGGTTTGTTTTTGCTTTGGCTTTGAGGAGGTAGCACCAGAAGGAATTGGTTTCTCAAAAAATGTTTTCTGGGCATGGGCAAGACATACATTTTTCGAAGGTTGAGTTTTGGTGTCGATTTCCTCAGGAACTCCAAAAATAATTGCTAAAGAAGAAGCAGTTAGGGTAATTTGTCGTCCTTTAATCTGGGAATGAAGAGTCAAAATCCCCTTTTCTCGGTGTGCAGTGAGGTTGACAAAGAAGAGACGAGGAAAAGCAAAATCACCCAGATTAAACAAACTCCATATATTTGAACATTTCAGCAGATTAACACACGGCGGATTCATAGACTCAAGAAATCGTTCATCAACATTTTCACAGAAGCTTAAGGGGCGATTGGCAAAACCATCTTTCCACATTCCCGCTTTAGTATAGTTTAAGAACCAAGAAAAAGGTTCTTCACTACTAACCTCAAACCCAGAAGGTGATGATCGAAGACGATGATGAGGTAAATCCTTTGCGGCTGGAGGATAAATGGCTTGAGCCACTTGCCGAGAAGGAGAGGGAGTAGACATAGAAGAATCGGAATCTGGATTGTACTCTTTGAGAACAGCTTTGCCCTTTCTAGCCGACGATCGCTGCTTCTTGGATGTTGGAGTAGAGGATTGAGTCGAAGAGCGTTTGGGAGCCATCGCCGATTAGGGTTTGAAGGTGAGAGAGACGAGAAGTCGGAGATTTTAAGAAGCGTAGAAGAGAATCCGAATAGGAGATCTTTGAAGATTTTATATAAAACGGAGGGAGAGGAAAATCTTTTGTTTAAAAATCTTTGTAAAAATTTTAAATAATTTTAAACAGATTAAAATTAAAACCGAAAGATTTTCCATAAAATAATCTATTAGTTAGTTATCTATTGAGATAATAACTAAAAGATTTGATCCAATTTAATCTTTTAAATATAAATCAAGAACATACTATTATTTAGTAAGGCCTTGAGATGTATTGTAAGATCTTATTCTAAAGAATAAGATCAGTGTTTGTAACACTATTGTAGTAAGACCTTGAAATGCACGTTAAGGTCTTAATGTAGGGAATAAGATCAATATTGTAAAACAATAATTGCTCCCCCTACATTTGTGCCTCCCTGTTAAGCATACCAAGTTCTAACCTTTTAAAATTGAATCTCTCTTCGGGTAAAGGTTTTGTAAAGATATCGGTCAGTTGTAGATCGGTAGAATTGAATGTCAAAGACACATCACCTTTTTCTACATGATCACGTATAAAATGGTGTCTCACATCTATATGTTTCGTTCTTGAATGTTGTACAGGATTTTTCGAGATAGAAATAGCACTGGTATTGTCACATTTTATTGGTATATCTTTAAAGTTGAATCCAAGATCCTGGAGTTGTTGCGCAATCCATAAGATTTGCGAACAACAAGCTCCAGCAGCAATATATTCAGCTTCGGCTGTTGAGAGAGCCACTGAATTTTGCTTCTTGGAATGCCAACTTATTAGTGAAGTACCAAGAAATTGACAACACCCTGAAGTGTTTTTTCTATCCACTTTATATCCTGCAAAATCAGCATCGGAATATCCGATAAGACCGAAACTACTTTGTGTGGGATACCATAGACCTATATCTTTTGTACCATTAAGATATCTTAATATCCTTTTTACCGCAATGAGATGTGATTCCTTTGGGTTAGCTTGAAATCTAGCACACATGCAAACACTAAACATAATGTCAGGTCTACTAGCAGTAAGATATAGTAAAGATCCGATCATACCTCGAAATTCCTTTTGATTTACTTGTTTGCCGGTAAGGTCTTGATACAAAGAGAGAGTTGAGCTCATTTGTGTTTTGGCTATTTTTGATTCATTCATCTTAAACTTCTTCAGAAGGTCTCTTGTGTATTTTCCTTGATTGAGGAATATGCCCTTTTTGCTTTGATGTACTTGTAGTCCAAGAAAGAAATTTAATTCTCCCATCATACTCATCTCAAATTCCTTGCACATGATGTCAGAAAATTCCTTGCAAAGAGATTCATTAGTTGCTCCAAACAAAATATCATCCACATAAATTTGAACAACAAGAATATTCTTTCCATGAGTTTTAATGAATAAAGTTTTGTCAATCAACCCTCTTTTGAAGTTATTTTCCAGAAGATATTTTGAAAGTCGCTCGTACCAAGCTCTTGGGGCTTGCTTTAAGCCATAAAGAGCTTTGTCAAGCTTGAAAACATGATCTGGAAATTCATTACTTTCAAAGCCAGGAGGTTGAGCAACATAAACTTCTTCATCTAAATAACCATTCAAAAAGGCGCATTTTACGTCCATTTGAAGAAGTTTAATACTCATGTAAGATGCAAAAGCAAGAAGTATGCGAATGGCTTCAAGCCTGGCTACGGGAGCAGAAGTCTCCTCGTAGTCAATACCTTCCTCCTGATTGTTACCTTGAGCTACAAGACGAGCTTTATTTCGAATGACATTACCACTTTCATCAAGTTTATTTCGGAAAACCCATCTTGTCCCGATAACTGATTTGCCTTTGGGTCTTGCTGTAAGTGTCCAAACTTTGTTTCGCTCGAACTCGTTTAGCTCATCTTGCATAGCAATAATCCAGTCGGGTTCTTGAAGAGCTTCAGTATATTTCTTAGGTTCTACAAGAGAAACAAACGCATGAAAAGCACATAGATCCTTTAATTTAGATCGAGTTTGTATTCCAGATGAGGGATCAGAAATAATATCCTGAGTTGAATGGGATGATGCATGTTTGAATTTCCTCCGGACATTTCTCTGATTATAAACATCGGGTTCAGAATTTATAGGAAGTGGGGAAGATGGCTCTTGTTGCTCAAGTAGTGATGTATCTTCACGATTGGTTTCATTTGTAAGATCTTGAGGGGGTGCTTCAAGGTCTTGAGACCCATCTGTAAGATCTTGAGATAGTTTTGTAAGATCTTGAAATGGCTCTTGCATATTTCTGACGTTCTTATCAACTTCTTCTTCCTCTTCCTCATGTTTATTTAGATCAAGATCTGCAAAGCTCTCACTCAAGATACCATTATCATTTTCATCAAACAAAACATGGATACTTTCTTCGACTACTTTGGTACGTTTATTGTATACTCGATAAGCCTTGCTTTGAGTCGAGTATCCGAGAAATGTACCTTCGTCGCTACGAGCATCAAATTTTCCAAGATTATCCTTCCCATTATTATGCTGATAGCATGAATTATAGTCTATATTTTGGGGTTTGTTTGGACGTTTTATCTTTCATAATCTGCATGTTTGTATGTGCATTATGTGATTTTACCACCATTTCATCTACCTTTGCGAGAATCGAGGTCTACACCTAGTTTTGTTGTAATTGCAGGTAATTTGGTACGTTTTGCATCAAAAAGGAGCGAAAGGAGTCATGAGTCATTTAGAGCTACATCCAGGAAGCATAGCCATGGATTAAAGATTTACTTTGGACCAGTTTTGAGAGATTTCGCATTCAGTTGTGACTCACCTCGGTTGACCAGAGATTCACCTCGACCGAGGTGATCCAGAGACGCCGACTCGACCGAGGCGAATACCTAGGACGCGGCGAGAATATTTTATTCTTGGCTGAGATCTTTTAAAATTGGAAAGAGATCTTATATTTTTTTTGGGCTTGGCTCCTGGAAGGAAAGAGATATGCAGAATCATATATTTTACCTATTTTTATGGGAAGAGATCTTTCTAAGATATCTTATCTTTGGAGGGTTATTTTCCTATAAAAAGGGTTGGATTTTCACAAATCCAACATCTCGCATACGACGTCGCATACCCCGCTGAGATCCGCATACTTCCTGCAGTAACCCTACTCCAGTTGGGGGAGATTTGAAGAACCTTTTTGAAGGTTGAAGGAAGGTTGAAGTCCATAGCTTTTATAGCTTTTTGGAGGGATTTGTAAGATTGTCTTCAATTCCCTCACTTGTTGTCTTGTCTTGTTGGATTGCTATCCAAGGAACGCTTTGTTGTGATATTTGATTCAGTTATTGAAGTCTTTTCATTAAATTCTTCTTTGTTCAATTATTCACCTTCTTCCCATATATTTGATTAATACTTTCATAATGATGATGAGTGGCTAATTTCCTTGTGTGATTCTAGGGTGATTGGCTGAAGGTTGTGGGAAAAACAATGATAGAATAATCTTAGATTCCAGTAGGATCCTGAAAGTTCGAGTCTTTAACCTTAACCCTAAGCACCTCGTTCAGTCGATGAACATCTCGGCCGGGGTGGAAACTGGCTGACCGAGGTGACTTACCTGATCCATAACTGAGAGTTAAGTGTTAGAGTTTGCCAAATCCTATTCTTATTACACCTTTCCTGGTTCAAAGCAAGCTTAGGATGAGACTTACCCGGTAATTCCTTGGTTTGTGTACCAACGATCATAAGTGTAGGTAATAAAGGTTTGTCCTTTATTGGGGTTTGAGTGTGCTTCCATCCCATCTTTGTGAGTTAGCCTGAGACTTACCCGGTAAAGGTTGATTCTATTCCCTTAGATGGTGTGTTAGTTTGAGGTTATAGTTCTTTATCTTGATTCCTTGAGACTTACCCGGTAATAGGAGTTACGGTTTAAGATTAGTGTGTAGTGAGACTTACCCGGTAATCTACTCCACTTTAGAAACACCTTCCCCACGCAAAAATCTCAGCTTTGTCCGCTTATCTATAGATCTTGAGTTGGAACCACAACTACATGCTTTAATCCCTAGAATTGCATGTTTGCTTTATTGACTTCTTATTCATCTTTGATTGTGTTAATCGCTCTTGTGGTTAGTATTGACATAAGCACACCGTATTGACTTTGTTTCACCGAGTCCCTGTGATCGACCCCTGGAATTTTCTTGCTTTTACTACGATTGACCCGTACACTGCGGGTTCGCATCCTTGTTTTAAGCTTAAGTCTAGGGTTATAAATTTAAAGCTTGCACACACCGTTTGGAGCGAACAAGTTTTTGGCGCCGTTGCCGGGGACTTGGTCTAGACCGAGCCGGTACGGTTTGCTCTTGGGGCGTTTGCCCCGTTTCATCTAACCACTCTACTTGAGTGACTTTTGCAGGTTCTTTCTTAGGTATATGCGAAGAACCCGCGCTGGGAAGGAAATCGTTCCTTACGATCCCGAACCAGAAAAGACATACAAGCGACGCTTAAGAGAAGCGAAGATGGCCCAACAAGACGATCGTGATCTTGCGGCCCAATTGAAAGAGGCGCTAGAGCTGCTACGCCTCAGCAAGGAAGAACTCAGGCAAGAGAAAGAAGAGAATCGCACCAAGACTGCAGCAATCGAAGCTGAGATAGCAGTCATACGAGACCAGATTCTACTTCGACCGAGGGAAGATCCTCCTGTAGATCCTCGACCGATGCAGGATCCAGTAGTTGACCCGCGACCGAGGCAGATTCCAGTACCTGACGCCCCGGCCGATGTACTTCCACCTCGGGTGCCAGTCCGAGATGTTCTTCTTGCAGGAATCCCACAAACCCTAGGTCAAAGGATGGACCCTAATCAATAGCTGAGGCGTCCAGGAGTGAACCTAGGAGATCCAGCAGATCATGACTACGAACTTCGACCGCAAGTTCTAGCCATGATTCGCCAATGCCAATTCGGAGGGCTAGAGAAAGAGTCGCCGCATCAACATCTTCAAAACTACGAGATCTTGATGGAAACCTTGCGACCCCCCAGAATTGAGAATAACAACTACAAGCTAAGACCTTTTTACTTTTCTTTAAAAGATAGAGCTCTTACTTGGTATCAATCTCTTCCTCCAGGAAAAATTAGCACATGGGAGGAGATGACTACGGAATTCTTGACCAAATTCTTTCCCCCCTCAAAGACCGCTGAAATGAGAGGGAAGATCAACGCTTTCATTATGAAGGACAAGGAGAGCTTGTCCAAATCTTGGGAGCGGTTCAAGGATATCCTCTTGGATTGCCCACATCATGGGATTCCAAAGATCGAGTTGTTGGAGATCTACTTCAAAGGGCTGGACGGAAGCACCCAGTTCAATCTCCAACTACTCTCCGCCGGTACCTTCATGGACATGGCGATTGATGAGGCTTGGGACTTCATTGAGAAGCAAGCCTTGCACATGTAGAAATATACCCACCAAGGAGCTGGAGGTGGAGTTAAAAGAGTCAACTTTCAAGAGACTCAATCCAACAACAATCAACTCACGTCTTTGACGAATGACGTGAAGCAATTGAAGGAGCTCTTGATGGCTCAAACTAAGAAGGAAGAGCAAGGGCAAAGGAACAACAACAATAACGGGTACCGTAACAACAACAACGGTCCCCGAAACAACAACTACAACAACAACAACAATAGAGGATCCAATAGCAACAACTGGAGGGCGAATAACCAAAACTACGGTAACAATCATTCAAACTCCAACTCTAATGATTCCTCTAACCCTTTCCTCTCTTCCCCTTCTTCTTCTTCTACTCCATTGAAAAGCCAAGGGCAAGGATCAAGTTCGTCTCAGCCAGAAAAGAAAGACGCAGTTCTGGAAGCAATCTTGATCAAGCTTAGCGCTATGGAGAATTCTATGACTTCATTTTCGAGGGCCCAAAAGTCCTTCGAACAACAACTTGCTAATAAGGCGAATGAAGCGCCAAGAGATCCAGGGAAGCTTCCAGCAAAGACGGAAACTAACCCTAAGGGCCAATGCATGGCCATAACGACGAGGAGTGGACTCAAAACTGCAGATCTAGTACCTCGCTCGACGCA
Source organism: Fagopyrum homotropicum (assembly GCA_033239125.1). NCBI lineage: Eukaryota > Viridiplantae > Streptophyta > Magnoliopsida > Caryophyllales > Polygonaceae > Fagopyrum > Fagopyrum homotropicum. The sequence goes on from BSWB01000005.1 coordinate 142,717,685, forward strand.
GACCACCTCGGTCCAGACCCAGTCGAACTGCATCTCGACCGAGGTGTTCTTGAGGTTTGTCAGTGACCGAGGTGGTCTGACAGAGTTGAGTGAAAATAAGTTCAGATCGTCGCTTAGCCCTTAGAGACAGATCCTCACCCTCCCCTTCTTCTTCTTCTTCTTCCCGTCCTTACCGCCCGGTTATCCACGAGAGATGCCGGGTAGACTATGAGCGGATAGCTAGCCGTCCAGTTATCGCACCACGATTTCTGGACGTGTCGGCTTTTGATTGCCTAGGGTTAGACGCTGACCTTAGGAGGATGATTGCTACTGTCGGGCTGGATCAGTTTACTGAGATCCGAGCCCCAGCTTACTTGGAGCCGACCTTGGAGTTTGTTAGCTCCTTCTCCTACCTCCCCACAGACCAGTCTGTGAAGTACCGGTTGATGAACCGGAACTTCATAGTTCCTTTAGAGGTATGGAGAGAGATTTTTGGCTTTTCTGAGCCCACCGCCACCGACTTCCCCTCCCGATCCGTAGCTAGGGAGTTCTGGGGGCAGATAGCCCATATTACTGAGCATGCGGACAGATGGCGCCCTGGAGATTCCAGGGAGAAGGTCATCTTCCACCCGGCCTTCAGACTAGCCCACAGGATTTTCAGCGAGACACTTCTGGCGCGTACTGAGACGTCCCAGAAGATCAGACAGGGCGAGCTGTTCAGCCTCTACTGCATGGTCACAGGAGGTTTCCCTGACTTTGGCTTGCTCCTGGCAGAGGATCTGCACAGGATCAAGGCCAAGGGGAAGGGAGACATTTGCTGCGGAGGTCTGGTCACCCATATCGCTACCTACCACGGGATGGACCTCAGTGTTTGCACGATGGCGGCGGCTCCGAAGCCGCTGGGATTACAGGAGATGATCACACGGAGGATTCTAGTTCCCCGTGGTTTGACCACTCCATACGTAGTCATGCCTTGGGAGCGGACTGCACCTCAGGGGATCCGCTGGTCTGCACAGTTCACAGTCTTTGATCCGCATTACTGGCAGACAGCTTGGGATACACTGATGGAGGATCACAGAGAGGCAGCAGCTGCCCCTGCTGAGGCTGAGGAGGATGACGACGACGATGAGGAGACGATGGACGAGAGAGATGGTGGAGTCCCGATGGATACAGGGACGGATACTGCAGGCACGAGCGCACCACCGATCATCGATTTGGATGATGAGGAGGATACTGAGCCGGCACCTGCTGCACCTCCTGCTAGATCTGCTAGGCGTCGGACACGCCGTCACAGAGATTCTGAGGTTCATCACCGGATCGACGACCTGACAGATCAGATGATAGACTCTTATGCTGCCCTTACAGTGGACATGCATGAGAGATTTGCTGCCCAGGACCGACGCATTGACCGCTGGACTCATCAGATGTTAGAGGAGCAGCACTATCAGCGCAGGATGATGGAGCTACAGTTCCAGCAGACTATGGGGTATCCGTTCGACCCGACGCAGTATCCGTATGCGCCACCACCACCACCACCGGATCAGGATTATTGAGGAGCTGCAGGATTTTCTTTATTCTATTTTTATGCAGTTCAGCTTTTTATCCGGTGAGTACTCTTGTCTCTAGACTTTTTATTTGACCCACTGGGACAGTGTGTCCCAAGTATGGGGTGTTTGTATTATTTGACTACCTTTTGATGTATTCGACTACTTGATGTATTATATTTCATCGGATATTTTCGTATTTATGCTTCATTGCCTTTATATGATTATCTGATATTACATGCATACCTACAGGTTATTTGATTGAGAAAAACGTCGAAAAAAAAATGGTTTTAAAAAAAAAAAAAATTTTGACCTCGACCGGGGAGATTCTGGCCAAACGAGGCATTTCACCTCGGTTGAACCAAGAACACCTCGACCGAGGTAGGTTACTGAGAGTTTTTGAAACGATTTTTTTGTGTTACTTATCTGGATATGATCTCAGTGAAGATCTTGTTTACTGACTGGTTTTAAATTCTTTATATGTTTGAAAGGTTTTATAATATGTTTAAGTTGCTAAATGCTTTGTTTGAAATTATTGGCATGTTTAATACTTTGTTTTTATCCAAATTATGTTGAATTTGAAGGTTGACACCGCAGGTTAAGTTCTCTCACTTTCTTCTTGGAAAGACCAAGGCAATTCATTCTCTTCTTCTTCTTCTTCTTGATCATGCTTAGCCCCTCATATACATTTTGCCTCCCTTTACCTATCCGGGAATTTGGAAGCAAACGAAGTGGTGAAAGCAAGTGGAGTTAAAGTTGAGAAGTGGCTGGAAGTGAAAGTGTTAGAAAGCAATAATAGGTTTGGGGAAGTCAATCATGAAGATGAGTAACTCGGCACCATTCACATAGCCGGGTGTTTGTGTCTTGCCAAAGTCGGATTGAGCGATATTCCTAACGGGTCATGGTATGTGCATCAAGGGTTTGATGCATCTCGAGAAATTGATGATTGCAGATTTCCTAGGCTTCGGTTATTGTGCACCTCTGTCCATGCATCCCAAAAAAAGTAAAGTAAAAAGAAAAAGTGTGAGATAAGCGAAGCTTATTGGTGGAAGATGTTGCAAGTCAAAGTGAAAGTGAAGTTCATCCTTTTCCCGGATTCTAGCACCACATTACCTTACATACATCCCTACCCTACACGTTTATTGACCTTTCTTTTGGGAAGCCCTTGAGACCTTGAGCTTGTTGATTGACTTAGCGGTTTAAATCGGATTATACATGATTAATTTTGATAATTATGATTTATTATGCATTCTATGATTTTATGCAAAGATGAACAACTTTCCTATATTTATAAAATGTTTTGAGCATATTGAGTTTTTAAATTCCAGGAAGTACTCTCTTAGAGTGATCTATGGTAGTTGCACACCATAAAATGTTTTTGGAAGACTTTTTCATTGATTTTCTTGACCTATAATCCATTCTACCTTGTCTTCTATATGAGGAACTTGCTTGGGGACAAGCAAGGGCTAAGTATGGGGTATTTTGATAGCATGAATTATAGTCTATATTTTGGGGTTTGTTTGGACGTTTTATCTTTCATAATCTGCATGTTTGTATGTGCATTATGTGATTTTACCACCATTTCATCTACCTTTGCGAGAATCGAGGTCTACACCTAGTTTTGTTGTAATTGCAGGTAATTTGGTACGTTTTGCATCAAAAAGGAGCGAAAGGAGTCATGAGTCATTTAGAGCTACATCCCGGAAGCATAGCCATGGATTAAAGATTTACTTTGTACCAGTTTTGAGAGATTTCGCATTCAGTTGTGACTCACCTCGGTTGACTAGAGATTCACCTCGACCGAGGTGATCCAGAGACGCCGACTCGACCGAGGCGAATACCTAGGACGCGGCGAGAATATTTTATTCTTGGCTGAGATCTTTTAAAATTGGAAAGAGATCTTATATTTTTTTTTGGCTTGGCTCCTGGAAGGAAAGAGATATGCAGAATCATATATTTTACCTATTTTTATGGGAAGAGATCTTTCTAAGATATCTTATCTTTGGAGGGTTATTTTCCTATAAAAAGGGTTGAATTTTCACAAATCCAACATCTCGCATACGACGTCGCATACCCCGCTGAGATCCGCATACTTCCTGCAGTAACCCTACTCCAGTTGGGGGAGATTTGAAGAACCTTTTTGAAGGTTGAAGGAAGGTTGAAGTCCATAGCTTTTATAGCTTTTTGGAGGGATTTGTAAGATTGTCTTCAATTCCCTCACTTGTTGTCTTGTCTTGTTGGATTGCTATCCAAGGAACGCTTTGTTGTGATATTTGATTCAGTTATTGAAGTCTTTTCATTAAATTCTTCTTTGTTCAATTATTCACCTTCTTCCCATATATTTGATTAATACTTTCATAATGATGATGAGTGGCTAATTTCCTTGTGTGATTCTAGGGTGATTGGCTGAAGGTTGTGGGAAAAACAATGATAGAATAATCTTAGATTCCAGTAGGATCCTGAAAGTTCGAGTCTTTAACCTTAACCCTAAGCACCTCGTTCAGTCGATGAACATCTCGGCCGGGGTGGAAACTGGCTGACCGAGGTGACTTACCTGATCCATAACTGAGAGTTAAGTGTTAGAGTTTGCCAAATCCTATTCTTATTACACCTTTCCTGGTTCAAAGCAAGCTTAGGATGAGACTTACCCGGTAATTCCTTGGTTTGTGTACCAACGATCATAAGTGTAGGTAATAAAGGTTTGTCCTTTATTGGGGTTTGAGTGTGCTTCCATCCCATCTTTGTGAGTTAGCCTGAGACTTACCCGGTAAAGGTTGATTCTATTCCCTTAGATGGTGTGTTAGTTTGAGGTTATAGTTCTTTATCTTGATTCCTTGAGACTTACCCGGTAATAGGAGTTACGGTTTAAGATTAGTGTGTAGTGAGACTTACCCGGTAATCTACTCCACTTTAGAAACACCTTCCCCACGCAAAAATCTCAGCTTTGTCCGCTTATCTATAGATCTTGAGTTGGAACCACAACTAGATGCTTTAATCCCTAGAATTGCATGTTTGCTTTATTGACTTCTTATTCATCTTTAATTGTGTTAATCTCTCTTGTGGTTAGTATTGACATAAGCACACCGTATTGACTTTGTTTCACCGAGTCCCTGTGATCGACCCCTGGAATTTTCTTGCTTTTACTACGATTGACCCGTACACTGCGGGTTCGCATCCTTGTTTTAAGCTTAAGTCTAGGGTTATAAATTTAAAGCTTGCACACACCGTTTGGAGCGAACATATGCACGTAACACGTACATCCAAATGGTTTAAAGTAAGATATACTTGGTTTTCTTCCTTTAACACGTACATCCAAATGTAATTTGCTGTATTAACAGCTTCTGCCCAGTATGACTTAGACAGATCATTCTCTAATAGCATTGTCCTAGACATTTCCTCTAGGGTGCGGTTCTTTCGTTCCACAACCCCATTTTGTTGAGGTGTTCTAGGAGCTGAGAAATTATGGGAAATACCATATTTCTCACAAAATGCATCAAAGTCTGATTGATCAAATTCTCTACCATGATCACTTCTAATAGAAACGATTGGTAGGTTTTTCAAAGTTTGTAACTCCTTACAAAGTTTTGAGAAGTATAAAAGTGCTTCAGATTTCATTTTTAGAAAGAAAACCCAAGTAAATCGAGAATAATCATCAACAATAACAAGAATGTATTGCTTGCCTTTGGGAGATTTGACGCGCATAGGTCCACAAAGATCCATGTGGAGAAGTTCAAGAGGTCTAGTAGTACTTACCACTTGCTTCTTTTTGAAAGAACTACGAGTATGTTTACCTCTTGAGCAGGCATTGCATAATTCATCTACCTTGAACTTTAGGTCAGGAAGACCTCTTACAAGATCTTTTGATTTGAGTTTGTTAAGAGAATGTAGACTGATGTGACCAAGTCGTCTGTGCCATAGTCTTGAGTCATCTGATAAGACCTTGAGACATTTTAGATTTGTCCCTGCAATTTGGTTAGTATTAACAGCATATATATTATTATCCCTGTGAGCTGTTAGCACTAAATTTCCTGTCATCTCATCTCGAACTTCACACTTCTTTTTGTCAAAGCTAACACAATTTCCTTTATCACAAAGCTGGGAAACACTGAGAAGGTTATATTTTAACCCATCCACTAAATAAACATCTTTAATATTATTATTTGAATTAAGACCAACATTACCGATACCGAGAATGTTACATTTTCCTTTGTCACCAAGAGTTATAGTGCCAGTGATTTTCTTCTTTAGAGTGTCGAAAAGAGATTCTTTCTCACTCATATGTCTTGAACAACCACTGTCCATTATCCATTTTTGAGTCTTGGTGATATCCTGCAAAACAGAAAATCATCCTTTCCGGCTTGACCAATAAACAGAGTTAGATCCATTATGGGGGTAGACCATGTTAGATGGCCTAGTCCCTTTGGGAACCCATATGTGTTTTACCCGTTCATTTAGACGTACAGGAAAGGTATTTCTAATAATGTATGGATCCGTTCTCCTATATGGACAGGTTTCTTTTACATGACCCTTTCTACAACAAAAGAAACACGTAGGAGATCTCCAATTTCCTTTTGCCTTAACGAATGTGGTAGTGGGTTTAGCAGGAAAATTCCTGTTATATCCTATTCCACTTCGATTTAAGGATAATTATTGTTCTCCAAGCATTTTATCAAGAGTAGCTTTAGATTTAGTAAATTGCACAAGAGCTATTTGCTGTTCTTGACATTTTTCAGAAAGTTTCACTTTTTCAATCTCTAAGTCAGTATTACTGGTCTTAAGAGATGAGAGGTTTGCCTTTAGATCGGAATTTTCCAATCGTAAGGCCTTAACCTCAGTGTCAAGATCTGATTGTATGCTGTCAAGATCTTGAACTTTCAGCGAAAGCATTCTTATGCAAGTTTCCTGATCATTGAGCTTTTCTTGTAGAATGTTGATTTCTTTGCTGTAAATTTCTTCATTAGAAATCATGTTTTTTAGTACTTCTAATAAAACATCGATAGGACTAGATATAAGGTTTCTTACCATTCTATCCAAATGTTGATCTTGATTTTTGTCGGATTTTGCCATAAGACATAAGTTTGCATGATCATCTTCAGAATCTGAATCACTTGAGGAGTCTGAATCGCTCCAAGCTGCTACCATGGCTTTCTTGCCAAATTCCTTTTTCTTGAATTTGTTCTTCTTCTTTTGAGGACATTCTTTAACCAGATGATCTGTTTCACCACATTCATAGCAATTTAGAACACGATTCTTCTTCACGGGGTTAGAAGACTTACCTCTGTATTTAGAAGATCTAGCATTTTATTTGTTTGAAAATTGCTTTTTCATTTTTAATATTCTAGCTAGTCCTCTTGTGATAAGAGCAAAAGGGTCTTCATCATCATCACTTTCAGAATCTTCCAGTGGTTCCTCTTTCTTTGCCTTGAGTGCCAAATTCTTAATGTTTGTTGGCACATCCCCATCGTCCTCATTGAGGATCAATTCATGGGTGATTAATTTGCCTAGCAAATCATCAAGAGCGAGTGTATTGAGGTTTTGGGCTTCTTCTATAGCGGTTACCTTGGGACCCCATTTTGCTTTAGGCAAACATCTAAGTATCTTTCTGACTTTTTCTTCATTGTTGAAAGTCTTTCCCAGTGAGTCAAGATTATTAATGATCTCCGTAAAACGGGTGAACATTACTTTGACTGATTCATCTGGGATCATTTTAAACAATTCATATTGCCTTAGAAAGATACTTATTTTGGTTTCTTTGACCTGGCTGGTTCCTTCATAGGTGACCACTAGTTTATCCCATATTTCTTTAGCGGATCTGCATGAAGATATACGATTAAATTCGTCAGTACTTAAACCACAATATAACAGATTAATAGCCTTGTAGTTTTTCGCCACGCTCTCAAGATCCTTCTGATTGAATTCAGCTTTTGTCTTGTTTACTGTTTTACCGTCGGGATCTTCCTTGGTAGGAGTGAGAGGTCCGTTCTTGATAATATGCCACAGTTCCAAATCTTGATCGATGATAAACATCTGCATCAAGGATTTCCAGTGCATAAAGTTGTTTCCTACAAAGAGAGGTGGTCGAGAAATTGATCTTCCTTGACCAAATCCGCCTTGACCTTCACCTGCCATTAGTTAGCCTCACAGATAATAATATCTAAGAAGACGTGAGTTAGGCTCTGATACCAATTGAAATGCAAAATAGGCAGATAAAATAGTTTATCCAATACTCTAGAAGGGGGGGGATGAATAGAGTATGGAAACTTTTCGCAATCTTAGGATAGGTAAGACCTTATCGAAAGAGATAAGACCTTATCAAATGAGATAAAGTCTTACTCGTAATTATAAGACCTTACACGTTTCTCTAAGATTGGAATTAAGTGTAAAGATTTAGACAAACCAGGAATATAAAGAGCAGTAAAGGACACACGATATGTTAACGAGGTTCGGTCACCAACACGACCTAGTCCCCGCCTAGGATTGATTCAACCCTAGGATTCAAGTAGCTTTATTTTCCTTCTTCTTGATGAGTTCCAGATACAATCTTCAGAAGACCTTCCCTCTTCTAAACTCAGAAGTCTTACACTTCCTATCTAGCAATTCACTCACTCGAAAAGAAAAACTAAAGTACTCCAGATACAACACTCGTATCCAACGTGGCTAGAAAAGATAACGGTTTGTATAATCCTAGTTGAATTGTACTATCAGATCGAAAAAGATCTCACACTTCTCAAGGAAGTATAATGATGAAGCTTCGAATGTGAGATCGGCACTTTGTGAGATAAGTAGAATTTATCACTCGGGTTTCGAAGTAGGCAATGAACGTGTATTTTGTCTTCTGTTCTTTGTCTCTTAAATAGGCAAGCGTATCAGCATTCTTTAACGTTGAGAAAAGATGTTGCCTTCGTGATCCTAGGAGATCTTGGGTTGTTGAGATCTTGGGTTGTTGAGATTTTGTTTGTTGAAGTCAAGCAGTCAAAGTCAAGCACGGTTTTGTTGAGTTGAAGGAAATCTTCCATTATTATCTCAAGAAGATTTATTTAAAACAAATCAAAGATTTGTTAAAAACAAATCCCTTAATTAACTCAACAAGAAGGAAAAGCCACTTGGACGTACGTACGCAACGCAATTGTAGTTTTTGTCCAGTTTTGGTAAGGTCTTATCAGTTTATGTAAGGCCTTACTGAAACCTGAAAACCAAGGTTTTCTGTAATATGGTAAGGCCTTACCTGACACTGTAAAGACTTTACCAACACTTGTAAGATCTTACCAAAACCTGGAAACCAAGGTTTTGGCTTTCATCAACCATAAGTAATGTCTTATTTATCAAGGTGGAGTTAACAATATATATATATATATATATATATATATATATATATATATATATATATATATAAAGTGGATGAGTACATTAACGGTCTAGAATGGAAAGAGTAATTTGCAGTAGATTCATAGAAACAAACAATGGAGGATGACAAGGAGAGCCGTAGTGCCTTTTTTGAAAAGGCTAAAACCTAGCTCGTGGGGACTAGAATAGTGAAATTTATTTTGATTGACCAAATATGAATGGGTTGCTCTCTTTGAGTACCTTACCGAAAAGATCTAGATCTAAAGAAAGGAAGGACTCTTTAGATTGCTCTGAAAGAGTTCCCTTCTCCCTTAGCTGCGAGACCTCACGCCTACTACTAATGTTTAAACAACTATGTGACCACCCTCTCCTCTATCATCCGTATTCCATTCGAGTTAAGAATGAGAGTTGAATATTATTTTTAAAAATATGAAATTCCATAGATTTTGCAAGTAGTTGCTTCACTTTCTGAGAAAGAAGTCGTCTTTGTATTGTATCCGCTCTTTTGTTAGTAAAACAGTGAAGATCAATAAACAACTATGTGATCGGGGGAATCCGAAGATGATTTTGTGGAAGACTTTGTATATTTAAATGTTTATGCTCCCTAAACGATCCACCTTTTTATAGTCTTGAAAAAATGTTGATTTATTACCGTAACAATATATAGATTTTTTTAATTAAAATTATGAATTTAAAATGTTGATTTAAAAAATGTGCAGCGCAAAACGTTTTCTCCCCAACACGATTAAGCAATTTGTATTTAATGTAAATAGAGAGGTTAGGCGTTAAAGAAATTGTGTACAAGGGAACGAATAAGCAAATGATAAGTGAAGATTGAATACGAGCAAACGAAATATACAATAACGGTCACGTTTTAAATTAAATCAACATGACTTCGGGAATCCAACCTTTATATGTCTTACGTATGTCATAACTCTTGTGCTTGAGAATATGCATTTCGGTTCCACTAATATTTAAGTAATTTAGTTTTATGTCTCGGATTTTTTTTGGAATGAATGGCTTATGCAACTATGCAATTTACTATATTTTCAACTTTTATAATCAAACAAACTACCTTTTGAGTGAATTAGGGCATAATTGGGAAAAAAAAAATAATGTTCAATTAAGTAGACATATAGTATAATCTTATTTAATAAATATGTCTCCAATAGAGTAATATTGATAAGTCAATTAGATTGGTAAAAATTAGAGGGTATACAAAACAAAAACTCATAAAAAATAGCCTATTTTACAAAATTCTTTCAAAATAATCTAAAGTAAAATTAGAGGGAATATTTTTGAAGCTTTTTCACTTTTTTAGCACTTTTATTAACTAGACCTTTTTTATTTCCATCAGATTTGTGTAAATTTTCAATTTTTACTACTTTTATTAAATTGAAGTTGTAAGGTAAGGGATTTGATTAGAGGTACATTTACAAAACATATCTATATTATGGGCATAGTTACTAGAGAGAAATCTCAAAAATGCTTATTTAGCTATTTTGGCCAAAAAATTAATACTACGCTCCCCATATGCGTAGTTGAAATTTTTTATTTTTTATTTTTTTATGGACTCCAACTACACACCCGTATACGTAGTTGAAGATCCTATCAGCTGCGCACTTCGCGTGCGTAGTTGTGGTGATTATTAGAGATTTTCGCTGGTACGTCTATCAATCCTCAATATATAAAGGATATAAAAGTGGTCTAGGATTTAAATCTTCTATTTTGCATCACTTTTCTTTAGTAGGATACGGTTTTTTATCACGTAAACTTTAAATGTAATTTGCGTTTGTGCTTATTTAAGTATTTTACTTAAAGAACGTTTAACTTAAAAAAAAAAGTCGCAACACATTTAAAATGAAAGTCACAACATAAATTTATCGTAAATTACTAACGTGATTTTTAAATGTACCGGTGAAAATCTCTATTAGTGACCATAACTACGCACTTCGCGTGCGTAGTTGATAAAGTCCCTAACTACGCTTTTGGGAAGCGTAGTTAGAGTTTCAGAAAAAATAAAAATATCAACTACTCATTTGGGGTGCGTAGTTGGAGTTGCCTAAAATTTTTTTTTTAATTTTTTTGGAAACTCCAACTACGCTCCCCACAAGCGTAGTTAATATTTTTATTTTTTTGGAACTCCAACTACGCTCCCCAAAAGCGTAGTTGTGGACCCTAACAACTACGCACGCGAATAGCGTAGTTGAGATGACAATTATAGATTTTCGCCGGTACGTCTATTAACCCCCATTACTAATATTGACTCACGATGGTGATCTACACCGATTGAAGTTAATCACATTGATCACCAATGTGAATAAGGCTTCTTCTCGTCAAAACTCAATATAGGTAGTATCGTATTATGTGTGCTTCCAAAAAGATATACCTTATTCATGTTGAGCCTTTACACACTACACATTACAACACCTTCGTAAACATCGACCTTAACGGAATTTTTGTTAATTTTTTTAGAAAACTATCATTCAAATACATATATTGTTCGATGTAGAGTTATTTTAATACCTCAAACGTTTACCTCAAACGTTGAATTTGATCAAAATTTCATCCTTTAAGTTTACTTTAAAAATTGTTTGAAAAAATTTGAGAGCATAAAGGGCATACGAAGAGAATATAAGAAAAATTAGAAAATGAAAATTCTAATTTTTATTTCGGGGTTAGAGTGAAAGTTATGATTAGTAGAGGTTAGATCCTCAAGTCCGAAAATTTAGGCGGGTCAGAGCAGATATAAATATATTTTCGTCGGATCAATGAAAAGTCGAATATGCACAAGTCGGATTATTGAGGAATCGGAATTTTTTGAACACCCCTAATAGATAGTATTGTATCACGTGTGTTACCAACAAGGATATAACTTAATATCGTCGAGCCTTTACACATTTCACGCTACAACACCTTCGTAAACATCGACCTTAACGTAAATTTTGATCAATTTTTTGAAAACTACATTTCAAATACGTAGATCGTTCGATGTAAACTTATTTTAATCCTCAAACGTTGAATTTGACGAAAATTCCAGCCCTTAATTTTAATTTTAAAATTGATTGAGAAAACGATATGAGCATAAAGGATATAGGACAAGAATATAAGATATAGAATTATTATGTGATCATACAATTATACATCAAAAGAAAGATCGACACACAAGTTGATTACGCAGTTCAGGTGTTAAAACCCTACATCTGCGGAACCTCAAGAGGGGAGGTCTGATCCCGGTTTTCACTAGGCATTCAAGACGATTACAATATAGGTTCGATTACAAAGATGCACGCAAGATCAACAAGTAAAAACCCTATATCTAGTAATAAGCAAGAACAAGGGAGATACGAAGAACAAGGTATAGAAATAGCCCCTGTGAGGCTAAGCAAAGCTTTCTATTCAAGCTTTGCAATCTTCAATTGGAAGATCTTCTTCTGGAGAGGTGTAGGTGAGGATGAACATCTCAAACCCTAGCGAACCACCTCCAATCTTTTCTTCAATCACTCTCTCTTTCACTCAGAAGAGCTCTCTCTCTTTTCTTCTCTCAGCGGCAAGGGCTGCAAAACTCGCCTTAGGGTTAGGAGAGGTAGAGTGCTGCTTATATACCTCCTCTCAAGAACCCAAACGCATCGTTTCATTTAGGCGGTTCCGAACCAAGCCAAACTTCTGAAGATAAACATCACAACTCGAACCCGGTCCAATCACATAACACAAGTTGTTGCCCAGAAGACAACATCTCATGCAACAAGGCCACCACCACATATCAGGGATAAGGAAACAACACATGCCACAGCTTCCTAATGAGTCCAAGCCACCTGGGTCCAATGAACCGGCAACGAGTACTACACTAGTCAGCTACAACTAGACCTAAGAGCTATTACAAGTCAATATTATTGCGTGCACTTGTGTAATCTATCCTATACAAACATGAATCACAAAGTTAACAATTGCCCTCTTGATTCATGTTAACACATCGTCTCGATCACCAGTAGTGAATTAGGGAGGCACTCCCGTCCGTCATCAGTTCAGTGCTCATTATCTTTAGGTAACATCCCATAAGTGAAGGGAATTCCTGCAAAAGATAAATTTGTCAGCAGGGACAATTTTTGTACCAAAATCAGCAGGGTTTATGTCTCCTCTAATTTTCTTAACCTCAAAGTGCTTCTTTTCTATCTCATCCCTAACAAAATGATATCTAACATCAATTTGTTTAGACCTTTCATGATATACAGGATCTTTACAAAGATACAGAGCACTTTGGCTATCAATGTTCGAAACAGGAATACATGTTTTATGTTGTATTTCAGTAATTAATCCCTTTAACCAAATGGCTTCTTTTGATGCTTCAACTGCAACTATGTATTCAGCTTCAATGGATGATAAAGTTACAATAGATTGTTGTTGTGACTTCCATGAAACACAGTTATTAGTCCAAGTGTAGTAGTAAGCCGTAGTAGACTTTCTAGTGTCCTTATTACTAGCATAATCCGAATCTACAAAACCAATAACATCATGATTCACAAAATGTTCAGCAAAACACAGACTCAACTTTTTAGTTTCAACTAGATATCTTAAGCAATATTTCATGACAGTCCAGTGTTCTAATCCAGGGTTAGACATGAACCTACTTAAAACACTTATAGCAAAAGATAGGTCAGGTCTAGTGCACAACATAACATACATCACAGAACCAACAACCACATCATAAGGGATATTATACATCTTTTTCAACTCACTGGGAGAATCATGACAGTGCTTCTTGGTCAGATCTAAGTGCCCTCCTAAGGGCATAGGTGTAGGTTTGGAATTTCCCATATTAAACCTATCCCGAACTTTCTGTATATAGTCAAGTTGAGAAAGCCACATTTTCTTTTTAACCCTATTTCTTATGATCTGTATACCAAGTATTTTCTGTGCAGCACCAAGATCTTTCATATCAAAATGCATTTTAAGGTCTCTTTTTACATTATTAATGATGACTTTAGATTTACACATGATCAGAATGTCATCCACATATAAGAGAATATAAAGAGCATTTGGAGTAGAAAGATTCTTAAAATACAAGCAATAATCATATTTGCTTCTCATGAAGCCCAGATTCTTCATACAAATGTCAAACTTAATGTTCCATTGTCTAGGTGATTGTTTTAAACCTTACAAAAAAATTTTAAGCAAACAAACATGCTCAGGTTTATTTTTATTAACAAAGCCTTTAGGTTGACTCATGTAAATGGTTTCATTCAGATCACCATGCAAGAAAGCAGTTTTAACATCCATTTGTTCAATGTCCTAGTCATACACAGTAGCCATAGCAAGCAATAATCTCAAGGTTTTATACTTAACTACGGGAGCAAAGATGTTTGTGTAATCTATACCCTCTCTTTGGGTAAAGCCTTTGGCAACCAACCTGACTTTGTACCTAAGAGGATCACTATGTTTTATACCTTCTTTTAGTTTGTACAACCACCTACATTGAACTAGTTTCACATTTTCTAGCCTAGGTATCAGGGTCCAATTATTATTAGAATTCATGGATTTAATCTCATCATTCATAGCTTGGTTCTAGTGTTTGGCATTAGGACATTTTATAGCTTGTTCATATGTGTCAGAGGTGTAGAAATTATCTATCACATCAACTGTCAAGAAGGCAATCAACAATATTCACCTCATCAGTTAACATGATATACTCAACATTATTAGCATATTTTTTATTAGGAATTTTCAGTCTTGGGGCCCTGTCCTTGGTTAACTGGTAGTGACCATGAGAATCCAAATGACTCAGGTCTTCATGTCTATCATTTAACTGGAGTTGGTTTGAAATTCCCTCCTCATTATCAACACTTGTACCCGAGTCGTCCGGATCCCCATGGTCACAGCCATTACCAGATATAAGGTTTGTGAGGTTTTTATTAGGAGTTTCAATACTTTCCTCATTATTTTCCTCCCCTAATTGTTGAGTATTATCATCATTATTATTTTCATCCTCATTAATGTCTAATTCAGAGGTGTTAGCATTACTAGAGCTTTCAGTTTGATAATGTCCTATATCAAACTCTTCTTCATCATTTTGATTTACGTGAGGTTGTTCATTATGATCATAGAAAGTTCTGGACGTACTAGGAATATCCATACCATCATTTTCCTCAGGACTATGGGTTACAACATTATCAGTTTTAGATTTAAAATGAAATTCTTCTTCATTAAAGGTTACACTTCTAGAGTTGATGACTTTATATCCATGGGGTTGTATTAGGAGGAGTTTGTATCCTTTAACACCTTCTGGATATCCTAGCATAACAGCTTTTAAGGCTTTAGGGTTTAACTTTCCTTGAGAAATCTAGGAGTAAGCAGTACAACCAAAAGGTTTTAAGTGAGTTAAGTTTGGTTTCTTACCAGTCCATATTTCCTGAGGAGTTTTAAAGTCTATAACTGAGGAAGGGGAGCTATTTATGAGGTAGGTAGCAGTCACTATGGCTTCCCCCACATAGAGTGTTTCATCCCTGAAC
Source organism: Fagopyrum homotropicum (assembly GCA_033239125.1). Taxonomy (NCBI): domain Eukaryota; kingdom Viridiplantae; phylum Streptophyta; class Magnoliopsida; order Caryophyllales; family Polygonaceae; genus Fagopyrum; species Fagopyrum homotropicum. Next base: position 142,733,058 of record BSWB01000005.1, read on the forward strand.
TAATGAGCATACATATAGTCTTTTCAAGAAGGGTTCTATTCATTCTTTCTGCTGTTCTATTTTGTTGTGGAGTTCCAGGTACAGTAAGATGTCTTTTAATTCCTTGGTTTTTGCAGTAATTGTTAAACTCAGAGTTGCAAAATTCAAGCCCATTATCTGTTCTAAGGCATTTTAAAGTATAACCAGTTTGTTTTTCTACAACTTGTTTCCATTCTTTAAAGTACTCAAAAGCTTCATTTTTGTTTTTAAGGAGATAAGTCCAAACTTTCTTAGAATGATGATCTATCAAAGAGATAAAATATCTCTTTCCTCCTATGGTGTCAACCTGTGCAGGTCCCCATAGGTCAGAGTGAACATATTCTAAAGGTTTTTGAGCTTTATAGGATGAGTTATTATAGGTGTGTTTATTCTTTTTACCTAAGATGCAGTTTTCACAAAGAACAATATCTACAGGTTCTTTGTCTAACATACCTTGTTTGTACAGATTTTTAAGGCCAGTATTTCCAATATGTCCAAGTCTATTGTGCCAGATTTTAGTGTGACTTAAGGTCATTTTAGTATTAGTAGTGGTAAGGATCAAATTAGGTGCAGTGATAACCTCGTATAACCCACCCTTTTTGATGTTTTTTATAAGAGTAGTTCCATTTCTTATAACTTCCCTTATCCCATTACTAGTATTAATTTGGCAGTTTAGGTCATCTAAGGCAGATTCACTAATTAAATTCCTTCTAAGTTGTGGAACCCATCTAACATTCTGAAGAACTCTAATTTTTCCATCAAACATGCATATATGTACATTTCCTACCCCTCTAATAGCCAAGGCAGTATCATCCCCTAACATAACTTCTCCACCATCAAATTCATGCAGAGAGCTAAATAAGGATTTATCAAATGAAGCATGCATGGTACAACGAGAGTCCAAAATCCACACATTAGAATTTAAGGAATCATACTCAGCACACATAAGCAATTCACAAGGATATTCAATTTGAATGTTTTCAAACAAAGACACCTTTCCATCAAGGTTTTTATTATTCTTAGCATCATCTCTCTTTTTCTTCCTACATTCATTTGCATAATGTCTAGGTTTTTCACAATAATAACATTTCTTGTTATTTTTGTCAAAGTCAGAAGATCCAGATTTATCTTTTTCATATTTTTCCCTCTTCTTGTTTTTAAAATGTTTAGGGTTTCCTTTAGCCATAAGAACATCAGGTTTAACATCTGATTTCTTTTCAGTTTTACTTTTAAAAACTTTTAAGGTATCATTCTTTTCAGTTATGGCCTCTATTATCTTTTCTTGAGTAATATTATCTGAGCTATACTGAATGACATCTCTTAAAGTATCAAATTGAGCAGGTAAAGACCCTATTAACAAGACAACAAGGTGGGTTTCATTTATTTCATCATCACATCAAGCCAAGTCCTGATTCATTTTCAAGAATCTATCTAAATTTTCATTAAGTGTCAGGTTAGTGTCCATTTTGAAGGTAAAGAGTCTATGCAGTAAAGAGATCCTAGAAGGTAAAGATTTTTTTAAGTATAATTTTTCTAGGGCATCCCAAAGAGACTTAGGAGAGGTGTAACTTACAACCTGACGAGCCACGTCGTCAGTTAACCTAATCATGATCTCAACATGGGTCTGCTCACTCATCTCCTTTTTCTTTTCTTCGGACGTCATGGCTAGGTAGTCTCTTGTGATGGCTTTGAGGCATTTTTCTTTGGTGAGAATAGCCCTCATCTTCACCTGCCACATGGTGAAGTCACCGCTCCCATCGAATGGCTTCATCCTTATTGTGGAGTCTGTCTTGTTTCACCCTGTACAAAACCACAAACAAAGCAGGTTAGTATCTATACAAATGGGGAAATAAAAAAAACAGGCAGATCTGACACACAAAGGGGTCTAGGAGACCAAGAAGCAAACAAGTGTAAAACCAGATCTTTCAACACAAAGAAATACAATACAGCGGAAGACAAGATCAGATACACATAACAAACAACACGAATCGATTTTTCAAAGAAAAAAGAATATTACAGAAGCTCTGATACCAATCTGTAGAATTATTATGTGATCATACAATTATACATCAAAAGAAAGATCAGACACACAAGTTGATTACGCAGTTCAGGTGTTAAAACCCTACATCTGCGGAACCTCAAGAGGGGAGGTCCGATCCCGGTTTTCACTAGGCATTCAAGACGATTACAATATAGGTTCGATTACAAAGATGCACGCAAGATCAACAAGTAAAAACCCTATATCTAGTAATAAGCAAGAACAAGGGAGATACGAAGAACAAGGTATAGAAATAGCCCCTGTGAGGCTAAGCAAAGCTTTCTGTTCAAGCTTTGCAATCTTCAATTGGAAGATAAACATCTCAAACCCTAACGAACCACCTCCGATATTTTCTTCAATCACTCTCTCTCTTTCACTCAAAAGAGCTCTCTCTCTTTTCTTCTCTTAGCGGCAAGGGCTGCAAAACTCGCCATAGGGTTAGGAGAGGTAGAGTGCTGCTTATATACCTCCTCTCAAGAACCCAAACGCATCGTTTCATTTAGGCGGTTCCGAACCAAGCCAAACTTCTGAAGATAAACATCACAACTCGAACCCGGTCCAATCACATAACACAAGTTGTTGCCCAGAAGACAACATCTCATGCAACAAGGCCACCACCACATATCAGGGATAAGGAAATAGCACATGCCACAGCTTCCTAATGAGTCCAAGCCATCTGGGTCCAATGAACCGGCAACGAGTACTACACTAGTCAGCTACAACTAGACCTAGGAGCTATTACAAGTCAATTCTATTGCGTGCACTTGTGTAATCTATCCTATACAAACATGAATCACAAAGTTAACATAAGAAAACTTAGAAAGTGAAAATTCTAATTTTTATTTCGTAGTTAGAGCGAAAGTTATTATGCGATTTTTCCTTTTTCTATATGTTGCGACTTTTACATCCATTAATTGAAAGACGGTGCAATTTAGTCACTAAAACTAGAAACATATCATTTAATTGTAAAACTAGTTTAGGACCCGTTTCGTGCACTGGTATTATTTAATACATATAAATAGGGGCCATAACAAATTCTGATTTTGTCCCCATTTTGACCCTTTTTCCAATCACGACGGAATTTCATTAAAAATATCAATCCCGTCCCGCTAATAAATATTCCGGACGGGATGAACTTTAATTTTTTCATCCCACTAGGACTGTCTCGTTCACGGTAGCAATACCCGTACCATGCATGGGTATTGCTACCTTAAAAAGTAGCAATATCGTCCAACTAATAATATTCGGGACGAGATGAACCTTAGCATCTTCATCCACTAGGCCCGGCCCGGCCCGCTAAAAGTATTTTAGGTAAATATGAGTTCAAGATTGAATTTATATATATATATATATATATATATATATATATATATATATATATATATATATATATATATATATATATATATATATATATATATATATATATACACCTTGATTTGGAGCTGCAAAAACTTAACATAATTGACCGCCTCTTCAAGCATTGTACTAATGTCAACCTTTGTTCCATTAGGAACAAGAGTCCGTAGGATTCTTAGCCTCTCATTGATTCTCGCCCTTCTTTTCTGTGAGGACGAGAAAAGAAACCGAAATCAGAATATGCAGAAAGTAGAAGGAAAAAGATTATGAATGAGATATGCAAAGCAAAACAATGAAACTGAAACTTTCAAATTTAAGACCAATATTAGTACACCAACCTCCCTTGACATATATTCTTCCAAACTATGCAAGTTGTTCTATCAATGCCCATTACACTTTCACCCTCACAAGTCTTTGAGTATTTTTCCCTGGAGAGGACCCATAACCAAGGTTAAGAGAAAAAAACATATCCAAATACCCAACTGGAATTGATTAGTCCATTAACAAACGGGTTTCCTTCAATATCCAAATACCCAACCGCTCTTGCCTTCATAGTAACTAGTAAGCTTTTTTGGTTTTTACTTCTCATGGGACTTTTCGCAAACAGTTGATGGGCATACACCGAAAGTCGAAAGGGATGTGCATCTGATCAAGTGATTCAGATTTTAGATGATAGAAGATTCAGATCAATGGAAATTGAATAAGTTAATGGGAATCAAACTTGCATCTGATAAATCTACAGAATTGAAGGAAATTTGAAGTGTACCACAAGAATCGGTTAAGGGGGAGTTTGTATTAGCTATCGAGATGATATATTGCGATACTTCATCATACCAGATTCTGACGTATCGATTGGCTGAGCCAAGTAGGGTGATGAATCCGAGCTTGAAGACTCCATTGTTTGAGGTTAAAGACGATGGTTGCGCTTCTTCAACTATGTGGATCAGTTTCTGCGAGGGAGCCATTTGGAAGCGAAGCGAATAGTCTTCAAATTAACCCTAATAGATTTGGCTTAAAGCCTAACCAAATTAACCCTAATAGATTTGGCTTAAATAATGAAATCTTAGATTGTCACGTCAGCAAAACGGAAACTATTTTAGTATCTATATACATAGATATATATAGATACGTTATCATAATTAGAGAAATTCTTTTTATAACTAATTAGAGCAAATTGATAAATAGTTTTGTTTGACTAATTAATATTCCTAAGTATTTTCCTAATTAATCGTAATATTATTATATCTTTTTTACCGTCAAATTTTGCATATAACCCTCTGTGCATATAACCAATTAATTTAGAATAAGACAATAATTTTCTTTAAATTAAAACTAAACATTTGATGCAAACCAGGAAGAAAGTTGTATTTAGAGGTGAATATTTGCACAATTATATGCAGAAAGATTATTTTTGCAAACACCAAAGGGTTGCAAAAGAAGTTATGGGACTTCTAACTTGTGAGTCACGGCCGCGTACAAAACGACGTCGTAGTACAATTGAGTCCCCAATTCACCCTTTTGAGCCATTGACTAGTAGACGTCGGTGAAGTGATAATCGACTCCAAACCTCCGCAGAGAGATAGAGATACAGATAGAGAGAGAAGATGTCATGGCTGGTAAGCTCCATCGCCAACTCACTCAAACTAGACGATGACGAAGAAGACACCTCCGCCGACACCTCCATCGACGATAACCAGTTTACTTCTCGTACCGATCCAAACCACGAACAGTCCCCTTCCAACAGCGATCCTCAACCGAGAGGTGTCAAAGAGGATCTATCCGAAATCTCCAAGACGCTAACTCGTCAATTCTGGGGCGTCGCTTCCTTCCTCGCTCCTCCTCCTACTTCAGAAATCTCCGATCCTGATTCCCAAACTTCACATCCATTTGAGGAACCCGATCAGGATGATTCCGACTCGGATCCGAATGTTATTTCGGGACTTCGTAGTGATTTGTCGGAGATCGGAGGGAGATTTCGTACCGGGATTTCGAAACTTTCGAGTAATAAGGCTGTAACGGAGTTCACGAAGATCGCTTCTAATTTTCTCCAGTTTGGATCGGAGGAAATGGAATCGATTGATGACTTTGCTCAGCGAGGTATTGTTGGTGTTACTGAAGAGGTTGTGGCTTTTGCTAGAAATATAGCTTTGCATCCCGAGACTTGGCTTGATTTTCCTTTGCCTGATGAAGAGGAGGTCGAAGAAGGTATCCTCCCTCCCCCCTCAACACTTCGCTAATTTAATTACCCTACTTTGATAGATTTCCATTACTTTCGATTTCTCTTGTATGAACCTGCTTCATGAAGCTGAATTGACGACTACATCTTGCCGGTTGCTTAATCATGATAGCTCAATGATTGAGTTATGGCGTCCATTTGCGTTTATTCGCTATACTACTACTGTTGATCAACTATGAACCTGGCGGTAAAGACTGTAAAGTTGAATTGATACTAGATTTTGCTGGTTGATTGCGGAATGATCAGAATTTAAAACTCAATGACTGTTCCAGAGATATTGGAGTTAGGGCTTTTATTCCTGGAATACATACCAATAGTGTTTATTCACCGTTAAACTGATATTCGTTTTTTTGTTGTCATTTACAAATTATAGACATCTTACCAATAATTTGGTTTCATCTTGTTCAGATTTTGATATGTCTGATGTCCAGCAAGAGCATGCCTTGGCTGTTGAACGTCTTACTCCAACATTGGCAGCTCTGAGGATTGAACTTTGCCCAGGGTATATGAGTGAGGGTTGCTTTTGGAAGATATATTTCGTGCTGGTTCATCCTAGACTCACTAGACACGATGCTGAACTTCTCTCCTCTCCTCAGGTGAGCTCTCTGGGCGTTTGACTAGTAATTGCTAATGGTATGAATTCATGACACTCCATCTGGGGACTGGGGTTTTCTTATAAAGAGATGGGGTTGATGTAAGTACATTAATGAGGAGTGAGTCTGCTCAAAAAATCTGAATCCATATGACTAGATAGTATTGAGGTCCATTCATCTTGTGACGACTTAAGTTGGCTACTGTGCAGCCTGTGCACGAGTTTAGGATCATTCTTGGGTCTCCTTACCAAATAACTGAATTTGGATATTCTTATTACTCGTTGCTTGCTTCCCAGAGTACTTCTATTTCTCAGCTTGTGGTTCTACTTCTGCAGATTGCGAAGACTAGAGCAATGCTGACATTTGATTTAAAGAATCGTGCTGGGTCCAAGCCAGATGGACCAGTAAGAGGACCCGTTGCTTCTGAAGCTGCTAAATCAAAGGAAACCGAGGAGCATCTAACTACACCATCAAATAATGAACCTGTATCCGAACCAGTTAACATATCTGTCGTTGAGCCAGAAACTTCCAAAAGCATTGCTAATATTGAGGTGGACAAGCATCCCCTTGACACCACTGAAGAAGCACCAGTAATTGACAAGCAAGTCATTGAGGAAGTTTCTAAACCCCAGACAAACAATGCAAAGACATTATTCAATGTTCCTGTACACGCGGAAAACTATGAAGACGATGATGATGGAGACGACTGGCTGAAAGAGGAGCCATCCGATATATCTGGTCCCAGCGGAACAGCTATTCCTTTGGAAGATCCTGAAGATGTATCCTTCAGTGACCTAGAAGAGGATGATGAAGATGAAGGGCATACAAAGTCGAAGAAGGTAATAAACCCATCTAATACGAGTAAGGAATCAAACGATTGGCTTGATATTGAAGATATCGACGTTGCATGATTTCTGTTGGATCTTTGAATACGGTCATGGAGTATATGAACTCACAATTCCCAAGTTGTGAATATTTGGTTTCAATTTGTTTCTCTATTGCTTACTTTTTTTCGTTGTTTGTTCTTGTATATATATGTACTGCAAATTGCCAAATTCTATCTTCATATTGATATTCAAGCAACTCAGATCGTTATGCCTCTGGCACTTCCTGTATGATTTCACTTTGACATTAATAGAACTTGCAACTAGGCCCGCTAAGGCCGGACCAAAAATTACCCTATACCTAGGGATGGACACGGGATGAGACGATCGAGGTCATCCGGCACCCCGGCTATTATACATGGGCGGGATTGGGATGGACCTTGTGATTGTTAGATCAAGGTCATCCGGCAACACGATTATTATATATGGGCGGGATTGGGATAGACCTTGTGTTTGCTAGATGAAATGATATTGGTCCTATAACGGTAGTGATCGGGACACAAACCTATAATTGTTTATCATTTTTAAACTTTATGATTTAAACAAGAAATATCAATTCCGCTTCACCTATAATTGTTTATACTTTTTAAACTTTATTATTTAAACACAAAGATTCGTGTATATATCATACTTAAAACGAATGACGATAAATTTACCATAATTCATTGACGATAAATTTACCATAATTCATGATGATCCGGCATATTGCATAATCCTATATATAACTAATTTTTGAGATTAAGGATTCAACTTTATTTATATTTTAAATTAAAAAAATTTAGTAAATGGAACATAATCCTATATATAACTAATTTTTGAGCTTAAGGATTCAATTTTATTTATATTTTAAATTAAAATATTTAGTAAATACGGATAACAGACCTAACGGGATGAAGTTAAGACCCGTATTTTTTAACGGGATGAAGTTAAGACCCGTATTTTTTAGCAGGATATAATTGCTATTTTTGGATGAAATTCCGGTGGGGTCAGACGTGACTGGAATTTACGGGATTTGTGTCCACCCTTAATTACAACGGTCCGGTCCAAATTGGACCGGTAATTTTCTTTATTCATTAAGGGCTTGTTTACTTGTAGCTTATTTGTGTAGGTGTTTACTAAGGGATTAGTTTATTTTCTAGGGGTTTATATGGGTTTATAAACCACTCAAAAATAAAACTTTCAGACCAAGGTTATTTTTGTTTCCAAGTTTATTTTTGTTTAAAACTCGATTTTGGCCTTGTGGTTTTCCATCTTGATATTAATTGTTCATCCTTGGGTATTCAACATTATTGTTCGGTTTTTTAGGGGCATGAGAGTAAGTAAACAATCTTATCTAGTTTATTTATATAAACCCATGTGTATATGGATTAAATTTATTTTCATTCCATTTTCATTTTCGCTCGCACCTGTAGATGTAAGCAAACGGGGTTATAGTTTCATACTTGTCTAAAATTTACACCAAAGAGATATACAGATTTTGTAAGAAAAACTCATGTACAAAGACATCTATGCAGCGAATATTGACAAGATTTACCACAATCTACCTGCCTAACTATCATACGTAAGTCATATACCCAAACCCCTATAAAACCCTACAATTTAATGGGAATGAAACTATTCGATAAGTTCCCTATCTGAGCCCAAATCAAGTTCCCAATGGAGAGCAATGGAATCTTCTCATCCCCTTTGCTCTTTACGCTTTTCTCCGATACTAACTTGGCCGTCGTAGACATTTCCGGTACCTTGGTGGCCACCTGTACTGTTACATCAAGTTCTTTCTTCATCACATTGATTACTTCCAAGCAATTTACATTCACCCCAGAGGAATCTCTAACATAGAACGTCCCCGTTGCCTGTTCGCCTTTGACACTAACCTTGGCCTTTGACACAGATAAACCATATTCACGGAACAATCTCGTAACATCAGACAATAGTCCTGTTCTGTCTGTAGCTGATATGTCCAGTTGTAGTCCCTGCGACGTTCTACGCTCCATTGCAGCAATCAAGCAATGGATAGCTTTATGCCTCATGTCCTCTGAGCTCAGTATATAGCCTTCTCTGTGCCGAATGTAATATTCCTGAAAATCAATCAGTAAGTTATAAGAAAATATTTATCTAGCCAGAAACATCAGCAAAAATGTGTTCTTACTGAAAATCAATCAGTAAGTTATAAAATTTGTAGATTAGGTAACCATAACTGCTTTATATTTTAAAGTCAATAAACAACGTTTTAAGAAGATTAAGAGGACTATAGTTTGTATCAGTGATCATTCTTCTCAAAATCAATCAGTAAGTTCTAAGAAAATATTCATCCAGCCAGAAACATCAGCAAAAATATGAGAAAATGAATCAGTAAGTTATAAGAAAATATTCATCTAGCCAGAAACATCAGCAAAAATGAGTTCTCACTGAAAATAAATCAGTAAGTTATAAGAAAATATTCATCTAGCCAAAAACATCAGCAAAAAATGTGTTCTTACTTGGAAGGCGATGGAGAGATCAGATCTAATTGCTGCATGAAAAACGTCGTAGTCCATATCAGTAAGCGCACATACTGTGTCGAATAACAGCTTCGGACGGTCCCTACTTTTCACACTGACCACAGTATAATCCCTGTCTTTACAAGTCTCTATTGAGACAAGAGTGCAATCACAGTTCCTGCGATGCAAACCATCTTTCTGCTCATCAAACTTTCCGCCACAGTTCCTACACGTGTCATAGTCCACATAACCGAGCATCAGCTGATGAAGCCGTCTCTCAGTGTGCATTTCCTTGGCTTCTGGTGTGATCAGCTTCACACTCCATTTCTCTCCAACCTCATGGTGTGCCTTCACAACATTCTGTATTTGCTCTTGTATGCTTTTCGAGCAAACCTTCTCTTCCATATAGATAATGCAAGCAGCCCTTGAATTGTGGGTCCAGGCGACTGCGTATGTGACATGGCACCCTAACTCAGCTAGTTCAGCAGATATTTTGGATAACAATCCTGGTTTGTCAAAAGCTGTTATCTCTAAAGCTGTGCCCTTTGTAGATACTTGAGATGGCTTCTCATCTATTACTTGACAATTTTGCTGTGCTTCCTTTGATTTCCTCCTAGTTGCACATAAACCCTGAGAAATTCATACAAAACCTAGCTGATTATACTTCAAAGAAACTGCATCCTTATGCAAAACACGAAAAGAGAGCAAGAATACCTCTTGAATGTTGAAAATAACGCTTTTGTCGGTGATTTTGTTCCCTTTTTTGTCAGTTACATGAAACACTGCATATTCACCAAAACAAATGAAAGCCAAAACCCTACTTAGTAAAAAAAAAGGATGTCAAGTGCCAAGATCTTCACAATTCCGGTATAAGGAGCGTTACTAACCATCCATAAACCATTCATTATCAGAGCAGATGTATGATTTGGATATAAGCAGTTCAAGGTCAGTCAATACTTGTACCATCTCCAAAAGAATCCCATGTTTGTTTGCACTATCAATCTGTCACAAGATTACTAAATTAATTAAAACTGCTAAATCTTTGAGATAGCACTGCAAAATCTGTCAACATAACAAAAATTACAACTGAGATAGCACTGCAAAATCTTAAGTCCATAAAAATTTGTTCTTGCTAAATATTTGACACAGTAAATGTTCCTTGTACAGATTGAAAAGCATAAGTTTTCAGCGTTCTAACTTATAAAATTAATAAAAACTGCTAAATCTTTGAGATAGCACTGCAAAATCTGTCAACATAACAAAGATTACAACTGAGATAGCACTGCAAAATCTGAAATCCTTCAAAAAAAAATTGCTAAATCTTTGACTCAGTAAATGTTTCTTGTACAGATTGAAAAGCATAACATTCCATAGAGAAAAAGTTCATGGTTAGGCAAGTTTCACTTCACTGCAGACGAATTTGTCGGAAATCATAAGTTTTCAGCTGTACTAAAGTTTCACTAACCTTTACAACAGTGCACTTCTTGCAATCATTATTATCAACACTGACCCTGAACAACAATAAACACAAACATCAAACAAGTTTCGAGTTTTCAAATACAATCAAGGTCTAATAACAGTACAGAACCAACCTTGCAGGATTTATCCGCTCGAAAAGAGCTTCCAATTGAGGATCAGTATATGGTTTCTCAATATTCAATCCCTCCATCAGCCTTCTACTGTGTTTTTCTCAAATGAAGAACTAAACTGATGAGCTTCCTATACACAATCAACTGCAAAATCCAATATTGATTATTAGAATTCGAAAGTTCGTTTTGATGTATAACGTAATTTGAAGACGCTTCCGTTCCCCTATTCTTGATACAAAATATCTTTCACACTTCCCCAACGTCATGAATACGACGGATTAATATATTATAGACAAAGAAAGTTAATTAATCATATTTCCCCATGGACTTAATCGTTGATTAAAACAAAAACATTAGATTAAGACCAAATTTGACTGCAGCCGCAACGGCAAACAACCTATACCAATAAAGAAATTTCGAGGAGATTTAATCTGAAAGAAACCCATAAAGATCAATGACGTAAGAAGTGTGAATATACGAAACCAAATATAGATATCAATTCGAAGACTAAATCACGATTGCTTGATGGATGAGTAACTTAATCAAATACAATGTCGCGGAAGATATCAAGATCGAATTTCAACTACTAAAACCTAATCAACAAAATAGAAAGATAAAACACGATTAAAATCAAGACGAGTAATCACCTGGAGATCAAGATCATGGAAGCTGGCTCCCCAGCAAGGAGGGAGAACAAGAAGACTAATCGAAATCTTTCATTGTATCTTTTAAAGAAAGAACTGATCTTTATATATGAAGGAGATAGTAGCCCGCGGGAGGAGAGAGTCGGTCAGCGTTACAGTTGTATTTTTCTTTTAAAGCTAATCACTTTCGAAATACATTTCTGCTAATTTAGATTATCTTTCAGCAAAATCTGGATGATATCTCTGATTTGATCTTTTTTTGAACAGATCCTATGATTTGATAAGTTTATGGTTTAAAGAATATTAAATATATTTACTGATATTATTTGCATTAATTATATTCATATTTGCATGAGGTAAATTATAATCATTGATATTGAAGTTACCAAAAAAAAATTCTTAATGCTACTGCAATTAAGCTTAATGACGATCACCAATTGGTCAAAAGGTGGAAAAGAGGATGAATTGACAACCAATCGTCAAAGGTGACTACTGTGCTAATAGACGCCACGTAAGCAAGTTCCTTTAACGTGGCACATTTAGTGAGGATGATGAACACGTGGCTTAGTTTCATCTTCATATGATGATGAGAATCTGATTCCTTAGTTCATTGTTAACGTTTTCATGCTATGCTTTTGGAGGAAAAATCTGCAAGAATGAACAAATGGAAGCTTAACCCTAAGGTTCGGGATATGTCTCGGTTTTCTATGACAATAGGCTTTGATTAGTACATTAATCCTATAGTCAAAGGATAGCTAGTTCGATTAGATGTTCAATGTCACTTTCTAATTTCTATGCTTACTAATCCGAATATGAATATGTCCTTCCATAATATTAGGTTGTTACATGAGCGAACAATTGGAGTGTTCTAAAAAAAAGTTGGTTCACTTTTAAACAAGTTAAATATGATCATATGTATACGTTTTTAGTTGAATTTTAGGCTCGAATTGGTTCTGATCATTTATAAAGAGTTGAACATGATCGAGTATATCAAAGCTCGAATCGTTCGACTCGTATAAAAATCCTAAGTATCATGTAAATGTCCGAATCTAAACCGGATAGTTAACATGTCATTTTTGTGGAGAATACGTCGAAAATAAAGAGATAACATACATGATATATAACGTTTGATAGTTAATGTAATTATTGTAAATGTAGGGTGCCCTTATGTAATTATGTAAACTCCACTTGTTATTAATATGAGTCGTATGATAACGGAAACCCCAAGGGGAATTCATTATATTCTCACATGGTATCAGACTTATCGTTCTTCAACTCTCTTCCGCTATTTCTCTAAACCCTACGTACGTTCCCATTCGAACATGTTCTTCGATGGCCGCCGAACGGAAACCTTCATTCCGTTCTGCCCTTGGGATCTCCAACATCAAGAACAACATCGCCCTCGTTCTTAACCATGACACCCCGTGTGCGTCTTGGGTTACCCTTTTTCGCGTTACTGCAAAAGCGCACAACGTTCTTGATCATATCGATGCGAAAGTTCCCAAACCAACGGATATTGATGATTCATTATGGCTTCAAGTAGACGCTGCGGTTCTCCAATGGATTTACAAGACCGTTTCCTGGGATATTTTATTGCAAATCCTTGATTCTGATGATACTGTACTTCAGGCATGGAATCGAGTACAAGACATTTTTCAAGATAACAAAAACACTCAAGCCGTCTACCTCGAACACGAGTTCTCGAATTGTAAGTTATCTGGTTTTTCATCAATTAAAGTCTATTGTCTTCAACTCAAGTCCCTGGCAGATCAACTCAAAGGCGTTGGCTCACCGGTTCCTGACACCCGTCTCGTTCTTCAATTGATTTCGGGTTTACCTGCTGAATACAACGCTGTTACGAGTTTCATTCAACAAACAGATCATCTTCCGAGTTTCACAAAGGCTCGATCTCAATTGTTACTTGAAGAAACTCGAATGGCGTCGCAGTCAAATTCCGGGTCTTCTGTTGCCCTCACTACGGCTGGATCAACGAATTCCACTCCGGCCACCGGCTCGCAGTCGCCACCCGCCGACCACTACTCCAGAACCGCCGACTGGGCGGCGTGGTCGCAGCCGGAAAAGTCGCAACCGGACCTCTAGCAACAGCAGGTCGCAAACCCAGCAACGCTACGTGTTTAGGCAGCCGTTTGGTTGGATTCCTATGCAGTCCAACGGAAACCCTAATGGGCCTTCTCCCCCTGCCTGATTTCCTGCACCTCCAGCCCGGCCCCCTTTTCCCTATCCTCAACAAGGCATTCTTGGGCCGGCTCCTCCACAGTCCTCTGCACAGGCTCATATGGCTTCAGACTTTCAGTCCACTGCGCTGCAACACTCATTTGCTACTATGTCTCTCAATCCGACGGATAATTACTTTTATATGGACACGGGTGTGACATCTCATATGACGAATAATTCGGGTTCTCTCTCGTCTTTTTCTCATAATGGTTTATCAAATTCGATAATGTTTGGGAATGACATGCGTATTTCTTCCACAGGTCTTGGAGAAACCACCCTACAAACCGAAAACCACCCTCTCTGACTATCCAATGTCCTCATAGCACCCCAAATTATCAAAAATTTAGTATATGTTCGTCGTTTTACCATTTGATAACAATGCTTCTGTGGAGTTTGACCCTTTTGGTTTTTTTGTGAAGGATTTACAAACGGGGATAACTCGTCTGAGGTGTAACAGTTTTGGGGAGCTCTATCCTGCCAGTCGTCCTTCTACCCGCTCTCAACAAGCCCTTTCAGTCGAGTCATCCAGTTTTTGGCATGCACATCTTGGTCATCCCGGCGCACCTATTTTGAATTTTCTTAGGAATGCTTCTTTTTTAAAGTGTACCAAACAAACCTCGTTTCCTCTTTGTCATGCTTATCAATTAGGAAAACATCATAGGTTGTCGTTTGAGCGCTCACAAACTAGTTCTTTTGCACCTTTTGATATCATTCATAGTGATCTTTGGACCTCTCTTATCCCTAGTAGGGAATGTTTTAAATATTACATGCTTTTTCTTGATGATTTCACAGATTACTTATGGATTTTCCCGATCAAGTTTCTCAAGTCTTTGATCTCTTCGTGCAATTTCATCAACTAGTCAAATACAATTTCAATACCATATTAAAAGCTTCCAGTGTGACATGGGCCGTGAATTTAACAACAGTAAATTTCACAAATTTTTTGTTGATCATGGCATCGTTTTTCGATTTTCATGTCTTCACACCTCCCCTCAAAATGGCAAAGCCGAACGTATCATCCGGACGATCAATAATATGATGCGCTCCCTCTTGTTTCACGCATCTCTTCCCGTGTCTTTTTGGCCTCATGCCGTGGAAACTGCTTGTTATCTTCTTAACATTCTTCCCTCGGTCTCCATTCAAAATAAATCTCTCACGCAATTGTTGTACCTTACAACACCTTCTCTCAACCATCTCCGAGTCTTTGGTTGCCTTTACTACCCAAATCAAAGCGTCACTATCTCTCACAAACTCCAACACCGCACAACACTGTGTGTGTTCCTTGGGTACCCAACCCATCATAGGGTTTACAAGTGTCTAGATAGAACCACAAATAAAATTATCTTTTCTCGTCATGTCACCTTCGACGAGAGCGTTTTTCCGTTTTCTACTCCGTCCCGAGTCTCAACGGAATTGTCGATCTGTATAAATGATGATCCATATTCTAAGCATTCTTTTGACTTTATCCCACTGCAACCCGTCTCACCGGCCCAGCGCTCTCATGCTTCTCCCTCCCACTGCAGTAGCAGTCTTCCCATCCGGCCCAGTGCCTTTTCCTCATCCTCCTCTCCGGCCCACTCCTATCCGGCCCAACGTCCTAATGAGAACACAGTAGCAGCTCCACCCTCTATTTCCCCTGTCCCACATCGCCTAGCTTTTGTTCCCAATCCATCCGGTCACTCCTTATATGACCCAGCTCCACCTCCTCATCCCACATCACTATCGGACCGGCCTCACACCCACAACCAATCCGGCATTGTGAAACCGAAACCGATTTTTGACTTATCAGTTTCGACCGCTTCCTTATCCCCTATTCCCAAATTCCACAATGTAGCCCTTCAAGACCCATATTGGACCGCTGCCATGCTCGATGAATATCGAGCCCTTATGCAGAATAAGACTTGGGTCATGATACCTCGTCTCGTCATGCGGATGCTAACATTCTGCAATGCGTGTGGATTATTGGACCGCTGCCATGCTCGATGAATATCGAGCCCTTATGCGGAATAAAACTTGGGTCATGATACCTCGTCATGCGGATGCTAACATTGTGCAATGCATGTGGATTTTTAAGCATAAGTACAAGTGTGATGGTTCCCTGGAGCGATAGCGATACAAGTTTGACTATGATGAGACTTTCAGTCTTGTGGTTAAGCCAGCGACCATCCGTATGGTTCTTAACATTGCAGTATCCCGCTCTTGGTCCATCCATCAGTTGGATGTTCAAAATGCTTTCCTTCACGGCCATCTGAACGAAACAGTGTATATGTTTCAAACACCACGCTTCCGTGACCCATCCAAACCCAATCATGTTTGTCTTTTGCAGAAGTCTCTCTATGGCCTGAAGCAAGCTCCTCGGGCATGGATTCAACGCTTTACAAGCTTCTTCCATCGCATTGGGTTTATTAGCAGTAAAAGTGACTCCTCCCTTTTTATTTATAATCAAGGATCTGACACTGCCTATCTGCTTCTATATGTCGATGACATTGTGCTTACGGCTTCTTCTGATGCCTTGTGTAATCATCTGATCAAGCTTCTGAGTAAAGAATTTGCCCTGAAAGACTTAGGCCCCTTGTCATATTTCTTGGGCATTTCTATTCGCCGGACATCATCTGGCTTATTCCTGTCTCAGGATTTGTTGAAAGAGCAAAGATGTCTAACTGCAAACCTGGCTGAGACGTCTGTCAATTTAAGTGCTTCATCGAGCCCTGCTATTAGTGATCCGACACTTTACCGTAGTCTAGCCGGGGCACTGCAGTACCTCAACTTCACCCGGCCTGACATCAGTTTTGCAGTACAGCAGGTGTGCCTTTTGATGCACGACCCCAGGGAAGCTCATTTTGCTGATCTCAAGCGCATTATCCGCTACATTTCTGGGACGTCTTCGTTAGGTATCACCATCTCCTCTTCTCCGAAATCTGATCTTATTTCCTACCTGGTTGGGAAAATGCTGATTGGGCAGGTTGCCCTGATACATGCCGCTCGACATCAAGTTACTGTGTTTTCTTCAATGACACTTTAATCTCATGGTCTGTCAAATGGCTATCTGTCGTCTCTAGATCCAGTGCAGAAGCAGAGTATAGATGAGTCACCAATTTGTTTCCGAATGTTCTTGGTTGCGTAACCTCCCACTGGAATTACATTGCCCACTTGTCAAGGCTTTCATTGTCTACACGGACAACATTTATGCTACTTATCTAGCCAGCAACCCGGTTCATCACCAACGGATTAAGCATATTGAGATCGACATTCACTTCGTCCGCGACAAGGTTGCCCGTGGTCACGTTAGAGTTCTTCACGTACCTTCGGCTTTTCAATACGCATACATTTTTACAAAGGGTCTTCCCCGACAGTTATTTCTAGACTTTAGATTCAGTCTCATTGTTCAGCCTCCTCCAGTTTCGACTGCGGGGATATGATAGTTTATGTAATTATTGTAAATATAGGGTGCCCTTATATAATTATGTAAACTCCGCTTGTTATTAATATGAGCTGTCTGACGACGGAAATCCTAAGGGGAATTCATTATATTTTCACAACGTTGATGAACTACTTCTATTGTCAATTGATTCGAACCTAATTGTCTATGTATTGGGCCCAATTCCAAACACAAGCGCAATCAAACGTGCTACAAACCATACGTGAACCCTTTATCCGTCAAAATTTCACATTTTTCGATTCTACCCTCGTTTTGTATCAAATTTTCGGTTGTTTTTAACACTTTGTTTGCAATAACTTGAACTATACATTTTAGAGAAAGAAAAAAGAAAGAAAAAGGGAAATCTACATCTTTTGAGGTACGTAATGAGTCATGTTAACACGAACCATAGGAAGACATTCTTATCCAAATCGAGATGCGTAACATTGAAATGTGTGGTTTCGCATATGCAAGTCTAACAATAATAGACGTCATCCTACTACAACCTCAACGTGCCGGCAATGCTCATACGAGGAAACGTGCTTCCACTTGCTTAGTGGCTGCTGCTGTTCTTAATGATGCTTCGACCATACTAACCAGGTTATGTGTCCACTACAATACAATGTTTGTTTGTGTTTTATTTTTTCTAATCGATCTCTTGGTGCGATGTATCAAATCGTGTTATTATGATCCGATAAAGAGATCAATTACGTGGATCGATTCATCGATCTGTTCAATAAGATAATATAGTTTATATAATAAAGCAAGTAAAATCAAATATGAATTTTACCTATAGAAGTTCAAATTTTCTAAAACGATAAGTCGGTGTAATTTATAGTGAAAGGTTCATCAATTTTTCATATTTATAAAATCAAAAAAAATCCCCACATTTTATAGATTCACGATCAAAGTTAAACTTAATGTTGTAAATCCAAATATAAAAAATGATAGTCTTTAAAAAATACTATTAATTTTAATGAACTATAAAATTTATAAAATTTGACAAATATTTCAAACATAAATTCTCATAATTTTTAAAAATATTTTTTAGTCAAAAAATTTGATATCTTTATGTTTATTATCGATAAATAAAAAATCGCTTCATCAGTAAAGGGGAATTTACTTACGAAAAATATTTAAAACAACGAGATAAATGTTACAAATTACGGTTCAATCATGGATGGAATTACTTTGAAATATTCATTGTTAAAGAATCAAATGACAAGAAAATATTTTTTTTATCAGAAAGTTGTGGTTTTGGAACTAGGGTTTACTTGGTCTTTCGAGAATAAAATTTTTTGTATGTATAAATCTATGTTTCAATGCCGGATATATTTGGATAAGAGTATCAATGAAAATGGAGCCGTCTTTACTATATTTAGCAAACCCGCCGTCGCGTGAGTTCATAGGAATCTAATGATGACTTTGGACTTCAGAATATGGGTCGGGCCCAACTTCACTATGGGCCCAGTAATGAAGATTTCAATCCATTCACCCAACCTTGTTCTTCCATATCTTTGTGGATCAACTCATATATTTTATAATAATACATGGACAAATCCGGATTCGGGTCTGAATTTTTTTTAAAATTTGCCCGTTTTCGGTTCGAGTCTAGGGGGGGTGTATTCAACTAAGAGTTTATAGGAATTTTTTGGACTTTAAAAGTCTATGGGTATTGAATATAGATTTTTAAAAGTCCATATAAATCTGTAGGTATTCAATTAGGATTTAAAATTTTCCATAAAATTCCTATGGTATTTAAAAGTTTGTGGATTTTAAAAGAATCTATTATTTCATTGATTTTGTAGGATTCTTTATTACTTTTATACATATCTAAAATCCATAGAAATCTTCCCCCAACATCTAAGATTTCACAGAATCTGTATTGACTCTATATAGAATTAAAATTTCCCACAGAATTTGCAAATCCTACGATTATTAAGAATCCGTCAAAATCTTTAAAAGTCCGGATTGAATACACCCCCCTAGAATTCGGACTTAAAGTCTTGTTCATATCTGTTTTTTTATTAAAGGAAAGCAATTCGATGTACTAGAGACATATCGTCTAATGGATCGAAACCGAAAGAAATCGTCAGACGAACAAACTGCCGTGAAGGATCAGAACAAAAGAGCATCAAAGAAATAAACAATGGATAACGAAGAGAATAACGTCTGTCGTTGAAGTAGAACCTTTAGGAATCGACCCCAAATTCACAACCTCTCCAAGAAAAACAATTTCTGTTGGAACTAAATTAATAAAAGAATGAATAAAACATATTTTAACACATGTGCGCCAGACACATTTCCGGGCACATTTCCGGTAGGCTCCGGCCATTATGAACACCGGAAAGTGGGAGCTTTGGCTTCGTCTCTGCGAGCTCTTACTCACGGTATATTCATATGCTAAATTTGAGTTCCGTTTGATTGAGAAATGGAGGCTCAAAGTTGGTTGCGTGATAGGCAATAGCTTGGAAAAATAATCAAAAGTGGGAGCTTCCCACATGGATTATGTGGAGGGAGAAACAATGGATATATAGGACAAGTATGCTCTAAGGCATGTGGTCTTAGGTCACTACCCATTTTCAGTTGGGGAATGGCGTAAGCAAACCACCAAGCGCGCGCACGCCGAGCTCGTGCCCGTGGTCGTGTCGAGCCGAGTCCGAGTTGCTGGGCGGGTAGACCTAATTATAATCTGGGCTTGCCACCTATATTATTTTGAGGAAGGTCTTGGGTCAGGCACATTTGTGCAACGGATCGGATCAACAAGCCCATATTCCAGGTGACCGGATTGGATACCTGAAAATCCAGTCCAACGGATCGTCCAACAAGATCCAAAAGTTTTGACTCCTACAAAAAAGGATCAGTTGTTAATAAGATTGACTACGGTCGGGGCAGTCAATGGGTTCCGAAGCCCAAAGCCCAATCCGTAACCTCCTCCCCCAGCTCCGATAAATAAAGAGCTTTTCCATAATTTCTAATCACACCATCAATCTTCTCTCTTGTATCTCTTCAAGCTTGCGAGCTTTTCTGATCTCAAGTGTGCAACGCACTACTGCTTCGTGGGCTTCCGGTTCCATTACAAAGAACGGATTCGAACAACAGTTATATCCTGAGACTCTTAAACACCGGTAACCGTCTCTCTTTCCGATCTCGACTCTGCTCAACATGCGCACTGCGGTGGTATGAAATTCCGACCCTTACTATTATATTGCATGCAATTTAACTGATGTATTACAGGTTCCTACAATTTTAACATTGTTTGCGAACTTCTCTTTGTCAAGTATTAAGGCGAAGTCGATTGGCGGGATAACAGATTGGTCACATACATCTAAACGAAAACACATAATATTCCAATTAGGATTTTTGGTGAGAAGAAGAGCTCAAAAAAAGGCTTGCGGAAACCATTGTCGATGAGAGAAGAAATCGTTCCATAGTGTATTTGGGGTTGTCAATGCCATGACAGCTAGGGTTTTACCTTACTCTTAAAGAGAACGTTTTTTTCTCCAATCCGGATGAGCTTGGACCCGGACCAACCAAATCTCCGGATTGGTTTTGGGTTAGACCCTCGAGGGTTTAAATCTGTTATTGCTTGTTCCAGGAGTTGAACGGTAAAACATCACGTATGCATGATACAAAACCATATGATGGTTAAGATACCGGTTATCCAAATGATCTTTCAAACCTTCGAAGTGTCAAATCATGGTAAATAAAAGAATAATGTATCGTAAATTCAAATTTTGCGGCTTTGTATTGGCTTGATCGTACATAGGGAGGTTTGTGAACACTAACCTTAAATAGTCAACGTCAAATACTAAATTAAAATAAGCAAATACAAATTTGTAGTTTTTAATTGCACGGCCAAGTGTAGTGTAGTCAATGTTGGCATGGCCGGCTAAACACCATTATAAAGGTGATAGTCGACGGTCAAATATTCGAATATTCCATATTCTATAAAATTGGTAAATTCCCATATATAATAGCCTGAATTACAAAAATTGTCCTACTAATAATCAATAGCATAAAAAAAATTATATATATTTTTTCATTAATTTACCACTTATTTAAGATATGAATATAAATTACTAGCCTCCACTAAAAACACCAAATCAATAATATTCAAAACTACTTTGTAACAAATACTAAGTTGGTCAAGTGAAATGTGGTGCTACACTCCTTGCAGCAATGGGTCACGATTCATGTCCGTCCCGGATATAAAACGGTAAAGTCGATCGAAGCGAGAGCTACTTATAAAATATTGTCAAACTAGGCTACCACCACTAGTTACCCGTATCAAGTCAAACCATTTTCTTTTTTCTTGCCTTTTAATAAAATGTCAAAAGATAGATTGTTTTGAATGATCATAATTTGGTATGCCTGAACTTTGAATGCCTAATCGATTCTTGATTTTCACTTATAAGCACGACTATTAATTATAATGTTTTTGTTTACATTAATAATTCCAAAACATGTCATTATAGTCGACAAAAGACACAAGTTGTCGGTACCCAAATTTTGAGCGTCGGTGTCCAATTGTATTTTATTTTTTGGGGAAAAATATGTGTGCAAGCTGTCAGGCTCGGAGATGTTGAAATTTTTTTGAATATCGTCTTCGTAAAGCCTCGAAAACCCACTTAATTGACTCCCTAGTTTAGAGATTTCTCTTTTCATCGAATAAAATAATGCAAGCAACTTAGGGCACGTTCGATAGATGGAGTTTATGAGGTTGAAGAGGACGATCGGTGGTGAAATTTATGAAAATTTCATCTTCATAGATATATTATGGCTACCAAAGTTTGCTACTAAAGTTTAATGAATAAATTATTTTAATTAGGTTAATTAAATCTATTTATAAATATAATTCATTATCACACTACACTTCACATATATTTAACTAATTTTCTAAACTAAAGTGCTTATTGTATTACTAAAACACACTGTATATATCAAATATATATTGCATTATCAAATTTTATATTATTTTTTTTTTGAAAAATGGAAATCAGTTCGAAACATTAGACAACATGTCGTCTAATGAATCGAAAGGTCAAAAAATATCGGCTGACGGAATAACCATCATGGATGACCACGACAAAGAAAAGAGGAAACACACAAAAATACAACATAAGACCCAAAAGCTAGAAAGTCTTCAGAGGAAAGCAGAATGTCCCAGTCAACAGGGAGCGACGAGTAACAACGTTCATCTTCGAAGTAAGTACACAAGTATGAAGCCCGGGGAACAACTGTGGACACCTCAGATTTGGGCTGTAGTAGAGCCGTCAGAAGTCGATCAAAAATTCATGTCCCCTTCTCGACAAACGCTCGAACCGCAACCAAATGAAAACATCAAAACTGAGAAGATGATGCAGCAAAATACGAGTATGATGATATAAAAATGTGTATAACTTTGATGGGTAAAAGAAAGATTTACAAGGAGAAAGTTGTTTAAAAAAAGTTGGTAAAAAATTGCTTAACACACATTGTGCCGTTGGGTTGAGATCGGTGCCGTTAGGCCGCGATATTATTGCCTTTAAGTCGAGGAAATATCTCCTTTCTTCGGATATCATTCGGTGTTTATATTGATATTAAAGTTTATTTTTAAATTTATTATCAGAATATGTATTAAGAAAATATGATTCTTACCATTCAGGAATGAGGGTAAAATAGAAACGCTCTAATTATTTTTCTATTTTTTTTTAACACACTGACATAGAGTACTTAACAAAAGAGGGTCAAAAATATGGACTCAATAAGTGAGACAAGCTTTTTGATAATCGATGTAGTTAAGAGTTATAACTCTCAAAAATGCTACTGTTGTTCAACAAATAAGGTTTTTCACCTTTAGATTACTTTATTTTTAGTGTTGCTGTCAAAATTTTTTTTTGAAATTTATTTAGAAAAAAATGGGACGCCGTCAGATTGCGGATTTAAGTATGATCAATACGCCAAACATATATCGCATATTAAAGATTTTATGTTTTATTCATTGACGTCAACCGTTAGTGATGAACCACAGTTGCAGAAGGGACGTTTTCTAGTTGGAGATGTTCAGTGAAGCTCCCAAAATTGGACCTTTTTCTTAGATTGAGCTTCAACAACACGATCATCCGTAATTGGTGGCAAATCCTCGTGGTGGAGTGGGTTTGGTCCTGTAGGAACAATTCTCTGAAACTCCCAAAGTTGAGTCGATCTTCTTGAATTGGGACATACTTGATTCATCTTCTTGAATTGGGTTTTAACAACACGATCATCCGTAATTGATGGCAAATCCTCGTGGTGGAGTGGGTTTGGTCCTGTAGGAACAATTCTCTGAAGCTCCCAAAGTTGAGTCGATCTTCTTGAATTGGGCCATACTTGACTCATCTTCTTGAACTGGGCTTTAACAACACGATCATCCGCAATTGGTGGCGAATTCTCGTGGTGGAGTGGGTTTGGTCCTGAAGGAACAATTCTCTGTACCTCCCATGCATTTCTTTCGTGCCTGTTAGAAGCAACCAATTCATATTTTGACATAGTTTCTAACATGGATTTTGGAAGAACACGAGCATGACCATTGAGGAAGGTCAATGCGATCAATATTGATATAGAGAAAAAGATTTTGAGAGAAGTCATTGCAAGTAGGGGTGTCAATGGGTTGGGGATTCCCCGAAATTCGCGGGTATTACCCGTCATGGGGATGGGGATGGGGATTTTAAACGGGTATGGGGACGGGGATGGGTTAAAAATTGATTCCCCGCTTGGGTATGGGGACGGGGATGAAGATAGGGATATTCGCCCCGCTCCCCGATCCGAACCCGAACCCGATGGGGAATCTGGCGGGAAACCCCGATGGGGAACTCGGTGGGGGACCCTGACGGGGAACTCGGTGGGGAATCCGACAGGCAACAAAAAAAATGTTTTTATTTTAAACTTTCATTGTAGTTTCAAGTTTAATTGAAATTTAATTCATAAACTATGTTTAAATTTAAATTGCCGATAATTTTTAAATTTCAAACTATATACAATTTTATGCTTTTAAGAATTAAGAGTATCATACTCACTTCTACAATCCTACTTGCACAAAAATGTATTAAAAAAATGTTTTATGGTTATATTTTTGTATGATTATTATATGTGTAAATTATGCTAATGCTAAGTGAAGTAAGTGCTAACCTATTATGGTGGGCATGTTAATGGTGTTTGTGGTAGTGATGGTTGAGAACAATTATGAATTGTTCTTTCTACTATTATTGGTTTTATTTGTGTGTTTTTAGGGTATGTTATTTTTCATGAGATTAGACATTGAATTCCAACAGATTTTGATTTTGCAATTATGAATAGTTCTTTTTCTACTGTTATTGGTTTTATTTGTAGGTTTCTAGGTCTGTTCTTTTATCATGAGATTAGATAGTGGTAATTGAAAACAATTAAAATGTGTTGAATTTGATGAAGGGGTGCAACACTGCAACAAAATAATCCCTTCCTTAGAGTAAATTGCAAAAGCAATTGTTAACAATTGTCAGAAATGTTTTGGCTATCAAGGCGTTGGGGTGCACGTTGCGTACCTACTACCTACAAGGATGAACATATATACATAACAACATCACCACTTTATATAATGTAGTATCTGTTGCATTAGGAATTAGTATTGAATACATGCCACAATGATTATCCATGTCAAGTCATCATTTAAATCCATAATAATGATTTGATTTAGCCACACTTATTATGTTTAAAAAAATATTCGAAAAAACTGAATACACTTGAGGACAAAAATATGGGGACGGGAAATTCCCCGATGGGTACAAATATCCGACATAGATGGGGAATTTTACGGGGAAAACTTCTAAAACTTTAAAATGGGAAAAATTAAATGGGGACGGGGATTCCCCGACGGGGACGAATATCCGACGGGGACGGGGATGGGGACAATTTTCAATACCCGAACGGGTATGGGGATGGGGACGGGGGGCATTATACTAAACGGGGATGGGGATAAATATGGTACTCCCCGACCCAAATCCGACCCATCGACATCCCTAATTGCAAGTTTTACTATGAGAAAATTTTGCATAATATTTTGGTCTATTGGGATTCAACATATATACAGGGCATGGGGAAATCTAGTAATAAGTATATAAATATTTTTATCAATAAATTTTTACTTTATTGGTATATCATCGGTTTAATTTTAAAACATCACTTTCCTTGTTTGGTGGATTATACACAATTACACATAAATGACATAATAATATCACGAGTTTGCTTTCTTTCTTTCTCTTTTTCTTCTTAATTTATTGCTATACATACCCATGCATGTTCCTTTTTTTCATTTTGTGTATGCGGTCATATTTATAAAATAAATATATATATAATGGGTGCGTTCGGTGAGCCAAGAATTATCGGGATTATTGGGATTATAATCTCGGGAGATTAAGATTATTGGGTATTATTGTAAAATTTTAATCTTTCAAATAATCTACTATGTTCACCAAACGAACCCAATATCATGATTTCTTTCTCCAAATATATATTCATGCAAAACAAGAAGAAAAAAAAAAGATTATATATATATATATATATATATATATATATATATATATATATATATATA
Source organism: Fagopyrum homotropicum (assembly GCA_033239125.1). NCBI lineage: Eukaryota > Viridiplantae > Streptophyta > Magnoliopsida > Caryophyllales > Polygonaceae > Fagopyrum > Fagopyrum homotropicum. The sequence goes on from BSWB01000005.1 coordinate 142,759,142, forward strand.
TATATATATCGAGTCCCATGTAAACAGCTATTATCATGTAAAATGAGAACAAATTGTATTCGTTAGATCGTTAAATAGATGGCTGAGATTAGACGATTTTAAACGGGAAAAAAATCGTGTGATTAGTGGAATAAATATTCGCCGGACCTGATTCATATATTCGACGGTATAGTCACATATATTCGGTGTTTACATGTTCACATGATAAGAGCTATTTACATATGAGTCAGGATATATATATATATATATATATATATATATATATATATATATATATATATATATATATATATAGGGTCAGGATCCGGTAAGAACGTGTTTTACCGTAAGAAATAAGAACAATTAAGGATCGTTGGATCAATGCACGAATGACTCTGATTCAACGTCTAAATAAGGAATCGATATATTCTGATTTATTATAGGATCATGCACATGGTAGTTACAATTTAAACAATTTGTTATTATGGAAAGAGAATTTTGTATACTCTAATTGACGGATGGAGTGATAATAAATATATCTAACTTATACGTGCATATTCATAATAACTACTCGTGCATGCTATTAAAATTGGATCAATACACGTGCCTACTATGCATGTATTATAAATTTCACTACTCGTGCATGTTGTCAAAATTTGATCGGTGCACGGATAATAAATATATCTAACTTATACATGAATAGTCATTCTTATTACTCGTGCATGTTATCAAAATTAGATCAATAGTATCACTACTCGTGCATGAATCAATACACGTGCATACTCATCTATTGTTTATACACCTGCACAATTGCATATGTAATCTTATATATTTGCACTTGCACAGTTGCACGACTTAGTAAAAAATAAAAATTGCTTTTTATTAATTAATGATTAAATTTTTTTAAACTAATTACACATCAGTTAAAGTTATCCAACAATCTTTTGATTATTGCACGACTAATTAAAGATTAGTTTTATATATACGATGATATCGTATCGGGATATTTATGGTAAAAGTTATATTTTTATATCTTAATAGAAAGTAAGCAATCTTACATTGATTGTCTCTTATTTTTTAAATGTATCATAACCGTTGAATATATTTAATCGTGTGGTTTAAATTCGTTCTTATTTCTTACCGTAACATAGGTTCTTACTTGATTCTAACTATATATATATATTTTTTTTTTCCCAATACTATTTTTAATATTTTTTTTGTTGGTTTGGTGGAATTTGAATTTCAAGAAATATATTTTCATGAGATAAAAGGAATAATATTCTCCAAACGATTTTTTTTTTATGAATTAGTTCAAAGGTTTTTTTACTACATCAATTTTACTTAAAGATTAATTAAAAATTAAAATTATATCAAAACAAAATTAACAAAACATATATATATATATATATATATATATATATATATATATATATATATATATATATATATATTGTTTTTATAGTCTATTATCTTAATCAAACAAAATACACCTAGGTCATGTGTTACGCTCGCTTTTAGAAATGTTACCTAAAACTTTATTTATTTATTTATAGATATGTCAGCAATATTTACTGATGTACAATAGTCAATAGGTGGTATTTCATAAACATTTACAAAATCATTTACCATTACAATAAACAGTAGCCGGAAGTATAAACGTCGTTGTTTTACAGTTTGCCGATGGTGAACGGGTTTTGTAAGATGGTTGTGCAGTCGCCGGAATTTGGGAGTGCTTATCGTTGCCGGTTTTCGCTGTTGCCGCCGCCGTTTTGTAGATTGTTGCTGGTTATTGCCGGAATTCGGGAGTGAAGGTCTCCGCCGGTGCAGATGGCTTGTTAAGTAGTATCTCATAAAAGAGAAAAACAATACGTTGTGAATTTCGTATTCATCCAAGTCACAATATAGTAGTTGGTTGGAATGGATCGAGTTAAATAGGTTGTAGTATCTTGTGGATATGTATCTATTCATAATTGCTAGGAGGGAAGTCGGCCACGTAAACATGCATATCAATATATCATTATCAACAACAATTTATGGAAAATGATTACAGCTACTTTCGGTATTGAGGGCTCATCTCATCATCCAAATATATATATATATATATATATATATAGAGGGTGTGGTTCCCATGAGAACACCTCTAACGTGAGAACATGAGAACAATCGTACACCGTTAGATGTGAGTATTAAGGGTTGAGATTTAGAGTAGATATCAAAAATAGTAATAACTACGAATAATAATAATTAGGAATTCAACAATAACTACGAATAATCCACTCAACCAACAATAACTACGAATAATACATTAAACGATATGGCACCTTCGTAACAAAACTAATAATAATTACGAATTTGTTCTCATGTTCTCACGTTAGGGGGTGTTCTCATAGGATCTATACTCTCTCTCTCTATATATATATATATATACCGCCGAATTACAAGATTTTGTTTTTTTAGTATCGCAAAATCTCAGACATCTATTTAACAAATATAATATTTTCATTTTACAGGTAAAAGCGGTTTACATGATAGTTGACCCCCTCTATCTATATATATATATATATATATATATATATATATATATATATATATATATATATATATATATATATTAGGGCTACTTTCGGTATTGAGGGCTCATCTCCTCATCCAAATAAAAACACTCAAATAAGTTGAGAGTAACGTAATCAATCATAAGCAATTTATATCTATATATGGATTATACTCATTCAATAATAAATTAAACAATTATAACGTAATCAATCATAAACATTATACGCCTGAATCGAGATTTTAGTAATATGGATTATACTCCAATACTTTAGCAGTAACGTAATCAATCATAAACATTTTGATTGACCACGTGAGAATTTATAATCTATAATGGTCGGAGATAATAAGTTATTCCATCGAAAGTTTGAGATATTTTAAATCTAATATATAAGGTAAGTGGATTAATTATCCTATTATTAATTGGTTTTAAATGGAATCTTATTGAGTTTATATGTTAGATTTGGGTCTAATGCGTATGTACCCTCGTATACACACGACCTTGTTCTACCGGTACGCCTGTATCGAGACATCGACAATAATGTATTAGACAAATGTACACGTTCACCTTAAGCCGCCATTTTTATCATTAACAAATAATCAAATGCTTAATTACTCACCAATAATCTTATTTATAAGCATGAAAAGAACACACTAATTCAACAACAGAAATCGTGGGTATAACAAATATATAAATAATCGTATATATATATTATTACAGTATAATCCAAACCATAAATTCTACTTATACAGATCCAATACAGTGATCACGATCGACGAACCAAACTGATTAATGATGATTATCCTGAGTATAAATATAATCAACATGAGCAATCATAGTTCTTCTCATCAAGCACTCATCTTCATTAGCTTTCCCTTCACAGCCTTCCAACTGATCTTCATCCATTGGATTCACTTCATTTTCACCATTAACCTGTATGATCATCGAATAATCAGATCAATATAACTAAACTTTTCGAATCATGATCAAGTACAGATCATGGATAACAAACATACCGATTGATGAACAGGTTTGACAGCGGCAAAGCTCGCGTCGAGTCGGGCAGCTCGAGACGAAATCGAAAAGCAAAACACAAGAGCAATGATCAGCAGCAGTTTAACTGTGAAATGCTTTGCCATGGCTGTGTCTTGAATTTGGGTTTTCGGGTTTCCGGGTTTCGGGATTGGATTTGCGAGAGATGTTTGATGAGGAAGGAGGAGTGGGATTGTGAGTATATATATAGGAAAGTATTGGTGTAGTCAAAGAAGGCAAAGTAATGATATTTGCATTTGATGTGATATTATGAAGCATGTGTATTGTGTAGGAAACGCGTCTAAGTGTGAAACTTGTGATTACTTATCTTTGGTGGGTATGCACTTGTATATGCCTTTTTATAAGCTACTCATTTCCTTTTTAATGGATATATTATTATACATGCCCGATAGCTTGGTAAATCCATAATCAGACGGATTTGGATCGGACTTTTTTTTTTCTAAAAAAGAAACATTTTTGGGGTCGGGATTCGGATTGGCGGATATAAAGACTCGCGCTCAATTTGTATGGGTCCATGCTTCCAGTGCCGTATGCTTCACTACCGGCTTCTCGTATGGTAGGCTCTATATTAAAAACAAAAAAAAATTCAATAAACAATTTGGTTTACTAGTTTTTTTGAGTTTTAGTTTTAATAAATGTACTCCTTAAGAGAAGAAGGTTTAGAGTTTGAGAGAAAATACAAAAAGTTGGGGTATATTTACCTAATTAATAAACTAAATGGCCTAGTTACTATAAGTAAAATTCAAAAAAAACCTATTAATCAAATTAACGCAAAATTCAATGGTACGAACACTTCATTCTTATCTAACGGTCTCATATTTGAATCCTATTATATATTTAGATATGTTTCTTTCATGTCGTTGGAGGACACATCGGTCGATCCTCGTTGGACCTGACAGATGTTTATGTTTGATAACCCATATAAATTGTGGAAAGAACTACACATCGGAATGATTTTATTTATACTATATTTATAATAATTATAAAAGATATTATAAAAGCGTCTACAAAATAATACTCATAATATACTATCTATATCTTCGTAATATTATATAACAATATCCTAATAGGACCTACAGTTAATAAAAAATAATAATTTATATATTATTTGCGTGGTATGATAAATACGACGAACGCCTTTGTACTAGTAAAACATCTAGAATGAGTAGGAGTCGCGTAATTATAACGAGCATATTTTTACTAGTACAACATCTAGAATATGTATGACGTCACAATTGTTTTATTTCGAAAATATTCTTTCGTATTATCCCAGCTTTTAGATTTTTTTTTATTTTTTATTAAGATTTTGTTGTCTAACAGAAATCTATATACCAGGATTTACGGGTGAGCAAAAATATCCGATCCGACTAATCCGATCCACTAATTCGAAAATTCGATTTGAAAAAGTCGAAATTCGAAGATATCCTTCAATTAGTGATTCGAGTCCGATCCGATCCGGATATATTTTTTGGATCATCAGATACGGATCGGGTTTATAAGAAAAAAGTCGGACCGGACCGGATATATCCGACTATCCTAAGAATAAATGTACGGGTCGGATCAGGTTGGATATCCGGATCGGATCTTCGGATCGGATATCCGACCGGATAAAACTATCGGATATCCTGGTGTTCTTGGATTCGGATCAGATTCTTCAAAGTTTGTCGGATTGAATATCCGGAAATGCACACCCCTATTAGGATCGATCCCGATGATACATAATGCTCAATGTGTATTTATGTTCATCACCAACCCTAATGATAAAATTTAGATTATTTTAGTAAGGTAAGGTAGGTTAAGCATTTTTTTTTGAGAAAACGTAAGGTTAAACTTGAATTTAGGAAAACGATTGAATATAATCTTAACTATTAATTCTATATTAACCATAAAACTAATAAATTTTGATTGTATAAATTATCCAATCGTAAATCAAACTGTTATTATCATCCATTTCAATTTAGATGTCAATTATAGGCTCAGATACTTTTGTTCAAAATAATTATCCATAAAAAATTGTTTAATATCATGAGTTCTAAAAATTAACATAATACTTTAGTTTTTATTAATTCAAAACGTAAATAAAATACCCTTTATCTCGTATTGTAATTTTAAAACTATATTTACTGTTTCCTTTCTTTGTGTTGTGGTAAATTTTAGTTGGTACTTAAAATTAGTTTAAACTTTATGATTGGTATTTTTATTATAAAATATTAATTCATCTAAGTATATGATTATCAATTCAAACTTTTTATTAAAACACTCGGTTCGATTGGCTTCGCCGCTCTACATTCGGGACGGAAATAAGTCGTGATCCATTGCTGGGGATACCCTCCCAATATCCAGACTAACCATTTAAGAAGTCTAACATCACATCCCAATAGACCAACTGAGTATTGGTATTTTATAAACTAGTGTTAACACACCAGTATTCTTAGTTAAGTTATGGCATCTATCTCAAAAAGGAAGTTCATACTTCTTTTATAAATAAGGACCAAGGAGGTAGTTCATTCATACTTCTAAAGGTAAGTCAATTATTATTTTTATAATAAAAAGGTAAGTCAATTATGAATAGAGAGAAATTATAACAAACTATGGGATCGTCTAACGGTCGACACTGAAATTTTTTATAAAAAAAATAAAAATAATAATATATAAAATGTTACATAAGTTTGATTAAAAAAAATTTAAATTAATTGAAGGGTACGCAAACAAGATGAAAATAGAAAAGAAATTATTCAACCAAATTTTTTTGAAAAAAATTATGGTGATATTTTGACGAATTTTCTGCAGAAATATGTAAAATAGGAATTATTTTTCGTTGGTTAGGAAAGGTGGAATATTTATGAAATGAGATTAGTCGTTGATTATGTTAAAAAGTCATTATACTTTACTTTACCATGTTAATCCCATCCCTAACGGAGTAATCATAGTTCAAAGGTAATCATTAACATCTAATTGTGTTCACAAATGAGGAGGGGAAAACTCAACATATTCCAGATGAACATCAAAATGGTGGACGTTATTAAAAAGAAGCAAAAATAATATAATATATTGAAACCAATACTCAGTTGGTCAAGTGGTTGTGGTGCTAGACTTTTTAAGTGTTAGTCTGGAGATTCGAACTCGAATCCTTGGAAATTGGTATTGAGAGGATATTCCCTTAATAGACCACTTTATATACCTTATCTGGACGTAGGTAAACTCGAACTGAAAACGTAACCTTTCAAAAAAAAAATAATATAACATATTGAATTAGACCAAAAAGTAAAGTAGAGTGGAAATGATGCTAAAAAATGGTGGTATGATTTATACAAAAGGTTGGCTTTACACTTTACAGCATACCAAATCTTATGCTTTGCACGCCAAAATCCTTGGAAAATAAGATCGCCCACCGAAAGACGAATACTTCCTTCAATTAATTTTATAATAACATTTTATATACTTTTAGTAAACATATTAAATAAATAAAAAGAAAAAATAATTAACTAATTCTTTATCAGTATAAACTCATTTAATAAATATACTTCAATTTAACTCAATTTATTTCATCTAAATAGAATTATACAGAAGATAAATTAGAATAATTTATAAATAAACGTTTATAAAAAAGAGTTTATTTAACTCAAATCTTTATAAATAAAATTGGTATAATTTGACATACTAGGTCTTTTTGAGTTTTTATTTAAGAAAGTGCACCCCAAATTTTTTACCACTTTCATTTAATAGTAGGTAAAAACTATTAACTCTTCTATTTAGAAAGAAAGAATAAATGATGTTTGTTATTTGTTATATAAGTATAAGTTTTAATTTTTAATTACTGATTTTTTTTCTTTTATTATTTTTTTTGCCTTTTTTATTTTATTTTTATTTTTATTTTTATATTTTCTGAATTGAATTTCTCATACCGGAATTGTCATACCAAAATTTTCATACCAAAATTTTCATACCAGAAATTTCTTACTAAAAATTTCATACCAAAAATTTCATACCAGAATTTTCATACCAAAATTTTCATACCAGAAATTTCTTACCAGAAATTTCATACCAAAAATTTCATACCAGAAATTATCATACGAAAATTAGATACCAGATATTAAATACCAGAAATTAACTACCAGAAATTATATACCAGAAATTAAAAATCATATATTAAATACCAGAAATTAAATACCAAAAATTTTACAAGTTGAGTAAAACATAGATAAGGCAAATGTTTAACCTACAAGTACGAAACAAACTACTACATCGATTCAATACTAATCATCTAGTATAGACAAGGCATGGAATACAGCCAGTTAATCACATTCTTACAAGCTGAAAGCACTAAATTTGCAACCCATTCAAAACCCGAACGCATGTGCTCCCTGACTGTGTTGATTGTTGAATACCGAAACGAGGGAACTTGTTACCCATTCAACTCCTTTTATTACAGCGAAAGACAATAGAAACCATTTTCCTTTTCACCCATGTAACAATTCCCTCGTTTAAACCATTGTTTCATTTGAAAATGGTAGCATCAGCAATCAGATCCGAACAGAAATGCCATTATGGTATGTAATTTTAATGCCAGAATTAAAAATCTGCAGCTTCTCCAGCGTTAATTCCAAAATTCTGCAAAAACAAAGAAAAGTTACAAACAAAAACACTATTTCAATTCAAATGTCATAACCGGCAACTTAGAGTGAATCAATAACTTATTACCACTATCCTCTCAGCAGCTTCTCCAGCGTTAATTTCATGAGCAATCACTGTCGTAGTTCCAATCACAGAGATCAACGGAATCAAAACCGTATATATGTGTATCATCAAACTTTACGTATCGACATAGATTTCAGATCGAAGTACGGGAAAACATTACATTCAGACGCCTCATACCAGAGGTAGAGCCATGGAGAAGCAGGACGCCTCATACCAGATTCAGATGCAGATCCAGAGATCGAAGGAAGAGACGCGTAGATCTAGATCTGGATCTAGATCGATCTATTCGAGATCTGCTCGTCTTCAAGAAGCCGGATGTGGGTTGAAAGTTCGCGAGTTTCGACGGGGTCGAAACTGTTATGAGCAATCACAAGGCTCGAGCCAGGGTCAAAGTTGTTCCGGCGGCCGATATTAGGGTTGAGACGGTAGAAATCGGATCTGGAGAGCTTGAAGGCTCCATTGTTGGAGGTTAAAGATGATGGGTCTTTGAGCTTGAATACTCCATTGTTGGAGGTTAAAGTTTGCGAGGAAGGGTCTTTGAGCTTGAATACTCCATTGTTGGAGGTTAAAGTTTGCGAGGAAGAAGGAGAGTAAAGACCGGATATGCGTAGAAGGTTTGAAAGAGAAGAGAGGTAGAGAGATAGCTCTTTTAGGGTAAGACGGTAAAAATAATTAAAAGGGGTATATTAACTTAATTAAAAAAGGCTGAATTGACATTTATGGTCTTTTATTCTATAGAGTTAAAATTTAGGGTCTACCAATTACAAATTGAGAAATAGAGCTCCTACTTTACTAGACTAATTCATAAATAGGATAAAAAGTTGACAAAAGTAATGACTAATGAGTGATGGCTGATGTGAGTGCTGATTGTGACACTTTTGATTGACATTTGGAGGAAATTTGGGGTCAAAAAAACGCAGCCCTATTGCTCAGAAAAAACTCGCTTACCCAAAAATTCGCTTACCCAAAAATCCGCTTATCCAAATAATGTTACAATCATACCCAAAAATCCGCTTACCCAAATAATATCACAATCATACCCCAAAATAAATTTGTCAAAGTACATAAATATACTCGAAAACAAGATACCCAATAAATCAAATATCAAAATAAAACAATATCCATAAATTGGATAATATTTGATATTTATACCCAATTGAAACATAACTTAATACAAAATCCATACCCAATTTAAATTTGTCATACCCAAAATTTTCAAAACTCGATATTGTACACAAACATCAATATCAAATGACATTTGGTCATTACCCAAAAATTCGCTTGGCATTTGATCATTAAACACATTTTGGGTAACCATAAAACATACCCACGATATCAATTTAAATATACTTAATAATAAAAAATATATTACATAGTCAATACACGTATAAAAGCATATCAATTTGAATTTGTCATAACCAAAATTTACACAAATTGATATTGTACTCTGATAGCATGAATTATAGTCTATATTTTGGGGTTTGTTTGGACGTTTTATCTTTCGTAATCTGCATGTTTGTATGTGCATTATGTGATTTTACTACCATTTCATCTACCTTTGCGAGAATCGAGGTCTACACCTAGTTTTGTTATAATCGTAGGTAAAATGGCACGTTTCACATCAAAAAGGAGCAAAAGGAGTCATGAGTCATTTGGAGCTACATCCAGGGAGCATAGCCATGGATTAAAGATTTACTTTGGACCAGTTTTGAAAGATTTCACTTTCAGTTATGACTCACCTCGGTTGACCAGAGATTCATCTCGACCGAGGCGATCCAGAGACGCCGATTCGACCGAGGCGAACACCTAGGACGCGGCGAGAATATTTTATTCTTGGATGAGATCTTTTAAATTTGGAAAGTAATCTTATATTTTTGGGCTTGACTCCTGGAAGGAAGGAGATATGCAGAATCATATATTTTACCTATATTTATGGGAAAATATCTTTCTAAGATTTATTATCTTTGGAGGGTTATTTTCCTATAAAAAGGGTCGGATTTCCCATAATTCCGGCATCGGCTATCACATCACGCTATACCGTCGATCAGGGTTTACAGCACGCAGCAGCAGCAGCCTACTCCAGTTGGGAGAGATTCGAAGAACCTTTTTGAAGGTTGAAGGAAGATAGAAGTCTATAGCTTTTATAGCTTTTTGAAGGGTTTTGTAAGATTGTCTTTAATTCCCTCACTTGTTGTCTTGTCTTGCTGGATTGCTATCCAAGGAACGCTTTGTTGTGATATTTGATTCAGTTATTGAAGTCTTTTCATTAAATTCTTCTTGTTCAAATATTCACCTTCTTCCCATATATTTAATACTTTCATTATGATGATGAGTGGCTAATTTCTTTGTGTGATTCTAGGGTGATTGGCTGAAGGTTGTGGGAAAAACAATGATAGAATAATCTTAGATTCCAGTAGGATCCTGAAAGTTCGAGTCTTTAACCTTAACCCTAAGCATCTCGTTCAGTCGATGAACACCTCGGCCGGGGTGGAAACTGGCTGACCGAGGTGACTTATCTGATCCATAACTGAGAGTTAGGTGTTAGAGTTTGCCAAATCCTATTCTTATTACACCTTTCCTGGTTCAATGCAAGCTTAGGATGAGATTTACCCGGTAATTCCTTAGTTTGTGTACCAACGATCATAAGTGTAGGTAATAAAGGTTTATCCTTTATTGGGGTTTGAGTGTGCTTCCATCCCATCTTTGTGAGTTAGCCTGAGACTTACCCGGTAAAGGTTGATTCTATTCCCTTAGATGGTGCGTTAGTTTGAGGTTATAGTTCTTTATCTTGATTCCTTGAGACTTACCCGGTAATAGGAGTTACGGTTTAGGATTAGTGTGTAGTGAGACTTACCCGGTGATCTACTCCACTTTAGTAACACCTTCCCCACGCAAAAATCTCAGCTTTGTCCGCTTATCTATAGATCTTGAGTTGGAACCACAACTAGATGCTTTAATCCCTAGAATTGCATGTCTGCTTTATTGACTTCTTATTCATCTTTGATTGTGTTAATCACTCTTGTGGTTAGTATTGACATAAGCACACCATATTGACTTTGTTTCACCAAGTCCCTGTGATCGACCCCTGGAATTTTCTTGCTTTTACTACGATTGACCCGTACACTGCGGGTTCGCATCCTTGTTTTAAGCTTAAGTCTAGGGTTATAAATTTAAATCTTGCACACACCGTTTGGAGCGAACAAGTTTTTGGCGCCGTTGCCGGGGACTTGGTCTAGACCGAGCCGGTTGCGGTTTGCTTTCGGGGCACTTGCCCCTGTTGCTACTAACTACTCTTTCTATGAGTTTTGTAGTTTTCAGGATTTCCGATGACTACATTTGATCCAGCCTGGATAGCAAGGCAAAGTGCTAGGGCGGACCATTATGAATACTTGGAGGAGAAGTACTCCTTCTATTGGTTCAACAATGAATGGGAAAGAGAAGAGGTCATTCAGCGTGAACTTGCGATATGGGATCAGAAGAATGTCCCTAAAAACATTTATGAGCAACCTTTTGAAGAATCTCTCGAATCAAGATTGGAGAAGTTGATGAAGAAGGTGGAGGAGCTCAAGGAAAGCACCCTATCCTATGCTAAGCCGAAAGAGGAGCATAAGGAAGTGTTGCATGTTCCAAGCATTCCTTTGGTCGAACCGGAAGTTTCTCCTGAAGCTTTTGTGGAAGCGGAGGATGTGGAAGATCTCGATCCAACTGCCGAGACCTCGGCCGAGGTGGAAGAGATTTCGGCCGAGATGGAAGAATCTGCAAAACCAGAAGTGGAAGATGCAGAGAACCTTGGCCACATTACTGAGATTGTGGTCGAGGTGGAAGAAAGACCAGCTGAATTGAGAGAGATTTCGTGTGTGGAATATCAACCCAACATGAAACTTGTCTCAAGCTTTGGAGAACTTTACAAGGTAAGTTCTCTTACTCCATTCGAATTCCTTATTAAAATTTCTGAATTTTTCAGGAGTGCACCGGAGAGTTGGAGGTCTCTTCCGAAAGAACCTCCTAAGATCAAGATGAAACCTCCCTTGAAACCGATAGAAGAATATACTCCTTGGATTATAAGGAGTGGAGTTTGCAAACACTACACCGTTAAGGCGATGAAGTGTCTCTTGTTCAAGTATGGGGTCCCTCGCATACTAAGGACCCTATACCATCCCCAAGCTATAGATGGGGAAGCTGCTATAATTCTCGAGAAACTGTTTTCTCGATCAAGGAAGGGATGGGACGCAAGGCTAGATTATGTCCCATTGAAGTGCAGGAAGGCTAGAAGGATTCCGGTGAGAATCAAACCGTACAAGCTTGTACGTGGGAGATCTTACCATTTGCCGGTGAAATTAGGAACCGGAACCTTTCTGGAAGAATTTTATGATGGATGTGATGAGCACTCCATGGTGTTCAAGGTACATTGAGTAATTCTATGGAGAAGGGTCCAGCTAGCGACCTTAAACCAAGCGCTTCTTGGGAGGCAACCCAAGGTATTGCTTTCTTCTCCCTTTTCTAGTTTAGTTTAGATAGTTGCTTTGTTTTTGTTTTCCTCTAGACAACAACCAGGTATTCCAAAAGGAAGGATCACAGTTCAGGAGCTACACTGGAAGAACAAAATTTCGAGAAGTTGAGGAAACGAGCTTTACTGAGATACATCTCGGATACTGTCAGAACACCTCGGCCGAGATGTGCTTCGCCAACCGAGATGGGCTTATCTGGGAGCTGTTTCTTACTTCTTCATGCAGTTTAGCTATGTTCGGTGAGTATCCTGTCCTTAGACTTATTTCGACCCACTGGGACAGTGTGTCCTAAGTATGTGGTGTTTATTGATGTATTTGACTTATGTGATGTATGACTCTATTTGACCGGATATCTATATTTATGCTTCACTTTTGCATCTATGTGTTTATCTGAGACTACATGCATACTTACAGGTTATTTGATTGAGAAAAAACGTCGAAACTGAAAGAAAACTGGTTTTAAAAAAAAAATTTTTTTTGACCTCGACCGGGGCAGTTCTGGCCGAACGAGGTGTTTCACCTCGGTTGACCTAAGAACACCTCGACCGAGGTAGGTTAACTGAGAGTTTTCGAAAAAGATTTTTGTGCTCCTTATCTGGATATGATCTCAGTGAAGATCTTGTTTACTGACTGGTTTTAAATTCTTTATGTGTTTGAAAGGTTTTATAATATGTTTAAGTTGCTAAGTGCTTTGTTTGAAATTATTGGCATGTTTAATACTTTGTTTTTATCCAAATTATGTTGAATTTGAAGGTTGACACCACAAGATAAGTTCTCTCACTTTCTTCCTGGAAAGACCAAGGCAATTCATTTTTCTCTCTTCTTCTTGATCATGCTTAGCCCCTCATATACATTTTGCCTCCCTTACCTATCCGGGAATTTGGAAGCAAGCGAAGTGGTGAAAGCAAGTGAAGTTAAAGTTGAGAAGTGGGTTGGAAGTGAAAGTGTTAGAAAGCAATAATAGGTTTGGGGAAGTCAATCATGAAGATGAGTAACTCGGCACCATTCACATAGTCGGGTGTTTGTGTCTTGCCAAAGTCGGATTGAGCGATATTCCTAACGGGTCATGGTATGTGCATCAAGGGTTTGATGCATCTCAAGAAATTGATGACTGCTGATTTCCTAGGCTTCGGTTATTGTGCACCTCTGTCCATGTATCCCAAAAAGTAAAGTGAAAAGAAAAAAAAGTGTGAAATAAGCAAAGCTTATTGGTGGAAGATGTTGCAAGTCAAAGTGAAAGTGAAGTTCATCCTTTTCCCGGATTCTAGCACCACATTACCTTACATACATCCCCACCCTACACGTTTCTTGACCTTTTCTTTTGGGAAGCCCTTGAGACCTTGAGCTTGTTGATTGACTTAGTGGTTTAAACTGGATTATACATGATTAATTTTGATAATTACCCGGTAATTCCTTAGTTTGTGTACCAACGATCATAAACCGTAACTCCTATTACCGGGTGATCTACTCCACTTTAGAAACACCTTTCCCACGCAAAAATCTCAGCTTTGTCCGCTTATCTATAGATCTTGAGTTGGAACCACAACTATTACCGGGTAAGTCTCACTACACACTAATCCTAAACCGTAACTCCTATTATCGGGTAAGTCTCAAGGAATTAAGATAAAGAACTATAACCTCAAACTAACATACCATCTAAGGGAATAGAATCAACCTTTACCGGGTAAGTCTCAGGCTAACTCACAAAGATGGGATGGAAGCACACTCAAACCCCAATAAAGGATAAACCTTTATTACCTACACTTATGATCGTTGGTACACAAACTAAGGAATTACCGGGTAAGTCTCATCCTAAGCTTGCTTTGAACCAGGAAAGGTGTAATAAGAATAGGATTTGGCAAACTCTAACACTTAACTCTCAGTTATGGATCAGATAAGCTACCTCGGTCAGCCAATTTCCACCTCGGCCGAAATGTTCATCGACTGAACGAGACGCTTAGGGTTAAGGTTAAAGACTCGAACTTTCAGGATCCTACTGGAATCTAAGATTATTCTATCATTGTTTTTCCCACAACCTTCAGCTAATCACCCTAGAATCACACAAGGAAATTAGCCACTCATCATCATTATGAAAGTATTAAATATATGGGAAGAAGGTGAATATTTGAACAAGAAGAATTTAATGAAAAGACTTCAATAACTGAATCAAATATCACAACAAAGCGTTCCTTGGATAGCAATCCAGCAAGACAAGACAACAAGTGAGGGAATTAAAGACAATCTTACAAAACCTTTCAAAAAGCTATAAAAGCTATAGACTTCTATCTTCCTTCAACCTTCAAAAAGGTTCTTCGAATCTCTCCCAACTGGAGTGGGCTGCTGCTGCTGCGTGCTGTAAACCCTGATCGACGGTATAGCGTGATGTGATAGCCGATGCCGGAATTATGGGAAATCCGACCCTTTTTATAGGAAAATAACCCTCCAAAGATAATAAATCTTAGAAAGATATTTTCCCATAAATATAGGTAAAATATATGATTCTGCATATCTCCTTCCTTCCAGGAGCCAAGCCCAAAAATATAAGATCACTTTCCAAATTTAAAAGATCTCATCCAAGAATAAAATATTCTCGCCGCGTCCCAGGTGTTCGCCTCGGTCGAGTCGACTTCTCTAGATCACCTCGGTCGAGGTGAATCTGTGGTCAACCGAGGTGAGTCACAACTGAATGTGAAATCTCTCAAATCTGGTCCAAAGTAAATCTCTAATCCATGGCTATGCTTCCTGGATGGTTCCTTATATTCCTGAATGTAGCTCCAATGACTCATAGCTCCTTTTGCTCCTTTTTGATGCAAAACGTACCAAATTACCTGCAATTACAACAAAACTAGGTGTAGACCTCGATTCCCGCAAAGGTAGATGAAATGGTAATATAATCACATATTATACATGCTAACATGCAGATTATTGAAGATAAAACGTCAAAACAAACCTCAAAATATAGACTATAATTCATGCTATCATACCCAAACATCAATACCAAATGACATTTGTTTCTTGTAACACAATTTGGATAACCATAAAACATAACCAAAAATATTATTTTAAGCATAGTCAACAATAAGAAACATACCACAAAAACAATAAACATATACCCAATAATGAGAAAAATACTACAATTCATATTTGGGTAACGAAAACAATGTCACAAAAAAAAATTAAACATTCATAAACTGCATTAACAAAAAAAATAAAAGGTAAACATGTAAAAAAGATACTTAAACCAAAAGTAAACATCTAATCACCATCATTTCAATTAAAGAAATTATTGCCCCTATTCCTAGTTTTCATACCTACTTTTTCATTATTTTATATAGAGGCATAGTTTACAAAAGATAATTTTAAAGAGTCCTATTTCCCTAATTAATTCATTAAAAAACTAAAAAGCCTAGTTACTATACAAAAATCTCAAAAAAGCCTACTAACCAAATTAGCCCAATAAAATTATGTTTTATTTTAATCTGTTTATTACTTGTTAAACATCCTTCACAAATCACAATCAATTAATAAAAATTTAAAATTTTATATAAATTAATAATAATCATCATTATTTACCATTTGAAAAATATAAACGATATATATTTCATTAAATCTTATAAACTAAAATGCTTTATATATTCGGTCGGTCCAAAATATAATAAATGTCCTTTTTAATATTGTACACTTGTAAGTCCTACAATATTAAGTATAACAGACTGTCACAACTTAACGTAGGATAGACTTATAGGATTTTTTTGTGCCAATATTACATTAATACTAGGTTGAAATTTTTTGTCGAACTTTAGGCCACAGCAATAAATTGGCCATTCAAACGTACCTTAGAGAGGCGTGTGATATGTTTGATGCATTTACTAAATTCATTCATATATATATATATAAACAACTCTTACTATGTGAACATGCAAACACCGAATATACGTGACTATATCGGCGAATATATGAATCAGGTCTGGCGAATATTTCTTCTATAAACTACACGGTTTTTTTCTTTAATATCGTCTATCTCAGCCATCTATTTAACGATCTAACGAATACAATTTGTTCTCATTTTACATTATAAGAGCTGTTTACATGGGAGTCAACCCTCTTTCTCTCTCTATATATATATATATAGATAGATCGTGACTCGTATGTAAACAATTCTTATCATGTGAACATGTAAACACCGAATATATGTGACTATACCGCCTGATATATGAATCAAGTCCAACAAATATTTCTTTCACTAATCACACAATTTTTTTTCCCTTTTCAGTATCGCATAATCTCATCTATTTATTTAACAATTTAACGTATACAATTTATTCTCATTATAATAGTTGTTTACCTGAGAGTTAACCTATATATATATATATATATGAATGAATTTGGTAGAAGTAGAGTAAGATAGTGTCCACCTTATTAATCTCGTGCAACAGCTTCCCAACCGAAAGGGATTTGGTCTCTATACACCCACGTATACGCTTTCCATTCAAACTTAAATTCATATTTGTGCTATTATTATGTATAATCTACACGCGATATAATTTAGTTTATAAATTTAATGAATATTTTTAACCGTTACAACTACGAGTTTCGAGTCCGTGATAATGATTACGTGTTTCGGATTCGTGGTGATTTTCTTTGTGAATTCTAACAAAATAAAATCTGACACTGATATGGATCTGAAACCCGAAAGAAAATCTGACACTGATATGGATCCGAAACACGGATCGATTCTGGATCCGTGTCAGCTGTCCGGGAAAAAAATTTCTTTTTTTCCCTTACGAATTTTAAATGCGCGATGCGTTTGTAAATTTCATCGCCGTGTATATAATACCCATCTTTTTTATCCATGTCCAATCTAATAAAATATTTTCGATTCATATCCGATCCAAAAGTTTAATCCGAATCAAAATTTAAACCCTAATTCCAACAACTCTATTAGACATTGAACGGAACAAGTATTTTTGATTAAATCATTATATGTAGCGTTGATTAACCATGCACATGTAGTTGTCAATCTAGATAGTATAATGCTATGAATAGTACTACTTTTAATGTAGCAAAAACGTCGTTACCATATGTCAACGTACGTTATCCCTTCCACACAAGCTTTCGTAAATACGTGGAGTCAGTGGCGGAGCCAGACGTCTTTTTCAGGAGAGACGGAAAATTTTAAAATTAATAAATATTTCTACTCGAACATGTTAGCCACAATTAATAACATAATTTTTAGTATCTTCAATTCAAGGGGAAAAAAACTTAGAATGTTGTTCATTTGATTCGAACTCCTAACATACACATATGTCCCTCACCCTCTTGTCAACTAAGTAACTACGACTTGCTCACCCAATTGACTACTAAACCAATCCTCCCATACCCACTAACTACGTCACTGCGTGGGTATAAAGAGTTAGGTTGACTATTAAGTCTAGAGGATCACATAGTATTAGGCTGTTACCATATTATTCGAGCCACTTTTTTCCTTCGTGTAGCCTACAATTTTCATGAACTATTACAACACTAAAGCCCTCTTTAGTGATGCTGTAAGGGTTATATACACATGAACATAAGTTGTAACGGTTTCATAATGCATTCGAGTCCTACATAATTGGTAAAAAGAGATGTACGATACATGTTCGACAAAATGCCTCAATAGATTTGTGGTTTAAAAAAATCATATTGTATGAAAATGAAAGTATATAGAAAATGAAATCGCATCAACTTAAACATGAACCGAATGGTTTATTACATCAACTTTTTTTATTAATAGTTTGACACATATGAATAATAAATATATTTTTAATTGTAAAATGAACATAATGTGTTTGTAGTAAAACATGAACTTGATGCCACAAAACATTTAACATTCCTTTTCATCAAAAAACCTCTTTAGGTGTTTTTTTAGAAAAACAATGTTGGAGTTTGAAAATATTTTTTTATATATTTAATTCATAGTTTAATAATTATTTTCCATTTTATTATTTTTAAAACATTTTAAATCTCACTTTTAACTTTCTCAAATTTGTGTCGTTCCTAGAATTGAAAATATTTTTTAGACAGAAAAATAAATTAGAAATATCAATATAATATTGAATTAATGATTTGAGTTGATTTGACAAGGACAAACCGAAGTTCGTTAAGAAAACTCATCCAGACCTCTTCCAAAGGAAAATAAAGAAAAAGATGTTAAATAATAGTCTACTGTATTATATAATTGAACATGTATTATATAAGATTTTTATAATTTAGGTTTTATTAATTTATTTTATCCTTCATTGTATATAAAATGTTTATTTTTCTTTCCCCGTGATTATCCTATACTATTTCCTTCATACATTTCAGAAAATAATTAACAGAATAAATTTAAAATACAATTGCAATTTAACAATAACTAGTGTATTACCCGCACTGTGTGCGGATTCAGTTTTAATAAATATTTAATATTTAGAAATTTATATGTATATTTTTGTAAAATAAAAATCTAAAAAATAAAATTATAATCAATATTATAATTTTTAATTTTATTTTAATTATTTATTTTTTCTAATTAATTACATTTTTAAATTGATTTGTTAAGATATGCTTGTTGGTAAAAAATTTCGTAAAGGTTAAAAACTATTTTTATAAAATATTTATTTAATTATTTTTTAAAAAATTTAGAAATTAATTTCAATTTATATTAACATTTATAAATCAATTTTTAAAATAATTTTTTTAGTCTTCGAGAAATCAAGAAATCTGAAGTTGAAACGTGACAATAAAAATTTCTGTTTTAATAAATATAAGATATTTTCATCTTCAAACCAAAGAAATAGTAAGACTGGATTTTTTTTTTTTTTTTTTTTTGTTCTTTTCGTTTATTGTTGAAGTAATCATAATGAAATTTCTGCGGCAGTTTATTGAATAGTATAATGTACTAATGTAATCTATATATATCATTATTCATTAGTCATATATATTAAACTTTTTTTTGTACAAATTCAAATAGATGATGAAGTAATTGATAAGTTTTAAAATTATAAAAAGAAATCAACTTTATACTTATAATGTAGAAATACTCGGCCAACGATTGATTTTATGGATGAGTATGACATGAAAATGATTAAAAAAAAACTTTTTTGTTATTGTGATAATAAACAAATGGTCCTTAAGAGTATACTTGATCTTTATAATAAAATGTAGAAATAAAGTTTAAATTTTAGATCCCTCGACGTTTCTTTGTATCATGTTGGTGGATATGGTTAGAAGATGACCGTTTCTCAAAAAAAAAAGAAAAAAGAAGATGATCCGATTTATTTATTGATTTATAACACTCAGCGTTATATTTATGTGCACGAATTTAGAGGTCGTATATTATTTTTAAGATTCATATATTTTTAAAATGGACTAATATTAATTAAACTTCACTTAGAACAATAGTTTTTTTTATGTGTTCATGTACAATATACAAGCGGTCTAAGGTTCAAATCTTTTATACAACCCTTCTTTTTACCTTTTGACCCTTCTCAAATAATTTTACTTTATAAAATTATAAATATTAATTTATTTTATTTAATTATTTATCATTTTCATAATTTTTTTTTACCTTTTTGTGTACATATATTACAATAACTTTATTAATTTATCAGGTAAAAAAAGGAAACAAATTGATTTACTAGGTTTTTTTAAGTTTTTTTTTTTTTTTTTTGATAAAGAACACCCAAACCTTCATTAAACTAAATCATCCAAAACCAAACACTCCAGAGCTGAAGATACAGACAAAGGTAAGAATGAAAAAATGGGGGTAGTCGGTCTTAATTGAGCAAGATGATGAGCCGCCCTATTACACCCTCGACGCGCATGAGACCAGCCATGGACCTCAACCTCACGGGCCGCCAGAAGAATGTTTCTAGTCACTACACCTAGCACACATCGATCCATCTTTCTGCATTGCAATGCATGCACAACAACAAGGCAGTCCGACTCAAAAACCGCATGAGAAATCCCGTTTTCGATTGCACATCGTATCGCCCACAGTATCGCTTCCGCTTCAGCTATCGCCGGGGACGAGCCTTCTTGCACTTGCCTTGATCCGAACAAAACCACTTCACCTTGGTCATCTCTACCTATAACTCCGATACCACATCCGTCAATCGAAACCGATGCGTCACAGTTAAACTTAACAAAGCCAGCAGGAGGTTTTCTCCATTTTTCTCTAATCGGTTCAGGAACTCTTCCTCGCTTTGTTGACAACTCCATCCCCTTCCGAAAATCGGCCTGTGTGCGAAGCTGTTCATCAACCACCACCTCCGGCTCCTTGCTTATCCCCTGGAATATCCGGAGATTCCGAGCCCACCAAATCCCTTGCAGCAATCTGGACCAGTCTTCAACCATGTTGTTATCAAAACCATTAAACACAAATTCCATCCATTCCTTGAAGTCTGATTTTGTTTTCCCGCTATCAGCAAACAAAGGCACCATTCTCCAGACCGCTTTTGCTCTAGGACACGAGAACAGTGAATGAAGCTCCGTTTCAATGCTACCGCACTCGTCACAATAGGGGTCACGACATAGTTTCCGACGGAACAGATTACTTTTACAAGGGAGCACACCATTGCAACATTGCCAAAGAAAAGTTTTTGTCCTTGGTAAATATGTTTTTTTCAGACTTATTTTATATATAAGTCATCGCCCAACCGTCTTCTCTCTAAGGCTTTCCTTTCATACTAGCCTAGCCATACCCTTTGAGAGAAGAGTGTTTAGAGTTTGAGAGAAAATATAAAAAGTTAGGGTGTATTTACCTAATTAAAAAACTAAATGGCCTAGTTTTATCTATTAACCAAATTAGCCAAAAAAAAAAAAAAAAAAAAAAAAAAAAAAAAAAAAAGTAGCCCATCCAAAATTTTAATGTTGGATCCGACCTAAGGTTCAAATCTTTTTATATTAAATGGACCCTCCTTCATTAGAAGCATAGTCTAGATGGGCCGGTTCGAACAGGAATGGGCTCCGGCCCAAATACCGAGGCCCAAAAGTATAGTCCATAATTGCCCAGCATAGCTTTCTGAACGATCATTTCGAATGCATTATATTCGAACACTATATATTTTGAAATGAGGTAAGTTAGTTCATTATGAACTAGATCTCATATAACGTATAATACGGTAAGGTTGTATTGCATACGGTTGACTTTAGTATTATTTGCCGTATGTAAAAGCTAAAAGGTAAAAGAAAGAGGGGAAATAACAGCTGTAAAAATGGTAAGCAGTGAGGCACAGCAGGGCAGTAATTCTCAATGATAGTGACAACTCCTCTCCTCACCCGTCACCATTTTTAGGGTTTTGTCTTCTTTTGTTTTGGACCAAACTATCCCTAAGGATTTTTTTTTTTTTTTATTTTTTTTTTTTATAAACAAGGTAAGAGACTCGGTCAATATTAAGTAACGGTGAAACGAGAGGCCGTGAAAATACGGTAGACGGACGGAAACATCCGTCAAGAGAATAAGACAAACTAAGAAAAATCAACAAGAACCAAGACAATGGAGAGCAACTACGGAGCAAGCACGGATGTGAAGGGAGAACTCCAAGAAGACGAAGCAAGTGAAAAACGAGTCAAGCACAATAATAAGTATAAATAGATGTCTATAACTAACTTGAATGTGACAATGTCATAATCTATTAAAATGGGCAATCACGTTAATTTATGTGTTAAGTGAACTTACACACAAGCAGGATATTATCGTAAAACTAATTGACAATAAGAAGGGTAAGCATATAGTTTATTTGTAGATTTACGTTGTATCATATTGTCGATGTGAGATATTTCCACACCAACGATACGTGAGTGGAGGTGTGAAAAGAATATAATTATGTTGGAGTCAACATGTAATTAAGATAATTATATGGGTTGTCAACGTGATTTTACACTTTTTACGTTGACGCTCAACGTTTTCTCGTTCACATAAGCATACTTTAACGTTGATACATTCTAGTGTTGCAATTGGGTTATAAGAGCTTTTTTTTCCTAGTTCAAGAACACTATAAATTAAAATTATAAGCATACTCAATTGTTCCAAAAAGTTAGTGTGCCGATTTTATTTGTAGTGAGTTACAAGTTTAAGACCCACATTGAAACTTATTATTGTAGTATTATTTTAGTATCAACATACATATTTGCACAAATAATTTTACTACCGTTATTGTAATCGATAGTTCCTATGCCATAAAATGATGAATGTGATTGTAAGAGTCACGTGTCATTTACCGTGCAGCCTAAAATTGGTAAATTTATTGAGCTACTTCCGATATGCAATCAACGAAAGAAGAATAAAAAATAAAACTAAATTTAAACTCATTTATCCTAAAAGAAGCGAAATACCAATTATAACCTCGTTGTCCTGGACAAGTTTTATCCTACTAGCAATTTCTTCATTATACATAGATAATCATTGACATAAAGTTAAACACTTTTACATGTAAAGATTTTTAGTGTCGTCTTCTAATTTGATATATATTTTGGTGGCGTTTTAAATAATTTATTTAGAAGATGGGTGGATTTATGGTTGACTCCCAAAAACTCTAATGCGAGTCCAAATTTCAAGTTTTTCTTCATGCTTCCCACTGGTGTACTTTTTTCGACGATAAATATTGTGTTCGTCGCTTTTCATTGATTCGTCCTTCCCCTGAAGATCTCTATATTTTTGGATTCCTTGTATATTTTTCCGTGTTCATTTTTTTCATTTCTTTTACTGTGACTTTTTATTACGATTAATTTTTTCAGCGATTTTTATCGGTATTTCGATGGTCTAGTGCTCTGAACCATTTACCATTATTGAAAAACAATGCAATCAACTTTAAAGTTTTCTTTATAGTACTTTCTTAAGTTTATACACTAAGCCCTTCATTTTACGCAAATGCCAGTTAATAGTCAAAACTTTTACATTTACAAACAACATCCCCAGTTCCAAACGATTTCGACAAAAAAAAGAAGCAAATTGTTGCGGAAATTTTGTAGCATCGACAAGTCATCCAAGGAGACGAATATAGTGTATAAGTTTTAACGAAATGTGTTGTTAGTGAATGTTATGACATGCTAGTTTTATTGGGCTTTTTTGTGCAAATTCGAAAAGCAAAGAGGAACTTAGCAGAAATATGAAAAAAAGGTGGTGGGGATAAGGAGAAGGTTGGTGTGTTGGGTAAACAGTGCATCAATGGTGACTGGTGTCTGGGGTCCAGGGAGCTTCTCCCTCAACCACCGCCCAGACAATCCTCCCACTCCCCAAAACCCAACCCCAACATCCATATATCCATTATTTCATCTTATTTTAAACCCTAAAGATTCTCAACATTTTCCTTTCAATAATTTTCACGACTATATATTTTGTATAAGTTTCGCCATCTAAAGTCAGAACATTATAAGGTCATTAATTAATTTTAGCATGAAACGTCGCTGACTTATGTGTTGATTTTGGGCATGACGTAGATGTATGCTCCTATATACACCACTTTACGGTCCATAACGTATTTTCAAGAGAAAAATAATATAATTTAAAGTTATGATTACTTTTTGTGATCTATATTAAAGATTTGGATTTTTTTCTCTGAAATAATAAAAAAAATTAAAATATTTCCAAGATTAGGTACGGAATAAAACATATTCCGAGAATATGAAGTTTTTTCGGTTCGGAGTAGGTTTCTAATTTTAATTTTTTTAAATGCGTAACACACATAACCCGCAACCCATTAAACGAGCCTGTGATTCAATAAACACATAAATCCGGGTTTGAAAATGCGGATTTTTGGGCCCATTAAATTGCATCGGCCCAACTAACTGCGGATCACCATATAAAAAAATAAAAACCAGAAACCTGCAGTTTGAAACTGAGGGTTTCAAATTATAAAAGATATATATATTTTTGAAAAAAACTTTAAATCTTTTTTAAATCACAGTTTAAAAGGCGGATTATTTCTGTTAACCCGCAATTTTAAACTACGATTTTACTTCAACCTGAAAAGTCTTCTTATTATCATGTTTACTCCTAACCTAATTTCGAATTTTTTTCATTTTCTTATTATTCCGGAAAAAAAATCCTTAAGATTTTATATTATTAAAATAGTTTAATAAAGAATCTATTTGATAGCCTAGTATGGTCCATTGATGGTAGGACCCACTTCCTCAGTTAAAGATCTATGTTGGCATGGAGATGGAATGGGTAGTGCAAATTTCTTGAACTTTGTACAAAGCACATTATGTACATTTATGGGTAGAAGATTCAATCTTTTTATCTCTTCATTAGTGCCATCTTGCCCTCCTAGCCTTTGTCATTTTCCCTTCATTGCAACCATGTCTTATGTTCAGGGCACAACACTTGTTTTTTGCATTATAAGCATTCTTAGCACATCTTCATTTTTCAACATCAACTACTTAAAAGCCTAGTTACATATTAATCTAGTGGCAAATTTTGTACAAAGGACAATGAATTTCTTTTTTTTTTTTTTATAAAAAGTCATAAATTAATATAACATAATTTACATTGAGCTGGAAGAAATACAGGCAACAAGTTATGTCACCAACCATTTCTGAAATGACAACCATTTCTGAATAGCGAATTTGATCCTAGTAAAAACAACATCAGAAACCTATTAGACATAACGTAGCCATGTGAACGAGAATGAGAAGAAACTTGAATTGGTGGCATGTGAATGAGAATGAGAAGAAACTTGAATTATTATCATCTTCTACTTGTACTAGGGCAAAATAAATGTCATCACATGATCTGAGTTGTACAATCAGCTTCAAACTGATTGAGCTGAGCTGCCCTCATTATCTGGGTACCAACTCTAAGTTTTACAGCTACATTTCCAACAATAAATAGCAGAAGCTTAAAATCAATGCATGTAAAAATACAAATTGAACAGAAAAAAGAAAAGCTTAAATGTATTGCCCCAACTCATGAAAGAGTTTGCAGAAGACTGATGAATACAAAATGAAATTAATCAGCTTAGACATAGTTTGTGAATTGCCAGACAAGACTCACAGAGCCGGAATTGAGGATAATGCAGCATGAGCGGAAACAGCGAGCAGATCATCACTGTTCTTGTTCTCATCTCTACCTTCACTCATCAGATTCAGAGGTGAGGTGTTTTTTCCGCTTCCAATGGCATCTCCGGACTTGTTTACCACTTCACCGAGTGGACCGCCCATTGAACTTCCCCAAGATACCGGTATCCAGTTACCATGATCTGTGACCACTTCGGAAGGTACGTTTTGATCAAGTTCACGAGACAACCTTAATGAGGATAGAGCTATTTTCTCCTGATTTGTAGAAGATGATGATAAACCTGACATGGGTATTGACATTGATAGCTGGGTCCAGTCAGATTTCAGCTCCTCGGGCCATGTAAGGTTTGAACGGTTTGAGTGGTCCTTGTGTTGCCAATCATCAATGAAGTGGTGGACCGGATTCGGGTCTTGGGTTTGTTGATCATTGAATTCCGAGAAGGAATTGTAGTTTTTACAGTTCATGTATGAGGTTTTTGATGATGGGTTGAGTAGAGACTCGTTGGAAACAAAACCGAACTCTGACTGCACGGATTCTTCAAACGGGTATTGCTGTTTCGGAATGGAGAAGGGCGAATCCTTAGGCTTCAGATTATGGATTGTAGGCATCACAGAAGAGCCTTGTGAATCTTGCAGTCTGTCCACAAAGCATAACAGAGTTCAGTATACACAATGGCTTCAAAGTTCAATACTGTATAATTGCATTACTAACAAGTCATATTACTAGAGGACTAGTCACATTCACAAAAGCTAACAAGATGAAATAATGGAGGGTCTACCTTAAAAGTCTAAAGTAAAAGCAAAGAAAGCAAGAGTAATATTCATTGTATGGAGAGATGATGATTATAAATAAATGTCGGTTCTCACCGGTTTACAACTGGATTTGTCTCAAGATTGGATACAGCAGCTTGCAAGCCCTTAAGCTGGTGAGGCGGCAAAGCAAGGTTGTTTGATGACACGGCAGAGGACATCGGAGCCACCTTAGCATTGGTGGGCGCAGAAGCAGCTTGGCCAGTTTGACCTTCCACAGGCTTTCTTGAACGATGACGGCCCCTGTTTATGTGTCTTTCACAATATTTTTGGTCCGGAACAGCATCTCTTGAGCACCGCCATTTCTTTCCATCAGTACGACGGCACCTCCCAGGTTCAGGATCAGTGCTGTTTGAGTATCCTAGATGAAAAGGGCCCCACCCATCTGCATTTTCAATGATAAAACAAGCAAGAGTTAGTATACTTATGTGTTGACATATGCATCAGAAACTCATATGAATGAAGCTTACAAGAATGAGCAGGAAACGATCCAGCAGGAAAGCCGGAAAACCCAGACAGATTAAAGGCTCTACTGATTGGAACGAGTAAAGTAGCCGGGACAGGCACATTTGCAGTGAAGTACTTGTAGATCAAAGCCTGATGCTCCAGCTCAATCCATTGAGCAGGAGTGAATGGTCCTCGGATTCCAGTGAACGACGACCCGTGCATGCTTCCAGAAGCATAACCTGAAACATACAATTAGACATGCCAAATCCAGACATTAGACATACTAACAAAGATTCTGACCAAACAAGAAAGGAAAAACACAACACACTTGAATAGTAATAGCACAGGACCATAATCTTTGGGGACCATAACCTAGAAAACAAGAATAACAATGATAATCAAGCATGCCAGTTCATGATAAATTTCTGCAAAATAAGAGCACAACAAAATATTCAGAAATCAAGAAGCATTCATCTGTCAAAGACATTAAAAGTTAGCATTTCTTTTTATTTACTGTAATGAATAAAACAAAGGACTGAAGGACAGGGAGCAAGAAGGGAAACAAGAACAGCACTCATTCAATTCATTTACCCCAGTTACTGCTGTCAAATACTGTCTTTCCATTTTGCTATAGATGCTAAACTACCAACTATTTACCAGAAACTCAAGAATTTCAATCACCATCAAATACCTAAATGAAAAACAAAATATATGTTCATACCTATCTAGCAAATCCAAGATCAGAATGACTTAAATCAAGCTCACACTCACATCAATGAATCTGGGTAAATAAAAAATTAAAAAAATGCAAGATTTAAATGGATAAACAAACCAGCATTTCTTGAGTAAACAGGAGATGGTGAAGAAAAGCTCAGCATTTGAGAACCAGTAGATCTCATTACTGGGTTGAGAATCTCCTGCTGTTGTTGGAAAGCCATTGCCTTTGAAATCCCCAAATCAAGGTCATTTCTTGCCATCTTTGAAACCCTAAAGGTGTCATCTTTCTCAATAGAACCAGATCTAGACCCAGATCCATTGCACTTCCTTTTGCCATCTTGATCAGAAGATCCACTATTTTGCTGCTGTTGATGATGACCCACCAAACACTCCATTCCTAATAGCCCAAAATCCATCAAGATAACTAAAATCTACTGCTAGCAGTAATCCAAAGAGGTAAAAAACTGTTTCTGAGTTCATGAGAAGCAAAACAGGAAAAGTTGCAGGTCCAACATGAAGAGGGGAAGCAAGAAGGGGGAGAAATGGAGGCGCATCTTAAGAGGTTAGGGAGCAATTGGGCCCAAAAAAGAGGGATTTTAAAAATATCACAAAACAATAAAGTGCTTAAAATATTTGCAAAGTAGAGAGGCTACTATAGAGCTGAAAGAAGAGCAGACAACATACTACCCAAACATGGTAGCTCAAAGCTCAATCTAGACACTTGTGTTTTGCTTTGTTGAAAATGAAATGCATTCAAAGTAACCGTGATTGTTCTAAAAATTTATAGGGGAAAAATGGAGAAATATCTGGTTGCAATTTACCAAACTCGCCCTTAACTGAAGATTTTGACAGTTTGTGTACAACGAGTGTCTCCTTCTATTCAGGCTGCTTCTATGGTTATCTCGCACTTCGTTCCCCAAGCGTTACGATCCTACGTCTCGGAGTTCGTATATTAAATCATTACGATTTTTGCAACTGGGTTTGTCACGTTCTTTTTACAACTGAGGACTGAGGTGCATTTTGGAAATTTGAACTCACGGATGAAATATATAATAATTATAAAATAATAATACTTTTAGTGTTTTTTATTGTTAATTTATGGGATTAATCAAAAATAAAACAGGTCATTTCGTTTTACAATGATATATATGAATTTTTAGCTAATAGATTATGCACTAAAAATCTAAGCTTTTTTAAAAATAAAAGTAGGATGAGTTCACTATTAGTGCATGGCATATGGATTGAGATGATATTCTAATAAAAAATTAATTTTTTTCAAAAAAAAAAGTATAGTTGTTAAATTTTATTTTATTTTTATAATAATAATTTTATATTTTTAGATTATATGAGCATATTTTACACTATTGGTTCATGTCTTTTTTTACTATGTACTCAAATAATGTTTATTGAACACAAATTTTAGTAGTACACTTTATTATAATACTTGTTAGTTCGAAACAGTATAGTTTATAAAAAGTGTTTAAATATTTTACATTATTATTTCGTGTTTTATTTATAACTTATTAAAAAAATTATACAAATATATGAATTATTAGTGCTAGGGGCTACAAAGGAGTGGGAAAGACGGTCTAGTGAAGACATATGGATATCACCCGGAGATGTAGTGGTTAAGACCAATTGTGATGTTGTGTGTGGTAACTGATGGGGTGACGGGGTGGGCTATGTGGGTTGTTAGTAGCACAATATTACATAACAACCTTCTCTAGAATCTTTTTATGTAGGACCACACTCTAAGATCATGACAGGTGTCAACGATTCTTAAAGTGCATGCAATACATGGTATCCTAATATAAATTCATTGTAATGCACCATCATGAATAGTAAGAAATGAGAGTATTCTTCCTCATTTTCCTCAATCCAAATGTACAATGGTATCGAGCATTGGTCAGTGAAACATGTGAGACCATCTGGATTCAATCGGTTCTCAGAGATCTGAAAATTGCTCTTCCAACTTCCCCCACAATATGGCGTGACAATATTAGAGCCACCTACCTGTTTGTTAATCATGTGATGCATCACAAAATCAAACACTTGTCTATGGACTGCCACTTTGGACGAGAGCGAGTACAATCAAAATCTCCTCAAGTTGCCTTTATTTTCTATCAAGACCAACTTGTTGACATCCTCACTAAGTCACTATCAACCACAAGATTTTCAAGAATACACTACAACCTTACGCCCGTTTGGATCGAGGGGGTATAGTAGCACAATATGACATAACAACCTTCTTTATAATCTTCTTATGTTTAGGATCATGACAAGTTTCAGCAGATCCTAGAGTGCAGTACATGATATCCTAGTATAAAAACATTGTAATGCACCATCATGAATAGTAAGAAATACAAAGCATTCTTCCTAAATTTCCTCCATCCCTTCTTATTGTACTAGTCGTGATCGCATGGGGTCAGTATGTTTGGTCGGATCTTGGAGAACACATATGGGAATGGGTGTGGAGGTTTCCGAGGTTGATTCGCTCTATGGAGTAACGAAAGAGGCGTTACTTGTGGGAATCACGAGAGTGGTGTTATGGTCAGACTCGTTGACTATGATTTCTAAGCTTGAGAGGAAGGAGTGTCCCCGTAATATATTGTTGGCCGGATCGTAGAACGAATACTCGACTTAATGGCTAGTTTTGAGAGGTTTTCTCGAAGCCATGTACATCATAATGGAAATAAGACACCATACTACCTTTTCGCCTTAAAAAATTGCAAATATTTCGAACTAATTAAACATAAAATTTAAACGAACTGCATAGATCTTAATTAAACAAAAAATTTACACGAATTAAATAAAAATTTAAACGAAATGCATGGATCCTAATTTTACTTATCACTTTAAACGAATTATATGCGGGTCAATACATCGGACCTTCGTACCTTTGTAATGGAATAAGGTCTCATATTGAACCTTGCCTTTATTTTCATGCATTTAGTAAAATGTCATTATTATGCCTATACGACGTAATGACATATTTCTAAATTTTTTATAGATATCGTCACTTAACCTTTTATATTCTCACAAAATAAAATAGGCATAAATAAAGAATAATCTTATTACCCTATAATTTTAATCAATTAAATAAAATGTACATCTTTCGGTTTAGGTTTATAGATACAACCCTAACTATGCTCATACGCGTTGATTTTATGTTCTCAAAATTTACACAAACAAATAAGTTGGGTAATAAATTTTGTGATAACAAATTGAGTAAAAGTTATACTTATTAAACAAAATTATAATAAAAACAAATTTAAAAATGTTAAGTAATTTTATTAGAACCTAGCTCGACCTTTTTTTACCAATAAAGATTTTATTATAAATTTAAAAGTAACAAATTGTTAATTTATACAACATTTAATATCGATCATACTTGTATACAATTTAACATCGACAAATATCATAAGTATGTAAGCAGAAAATTATTGGGTAAAATGGGGGAGTAAGTATGTTCTAGATGACAACCCCTCTCTCCCACCCTTACGCTAACTGGACTAATTAAACTTTGTATGTTCTTTTGACGATACACGATATTAATACACAATTTCAATTGCATAATCTTAATACATAATTTTAATTATACAAATTCTGTTTGTTTGTGTTATGTACACAATTCTATCATTTACACAAGGTTTGGTTACACAATTCTGTTATTAACACAAGGTTTGGTTACACCAATCCGCCATTTACACATATTTTTGTTACATAAATTCGTCATTTATACAAGTTTGGTTACATAAGTTTGTCATTTACACATGGTTTGTTTACATAAGTCTGTCATTTACACATGATTTGGTTACATAAGTCCGTTGTTTACACAATTGTTTTTGTTATGTACACATATCTCTCTATCTCAAACGTCTCCACCTTCTTCTTCTATCCACCGACGATCTCCCTGTCAATCTTCAGTGGCGAGCCTATTCAGAATTGGAACCTCACTAGGAGGCTCCAAGAGAGAGAAGACGCAACTACCTCTAACCACCACCTCCATCCCCTCTCTCCCCTCTCCATTTGCCGCCGATATCAATCTCACTCTCTCCTATTCCGACCTCCACGACACTGCCTATGAGATCTTAATCTTTGTTTGTCGTACCTCTACCGGTAAGCCTCTTGCCTTCATTCTAAAGCTCAAATTGCCAGATTTGAAATCTTACCTCTCTATGTATATATGGAAAAAAAAGAATTTAACTAAAGAACATGTTTTTAGAAGAGTTAATATATTCAAAAAGGTAAATTGTCTCTAATTTATATCGTAACTACCTAATTAAGATTCTCTTTCCACATTATTTTTCTTTTTCTTTTTCTTTTAATTGTTAATATTAGGGGGCTTGTTTATATTGTAGAAAAAATAGTTACCCTACTAGCTTAATCTTCTGAAAATTATTCACATCTTTAAATAGCCATTTAGGAGAAATTTACAAATTTTAAATGTTTGGATCATTAAAGTAAATAAGAAATAAAGAATATGGGAGCTAATACGTAATTATACCAAATTTGCAAGTAACCTAATTACGGTTTTTGGGTTCTCTGGCGGCATTACTAGCGTGGCTTTCCCGGCGGACTTGTGCACAACGGACGGCGAGGAAGGTGGTTAGGACATCTCTGATAGCATTAGTAAGTAAATAACGTAAATAGAGGGCTACCATGTGTAATTATGTAAATAAGTTTTGTTTATTAATATGACTCATAAGTCGATAGGAGCCCTAAAAGAAATGTATTCATATTCTCACATGGTATCAGACTTATCATTCCTCTAAACCTCTTCCACTCTTCCATAACCCTAGGGTCATTATTCTCACCGCCGATCTTTCCCCTTCACAAATTCCTCGATGGCTGCCGAACGGAAGCCTTCATTCCATTCTGCTCTCGGAATCTCCAACATCAAGAACAATATTGCACCCATCCTCAACCATGACACTCCGTAATGCTTCATGGGTTACCTTATTTGTTACAGCGAAAGCACACAACGTGCTCGATCATATCGATGAGAAGATTCTCAAACCAACGAATATTGATGATTCGTTATGGCTCCAAGAAGACGTTATGGTTCTTCAATGGCTTTACATTACGGTTTCAATTGAACGGTATAAGGTCGCTTGATTTCCAATGGTTGTTCTCAACATGTTGGTATTGATTGCAATGATACTATCACCTCAGTTGTTAAACCGGCCACTATCAGTACGGTTCTCAACATTGCAGTTTCTCGTTCTTGGTCCATCCATCAACTTAATGTTCAAAATGCCTTCCTTCATGGGCATTTGAACGAGACGGTATATATGTTTCAGCCTCCCGGTTTCCGTGATTTCTCTAGACTTAATCATGTATGTCTATTGCAGAAGTCTCTCTATGACCTTAAGCAGGCACCTAGAGCATGATTTGAGCGTTTTGCAAGCTTCTTGCTTCAAATAGGTTTCATCGGAAGTAAGAGCGACTCATCTCTCTCTATTTACCGTCAATGCTCTGACATTGCTTACCTGCTTCTTTATGTTGATGACATTATCCTTACTGCATCTTCTGATATGTTGCGCACTCATTTGATCATGCTTATGGGTAAGGAATTTGCTCTTAAAGACATCGGGGCTTTGTCATACTTTTTGGGTATCCCAGTTCGTCGGAGTACCTCTAGTTTATTTCTACCATAGGATAAGTACGCTCGAGAAATTACTGAACGAGCCAAAATGACTAACTGCAAAACATCTGCTACACCTCTTGAGACATCTCTCAATTTAAGTGCCTCCTCTAGTCCAGTTGTCACTGATCCGACACTGTAATGAAGTTTAGCTGGGGCACTATAATACCTGACTTTCACACGCCTTGACATCAGTCACGCAGTACAACAAGTGTGCCTTTTCATGCACGATCCCAGGGAAGCTCACTTTACTGCCCTCAAGCGTATCATCCGCTACATTTATGGCACATCATCGTTAGGTATCACCGTTTCTCCTTCTACGAAATCTGACCTCATGCATATACAGATGCACATTGGACCAGATGTCCTGATACCCGACGTTCTACCTCCGGTTATTGTGTCTTCTTCAATGGCACTCTAATCTCGTGGTCTGTCGAACGACAATTTGTGATTTCCCGATCCAACGTTGAGGCATAATATAGATGAGTTGTCAACGTTGTGTTTGAATGTTCATGGCTCCGCAATCTTTTGTTTGAGCTTCATTGCCCCCTTACCAAGGCATCTGTTGTCTACTGATGACATGAATTATGACCTATTTTTAGGCATGTATTTATATAAATTTTCCCTTTATTTTACATGCATAGACATACAATCATGACATTTATGGTTATATTCACCTACTTTGCAAGAATAGAGGTCCAAACAGAGTTTTATTTCATTGGTAGGTAATTTGGCGAATTATGGAGCGAAATAGCATATTTAAGGATTAAGCCTTAAGCGGGACAAAAAGGGGCATAAAAGAAAGTTAGGACGCGCCAAAGTATTTTTTGATACCGTCTGACGCGCCAAAGTATTTTCTGATACCGTCTGGCGCGTCAAAGTATTCTCTGATACCTTCTGACGCGACCCAGAGTATATTCTGATACGAACGGGCTCGACTTCTTTTCAGCCAAATATTTAGGGTTTCATCTTTAAACCCTCAGTTTATACTACAAATATTCGAGAGCATTCAACATTGAAGGGGAGCCAAAATTTCCAAAAGACTTGGGACGGTGACAGCCCCGAGACTTGAAAACAGAAATCTCCAACTTGGAGACCTAGGGGTTCCGCAGCGGGAAAGATTTACACAATTGAGAGATTGAAGATTCTTGGAGAAGGATTGAAGGGAAGGTGCCGGGAAGTCAATCTTTGTCATTGGTGTGAGATTCTTTGTTCCCTTGCGATTCTTGTGATTTGTGAACACATAGCTGAGTGTTTTGAGAGATATTTTGACTTGATTTGAGAATTGTTTACAGATTTGAGGATTATTGAGTTTTTATTCAAAATTCGGGTTTTATTTAATTTTATTCATTCAATCTCAATTTTGATTTGATTTTGAAAATGGTTGGCTAAAACCTTTGTGATTCTGGGGAGAATAGTTGTTGATTGAGGCTTAGATGATGATAGACTGAACTCATTTAACCATTTGGATCCTCAGAGTTTAGATTTTAACTTTGCGGCAAACAGGAAAATCGCCCTATTCTTCATGAAAATCGGACCATTTATTTATGGTTAGTCGATTTATTTCTCTGACGATCTTTAATTGATTTATTCTTTCACCAAAGTTAATCCTTGCCTAAATATCAACCTTAATTAACCTTTTTAACCTCTATTTAAGTGTATGGAGAGATTTCATCATTGATTCTACATTTAATAGATTAAGATTACAAGATTTGGGTAATAGAGAGACTCGACATCCTTTATTTAAGGTTTAAAGTGTGCTTTCTATCTTTACCTTGGAGAGTAATATCCTGAGGTTTTGGGTAGTTAGTTTGAGTGTAATTCTTATTCTTAAATCTTTCTATATTGCAGCCTCAACAACCCTTATAGAGAGAGCCTTTGGATTTGATAAATAAGTTTCGGAACTTCACCGTACGATATCTACCTTTGAAACATATAACCTTGGCGATATAAACTCTGTCCTTTGATCTTTAGAAGTGTCTTGAATCGAAAGCCGCAGTCGGGTACTTGAATCCTTGGGATCATTTTACTCCTTTATTAATCACAAAAGCTTTTACACCTTGCTAGATATTTGAAACTGATTTTATTCTCACCAAATCCCTGAGTTCGACTCTGAAATTTCTTGCCTTACTACAGTTGATCCGTACACTGCAGGTTCGATTTGCTTTAAGTTTTAGATATAAATTTAAGACTTTGACGCACACACCTTCGAGCGAACATCTACATTGTTAACATCTCTGCAACTTATCTTGCGAGCAACCCGGTTCAACACCAACAAAACAAGCATATCGAGATTGACATTCACTTCATTAGAGATAAGGTTGCTCGCAGTCACATTCGAGTTCTTCACGTCCCATCGGCTTTTCAATATGCAGACATATTTACAAAAGGCCTTCCAAGACAATTGTGTCTAGATTTTGGATCCACTCTTACTATAATGCCTCTTCTAGTTCAGTTTTGACTGCGGAGGTATGATAGAATTAATATTTAAATAACGTAAATAGAGGGTTGCCTTGTATAATTATGTTAATATGTTTTTTATTAATATGATCCATTAATCGATGGAAACCCTAAGGGAGATTTATCTATATTCTCACAATCTCTGGTGCGAGGCGAGTTTGTTGGCGGATGTGGCTTCATCTCCAACAAGGGTTCCAATTTCCACCAAGGACGGAAATAGGAGAAGGCGAAGGTGAGGCTCGGGTAGGCGGTGGCACGACGAGGGTCTCGGTGGCAACGACAAAGGAGTCGGCCTACACTTGG
This sequence comes from Fagopyrum homotropicum, assembly GCA_033239125.1. NCBI lineage: Eukaryota > Viridiplantae > Streptophyta > Magnoliopsida > Caryophyllales > Polygonaceae > Fagopyrum > Fagopyrum homotropicum. Next base: position 142,795,353 of record BSWB01000005.1, read on the forward strand.
TCAAAAATGGGTGGACATGGACTCGGACCAATTCTTGTTGGTTCCTTGCGATAGTGGAAAGTTGGTGATGACGTCTTCATTCCTGGCGGCCGGTGCTGGCCAACAACTCAGCAAGGTTCGACGAGAGAGGAAGCAGTTGGGCGGTTTTTATTTTGGTTTCTAAATTCTGGCAATGGCGGGAACTTAACAAGCATCAATCATTTGTTGATTTCAAAATAAAACATAGAAGAGATCATATAGTGATGTATTGTTTCAATTAGACTTAAGAGTAACATGAAAATTTTCGAGAAAATTCATTTGTGTACTGTGATATATCCGAGAATTCATATTGATTTAGCTTTTTGCTCTAGTACAAGCAGATTTAAAAAAATAATTAAACAAAAATCGTTAATCATAAAGCATCATTGCATATGAGAACACGAAGTTCGTAATCGTCAGGAAAAACGTATGTTGGGGTTCGAAATTTCCAAAAAGGTCAATCGTCAGCAACACATTAACCCCCGTTTGATTGTGACTCTGAAAACGGAAACGGAATGGAAACTAATCTATTTTATATGCGCACCTTGTTCATGAAATTTTTGGAATGATTCCTTTTGACTTCATGCATAATGTCTTTGTTTCCCTCCATTTTGTTTCCCTATAGGGTATCAAAAGTAATCAAGTTCTACTACAATTACCTCAAACCACAAAGAATCATTCCTAAAAATTTCATAAACAAGGATGTACTTATGAAGTAGATTCGTTTTTATTCCGTTTCCGTTTTCAGAGTTACAACTAAACGTGATTCTAAATTTTTATGAACGCATGTATATATATTCTACTATAAGCAATAAGCATCATTGTATATAAAAGTTCGAAGTTCGAGATCAAAAGAAAAGAATGTGTTGAGGTTCTAAATTTATTGAACAGACACATAGAGATTATGAATACGTGCAAGTAGAGGAAATTAAGTTGAAGGTAAGGGATGGATGAAAATTGTGAATGGCTAGACGCAAGACACGTGTTTGTTTAGAAATTATAAATTTAATATTTGTTTACTATTTATACCTATCGGTTTAATCATTTTTGTATTATTAGCTTTGTATTTGTGTACACTGTATTGTTTGTATCCGTATTTTGTATTACTTATTGGTTCATATAATTTATATTTTATAAATATAACTACTACAATTAAACTTTTTTTGTCATATTGTTACGTGGTTAATAAATTAAATATTATAAGATATATAAAGAAATAAAAGTAAAATGTGAATTAAATGATATTAAAATTTGAACCACATTTAGTGATAATTTGAAATAAATGATTATAAAATTCGAAATAAAAAATAAAATAGGAGATTTTAAAGTTTATTATGAAACAATCAAACCGAGCGTACTATAAGGTGGATTCCAAACGCATCACGAATCCGCCTCTTACTCGTATTACGAGTGCCCCCAAGGACCTGTAAATCAAAGAAACTACTTTTCGTGGAATTATAACCGTTGCTGAAATGTTTGATTATTAGCAGTTGAGACACATTCTAATTGAGCCCAAGAGACGCATATGCAATGGGTATGAAATCGAATTCAACAGCTAGAATTATGAGCTTTGTTGGAGCAACGTTCAATTACGTTAAACTGTAAGGGCCCGTTTGGTTTCAACAGCTAGAATTATGAAGTAGAAGACGTATTCAAATCAATGACTAAAATTGTTTGAGTAAATATCAATTACGGTAAACTGTAAGGGCCCGTTTGGTTTTAACTCCGAAATCAGAACGAAATGGAAACGAATCTAGTCCATGTGTATATCCTTGTTCATGAAAGAATTTGAAATCATTCATTGTGGTTTGAAGTAATTGGAGTTGAATTTGATTATTTTAAATACCTATAGGAAAACAAAATATGGGGAAATAATTCCATAAAATTTCATGAATAAGATATATATATATATATATATAGACTAAATTCGTTTTCATTTTATTTCCGTTTTTAGAATTGGACCCAAATTTACGAAACGATCCTCGGAGGGTGCGAGGTTAATCTTCTTCCCCTGCTGATCCATTTGCATCCAAGAGGATGAAAATCTCGTGAAAAGTATTTGGGCTTCATTTATGGGTCATTCAGCCCAAAAGATACTGGCCCAATGGCCCATGTATCTTATGGATGGAAATGGCGCCACGAAACGTGTATACTAGCCACTACCGTTCTCTCGTCTCGCCTCCATCATAATAACTTCATAAGGCAAAAATGGCGACACTCTCCGTTGTGTCTATGCGATCTCTGCAACCGTTATCGCCATCGTCATCTCAATCTTCGTTTCCATTTCTACTTCAACGTAATTTAGCGTTTAATTTCACGTCATTCAATCCGCCTCACGTCTCATTCAGCTCAACTTGGATGGATCAGTCTCGAAGTAAGAAGTCAGTTCGCGCGATGGCTTTGGCTTCTACTTATCCAGAAAACGTGGCTGATGCTCTCGGAGAAGTTGGTATTCTTAAAGCCACCGGTGAATCTGTACTTTTCAAGGATCTATGGGATCAAAACGAGGTTCGTGATCCAGTTATTTGGAACTTTCAGTTTCTGCAATAGGTTGCAGTGAATTTATGCCTTTCATATCATGCTTGGACAGCTTGCTTCAGCGATCATATTAGGATTACTATTCATGTTCGTGTATTCTATCAATTTGCAGTGAAACCCCCCTCCATGGGTTTTAATTAAGGTTTTGACATGAATGGCTTCAGAGAGCCTTTGCTGTTAAAATAGAATCCCAAATTTGACTAAGATTAGTTGAAATGTTATCTTGTTCGTGAAGTTCAGCAAATTTAACGAAAGGATTTAGGAAAATCGGAAATTTGGGCTTTCTGTAATCTTCTATTATCCAAACATTTATGGGACTCTTTTTCGCACTCTAATTGCAATTTGAAGTACCGTGGTCTTTCTATAATATTCTCTTTCCGAACATTCATGGCCAGAAGTAAAATCTGGATTCAATACAAAAACACTCACAGTAGATTAAACACACACAAATAAGCACAATCTTAGGGACACCTTAAAAGAATCCACTAAGCTACTGAGTGAGCAACTCCCCAAGAGCCAATCTCATAGGAGGATATGTCCTAAGAGGGGAAGGCAAAAGCCGATACAAATATGTTTTCTGGATAATGAGCTCTCAGGTCTAATACCTTATTTATGCTCATGTTCACCTCCAAGGTCACCTACATGTGTCATTAGCAAAACCATCTAACAGCCTAACAACTTCACCCCTAATAACACATAGATCCCTCATCCATTAGAATAAATAACACTTAAACCTTAATATTCTCATATTGCTATTTTGTATCCTAACATTATATTTCACACTCTAGCGACAAATTGAAGTACCGTACTCATTGGTCTAGTGGCGAAGTGTTGTTCAGGAGATTGAGTTCGAATCTAATATTCTTGCAATTTGAACTGATATTTTCAGAAAAAATTCAGTGTTATCGTTATGAGATGAGTGTATGATTTCCCCATCTTCTTGCAGGGAATTGCAGTAGTAGCTCTTCTGAGGCACTTTGGATGCATCTGCTGGTAAATTAGTTGTCTCTGAGTCAACTTGTGAAGTTGTGATGATATGAGCACTTTTTTGTGTGTGCGTGTGTTGAGTTTCTGAAGTTCTTCCTCTCATACTTTGGCTTTTGTCATTTGTTTGTTACCTGAAGTTGGGAGCTTGCATCTGCTCTAAAGGAAGCGAAGCCCAAATTCGATTCAGCAGGTGTCAAACTTATTGCAGTTGGTGTTGGGACTCCTAACAAAGCCCAAATTCTTGCTGAGAAAGTAATTTCATGCTATATGTTTCCTGCCTTACTACCTCCTTTTGAATTTTCTTTCTCTCTTTGGTTTCCTTTGTGTTGCTACTGTTAGCTTGGACTTAAGAGGACTGCTGGCTTTCGGTTGTTGGTTATATGTGGTAGTAACTCTACATCATACTATAAGTACATAACGTGATAACGGTGCATTTCTATATGCATTTGTTTCTCACGAAAACATTATTCCTTTATATGTTTGTCGAAGCAAGGAAATTTGTTTCCATCATAATTGTAAATACTTATCACTTTCCATGATTCTAATTTCCAATTTCAAGCTTACAAAATGTAAGTTTCTGTAGTCGGGTAGAGGTAGTAATAATGTAGCTGCCCTTTGTGCTCGTATAAGAGGAAACAATAAAATAAAAAGTAAAAACAGCATCTAGCATTCGTTGTATATTTGATGTGGTGGATATGATATTACCTTTTGCTTCCTATTCTTGTGCACCCTTCTCCATGACTCTCTTGGGCTAGGGGTTTTAATGACTCAGTAGTCAGGTGAAGGAGGAAGGGAAAGCATGAGGTGCATATAAATTGACAAGATGATCCTATTTCGATAGAAATCAATCCTCTTCTCCTTGCTTCCAAGTTATAATTGAGAATAAACGGCAAATAAATGCAAATCATTTGTGAGCATTGTGGATCTGCGGTTACTAGATATTTCTATATGATATGCATTTATGTTCTGTCAGATAATAATTTCATTCTGGATCGCTCATACTGATTACTCTTACCTAATTTTTTTGCATGGTCAGTTGCCATTTCCATCGGATTGCCTTTATGCGGATCCTGAAAGAAAGGTATAATGATGGATTGATATCCAGTCGTCATCAGTCTTTTGTAAATGTCTATTACTTAAAAGCTCATAAAAAGTGTATTCTACAGGCATATGATCTACTAGGCTTATACTTCGGCGTTGGGCGTACATTCTTCAATCGTGCCAGTGTAATCTCTCCATTTCTTCTCAAGGAAATTAGTTTCTCACCTTTCTCGCCCTCATTAACCCGATATAGTTTCCTCATCTTTGCCTGCACAGTTAAAAGTCTTTTCAAGAATTGATTCCTTGAAAAAGGCTGGGAAGAATTATACAATTAAAGCCACTCCAGATGACCGAAGTGGCGTCCTCCAGCAGGTAATCCCTTCATCCTCTCACCAGCATTTCTTAAGATCAATATTATTAGTTGTGCAATGTGATCATTTGATATTCAATTCTCCTGTTTAGGGAGGCATGTTCGTTTTCAAAGGTAAACAGTTACTGTATGCCTGGAAAGACGAAGGAACTGGTGACCATGCCCCGTTGGATGACATATTTGATGTCTGCTGCAAAGTTCCAGTTTCTTAAAACTCTCAAAGCTGCATACTCATATACCTTTCCAATATTCAGTATAAACTATCGTGTTGACAGCAAATGCAGCAACGAAGGAGAAAAAATACTACAGAATTACAGGTACCGACCTCCCATTATCGCCATTATCGTGTGTAGAATGTATGAATATGTTAACAAGTTGATGGAACACTGTGATATTGTTTAATAAAGCAACAAATTGTGTATGTTATAGGTACTGTATTCCAATATCATATGTGTAGAATGTATGAATGCATTACAAGTTGATGGAACACTGTGTTATGTTTAATAAAGCAACAAATTGTGTATGTTATATTCATTATGATGAGAAACAGACCCTTATATTTAGCCACCATCAGCTAGAAGAGCAAAGTGTCCTGAAAATAAATATTGAAGGTAACTCTACGAAACTCTTACCTTTGTTTTTCTTTACCTGTCTTCTTTTGCCATTGATGAGCTCCAAAGCTGAAACCTTGTTATGCTGCAACTGGATGATTGAATCATCTGGATAGGATATTAATCATTTAGGAGTATGACTTCTTTTGTAATTGGAGATGTCGAGTACGGATGTGTTGTCTCTTTTGATTTGTGAACATGGATGATTGAATCTTGTTTGCCACTTATGTCTTCTTTTTGACTAATTTGCTATGTTTTTTCCCCTTCTTTTTCTCTTTTGACTAAATTGCTGTCTCGTACTTGATTCCACCATTGATTTATTTGCACTTTTGATGATTAGAAGGTTTGATGATGAAGCAGACCAAATTTCAGGAATTTATGTCTTTGCATTTGCTAAAAACTTGGGTAGTTTTCAGTGAATTTTGGTTTTTCTTTTTTCAGAGAAAGCTTGGGTGGATTCGTCTCCGGCTATCACCACAGGCCAAGGCATGTCTTTAACACCGACGATCTCATGATCAAATATCGATAGGGATATCATTATTTTATCGGACCCAACTTCAAAATCACTCGACCTCCAAAAAAAATCATGACGTGGAATATAAACACAAATACAACATAGGATGCGTACATATTCATATAGTAATGTTGCCCATAATTCTCATGAATTTTTAAAGGGAGGTTGAAGAAAATTTTATAATTTTATCTGATAAGTATCATAAATTATAATTCGGTTCTTATCTAACATGTTAATGATATGATAAATCAATAACCAAGTAGAGAATTAAATGTCTCATATGATTTCCAAACAGAGGAGGATACAATTTGGAATTTTAGATTATTCTCTATTTGGGTATAAATATATTAGATTTGACCTTTATCTTAGGTTGCTGGATTTTGGTCACTTATACATATAAAACCAAGACACAAGCCAAAAAAATCCGAGAATGGAAAGTTAAACAATAAATACCAAATGTGTCAAAGTCCGATATTGACGGACCGGTTGAGCGGGGTCGTGTTCATACGAGCGCACATGCGCGTTAGGCCCAAGTCCAGCGCATAAACCCGACGAGGTTCCATCCTAAAACCAATTGGCAATAGGAGGAGTAGCTCACCGAGCTTATATACCAGGCTCGGAGTGTCCCCATCTTTCGATGTGGGACTTTATTATCTCCAACACGCCCCCGCAAGTGCAACTAGAGGATATAGACCGAGTTGCACTTGTCCACAGGTTAGGATCCCTTAAGCGCTCTGATACCATGTCAAAGTCCGATACTGACGGACCGGTTGAGCGGGGGTCGTGTGCATACGAGCGCACATGCGCGTTAGGCTCAAGCCCAGCACGAGGTTCCATCCTAAAACCAATTGACAATAGGAGGAGTAGCCCACCGACCTTATATATCAGGCTCGGAGTGTCCCCATCTTTCGATGTGGGACTTTATTATCTCCAACAAAATATAATAGAAATAAAGGTTTTACTGATGTGATCGATTTGGGACGGACATTTTCGAATATTCAATTCAATACTTTTACAAAAGACTGATTCGAATTCAATCCGTGAGTACCTGAATACACAACCAGTTGACCCGGATCGGATATCCGATCCGAGTATTTATAATTATTAGATCAGTCGGATATATCCGTTCTGATTCGATTTTTGCCTCAAAACCTTGATCCGTATTTGATGATCCATAAAATATGCCCGAATCGGATCAGACTCGAATCATTAGTTACCGTATATTCGGATTCAGATTTTTCGGATTAGATATTCGGATTACATGGATCGGGTATTTTTGCTCACCACTAATCGCGATCTCGTGATCAATTGTTGTAAAGGTTTTTGTTCATGTAGTTTTTGTGGCTCGGATGATAGGCCTATCCTGCCATCCCTACTTATAGATGTGCTTACAAATCTAAATCGTCTACATTTACTCTTGTAAGCCCAACATATATTCCTAACACTATCAAATAAAGTAATATGTCTTTACAAACTAGTCCAACACATGCCACTAAAATTAAGTTCATGGTACTTACGACAAATATACTCATGTTTAGATTATTTTTGCAATTTTAGTATTATCATAATATTTTTAAAAAAAATTCAGTCAAGCTTTATATTCTGTAGATAGTAAACTGAAGAGAATTATGATCATTATTATAAAGAAATTTATTTTGACTATATTCTCTTCTGAACCCTCCCTTTATATATTAAGGTAATTTAACACTTAATAATTTAAATTTAAAACATTGTTATTTTTATATCGGATAATGTATTTAATTTGACATTTTGTAGATAATGGAGTGACCAAAGCACTATACCTACCCATCCCATATAATGCTGATTCGATTACATATGTGATTTGCCTTACTCTTCTGACATGTCGTCTAATTAAGCATACAACTCACAAACAACGAAATAAAGTCACTTCGATCAATATCAATAGAGAAGTGAGCTGGGATCTCTTCTTTGTTAACTATATATCTTGCAAGTACAATTTTCAGATTAAAAAAAAAACAATTGGGAATGATTTATTTTTTATATTTCTAAAATAAGTTACTAGATTTGCTTGTAATTTTCGTTTTATTTGGATATGTAATATAGAAATTTTTTTACTAACTTAGAAATATTATTTAAATCATGCAAGACTAATTTTTCCAAAATACATTTATTATTTCCAACTTAAAATTTCCGAACTTATTCCTTTAAATTCCAAATTTCACCAAATTTCTGAATATATCGTGGAATGCGGATACTACTTTAACTTATATTGTACCTAACTTTCAGTTATTATTTCTATTTACATAAATTTATTTCGAAAAATAAGATGGGATTTCAATATTATTATGTTTAACAAATTAGTTTTTAACATGCGTATTTAATAGTCAGATTTATAAAAAATTTTAAAGTTTCAATTATAACCTGCAGCACATTCAAGTTTTTTTTTTTTGAATATTTGATGAAATTTAAATAAATATTAACATGGGGAAAATTTTCCTTCCTTTATGAACACTTCTTCTTCAATTTTTGTACAATTCATTTTAATAATATAATTCTATTACTTCAAATTATTTGAACTAATGATTTTTACATTATATTTTATAATTTTTTTATAAGTTTAAAATAAAGTATGTACTGAAAATATAAAATTTTAAATTAATTAAATATAAAATTTAAACTAACAAATATTATAATAAAAATATAATGTTAAATTTTTATTTAGAAAATTGTGTATAAAAGACGACGTGTAAAATATGTTAATTAAACAAAACTTTGAATTTTAGTATAAGAAACTTGAACTAAAACGGTAACGATTATGGCTTTTTTCTCAAGAAAAAAATATAAATTATATTCTTTAGTACATATTTAACTAACTAAAAATTTATATTTATCAACATGTAATTTATCTATACACGTCTTTGTATCAGAAGAACATGTTTTACCTGAACCACTCTCGTAAATATACCATCGGTTTTTAACTTTGTGGTGGCCGTCTTGGATAGCATGTTACTGTAGCAGCTAGGTCAAGTAATAATTTCGCGTAAAAACCATTGTACTTGTTGGAGATAATAAAGTCTCACATCGAAAGATAGGGACACTCCGAGCCTAGTATATAAGGTCGGTGGGCTACTCCTCCTATTGTCAATTGGTTTTAGGATGGAACCTCGCCGGGTTTATGTGTTGGGCTTGAGCCTAATAAAGTACCCACATCGAAAGATAGGGACACTCCGAGTCTAGTATATAATCGGTGGGCTACTCCTCCTATTACCAATTGGTTTTAGGATGGAAACTCGAGTTTATGTGCTGGGTTTGGGCCTAATACGCATTTGAGGAGGAAAAAGTGGTTATTGACCAATCTAGCATTACGATTAGCAAAAGTCTATAAGAGTAGGACAAGCACCACCAAACAATTAATAAAGCCTACTTACTTACCCCTAAATTATTTCCTATACAAACTTAAGCTGTAAAGAAGAAAAGTCACATGCTGGCTCCGTTGCTAAATCATAATCTCTTACATTTTATTTTATTTTATATTATATTGTATTATATTATATGGTTTAGTCTAATCTATTTTCTATACATCACCGTGGCATAACAAACAAATGGCTTGTCTTATAACTTTTTTTTTTCTTTAAATTTACATTTATTTATATGGGATAACTATTTACATAGAAGTAGAAGATAAGCGAACAACAAGTTGATGCCGCTCTACAAGTTGTCTGACCCACAACAAAAGGTTCGTTCCCTAATCACACAAGCGGTGGGACCCTGTCAAATCAATACATGCATGCTTCCCTCCACTCCAACCAAACACCAAAACATCCGTCAGCCGCAATGTCGACCTTCCATCTCGCGGATCAGTCAAGAAATTCACAGGTGTTTCTTTCTTTACAAAAATTCCAGCCCGTCTAAAGGTATCACAAAGAACATCACGAACCAGATCATGCCTATACTTGAATTCAGGAAGTTCCTTACAATATACAGCATGCTCCCCAAAAGCATTCAACACCCTTCGACAATTAGGAACGGGGCAAACCTCACCAGTTGAGAAAAGCAGAATCATAAGTCGGTACTTGAGAATGGAGCGGTACTCCACTAGGGGCATGCATTGACCAAGCCCATCAATGGGAATGACAAAAAGAAAATCTTGGTCATGCGACGCTTGCAGACATCCGAAAACTGTTTTTTGTCTATTAGTCATATCAAATCTCTCAACCATCTCCTGAACATTTTTACCAAAAAAAGCATCCGCCAAAATATGTTAGGACTTAGGGGGGACGGTGTCCTTACTAGTAAAGTTGGAAAGGTCAAACTCCGGGATAGCCACATGTAGGTCATCTAAAGCTCTGTAAAAATCTGAATCCATACCGGATAGCCCACTGTCATGCAAGATATGGTCTTGGAGCACCCAAGACTGAGATCTGGAGGCTACAAAAGTGTAAGAAGACGCCTCCATAGCAGAGTACAAACCGAACCCTCCATGACGAATAGGCAAAGAAGCCAACCGCCATTGAAGATCCCCGCAAAAAGGACCCCCACAAACCACAATATCCTCAATCGACCCACGAAGTCCCACGTCAAAACAAGATGTCGCATCCTTCACATGCTTTGGCTGATAAGTCCTCAGGCCAAAAACATCTTCGCAACACCCAAACACGAACGAAATAAGAGAAGCTCACTATGCGGGTTCCTAAGCTACGGGAGAAGACGCATCAGCTCCAATGCCTTATAGCTCTCCTCGTAACCAATTCTTTAATAAAACCACTATCTCTACTCACAGCCCCTCCCAACAACTTCAACCCCAAAGATGGTCTCGCAATGTCTCTAGGGAATAACCCGTCTCGAAGCTTCGAACCATCTCATAAAGGCCAAAATAAATCAGTTTTTTTTAACATTCAACTCAAGTCCAAAATTCGGACCAACCTCCAAAATAATACCAAGTGCCTTAGCCGCATCCTCCGATCGACCAATGATTGTCCCATCATCTAAATACCAAGCATGAAGAAGAGGCTTACAGTTGTCATGGATAGTATGCACAAGTGGATGCAAGACAGGTGCAAAAAGGAGTGCCCCTAAGGGGTCACCTTACTGAACTCCTGTAGATGACCAAATAAATCTATCTTCCACATAGAATCGAGTAGGCTCATCATACAAAAAATCAACCCATAAAGAAATAGATGGGCATCTCCTCCTCACCTCATGAAGCAATATTGTCCTATCAACAAGATTAAAAACGTTCGAGAATTTCACTGCAAGCATAGCAAGCAAACCATCATCATGCCGCTCGCTCAAAACCCTGTTGACACTATGCAAAATAGCCTATGTGCCACCAGAGACGCCTACTCCAAACTGAAAATCCGCTAGATAGGTTGTCATATTTTTACTCACCCCTTTCATGGCAACATTAGAAACCAACCGCCTCCAAATAGTGCCAACTGCAATGGGTCGAATCCCATTGTCAGGCTTCAATAATGGCGTAAGAGGAGCATAAGCCACAAACTCCGCCAAACTCGCCGAACATCTGCCTCCCAACCACATATTAACAACAGATGAGATCACTCGCGAAAGATCAACAACAATGGCAAAACCATCCCCACACATAGCATCTAACACGTGTTGTGCCCTCAGACCACCCCTATCGTAAGAAGTACCATTGAGAAAGGACTTAATACACCTAAGAATCAAATCAACATCAGCAACAAGGGGAGATTCCAAAACCTCACATACCCAAAGCCTTTACAGTCTCATCACCAAACTAAGCCACACCAGAAGAGGACAAAACCTTAACAACCGTCGTGAAATGTTCATCAGAGACCATGCGAAGGCACTGCTTGAAATTAGGTCCCACTCTCTGTCTACCACCATCCGTTGAGGCGCCCCTATAACACCCCGAAAGTCCATGCTCGGAAATGGTCTAACAAACCCCGCACTAGCTTGTCGATACCACAGTTCTCACCCCACAAAGCCAGAGATTGCATGATCCGCCTCTGTTGAATAGACTTTCTACTCCCTGATTTACTATCTCTCCTATTCGAAGGCATGAACACTTGCAAAGTGCACCGAGGAAGAAGAAGCAACGCAACCCAAACATCCGCAAAACATGGCTCAGCAACCACTCTCTGAAGAGCACCCTTCAGAGCTTGAGAGAAAGCAAGACGACAGTTATGCGGAATACTCTTCACAGTATTGATAGGAATGCGAAAAAAATTTATCGAGCAAACCCTCATCAAAAACCAACTCATCCCCAATAACCGCAACAAACGACTCTGCCACGACCGGCTTCGAGATACCCAAAATGTAGCTTCCTACCACTCCGTCCTCATAAGAAGGACGAACATAACCATTAGAGTGATGACATGCACGACTCAAAGCATGCATACTCATACAACGCCTTGATAACCGCAACCCAAGATATGTCAAGGGCTCCTCAACAGCCACAAATACATCAAGGTTATTCCCAATAGTGCCGCGAATCACATTTTTGTTATCTTTGGAACAAAAATGTTGCCTTTTAAGATGAGAAACCAAACAAGAGAAACCTTTGCTTCCCTCTAATCCATTCCGGCAACCTTGAAATACCCTAAGAGGACAATGAAGAAAACCTCTACCATTCGTTGTCATATCAGAACCAACAATTCCTAGAGACATTTCATCAAACACATGGCGGACGACAATCCATAGGGTAAGAAATCTATATTCATACCAAACTTAGATCTAAAAAAAACCTCAAAAACATTTCATCGAACACTTGGCGGACGTAGATCAACCACCATTATCACTCACACTGTTCACTATAAACTTCCTTCAATGGGTCTCATGCACAAAAATCGAAACATGAAAAACCTTTATCTTGATTTGACACCCTTACCGTCCAGCTGGTCAAAGCAAATTCCATCTCCTCTTCTTTACTTCTTTCTCATAGTAGAGAAGATAAACCTTTATCTTATAACTTCCCTTGTTAGAGTATGGTGCAAAATTTAAGTATGGGGTATGGTTATAACATAATTAAAATTTAATATAGACTAAACAGATGAGAAGACGGGTTATTTGCACTTAAATTCTTACTTTTAACCATAAAATTCCTTCTTATATGAGCCAAATGTTATATAAGGTTGAGTACAAATAAAAGGATCTTAGAGTTATATGTATATGAGTTCAAGCTAAAAGGAGTCTTATAGTGGCCTAAGTTTTCTTTATATGATCCAAATCTATTTAGGGCCCGTTTGGTTCCAACTCCGGAAGCGGAAATGGAATGAAAACGAATTTAGTCCATATGTATATACTTGTTCATAAAATGTTATGAAACATTCCTTTTGGTTTCATGCAAAATACACTTGATTCCCCACATTTTGTTTCATTATAAGGTATCAAAAATAATCAATAACTACTTCAATTATTTCAAACCATAAGGAATGATTTCAAAAACATTCATAAAAAATATATATGTGTGGACTAGATTATTTTCCATTTCGAAATTAAAAGCAAATAGGCCTTAGTATACATATTAGGAGAAATATTTGAAGACAAAATGATTAGTTTCTGATTTATTAAATCGACCGTATGATGAGCAAATTTGAAATTGGTAATAAGAAAAAAAAAGTTCACAACTCAAATTCATTATCAATTATCCCTTTATAATTATCCTCTTACATATGAAAAGATTAAGTGCCCGTTTGGTTGGAGCGGTAGAATGGAAACGGAATGGAATCGAATAAGGGTAGAGAAAGGAAATGGAATGGATGAGATTACTTTTATGTGTTAAAAGACCTCTAACCAAACGCAATTTTTGATTGATTCGGAATCATTCCGTTACCGGGAATGATTCCCGGCGCTTCCAATAAGCCTAATCATACTCTCATGTTGCGTGATTAAGGGCCCGTTTGGTTTTAACTCCGAAATTGGAAACGGAATGGAAACGAATCTAGTCAATACGTATACCTTTGTTCATTAAAATTTTTGGAATCATTCCTTGTGGTTTGTAGTAATTGTATGAGAGTTTGATTACTTTTGATACCCTATAGGGTAACAAAATGTGAGGAAGCAAGTGCATTTTTCATTAAAACATGGGGAATGATTCCATAAAATTTTATGAATATGTATATACATATGGACTAAATTCGTTTCCATTCCGTTTCCATTTCCGGAGTTGGAACCAAACGGGCCCTAAGTGTTACTAATCTCGGCAATCGAATTCTTAAAGTATATTAATTAATGGCTTAATAGGTCCTTGTTGGTCCCAATATTAATATTTTTAATTCTTTAATCTACCACACAAGGGCACTTGTATAGTGCTAGACGTATTAATTTTTAAGTCAATATGGTCCATTACTATATTTTATGGGTCAAAAGTTTGAAAATTATTAATGCAAATGGATACATACGAACCTGCTGATGTCACATTTTTAAACTATACTTAAATAAACTCTCATTACAATGTTGTAGGGTTAGAGCGTGTTTAGTACAAATGCGGTTGTGGTTGTGGTTGTGACTATAATTACGGTTGCGGTTTTAGGAGGTTTGTTTTGAGATTTGTGGTTCATTAAAAAACTCTTATACATGTTTAGTTAAAGGGTTTGAAATTAGTTTCGATTATAGGTAAATACCAAATTACCCAGCCATTATTTATGCTTCACCCTAATTTTTTTCTTCTCTTGGAGGATGCTTGATGCCTTGAACGATTTGGGAAGAAACGAAGGGAAGGTTTTGAGTTACTCCATTGTAATTTCAATTGGAATATGGGAATTTACTGTTGATATAACTGGGAAGGCTAGGGGTTTGATCGAGAGATAAGGAAGAGGAAGGTGAACAATAACTTCATCTCGTGGCTCTAAAACTGCTTCGCCTAGGGTTTCGATTTGGGAAGAAATGAAGTGAAAGGTTAGGGTTTCAATATGCGGCTTCGTCATCTTCATCGTCATCATCTTCGTTTGCTTCGTCATCTTCAACCGTTTAGGGTTTCGATTTATGAAGTGATTGGGGTTGTTGTGACTGGAAGGAGAGAGAAGGACAAAGTTGGGAGAATATAGAGGATACTCACACAGATCTCTCAATTCTCCATTGGAGAACAACTTCAAGCTTTGTAGCATCCCCAATTCTTGATTTCTGGTCCTGGGGAAGAAGGGTAGAAAAGGAACCACAACCACAAACATTAACGACTCTCTCAAGATGAGTTTCCAAAAAAACAGGTTAAAAATCACAAGCACAAATACAACAATGAACTTCAAAACTAACTAAACGCCTAATGAATAATATAAAACTGGAACTAAATATAAATGATGAAGAATAAACTCTAACTAAATAGAGCCATAGGGTCCGTTTGGTGAACTTGTAGGAAATTATTTTGAGGACTTTCATCCTCAATAGTCTCATAATCTCCATTGAAGTGGATGGAATTTTTTTCAATTTTCATCCCCAATAATCCTATAATCACCAATAATCCTCAATAATTCTTACCCACCAAACACCCTTGTAGTCTTATTCGAAGTTTTTTTTTATAAATTAAATATTTTTACTATTAATTTTATAAAAAGATTTTCTCGACTTGAGTTAATACTCAAATGAGTTGCTATTTGCTAGGTACGGTTATATATTTACAACTTAAAAAATTGCACTATTTTTTACATTTTAAAGATTTTTTAAATATAACACGCAACCTCAATGTAGGTTGTGACTTCTCGAGTATCCCTCCCCTTTGTCCTTGCTGGCTTGCTGTATGACCTAAGCGCCCACCTAATTATGACGTAAAATTTATATATTATAAAATTTAATTACTGTGTGTTTCGTTCAGTATAATAAAGTCATAAAATAAACTGATATGTGACCTGGATAAATTAAATTTTTGTAGACAAAACTAATACGTGACCTGAGATAGATAACTCAAAATAATATAGTCCAAAAAAAGAAAAAAGATCTCATGTAAGTAATGGTAGTTTAATAATATAGATAAACTATTTTTTTAGACTAGCTTTGTAATTGTATATTTGTATTTGTTAAATAGCTTTGTAATTGTATTCGTTAAATAGTTTTTATAGGGGTACATAAGTGAAAATCAATTAAATAAATGGGTGATGATCGATTTTAAACATTATATAAATAAATAATTTAAAGATTAAATATGTCATATATATTTTGGTTTTTTGGCTAAATTGGTAGTATATTTTTATTCACAGCGGATTAATATATGTTATTTGGGTTGTTGACCTATAGTTTTGTGGGTCGTTGACCTTCTATGTTGTGGGTTCTTGACCTACAATTTTGGCTTTTTGAATAAGTTGAACTGTAATTTTTATTCATAATTCTTTTGTGGGTCGTTGACCTATATTTTTTACCATATGGGTTGTTGGCCTAATGTTTTGTAAGTTGCTAAATATTTTCAACGATTTTGTTATCTCACATCGAATATTTTCAGCGTTTTTGCTATCCTACATCAATTATTATTATGTAAGGGAGATAGTTTGAGAACTTGTATAAATAAAGGGGTTTGAAGGTAAACAAATCATACATTTATTAGCCTTTTTGATAAGGTGAAATATAACTTTTATTCATAACGTATTAATATCCGTTATATAGGCCGTTGACCTTTTATGGGTCTGGGTCGCTAAATATTTTTATTATTTATTCATATGTTGGACTACAATGTACGTAGATGTTTCACTCAGATTGCTCGTTTAAATCTTCCATTTATCCTAATAATTGTTTATTGTCTTCCATCTATTTTTTCACTTGCTTTCTGTTGATGAATTCTATTGATCTAACCAACAAAATAGTTGACTCTATGTCTGATTATCCTACTAATTTCTTTTTATTTTTCATAATTAAACGCTCTTTTATTTTGAATTTAAATATTATTTTTATAGTATAACATTCATGAATGTTATCTTGAAGAGCAATATTTTGGATCCCTATTGTCATCAACTCGATCCTTTATATTTGAATTTTAAAGTGAAAGATAACATGTATATAAACATCATCATAAATATATTTTATAATATTATGAAATATATCTCAATATGATTAATTTAAAAACACAAGAACATGTATATAAAAATGATCATAAATATATTTTTGAAAAATACCCGCACGCAATGCGAACAATAAACTAGTTGGAGCTAAAAATACCATAAATATATTTTAGCATATTACCTTGAAGTGCAATACGCCGTCCTCAGTTGAAATAATACCCGCACACAGTGCGGATTATTGATCTTAACAATACTCTGAGGACGGCGTTTCTAACTGACAATGTACACCAAGCGAAAAACTTGACTACCTCCTCCCTCAACTTTAGTCCGATCAACCTTATACTCTCTTGCCCTCTCCACGACATGCCGACAACGATCACCAGAATCCGCACGCCCTTAAAACACCCGGTCCTAAGCCACCATAACTCCACTGGAAAATAACTCACCCACTCTAAATTAATATGAACTTAAAACTTGTTTTATTTCATTAATTAGAATTGTTTATATCGGATATAAAATAATAAATAAACAATTTATTAATAAATCTAAATTAAGCCATTATCAGAATAAATCTATCAATCAATATAAAAGTTTGCATGTTATGATATGATTGTAAATGGAAAGTTGAGTACAACAAAAGTAGCACTCGGAACATTTTTACAATAACATCATCGCAATGCAACGCATGGTGACATGCCCGGAGGATGATCCATGCAATTTGAAATATGTCCCGAAAAAGAAATAATAAAAAAAAACAATTGTTTTATAAATAATTTTGATAGCTAGATTTTTTGAAAATTAGGATTTTTAATATTTTAATTAAGTAAATATACCAACCTTTTGTATTTATTCTGAAACTCTACACACTCTTTTTTCAAGGGATATATATACTAAACACAAAAATAGAAAAAACCTAATAAATCAAATTATTTTTTTTAATTTTATTTTATTTAAATTTATGAAATACAATTTCATTTGCAAACGAGTCCTCAAAGAAAGTGTGAGCTTTCCCTATCATTTAATTCCATATTTAAATAATATAAATCCAAAGGTGTCACGCAAAGAGCACAACCTCCTTAAATACAAGTCACATATACTACTTGGGATGTGGACCCTCTCTTTTTTCCATTGCTCACCCTCATTAAAAAGCCTACATTCACGGAGCTACTCCATACTTCATCCTATTTACACTAAACCACCCTTAATTTAATACATTTTCATAATTTCACCTATAAAATATTAAAATCTTGTGAAATACTCTACTCATTCCAGTCACCATCTTAGCTTATTGTCACACCAACATAAACGTGACAAAGCTAAATTTCAGAATAATAATTTACAAATAATAAATAAATAAATAATCAAACTTAAAAAGCCAAAGCCCCCGCCTTGGTAGAGCTCCTACAGTACTCATACTTCATTTACTTGTATTGTCACTTTCTCTCCAACCTTTCCTCTTTCCTTTTACTTACCAAATTCTCAAATCCCAAAAACTAAATCAATTTCAAAATCCAAAACCCTAAATCCCCAATTTCCCCATCGTTGAGTAGTTGTTTTCCGATGTGGACGCCGGTGGCGCCGCTCATAACACTCTTGACAGCCACCTTCCTCCTGTTTATCACGGCCGTTTCCTCTGCCGGAGATCCAGACGACGTCGCATGTCTCACACACCTTCATGCCTCTCTACAAGACCCAACCAACAGTCTCGGAAACTGGACCGAACCTAACCTAGCTAGCCCCTGCGGCGACTCCGATTCTCGCCTTCGTGGCGCCACTTGCAATAACGGCCGGATTTTTAAGATCTCGCTCACTGGACTTTCTCTCAGCGGCTCAATTTCACCTTTTCTCTCTAACTGTTCTAATCTTCAAGCTTTGGATCTCTCCTCCAACCTCATCTCTGGCCAAATCCCAGCTGATCTCCGTCTTCTTCAGAACCTTGCGGTTCTTAATCTCTCAAATAATCTCCTCTCCGGCGATATTCCTGGTGATCTCGCTTCATGTGCTTACCTCAACGTCATCGATCTCCATCGTAACAAACTATCTGGTCAAATTCCACCTCAGCTCGGCTCGCTCTCACGTCTCTCCGCCTTCGACGTCTCTGATAACAGACTTTCCGGCATCATTCCTCCTTCCCTCGCGAATCGCACTTCAACTCTTCCGAGATTCAATGCGTCGTCGTTTAAGGGAAATAAGGGACTTTTCGGGTTCCCACTTGACCCGTATAAGCCCGATAAGGGGTTATCTGTTGTGGCGATTGTTGCGATCGGGCTTGGTAGCGGGCTTCTTAGCTTGCTGGTTAGCTTCACTGTTGTGTGTGTTTGGCTTCGGGTAACCGAACGGAAGATGGCCGCTGAAGAGGCTAAAGTTACCCATCTCATGCCTGATTATTAAAATTAAAATTTTCTTTTTATTTCTTTTTCTTTTCTTTTTATTTATTTTGAGTTAAATTAAAGGAGCGAATTCTGCAAATGATGGTTGAGAATTCGGGTTTTTTTGTCATCCATTAATAGTGTACAAAGTTGTTAATTAATTAAATAGAAATATTTTGAGGTTTTAAATTTCTTTTTAGTGCGTATATCATTTAGATTTTTTGCGTATTTAGTGTCATGTATTATACCTCTATGTATTAATGAGCAATTAAGGCCTTGTAGTTTGATTATTAAATGATGATACAACGGTCGATTAGGGGTGAGCAAAAATATCTGATCCGCTAATCTAAAGATCCGATTCAGAAAAATCAGAATTTGAAGATATCCGACAATTCGTGATCCGATCCGATCCGGACATATTTTTCGGATCATCGGATCGAATACGGATCGAGGTTTAGAGAAAAAGGTCGGATCGGATTGGATATATCCGACTAGTCTAAGAACAAATGTCCGGATCATATCTTTGGATCGGATATCCGTCGGGATAAAACTGTCGGATATTCGGGTTTTCACGGATCGGACTTTTTAAATTTTGTCGGATCGGATATCCGGAGATGCTCACCCCTAGCGTCGATCACACGAATTTAGTCCATTTACTTTTACTATTATATATTTAGGACATATTTTGTGGAAAACGGTTTGGAAGACGATAATTAAATACGGTTTAATTTCGTTGTTATTTGATTTTTTTTTTGGCAATTTTGGTAACTGAGCCTTTCCGAAAAACTATAATAGTAACTAGGCTTTTTCAAGTTTCAATTAAGTAAATATACCCCAACCTTTTGTATTTATTCTCAAACTCTACACACTCTTTTCTCAACGGATACATTTACTAAACACAAAACTAGAAAAAGCCTAGTAAACAAAAATTATTTCTTTTTTTTTCTTCTGTATTTTAACCACTTTAAACACAATAGATAGTATATACAATCAAAAGTATTATACGGGTTGTAATCTTGATTAGTGATGAGCTCAAGACTCCATGGGTTAGTGGCTCTAGGTGAAATTAACATGTTAACATTTAAAAAAAGGAAATTAAAATGAATATAACAAGTACTATTTTGTTTTCTTGTATAATAAGTAGTGAAGTAAATTGCAATAGCTATAGATATAGTTTATATTTGTATAGAGTAATGGTAAGTTTGTGTAGTGGAGGAAAGTGCAGGGAGTGTAGGGCTTATACATGTGGAACTCCCTGACCTCTGCGGATCATTTGGAAACCTGAATTCCAAGGGTCCCACACACTTCTCAAACTACTCCTACCAATAAGGGTCTTCTGAGTCCGTTCGATAAAACGAGATTTTTGAATAATCGTAAATTTTTTGAGTAATAATTTTTAGTTTTTTGGGTAGAGTTTCATTTCAAAAAGTATCATAAATTGCGAAAATCTAATAAAAAATTTAACAGTTTTTTAGTAGGAATAAATTTGTGGATAAATTTATATGATAAATTGTAAAAGATACAAGTTAAAAACAAATAAATAAATTACAATATAAATAATTTAGAATGATATTTTTTAAACCATGAAAAAACTTTTATACAAAGCTTTCAAGAATTTCTTGAAATTTACTACCAAAAAATTTACTAAAACTCTAATCTTCACAAAAATCTCTCCACATCAAATTTATATTAACATTTCAAATTCTCAAAACTCTCTAATAATCTAACAAAAATAACGAAAACACCCTTAATTTATTATTTTATATTAGAGAATTATTTATAATATGAATGTGACCCACCTATTTCATTTCTAGTTGACTACCAATTAATTAACCCTGTTTAAAGCAATAAGCGGAAAAGCGAAAAACGTAAATTTTTAAAACTTTATCTTACAACCACATTCACAACATATATACATACTAACATACGTCATAAACTCTGTTTAACAAAACACAACTGTTTTAAAACCATGCAAAACATCCTAGGCGGTAGCATCCCATAACAGCCCACCTGATATGATCTCAAATCCAGGTGTTGGGTCCAACATCCTTGCCTTGATCAGGCTGAGTCTGAGTAGCTGAAAAATATGTGGATATAACAACAATGAGCCACACGCTCAGTAAGGGTATACAAATCGCACTCTCCCAATATATATAAGTATCTAATATCCCGTCCCCAAAGGACACTCTATACCCTTCCTCACATTCCAAAGTCGATCAATGCATACATATCCACATTCACATATAATTCTACAACCATTCACATCACATTTCACATAAACATTCAAGCATGTTATCACACATCACATATAAACATATCATCTCATATAAACATCTCATATCATCTCATCACATATAAATAATCATAACATAACATATAACATGCTAGACTCGATCGCATCGATGCATAGGTGATAATTAACTAACTAGTCCCAACTGATCGTACGATATATTTTCTCATGTGCTTTCGTATTTCTTTTCTTTCTTTCTTTTTTTTTCTTTCGGTTGGCCAACCCGATAGCGTCATAGGCCCCCTGTAGATCAGGTAGCGACCTCGGCCATCTTGTCCTAAGACCCCCTGTAGATCAGGTCGCGATCTTGGACTATTTTTCTTATCTTGAGGCCCCCTGTAGATCAGGTAGCGACCCCTGACTGTTTTTCTTATCTCGAGGCCCCCTGTAGATCAGGTAGCGACCTCTGAGGCCCCCTGTAGATCAGGTAGCGACCTCGTCCCCCGGAAACCCGTGCGGGACCCAGTTGGGCTAATTAATCAATTACCATCCTATATTATCACTTTCATATCATAACTCAATTTCATGCTTTCATCATATTCTTTCATCATATTCTTTCCACTATCATCTCATGTACCTCATGCATGCTTTCATAAGGAATATCAAGTCATCATCATCGTCTCACTCATATACATATAAGCATGCATACAATCATAACAAACATATATATACACTCAAGCATGCATAAAATCATAGCATATAAAATACATAACATATATTAAGCAAGTGTAATTCATATACACTTACCTCGCAGGTAAGAACAATAAAACCTCGCAAACCAACTATTGAGTCCGTTTCCCACTCGGACTATCCTCCTTTCTCGTATTTGGATACACTCACAAAGAAGTAAGCTATAATTAAACCGAACCCTTCAACAACACCTGTTGAGAATATCATATTCCTCGTATTAAACTTCTCGCTTCAACCACCAGTTAAATTCATTCCTTTGAATTTAATTAGCTTATAGCATTTTCTAGAATCCCAATTTAATTAATTAACCTTTAATTAATTAATTAAATTTCGCCAGAACAACGTTTTGCCCGCAGGCAATTTCTGAACCCACCTGTCATCAAATCTTAACAAACAAACAGCCCATAATCACCAGAATAAAGTAACGAGCATAATGGAATTTCCAATTATCCATTTTGGCAAGCCTAAGGTCAATTTATGCAAAATCGCAATACGAAAAACGAATAAATTCATAACTTATTCGTTACTAACCCGATTGACGATCCGAAAGAAGATTCGGAATCACAACGACGCAGGCTACGCTCAGACACCATCAAATTCACCGGAATCTGAGCGACGGAACCTCCCTAGTATCATATATGCTCGACTAGACCTTCCCTTGCTCGGAAATGCAGAAACTCGGTACCAAAATGAAGAGAATGAAGAGAGGAATCCAAAAACTCAAACGGATTTGAAATCGGATTAGAAACGAAGAGTAGATCTGAGTTTGAAGGTTGAGAGAAATTAGAGCTTTTACGAGGAAACGTGAAAGAAAATGAATTAATAAACGATATTTCTGCTATTTATAGCGAAGACGATAATTATCCTTTAGCGGAGTCGATGATTATCCTTTAGCGGAATCGATAATTATCCTTTCACAGATCCGAAAGCGGTTTAAGCCCCCTTCTCCAAACTTCTCGAAATTGGAATAATAAATCTGGAATATTGTATGGATAATTATTCCGCAATTGTTTTGAAAAACGCGTATTCCTAAGCCGTCTTTCTTAGCCGCTAAGAAACGAAATAGCGACTCTTTTGGCCGTTTTGTCTTTCTATGTTTTTTCATATCTAGGACATGTCCGATGTCCTGATCATTTTTCTCAACTGCATTTTTATTAATTGAAGCTTCCAAATGCTCCAAATAACACCGGATTTATATCATCTAGGTATCGATCTCTTGGTAAGACGGTTTTGATTCCGTTAAACCCGTTTAACTTCCTAAAATTCTCGATTAGGCCATATTTGATTTTTGACTGTTACAATGAATATATTTTTAATCTATTAATTTTATTTTAGTTATAAAACATATCTTATAAAAATAACAATGAAATACAATAGGAGATTTACACCCGTCACAGTTTTTTTTACATCTATATTAAAATAAAGCCGGTAAAGATATTGTTCTATATATTTTACATATCTTATTGATATTTTATATTAGTTATTTATTACATATAATTAAATATCTCACCGGTATAGGTTACCAAGAATATCCTTAATACTTAATTTTCTATAGTTTATTTGTTTGACTTACAAAAGGAAAATTAGGCGATTTAAACAATATTTTTTTTTACAATATTCTTACAATAGAGCATAAATTTAGAAAAATGTTTTCCAATATTAGGATTTGTCTTTTACTACGTGCTAGTGTTTGCTACTAACAAGACAAAAAATATTACCCATAAGTTTTCCAACGTGAAAGTTGTTTACATCATCATTGATGTGTCACTATATATTGACTTGTACGGATATTATATTTGACATTTGTATTATTTTCTTTGATAAATATACAAATTTATTTTATCCGACACGAGTAAAATATACATTTTTGATATTGTTTTTAAGGCCCAATGGGCCTTAGGCCCATAAATCATTACCGTGTAATGCTTTGGGTCCATAGATAATCAATTTGAGGTTATTCATGGGCCCATTTGTATTGGGCCTTTGTCAAACAGGAAAAGCATGAAAGAGTTTGGGCCATAGTTAAGGTTTGGTTGAAACTACATAAAGGACTTGGACTAATGGATTGCAAAATTTATGACTTTTTTAAATGCTTAAGATATACAAATTTCATTTTAAACGTCGTTCTTGGCTTGATACTATCTCGCTAGTATCAAGCCGGTGGAGCCTTTGTTTTATTATGTTTCTGATTGTTTTTCTGCTGTTTTGCATTCTATCCTGTTTGAAGACTTGGATTCTGCAGTTTGAGTTTTAATGGCATTTGCTTATCAAAAAAAAAAAAAAAAAAAAAAAAAGTAGCAAAATAATTGTTAAAACATGTCGCAGTCAAATTTGGTTGAAAAATGTCACTAGTGGGTTATGTGTAGATTATTGGGGATTAATTTTTTTGATCGTTTACTAGTAGATTGTTGAAATAATTTGGATGGTTTATTTAAATTTATAACCCTGAAATACAACCTTCTTCTATATGAGATTATAGTTTATGTCTTTTTTTAGATAATAAACCTCAAAAAAATATACAAGTAAACACTAAATATTCTTATAACCTCATTTAGATTAAAAATAAAAAAATAACCTATAAACCTACATAACCTCGTTTAGATTAAAACTCCTAACAGACCCATCTACAAGTAAACAAACCCTTAGTAGTATTTTACGATTGTGAGGTTCGCTTCACCGTTAAAATGTTTGATGTTCGTGTGTATTTTCTTACCTTAAATTATTCAAATATCTAACCTACAACATTTTATTTAATTAATCTGTTAATACAAATTTTTTTTCTTACATCACAAAAGAAAGTGGACAACGTGGTTTCTAAATTGACTGGTAAAAATCTTTAAGTATTCATCACAATTACGCACTGGTGCGTAGTTGATAGGGTACTCAGCTACGCATATGGGGAGCGTAGTAGTAATTCTCAAAAAAAAATATGTTTTTTTTGGAACTACTACGCTCTCTATATGTAATTGATATATTTTTTTCATGGACGTCAACTACACACCCCATATGTGTAGTTGATGATCCTATTAATTACACATGCGAAGTGTGTAGTTGTTGAGGTGACTATTAGCGATTTTTACCGTTACCTCTCAACCCGCGTGCGCATATATAGACTACAAACTTGGTAAAGTCATATTCAATTTCAGTGAGATGATATCATCTCAAGAGATATAAGGCACATATAATGTTGAAATGTCGGCACTCATGAGCTCCACTTCTGGTTTCACGATCTAAGATCCAAACGTGGGACCCTAAATTTGTTAGGACATATAATTAAAGGTTCGGGTTATAATTATTAATCTATGTATATCACATCATAATTTTAGGGACCTCTTATACTATTTTTTATTACTTTTCGTAAACCCGCTTCTTCGTAGGATTAAATACAGTTGCACGTTTCTTCTACATACTTGATATTTCGATGATGATACTATTATTGGTCGGTGAAAGAAAGTGGCTACAGCGCTTAATATCATTTGAGAGGTTGACCCGAGTTTTGGCCTCGAGTTGAATGTTTGCAAGACCGAGCTCTTTCGACCTTTCGTGCGATGGATATTAGAGATGGACTTTTACCTCATGGCATTGTGAGATCGGCGTTGACCATTTAGTTGTTGGATAGGGCAGTGAGTAAAGACGACGGGTTTGTTAGAATGGTAGTCATGAAAAGAGTTGTTAAGACGGTTGAGTTGATGAACCTTCTTACACAATTGGGGGACCTGCAGAGTGAGCTTCTTTTGCTTCATCCTTGCATGGGTGTTGTTAAGATTTATGTTAGCTTGAGGACTTGTCTACCAGAGCATGGAGAGTGTGCAACAACTTATTTTGATTTTAGCCTCCTTGGATCGGTCGAGTATATTGTGATTTGTGGGGGTCCTTTTTTGGGGGATTTTCAATGACAGCTTGCTTCTTTGCCTATTTTGGTTTGGGGGTCTTGGTTTATACTCACCTATGAACACCTCTTCTTTTGCTTTTGTAGCCTCCAAGGCCCAACTTTGGATTCTCTGAGCCCCATCCTTGGACCCTCCAAGACCCAATCTTGTAAAATGTATGTCTCCTATGAAGTATCGCACGATCCTTAAGTATCGTCTTATGATTCATTTGTTTCCGGTTGATGCAATTTGTCCTATGTCCTATTGGCGGAGGGTTTTGGATGCTTTTGGGTACCTATGTTCATTGTAATGAAGTCCCTGCCTTCAAATTTAGGCGTCATCTTGTTCGTGATATTTTATGTGATGTGTTCAGGAGAGTAGTGGTTTCGGCTAAGAAGGAGGCACTTGCGACATTCTTGATTGATCCGCGTGATGGTAGGTCTACGTTGAGGTCGGCGGATGTGTTTATTGTTTGGACGAGTGAGTGACAAACATGCTTGTATTGATTTGACGGGGTCTCTCCTATGATTTGTTTGGGTAATGAGACTTTTTGTGGTGGGTAAGACAACCCTTAACGCGGCCCATGCGAAGATGGCTAAGCATGAAAGAGCTTGCATTGAAAACCAACATGTGTTTCTTCCCTTTGCTTTTGACACGTTTGTTTTTTTTTTTTTGCGCCAGATGCCGTTGAAATTGTTAAGAGGATGCAACGAGTCTTGCATGATAATGTTATGTCGCCTAGGTCTTCGGACATAATTTTTAGAAAGACCGAGTTTGCTATTCAAAAAAGGTTAATGACACAACTTGGTGTCCGTCTAATTATTATTATCTCTCAAATTAGTAAATGAATGAAGTTAATTAAATGTTAAGGAATACATAATAATTTATAATATCCACGAACAAAATATGCGTTTCAAAAGACATATAGTCCATAATTAAGAATTATAAGTTGATTTATTTTACTTATTTATGATGATTATATTATACAGGTCATTATTTATTAGTTCTAAAGTTTATATGTTGTATGGAACTAATTGAGTGATATTTTTTTTGTATTTTAGATATTTTATTATGAATATAAATTTATTATAATTAAAAATAAATAAAATAGGTAAACTACAAGTAAATTAAGTAACAATATTGCAAATAAATAGGAACTACCAAGTCGGTTATATTAAAAAAGTTAAGACTTTGGCTTTAATTATTAAATAATTGAGTAAATTGGTAATAAAAGTATATAATGAGGTGACTTCACTTTAGGGTGTTCAAACGGTCCGAATCGGATTGGACAATAAACTCTCAGACCGGATTGGACCTTTACGGTCTGATCCACCACGGACCGGTCGGACCATTTATCTTTTTTAAAAATAATAAGAAGAATATTTTTTTGTATGAATTAAATCCGGTCCGATCTGGGTTTGGACCGGACCGGATACTCTTCTTTTTCAAAAATAATTTTTGTTGGTAAAAGAGAGTTACTACTCTCCGCACAATCGCATAAACTGAAGAAAAATTACATCCGAGTGTCCCGAGGGAAAGTAACTCCCCTCATATCATCCAAAATTAAAGCTCTAACATGTAAAGGAGGATCCGTAAGGTGATGAACACCAAAATCTAGACTAAATGCAAAGCTAGCAAGAGCATCAGCAACTCGGTTGCCTTCTCTAAACGTATGCTTGAAACTGATAGACCAGTTTCTAGTAGCAAAGCCTTGGCAACGTATTACCAGGCTAGACAACGGATGTACCTGTTCCACCCCGCTTTCGATCCACTTGATCACAGTGAGTGAATCCATCTCCATCTCCACCTGCCTGAATCCCATCTCCCAAGCCATTTCCAGCCCATGAATGGCCCCCCAAAGTTCAGCTTCCGGGGCTGAGCATGCTCCCAAGTTCGTCACAACACCACTAATCCACCCACCTTGGTCATCACGTATAACTGCCCCTGCTGTTGCGTAGTTTTGGTCCCCTCTTGAAGCACCATCAGAATTAATTTTTATCCACCCTACCTGTGGTTTCTTCCATTGCACCATTCGGGTTCTCTTTACTGGTTTCCCACTGATATTTCTATTGTTCACCATAGCCCTATAGTCATTATAGCAGTTAAGGATATAACCATGCTTGTTGTGCGCAATGTTACCTTCCTCAAAAGCTCGTGCGTTCCGCCACCTCCACAACCACCAGACGGCCACCGCAAACAGCTCCTTCCAGACTACATTTAACGAGTCCACCATTCCTATGCTCACATTCTCGAATATCCATGCGTCCCAATCCAGCGAGAAGAAGGCCTCATGCTTATCATGCGGTACCAACTCCATCCACACCTGTTTTGCAAACGGACAATCACGGAGGAGATGAAGCAAGGACTCCTCCTCCAAAGGGCACTCATTGCAGTACGGATCAATTGCGAGGTGGCGACGAACCCGCTCCTGGTTCGTGAGAGGGACCCCCCAAGCAAGCTGCCAGAGGAAAAATCGAATCCTCTCTTGAGCATCGACCTTCCAGATTAGGTTAAACAAACCTTCACGTACACCTATAACACTTCGTTTTGCATGGATAAAAGCATGCGCAGAATGCACCGTAAACGCACCATCCTGTGAGAGAAGCCAGCGCACCGTATCTCTTCCCTCTACATTAGCCCAGAGACTCTTTGCAATGACTCGAAGCATACATTTATTTGTGAGCCGACTTACCAAATAGTTCCAGTCCCAAGCATCGTTTGCAGCCCAAAGATCCCTCACCTTCAGTTCCATCTCCAAGTCTGTCAGAGGCATCTGGCAACTATGCATGAGGGGTTCCGAACCAACCCACACATCCTTCCAGAATCTAGCACGTCGCCCGTCAAGAACATTCCATCCGATGTTGTGCACTACCACTTCATTATATCCCTGCACTACTCCTTTCCAGAGGGACGAGCAGCCAGGTCTTGCAACTAGACGATCAGGCCAGTCCGATTGCGCTCCAGAATACTTCCTCAATAAACACTGAGCCCATAATTGGTCCCTACTTGAGAACATTCGCCACCCAAGCTTGCTTATAGCCGCTAGGTTTGTTTCTCCCGCTTTCCTAATGCCCAGACCCCCTCTTGACTTAGGCTGGCATATCTTATCCCATTTAATGAGGTGTATCCTCTTCTTTACTGCCGTACTTCCCCAAAGAAAGTTCCTACATATACCATCGAGTTTATTTGTAATCTTTGCAGGCAACATAACCGTATTCATATAATATACCGGCATGGCAGAAACAACTGAATTAACTAAAGTCGTACGACCCGCAAGACTTAATCGGTGTGTCTTCCATCCAGAAAGTTTAGCATTGATCCGTGCAATCAGCGGGTTATACACATCAGAAGAGGATGACTCATGCAATATAGGAACTCCGAGATACGTGCCTAAATTGCGAGTATGAGGGATCCCACTAATGTCACTTAATTGGTGCTCAAGTTCCCCTCTCTTATTATGCGAAACAAACACTCTAGATTTTGCATGACTAACTTTCAGTCCGGAAGCCATACAAAACTCATCCAGGATATCTTTTATCTTCATCATCTGGGCCCTGGATGCATCCGCAAAGAGTAGGATGTCGTCAGCAAAAAAGAGATGGGAGAGGGGAGGGCCGCCTCTAGACATCTTCAACGGTTTCCAAGTGCCATCCGACACCGCTCTATCAATCAAGTGACCAAGCCGCTCAAGGCATAGGACGAAGAGATAAGGGGAAAGAGGGTCCCCTTGTCTCAACCCTCTAGTCATTACGAACTTGTCCGTACATTCACCATTCCATAGAACTCTCATCTTGCTTGTAGTAATGCACTTCTCAATTCTATCAATGCACACCTTTGGTAATCCCAGATCATGGAGAGTGTCAATAACGAATTCCCATCGGAGCATATCGTAAGCTTTCTCCAAGTCCAACTTGAGTACCATCCATCCCTTTCTTCCCTTTTTTTTCTTCATGGAATGTATCGCTTCTTGGGCCAAAACAATATTATCCGAGATTGAACGCCCTGGAATAAAGCTAGACTGCATAGGGCTAACAAGTAAATTCATCAAAGGCTTAATACGATTAGCAATCAATTTTGTAATTACCTTGTATGACACGTTACATAGACTAATAGGTCGGTATTGTTGTATAATCTCCGGTTTCGTGACCTTGCCAATCAAGACCAGTAATGTCTCATTAGCCAACTCCGGAAGAGCTCCATCCTTCCAAAAGTCTTCAACAAAGCGGACCAGAGACTGTCCAACCGTATTCCACAAATTTTGATAAAATAACGGTTGGAAACCGTCCGGACCCGGAGCTTTGAGAGCCCCCATTCCTTTCACTGCTGCAAGGATCTCATTCTCTCTACAATCCTTCGCAAGCTCACAAATCACGTTAGAATCGAGCATAGGGAACCCACCCTTAGGCAGCTGACTCAGCGCCGGCAGATCATTTGGTCCATACACACCTTCAAAGTAGCTAACAGCATGTTTCTCAAGCTTATCTTGATCAATACACCATTCCCCATTGTCCATCCTCAAAGCTTCGACCCTGTTGCGTTGTCTCCTGACTATGGTAGAGAGATGAAAGAAGGAGGTATTTTTATCACCCAATTCAAGCCATTGTTGCCTCGATTTTTGACACCACAACATCTCTTCTTGCGCTAATACTCTCTCTAGCTCCATACCTATCTCTTTCTCCTTCTCGAATATTGCCTCTCCGGAAGAACTGTCAATTCCACTAGAAATAGCCTCCATTTCACGTAGCAATGCTTCCTTTCTTTGATGGATGGAACCAAAGGACTCTTTGTTCCATTTAGATAACACTTTCTGCAGCCTGTCAAGAGCAACAGGAAGAAGTATAACCTTGTTCCAAGCTTCCTCAACAATATGGGAAAAAGTCGGGTGAGTGAGCCATGCAGCTTGAAAGCGGAAAGGACGTCGTTTTGGATTTCTCAAGCTCACTTTTTCGAGATTCAGAAGAAGTGGATTATGGTCCGAGCAAAGGCGGGGAAGATGCCTCACCGAAGCCTCGGGCCACTTGAGCCTCCCCATCGAATTCATCAACACCCGATCCAGTCTCTTGGATACCCTAGTTCGATCCGAATTCCCCCGAGTCCATGTGAAAGTAGACCCAATATACTCCATATCAATCAATTGGTTTGCATTAATCCAATCCCCAAACTCCAAAGAATATCGGTTCAGTCGTGAGGCTCCCCCACAGCTTTCCTCTAGGTTCTTCGTGACATTCAAATCTCCGCCTATGATCACAGGAATAGTCGAGCTATTTATAATCAGACCAATGTCTTCCCAGACCTGTCCTCGTCTACTCGGATCCGATGCAATATATGTCACAATCAATACAAACTTAGCATCCCCATGTCCGACAGTAGCATGGATAAATTGGTTACATTTATAGACAATCACCATGGGACAACTTGATGAGTCCCAAAGTAACCAAATTCCTCCCCTTTGACCCTCCGCTTCAACTCTATCCCCAGAATCAAAACCAATCTTTTCACAAATCCTATCCGCTACACTCCCGGCACAATGAGTCTCGAAGAGAGCCAGAAAATTTGGTTTATATTTACGAAGCATATATCTGATCGACCTTCGGAAACTAGGCTTAATAGTTCCGAAGCTATTCCAAAGAATACCAATCATTAAAAAGGTTTAAAAATGGGGAAGGCGGTCCAGACTCTCATTGTTGAGAATTTGGCACTCGGGATACTTGGGATCCCAATTCAGTTTGATCATCTCTAGCCTTAGTGTCCTCACTGGTTGTCATTACAACCTCCATACTATCCTTCTGTCTCTGGTTAGGCTCTGTAGCAAATACTGCATTTTGCTGTACTGCATGGTGGAGGATCTTTACTTGGGGGACGACATAGGATGGGCCGGCCTCACGTCTCACCTTATTCGTAATATTCGATCCCCGAGCATCAACAGTATGTGGTGCCCTTGGAACCCCAATCGGAAGGTCCTTCCTAACCCCATTAGGCTTGACCCTCTTACGTGTAAGGAAGTGCTTCGCTGATACATCTTCAGCTTGGCGAGCTTCTGGTGCCTGCTTCTGTATTCTACTGCTAGATGGGCCCATCTTACTATAATCCTCCTTTGCTTCAGCCTGTGATTGACTTTGTCGAGAAACCATAGCCTCAGGCCCTCGCCTCCCATGTCCCATATTTGCTTTCAGTATAGCTTTCCTACGTGGAACCACCATCCACGGACCATGACCATCATCCTCTTGCACTGGAGCCTCCTTTTCCGGTTCATGAGACACTCCTTCAGTCTCCATCTCCTTCCCTTTCTCAGGATTCTTCTTCCCTTCAGCAGTTTCATCAGCGTTGGCTGTTGGAGCCTTTTCATTCCTGTCTACATAGGGACACAAAGCAACTGTATGTCCATAACATCCGCACCCAAAGCATATGGTATGTAGATTTTCGTATTCCAGCAGTAGTCGCTTTCCATTGATAATCACATCTCCCTTCAGGGGGCGTGTAAGATCTACCGTGACACAAATTCTCGCATATTTACCCCTTGCTACTCCAAGCGTATGGCCGTCAATGCGAAGCGGTGTTCCAATGGCAGATCCAATAGCCCTAAGTACCGAAATGTTGTACATCGCAAAAGGTAATCCTGACCCAGACCCCAGTAGATGAGAGAGTAGAGGACATTGGATCAAAATCAGCATCCCACTGTTTCATCATAAGATAGTGGCCATATAGTTTCCATGGACCCCCAGTCAGTATATCAAGCATATCGGCTTCCTCTTCAAAGCGAATCAAAAAGAAATCATTCTGAAGGTCCATGATAGTCCAACCTCCTCTCGGATTCCATATTTGTCTGATCATTCTTTCGAAAGCAGCATAAGAGATCATTCGCCCTAATAATTTGGCCACAATTGAAAACCGCCATGGCGCATTCAATACCTGAATAACTTCTGGAGCAACATTAATTACGGGAGTAGAATCCATCCCTTTCGGGTACTCAATCTGTATCTTGCCTGATTCCAGTAGATTGTCCGGAAGGATTGGCATCTGTTTCCACCCGTCTTTCCCAAATAGAATGTCACTCCATGATGGGATCGGTTCGGGTTGGGCAGGATCTTGTGTTTCCTTGTTACCGACAATTTGCGCAGTAGCATGTGCTTCAGTATCCGCACAATCCATGGTGATGGGGATGTTTTCATGGGGATCTGGGGCTGCAGGGGGTGGTGGCAAAGTTGTCGCCTGGTTTGTCTCCATTCGCGCCGCCAAAAGTAGGGTTTTTTTCAAAAATAATTACAATGTAAATTAATGGTCCGGACCGGAACATTATTACATTACGGTCGAGGACCCAGGGGCGGAGCCAAAAATTTTCGATGGATGGGCGAAAACTAAAATAAAAATTTCTAATACTTTTTGTAAAATATGTTTTCATCTAAATCTTAAATCTTAATTGTCATTCTAATAATTTTCTTATACTACAAATGAATTGATGTTTAAAAAAATATAAAATAAATGATGGCCATTCAACCCACCCCTTTAATCCGCCAATTTCAAGACCGGACCAAACCATATTTCTAATCCGGTCCAAACCTGTGCACACTTGTCACCAAAATATTTAAATGTCTAGATTTCATCAAATATAGATATCTTAAATAACATTCACAAAACAGCGTTACAATTTCTAAACTTAATTTACAAAAAAGTTTCTAAGTTTATAATGTGCACCCTAATAAGATCTCAGTCCACACTGAATCAACAAATATTATACGTCAAATATGGACTGGCAGTGTCAAGTC
Organism: Fagopyrum homotropicum; assembly: GCA_033239125.1. Classification (NCBI taxonomy): domain Eukaryota; kingdom Viridiplantae; phylum Streptophyta; class Magnoliopsida; order Caryophyllales; family Polygonaceae; genus Fagopyrum; species Fagopyrum homotropicum. The sequence continues at coordinate 142,829,356 of BSWB01000005.1, forward strand.
AACTACTTTTTGCACTCTCAGATTGCCAATTATCTCTTTATTGGTTTACAACGAATTTCTTTGACGAAAATAAATACACAAATAATTCAAAAAAAATAAAATTGGAGAAGCGCCGACAGTAGAAATCAGTGCATCCGATGCCTCTTCATTCCCCCTCATTCTATTTATACTCCATTATCATTCATTTTCCCCAAAATTAATTAAAAAAAAATCCGCATTGAACACTTCACAGGAAAGCCAGATCCAGATCGGCCATCGTTGTTTGGTCTTGATTTCATTGTTTATCCTCCAGGTACTTTTTGTCGATATCACGATCTTTCATTCCCTTGTTTAGTCGATTGATTTCTCATTATTCCAGTGTTGATTGAGCAATAGGCTTGTTTTGTTCGATTTTATGTGGATCTTGTGTTTATGTGTTGCTGTGAGGGCTTGCTCATTCACCGAATTACGATCCGGATTGCGTTTCTTGTACTAATTTGCTCGTTTTATAGCTGTTGCATTAGCAATGGTGTAAGATCTTGTAGTTCTTTTGGTATATCCATGAAACAAAATTGCGTGTGAAATTTTCGTTTCGGATCTGATCATTTCCATTTACGTTTTGTATATTACTGTTTGTGAACTTGAAATTAACTTCAATCGATACTTTTTTTTTACTTTATTTGATTGATGATTGTGGATCAAAATTCTGAAACACCTGTCGAACTTGCAACTACTTTATTTTAGTAATGCAATTGTGATTTGTTGTCGGCATTAGCCTATTGTTAAGATACTATCTGAGCAGATGGAGTTAAGATCCACTGGTAGTGCCTAAATTGACGTTTTTTTAGTACAAGGCTCTATCAAAATAAAGGATGGTAGATATTAGTGAAATTTTTTCAGATTGCAGTTCCTTTGAATTGTATTTAGCACAAGGTACAACGTCGAGGATTAATTTACCACTAGGTTTCATGCTTTTGTTCCGAGTTTTCATTTGCAACTTGTTGATTTTGAAACGTGAGCCTGCAGATCCATAATTATGTTAGATTGTGAACCGGTCAATTGCAGTCTTTCCTGATTTTTATCATCTTTCAGTGCCAGAATAAACTCTTGTTGCATCACAAAACTAGCAATGTCGAGAAGACCAGCGAGTAACACTAGGCGCCTTGTGGGCGCTGGAAGCTTTCCTTTTGCTAATGCTTTCCCTTCGAAGACACGGTCATCTCCTGTGTTGTCGCTTACCCTTGTTTTACTGGTATTACTCATCTCTACTGGTCATGTCTTCTTCAAAATTTTGATTTCGGACAAAGTGACACTGTTTTAAAAATTGAGCATACTAATCATTCAGCTTCATCACTTTGTTTCCAATTTCACTTGCAGGGCGCTATCCTACTTATTGGCTATATGTATAGTGGATCAGGTTTGTATTTCACTGTCTGTACCATTACACATTGATCTTAAATTACAATCCAGCCTAAGTTGATCTTTATGGTTCATGACTTTAGCAGCTAAAAATGTATGATAAAATATTCACTTCTGAGTTCTGAGTTATTTATTCATTGTATTATACCACCTTCTCTTCCATTCCAACTCATCTAAAATTTTCTGGTAACAGAATAAGGATATATGAAATGAGTTAATTAAAAAAATGAAAAATGTAAATAGGTAAAATAATGTCAATCCAACTCCGTCCTGCAGCTTTAACTATTGGGAAATTGGTGTCTCGTAAAGAAGCCATCTTTAGCCTAAGTGTTAGGGGGTGTACTTGGTTTTAGGTATGGGGCCTTTGGTCATTCAGAAAGTATAATAAATATGGATTGAACTATGAAAACTGCATAAATACCTTTTGGTTTTGTTACACCTTTTTTCCATTTTACTTTCTGTTACAATATACAGTATGCATATGAAACTTTCACTGATAAGGTGATCATCTTATGTTGCAGGTCGCAAAGATGTTGTGAGTAGGATTGAAGGTAAGCAATAGTTTTTACTTGAACTCGTATCATGAGCAAGACTTTTGTTTACTCTTAAGTGTCTTGTGTGATCTTGATGTATTGATTGTGTTCTAGGAACAGTCACATTTTGCTGAGTTCTTCATAATCTTCTTGTTGATTGTATTGATATAAAAGGGAATAAATTTGTATCCAAAGTTTTATGGAAGTCATACTTGTATAAGTAATGGTGAATTGTGAGCGAGTGCTGCTAATTTTTTCTTACTGCGTGCCTGGATTTGTTTTCTTGTTATCTTGTTTCTCCAGGAAAATAATAGATTTGCGCCCCAAACATACTTGCTAAGTTGACTGTTGTGTGCAGGACAATTCTCTTCAACACTAGAAGTTTCAAGGGCGATTCCTTTCCTTAAAAAGGCCTACGGTGATTCAATGCACAAGGTTTTACATGTGGGTCCTGAGACCTGTTCGGTTGTATCCTCATTGTTGAAGGAAGCAGATACAGAAGCATGGGGTGTCGAACCTTATGATATTGAGGATGTCGATGCTAGCTGTAAAGCTCTTGTGAAGAAAGGCATTGTCCGTGTTGCTGATATCAAGTTTCCACTTCCATACCAATCAAAGTCGTTTTCCTTAGTTATTGTATCTGATGCAATTGACTACCTGTCACCAAAATACCTAAACAAGACTGTTCCAGAGTTAACAAGGGTGGCTAAAGACGGCATTGTAATATTCACCGGTAATTCTGATGCTTATAACCAGGAATTCCTGTTTATATGATGCTCTTCTTCACCCCTGATACATTTTAATGTTCATCCACATGTTTAAATTTTTTTTTTTTACCTCTTCTTTCAGGCAAACCTGGTCAGCAGAGGGCTAGAGTTACTGAACTAGCCAAATTCGGAAGGCCGGTTAGTATATCCATATACTCTTCAATTTTATGACTTCTTTGTTTTAGTCAAACCTGGTCAGCACAGGTGAAGAACATGCAAGATTGCATAATCTTCATAAATGACATATGTTCAGCGATTCTGAAATTAATCATTTCTTTACCAACTTGACATAGATTATCTTTTTGAGTTTCCGTGCTAATGATCATTAAAACCCTATCAAGTGTCAATTCAATCAAACATAAACTTCCAACAACATTGTACAAATTAACAAGATTTCTATGATTGTTCTTGTGAAGGCGAAAATGCGGAGTCACTCTTGGTGGATACGGTTTTTCCTCCAGCTCGGGTTGGAAGAGAACGAAACAGCCGCTAAGAAATTCGAGCAGGCTGCTTCAAAGAAGGGCTACCAGCCAAGCTGCCAAGTTTTCCACCTCAACGCATACAGTTAATTTTTTCAACATGAAGCTACAAGGCAAGGGCTCACCACTTTACTCTATGAAATTAGTGTATTGTAGGATCTCTGTTATTAGCACTCTTGGTTGTGTTTACCATTATAATTTTAAAACAATGTTCTTTATTTATGTAGCAATTACCATTCAAATTTGTGAAGTTTTTGTACACGTTTAAGGCCCCAAATTTCACAAAAAATGGACAGTCTACAAAACCTTTATACTTGTGTTCGAGCATTGCAAGTTTAATGTTGTTTGCAACAATGGATGGAAAGCTGTGTAAAATTTCTCTCTATTGAACCAAAGTTCAATTGCATTATACATTGTAAAAATATAATCAAATACAATTCCTAGGTGCTTACCAATAATCCCCACACGAACACTTGCCATCCTTGAAGCAATGAAACCTTTTTGTATCCCTAACAACGATTTCCCTATCAGTAACTGCAGAGATAAATGTAATGGCATTATGACAATCACCACAAATCCTCAAGTTCTTCATCACAAGTATTGGCTTCCCCGGCTTCGTTCTAAGAAGCCCGAATGCAACCGCAAGCTTCTCGCTATGGTGTGCTAGCATAGTCTCCTTCTCTGTATCTCGTAACCCGTCATCTTTAACCAACGCCCACCTCAAATCTGGAACATACCCGACTCGCTTTATCTTCTCCATTATCACCTCCAAGTGCTCATGAATTTCCCTTAACATCGGATGTGAGCTCTCTTCAGCTACAAAAACATGTGTTTTCTTATCCAACTCGATCCAACTGCATCCCGGTTTCTTCTTAACTCCTCTATCTCTCATTACTTTCTTAACAGATTGAAACTCATCCCACCTTCCTGCACTAGCATGCATATTGGCTAGCATGACATATGGAACTGCACTTGTAGGATCTAACTCGAGAAACTGGTTGGCGGCTTTGATGGCTAACTCGATGTTTCCATGCTTCCTACAAGCAGCAAGTATGGCTGCCCAACCTATTGTTCCAGGGTTATATTTCATTTTTCCGATCAACTCTTCCACCTTGGTTAAGTTCCCAGCTCGCCCAAACATGTCAATCATGCACGAATAATGTTCAGATTCCGGTTCAAGGCCGAACTTCTCAAACATCATGTTAAAATACTTCTCGCCCTCTTCGACTTTCCCTGAATGCGCACAAGCAGAGAGAGCCGAGACAAAGGTTATATCATTAGGCTTCAGGTAGTTTGTCTCAAGCATCTGGTCAAACAGAAGTAAGGCTTCTGCTCCATCCCCATGCTGTGCAAATGCAGCAATCATTGTATTTAAGGAAACAATGTTATGCTCAACCATCCTATCAAATAATCTCCTTGCATCTTTGAGGTTTCCACATTTTGCATACATTGCAACAAGGGCATTCTCAACAGCAATCCGGTTTGATGGGATATCGGATTTGAGCATTAACGAGTGTATCTGCTTTCCTTGGGACGGAGATGACAAACTTGCACATGCGGTAATCGCACAGACAAAGGTACAATCATCTGGGGTGTGGCCAACGCGTTGCATATTCCTAAAATACGCAACAGCCGGCTCGGGATCCTGCTCGTCTTGAGAATAACCGGATATCATTGTATTCCAAACAACCAAGTCGGGGTCCGGGATTTCATCAAACAGTTTCATACAATCTGTCATTTTACCACCACACTTGGAATACAAATCAATCAAACCACTGCCAACATGAGGATTCCGGTTAAACCCTTTCTTGATCAACTGAGCATGAAATTGAAGCCCACCAAACAAATCTGTAAGACTAGTGAAAGCAGTCAAAACACTAGCAAGAGTATACATGTCAACCCGAATACCCAACCTTACCATTTCCAGGAACAAATCCAACGCCTTTGACCCTCTATTATGTTGCCCATACGCAACGATCATCGCATTCCACGACACCTCGTCTTCAATCCCCCTCATCCCAAAGAAAACTCTCTCTGCATCTACCAAACACTTACTTTTACTATAGCAACTTATGAGGGCATTGTTCATAGAAGCATAAGAATCAAACCCACCAACAACCGCCAAACAATGCAATTGACTTACCAACAATTCCTCCTCACAACAAGCTGTAACAAGCCCAGAGAAAGTGAAACCATCCATCTCTAAACCCATTCGCCTCATCTCATAAAACAAATCAAGGGCGGGTTTCGATTCTCCCCGTTCAGCATAGGCCGAAATAAGGGTATTGAAGGAAACAGAATCTGGGTCAGGAATTTTGTCGAACAGTTGGTGGGCAATTCGAGGCTGGGATTCTTTAGCATACGCAGAGATTATGGTATTGTAAGAAAACACATTTGGGCATAAAATGGAGTCGAAGGCTTTCCTGGCAGTGGAAAGAAGACGGCATTTGGAGTATAAGAGCACGAAGTGATTGGATAGATAAGTTGAAGGAGGAACAAGAGACTTTATGTATAAGGTTTGAAGGGATTTGCCCGTTAAAAGGTCTTTCTGGGTGATGGATTGTTTCAAAATGTCCCGGAAGTTTTGTAGAATCCATTGAAGAGGTATACTTTTGTTCATCAACGATTGATTTAACCAATGAATTCCGATTTCAAATGCCATGAAAGTTCATTGGTGTTTGCCGCGTTATTTCCATATTATGGTTGCTAGGTGTACAAGTAAAAAATTCCTGTCAGACTATGTTTTTTTTAGGTAAGATAAATTCATAGACAAGTGAAACAGCATGACCGAGGCTACGTTCATAGGTTATTTATAACGTTTTGTTTGTATTTTCAGATTTTGTAATATATGTTCCATCAAGAGATTTCGGTTTACATATCTTATCCAACTCAGTGAGTCGAAGTTACGTCCCTTATTTCAAGATAAGTGTATATTTATCCGATCTAGTTCGCTATGAATACTAGTGGGGAGTATGAATGACTGCATGATATAACTAGCCTTGACATTTAAGTTTGATTTTATTAAAAGTTGTTCTTTTTTCTTGTGAGAGAGGCGATGGTTTCCACTTTGTAAGTTGTTACTTTGATTTTGAGATAACCGAATTGAATATATCCTTATTTACTTTGCCGTTGATCACATGACACCCAAGATATTGCTCTAGGTCATTGGATAGTACAATTAGTAGTAGTGCTTGTAGTGTTCTTTTTTTGCTTGGCGGATATTAGAAGTGGCTTGGAAGGCGGATTTATGATAATTGATTACCTGTCCAGACGTATCGATGTAGTTTAGTAAGGAGCGTGAGTACTTTGTTACTCACTTCGGGTGTTGCCTTGGAAAAGATTATAATATCATCCGCAAACGCAAGAAAAGGGATTTTTGACCCATTCTTTGTGATAGAAATCCTATAGATTTTGGGTTTTCAATACATATTTTTTTTAGGTTCCTAATCATCACCTCAACTCCTATGTTAAAGAGAAGCGGTGATAGCGGATCACCTTGGCACAAGCCTCTCTGTGGGGTAAATATCTTAGTATGGGAGTCATTAATTAATAAAGAGTATGAAACTGTTGATATACATTCGTTGATCACGTTCCTAAACATTTTACCAAAGCCAAGTTTTTCTAAGACTGCTTTTAAAAATTCTCATTCTACTTTGTCATAGGCCTTTTCATATCAAGCTTTATAGCCATAAAACAATCTTTTACCTTTCTTTGTTCTAACTCCATGAAAAATTTCATGAGCTATAAGTACATTGATCTATTCTCACTGCACATCGATTCAACAATCCTGTTCTAAACAACATAAATAAGTTTGTTCTTGTTTTTTCTAGGTAAAGTATAGAGCTAAATAAGCAAGAAAACGTTATTTCATCAGTTATCGATTCAACACTATTTTGACATAAGCAAAAACATGTGATTCGAAGAGAGTTCATATAGGCTGGTTTTTATTTACAATATTTATTCGTTGTCCCCTCTTGTTCTAAGGTTGGAACTCCTTGGGACAGTCGAGATTTGCCCGAACCGCTACACTGTAACACCCCGAATTCTCAGAACTCGGAGTATTACTGGTTAGGACCTCACAATGGGTCCCGACCTCAGTTTGACAACAACATTACTAGGATCTTGCAACAAGACACAAATAAAGAAACCGAAATTCATAAAAACCATATTTTTAGAGTAATGAATGCAACACTGTCTAGCAGCCTAAAGTACTTAAACAAAAGAAAAGAACAACTGTCTTAACCAAAAGAAAGGAAAGACAAAAACAACCCCCAACCCCGCTCTAAGGAGTACGGAGACCCGGCTTACCACTACTTCCGGATCACTCAGCTGCTGATCTAACCTGCGGTAAATCTAAACCAACAACAAGAAGAACCGTTAGCTAGTTATCTAAATATTAGCAGAATAATAGCAGCACAAACACACTCAGAGAAATATAAACACTCATCATGCTTTCAAACAAGTCCGTTTTATTATCTTGCTTTAAATTACTCTTTCACTCTAGTGATACTTATTTTGTGACACGAGAGATTCCCAAACCTCGCCTCCGCCCCCGTGTAACCATCGGGAATGGATCCGATGCATCTCACCTTGTACCTGCCTGGTCTGGGTATAGAGAACCTCCCAGTCTCCTATCAGAGTTGGGCAGTGATGTCACGGCCCGTTATACATACACTTGAGCCTTAAACGTAATAATAACAGTCGTCCTAGCAAGTTATTATTATTAAACACGCAAATAGTACACACAACTACTATCACTCAACTAACACTCAGAAACTGGCTAAGTAAGTCGCAAGGACTTACCTGAGTCAAAACACTCTAACACTCCTCAAATAGTCCGTACTCGTGGTAACTCAAGCGCCTGTCAATGAAGGCATGTGTATCAAAATCTCATTCAGACGTCCAACCTCATTCAAAGGAATTACGGAAAAACTCTCTAACGGTAAAAGACTATTTTGCCCTCAGTCTTAACATTCTCAAGTTTATTCATGAAATTTATTAATCCCCTTTTTACTAGTTTCCCATAAAAATTGTGTCTTTCGGATAATTACTTATACTTATAAGTTCAAAACCCGTAATCACCCGAGAAGGGACAACACTCTTCTCTTCCGGTTATTATCTATTATAGCACGTACATTATCTGTAAAACACACTTCAACCTTACTCTTCCACTCGCTTAACTAACCACTCATGAACCCGCATATGCCTACATAAATTCATAACTCTCTGACTTGTACTTAACTATAATACCCGAACGTCTACCTATACATATGTGCACTTATACACAACCTTCAAAAACCTCTCAGCCCATACTCTTAGACCTATTTACACGACAATACCCAGAATTAACCCTTCATCAGCCAACAACAACAATACAGTACAACCTGCACTCTCAGCCCCCTATTTATATTTATATATATATATATATATATATATATATATATATATATCATAAAACGGTGCTTTCCACAACATAAGCTCGAAACGGGAGGCAGTACAGGAGGAAGAGGGTTGCAGGGAAGAGGATCGACTTACTCACAGGCTCGCAATTGGTTGCAGGTTCCGGCGGCGATGGCTGGTGTTCCGGTCGGCGGTTAGCGGTGCCCTGGATTGTCGGAAATAGCGGCGCGATTGGTTCCTGTCCGCCGAAGAGGAGCAGCGCAGAGGGTTAACGAGATTCACGCGGAGAAGAAGAATGGCGAGGAGGGAGAGGCGGCGGCCTTACCAGGATTCCGGTGGGTCTGGCGGTCGACAAGGAGGCTATGCGGTGGCTCCGGTGTGGCGGCTAAGGCCTGTAGTCGCGGCTGCGGAGGAAGAACGGTTTACATCGGTAACAGAAACAGGGAAGGAAAAGGGGAAGGGCGGCTCACCTGGCGGCCTGCAGTCGCCGGCGAACGAGGACGGTCGACGAGGGGCTACGCGGTGGCTCCGGCGTGGTGGCTAAGGTCTGCTGCTGTTCCAGTCGCGCGAGAGAGAGAGAGAGCAGGAAGCTGGTGTTCGATTGTGTCCAGAAGAGAGATGATGGAACGGCAATTTGTGGTTAGGGGAGTAATTAGATAGAATTAGGGTTAAGAGGGAATTAGGGTTAGGATTAGATTAGGAAAATTATTAATGGGCTGATAGGTGGGCTTAAATCCGGCCCTTCTCTTTAGAACGGAACAAAAAAAAATGGAACTTGTTACATATGTGCAGAAACTTATATAATACGGGATTTAAATTCCGTATTATCTACTTTATTATTATTTTTATTTTAAGGCGCGTAAATTAATTCCGGTTATAAGTTTTCATAAATTTTATGTGACTTAAAGTCACATAAAATGATAACATTTAAACTCGTTTTATTTTCTTTATTTATTTATTTATTTACGATTGCCGTATCGGAATTTGGTTAATTGTAGTTTACTGGAACTTTAAAATTTTCGGTTATTACATCAGTGCCCTCTTAAAAGAAGTTTCGTCCCGAAACTTAGATTGTTCCTCTTACTCACACATTCCCTTCGGTATATTTTAGTTTTCTCAACATTTTCATTTTCTACCATGCAACTACTCAACCATCAAACAGAAAACAAATGTCGCATAAAACGTCATCACTCAAATCAAAAAGAAAACCTGAAAGGTCAAACAACACAACATCCGAGTACTAACTCGTCAAACAGGAGTAACCTCTAACTCCGCAAACAACTCGGGATAGTTACGTCTAATACTCTCCTCGGTCTCCCAAGTGGACTCATCAGCTCCTCTCCTAGACCATTGGATCCTCAACATAGGTATCTCCTTGGACCGCAGACGTCTAGTACTGCGCTCCAAGACAGCTACTGGGTACTCTACAAATGTATGGTCAGGCTCAACTGTCAGATCCTCATGGCTGATGACGTGTCTCGGATCCGGGATGTACTCTCTCAACTGAGATACGTGAAAGACTGGATGGACACTCTCTAGTCTCGGCGGTAGTGCTAGTCTGTAGGCCACCTCTCCAACTCTCTCCAAGATCTCAAAAGGTCCGACATATCGGGGACTCAGCTTCCCCTTAATGCCGAAACGCCTGACCCCTCTCGTAGGTGACACTCTCAGCCACACCTGTGCACCCACTCTAAACTCCAAAGGTCGACGCCTTTTGTCGGCGTAGGACTTTTGACGACTCTGAGCTGCTAACATTCGCTCTCGGACTAGGGCAATCCGAGCGATGTCATCCTGTATCTGATCTGGAGCTACTCCATCAACTCTGCTAGGCTCATCCCAACATAATGGTGTACGACATCTCCGCCCGTACAAAGCCTCATAGGGAGCCATCCCAATAGATGCGTGCCAACTATTATTATACGAAAACTCTACCAGTGGAAGATGATTTGGCCATACTTGTCCCCAATCTAGTACACACGCCCGAAGCATGTCCTCTAAGGTCTGAATGGTCCTCTCAGATTGTCCGTCTGTCTGTGGATGATAGGCGGTAGTGAAGTGGAGACTCGTCCCCAAAGCAGTATGTACCTGTTGCAAAAATCTCGAGGTAAAACGTCCATCTCTGTCAGAGACGATAGTCCTCGGTACCCCATGGAGTCTCACAATGTGTCTGGTGAACTCCTCAGCCAGACGACTCACCGGCCACGTTTCCTTAATCGGAATGAAACGTGCGGTCTTCGTCAGGCGGTCTACCACTACCCAAATAGCATCAAATCCTATGATGAGTCTCAAACCAGTGACAAAATCCATAGATATATCCTCCCACTTCCACTGTGGTACTGGAAGTGAGTGGAGCTCTCCTCCAGACCTACGGTGCTCAATCTTGACCTGCTGGCAGGTCGCGCACTGAGCTACATACCGAGTCACATCGGGCTTCAGACCACCCCACCAGAAGGACCTTCTCACATCCTTGTACATCTTACTCGCTCCAGGATGTACTGAGTATGGGGTAGCATGAGCCTCACCTAGTATCCTCTGTCTCAACTCACTGTCTGACGGTACACAAACGCGGTCCTGACATCTCATCACTCCATCTGCACCAATAGTAAACTGTGGGGCCTCATCTCGAGACATCCTGTCTCGGATCCTGATCAAAGTAGGGCAAATCTCCTGCTTCTGTCGGATCTCATCCAACAGATCAGGAAGTAACTCCATGGTAGATAACTGACCATCAGTATCGGGAAACTGAATCTCTATCTCCAACCAAGCCAAGTCCCTCTGCAACTGTGGCTCTACTGTCAACCGGGCTATCGCCCTCTCTCTAGGCGTCTTCCGGCTCAAAGCATCAGCTACCACATTCGCCTTTCCGGGGTGGTAAAGGATCTCAAGGTCGAAGTCCTTGATCAACTCTAACCACCGGCTCTGGCGGTTATTCAACTCTCTCTGAGTGAATATGTACTTCAGACTCTTATGGTCTATAAAGATCTGACATGTCGCCCCATAGAGATAGTGATGCCAGATCTTAAGAGCATGGACTACTGCAGCCAACTCTAGATCATGTGTGGGGTAGTTCTCCTCATACGTCTTCAACTGTCGAGACGCATAGGCTATGACCTTACCCCTCTGCATCAAAATACACCCCAAGCCCAGCTTGGATGCATCATTGTATACCACAAAGTCATCAATACCCTCAGGCTGTGCTAAAATCGGAGCGGACGTCAATCTCCTCTTCAGCTCCTCAAAACTCTGCTGACACGGCTCAGACCAGACAAACCGAGTGGTCTTCCTCAGAAGACAAGTAAGTGGTCGGGCAATCAAAGAGAACCCTTCCACAAACCGGCGGTAGTAACCTGCTAAACCTAGAAAGCTGCGAACCTCCTTAACATTCTTAGGAGGTTGCCAAGAAGATACTGACTCGATCTTCGCCGGATCGACCTTAATACCCTCAGCAGTCACCACGTGACCTAAGAAAGCCACCTCTGACATCCAAAACTCACACTTGGATAGCTTAGCATACAGCTGGCTATCTTGTAGAATCTGCAGTATTGTCCTCAAGTGTCCGGCATGCTCCTCTCGACTCCTAGAGTAGACTAGGATGTCGTCAAGGAAGACCACTACAAACTGGTCTAAGAAGTCAATGAATATCCCATTCATCAACTCCATGAACACCGCTGGTGCATTAGTGAGCCCGAATGGCATCACTACGAACTCATAATGACTATACCTAGTCCGGAATGCCGTCTTAGGTATGTCCTGATCTCTCACCCTCAACTGGTGGTAACCTGACCTCAAGTCTATCCTCGAGAACACAGACGCTCCATGCAACTGGTGCAACAGGTCATCTATGCGTGGCAGTGGGTACTTGTTCTTGATGGTTACTTTGTTCAGCTCTCTGTAGTCTATGCACAACCTCATCGATCCGTCTTTCTTCTTCACAAACAACACTGGTGCACCCCAAGGAGACACACTAGGGCGTATAAAACCCTTCTCTGCTAGCTCCTCTAACTGCTTCTTCAGCTCAAGCAGCTCTATAGGTGCCATACGGTACGGAGCCTTCGAGATAGGTCTCGTGCCCGGATCCAAGTCAATACTGAAATCAACGCTCCTTTGTGGGGGTAGTCCTGGCAGGTCGTCACTGAATACCTCTGCAAACTCGCATGCAACAGGTATCTCCTCTATAGTCAGGCCCTTGCTTTCCTTCATGGCATAACACCAGAAGGCTTCGCAACCCTGTGCTATCAGTCTCGCTACTCTCACTACACTGATAACCGTACCTGACTTTCCGAGGTCCCAACCTCGGAATATTACTCTATGGCCCTTCTCCGTGGCAACGGTCACTGTCCTCCTACCAATGTCTAAGACTGCTCCGTGTTTCCTCATCCAGTCTATCCCTAAAATGACATCCTCATGAGCTAAGGGCATGACTAGAAAATGGACTAGCCAGTCTCGATCTCCCATGCGAACAGGACATCCAAAGATCTCTCTAGTCCCTCTTACCTTACTCCCATCAGGTAAGCCTATCATAAAAGGTATCCCCTCTACAGTAGCTAAGGACAACCTATCTACGCATGCATCAGATATGAAGGAGTGTGTAGCACCCGTATCAAATAAAACTCGTACAGGTAAGTCATGAATCTGGATCGTACCTGTGGCAGTCGGTGCATCTGGCTGATCGGCATCTCTCAACTCAAACACTCGTGACTGAGCTCCTCTAGTATCAGCCACACTACCACGTCCTCTGCCCCGACCTGATCCCTGCATAGAACTCTGTGGTGGTGTGTGTCTTGGAGCCCTGTAAGACTGCTGCTGACTAGAAGCTCTGTACTACTGCTGCTGACTCGGAGTCCGGTACTGTGGCGGTCTCTATACACTCCCTGATAAGCCTGCATGAGAAGAACCCTGCTGAGATGGAGCCTTGCCCTAACGGCAGAATGCAGCTCTATGTCCAACCTTGCCGCACTGGATGCAAGTCACAGCTGGCTTCGTGCAGTTCGATCGGATATGTCCATAGCTACTGCAGTTGTGGCACTGCAAGCCACCAGCTGAAGTCTGACCAGTAGCTGTATGGCTCTGTCGTCCCTGAGTCTGTCCCCGTCCAAAAGCAGCTACTCCTGAACTACCACTGGCATAACCTGTCCTCTACCGCTTATCCGGCCTGTCTGACTGAGCAGCTCTCCTTGACACTGGCCTGTCTCTCTCTTATGCAGATGCTCTATCCTGATAGTCTGACAGAGTCTCACAACGAAATCCTGCCAGATAGGAACGAGTGCTCTCTCTCAATCTCCTCGAAAAAAGATATACGTGCTGCTCATCAGGAGGTGTAGCTGTTCCAAGTAGTGTCAGTTCCTTCTGGAACTTCTTGATGGCAGCAGCGATCGGAATGTCCTCAAATCCAGCCTCAATGAAGTCCTAGAATCTCTCTCTCCTCAACGAGACAGGGCAGTATCTGTCTCTAACAATGCTCCTCATTTGCTCCCAACTAGTGACTCGACTACGCATGGTCCGCCACCAGGAATGAGCATCTCCAGTGAAGCAGGTCTGCACCAAGTCCACCTGCCGATCCTCGGGGCAGCGTATTGCCTCTAAGTTAACGCAGTCTCTACCTGTCCAATCCAGTGCTCCACCTCCAGTCCTATCTCTCCACTATATGAGGGGACCTTCTGAGAGTTGAAAGCCTTCAACCACTCATCCGGCCTCGGTGCTCTAGTCCCAGTAGGCGCTCTATCAGCCACAACTCTCCTCTCAGGTACAGCTGGCACCTGAGGCGCTCCCTGTGTCACCTGGACAGATCTAACCGGTACTGGTGGTACCTGGGTTAGTCTCTCTGTCCTAGCAACCTCCTCCATACGCTCAACGTATGCTCGATACTCTCTGTACTCAGTCGCTACAATGGAAACACGTCCTGACTCCGTCGAACGTGCTCTCTGTGCTCCAGACCTAGCAACGGTCTCATTCATGACCTCAGGACCTACACTCTCAGCTACCTCCTCCACTCCAGCCTCTGGCATGATCACTGCTGGTGGATCCTCTTGAGGAGCTCTACCTCGGCCTCGGGCTAGTGGAGGTCTACCTCCACGGCCGCGTCCTCTAACTGTAGGGGTCCTATCTCCCCTACCTGGTCCAGCTGGAGGGAGAGGTGGACGACCTCTGCCTCGACCAGTAGCTAGCGTAGCTCTAGTACGTGCCATCTGCGCAAAGGATAATAACTATAATTACTACTAGCTAAAGTCCAAAAGTCCAACTACCGTACAACTTAAAGTCCAACTAAGCAAATTGAGATCCGCGGCAGTAGTGGTGGTCAGCCGTACTTTTCTATTCCCAACCAGACTATGCATGCATTTAAAACCAAAATTTTTCTTTTTAAAACTCAGACCCCTTTTCGGGTTCTGCTTAAAACTTATTCGGTCTTTCAGAAGATTTCAAGTCTCATTGTTGCCAACCTCCCTCTGATACCATGTTGTAACACCCCGAATTCTCAGAACTCGGAGTATTACTGGTTAGGACCTGACAATGGGTCCCGACCTCAGTTTGACAACAACATTACTAGGATCTTGCAACAAGACACAAATAAAGAAACCGAAATTCATAAAAACCATGTTTTTAGAGTAATGAATGTAACACTGTCTAGCAGTCTAAAGTACTTAAACAAAAGAAAAGAACAACTGTCTTAACCAAAAGAAAGGAAAGACAAAAACAACCCCCAACCCCGCTCTAAGGAGTACGGAAACCCGGCTGACCACTACTTCTGGATCACTCAGCTGCTGATCTAACCTGTGGTAAATCTAAAACCACAACAAGAAGAACCGTTAGCTAGTTATCTAAATATTAGCAGAATAATAGCAGCACAAACACACTCAGAGAAATATAAACACTCATCATACTTTCAAACAAGTCCGTTTTATTATCTTGCTTTAAATTACTCTTTCACTCTAGTGATACTTATTTTGTGACACGAGGGATTCCCAAACCTCGCCTCCGCCCCGTGTAACCATCAAGAATGGATCCGATGCATCTCACCTTGTACCTGCCTGGTCTGGATATAGAGAACCTCCCAATCTCCTGTCAGAGCTGGGCAGTGATGTCACGGCCCGTTATACATACACTTGGGCCTTAAACGTAATAATAACAGTCGTCCTAACAAGTTATTATTATTAAACACGCAAATAGCACACACAACTACTATCACTCAACTAACACTCAAAAACTGGCTAAGTAAGTCGCAAGGACTTACCTGAGTCAAAACACTCTAACACTCCTCAAATAGTCCGTACTCGTGGTAACTCAAGCGCCTGTCAATGAAGGCATGTGTATCAAAATCTCATTCAGACGTCCAACCTCATTCAAAGGAATTACGGAAAAACTCTCTAACGGTAAAAGACTATTTTGCCCTCAGTCTTAACATTCTCAAGTTTATTCATGAAATTTATTAATCCCCTTTTTACTAGTTTCCCATAAAAATTGTGTCTTTCAGATAATTACTTATACTTATAAGTTCAAAACCCGTAATCACCCGAGAAGGGACAACACTCTTCTCTTCCGGTTATTATCTATTCTAGCACGTACATTATCTGTAAAACACACTTCAACCTTACTCTTCCACTCGCTTAACTAACCACTCGTGAACCCGCATATGCCTACATAAATTCATAACTCTCTGACTTGTACTTAACTATAATACCCGAACGTCTACCTATACATATGTGCACTTATACACAACCTTCAAAAACCTCTCAGCCCATACTCTTAGACCTATTTACACGACAATACCCAGAATTAACCCTTCATCAGCCAACAACAACAATACAGTACAACCTGCACTCTCAGCCCCCTATTTATATATATATATATATCATAAAACGGTGCTTTCCACAACATAAGCTCGAAACGGGAGGCAGTACAGGAGGAAGAGGGTTGCAGGGAAGAGGATCGACTTACTCACAGGCTCGCAATTGGTTGCAGGTTCCGGTGGCGATGGCTGGTGTTCCGGTCGGCGGTTAGCGGTGCCCTGGATTGTCGGAAACAGCGGCGCGATTGGTTCCTGTCTGCCGAAGAGGAGCAGCGCAGAGGGTTAACGAGATTCACGCGGAGAAGAAGAATGGCGAGGAGGGAGAGGCGGCGGCCTTACCAGGATTCCGGTGGGTCTGGCGGTCGACAAGAAGGCTACGCGGTGGCGCCGGTGTGGCGGCTAAGGCCTGCAGTCGCAGCTGCGGAGGAAGAACGGTTTACATCGGTAACAGAAACAGGGAAGGAAAAGGGGAAGGGCGGCTCACCTGGCGGCCTGCAGTCGCCGGCGAACGAGGACGGTCGACGAGGGGCTACGCGGTGGCTCCGGGGTGGTGGCTAAGGCCTGCTGCTGTTCCAGTCGCACGAGAGAGAGAGAGAGAGCAGGAAGCTGCTGTTCGATTGTGTCCAGAAGAGAGATGACGGAACGGCAATTTGTGGTTAGGGGAGTAATTAGATAGAATTAGGGTTAAGAGGGAATTAGGGTTAGGATTAGATTAGGAAAATTATTAATGGGCTGATAGGTGGGCTTAAATCCGGCCCTTCTCTTTAGAACAGAAAAAAAAAAAACGGAACTTGTTACTTATGTGCGAAAACTTATATAATACGGGATTTAAATTCCGTATTATCTACTTTATTATTATTTTTATTTTAAGGCGCGCAAATTAATTCCGGTTATAAGTTTTCATAAATTTTATGTGACTTAAAGTCACATAATTAAAATGATAACATTTAAACTCGTTTTATTTTCTTTATTTATTTATTTACGATTGCCGTATCGGAATTTGGTTAATTGCAGTTTACCGGAACTTTAAAATTTTCGCTTATTACATACACGCCATCGAAGAATCTCCCTTCGCGGTGACCAACAGGAATTGTTCGGAACAACCCATAAACCTTTGAGACCTTCGACCCACACATCTTCAAAGTCTTCATTCGGGATCATCGTTTGTGGTCACACTACGTCTCCGGAGTTTTCCATCTCTTCCTCTTTTTCCTCTTTTCCCGTGAGAGTAGTATCGTTCCGGCTCCCTCGAAACTTCGACTTGATAGATCGTCCCACACAAATCTCTCATTGTTGGAGAAAGGACTCGATTCTTGACCAAGTTTGCCATTTAAAACGATGAATGCCAGAACTAGGCATGTTTGAGGGCTAGGCGCGCATTAAAATTTTGTGGGTAGAATGACTAACTAGTCTTTTTATCACTGTTAATCCGTTAATAGTATCCCTAACATAAATTTAAAATAAATTAATTAGATAAATATAGAGTTTTTGGGATTTCTTGCTTGAGCTGAGGCGGCCGGCCACAATTTCTGGAGGCTAGGGTTTCGTTTCTTCTCATCACTTTTTTTTTTTTTTTTTTTTTTGATCAAGAAGGTAAGATGCTCGATAACACCACATATAATTGGTGTATCGAGAGGCCGAAAATCGGCAAACGGGCAAACCGTCATGCAAATAGAAAAACCAAAAAAGGACACAATAGAATCACCACAAGCAAGACCGAAAAATGAGAAAGATCCAAAAATCGGAACAACTACACCCTTAGAGAAGACGCGGAACACTCGAGGCTGGCAAAACATGGAGAGGGCACGGGCAAGATGAACTGGCGCGGTGTCTCGCCGCCGGGAAGCAGGATGGTAGAAACCTTTTTTAGGGGATGTCATACCTCCTGCGGAAATGTGGATCTCACGACGTTGCCCCCACCTAGATGGAGGATCTTCGGAGACCTCGAACACAACCACGATCACAATCAACACGATCAACAGGGGCATGTGACTACGGCATCTTCCAAGACAATCGTTTAGGTCACCCTCGAGAAACATCTTCAAAAAAGGAAGGTCATCCCATAATATTTGGAAGGATGAAATATGGATTCCAAAAGCTTGGAATAATTTATTTATTTATTTTAAAAGCTAACTTTTTCTTACTTATTCATAACATTAATGTTGAGTAATTTGTGGGTAATTTTGTGGTTGTTCTTGAGTAGATGGAACATTGTCTATAATTATAACAGTTGTTCATATCTTCTTTGAAGGACTTTGTTCTTGAATTCACATTTGATCATACTTCATCCAAAAATGACAATATCATTCCTATTATTCGATAGTTTTGCATAAAAAACCAAACACAATTTTAATCTTGGTCCAAAAATTTCTTTTTCTCACACCCCTGCAAATTCCAAAAAGCGATCTTCATAAATAAAATGACTTGGGTAATGGGAGGTTTCTTCCCTTTATTCTAAACCAAAGATCGAAACAAAAATCTTTTCCTATTGTTGAGAGGATTTTTAGTTGGAGAAAATTTCCTAAAGAAAAAAAATCAGGACTCGCAAAATCCCTTGACAAAATTTTTTCGATTCACTACACTGAAGGAAACTCGTACAACTTTCCTCAGCTGATACTTTCTGAAAGTACAATTTTTAATCTTGTTAGTCCGATAATGGCGAAGAAAAACCAATGAGTCATTTGTTCCCAAAGACAGCGGGCGAAACCCCTATGAATAACAGTCATAGCAAATTGCTCTATTTTTACACATACTTTTCTAGAAACATCACAGGAATTACACATGAGCAAGTTCAAATGACAAAAAACTTATCCACTTCATTGCTCATCAAAGTGAAAATTGTTCCAAGATTCCAAGTATTCATATACCAATAATTGTTCTCCATACCGAGGCTGTGCTGAGAGCAAAGAGTACTAAAACAGTGTTGAATTTTATATGCTTTGGTCGAAGCAGGCTTATTGTTCTGAATTGAGTTTGGGTCAATTATTGTACTGCTGGTTCTTTTTTCTTTGACAATTAATACCCTCAATTGTTGGTCTAGCATGAAGGTCCATGTTTTTCTTTTGAGTACAAATATCTCCATTTTCCTTGTCTAATCCAACCTGCAAAATTTCGAGCAAGAAGGCGGAAGACACCAAATGTGTATAAATCTGAAAATTTCAATGTTCAGCCTATAAATGTTATCAATCATATCAAAGTAGTGTAAGATGTTGTTTGTTCTAGAAAAATACATAGGGTTTTTTCTAGAGTTAATCAATATTGATCGGTGTTGAAAGATCAAACAATGTTTATCATCACAGTAGATTTGGGCTAAAACCAAATATAGATTCAACAACAAAAGGTTTCTTTGTTCAGAATAGTTTAAAAACAAGCAAGAACTTGCAGGTCTATGAATTTTGTAATCATAGAGATATGTACCATTTTGTTCAAAGAACAGTGGTGTTGTCCTCATCCATGACGGTTTCCATGACACCGTCGGAGAAACCATGGTCTTCCTGCCTCCATTCCCCAACGAAAGAGCCAACAATTCCCCTCTGGTGTTCTTTGACTCCAACGCCCCCAGATCTACAACATAAAGCATTCCTCCTAGTTCCTTGTAGAAGTAGGCTTTTTCAAACCTTCGAGGTCCCATAAGTAAACTCGAAACACCTCTTCCTTGGTGCTTTGTTGAGTTTTGATCACTTGTGCTAGGAGGTGCTCTCCATCTTGTCTTCTTTCTTGGCCAAATTAGCCAGAACTTCTTCTTCTTGTTTTTTATCCAAGTTGTTCCCAATTGTAATAGGTCTTCGTATCTTTTCTCATCCATGACTTCGAAACAACATGCTTGGTCTAAAGCTATGATGGAGAGAATAACTGGTTATTGCATTTGGTGATGGGATTTGATTTGTGGGAGGCGGTTAGGGTTTCAGTTTTGAGAATAGGATGAGTCTTCAATCCCTCACACGCGTGTAGGCGCGTTCTTTCAATGGGAGTAGGGTTTTCACTTGAAGAGATACGGGTTTTAAAATTACTGGTTTCTGATTCTCTTGAAATGGTACCGTTTCTTCTCATCACTGAAAGTAATGTAGGGAACAGTAATTCAAATTCGCTAAAAAAAAAAGACAAATAATTCAAAAAAATAAAATAGACAAATATCTCTTTGTTGGTTTACAACGAATTTCTTTGACGAAAAAAAATAGACAAATAATTCAATAAAATAAAATTGGAGGACCGCCGACAGTACACATCAGTGCACCCGATGCTCTCTTCGTTCCCCTTCATTCTATCTATACTCCATTGTCATTCATTTTCCCGAAATTAATCAATAAAAATCCAAATTTTCTTTCTCCCTTTGGCATTGAACACTTCACAGGAAAGCCAGATCCAGATCGGCCATCGTTTTCCTTGCAGAGAAATGTTCTTGCTCGTTTTTTGGTCTTGATTTCATTGTTTATCCTCCAGGTACTTTTTTCGATATCACTATCTTTCATTCCCTTGTTTAGTCGATTGATTTCTCATTATTTCAGTATTGATTGAGGAATAGGCTTGTTTTTTTCGATTTTATGTGGATCTCGTGTTTATGTGTTGCTGTGAGGGCTTGCTCATTTAACGAATTGCGATCCGGATAGCGTTTTTTGTACTAATTTGCTCGTTTTATAGCTGTTACATTAGCAATGGTGTAAGATATTGTAGTTCTTTTGGTATATCCGTGAAACAAAATTGCGTGTGAAATTTTCGTTTCGGATCTGATCATTTCCATTTACGTTTTGTATATTTACTGTTTGTGAATTTGTAATTAACTTCAATCGATACTTTCTTTTACTTTATTTGATGATTGTGGATCACAATTCTGAAACACCTGTCGAACTTGCAACTACTTTATTTTTGTAATGCAATTGTGATTTGTTGTCGGCATTACCTTATTGTTAAGATACTATATGAGCAGATGGAGTTAAGATCCACTGGTAATGGTCAAATTGATGCTTTTTAGTACAAGGCTCTATCAAAATAAAGGATGGTTGATATTAATGAAGTTTTATTCAGATTGCAGTTCCTTTGAATTGCATTTAGCACAAGTTAAGACGTGAGGAATTAATTTACCACTAGGTTTCATGTTTTTGTTCCAACTTTTTATTTGCAATTTGTTGATTTTGAAATGTGAGCCTGCAGGTCCATGCTTATGTTAATTTGTGAACCGATCCATTGCAGTATTTCCTGATTTTTATCATCTTTCAGTGGCAGAATAAACTCTTGTTGCATCACAAAACTAGCAATGTCGAGAAGACCAGCGAGTAACACTAGGCGCCTTGTGGGCGCTGGAAGCTTTCCTCTTGCTAATGCTTTCCCTTCTAAGACACGATCCTCTCCTGTGTTGTCACTTACCCTTGTTTTACTGGTATTACTCATCTCTACTGGTTATGACTAGTTCAAAATTTTGAATTAGGACAACGTGTCACTGTTCTAAAAATTGAGCATACAAATCATCAAGCTTCATCACTTGGTTTCCAATTTCACTTGCAGGGCGCCATCCTCCTTATTGGCTATATGTATAGTGGATCAGGTTTGTATTTCACTGTCTCTACCCATTACACATTGATCTTAAATTACAATCCAGCCTAAGTTGATCTTTATGGTTCATGACTTTAGCAGCTAAAAATGTCTTATAAAGTATTCACTTCTTAGTTCTGACTTATTTATTCATTGTAATATACCACCTTCTCTTCCATCCCAACTCATCTAAGATTTTCTGGTTACAGAATAAGGATATATGAAAGGAGTTAATTAAGAAAATGAAATGTAAATAGCTAAAATAATGTCAATCCCAACTCCGTCCTGCAGCTTTGACTATTGGGAAATTGGTGTCTCGTAAAGAAGCCATTTTTAGCCTAAGTGTTAGGGGGGGTACTTGGTTTTAGGTACGGGGCCTTTTGGTCATTCACAAGGTATAATAAATATGGATTGAACTATGAAAACTGCATAAATATCTTTTGGTTTTGTTACACCTTTGTCCATTTTACTTTCTGGTACATTATACAGTATGCATATGAAACTTTCACTGATAAGGATATCATCTTATGCTGCAGGTCGCAAAGATGTTGTGAGTAGGATTGAAGGTAAGCAATAGTTTTTACTTTAACTCAGTATCATGGGCAAGACTTGTGTGATCTTGATGCATTCGTTGTGTTCCAGGAACAAGCACATTTTGCTGAGTTCTTAATAATCTTCTTGCAATGATATAAAAGGGAATAGATTTATATCCAAAGTTTTGTGGCAATCATAGCTATATTAGTAATGGTGAATTATGAGTAAGTGCTGCTAATTTTTTCTTGCTGCGTGCCTGGATTTGTTTTCTTGTTATCTTGTTTCTCCAGGAAAATAAAAGATTTGTGCCCCAAACATACTTGCTAAGTTGACTGTTATGTGCAGGACAATTCTCTTCAACACTAGAAGTTTCAAGGGCGATTCCTTTCCTTAAAAAGGCCTATGGTGATGCAATGCACAAGGTTTTACATGTGGGCCCTGAGACCTGTTCGGTTGTATCCGCATTGTTGAAGGAAGCAGATACAGAAGCATGGGGTGTTGAACCTTATGATATTGAGGATGTCGATGCTAGCTGTAAAGGTCTTGTGAAGAAAGGCTTTGTCCGTGTTGCTGATATCAAATTTCCACTTCCATACCAATCGAAGTCATTTTCTTTAGTTATTGTATCTGATGCAATTGACTACCTGTCACCAAAATACCTGAACAAGACTGTTCCAGAGTTAACAAGGGTGGCTAAAGACGGCATTGTAATATTCACCGGTAATTCTGATGCTTATAACCAGGAATTCCTGTTTATATGAAGCTCTTCTTCACCCCTGGTATGTTTTAATGTTCATCGACATGTTTCAATATTTTATTTTTTACCTCTTCTTTCAGGCAAACTTGGTCAGCAAAGGGCTAGAGTTACTGAACTAGCCAAATTCGGAAGGCCGGTTAGTATATCCATATACTCTTTAATTTTCCTTCTTTTTTTAGCCAAACCTGGTCAGCACAGGTGAAGAAATGATTAATTTCAGCGATTCTGAAATTAATCATTTCTTTACCAACTTGACATAGATTATCTTTTTGAGTTTCCGTGCTACTTATGATCTTTAAAACCCTATCAAGTGTCAATTCGATCAAACATGAACTTCCAACAACGTTGTACAAATTATCAAGATTTCCATGCTTGTTCTTGTGAAGGCTAAAATTCGGAGTCACTCTTGGTGGATACGGTTTTTCCTCCAGCTCGGGTTGGAAGAGAACGAAACAGCCGCTAAGAAGTTTGAGCAGGCTGCTTCAAAGAAGGGATACCAGCCAAGCTGCCAAGTTTTCCACCTCAACGCATACAGTTAATTTTTTCAACATGAAGCTACAAGGCAAGGGCTAACCACTTTACTCTATGAAGTTAGTGTACTGTAGGATCTCTGTTATTAGCACTCTTGGTTGTGTTTACCATTATATTTTTAAACAATGTTCTTTATTTATGTAGCAATTACCATTCAAATTTGTGAAGTTCATGTACACGGTTAAGGCCTCAAATTTCACAAAAAATGAACAGTCTACAAAACCTTTATACTTGTGTACAATGCTCAGCAAAGCTAGTAGTCCACCGACCATATACATATATACATATACTGTGTTTGATTTATCTGCGTAATCAAACATATACTGTGTTTGATTTATACATATTAAAAATATAATGCTGCCATTTGATTTGCATGAATACAATATAATCAAATACAATTCCTAGGCGCCATGCAGTAAGGAGCCTTCGAGATCGGTCTCGTCCCGGGCTCTAACTCAATGCCAAAGTCTACACTCCTCTTTGGAGGTAAACCTGACGGCTCTCCAAACACGTCGGTAAACTCGCATGCTACCGGAATCTCCTCCAACGCTGGGCTCATACTATCCTTCATTGCATAACACCAGAAAACCTCGCAACCCTAACCGATAAGTCTCGCAGCTCGGACTGCACTGATGACTGTACCGGTCTTCCCGAGATCCCATCCTCGGAAAATCTCCACATGGCCTGACTCTGTAGTTACCGTCACGATCCTCCTCCCAATCAAATAGTGCAATCGCAACCTTTGTGTACCTCTAATATTGCCCTCGTCATATAACCCAATAAAGAAAGGTCTCCCCTTTATGGTAACTAAGACCAATCTATCTACACATGTATCAGATATGAAAGAATGCATAGCACCGGTATCGAAAAGAACTCTAACAGGAAAACCATTAATATGAATGGTACATGTGGTTGTTATAGCTGCAGGTTCCATTGCTCTCCTCACCTCGTAAACTCTAGCTGAGGCACATTTAGTGTCGGTAGTATCACCACCTCATCCTCTACCCTGTCCCTGAGCGTAACCCTGAAGGGCGGTAAAACCGGAAGCTCGTTGTTGTTGTTGCTGAAACTGAGGCGGAATCTGCCCACCTCTGGCGGCGATTGCAAGTGACGAACCCTGCTGTGATGATGTCTTGCCCTGACGGCAAAACGCTGTTTTGTGCCCTGTCCGCACGAAAAGCAAGTCAATTGGGTCTTCTTGCAATCAACTCTGATATGCCCTACACCTCCACATTTATGACATTGTCGTCCTCTGTCGGAACTCTGCATTGTCTGTTGAAAACCAGAGCGTCTCGGCGTCTAACTACACTCGAATCCAACTGCTCCGGCTCTAGTACTAGCTGGTCCAATCATCTGTCTCTTCTCACGACCTCTTGAGAAGCTCTTCTTTGACCCGGTCGGTCTCTCTCATAAGCAAATGCTCTATCCTGATAGTCCGTCAAAGACTCACAACGAAAACCAGCAAGATAAGTGTGGGTAGACTCTCTCAACCTCCGAGAGAACAAACAAACATGTTGATCATCGGGCGGTAACGATCTCTGATCATCGTCTTCATTTACTCATAACTCATGACCTTACTGCGGATGACCCTCCACCGGTAATGAGCCTGATCCCGCATCAATGTATGTGCTATATCGACTCGACGACTCTCTAGGCAACGGATCGCCTTCATAGCAAAATCCAGTTGGCCTAGCCAAAACTCCACCTCCAATCCGGTATTTTCTTCGAAAGACAAAACCTTCAGGTGGTTGAAAGACTTCAACCAACAGTCGGGTCTCGGCTCTCTCGCCTTGTTCGGAACTCTAGCAAACTCAACAACTCTAGCAGGTGCGGCAACAACATGTGTCACCTTCTGCGAAACCTCCGTTGATCTCGCGGGTACTGGCGATGCTAGTGCGGGTCCTCAAGTCCTAATAGCCTCATCGACTCTCTACACATAGTCGCGATATGCAGATGCTCCGATGGACACTCGATCGGACTCGGTCGACTGTGTTCTTTGTGCTCCGGACCTAGTAGCGGTTATGTTCCCAACCTCGGAATAACGCTCTCAACAACTTCTTCACCGAACATGACAACGA
Organism: Fagopyrum homotropicum; assembly: GCA_033239125.1. Taxonomy (NCBI): domain Eukaryota; kingdom Viridiplantae; phylum Streptophyta; class Magnoliopsida; order Caryophyllales; family Polygonaceae; genus Fagopyrum; species Fagopyrum homotropicum. Next base: position 142,855,142 of record BSWB01000005.1, read on the forward strand.
TAGGTGGATCAACAACTGGGGCTTGGCCCCGACCTCTAGCTAGTGGAGGTCGTCTCCCTGCACGCCCTCGTCCACGGACGATGATAACATGTATTATTGTCTATATTTTGGGACTTGTTTAGACGTTTTATCTTCAATAATCTGCATGTTTGGATGTATCTTATGTGATTATATTATTGTTTCATCTACTTTTGCGGGAATCGAGATCTACACCTAGTTTCGTTGTAAATGTTGGTAAAATGGCACGTTTTGGACTAAAATGGAGCTAAGGGAGCTAAGGAGTCATTGGAGCTACATTTTGGAGCTTAAAGAAGATCTCAGGAAGCATGAAAATTGGACAGAGATTGATTTTGGGCCATATTAGAGAGATTTACACGCAGCTGAGATTCACCTAGGTCGGCTACAGGATCACCTAGACCGAGGTGTTCTTCAGGGTCACCTAGACCGAGGTGTTCTTCAGGATCAACTAGACCGAGGTATTCTTCAGTGCCACCTCGACCGAGGTGATCTTCAGGACAGGCTGGACCGAGGTGGACACCCTATCGCCGGCGAGATCTTATTTTTGGTTGAGATCTTTTATTTTTGGAAGGAGGATATCTTCTATTTTTGGCTGGATTTCTGGAAGGAAGATATTATTTTTGCAAGATAATTCTCCTATATATATGGGCTGATTTTCTACAATTCAGCCATCGCGGATTTTCCGGATCAAAGGAGCAGTAGTTCTCCGAAGTTTGAAGGAAGTTTGAAGGAAGTTGAAGGTTGAAGTTCAAGGAAGGAAGGAATCAAGTTTGATGATAGCTTTAGAGGGAGTTTGTAAGACTTTCTTAGATTCCCTTTTGATTTATTGTCTTGACTGATTTGTGATTTGAGGAACGCTTGTTCATTGTTATTTGATTCAATTATTGAAGCCTTGTTCTTAAGGTTTTCTTGTTCGGATATTCATTCCTTTCCTATATATTTGATTATTGTCATCATGATGATTGTTGGCTAAGTTTCTTTTGCGATTCTTAGGGTGATTGGCTGAAAGTTGTGGGAAAGACGATGATAGAATGATCTTAATCCCAACAGGACCCTGAAAGCTCGAGTCTTTAAACCTTAACCCTAGAACACCTCGTTCAGTCGATAAACATCTCGGCCGTGGTGGAACTTGACTGACCGAGGTGAACCTTTTCTGATCCAAAACTGAGAGTTAAGTGTTCTAGTTTGCCAAACCCTATCCTTGTTATTCCTTTCCTGGTTCAACGCAAGCCTATGATGAAACTTACCCGGTGATTCCTTTGCTTGTTTACCCAAGATCATAAGCGATAGGTAATAAAGGTTTATCCTTATTGGAGTTTGAGTGTGCCTTCATCCCATCCTTGAGAGTTAGCCTGAGACTTACCCGGTAAAGGTTGATTCTATCCCCTTGGGTGGTGTGTTGGTTTGAGGCTATAGTTCTTTTCCTTAGTTCCTTGAGACTTACCCGGTAATAGGAATTACGGTTTAGGATAGTGAATAGTGAACTTACCCGGTGATCTATTCCCATCTTAGAAACACTTTCCCTTTGCAAAAATCTCAGCTTTGTTCGCTATATCCTTAGATCTTGAGTTTGAACCACAACTGGATGCTTTAATCCCTAGAATCCACATTTTCCCCTTATTTGACTTATATCATCTTTGATTGCTTTAATTGCTTTGGTTAATTGCATTACTTTACAACTGATTCTATGTTTGGTTTCGCCTTAAGTCCTTGTGTTCGACTCCTGAAATTCTTGCTTTTATTACAATTGACCCGTACACTGTGGGTTCGCATATTTGTTCAAGCATACTTCTTGGGTTATAAATTTAAAGCTTGCACACACTTTTTGGAGCGAACAGACAACATGTGGAAGAAGTGATCGACCCCTTCCTCGCCCTATAGCAAATCTAGTTCTAGTATGCGCCATCTGCGATAGGGATAAATATAGATATATAAGGCCGTACTGGACTATGCAGAAATCAAGAAAAAAAACACATAAAGACCATAACAACTAAGATGTTGAGATCCGTGGAGGTAGTGGTGGTCGCCCGTACATCTATCCCAAACTGACAAGTTTAAAACAAAACCCCCCTTTTAAAACGTAGACCCCTTGCGGGTTCTGTTTATTTATCTATTCGACCTTTAGAAGAATGCGAGTGTCATTGATGTTAACCTAGAACTATGATGTCATATTGTAACACACCAAGTTCTGGGAACTCGAAGCGTTACAGGCTAGGACCTCACAATAGGTCCCGACCCTAGAGTAACAACAATAACATCGGATCTTGCAACAAGACAAAAATAAATAAAAACCAAAATTGTAATAAAAACCAAAGGAACAACGAAGGGAAGCGTCAAAGACTCGCAGCCAAGTTCAAAACAAAAGGGAAAGAACAACAACAAAAAATATAAACCTGATACCGTCCTATAATGTACGGGAACCCCGACTGACCACACGATCCGGATCGCTCAACAATATCTCTAACTTGCAGGACATATACAACATCGGTATAAACATGTAACGGCCCGAGTTTTAAGGAACCCAACACGTCACTAGGCTAAGGACCACACAGTGGGTCCCATCAGTTAGCCTGTCAACAACTTCACAAATAGCACCTTGCAACAAGAAGCACGAAAAATAATGAAAACATCCAACCTGTCATTTAGAAAACATTTACATAACAACCCTGCATGCAGTTAGTATGTATATCCCAAAACGATACTTCAAAAACATGACACCTGAACAATTGTCTTAAAACTTCAGCCTGAAATCAACATGTGTACACAGTTGCACACAACCAACAAAAGACTCGCTTGCAAGCGATTAGTTTCAAAAGTAGTTCAACCAACCCTTGGGTTAACACTGCCTCGGCTGCCCACTTCCTGCAGCTGACATCCCTGAAGCATTCCTATGTTCGGCATTTCCTAAAAAGGATCAGTTTAAAACCGTTAGTTACCGATCATAATCTATCCACGAGAGATTATATCAACACATCACAACACAACAAATATATTCAAATACAATATACCGTGCTCATGAGATGATATCATGCTTTTATGAATGATGCACGTGAATGCAGTATGAAATTTACAATTTGCGATCCCGTACCAAATCCGGAATCATTGCTTATACGGTTCTGGCTTTGGTGTGAGCTCACCATTGCACATATTAGGTCAATTCAGATATTTGCTCTTAGGTCGTAGCCAGACTGATCAAGTCTACGGGCCAAGCTTTCTCGTGGTGGCATATGGTCACCCTAACCAAATGTAACATTTTGCCATTCATGTTAATGCAAACATTTACCATTTTCATTAGGTGTGCGACCCGAGCCCGAAGTCCATCAAACTCGGTGTCATTCTTATACAAACGCAAGTGATCCGGGCTTGGCCGAGCTCCGGCATTCACTGCAATAGCTAGCGACCTGGCTAATGATTAGCTCAGAGTCTAAAACAATTTACATACTATTGACCTTTACAGGTCATCATCATATCACATGCCTTAAAAGGCTTATCATGTCATACATTATCATGTTTCAACAAGCTTATCATGTCATTCAATAGCACGCCTTAAAAGGCTAACACATGTTCATTTAACAATTTCTCATAACCATGACATGATAATAATCACAACAACATTAAGCATTCTTTACACGTCATAACATCATTTTCATCATAAAACACATCAAGCATGCTTCACACATAACACATCGCAATGCATATCAACATTTACTTTTCAACACAACTAGACATTTCAAGTTATTAGTAAATTATTTAAAATAGTTAATGAGTTATTTAAAATAAATTGATTTAACATGGTGGGGCATGACTTTATAAAAAGTTGACACGTGTAAATTCGATGATATGGCTTCACGAAATTGTGCCATGTATAAGTTCACGGTCTGCTTTAGTATATAAGACAAATATAGATATGTTTTGTATTAGATTTTAGAAAAAATAAGTTTATGAAAATCTGTTATTATTATTAGATAATACTGAAAAATATTTTTTTTGATTTTAACTGTAGATGAATTTTAATTAGCAATATATTTTTTTTCAGTAATTAAATTTTTTAAGATACAAAATATCACCGTTATGAGCCTTGTTTTGCAGTGTTGGGCCTTGGGTCTTCTGTTTAAAATTTAGCCCGACCCAATATCAAACATCATCACAAATCGTTTGTCAGAAACTGAAACTGAGAATTTGCGTTACTCTGGTTCACAACGGATGGTAAAATTAAAACCGAGCTTCGGTTGGGTGATTAGACACTTGAGGATTTACAAAACTAAATGACGCAACTGAACAAAACTAAACATTGAGAATTAGATCTTTGAGCTTCCTAAAACCCTATTGCAGCCTGCATGTTCATCAAGTTTACAGATAAACCTTTTGCCCCAAAGAGCACACAGTATAAATCGGAACCCATAACAAGAAAATAGGAGGAAATGGTGAGAATTATACCAACAATATTTTGAAGAACGTGCGATTGTCATCGTCGTCGAAGAAGCTGGCATCAAAGATCTTGAGGTCATCAAGAGCAGTAGAATTGGCCGACATTGATGCATCAAGTGTTTCTTGCAGTATTAAAGGACCTTTCTCATAATCTTGCTGGTGACATTAAGGACAAGGATTGCGTCACCGTCCTCCTCAAGCATTTGTTTGATATTTGTCATCTTCTTGTTTTGATTGTAATTGAGCCCGAAAGCTAACAGTTATATATATAGCCATTTTCTTGTACTTTATAATTTGGGCCGCGTTGCCCAAATTATTGTAGGAACGTGTAATACAACAGTTAAACTGTATGCAGTATAACGATAAGGTTCAGAATTTTATACCACCACAGTGCGTTGAGCAGAGTCGAGATCGAAATCTCTTTTCTTAATTCTAAAAACACCCCGTATTACGACGGTTATCGGTGTTTAAGAATCTCAGGATACAACTGCTGGTCGAATCCGTTCTTCGTAATAGAAACGGAAGCCTACGAACCAGAAGTGCGTCACACTCTTGAGATAAGAAAAGCTCGCAAGCTTGAAGAGAGAATGATTATTGGTGTGATTGAAATGAGAGGAGAAACTCTCTATTTATAGGAGCTAGAGGAGATAGATTGGGCTATGGGCCTCGAAGCCCATTGAACAGCCCAAAACCGGATCCAATAGGAGGCTACCACTTGTCCGCAATCCATGGCTTCCGAATTCACATTTGAAGCCACGATTTTAGGGGTCAAGTGAAGACCATAACCGCCCACAATTGTGGGCTGATCCGTTGGACTGGATTTTCGGATATCCAATCCGGTCCGCTGATCCGTTGCACAGATGGGCCTGGCCCAAGGCCTTCCTCATCTGGACTGTTGGACTTCGAGTTGGGTCGGCCCAAAAATAATATAGGTGACCAGCCCATATTATAATTAGGTCCACCCGCAGTATAGCACAACACAACACAGCACGGCTCGGACTCGGACTCAGCACAACACGACACGACACGACCACAACCACGAGCTCGGCTCGGCTCGGCTCACGCGCGCGTGGTGTTTTGCCTACGCCGTTCCCCATTGAAAATGGGTAGTGACCCAATGCCACATGTCTTAGAGCAAACGTGTCCCTTATATCCTACTCCCCTTTACCTCCATATAGTCAATGTGGGACTCACCCAATTTTGACTATTTTCTCAAGTTATTGTCTATCATGCAACCAACTTTGGGCATCCATTTCTCATTCAAACGGAACTCAAATTTAACGTATGAATATACCACGAGCAAGAGCTTGCGGAGGTGAAGTCAACGCTCCCACTTTCCGGTGTTGATAATGGCCGGAGCCCACCGAAAATGTGCCCGGAAAAGTGTCCGGCGCACACATGTGTTAAAACATGTTTAATTCATTCTTTTAATAAATTTAGTTCCAACAATTATAACTCTAGTTCTAAATGGGCCCAATATCGTTGGGCCGGCCCAAATTTAAACACTTGTCCACTGACTAAAGCTGCAAAACACACGGCCCAATACAAGAAAATGGGATGAGGGTTGTTAAGAGTCGCCGGAGAGGCGGTGACATGGCCGAGACGAGGAGAGACAATAAGGAGTGGAGGAAGAGGAAGAGGAAAGTGGGAGATGGTGTATCTCGGCGTGGTTGTTACAGATTTCGTTGCTTTTAATAAATTACATTTACTTAGTATGAAAATGCTTCGGGCCTAATTAGTAGGCTAAAATTTGATAATAGCATACTTAACAAATTTAACCATTAGACTTTAAGAAGTTTTGAAATCAGATTTTAGAAAAGTAGTACAAGACAGACTTAGACACCTATGTCGACGCGATAGACTCGATTTATCACATAACTCGGTCATTGGGTCAACACCAAGTTATCACTTCTTTTCTCCCATATCTTGATCATTTTCTCTTATCATATCATAGACATTCAATCCAACTAGAATTAATCCCATCAATTATTATATTGTCTTATATTAGAAGTGATAGTGAATTTGGTGGATAAAAAGCAGTCAAAGTTTGAAGAATATCACCCCAATAAGTACGATGAAGGTAGCATATAAAAGAAAAATACAATAAATAGTAATTTATTTACCTTTATAGTCTATCGCGTATCAAAGATCCCCGTCAAACATTTTATCTTTGCTGAACACTAATACCCATTTACCCACATTGTGCCGACCATAAAGACATCTATACACACTACATAAAGCAGTATACATTGACGGTGACGTGACGCGTTGGGGAGACAATATTTTAAAATAGAGCTCCCACAATTAACGTCATTAAATCTTTTTTTTTTCAAACTAAATTTTTTAGTTAGACAGTTTTTATGTTGATTTTCAATTGAGCTGTTCAAATATTTTTCTTAAATTTAATTTTTTGAACGATTAATAGTATCAATCAATTTTTAACGGCTAATTTTATGTTGATTTCCAATTTTTTTTCTCTTCTTCCGATTATTTCCTTTTTATTTTTATTAAGATCAATCAATTTTTGGACGATTGATTAAAAAAAAAATCATTTTCAAATATAAACTACTTGAACGTAACATAATGATAAGCTTAAAAAATATTTTAAGTTTTCATTTTTATTAAGATCAATCAGTATTTGGACGATTGATAAAAAACTATTTTCAAATATAACCTACTTGAATCGAACGTAACATATTGATAAGCTTAAAAAGTATTTTAATTAATTTCAATTTCTTGAACGATTGATAAGATCCATCGACTTTTTTTAAACGATTATTTTTCCGATAAAGGTTATATATCTTTTCAATTTGTTTACTAACTATAAATATTTGTTGTTCTTTTATGTAGAACTAGTATGGACGTGCGTACTACGCACGCGCGCCGTGACTTAAAAACGTAAAATTTATTGTTAAATGATCGGAAAAAAATTGTTACCTTCGAATGAAACGTAAAATTAATCGTTAAATGATTGAAAGGAAATGTGTTATTAGGGATGTCGATGGGTCGGATATGGATCGGGGAGTACCATATTCATCCCCATACCCGTTTAGGTGCTGGTGTGTCGGCCGCCGAACCAGCAACCTGGGAGCTCCTCTCCATCGTAGCGAGTCTATCTCAACAAGCGGAGGCCGTGGGACGCCTCCGTCTCTGCATGATCTGTAATATCTATATTTGGTATTTTAGTTTAATTTAATTGAATGAAATTAAATAGTAATTAAATTAATTTCAATTAATTAAATTTTAATTGTATGAAATTAATTTTAATTAATTGAATTTAATCTTACTATTTTAAATGAAAGTAAAAGTTATTAAACAAGATTAAAAGGTAAATAAATAAATTTATTTTATTTTTATTCCATTTTATTTTACATTAAACTAATTGTATGAAATTAAATAGTAATTAAATTAATTTTAATTAATTCAATTTTAATTTTAATTATAATTTACATTAATTAAAATTAAATTAATTAAATTAATTAATTTAAATTATTATTATTTTAAATTAATTTAAATTAATTATTATAAATTATGATAAATTCATAATTTATATCATTTAATTAAAAGTAATTAGGATAAAGTAATTACATTTGTTCAAATTGTATTTATGTCATTTAATTCAAATAATTTAAATTAATTAATCTAAGTTATTATAAATTGTAACTTAAATAAATTTAATTAATCTACATTATTATAAATTAATAATTTATTTCATTAATTTAAAAGTAATTAGGATAAATTAATTACATTTATTCAAATTGTATTTATATCATCTAATTCAAATAATTTAAATTAATTAATATAAATTATTATAAATTGTAATTTAATTAAATTTAATATTCCTTAATTTATTTAATTTAATTGAATTTAACATAAATCATTGCATTGGAATGCATTATAATGCATTCCAATGCGATGTACAGTGGCTTCACGGTTTCGCAATGCGTGACCGTGGACCAGTGTTCATCGTTTTCGACAATCCGCCTTCAATGGCGGATTGTCGAGCCTTAAATCTGAATTATTCCACAATCGTTTTTTCAATACACCTAAAACTAACAAAATCAACAACAATCTAATCTATTCTCCTCAATTTCATACTCAATTACGAACCCGAAAGTAAAAAACAAAAACCGAACAAAATCGAAACAAAAACCGAACAAAAATCAAACGATACCTCTCTCGGGTCGTGTTTCCGCTTTTGAAATGGCCTTCCTCAGTTACCGTCATTATCCATTGTTTGTTTTTGTGTGAAATGGTGAGAATGATGAGATTTTGGCTTTCGTCTTCTCGTCTTCCTATCTCCTGTTGTTTTCGAGTTTTTGTTTTGAATGAGGCGCTTACGGGATGAGATCTCGTAAGCGCTTTTAGGGCTGAAACTGTCACGGTTATGTAATGCGTGACCGTCACGGTCACGCATTGCGTAACCGTGGCAGTTTCACACATGCGCAATGCGTGAACGTGAGACAACGGTCACACATTGTAATAACCGAAAATTTTAAAGTTCCGGAAAACTGTAATTAACCAAATTCCGATGCAACAATCATAAATAAATAAAATAAAATAAAACAAGTTTTGTTCTATCAATTTATACATAAAATGACGAAAACTCTTAACCGGAAATATTATACGCACTTAAATTAAGAATAATAATAATTTATAAAATACGGAATTTAATTCTGTATTATATAATTTCCGCACATAATTAACGAGTTACGAGTTCCGCTTTTACTTCATGAGACCACCGCTCATTTGGGCCAACCCTAGGCCCAAGCCATCAGCCCACTTCTTAAGCCCATCATTAACCCTAAACTAATTAAAATTAACCTAATCCTAATCTAACCCTTACCGCTTACCTCCTACCGTACTGCACGCCGCTGCTCTCCTCTCTTCTGACCATCGAACAGCAGTGCCGCTTCTTCCTCTTGCAAACGAACGAACAGCTGCCACCGGAGTGCCGCCACCGTGTCTGCGCCGCGCCGCGCTCGTCTGCCTCTCCTGCTCGCCGCCAACCACCGCCTAGGTAAGCAGCCTCGACCCATCTCTTCTCCCTCTTCTCCGTTCGATTTACCGTATCAAACCGACTCCCCTCACCACCTCGGCTGCAGGCCTCGCCACCGACCGCCGTGCTGCCGCCGAGCCCAGTCGTCGTCCTGCAGTTCCGCACGTCAACGCCGGTAAGTGCTGCTCTCCTCCCTCTCATTGTTTTCCCTCCTCCCGCTGTGTTTGAGACTCACTGCAACTACGGTTGTTCCGCTGCAGTAGGCTCAGCACCCCGCTCGTCTTTCAGCCAGACTGCAGCCGCCTAGGACCTCCCTATCGGACCGCAGTGAAGCCGGTAAGACTTCCTCCCTGCCATCTCTACACTTCTGCGCTGGTGCCGGTCGTAGATCGCTGTTGAAGTTGTGAGTATACTGTGATTGTGTATATATATATACATGAGGAGAAGTACAGAATATACATGTTCGTTGCTGTGGAAGTTGTTGAAATTGTATATATATATACATATAATTGGAATTGTATGAATGCAGTACAATGTATACATGTATATATGATAAGAAGTAGAAGCGGGAAGTTATAAAAATAAGTATCAGTTAGTATAGTATATATAGGAGTTGGGTATGCCGAATATATAAATAGACGTATATATATTATATGAAAATAAAAGTATACCTAAGTGAATTAAAGTTATACATGTGGATCGATATATATATATAAGTCTACTCTTACGAATGGGAGTTGCGGAAATGTCATGTATATAGCTATATATATATATATATATATATATATATATATATATATATACATATATATATATATATATATAAATGCCGAATGGTTACGGTTTTAATATGAAATGGAAGTAAAGGTTAAAGTATGTACTTAGGTATACATACGTTTGGAAGAGTAAAGGAGTAATAGGGAAGTAAGGAGGAATTTGGTTCTTGGAAGAGTTTTAGAGTGTAACTTATAACTGGTGTAACTATCAAAGGGAATTGATAGTTTTCTAAATTAAACTTCGAGAAATTACGATACCAAGGGTAAAATGATCTTTTACCATAAGAGAGCTTTTTCCGTAATTCCTTCGCATGAGGTTGGACGTTGAGATGTGATTTTGTTACACATGCCTTATTTGACAGGCGTTTGAGTCACCACGAGTACGGACTGTTTGAGACGCGTTAGAGAGTGTTTTGATTCAGGTAAGTCCTTGCGACTTACTTAGCCAGTTTCTGGATATTAGTTGAGTGATAGTGGTTGTGTGTGCTATTTGCATGATTAATAATAATAACTTGCTAGGACGACTGTTATTATTACGTTTAAGGCCCAAGTGTATGTATAACGGGCCGTGACATCACTGCCCAGCTTTGACAGGAGACTAGGAGGTTCTCTATACCCAGACCAGGCAGGTACAAGGTGAGATGCATCGGATCCATTCCTGATGGTTACACGGGGGCGGAGGCGAGGTTTGGGAATCCCTCGTGTCACAAAATAAGTATCATTAGAGTAAAAAAGTAACTTAACTCAAGATAATAAAACGGACTTGTTTGAAAGCATGTTGGGTGTTTATATTTTATGTGTGTGTGTGTGCTACTATGATTCTGCTAATATTTAGATAACTAGCTAACGGTTCCTCTTGTTGTGTTTTTAGATTTACCGCAGGTTAGACCAGCAGCTGAGTGATCCGGAAGTAGTGGTCAGCCGGGTCTCCGTACTCCTTAGAGTGGGGGTTGGGGGTTGTGTTTGTCTTTTCTTTCTTTTAGTTAAGACAACGTTCTTTTCTTTTGTTTAAGTACTTTAGGCTGCTAGACAGTGTTGCATTCATTACTTTAAAAATACTATTTTATGAATTTCGGTTTTTCTTTATTTGTGTCTTGTTGCAAGATCCTAGTAATATTGTTGTCAAACTGAGGTCGGGACCCATTGTGAGGTCTTAACCAGTAATGTCCCGAGTTCTGAGAATTCGGGGTGTTACAACATGGTATCAGAGCTCTAGGTTGGCAACAATGGCACTTGAAATCTTCTAAAAGACCGAATAAGTTTTAAGCAGAACCCGAAAAGGGGTCTGAGTTTTAATAAGAAAATTTTTGGTTTAAATGCATGCATAGTCTGGTTGGGAATAGAAAAGTACGGCTGACCACCACTACTACCGCGGATCTCAGTATGCTTAGTTGGACTTTAGGTTTTACTGTAGATGGACTTTATGGACTTTAGCTAGTAGTAATTATAGTTATATTTCCTAGCGCAGATGGCACGTACTAGAGGTACGCTAGCTACTGGTCGAGGTAGAGGTCGTCCACCTCTCCCTCCAGCTGGACCAGGTAGGGGAGATAGGACCCCTACAGTTAGAGGACGCGGCCGTGGAGGTAGACCTCCACTAGCCCGAGGCCGAGGTCGAGCTCCACGAGAGGATCCCCCAACAGTGATCATGCCAGAGGCTGGAGTGGAGGAGGTAGCTGAGAGTGTTGGTCCTGAGGTCAGGAATGAGGCCGTTGCTAGGTCTGGAGCACAGAGAGCACGTTCGACGGAGTCAGGACGTGTTTCTATTGGAGCGACTGAGTACAGAGAGTACCGAGCATACGTTGAGCGTATGGAGGAGGTTGCTAGGACAAAGAGACTTACCGAGGTACCACCAATACCGGTTAGATCTGTCTAGGTGACACAAGGAGCGCCTCAGGTGCCAGCTGTACCTGAGAGGAGAGTTGTGGCTGATAGAGCGCCTATTGGGACTAGAGCACCGAGGCCAGATGAGTGGTTGAAGGCTTTCAACTCTCAGAAGGTCCCCTCATATAGTGGAGAGATAGGAATGGAGGTGGAGCACTGGATTGGACAGGTAGAGACTGCGTTAGAGGCAATACGCTGCCCAGAGGATCGGCAGGTGGACTTGGTGCAGACCTGCTTCACTGGAGATGCTCATTCCTGGTGGCGGACCATGCGTAGTCGAGTCACCAGTTGGGAGCAGATGAGGAGCATTGTTAGAGACAAATACTGCCCTGTCTCGTTGAGGAGAGAGAGATTTTAGGACTTCATTGAGGCTGGATTTGAGGACATTCCGATTGTTGCTGCCATCAAGAACTTCCAGAAGGAACTGACACTGCTTGGACCAGCTGCACCTCCTGAGGAGCAGCACGTATATCTTTTTTCGAGGAGATTGAGAGAGAGCACTCGTTCCTATCTGGCAGGATTCCGCTGTGAGACTCTGTCAGACTATCAGGATAGAGCGTTTGCTTATGAGAGAGACAGACCAGTGTCGAGGAGAGCTGCTCAGTCAGACAGGCCGGATAAGCGGTAGAGGACAGGTTATGCTAGTGGTAGTTCAGGAGTAGCTGTTTTTGGACGAGGACAGACTCAGGGGCGACATAGCCATGCAGCTACTGGTCAGACTTCAGCTGGTGGCTTACAGTGCCACAACTGTAGTGGCTATGGACACATCCGATCGAACTACACTAAGCTAGCAGTGACTTGCTTCTAGTGCGGCAAGCTTGGACATAGAGCTACATTCTGCCGTCAGGGCAAGGCTCCATCTCAGCAGGGTTCTTCTCCTGCAGGCTTATCAGGGAGTGTACAGAGACCGCCACAGTACCGGACTCCGAGTCAGCAGCAGCAGTACAGAGCTCCTAGTCAGCAGCAGTCTTACAGGGCTCCAGGACACACACCACCACAGAGTTCTATGCAGGGATCAGGTCGGGGCAGAGCACGTGGTAGTGTGGCTGATACTAGAGGAGCTCAGGCACGAGTGTTTGAGTTGAGAGATGCTGATCAGCCAGATGCACCGACTGCCACAGGTACGATCCAGATTCATGACTTACCTGCACGAGTTTTATTTGATACGGGGGCTACACACTCCTTCATATCTGATGCATGCGTAGATAGGTTGTCCTTAGCTATTGTAGAGGGGATACCTTATATGATAGGCTTACTTGATGGGAGTAAGGTAAGAGGGACTAGAGAGATTTATGGATGTCCTGTTCGCATGGGAGATCGAGACTAGCTAGTAGATTTTCTAGTCATGCCCTTAGCTCATGAGGATGTGATTCTAGGGATAGATTGGATGAGGAGACACGGAGCAGTCTTAGACATTGGTAAGAGGACAGTGACCGTTGCCACTGAGGAGGGTCATAGGGTGATATTCCGAGGTTGGGACCTCGGAAAGTCAGGCACAGTTATCAGTGCAGTGAGGGCAGCGAGACTGATAGCACATGGTTGCGAAGCCTTTTAGTGTTATGCCATGAAGGAAAGCAAGAGCCTGACTATAGAGGAGATACCTGTTGCATGCGAGTTTGCAGAGGTATTCAATGACGACCTGCCAGGACTACCCCCACAGAGGAGCGTTGATTTCAGCATTGACTTGGAGCCGGGCACGAGACCTATCTCGAAGGCTCCGTACCGTATGGCACCTATAGAGCTGCTTGAGCTGAAGAAGCAGTTAGAGGAGCTAGCAGAGAAGGGTTTCATACGCCCTAGTGTGTCTCCTTGGGGTGCGCCAGTGTTGTTTGTGAAGAAGAAGGACGGATCGATGAGGCTGTGCATAGACTACATGGAGCTGAACAAGGTGACCATCAAGAACAAGTACCCACTGCCATGCATAGATGACCTGTTGGACCAGTTGCATGGAGCGTCTGTGTTCTCGAGGATAGACTTGAGGTCAGGTTACCACCAGTTGAGGGTGAGAGATCAGGCCATACCTAAGACGGCATTCCGGACTAGGTATGGTCATTATGAGTTCGTAGTGATGCCATTTGGGCTCACTAATACACCAGCGGTATTCATGGAGTTGATGAATGGGATATTCATCGAATTCTTAGACCAGTTTGTAGTGGTCTTCATTGACGACATCCTAGTCTACTCTAGGAGTCGAGAGGAGCATGCCGGACACTTGAGGATAGTACTGCAGATTCTACAGGATAGCCAACTGTATGCTAAGTTATCCAAGTGTGAGTTTTGGATGTCAGAGGTGGCTTTCTTAGGTCACGTGGTGACTACTGAGGGTATTAAGGTCGATCCGGCGAAGATCGAGTCAGTATCTTCTTGGCAACCTCCTAAGAATGTCAAGGAGGTTCACAACTTTCTAGGATTAGCAGGTTATTACCGCCGGTTTGTGGAAGGGTTCTCCTTAATTGCTTGACCACTTACTTGTCTTCTGAGGAAGACCACTCGGTTTGTCTGGTCTGAGCCGTGTCAGCAGAGTTTTGAGGAGCTGAAGAGGAGATTGACGTCCGCCCCGATTTTGGCACAGCCTGAGGGTACTGATGACTTTGTGGTATACAGTGATGCATCCAAGCTGAGCTTGGGGTGTGTCTTGATGCAGAGGGGTAAGGTCATAGCCTATGCGTCTCGCCAGTTGAAGACGTATGAGGAGAACTACCCCACACATGATCTAGAGTTGGCTGCAGTAGTCCATGCTCTTAAGATCTGGCGTCACTATCTCTATGGAGCGACATGTCAGATCTTTACAGACCATAAGAGTCTGAAGTACATATTCACTCAGAGAGAGCTGAATAACCGCCAGAGACGGTGGTTAGAGTTGATCAAGGACTTCGACCTTGAGATCCTTTACCACCCCGGAAAGGCGAATGTGGTAGCTGATGCTTTGAGCTGGAAGACGCCTAGAGAGAGGGGGATAGCCCGGTTGACAGTACAACCACAGTTGCAGAGGGACTTGGCTTGGTTGGAGATAGAGATTCAGTTTCCCGATACTGATGGTCAGTTGTCTACCATGGAGTTACTTCCTGATCTGTTGGATGAGATCCGACAGAAGCAGGAGACTTGCCCTACTTTGATCAGGATCTGAGACAGGATGTCTCGAGATGAGGCCCCACAGTTTACTATTGGTGCAGATGGAGTGATGAGACGTCAGGACCGCGTTTGTGTGCCGTCAGACAGTGAGTTGAGACAGAGGATACTAGGTGAGGCTCATGCTACCCCATACTCAGTACATCCTGGAGCGAGTAAGATGTACAAGGATGTGAGACGGTCCTTCTGGTGGGGTGGTCTGAAGCCCGATGTGACTCGGTATGTAGCTCAGTGCGCGACCTGCCAGCAGGTCAAGATTGAGCACCGTAGGTCTGGAGGAGAGCTCCACCCACTTCTAGTACCACAGTGGAAGTGGGAGGATATATCTATGGATTTTGTCACTGGTTTGAGACTCAGCAGAGGATTTGATGCTATTTGGGTAGTGGTAGACCGCTTGACGAAGACCGCACGTTTCATTCCGATTAAAGAAACGTGGCCGGTGAGTCGTCTGGCTGAGGAGTTCACCAGACACATTGTGAGACTCCATGGAGTACCGAGGACTATCGCCTCTGACAGAGATGGACGTTTTACCTCGAGATTTTGGCAGCAGGTACATACTGCTTTGGGGACGAGTCTCCACTTTACTACCGCCTACCATCCACAGACAGACGGACAGTCCAAGAGGACCATTCAGACCTTAGAGGACATGCTTCGGGCGTGTGTACTAGATTGGGGACAAATATGGCCAGATCATCTTCCACTAGTAGAGTTTTCGTATAATAATAGCTGGCACGCGTCTATTGGGATGGCTCCTTATGAGGCTTTGTACGGGCGGAGATGTCGTACACCATTATGTTGGGATGAGCCCAGCAGAGTTGATGGAGTAGCTCCAGATCAGATACAAGATGACATCGCTCGGATTGCCCTAGTCCGAGAGCGGATGTTAGCAGCTCAGAGTCGTCAGAAGTCCTACGCCGACAAAAGGCGTCGACCTTTGGAGTTTAGAGTGGGTGCTCAGGTGTGGCTGAGAGTGTCACCTACGAGAGGGGTCAGGCGTTTCGGCATTAAGGGAAAGCTGAGTCCCCGATATGTCGGACCTTTTGAGATCCTAGAGAGAGTTGGAGAGGTTGCCTACCGACTAGCACTACCGCCGAGACTAGAGAGTGTTCATCCGGTCTTTCATGTATCTCAGTTGAGAGAGTACATTCCGGATCCGAGACACGTCATCAGCCATGGGGATCTGACAGTTGAGCCTGACCATACATTTGTAGAGTACCCAGTAGCTGTCTTGGAGCGCAGTACTAGACGTCTGCGGTCCAAAGAGATACCTATGTTGAGGATCCAGTGGTCTAGGAGAGGAGCTGATGAGGCCACTTGGGAGACTGAGGAGAGTATTAGACGTAACTATCCCGAGTTCTTTGCAGGGTTAGAGGTTACTCCTGTTTGACGAGTTAGTACTCGGATGTTGTGTTGTTTGACCTTTCCGGTTTTATATTGATTTGAGTGATTCTGTTTTTGGAGATACTTGTCTGTTTGATGGTTGAGTAGTTGCATGGTAGAAAATGAAAATGTCGAGAAAACTAAAATATACCGAAGGAAACGTGTGAGTAAGAGGAACATTCTAAGTTTCGGGACGAAACTTCTTTTAAGAGGGCACTGATGTAATAACCGAAAATTTTAAAGTTCCGGAAAACTGTAATTAACCAAATTCCGATGCAACAATCATAAATAAATAAAATAAAATAAAACAAGTTTTGTTCTATCAATTTATGCGACCTAGATTCACATAAAATGACGAAAACTCTTAACCGGAAATATTATACGCACTTAAATTAAGAATAATAATAATTTATAAAATACGGAATTTAATTCTGTATTATATAATTTCCGCACATAATTAACGAGTTACGAGTTCCGCTTTTACTTCATGAGACCACCGCTCATTTGGGCCAACCCTAGGCCCAAGCCATCAGCCCACTTCTTAAGCCCATCATTAACCCTAAACTAATTAAAATTAACCTAATCCTAATCTAACCCTTACCGCTTACCTCCTACCGTACTGCACGCCGCTGTTCTCCTCTCTTCTGACCATCGAACAGCAGTGCCGCTTCTTCCTCTTGCAAACGAACGAACAGCTGCCACCGGAGTGCCGCCACCGTGTCTGCGCCGCGCCGCGCTCGTCTGCCTCTCCTGCTCGCCGCCAACCACCGCCTAGGTAAGCAGCCTCGACCCATCTCTTCTCCCTCTTCTCCGTTCGATTTACCGTATCGAACCGACTCCCCTCACCACCTCGGCTGCAGGCCTCGCCGCCGACCGCCGTGCTGCCGCCGAGCCCAGTCGTCCTGCAGTTCCGCACGTCAACGCCGGTAAGTGCTGCTCTCCTCCCTCTCATTGTTTTCCCTCCTCCCGCTGTGTTTGAGACTCACTACAACTACGGTTGTTCCGCTGCAGTAGGCTCAGCACCCCGCTCGTCTTTCAGCCGGACTGCAGCCGCCTAGGACCTCCCTATCGGACCGCAGTGAAGCCGGTAAGACTTCCTCCCTGCCATCTCTACACTTCTGCGCTGGTGCCGGTCGTAGATCGCTGTTGAAGTTGTGAGTATACTGTGATTGTGTATATATATACATGAGGAGAAGTACAGAATATACATGTTCGTTGCTGTGGAAGTTGTTGAAATTGTATATATATATATATATAATTGGAATTGTATGAATGCAGTACAATGTATACATGTATATATGATAAGAAGTAGAAGCAGGAAGTTATAAAAATAAGTATCAGTTAGTATAGTATATATAGGAGTTGGGTATGCCGAATATATAAATAGACGTATATATATTATATGAAAATAAAAGTATACCTAAGTGAATTAAAGTTATACATGTGGATCGATATATATATATAAGTCTACTCTTACGAATGGGAGTTGCGGAAATGTCATGTGTATATATATATATATATATATATATATATATATATATATATATATATATATATATATATATATATATATATATATATATATATATATATATATATATATATATATATATATATATATATATATATATATATATATATATATATATATATAAATGCCGAATGGTTACGGTTTTAATATGAAATGGAAGTAAAGGTTAAAGTATGTACTTAGGTATACATACGTTTGGAAGAGTAAAGGAGTAATAGGGAAGTAAGGAGGAATTTGGTTCTTGGAAGAGTTTTAGAGTGTAACTTATAACTGGTGTAACTATCAAAGGGAATTGATAGTTTTCTAAATTAAACTTCGAGAAATTACGATACCAAGGGTAAAATGATCTTTTACCATAAGAGAGCTTTTTCCGTAATTCCTTCGCATGAGGTTGGACGTTGAGATGTGATTTTGTTACACATGCCTTATTTGACAGGCGTTTGAGTCACCACGAGTACGGACTGTTTGAGACGCGTTAGAGAGTGTTTTGATTCAGGTAAGTCCTTGCGACTTACTTAGCCAGTTTCTGGATATTAGTTGAGTGATAGTGGTTGTGTGTGCTATTTGCATGATTAATAATAATAACTTGCTAGGACGACTGTTATTATTACGTTTAAGGCCCAAGTGTATGTATAACGGGCCGTGACATCACTGCCCAGCTCTGACAGGAGACTGGGAGGTTCTCTATACCCAAAAAAGGCAGGTACAAGGTGAGATGCATCGGATCCATTCCTGATGGTTACACGGGGGCGGAGGCGAGGTTTGGGAATCCCTCGTGTCACAAAATAAGTATCATTAGAGTAAAAAAGTAACTTAACTCAAGATAATAAAACGGACTTGTTTGAAAGCATGTTGGGTGTTTATATTTTATGTGTGTGTGTGTGCTACTATGATTCTGCTAATATTTAGATAACTAGCTAACGGTTCCTCTTGTTGTGTTTTTAGATTTACCGCAGGTTAGACCAGCAGCTGAGTGATCCGGAAGTAGTGGTCAGCCGGGTCTCCGTACTCCTTAGAGTGGGGGTTGGGGGTTGTGTTTGTCTTTTCTTTCTTTTAGTTAAGACAACGTTCTTTTCTTTTGTTTAAGTACTTTAGGCTGCTAGACAGTGTTGCATTCATTACTTTAAAAATACTATTTTATGAATTTCGGTTTTTCTTTATTTGTGTCTTGTTGCAAGATCCTAGTAATATTGTTGTCAAACTGAGGTCGGGACCCATTGTGAGGTCTTAACCAGTAATGTCCCGAGTTCTGAGAATTCGGGGTGTTACACGCATTGCGTATGCGTAGTGCATATACGAAATCTTGAACCGTGCGAATATGACTTCCGTTAAAAAATTGTGTACAATTATATTATAAATGGAATATGGGATGTAAAAAAAAGATATATAGACGGACGGTATACATGATTTAATATATAAATAGAGTGCATAAATAGAATTATAAACGGAGTGGGACGTAGATAGTCTAGGGCTTAAAAGTTCTAAACCGGGTTCAGCCCATTAGTTAATCACCTACATCCAAATTTTAGAGATAACGAGGCCCACAAAATGTAATTAATCCAAGCATTAGAAAAACAATTGGCGGTGGGTTGGTTTAGGCAATACGGTGGTCTTGATTTGTTTTGATTCTCAGTTAAAATATTTCCAAAAACAGCAACTAACTTTAATGGTTTTACACCAACCATCCATCTCTAACAACCCTTTTGTTGAAAAAGACAAATAATTTTAAAGAAAAGTACAAAAAAGGGCTATAAACTTTCCTTCTTTTCCAAATATAGCCCATAGTATTAGAGATTGGTGTTTTGCGTTACAAACTTGTTACTTCTATTTCGAAGCAAGCTTGCTCGCCGACCTCTTTTGAATATCGAATGCTTATAACGTATTCATGTGAGATTCTTTGTGAATCACACAGATGTGTTCGCAAAATTTACACACCGCATATTTTGATTTTTATACACGGGAAATGTTTCGTTTTCCGCCTTTGACCTCACATTCACGAATTTTAACAACCATACCATTCCAAAATTACTATAATTGTCAACTATATGTACAACTCTTATATGGGTTATTCGGATGCCAAATTTTGCTCACATTCTTACTTAGATAAATTTTGTTTGTGGTGATGGTTGATTGAAATAAGGACAATTTTCATAATGGGATAAATATGTGTAAAGCATGAAAAGTATTACTTTTGGATGCAAAAACAAAAACGAATTTTCTTTGGTCAAGGGAGACGAAGGTGATGGAAGGAATTGTGAAAGTTTGACACAAACGGACTATTGATCAGGGGACCATTGACTGGGGGTTGTGCGCATACGAGTGCACATGTGTGTTAAATCAAGCCAAATATAAGTTTAGTGGAGTTTTATTCTAAAACTAATTGGCGATAAGAAGATTAGTCTACTGACTGATACGCCCCCGGATGGCATCGTCATCCATGTTTCCGGCTAGAAGGACCCGACACCATTATGAAGACATTTAAATATTTCGGCTATTTAATAATTGACTTTTTATATTCGGAACATTAATTTCGGAACTTAATTCCGTGACTTAAATTCCGACCTTTCATATTTTAGGCTTTTCATTTTTGGAACTTGAATTCCGGCTTTAATTTCCGTCAATTATGTTCCGAATATAAAAAAGTCAATTATTAAATAGCCGAAATATTTAAATGTCTTCATAATGGTGTCGGGTCTTCTAGCCGAAAATACGGATGACGATGCCATCAATAGAACTGTACAAATCCGGGCCAGGCCGTCCAGCCCGCCCGCCCGCCCGGGAAAATACATGGTATGGACAGCTAGTTTGGCCCGTTCGGGTCTAGCCCGACCCATTTTTTGATGGGACGGGTACACGTTTTGGCCCGCGGGCCAACCCGACCCGCATATTGTTTAATACATATTATATATCTATATATATAATATTGTTTTGAGTGTCACATACTCTAATTTTTTATTTAGTTTGTTTGGAGTATTTTTGACGAGTTATACTCATTTGTAATACAGATTGTAGGACTAACTTGACTATAATGGTACTTACTGTTTTTTTTTGTATTTGAATTTATTCATTTTTGTGCGTTGATTGTTACTGAACTTGTTGTAGTGCACTGGACAAGTATTATTGGATTGAAAGTGTGTGTTAAATTCATTAAATTACTTGTTTTGAACGATAATTTCAAAAAAAAAAAACGCACAAGCAAGTACATACGGGTCATCCGGTCAGGCTCGGTAGCCCGCCCGCTTTTTACATGGGTGGACATGGGCAGCGTTTGTGGCCCGGACAAGCTGGGCCGGCCCGCACCTTCCGATTAGAATTTTTAGGTATGTCCGGCCCGAGCCCGGATTTGTACAAGTTTACTCTTTAACTTCATAGAGGTAGATTATTAGAACGAACGAGGATGAATGTAATTAAAAAAAACTATTATTGTTAGAGAGTTATTAGGTGATGGATTTCGTAAACGCACGACGGTTACGGAATTCGTGACCGCCACGGTCACGGGTTCCGTAACGGTTTCTTTTTCTCTCCTTTTTTAGACATCACGGTGACAAAACTCGTAACCGTGATGGTTTCAGTTTTTTTTTTGTTAGAATTCACATAGAAAATTATCACGGACCGGAACCCGTAATCGTGACGGTTACGGATTCATAAAAAAAATCATCACGATTACGGAAGGCGTAACCGTGACGGTTAAGGGTTCGTAACCGTGAAAATTTGGTCACGGATTCGGAACCTGTCACCGTCACATTTACGGATTTCGTAACCGCCGTGCATTTGTTAATTTCATCGCCGTGCGTTTACGAATTCCGTATTTTTACTATAATTGCATAATTATTACTACTTTATTAGGTTAGATTGTTAAATGACCTATTTTATCATTATATAGACAAAAAGGCATACTTCCTTGTAAACCAATTTCAATATATCTATGTGTCGAGCTCTTAGTATATGTGAAGCTCACACGTACACGACCTTCGGTCGTTATTTAGTACATATGATCACCACTACGATTAGTCTAACCACCGATTTGCGATCACATATTTTGACTTCCTATAGAGATAATGTAATGTTAAATCCGGTATGTTAAAGTGTCTAATAAGTAACGTTCTCCTACTTGTGTGGCACACAAGTATTGAAATGTGTATTATCATTCATGGACGTAAATAATATAAATATTAAGGGCCCGTTTGGTTCCAACTCTAAAAACGGAAACTAAATGGGAGCGAATTTAGTTCATATGTATATTCTTATTTATGAAATTTTATGGAATCGTTCATAATGGTTTAATGCAGAATGCTCTTATTTCCTCACATTTTATTTCAAGTATCAATAATAATCGAACTCTACTCCAATTACTTCAAACCAAACTTTCATGAATAAGGGTATACGTATAAACTAGATTCATTTTCATTCCATTTCCGATTTCGTAGTTAAAACCAAACGGGCTTTAAAAGTATACCGTCGGTGAATCACTCTTTTACATCAATTATTTTATACACTCGTAAGTACGTACGCATTCTTAAATGAGTCTAACTTTTCAAAACTCTAGCTAGTGTGCATTGCTCAATTAATGGTTCACGTTTTTTTCGTAAGGCTCGTGTTATTTCCCACTTTTTTTAACTAATAGATACGTTTCATAAGTAATCAGTACTTAAAAAATATTAATGATTACGACATTTTTGTTACAGGATTAATAACTTAATTTGGAAATAATATTATTCATGGACAAATATCTATGTGATGAAACTCTATTGAAAATTCAACACAAAATCCGATTGGATCTAGAGTGATGCAACCAATCAAAAAACTATACTTTGAATACACAAATATTTGGTGGCGCAGTTCGAATTAAGCTCTACTATGCGGGATCTCGGGAAGGGAGAGTCAGCCCATTTCACTAGACAGATTTACAGTATGAAACCGGTTATAAGATAGGCAAAAACAACGATCAAAACCAAAACATATCTAATCAAAGCAAAAGAAAAGGAAACGAAGGATAGGAGAGAGGTCTCTAAAACTCTTCAAGGTAAACGATATGTGCTTTGAAACAAAGCAAGATCAAGACAACAGAAAACACTCAAGAACACTCTTGTGTGAAGCACTCGACCCGGATCTCTCTCACTCCAAAATGCACTCGTCGGTTTCTCTCTTTTCTCTCATATCTAGGGTTTTGAGGAGATGAAGTGTTTCGGCGCGATAGGTCTGGAGAAGACTGTTACGCTAAAAAGTGTGCACGCAATAAGCCTTAAATTTATACTCGTTATATTTATCCTAACTTCTAGCGCACCCGCAGTGTACGGGACGTTTGTAGTATGGATAGTATTCCGAGGTCGAACACAAAGACTAAGGTGAAATTGATTCGGTTTTGTGATTAAGTTTAGTGATGGTCTAAGGTTAGAAAAGGAGGAAACAAAGAAATGAAAATCTCAATTGTTTTTGGTCGGTTTTTGGTGATCAATCAAAGATCACAATTCATGCAAAGTAAACAATCAAACTAAACTAAAAATCAGCACAAATGAACAAACCAAACGAGATAATGATCAAGTAAAGAAAAGAAAACGGATTCTAGGGGTCGGAAGTTCCAGATATGGCATAGAACTCAAGTTATCTATTCATCCTTTGGATTAACTATGATATGTTGGGACTAAGTGTATCTAATTTGGGATCAATTACCGGGTAGGGCTCATGGTCCAACTAGTCCACACCTAAGGTCTCATTACCGGGTAAGTCTCTAAAAACCTAAGGATAGGAATTCTACACAAACCGGATTGTTAATTAGGGATCTAACCTATCCTTACCGGGTAAGTCTTGGAAAGGGAAGTCCTAAGCAACTATCCTAGCACATCTAATCCAATGGCGGCTTATTAGGCTCACCACTACCTAAGGTTTGCTATTTTAGATTCTAAGGGCAAGGATTACCGGGTAAGTCTCTCCTAACACTTAGTCACTACACTAGGTCACCCTAGGGTAGATTAAACTCAACAAACACTTAGGGTTTCAACATTTTATGGGTCTAAGGCAAGGTCCTTCGAACTAGGGAGAATCACGGTTTGTTCTACCGAAACCACGGCCGTGGTTCTTCAAGAACTACCCGTGATTTCTAACAGGAACTACGTTCATAAGCAAAAGTCATCCAAAGGTAAATCTAAGTCCGTCCTATCATAGCTCTAGCCATAACCATCCTTTCCTTACCCTAGAACCACATCAATTTAGCCTGCAACATTCATAATGGAAATCGAGACAAACAAACATAAAATCAAAACATCCATTGCAAGATAATGAAAGAAGAGAGATGAACAAGTGAACTTAATTCAAAACTAAGCTGAAGATTAGAATAGAGCCACTTACAACCCTTCCAAAAGAAGGTTCAAAGATTCATACAATCTCTAGAAAACGAAATCCGAAATACAAGAAAGCTATGGTGTGTGTTCTTCTCCTCCTCTTCAATGGAGCTTTTCTTCTTCTCTTTGACACTTTCCTTCCTAGAAAAACTTCTTGTTTTTTGAGAATATATTTGTTAGAGAGAAATGGATAATGGATGAGCTGCTCCCAAAACTACCCAGCTGCCTTAAACAACCCATGAAGGACCACTTTTATAACAAATCTTGCATGAGCTGGCCATGAGAGTCGTGGCACAGCTGTCACGAGAATCTGGCAAAATCCACGGTCATTTCCACGGCCGTGGTTCGTCAGAGAACCGTGATTTTATGCAGAAACTTCGCCTTGGATCATTAAGTTGTGATTTGGTGCATGGCTAGTGTTGGTAAGGCTCCATGAGTCCTCCTCAGCCCTTGGCTTGTGTCCTAATGAGTCCGAGGGTGTGTCATCTAAATGAACGATCCTCAAACACATCGTTTAAGCTCCTAAACTTCCCGAAATACCTACAAAACGCGCACAAGTCCGTGTAGACCTCTATCTCGACAAAATAACGTGAATTGGGTGCAAAACGTCTTGAACTAATGCTAGATCATGCACGAATAAGCGAGAATTCTATCTAAATGTACACCTAAAACTATGTTATAAATCGTGTTATCAAAATACCCCATACTTAAGGTTTGCTCGTCCCCGAGCAAATTCCCAACTATAGACTAAGAGATGACATGATTTATGTATGCAGAAAAATGGCAAAATCTTTTTGGGTTTTGTGCTTCTACTATTGGATCACCTTCATAGTCATGCTCAATGGCAATTGGATAAGCAATTATGTATCAAACAATAAGGGCATGGAAAGACAATTG
Organism: Fagopyrum homotropicum; assembly: GCA_033239125.1. NCBI lineage: Eukaryota > Viridiplantae > Streptophyta > Magnoliopsida > Caryophyllales > Polygonaceae > Fagopyrum > Fagopyrum homotropicum. The sequence goes on from BSWB01000005.1 coordinate 142,880,522, forward strand.
TACTTAACTTAAAAGCATACATGGAATGTGAGGATGAAGAGGTCAAGAAGATCAAGAGTCTATCCAATCTAGATTACTAAGTCTTACAAACATGCAAGTAGGTCATAAGGGCTTGTGACATAAAAGGCCAAGAAACGTTGCAATTGGGCGGGGAATTCTCTAGGTTATGTGATGCTAATCCGGGAATAGAACTAACTCCACATCCTTGTCCTCGATCAACTTCCCCCAAGTGTATATTTTTCTCTATCTTGCTTTCTTTTCTTTTGCTTTAACTCATTTTTGAGACAATGGCATTGGTGTACAATAGCCGAAACCTCGGTGATTAGCCATCCTTGGGCTTTTTCTCTTTTTCGAGGTGCATCCACACCGGGCACACATACCAAAGCTCGTTAGGGCTATTGGTTCATTTGACTTTGGCAAGGCACCAACACCCGATTATGTGAAGTGTACCGAGTTACTTGTCATTTAAACCAACGCCCCCAAACCTATATTCTGGCTACACTTCCACAATATTTTCAGCATTTCATTCACGACATTCTTTTCATTACATCTTCACCCCGCACTTGCTTTTCACACATTTCAACACACTAGCATGCTCCTATTCCCGGATGGGTTTAAAGGAGGTCGATTTTATATCAATTGAGGTGCTCAAGCAATCATGATCAAGATGAGAAGTAGAGAAAGATGAAATGCCTCATTCATTCCTAGATGGTATGCAAGAAACTATCATGTAATTTCGACTTTCAATACTCAATCCATTCTAGGCAATCATCATGATCACAAGTCATTCATAGAATTTAAGAGAAGTAGTTCAAGTCCACGTATGCATTTATCAATTCAACACATAAGGCCATCCATAGCCAATCACAAGACAAGTTTCATCATTAGGATCATATCCAAGCCTAGAAAGCACAAAATTTTTTAAATTTTCTGATTTTTATGGGATTTTCGTTTTAAGTATGTACAATGCAAGACATGTGCAAATATTAACCTATCCTAGATGCTCATCATGCAAGGGATCATGCGAACCCTACCCCATACTTAGAAACATATTGTCCCCAATGTGTAAATGAAGTAGAGAGAGTGAAAGAAGGTTCTCACAATGTAAAATTGTTTGCTATGGTATTTGGGAATTCTCAAGTGAATTGATGTTGGATGATCCTTTCAACCATGGTAGAGAGCTCTAAGCATCCTTCAAAGCTTCGGAACCCGCGCTAGGCACCGCTAGCCGTCCAAGTTCCGCGTCCGCTCCACCCATAATTGGTGAGGGTTTCATCATCATCATTTTCATTGCCAAGAAAGGCTTCCAATGCTACTAATGCTCTAGCACACACACGAAAGTAGACAAAACACACACAAAGCACACAAAAACAGAAAAATCTAAGCAAAAATAAAAAATGAAAAGGGAAAAAATGTTACCAATGGGTTGCGTCCCACCAAGCGCTTCTTTAAGGTCATTAGCTTGACCAAACTCGGGAGCGTCTATTCGAGGTGAAGCGGGGCAATCATGTCTACCGGGGCTCCCAGAATATACTTCTTCAAGCGATGCCCATTCACTTTGAAATTTCCACAATGCTCCCCTCCTATTTCAATAGCTCCATGGGGAAAGATCTTCTTTACCACATATGGCCCGGTCCATCTTGATTTGAGCTTTCCGGGAAAGAGCCTTAACCTTGAGTTGAAGAGAAGGACAAGATCTCCTTCACTCAACTCCTTTGGAATGATCCTCTTGTCATGCCACCTTTTGGTTCTCTCCTTGTAGATCCGGGCATTCTCATAAGCTTCCAACCGGAGCTCCTCAAGGGCATTGATATCAAGCAACCTCTTTTCTCCCGCTTCCTTGAGGTCAAAATTTAGCCACTTAATGGCCCAATAAGCTCTATGCTCCATTTCCACCGGGAGATGGCAAGACTTGCCATAGACCAGCTTGTAGGGAGTGGTCCCAATTGGTGTTTTGAAGGCGGTTCTATATGCCCATAGTGCGTCATTGAGCTTCATAGCCCAATCCTTCCTTGTCCTAGACACCGTCTTCTCGAGGATGACCTTGATCTCTTGGTTGGAGATCTCCACTTGACCACTAGTTTGGGGATGGTAGGGTGTTGCCACCTTATGATTCACCCCATACTTGGCCAAAAGTGCTCCAAAGTTCCTATTTGTGAAGTGCTTCCCTCCATCACTAACGATTACCCTTGGTGTTCCAAATCTAGGGAAGATCACCCGGTTGAAGAATCGCACTACCACCTTGGCATCATTCGTAGGAGAGGCGATCGCCTCTACCCATCTTGACACATAGTCCACCGCCAATAGGATATAGAGATTGCCACATGAAGAAGGGAATGGTCCCATGAAGTCTACACCCCACACATCAAAGATCTCAACTTCTTGGATGTTATTCAAGGGCATTTCATTCCTCCTTGAGATGTTGCCCGTCCTTTGGCAAGCATCACATGCCGCTACAAAACCTTGCACATCTCTAAACAAGTTAGGCCAATAAAAACCGGATTGCAATACCTTTGCACACGTCTTGTGTGAGCTAGCATGGCCTCCGCATGGTAAGGAGTGGCAATGCCGGATCACACTCTCCACTTCATCCTCCGGTATGCATCTTCTAAGCACCCCATCCGGGCCTCTCTTGAATAGAAGTGGCTCACTCCAATAGTAATGTCTTACATCGTTGAAGAACTTCTTCTTTTGTGCATATGTAAATCCGGGAGGCACTTCCCCACACACTAAGTAGTTCACGATGTCGGCGTACCACGGCTCACTTCCTCTAGCCACTTGGAACAAGCATTCCTCCACCATTTACAATTGTTCATCCCGGAATGAATCATCAATCGGGATGTTGTCTTTCCCAAGCTCCAATGGTGGGAGTCTACTAAGGTGATCCGCCACGGAGTTCTCAGATCCCTTCTTATCTCGTATCTCCAAATCAAACTCTTGAAGAAGAAGGATCCACCGAATCAACCTTGGTTTGGCATCCTTCTTTGTAAGTAGATAACGGATCGCCGCATGATCCGTATAAACTATGACCTTCGCTCCAACAAGGTATGAGCGGAACTTCTCAAATGCATACACCACCGCCAACAACTCCTTCTCGGTGGTAGCATAGTTGAGTTGGGCATCATCTAGCGTCTTGCTAGCATAGTAAATAGCATGAGTGCGCCCTTCTTTCCTTTGCCCTAAAACGGCCCCAACGGCCACATCGCTTGCATCGCACATGATCTCAAATGGTAGACTCCAATCCGGTGGTTGCATGATAGGTGCGGAGATCAAGGCGTTCTTCAACCTACAAAAAGATTCAAGACAATCCTTGGAAAAGACAAAATCAACATCTTTCATTAGTAGGTTAGTGAGAGGCTTAGAAATTTTAGAGAAGTCTTGAATAAACCTCCGGTAAAAACCGGCATGCCCTAAGAAACTCCTTACCCCCTTCACCGAGGTAGGTGGTGGCAACTTCTCTATCGTTTCAATCTTAGCCCTATCAACCTCAATGCCACGGTTAGACACCAAGTGTCCTAACACAATCCCTTCACTTACCATGAAGTGGCATTTTTCCCAATTTAAGACAAGATTTGTCTCCTCACATCTTTGCAACACTAATGACAAGTTAGCCAAGCAATCATCGAAAGAAGAACCATAAACAGAGAAATCATTCATGAACACTTCCATGATATTTTCTATGTATTCTGAAAAGATAGTCATCATACACCTTTGGAAGGTGGCGGGTGCATTACACAACCCAAATGGCATTCTCCTATATGCAAAGGTACCCCATGGACATGTAAAAGTCGTTTTCTCTTGGTCATCGGGGTGGATAGGGATTTGGAAGAATCCACTATATCCATCTAGATAGCAAAAATGAGAGTGTTGAGCTAACCTTTCTAGCATTTGGTCAATGAAGGGGAGGGGGAAGTGATCTTTCCTAGAGGCCATGTTCAATTTCCTATAATCAATGCACATCCTCCACCCCGTAACCGTCCTAGTCGGTATTAGTTCATTGTTCTCATTAGTTACTACCGTCATTCCACCCTTCTTAGGCACTACATGAACGGGGCTAACCCACTTACTATCCGAGATAGGGTATATAATTCCCGCATCTAGCAACTTAATGATTTCCTTTTTGACCACCTCTTTCATTATAGGATTCAATCTCCTTTGATGTTCAATAGAGGGTTTGTGGTTATCTTCCATCATTATCTTATGCATGCACAAAGATGGCTTAATGCCAACCAAATCATCAATAGTATAACCAATGGCTTTCCTATGCAATCTTAGTTCATGCAGCAATTTAGCAAGTTCATCATCACTCAAGCATGCATTAACAATCACAGGATATGTAGAATTATCACCAAGAAATGCATACTTTAAATGAGGGGGAAGGGGTTTAAGTTCAAGTGAGGGAGGACCTCTATCGGTTGAAGACGATCCAAATAAGGTTGGATGAGATGAATCCAAAGCAAGGGAAGACTCCCCATAGCTCCTAGAGGCTTGATCATCATCAAGAGCTGATTCAGGGAAAACCACGGTTGGAAACACGGGTTGCTCATCTTCTACGGCCGTGGTTCTTGCCAAGCTTGCTTCTCGGAGTTGTCCAGAAAGTTTGACGGCCGTGGAACATAAATCTCGACCGTGGAACTTGCAGCTGTTCACCACCTCTTCGTGGCTCTCAAATCCAACTCTTGGCTCCTCTTCCAAGGCTTCCAAGGCCTTGATCTCTTCATTGCAGGCCTCTTCAACACCTTCCTCCATCATACTTAAGGTGAGAACCTTTTCCAAAGGATCCTTGATCAAGATCGAGCTCACAATTTCTCTAGATTCTTCTTGCTCGACTATGTTGAAGATATCTTCATCAAGGGTTGGCCCTTTCATCATTGTGGACAGCTTGAACTTGATGTTCTCTTCCCCGATGTTGAAGGAGAGGGTCCCGTTCTTGCAATCCACTAAGCATCCGGAAGTGGCTAGGAAAGGTCTTCCTAAGATGATAGGAACCGGATAATCCGCCGGAATGTCCAACACTACAAAATCAATAGGCACGTAGAATCCTCCCAGCTGCACCGGAATGTCCTCTAGAATCCCAACCGGATGAGTGATGGAACGGTCCGCCATATAGAGGGTCATCTTGACCGGCTTTGGCTCTCCTAGCCCGACCTTGTTGCTAAGTGCAAGCGGTATGATGCTTACACTCGCCCCAAGATCACAAAGGGCCTCGTACTTCACATCTCCCACTCCTATTGGGACGCAAAAAGAGCCCGGATCCCTTAACTTGGGAGGCATCTCTTCCTTCATGGTTTGGATCAATTCCGAGGATCTCTTGGTCATTCTTATCTCCCCATACTCCTCCAACTTCCTTTTGTTGGAGAGTATTTCTTTCAAAAACTTCCCATATGCCGGCATTCCTAAAATGGCATCCATGAACGGGATGTTAATATGTAACTTGGACATTAGTTCAAGGAACTTACCAAAGTGATTGTCTAAACGAGCTCTTGCTCTTGATTGTGGGAATGGTAGTGGTGGCTTGTATGGAGGCGGTGCCACATAGGTTGGCTCTACATCTTTGCTCTTGCCTCCATCTTCTTGCTTTCTTCCCTCTTCTACCACTACTTGCTTTCCCTTAGCTTGGTCCTTGGGCAAAGGATCCTTCATACTCAACTCACTCCTTGTTGTGATAGCCAACACTTGGCCTCTTGGGTTGTCTTCGGTTCTTCCGGGAAGCTTTCCCGGATCTCTATGTGCTTCACCCGCCTTTTGAAAGACTTGTGCTTCCAAGACCTTTTGAGCTTTAGAAATTGAAGTCACGGTGCTCTCAAGTCCACTCAATCTTCCTAGCAATTGTTCAAACATGACTTCGGTCCTATCCTTTGAAGGTTGAGAAAAACCGGGTGGATGTTCTTGTGAAGCTCTTTGTCGTGGAGTTGTGCTTGTGGAGGCGGGAGGGTTCAAGGCTCCATCCGGGTTAGAGTAAGAAAATCCGGGATGGTTGTGGTTGGGCCGGTAATTGTTGAATTGCCGGTTGTTGTTGAAATTTCTTGGGCCTTGGTAATTGTTGAAGTTGCCCCTTCCCATATAATTCACATCTTCCTCCTTGGAAGACAAGTTAGCTTGTGGAAGTACTTGAGGAGTTGCTTGGCTCTTCAAGGTTGTAGTACACAACTCTCTTAAGGATTTCAACTCGTTGTTGATGGCGTCAAGCTTGAAATTGCTCATGGTGACCTCGCTCACCTCATATGCTCCCGCCTTTCTTCCTTCACTCTTCCTATGAGAGTACTTCTCAATCACTAGAGCTTGCTTCTCCACAAACTCCCAAGCATCATCTACATGTTTCTCCATAAATGTCCCACCGGAAAGAGATTGAAGCTTGAATTGGCTATCTTCATCAAGTCCCTTGAAATAGATCTCCAATAGCTCAATTTTCGGTATGCCATGGTGTGGACAATCTAGGAGAAGGTCTTTGAATCTCTCCCAAGACTTGAACAAACTTTCTCTATCCCTCATCACGAAGGCATTGATCTTCCCTCTTAATTCGGTGGTCTTGGAAGGTGGGAAGAACTTGGTCAAGAACTCGGTTGTCATCTCCTCCCAAGTACCAACTCGCCCTTGTGGAATAGATTGATACCAAGCCAAGGCTTTATCCTTAAGAGAGAAGGAAAAAGCCCTAAGCTTATGGTTGTTGCTCTCCAATCTCGGCGGCCTAAGAGTCTCCATCAAAATCTCGTAGTTCATCAAATGTTGGTGAGGAGACTCTCCGTCCATCCCTCCAAATTGATTGTGCCGGATCATTTGTAGAACTTGAGGGCGGAGCTCATAGTTGTGGGTTGCGGGATCTCCTAGATTCACACCCGGTCGGTGTGCTCTTTGTGCCGGATCTATACGTCTCCCTAGGGTTTGTGGCTCCTCGATAGCAATGGGAACAACCCTAACATTAGCCGCCGGCTGCGGTTGTGGTGGAGGAGGTGGAGGTTGTCGGCGATTAAGCTCTCCTTGAACAAGGGCTTGCCTAATCTCCTCAATCTCCCTCCTTGTTTCCTCTTGCCTCTCATTGGCAAGTCTCCTTTTTTCCTCCAAGAGCTCATCTCTTAGCCTTATTTGCTCTAAGGCTTCATCCAACTCAGCTTGAAGATTTCTACCGGCCATCTCTTTCTCTTTTCGGATGTTCCTGGATCTAGATCGAAGGGTTTTCTCCGGTTCGGGATCGAATGGAGCTAAATCCTTGCCACGAGATCTTCGTATACACCTAAAGGGTAATAGATGTCCTGAAAAGCAAAGACACCAACCCAAGAGAGATCAAAAGCAACAAGAAAGATCTACACTAGAAACAATCACAAAATAGACTCAATCTTAACCTAGTCCCCGGCAACGGCGCCAAAAACTTGTTACGCTAAAAAGTGTGCACGCAATAAGCCTTAAATTTATACTCGTTATATTTATCCTAACTTCTAGCGCACCCGCAGTGTACGGGACGTTTGTAGTATGGATAGTATTCCGAGGTCGAACACAAAGACTAAGGTGAAATTGATTCGGTTTTGTGATTAAGTTTAGTGAAGGTCTAAGGTTAGAAAAGGAGGAAACAAAGAAATGAAAATCTCAATTGTTTTTGGTCGGTTTTTGGAGATCAATCAAAGATCACAATTCATGCAAAGTAAACAATCAAACTAAACTAAAAATCAGCACAAATGAACAAACCAAACGAGATAATGATAAAGTAAAGAAAAGAAAACGGATTCTAGGGGTCGGAAATTCCGGATATGGCATAGAACTCAAGTTATCTATTCATCCTTTGGATTAACTATGATATGTTGGGACTAAGTGTATCTAATTTGGGATCAATTACCGGGTAGGGCTCATGGTCCAACTAGTCCACACCTAAGGTCTCATTACCGGGTAAGTCTCTAAGAACCTAAGGATAGGAATTCTACACAAACCGGATTGTTAATTAGGGATCTAACCTATCCTTACCGGGTAAGTCTTGGAAAGGGAAGTCCTAAGCAACTATCCTAGCACATCTAATCCAATGGCGGCTTATTAGGCTCACCACTACCTAAGGTTTGCTATTTTAGATTCTAAGGGCAAGGATTACCGGGTAAGTCTCTCCTAACACTTAGTCACTACACTAGGTCACCCTAGGGTAGGTTAAACTCAACAAACACTTAGGGTTTCAACATTTTATGGGTCTAAGGCAAGGTCCTTCGAACTAGGGAGAATCACGGTTTGTTCTACCGAAACCACGGCCGTGGTTCTTCAAGAACTACCCGTGATTTCTAACAGGAACTACGTTCATAAGCAAAAGTCATCCAAAGGTAAATCTAAGTCCGTCCTATCATAGCTCTAGCCATAACCATCCTTTCCTTACCCTAGAACCACATCAATTTAGCCTACAACATTCATAATGGAAATCGAGACAAACAAACATAAAATCAAAACATCCATTGCAAGATAATGAAAGAAGAGAGATGAACAAGTGAACTTAATTCAAAACTAAGCTGAAGATTAGAATAGAGCCACTTACAACCCTTCCAAAAGAAGGTTCAAAGATTCATACAATCTCTAGAAAACGAAATCCGAAATACAAGAAAGCTATGGTGTGTGTTCTTCTCCTCCTCTTCAATGGAGCTCTTCTTCTTCTCTTTGACACTTTCCTTCCTAGAAAAACTTCTTGTTTTTTGAGAATATATTTGTTAGAGAGAAATGGATAATGGATGAGTTGCTCCCAAAACTACCCAGCTGCCTTAAACAACCCATGAAGGACCACTTTTATAACAAATCTTGCATGAGCTGGCCATGAGAGTCGTGGCACAGCTGTCACGAGAATCTGGCAAAATCCACGGTCATTTCCACGGCCGTGGTTCGTCAGAGAACCGTGATTTTATTTAGAAACTTCGCCTTGGATCATTAAGCTGTGATTTGGTGCATGACTAGTGTTGGTAAGGCTCCATGAGTCCTCCTCAGCCCTTGGCTTGTGTCCTAATGAGTCTGAGGGTGTGTCATCTAAATGAACGATCCTCAAACGCATCGTTTAAGCTCCTAAACTTCCCGAAATACCTACAAAACGCGCACAAGTCCGTGTAGACGTCTATCTCGACAAAATAACGTGAATTGGGTGCAAAACGTCTTGAACTAATGCTAGATCATGCACGAATGAGCGAGAATTCTATCTAAATGTACACCTAAAACTATGTTATAAATCGTGTTATCAAAGACAAGGTAAGTTTAAGTACTCTGTGACCAGAAGCAACCCTCAAGCAACGCAACGTTTCATCACCAACGCAGTGTTTCATCACTTATGAGATCACGTGGTCTGCACATGCATAGAAGATGGACGGGAGTTCTATTGGACCCTGATCAACTGAGCCCAAACGCTCTAATTCAATCCATCGGCAACTCGACCCAAGTATCATGTCCAAGCTTCACCAAACCCGGCCTAACACTTACAAAACTCTAGCCCGCCCTATATGGTTGACTCGAACAGGGTTTAACACTGAATCCTAACACTATGTAGTAGATTAGGGGAAAAGTCGGGTCGGTTCATATGCCCGAATAAACGGACGGATACGGAGAATACCCTAGTGCTTATCAGATCAGAAAGTTCGGTCCATCCAGACCGGAGAGTCCAGTCTAAAAGCGATTTTAATTAATTATGTAAAGTATATATAAGATATAAAGGTAGGTGGTAGAGATTTCAGGTAAGTTTCAAGGTTTAATACTATTATGTTTTAAATTTAATATAAATATAAATATTTTATTTTATCTTAAAAAGGATATTGGTCGGAAGCTCAAATAAGACAGGGATGAACAAGACTCTAAGTCCAAATTATGAGTTAGTAACTATATTTTTTAAATCTAACCCGAGTTTAAGTTTACCAAAATCTATTATTACGATTGTCATGTGTTCCTGACATTTAAAGTAAATAATATATTACAATTACTAAATTGTGTCATGTTGTTATTTTTTCTTACGTGGGATTATTTGACATTAATGATGATAATTTTTATTTTTTAAATAGGGAAGCCGTTCGAGTCATTAGACGGCACACCATTTAATGGGTCGAAAGGTCGGAAAAATCAACAGACGAACAAACCGTCACGAGAAGTCACAAACTAAAAAAAATATACAAAAATACATCAAAATAACCGAATGTAAAAGAGTCATTAATGATATTAGTTTGTATTATATCACAATATGAGATAATATGATATTATACATTTAAAACCGAAATACTAAATTTTAAAATTGTATAATTCAATATTATAAGACGTACAAAAGATAGGAAAGTTTAAAGAGTTATATTATAAATTAGTTATCTAGTATTATCAAGATGAGCATAATGTTTTTATATTCAAATAATATATATTTTAAAATATACTTATCGAGATCTACCAATATCTATACTGCAGCAGATAAGGTAGCGGACCGGGTCCACGAATAGTGAAAGAAGGCCGCCTAAAAATAGAGGAGGAAACCATATAGGACCCACAGCCAGGGACAAAGCTTCTTTGGGCCCTACTACTTTACGGGCCTCAAATTCGTATATCAAGGGTCAGTTTGTTTCCTACCCCGAAAACGAAAATGGAATGAAAATGAATTTAGTCCATATTTATATCCTTATTCATGAAATTGTATGTAATCATTTTCTGTGGTTTAAGGCAAAATGCACTTAATTTCTCACATTTTGTTACCCTTTAGAATATAAAAAATAATCAAATTCTACTCCAATTACTTCAAACCACAAGGAATGATTACAAAATTTTAATGAACAAGGGTATACGTATGGACTAGATTCGTTTCCATTCCGTTTCCGATTCCGGAGTTAAAACCAAACGGGCCCTAAATATAAAAAAACGAAAAACAACTAAAAAATAACAAATATTTTATATAATCAACCAGTAAAACACATATTGACTCCTAACGGCTCCATACGGCTCTGGTGATGCGAGTACAAATCTGAGGTGTCCACATTTGTTCTCCAGCCTGATTACCTGTGTACTTTCTTCGAAGATGAACGTGTGCTCGCCGCTTTTTGTTGACTGGATCATCTTACTTTCCCGTGAAAACCTCCTTCCTTTCGGTTTTTTTGATCTATTTTTGTGTGTTTATTTTTCTATTGTTGTGGATTCTCACGACGGTTTGTCCGTCTGTCGAGTTTTTCGCCCTTTCTTTCCACTAGACGGCGTGTTATCTAGTGTTTTGAACGGCTTTCTGTTACATAAAACACTAGTAAAACACATGTTTTCGTTTTAAGATAAATATGTTGATTAAATTTTGAGAACAGGTATTTTCACTTTATATTATTTTATTCATACGAAGGTTATTGTTGTGGATTGAGTGAGGGTCACCAATTTACTACTCAAGTTTCTTTAAACTCGTATAAAAATATTAATTTTGCGTTGGTAAATTCTCATGGCGGTAAAATTTTGTTGATAAAAATTGTTGGTTTGTTTTTCCTTGTGTTTAGAGTCGTGGGCCGTTTGGTTATAACTTTCCAACATTAACGCGTTAGTAGAGAATGTCCGATTCAAACTCTTTTTTATTTTTTATTTTAGATTCATTGGAAAAAAAGATTGAGATTTGAAACTCGTGTAAAAATAACAGTTGGAGAGGTATAAAGAAATTGTGATGCTTGGCCTAGAAAAAAATGGCTTAAAAGTAGGGGTGTCTACGAATTCTATAAATCTTGATCCGGTTTCGGTTATTTTCCTGTCCGTTTCAATTTCGACGGATATAATGGGCAATTTTGGTAAGTAGGCTTTTTTGAAAAACTAGAATAATAATTAGGCTTTTTAATGTTTCAATTAAGTAAATGTACCCCAACCTTTTGTATTTATTTTCAAACTCTACACACTCTTCTCTCAAGGGTACATTTACTAAACACAAAACTAGAAAAAGCCTACTAAACCAAATTGTTTCAAATTTAAATTTTATAATTATGTTACTCTCCCTCTCCTCCTGTACATAATAAAAGTTTCTAATTTCAATATAACATACTGTAATTCTCGTGATTTGTACGAGTATTCTTCTGAAAAAAATTTTTAAACAGAAATACTTTTTTATAGTTATATTTTCTAATAATTATAATTATATTTTTTGATTTATTAAAAAGTATTATAGTATATTTTTTGATAATTTAAAAACTATGCTTGAAAAAATTATATTCAATCGAGTATATTAGAAAATGAATACAAGAGAAATAATTTGTTTATCAAATAAAAATTTATTTAGACGGTAAAAAATATCTATATTCTCTTTTTAAATTAGCAATATTTTATTTCATCTTGATTTATATGATAAATATATAGATTTTACTTAATGAGATATAACAAAAAATAATAATAATAAATAATAAAAATTGTTTCAAAAATTAAATTGTGATAAAATAATACTTTTACCCGATTTATAAATGAATGACACGTCACTTTATATGATTTTACTTTTATATAGTATATATATCCTTGTCTTAAATCTTAGTTGTATTTTGAAAAGTATATACCTCACCCCAAATTGACAAATATGTTTGTTGATTATAACCTTTCTCTAGACATTTTAAATGAAAAGAGGCTACAAAATTATTAAGAATTATTGAAAATGTGTATCAGGTTGTCATGGAGCGATCGATATGTAATTATGTTTTTAGAGTTTTATTTTGTACGTTTGACAAAAATAATCTTTGTTTTGAGACTTTTCGATACGTAATATCTCACAATAGAAATTATTTTTTACAAACCTACAAAATAAAATTTAACATATATAAATAATAATTCACAATGACGTTCGATTTAAAATGATGTTAACAAAACTGAACACCAACTTGCGAAAACAACTAAGATTTTTGCGATCAACATAACTAACATCTAAAATTCAACCCTAAAATTTAATTTAAAGATTCAATAACTTTAAAATCAAAAAATCAATTTAAACATCCAATGATATTTGAGAAAAAATTCATACATATTTTTATAATTATGGTAAAAGTTATGTTGCGACTTTCGTTTTTAGTATGCAACGACTTTTATGACCGATAAGTTATGTAACTAATTATTATGAACTATTGAAAATTTCGACATCGTTTATTTTAGGATGATATAAACGAATATTTTCATAAGTAAAATGTACGTAAACAAAATGATAGGCCAAACGGGATTGGTCTCATTCCGATTCCAACCACGATAAGGTCCGGCAAGATTCAATCCAAAAAATACAAGACCTGTCTCAATCCCTTCTCTTATATAATAATGGTCGGAAAGGAAAGTTGAATACCTCAATCTCATCCCGCGCTCAACATTACTCAAAAGGATTTATAAGCATCGTAACCACTCGCGAGGTAAAAAATTATTGAGCATAATTTGATTGTTTTTAAGTATGAGACATTATGCGAATTTTTATTTTGCTTAAAAAAAAAAGGGTGTTATGGGCACGGGTTTTGTCACCGTAAAATAAATAAAAAATTATGAATCACGGTTACGGGTTCGGTAACCGTGATGGTGTCAGAATTTTTTTTTTCCGTTAGAATTCATGTAGAAAATTATCGCGGATTCGGAACCCGTAATCATGACGGTTACGGGTTCTGTAACCGTGGCCTTATGATGGTTACAAGATCGGTAAATGTCGTGCCTTTATTAAATCTTGACCCATACGTTTACGACTTCCGTAAAAAAAATATATAGATAGTCAATCAAAAAAATATTTTTGTCTATCAAAAAAATATTTTTGTCTATAAAAGTTATAGAAAACATTACTCGATACTAACTCTTAATACTTGTTGGATTTGGTTTTTGCTTTAGGAAACAAACAAATTTTATTAGTTGGACAAATGAAGTTCAACAACAGAACATGCAGGAATACGTGTTTTTGCTCTTTTTAGTTACTTAATTATTGTATAGAAAACCCATAAATGGAGCTTCCTTATTCTTTGGTCAATTAGTGATTATGTAATTATTTTGAAAATACACTTGATTTCATTTTTTTTAATATTTGGACAGTCAATGAATTTAAAACGCGTTTTAATATTCTTTTAAAAGATTTTTAAAAAGTCTAAATACTATAATACCTTAAATTTGAGCTTAATATCTTAATAATAAATTATTACCTATGTCAATAGCTTTTTTCCGGTTATTGAACAAGGAAAAAAAATTATGGATTTAAATGTGTTTAGACGGAGTAGTATAAAAAAAACTCTCCGTACTAAAAATATATGGTCTTATGAGTATCACATTTCGTCGTCAAAGATAGAAGGAGACGACTCGTATAATGGGCAATAATATTACCTAGTTTTGTGTACTAAGAGTTCTTAAAGATAAGTTCACTCATTCAGTTTTAAACGGTCACCACTCGTATAATCAAGGATTGTGATTTGTCCAAATTAATTAACACGTGTCACGTACTTGAACAAAAGTTTAATTGAACAATTAAACACATTAATTCACATATTAACAATTATAAATATGGTTGAACAATTTTTTGTTGAACAAATACATATTATACCGATATGATTTTAAAACCTTTAAAAAAAATATGGTTTTGAACAAAATGTGTTAATAATTTTGATTTATTATTTATTAAAATATAAATAAATATTTTAAATAATAAGGTTTAGAAAACAATAAATGTACGGATATTAAACTAGTTTATTGACGGATCGAGTATCAATATTTATTTTGAAATGTTTTAAATCATATTTCAAAGCTTATATCTATAATACATAAACTGAATCGTGCATTTTTTTTAGTTCTATAAGATTAATATCAAATAGGCCACCTCAGTTATTCTTTACTTCCAAATCCAATCAATTGTAATTAAAATCCATCATATATGTCTGGGTTAAACCTCTCAAGCCTCAAAAGATCCCATTCAAAACGATTTCGTCCAATAACACCCAATCATGTCCATGTTAAACCTCTCTAAAGATCCAAAAGAAAAAACAATTTCGTCCAAAAATACTCGTTGACATTGTGAAATTCTCTGACGAATCATATAAAACGCCGAATTCACCACACATATGAACCCATATATGTTTCGAGTTCAAACTCAACAATTAAACAAGTAATATTTTATGTTAAAATCAATTGACAATGGGAGAATTAACCTGTCAAGCCAACCTTATATCGTTTCCACAAAAGTAATAGCAACCCAATGAACAATGCTAGAAGGCCATAATTGAAGTAACTAGAGGGCAAGTAATTGACACAAACTTAGAAGGAGAAAAGAAACCAAGGACGGTTTGTAGTAATGTGGCTATAATTACTCCCATAGTTTAATTTACATATAAAAATATAAATTCCCAATTATTCTTGCTTATAAATACTCTCATTGTTGCTTCCAAACTCATCACTCAATTCTTCACTTTCCAATCAACCCCAAACACACTCCATCACCCTCATCTTTCCTCCTTCCTCAACCTCCGAGCTTTTCAATATTTTAATCTTCTTGATTTCTGTTCAATAAACTAATACACATTCAAACCCCCTGCAACTATAAACCAAGTACCTAGCTTGCTATCAACTCGATCAATCAACAACTCAAAATGAAGAGTCTTTCTACCATGGCTTCCACCAATAGCCATGGCCAGGATTCTTCCTATTTCCTCGGCTGGGAAGAGTACGAGAAGAATCCTTACGATCAGATCGATAACCCCAATGGCATCATCCAAATGGGTCTAGCCGAAAATCAGGTATATATTTTCCCGGTTCATTTCAAGATCAAATCTTTGAAATCTGCTTGTTACAGTACTGAACCGGGTTCAACTTTTTTGCAGCTGTCATTCGATCTACTCGAGTCTTGGCTCGAGCTGAACCCGGACGCAGCTGGGTTCAAGCAAAATGGTCAACTTGTTTTTAGAGATCTCGCTCTCTTCCAAGACTATCATGGCCTCCCCGAGTTCAAGAAAGTAAGTCCTTCATGACGTCATTGATACGTATGCGTATATATATATATATATGAATGGGGTTATAATGTTTGATCAATCATTTTCCACAGGCTATGGTGGACTATATGTCTGAATTAAGAGGGAAGAAGATGACTTTCAACCCAGATAATTTGGTGCTGACAGCAGGAGCAACCGCTGCAAATGAGACTCTGATTTTTTGCCTCGCTGAACCGGGCGACGCTTTTCTTATTCCGGCCCCATACTACCCTGGGTAAGTTAATAATATACTAATCTCTAATTAATTATAAATAAAATTGTGATTTAAGTTATTTAACGTACTAATTATGTCTTTTGTATGTAATTATTCAGGTTTGACAGAGATTTAAAGTGGCGAACAGGGATTGAAATCATTCCAATTAAATGCAGCAGCTCAACCGGGTTCAGAATAACCCAAACCGCACTCGAAGAAGCATATCAAACCGCAAAAAAGCGAGAACTCCGAGTCAAGGGAATTTTAGTAACCAACCCATCGAACCCACTCGGGACCACTTTAACACGTGTCGAGATTACACTCCTCCTATCCTTCATCTCCTCCCGCAACCTCCATCTCATCTCCGACGAAATCTACGCCGGAACCGTTTTCTCCGGCCATGAAGATTTTCTCAGTGTCATGGAACCTCTCACCGCCGAAAAGCGGTTCAAGAACCTCCATGATCGGGTCCACGTCATCTCTAGCTTATCCAAGGATCTCGGATTACCCGGATTTCGGGTCGGGTCAATCTACTCAAACAATCCCGGTGTAATCTCCGCCGCCACGAAAATGTCAAGTTTCGGTCTTATCTCTTCACAAACCCAACACCTTCTTGCAGCACTACTTTCCGACCACCACTTCACCGCCAAATACTCCAGCGAAAACCGCCGGAGACTTGTGAAAAGACAAGAGGAAATGATTTCAGGGCTGAAAAGCGCCGGAATAAGCTGCCTGAGCAACTCAAACGCCGGACTTTTTTGTTGGGTCGACATGCGGCATTTACTCAAGGAAAAAACCTTAGAAGGAGAAATGGATCTTTGGAAAAAGATTGTTTACGAGGTCAAACTCAATGTTTCTCCTGGTTCATCTTGTCACTGTGACGAGCCCGGATGGTTCCGCGTTTGTTTCGCGAATCTTTCGGAACAGACGTTAGAAGTCGCCATGCGTCGTCTCCGGGACTTCGTGGCTGATCTCACGGCGGAGAAGTTTGGCCGCCGTTCCGCCGCTATGAGGAGCCGTCGTTCGGCGTCTTTGGCTCATGCCAGGTCACTTTCCAAGTGGGTCCTCCATCTCTCATTTGATGACGTCACTGAAGAACGTTCCATGGTTCGTTAGTTTTTTTTTTTTTTTTAACTTTTAAAATACACAAAAATAAATTACTTATGTTTTTTTTTTGGGTGTATTTTTTTTTTCCAATCCCTGCAAGTACGTTATTATAGTGCTTTTGCATGGGATAGGAGTAATATTGGTATCGGTCATATAGAGAAGCACTCGATCCATTTGTGGATTCGAAGTGGCTTAATTAAGTGTTTTAGTTTATGAATATTGGTCATAAGTTTTTATATGTGTACCAATATATATATAAACTCCATATATAAAGTACGTTGATTGTTATAATAATTTACTGTGTATTATTTGTGTCATTCTTTGCATATTTGATATTTCTTTCTTAATTTTTTTAGAGTTAAAACTAATTTATGTTAATTTTAATATTTAACAAAAAAAAAAGCGTTAGTGGGTGAATATTCGACATGATTGAAGCTTGAAAACATTTAATTGACGAGTTAGGTGACAAATTTAATTTTATATATGCCCCGAATTTCTGTTTGTGGTTAGAGATTAAGTTAGACGCGAATTAAACGGAATTTAATAGTGATTTGGGCGGTCTCAACTGTTACATTCGGTTTTGAAGAACCCGCAGAGTGGTCAACTTGCGTTTGAAGCTTCCAAAATACATACATTATGAAGTTGCCGAAAGTCATGTGTTCATACTTCATACCTTCCAATGAATGCTTAACTTTTCATTATTTACTTAACTCGATTCAAAATTTCCAAAATGAACTATACATTTGAAGTTTAGGAATGGTAATTTCATTTGTATTTAAAAGGAAATTCGCACCGCTATATTGCTCCATAGGGATGATGCCTAGGGCCGTGCAAAATCGAACCGGACCGGAAAACCGGATCGGATTGGAATTTACGGTCTGGTACATAGACCGGTCTACGGTCTAAGGTCCAGGTTTTTTTTGAAAATTCGGGTTTTTGTCCGGTTTCGGTTTTGAACCGTATAAAACCATAACTGGGTTGAACCGTAAACTACGAATATCCGGTCCGGTTCGGGTCCGGTTTTATCGGAAAACCTCACCAAAATTGCACAATTTAGGTACAAATCGGTCCGGCCCGGTCCGAAATATTCAAAATTGCACAATTTATGTACAAACCGGTCCAACCCGGAACCGTATGCACATCCCAAGAATGACAATGAATCGGACGACGGATTAATGACCTTGAACGCCATCCGATACATAAAAAATTATTGTCCACCTCACCTAACTCACTGTCCACTAAGGATCTCACCTGCATCCAATTCACCCGCATAACGAATGAGAAAACACCCTCAGACGGGTCATGCAATGAATCTTAACACGATGGGTATTTGTTAGTATAAACCGAATTGATAAACTATAGTTTTATAACTATGGATTAGGGTGATTTGAGTCTTAATCATTTTGTTAATATCATGAACTAAAATAAGTACGAGATCTGAGTATCTGACCCACCTGAACATTTGAAATTACGAAACTAATTATTCTTTAAATTAATTTGGATTGTAATTAACACGACCACTCCCTTTGGTATGATTGACATGTGCAAGAGAAAACAGTAACCGAAATATTTATATATAAAAAAAGAATATGCGTTCATTTATAAATTAATCGGATGGGCTAATGTTTTTAAAATACGGTTTACTTAACTAAATAATTTAAATAATTTTGTTTCAAGAATTGACTACGATTTAAGAAACACACTTCATTCATCAAATTCCGATACAATACAGATCCAAACTCAGCACATAAACTTGGAGGAAGTCCACCAACCCGCATACGAGCGCACATGCGCATTAGGCCCAAACGCAACACATATACCTGATGATTTTGCATTCTAAAACCAATTGACAATAAGAGAAGTAGTTCACCGACCTTATACGCTAGGTTCTGAGTGTCACATCTTTTGATGTGAGAACTTATTATATCCAATACATTAGTACCCGATGAATGTTAAAGAGCATATAAGTTGTAACTTTATAATTGTGGAATTCATTAATTAACAGGAGTCGTAAACGCACGGCGATGAAATTCACAAACGTACGGCGGTTACGGAACCCGTAACTGTGACCGTTACGAGTTCCGAATTCGTGATAGATTTTTCACGTTACGGAACCCGTAACCGTGATGATTTTCTTTGTAAATTCTAAGCCAAAAAAAAAGTGAAGAAAATCATCACGGTTACGGAACCAGTAACCGTCACGATTACGGGTTCTGGATCCGTGATAATTTTCTATGTGAATTCTAATAAAAAAAACGGACACCATCACGGTTACGGAACCCGTATCCGTGATGTCGGTAAAAAAACTTTTTTACAGTTCTGAAACCCGTAATCGTGACGGTACAGTTTTCGCAACCATCGTGCGTTTGCGAAATCCATAGTTGGGGATGCAATACCCCTTAATTAATCATCTCTAAGGTATATCATACGTTTGTTAGCCTCTATGTTTTCAGTTAACTACTATCGTTATTAAATTATAAAATAATACAATTTGTTTATCTATCAACAACTTGGTGATAAGTTAAGCTAACATAATATAATAGTCAAAATTTACTAGCAATAATGCATATTATAGTTGAATCAGAATTAGATTATATTTTTTTAAAAAAATTATGTTAATCGAGTTCTGCCCATAAATTGACCCAAAGAAAATAAAAATAGCTATTTTTACGGGCTATATATATTATACTATTTATTTATTTAAAATAAAATATATGAATCAATGATTAAGTTAGTTAAGTTAGTTGATTGATTTTTGTAAAGGAAGAAATAAATTGAGTTATTGAAGGCCGGTTTGACCATTATTTGCGGCAACTGCAGTGGATACGGATCATGGTATGTCTACTTGTTATGATTGTCATAATATATTTTAATAATAAATAAAAGTTTGTTTTTATACACTAAAGAAGTAAGTATATTGATTTAAAATAATGATTTTAATATGAGCAAAAATAGCATAAGTGGGGATGTTCAATGTTGGTGGAATGTCACCTTCTGCTTGACGTAAAGCTTCATGCCTTCATATCATCATATTGCACATGTACATTTAACCATTTTCATGCTCCAATTTACAAAGCATTTCAAAATTATATTTTATACTTTTTAGAAATTATTACATAAAAAAAATAATATGATATGGAGTTATAAAATCTTAAAGATAATACTCGAAAAGTATCATACGAGACCAAACAATAAAAAAAAAAAAAAAAACTTAGGCCAGTCAATCTTCTCCTTACAAATCATCTTTCTTTTATCCATAAAAAATTATATAATGTAGTCTTTTGCTGGCGGTTTCGTGCGTTTGTCGTAAATTGGGCGTGAATTTCTGATCGACTCCTGACGGCTCTGTAGCAGTCCAAATCTGAGTTGCTCACAATTGTTCTCCATGCTTCCTCCTGTGTACTTCCTTCAAAGATGAACGTTTATGCTCGTTGCCTCCTACTGGCTGGATCATTTTGCTTTCCCTTGAAAACTTTTTTGCTTTCGGTTTAATTTTGATTTTTTTGTCTATTTCCTTTCTCCTTTTTTATGTGGTCTCTCATGACGGTTTGACCGTCTGCCGATTTTTTCGACCTTTCGACCCACTAAACGGCGTGCCGTCTACTGGTTTCGAACCGCTATCCATTTAAAAAATAAAAAATGTTGCTTCTACATCCATATTCTCAATCTTTAAAAAAAACATCCATATTCTCGTTGTTCTTCCTCATTTTGTCTATCTGACACTTCCCTAGTTCCCTTGATTCTCTTCCTCCATTAGCTTGCTGTGGTCGAAGTTTTCTTTTGAAGTGTTTTTTTTTCCCTTTCTCATGACAGTTAGTTAGGGTGCGTTCGGTGATCCAGGGATTATCGAGATTATCGAGATTACTGAGATTATAACCTCGGGAGATTATTTTGGGAGATTATTCTGTCCATTTTTTTCATCCACTTCAACACGGATTATCGAGATTATTGGGGATTATTGTGAAATTTTAATCTTTGAAATAATCTACTATGTTCACCAAACGGACCCTTAGTCCATTTGCTGATTTATTCGATATTTTAATTCATTAGACGGTGTGTCGTTATTGTCGTGCATCGAACCGCTTTACTTTATCAAATAAAAAATAAATGATCCAAACAAAACTGGACTTGCTCTAGGTGAGGGGGACCCATTCTCGGCATATCAATGTTCATATCTTTGACTTAGTCTACTTAAATGTAAGGGCTTGTTTGGTTCAATGGGACATATATCTCATAAGAATTAACTTATTTACCACGAAGTAAACTTCATGGGTAGTAAAACGAGTTTGGTTTATTCTCACTCACATTAAAAAAATATATATATTTTATAAAGTAAATAAAAGGGAATCGAAAAAAACTTACTGAAAAATTGCATAATTAATGTTTAATCAAGTATAATTAGTTAAAAGTGTAATAGTAATTAGAGTAACGTGTTTTATGTAAAAGAAAGTTGGGGGTCACATGTAGAACGACGCGGTTTGGTAAATTGGGCGGTCCACCGATAGATCTCTATAATTAATGTAATTACGTGTTTGGGCTTTGGAGAATCTTATCGATGATCGAATTTAACCAACTAATGATTCACTAACCGCAAAACACTTGCATTAATCATTTCATTTATTTTCTCTAAATTATATTAATTATTTTCACAATATCGTAACTGCTTTCCTACTAAGCCTACTACTATATTTTATCGTGATTTTTAAATGTGCCGGTGAAAATCTCTATTAGTGACCATAACTCATCAACTACGCTTTTGGAGAGCGTAGTTGGAGTTCCAAAATAAATAAAAATATCAACTACTCCGTTGGGAAGCGTAGTTGGAGTTACTTAAAAAAAATTTTAAAATTTTTTTGGAACTCCAACTACGCTCCCCACAAGCGTAGTTGATATTTTAATTTTTTTTGGAACTCCAACTACGCTCCCCAAAAGCGTAGTTGGGGCCCTAACAACTACGCACGTGAAACCACAAGCGTAGTTGATATTTTAATTTTTTTTGGAACTTCAACTACGCTCCCCAAAAGCGTAGTTGGGGACCCTAACAACTACGCACGCGAATAGCGTAGTTAGGGTGATAATTATATATTTTTGCCGGTAGGTCTATTAACCCCTATTATATACATTATTTCAAGTCAGGGATCGAAGAGTGTTTCTACTAACTTATATAATTATGGAGTGTATTTAATTTAGAAAAATAAAATCAACTTTTAATCTAATTTAAAATAACACCACTTTGAAAGTTATTGGCTAGTTATCAAAACATATGATTCATTTTTGGGCCAAAAAAATTAGCTTTAACAATGACTTAACAACCGTCTTATTAGTTATTACTCAGCCCAAAATGAAAAGTAGGAGGGTGATGTGGGGGGAAAAAATTCAACTAAATTCTTCAATATGTTTTTAGAATTTAAGATATGATTTTTCAGAAATTTTTAAATGAATTTTTAAAAATAAAAAGCATTGACTTTTTTGAAAAAATTTTAAATGATATTTTCTTAAAAAATAGAATACAAATTCAGTAAAGTTTTTTTCCGGACTTTTTTTCAAAACTATTTTTCCATTTTAAACAAAGTTTTGTAGGAAAAACTTTTGAAAAAAAAAACAAAACAGTCCATCATTTTTTTTCCCCGAATTTGAAAAAAAAATAATTTAAGAAAATCTGTAATAAAAAGTTTGAAATTTTTTTTATTGATATTTGTAAGAATTGTTTTCATTTAAAAACTCTAAATAAAAAACCGAAAAGAATTTTTTTTAAAAAAAAACGGTTAATGTGTGGAGACGTGTCCCTCATCGACAATACGATACCGCGTGAACCTAACATATAAGTTTTAGGGCTACTCTTCCTATTGTCAATTTGTTTAGGATGAAACCCCGAAAGTCTTGTGTGTAGGATCAACTTTACGGGCAAACCCTCCACATATTAGGCCTGGCGGATATACAAGATAATTTAACATGATATCAGAGCCGGATCGGGAGTCGGTCCGATCCATGTCTCATTATCCAACATCTCGCCCGTTTAGCTAAGCCGGCCTTAAGGCTCTGTGCTAAGTGTCAACTATTCCATTAATGTGTGGAAATGTGTCCCACTTCGACAATATGATACCGTGTGAACCTAACATATAAGTCTTAGGGATACTCCTCCTATTGTCAATTGATTTTAGGATGGAACCCCGAAAGGCTTGTGTGTAGATTCACCTTTACGTTCAAACCCTCCACGTATTAGAACCGACGGATATAAAAGATAATTGAACAAAGCCAAAATGGCCTAATAGTGGTTAAAATTTATGGTATCATTTTTCAAACACACATGCCTACGTAATTTCAAACGTTCGTAAATTACAAGTATAATCGTAAAAAGCAACAACTAATGAAGTAAAGATTTGTCGTCTACAAACAATATTGTCTACACGGAATGATAGAATACAACCCTACACATATATATCACAAATGGCGGATTTTAGTGTGGCGGAGGAAGCAATGATCCCATTGAACCAGTGTAAATTAGTATTGCATATTGGATAAATAAAATATGAAATACCATCGATGAAAATAAAAATGTTAACCAGTTATTTCGGTTGTTAGTGGTCTGACATAGACATGTTGTAGAGCAGGATCACGTGCATACGAGTGTAGGCGCCCGTTAGACCCAAACTCATAAGTTCATCGAGATTTCATCGTAAACCAATTGACAATATAAAAAATAGACACCAACTTTATATACTAGACCGGAAGTTTCAACAAAGTCGAAATCTTTTTTTTTGACTCGGCCACCGGATATTACTCCCTCATTTTTATAAACCGCCTAATTGTCTTTCTCACCGACCTATTTACCCTCGTTCATACGATGTTAGGGTGATTTGAACTTGAGGGTCACCATCTGCAGTCAAAACAGTGTTTCAAAAGTCGATCTAATGGTCAACTATCGATACGTCAAATCCAACAAATTTCCTTGTTCATCATTTCGGCCAAACCAATTCAAATGTAAAACCAATTAAAGGTGAAAATTTTAGGCAAAAGCTCGTGAATTGTCTTTCCATTGGAGATCTTGTGGGACGATTTTGCTATTCATTTGTCGAGCATTTGGTCGACATCGACGACCCCATTTTCTTTACACTAAAATGCACCCTAAATTTTTTATGGATTATAAGTTACAAATTACTTTGTTTAGGTCATTCTTAGCAATGCATTACCGAAACATTCAAAGTATATTCAAGTCCAATACATAAACCTATTTACGTTTCAACCTAAAACTATTAAGATTTTAATGCCGTCATGATTTTACACAATATAAGATGAATAGACTCGTGCTATGCACGAATTTAAAATATGTCTATACGTTATAAAAAATTTCTCTTAAAATTTGCAGTGTGCGGATTTATTAATGTTCATCGAATATTTGGATAATCAAGTTAAATCGAACACAAAACCTAATACCCTAACATGATTTAAGGCATTTCAGATTGGATACTTATTCACCGATATTTGAATTATCTGTTTGATTGAGTTAAACTCGATATTTGAATATGATTTTTCCCCTTTCTTCATTAGAATTTTTGATATAGATATTAATCCCAAGTCAAAAAAAAATCCAAAATAAGGTATATAAACATTTTTTAATCAATTAAAATAAATTTTCTTTAGACATATGGATATCCGTTTTATACAAAAAAATTATGATCAGTATTCGATTCAAAGAAGAAATATTTTTTGATCGGATTAAAAGGGATAACTTTAAGTATTGAAATATGAAAGTATTATATTGAGATTATCATTGAAACGTGTTACAAAGAGCTAGAAGGAAGACGGGCAACAAGTTGTGCCGCCAATCCTTTCTGGATAGCGAACCCGATCCTCCTAAAAACAACATCAGAAGACCTAGGAGACGTAACGTTGCCATGCAAAACCCGTTGCACCCTCTTCAGAATCTCAATAGCATCGGGCGCAAGGAAACCAAAGGTGTCGAAAGCGAACGGAAGAAACACATGTTGATTTTCAATACAAGCTTTCTCATGTTTGGCCACCTTAGCAGAAGCCGCATTAAGCGCCGCCTTACCCACCGCAAAAGGCCCACTACCCAAACAAACAAGTGGGGAAACTCCAGTCAAATCGATGCAAGCATGTTTTCCACCCGCCCATCCAAACACCAAGATATCCGCCGGCCTCAAGGTGGACCTCCCCTCACGTGGGTCAGTTAAGAAGGACACATGTGCCTCCTTCTTAACCGATACCCCCGCCCTCCTAAACACATCACACAACACATCACGGACCAAATCATGCCTATATTTGAAGCCAGGAAGCTTTCCCCGCATGCTCCCCAAAAGAATCTAGAATTCTACGACAAATGGGCATAGGACAAATCTCATCGACCGGGTATAGAGAAATCATAAGGCGATACTTAAGAACCGAACGATACTCAACCGGGGACATACATTGCCCAAGTCCATCAATGGGTATGGCAAGAAGGAAATCTTGGCTATGTGTGGATTGAAGACACTTGAAAACCGCTTTTTGTCTTAGAGTCAAATCAAAAGTAACTTCCATCTCCTGCACGGTCTTACCGAAAAGAGCACTCGCCAAAGCATGTTGGGCTTTAGAGGGGACGGTGTTCTTGACAGTAAAGACAAAAAGATCGAAACCAGGAATAGAAGTCTGAAGATTGCCCAAAGCTCCATAAAACTCAGAGCACATTTCTACAACTCCACTGTCCCGCAAAATATGGTCTTGGAGCTCCCAAGATTGGGCCCTAGAGGCAACAAAAGCAAAGGAAAACGTCTCAATAGCAGAGTATAGCCCAAGCCCCCCAAATCGAATAGGCAAAGAAGCAAGTCGCCACTGAAGATCTCCAAAAAAAGGACCCCCACAAACCACAATATCCTCGACTGATCTACGGAGCTCGACATCAAAATAAGCTGCTGCACTCTCCCAATGCTCCGGATGACAAGTCCTCAAGCCAAAATACAACTTAGCAACACCCATGCAAGAACAAAGCAGGAGAAGCTCACTCTGGGGGTCCCTCAACTGTGGAAGAAGATGCATCAACTCAACCGCCTTAACAACTCTCTTCATGACAAGCTCTCTAATAAACTCCTCATCTCTACTCACTGCCCCACCTAGCAACTTAACACCCAACGCTGACCTTGCAATGTCATGGGGAAATAGTCCATCTCTAAGTTTAGACCCATCACATGAAGGCCAGAAGAGCTCAGTTTTGCGAACATTCAACATGAGGCCTAAACCCGGACCAAACTCACGAATGATATCAAGAGCTCTAGCCACCTCCTCAGATCGTCCAATAATGGTCCCATCGTCAAGATACCAAGCATGTAGAATAGTCTTGCAACTGTCTCTGATCTTATGCAGAAGCGGGTGCAAGACAAGAGAGAAGAGGAGGGACCCCAAAGGGTCTCCTTGTTGCACACCAGTAGCCGACCAGATGAACCTATCTCCAATGTACAACCTGGCGGCCTGACTATACAAGAAATCAACCCATAAAGAGATTGACGGACATCTCTTTCTAACCTCCCTAAGCAAAATGGTCCTGTCAACCAAGAAAAATCCACTGTCAACATAGCTAGAGAACCATCGGTAAAACGATCACTCAGAACTCTATTAACACTATGTAGAATAGCCTCTGTACCACCTGAAACACCCACTCCAAACTAGAAATCTCCCAAATATCCTCTCATATCCTTACACACACTCTTCATAGCAACTTTAGACACCAACCGTCTCCATATAGTACTAACTGCAATGGGTCGGATCCCATTGTCAAGCTTCAACAGCGGCGTAAGAGGAGCTGAAGCCACAAACTCGGCCAAACTCAAGGGGCACCTGCCTCCCAACCATAGATTAACCACAGAGGTGATCGCTCTCAAAAGACTCGTGGCAACAGAGGAACCCTCACCACACATAGCGTCTAAGATGTGTTGTGCCCTCAAGCCATCTCTACCGCAAGAAGTACCTTTGGGAAAGGACTTGATGCATTTAAATACCAAATCGATGTCAACAATGAGGGGTGATTCATGAAAGGTAGTGCAAGACTTAGAAGGTGGAGGTTTGTGGGGATGTTTAGCCTCTAACACCTTCAAAGTCTCCTCACTGTAAGACGCAACACCAAAAGAGCACAAAACCTTAACAGCGGTTGTAAAATGCCCATCCGAAACCTTGCGGAGACATTTCTTGATGTTAGGATTTCTCTCTAAACCCCCTCTATCACCAGAGCCACCATCCACCATCCCAAAAGGCCTATGCTCCGAAGGGTCTAACAAGGCTTCCACTAGACTCGAAACACCCTCAGCCTCACTCTAAATAGACAATGCCTGCAAAATCCGCTGATGTTGTATCGACTTTCTACTTCCCGATCTTCTGTCTCGCCTACTCATAGGCCTGAATACCTGCAAAGTGCACCGAGGAAGTAAAAACAACATAACCCAAGCAGCTACACTTCCGGGCTCAGCTACCACCTTCAAGAGAACACTCAACAACGCTTGAGAGAACCTAAGACGACAGCTATGAGGGATGCTTTTCACGGTAGAAATAGGAACCCGCATAACCCTCTCCAACAGATCTGCATCAAAACACATACTCGCATCGTCCACCCCAACTTGATCTCCAGCAACCGGCCTCGAAATACCCACAACCGGCCTCAAGATACCCACAATGTATCCACCCTCATCACCAAAAGAAGAAATAGAGCCATCTGGGTGACGACATTCACGACTCAGAGCATGAAGACTCATACACCTGCCACACAACCAAATCCTGAGCGCAGCCAACACCTCCACAAACGCCGTAAAAACATCAAGATCACACTCAAGCAAGCCCCGAACTTCATTCTTGCGTTCAACCGCAAAGAGATGTTGCCTTTTCAAATGACTTACTAGGCAAGAGAAACCTTTACTTCCCTCCCTTCCATCACCACACCCATGAAATGATCTAAGCGGACAATGACGGGAACCATTGCCCACCGGCGTCATAGAAAAATTCAGCTCATCAAAGGGAATTTTCTTTGGGACATAAAAACAAACACTTGGTGGGCATCATCCTTATATCCCTAAAATTCCAACCCCTACTTGATTTCCAGCAAAATTCCAACCCCTACAAGATTGCGCATACAAATATATCCTTCCAATTCAAACGTCAAGCATCACAATTCTGAAATATTCTCCAATCTCGCATCATCCTTTCAGTCGCCGGTGTCGGCGATATGGATACAACCAGCGGCCAAGAGGCTCAATTCTCCGACCGTGTCCTCGTGGACGGAACTCCGGCGTCGTTGACCTTTTTTGCGGAAGGTATTCTCCGGTGGTTGGTTGACGGGAAAATGAATTGTTTGGTGCTGGAGAAGGAGGTCCTTGGAGTTTCTGTATATTTTGATTGTATGTTTAGCCACGATAATTCATTGTGGCTAAATTAGCAAAGTAAGTTTTTTTGAGATTTTTCTATAGTAACTAGGTTCATGGTATAAATATGTTTAGTAAATGTACCCCTAATAAACCCCTTACCTTCCAACTTCAATTGAATGAAAGGGGTAAAAGTTGAAGGGGAATACGAACCTAATGAAAATAGAAAATAATGACCAAGTTCTTTATTTTTTTTGGTCAAACATAAATAATAACCATTATAAAATAACTTTACAATATTATTATTGCCAATTATAATAATTCTTATTCAGATTTATATAATAATATTTTAACTAAATCCTAATAATGTATACTGTTGAGATGTGTGGATTATTGTGTCCCACGTCGACTAAATGAATAATGTGAACCTAACATATAAACCTAAGGGTTACTCATATTGCCAATTGGTTTTAGGATGTAACCCCGAAGGTTAATGTGCATAGGTTCACTTGTGGCGTGCAACCCCTCCACGTCTTAGACCCGACGGATATTAAAAAGATAAATTCAACTTATACTATATCTATGATAGTTATTATAATTTTTACAGATACTTAAAACTGAAAATTTTGTAATAGTATTAGCCGAAAAAAGTCGTGCACTTGTAGCCTAACATAATGCCCTAATGTTTTTGACTAAATATATATAATGTTGTGAAAGTGAGGGGCAATGTTAACTATATTTTCTATCATCTTCCCTTATGTTTCCATATTTTTTGTCGTATAATTAATATTAAAGACAATAATTTGGTTTTCTATGTTTCTTTTTCTGATAACCAAGAGACAAAAAAGATTTGTTTTTTCAAAAAAGAAATGGAAAGAAGCGACAAATTTGCTCAAATTATTACAAATGGTTAGTTTGTAAGATTTTTAGTATTTTTAATTTTAATGTTAGAGAAGAGTCAAGCTTTAACAACCTTAGGTGATGATTCGTATTGGTACAACTTTAGATATAATAATATTCTCTCTACCTATTTGATAAAGAGATTCAAATAATACAAAGTAAGTATTTTGTAGGTATAAATTTCTCTCTTATTATAATGAGTTTAATAGTTAATTATACCCTGGTTTGGTTCGGCACATTATCTAGTGTGTAGACCTCGTAATTTTACACAATTCTCATAATTTATTATCGTGACATTGAAGAAAATTTCATAATTTTACATAATTTTTATTCTTAATAAGACCGATTAAGTAATTAACTCAACAATTTTAGGTCTACTGAACATGTCCCCGACCTATTGGTTTAATTTGCTAACCTTATATAAAAGATAATAACAATAAATAAGTGATAAAACTAAAAATAATTATATTAGTTACCTGATATTTATTTTAAAATTCTAAAATTTTAAAGTATTTTTATATAATTCATATATGCAATATCATTTGAACGTGGGTGATTTGTTTTGAGAAAATTTAGAAAATCCGAGAGAGGAAGAAAAAAGAAAAAAATTAGGGTTTTTTGTAAGAAGACGTTAAATAGTACTTTTAATAATTCCACAAATAACGTAATTTAACTCTGTATCATGATTCCTAAAATTTTCAATTAAATCATAATTAACTTATAAATAACTTAACTCACTCGATTTAATTCAATTAATAGACACCCCCCTGGAAAAACGACTATCACAACATCGTTACGAAGTGGTATTCTTACAGCCAAGAGCTTGAAATTACCCACGTTAGTGTGGAAAACGGTAACTTTATGGTTGTTAACAACAATAATAAACTTTGAAAACGCTCGTTAGAATCAACATAATTGTCTTTGACATTATCTTCATTTTCTGAACTCCAAGTTCTCGTCCTATAGGATTGACGATAATTCCTTGCTCCACTTTCCTTATTACATGGTTATTGCTATTCGTATCACGGTTTCGTGCTATACGTACTAGGGGTACAACTACGCAATACGTAGACGTAAAAAAAAAATAAATTGTTTTACCCTACTACGGCTGCGCATACACTATGCGTAGTAGGACTACGCATCCGCTATGCCTAGTCGTAGTCATTTTCCTATATTTTTTAACGAAATCAACTTATTACTACGGCTCCGTCATGCGTAGCCGGACCACGGGTATGAATATCATGAAACATGGGGTACGAATAACATCTCGTTATTACATCATTAAAAATAAATCTAGTGTACGTGGCACGTGATCTTATATAATGAAGGTGGTTGGTAAGGAGTTGCGGGCTACGGGGTATGGGCATCACGTGGTATGCATTAGGAACCACATGCTTCACCAACACATACAATCCTCAAGACGATCAAGGTTCTGCACTTAGGCTCCACCTCCGTTTTTATTATAGGTGTAAAACAAAAATCTTAAATAATATTTTTTAAAAAAAAACTATTTTGAGTTTACAGTTTAGAAAATAACGCAAGTATTATACTATATATATTTATTTTAGTAATTATAAATATGTTTTAAACTAAAATTCAAAACATCATGTGATAAAAGCTAAATAGTTTTATCATCCATAGAACCAAGATTTATTTTTTGCAAAAATGCTTCAAAACTGTAAAAAAAAAAAAAAACTTTAAATGTTGGGTATTTTAGAGTTAACCCACTCTGGGCCCGTTTGGTTCCAACTTCGAAAATGGAAACGGAATAAGAAACGAATTTAGTTCATATGTATATCCTTATTCATGAAATTCTATGGAATCATTCCTTGTGTTTACATGCAAAATACACTTGTCTCCCCCATATTTTGTTACCCAATAGGGCATCAAAAGTAATCAAATTCCACCTCAATTACTTCAAATCACAAGGAATGATTCCAAAAACTTTCATGAATAAGGTATACATATAGAATAGATTCGTTTTCATTCCATTTCCGATCCGGAGTTCAAACCAAACGGGCCCTCTATGTATTATATGATTTATATAAACAAGTTGCAAAATTTACAGCAATGTATAAGACGTTGAGTTTTATTCAAATTTATGAGATCTTCAGTTAACATGCAAAGGAATAAGTAAATTTACCAATACTCAGTTGGTCTAGTGGGATGTGGTGCTAGACTCCTTAAGTGGTTAGTCTGGAGATTCGAGTTCGAATCCTCCCGGCAGCATGTATGGAAAAACTGATATTGGGAGGGTATCCCCAGCAATGGGCCACGATCTACTACCCGGGAGAACCTCTTCAAAAAAAAAAAAAAATAAGTAAATTTGAGAATGAATCCTTGGGTTGAAGTTGAAGCCCATGAGGCAAAAAATGCAGCTTACTTTTGTGTTGATTTTGGGCTTTAACAAGTTAAAGTGAAGATCAAAGATCTCAAGCCTAGTACATATACAAGAGAGTTTATTTACACGACCATGAATTTATAATTTACTAGATATAAACCTAATTGCATGTAGGTTTATTTATTATAAAAAAGCAATGACGTGAAGTGGGTGTAAGCACATCAGATTTTTTTTATTTAAAGTCCAGTCCAACCCGAACTCAAGTAGCTCAAGCCTAGACGGCTAGACCTGTACAAATCCAGCTCAGTTCGTTCGGGAAAAAATATGGGCATGGGCAACTAATTAGGTTTGTTCGGGTCTGAACTGTGTTTGTGGGACGGGTATGTGTAAACATTTCGGGCCACGGGCCGATCCACATATAGTTTTATACATATAATTTATTTATATATGTATATATAATATAGTTTTGATTTGAGTGTCACATAATTTGATTTTTCATTTAATTTGTTTTGAATATTTTGACGAGTTATACTCGTTTGTAATACAAGATTGTAGGGATAACTTGATTATAATCGTGCTTGTTGTTTTTCAGGTTTTTGTATTTTTTTTGTGTTGATTGTTGTTGAGCTCGTTTGTAATGCAATGTAAAGGTATAATTGGATTGAAAATTTGTATCAAATACATTATATTACATGTTTTAAATGATAAATAAATCCTATGGAAAAAAGGAAGAATCAAGTACATCCGGGCCGGGCCAACAACCCGACCACTTATTACGTGGGTGGACAACTGGACATGGATAACGTTTGTGGCCCGGACAAGGCAGGCTGGGCCAGTCCGAACAAGGCGGTCCAACCCGCTTTTGTACAGTTCTACTCAAGCCTCGATTCATATAACACCCTACCCAGTATATATCATGTAAGACACAGAGCACGACTGTTCAAATTCCTGCCCGGGCTGGAATTTTGAAACGGACCGAACATGGATCGGAAATTTGTTATTGGAGGGAACTTGGACCGAATTTTCAGGTCCGACGCGGACTGGTTTGTCCATTTTTTCAAAAAGGGTCCAAACATGCATTAAAAAAATTTTGCCCAACCGGTCCGGGTCTAAGTATACAGTCCAGGTCCGGGTCGAATAACAAATTTTAGACCGATGATTGGTCCTACTCAGAAGCCGAATAGGTGCCCTATAGTTTTATTGGGTAAAAATAAGTAAAATGTACAAAGAACACCGTTACCAATACACAACAAGGCAGCTACGCATTTGGGTTTCACCAAATATAATACAAGTATCCTCAAGCAGTGACTATCTGCAGATGATAATTGGTACAACCATTGAAACACAATCAATTGCCTATTTACAACTTTTCTCAAATCTATAACCCTTCTTGACAAGCTTTGCTTCTTCTTCTTCTTCTTCGACGAATTAGTTCAATCGCTTGAGTTCACTGTATAACCACTGTGAAGGTGCACAAGAAGCTCGGTAGCTAAGCTAACCTTGTTGTTTAAGTGGGTTCATGATGACGGTGACGATCAGACCAAAGTGAACTCAGTGCTTTCAGGCGGTGGAAGTACTCTCCAAGTACCAACAAGCCTCGAGCTGCTTGTCGGGTTGTCAAGATACGGTGCATCTGCTGAAGGGTCTCCATACGAAGATGATCAGCCTGGTTGACATAACATAATATGAGTACATAACACCTTAGAATGGGATCAGCAAAGATTTTTGACAGCTTTCGTATCAACTTCAATGCTAGAATACAGACCAATCCTACAAACTAAACCGGAAAATTACCGAAAATTTGCCCACAAAGAGAGTGCTGTGGAATTTAGGGTGAAAATTTTCTTTTTGTATTGCTCATTAAGGGTCTCTCTTAAAATTGAACTGTGTAGTATTTTGCATTATTTTGCATTATACATCCAAACGAGTCCTAAAACTCAAACAACCCCCAAACCCTTTCATCATATGACTAACTAGGCTTTTTACCTCTTTTACTCTATTAAGGGTACCCCTAGCATAAACTATCGTTTATCAATTCGGTTTATATTACCAGGGTAAAATGGCTAAGTTTTTTTACCACTATTACCCATAGCATAAACTCATATAGTAAATATACACCTATTTAACCCAATGAAATTATATATAGGGTAAAATTAGAGAGGTCTTCAAAACAAAAGCGTATAAAAAAGAGCCTATTTAACCCGATTCTTTCTATGGAGCAACTGGAATCTTGGAAAGCTTTTGATAGGAAGATAAATCAGACATTACCTGGTTTACAAAGCTCACCAAAGCATCCAATCTCTCGACTGCAATAGTCATCTGAGGAATGTAAATTCCTTCGTCTAACGGTAACGTTGCCACTATGTCGGCTAAAGTCTGCTGAAGTCTTTCCATTCCTTGTGTAAGAGCATCTTCTGCTTGCTGACAGGATTGCAAGAGGTTCTCGACTTCCAGTTGTTGTTTGTCGGTGACAGGTACTATCAGTGGCACAAGTACCTGTCAATGGAAAAAAAAGGTCATCTTAAAGAGATAGATGGAATGAAAATGTAAGAAGAAAATATGGATTGATCAAAAAAAAGTTATCAGTAATTTTTAACATCTTGAGAAGCAAGACTAATAATTACCTTGAGTAGCTCTGAAGGTCGAAACCCGCCTAGCCAAAAGAAAAAACGCTCTGCCGGTGATTTCCAAATGCCAGACATTAGATAGAACACGTCGGCCTTTGCAGTATTTGTTTTCATGCGAAACAGATCAAAATAGTGTTTCATGCTGGTATCAACGAGGACCCTGAGCTCAGTGTCGCTTATCTGAGACTGCAAAGCCGCTCTTAATTCACAGATCTGTCTCTTCTGCTCTTCCAACCAATTTCCATACTGAACCTCAAAAGCAGCTGCGCCTGCAACGGATAGAAGTGGTACCAAATGAGCACATATGACATTAACCATTACATCAATTGAAAGGGTTACAATCATAATCTTTATATAATCCTAAGTACCAAATGAGCACAGATGATTGATCATGCTGTTATCAACCTGAATTTATAGTACTGGATAATGGGAGATGATCAATTCCGCTACTGATAGATAAACCCTGCAGCCAAAAAGTACAGTTTCAAATCTCATACGTGGAGGGATGCACGTAAAGTCAACCTTACACACAAGCATTCGGGTTCCATCCTAAAACCAATGGACAATAGGAGGAGTAGCCCTAACTCTTAAATGTTAGGTTCGGGTATTATCATATTGTCGATATGGGACAATACTCCACATGTCTTAACAAAAAGAATGTTATCTCAGTTACCTGTTGCCTTGCACGTTGAAGATCTTGTTCCAATTGAACTAATTTTAACCGACTTGATTCCAATTGCTGGACATATGCCTATTACAAAGATCCAATCAACTTCAGAACAACCAACTAACTATAGATAACATCAAGTATTATAGTTGTGCATACATGTGTCTCAGTGTTCATACCTTTTTCCTTATACGGCATTTACGAGCAGCCTCCCGATTTTGTGCAAGGCGTCTTTGCATCTGCCAATGAACATAGAAGGCAGGAAACCTCAAAAAAATGGAAGAGAACAAAACTTGAGAAAGGATGAAAGTATAAAATACAGACTGAATAGGTCACCTTTTCAGAAGATCTGTGTGTTTCTTGATTGTTTGAAGGTGCTGGTAATCCATGCAGAATATCATCTGATTGAGACTGAACGAGCTGAAACAAATGAGTTTCACATCCATGGAAATATAGAAAGACGAGATGAAAACACTAAGGGCCCGTTTGGTTTTAACTCCGGAAATGGAAACGAATCTAGTCCATACATATACCCTTGTTCATGAACTTTTTTGGTAATCATTCCTTGTGGTTTGAAGTAATTGAAGTAGAAATTGATTAGTTTTGATACTTATAGGGAAACAAGTGCATTTTGCATGAAACCATAAGGAATGATTCCAAAAAAATTCATGAACAAGATGAACTAGATTCATTTCCATTTCGTTTCTCGTTTCCGAAGATTCAACCAAACGGGGGCTAAAGATAAGCAACTTCAACTCAACCTGAGTTTCGAATTTCTCTTCAACTTCCAACAAAGCTGATGCAGAAATGTTGGGGCATGTATCATCTTCTCTATAACAATCTAGCCATGAATTAATCTGGTGGAACGGTTCGTATACATTCATCCTTCTCGATGTTATGATGATCTTTTGTATTCAAAATGGATAAATAGCTGCCTATCATGGAGAAAAAGGTAAATAATGATAAAGATTACCAATTGACATATTATAACTCACTTGAAAATTCATTACAGTTCTAAACAACCGAATAAATCGAGATTCTCGAATGAGACTATGCCTCCAACATATTACTAGAGCATTTTCACAGTCATACCTACAAGCATTTATGGTTCATCTTCTATTCATGCTCAATGCGATATGATGCGAAACAGCAGTCATAGAAGCGAAAACCACCAAAAACCACATTTATTTCCTATTCCTTCTTCTTTTGAAGTACTGGATGCACTTTAGAACAAACACACACACATCAATTTCATCACTTCTCTTGCTACTCAGATTCAAATGGTACTTTTTACAAAATCATTACTCTCCAATCCTGCAGACAAAGCTTCTTAATGGTGATTCTGGATAGTTTAAACTAAAGACAACAAACAAAGCACTTAGCCTTAGAACTTCTGTCTAAACACTTATGCCTCTATTTTCTACCATTTTACTTGGATTTGTTGCTACTCAAGTAACAAATAACTTGTGTTCAATGGATAAAACCACTAAACAAAGAAAATTAACAACAGAAAGTTCAGCCAAGAATCAGTAAAAGGAAGAACCTTTTTTGTCAGTATGTAGCTTCAAAGTTCAGCATCATCAGCAAAACAAGAGCAGTTAAAGAACAAAGACAATAAACAAGAATACGTTGACCTAATAAACATCAAGGAAAGCTTTAAAGAATAAGTCTTTGAAACTCAAACACTCTAATAAGCAATTGATTCCAGTCTCACATACATCAATCAGATCATATATGATGAACCAAATTCAAACAAATATGCAAAAAAAAAAAAATGATGGACAGAATCTTCTTTTTCTTAGCTGGGCAGGTGCCATGGACGATACAGTAACAAAGAAAATTGAAGCAGAGAATCTTAACCAAAAAAAACCCAAATCAATTAAGAGAGGAGGAAGATGGAAATCAAGTTTACCTAAAATAAACCCTTTTCCCCAACTTCAGAGGAGGACAAAGGAAGAACAAATTCCAGTCCCAAATGGGCAAACCCTAGAATCCATTAGATTTGTTTGTGTGAGGAATGATTGATCTAAGAAGAACAATTGAAACAAGGCAAGGCAAATGGAAAAGCAAAGGCAGAGCCTTTGATGTTTGGTTAATAGAGACTAGAGAGTCACTAAAAAAGTGATTTTCTTTTGCATAGTTTGTGCCAATACCAACAAACATACAGAGCAAATTATAAGTAAGGAAATATAGTATTTTACCAACTTGATCTCCAATGAGACATTAGTATATTTGTCTCTTGATAAAAATCCAAAATAAAATAGTTATTTATATAATAATTATGGAGAACAGATCTGTAATTATGAAATGAATTTGTATTTTAAAATAGAAAAACTACATATTCTAAAATATATAAAAATATCAACATAAATGCTGAAATGCCTAAAATTTACTAAAAATTAATGAATAAATAATTATAAAAAATATTTTATATGATTAATATATATAATTTGAAAACGCATTAGAAAAATTCCAAATTCCACATGGAAAGCAATTTGTAGAAAAGGGGAATATAGTATTTTAACATGTTGATCTCCATCCAATAAGGCAATAACTAGTATTTTATAACTCTTGATAGAGGGGGAAAAAAATATTTTATTGAAAAATATTATTTAATTTTTGATAAGCCTTCTTTTGTGTTTGTCTGTATCCTTTGCTACAAAATTTAGATTAAGTAAGCATAATTATCCTTTAGTAACAAAAATATTTATTAATTTGTACTGTGAATTTATTGCGGTTGGTATCCTGTTTGTCATGTTTCCACTTAGCCATTAAAATACGCACAGCCCCTTCTTATCCTATGCCACTCTCAGCGTAGTGTGTGCAAGTTAGTAGCGTGCGCCTCCTTTGAATTCCCATTAAAATTCCACTTTGATTTTTTGTCATTTCTTGCTAGATATATTAGTAGATAATTTTATTAATTTATATCATTAGGTAACAAAAATTAGATATTTTTACAACTTCTCTTATGATATAGATTATAAGATTTTATTGTTATAATATATACATAATTTTCACATTTTTTAAAAGAGTGAAATAAAAATTTATTTCTTAAAAATAACTTATTTTAAACAAGATTGATTCATAAATAAACAACATTTTTAGTTACACTAAAGATAATTTAATAATGTAATACGAATGGGCATTGTGTGTCAACATCATACCATTTTCCTGAAAGAGAGTAATGAAAAAAAATAACGCGTGAATGTAATAATTTGTTTTTAAAGTAGCGTAATTGTATTTTACGACACATTGTATTATAAATTTTTTTTATCAATGACCATAATCGAAATAAGGAAAGAGGAATATATAAATTGAATAATATTATAAAATAATTATAATATATTGCATAAATCCTAAAGTAATTTGAAGGGTGGATCAGAAGGTTCGAAGTGGTACTTGGAAGGTAAGTTGGGCTTTCTTTTCTTTCTTTGAATAGAAATAAAGATTGCAGATAAAGAGAAAAGTAAAGGACACTTATTTTAGGAGAAAAAGAAAACCAAGATCTATAAACTACAAAGTACAAAGGAAAGGCCACCTGTACTCCTTGACTACCTATGTAGCCTAGTTTAAAATCATGGGTCACTTATTTTATTTTATCTTATAAAATAAAACGGTTAGGTTGATCTATTTCATAGAGTAGTTTATTTTAACTTGTTAGAAAAGTTAGTGTTTGATGTTTGAGATTTAAAAACAGGTCCATTGGTCAGTAACAATATTATTTTTTTTTGGAAATTTCCACCCCCAAACTCCAATTTTTCTTGATGATTTCAAATTCTGCGTTTTCGTCCGTAAGAATGCTCTAGGAAATAGTCAAACCTAACTACTTTCCGATATCAGAAAGGAAAATAAAACAAAGGTCTAAGGTGAAGTGGAATAAAATCATTTCGACGTCCTACGGACAACTCCAAAAATCTTGGAGTTTCTTGATGACACCCAAATTGCCCTCCTCGATATTTAGTTAGCTTATTTAATACTAGAGTATTTGTATAGCGGTTAAAAGTTAATATTAGGTTCAATTGGTCCGAAGTTCGAAGGGTAAAATGGGAGAGTAGGCAAGTTTTGTAACCATAAGCATATAAAGGGCCCCAAGTTAATAATGTGTACAAAATAGGCCCCTCCAAATTATATGAAAAAGATTTATTAAAATAAAAAGAGGATATTAAGGAAATCGAAATATCTTTCTCTTTTCATTTATTAAGCAACTAATTATTACAAAATCAGAAAGTAAATATCTTTCTCTCTCCATTTATTAAGAAAATCAGAATATCTTCATTTTGTTCATCCTCTCCAAAATTTTCGTAACAGACGGTTGTGAATTCAACTTGCGTTCATCCAAAATTTTCGCAGCAACATATGTACATAATCGCCAAAGACTGCAAAACATATGTACATATATATAATTAGTCAATAATACTTTCGCATCAACATATGTACATAATCACAAACATATGTACATGTAAACACAACAAAAGTTTATATTACAACATATTTTGTTCTACTGTACATATTCTAATCAACAACATGTTATATGTACACACAAAATATTTTGTATTTCAGCACAATTCAAATATCAGATTTACACAAACTACATATGTACATAATCCTTTGAAAAATTTGGTAACTTATACCTGTTGAAGACGACTGTTTAACAATGGTACCCACTGCCGCTGTCAACAAAGAGTCCGCCTTTGACGACAGAGCAAGCGAATTAGCCTCATCTTCTCCGGCTTCCTCCAGCGACAGTGCACAAAATCATTGAAAGTTTCGGTAACTGCTTCCAGATTTGAACAGAGAGAGACGGAAAAAAAGGTTCCATAATTACAATTGCTCAGGCGACCGGTAGAAGTCGACGGTTTGGTTGAGGCGACCGGCGTCAATTTGATCTTTGTCCAAATACCCAAGAGGAAGTCGACAAGCCGTCGTTGCCGATTGCTCACTTCTCCGCCACAAAGACCGCCTGCGAACGCGATGAGGTAGTGCGATATCGGAATCAACAAGCCGTCGTCGAGAGTACTGGTTATGGCGAAACTGAAGTTATTCGATTCTTCATCAACATTGTAGATATTGAATTGCTAAAATTGTGGATATTTAATATTGAAAATTTCATCACAGTTACTTTGTTTAACTTGTTTCCTTATTTTACGGTTAATAAATATATTTTAAAACATAAATATCTTCCATTAACTACTTATTCAAGATTTACTTATTATTAATTAATCTTTTCTTAAAACATGTAAAATAATAAGGGCCTAGTTTGTTTTTTTTTAAATAAAAGTTGCCCTAGTAGCTTAATCTTCTCAAGTTCGAACCCCTTTTTACTTTTTTTTTTTACCCTTATATACTTATTTATGTTTCTATAAAATAATTACTTGAGTCCTTTTTTCATAAAATGTAATTTTTAAAATTAATAAAAAAATATTTTTACGTTTCATTAAACACCCTTGTACTTTTTTTTAAAGGAAACAAATGTATTAATCTTGTTCACATCCCATAGGTATATAAACCCTAGCAAATGCATCAGTCACTCGATTCGAGGCTCCCAAAATATGTTGTAGGGTAAAAGAATTCGTTTACAATGTGATCGCTTTCATGATTTCCATTTGATGGTTTCACCTTTAGTAAAATTAATTCTTGATCGACCGGATATTTTACCGTGTTTGAAGTAGTGGTTAAGTGTGTTTGGCGGTAGATTAGTTCATGATTATCCTCTAAAATAATCTCTAAATTCAACCGAATGTCATAAAAAGTATATTCCACGGCGTTTTAAAATGTCGTGGAAAGCTAGTCTACCTCATCGACGGCGTCATTTATGAAAATGTTATGGGACCGCGATTAAAATTAAAACGCCATCAAGGGTCTTTCATGACATTTTTCAAACGCCGTGAAAGACCTTATATGTACTAATATACTTATTTAAACTTGTAACTTAAAAAATATTTTAGTTTGGATTTTAAATCACTAATACTCCTAGAAAAAGACAGAAGTAAAAAAAAATCACAGCACTTTCAAGCTCACATGTGCGTTATATCAAAACCAATGGTCAATACATAGAGTGAGACACCAAACTCATATACTAAATTACAAACTCATTTATTATCGATATCGGACAATTTACCTCCATAATCACACCGCTCAATTAGGACAACCCGGTTAGTGGTAATCCACACACACCCATTTCACCCGTTATTTGCTCAAATCGATCAAGCTTACATACGAAAACTCAATATAACAAGCCGATTACTCTTCACCGTAAGTATAGCTTAATCGTATATGTTTCGACAGTCGATTTGCCACTCACATCACAACATTTATACAAAACCTAACAAAAGTACCACTTTTTGTTATTGTATAGATACGGAGTGTATCAAATAATCAACACGTTAAGAAGTTACTATCATGCAATGCTAATCCATGCATGCAATTTCTTCATAAAATAAACGTTAAAGATATCATAATAAACTATTAAGTATTAGAATTGGTTTTCAAATACAATATATTTTGTCAGCCTTTGAAGAGTATGGCCCTTGGAATCATATAGAGACGTTAATTTGTCCAGTTGGGTTAACAACTTGAAGATCCGTATCTTAGTGTATCAGTACGTATATTATTAAAGAATATAAAACGTCTTGTATTTCTAGATAGTGTTTTTCCTAATCTATATATCTTACTAAAAACATAACCCACTTTGTCCACATGTCGCGTGTTAAGATCAGCCACATCAGCTTGGGTTAAGATCAGCCACATCAGCTTTTTTTTCAATTTATTTACAATATTGTCACAGGATATTTACGGATTTGCCATTACATCTTTCATAATAAAAAAATCATTAAAATTAATAAACAGTCAGTATGCCAAATCATCTTTATCTAATAAATTATCATGCCACATCAGTTTTACTCAAATATTAATTAAAACGAAAATAAATCTATATAAAAAACATAATAAAAACATATACACATTTTATTTTTATAATTTTCAAAAAATAATGTAGGCACATTTTAATTTACGAAAATTAATTTTTGAATTTATTTTATAATTTCGAATTTTGTATATTATATTTTGTTTTCTTATTTTAAATTTTTGAAAATTTGTTTTAATTATTTATTTAATTTCTAACTTTATATATATATATATATATATATATATATATATATATATATATATCATATTTTTGTTTTCTTATTTCTAATTTTATAATTATTTCCTGTTAAATAATTGATAATACTTAACAAAATTGATAAAAATCTTAACTGATTTGATGTTCTTTTCTTTAAAAAAAATAAATAAAACAATGATTAAAAACAAATATTTTTTATAAGATTATACCGTGTATTTTGTTTAACATATTAAAATAATTTTTTTTATCTTTAATTATCACGGATAAAATCAAACTAATTTGATGCATGTTTTCCAATAACAACAATAGATTAAAAATAAAACCAAATCTTTTTAGAAGAGAATATTGCGTAGTTACTTCAATATATTATAACAATCTCTTTTATACTTTCAAAATATGTTAAAATTTATTTAAACAAAACCCGCACAAGGTGCGGGCATTAGACTAATTAGTTATAATAGATGGTGATAGTGATTAATAAATGAAAAAAGTAATTAAAAAATTACTTTTGATTATTTTATTATCTTTTTATTAAAAAAATATGTTAAATTTTAATGTATTAACTTTTTTTAATGATTAAACTGAAATATCATTAAGGATGAGAACACAAAGTTTGATATCTTCAAACAAATTATTGTGGGTGGTCAAGTACCCGAGTGTTCTAAATGGGTCAGACGATCAGCCACACAGTTAATTTGCCTAATTTGAATTTGTTGAAGAAACGAAGATTCATCATGGAGTCGGTTAAAAACATACCGGCTCCCAAGGCAGCTCCGACGACTATAGAGTGCCGTTATCACATTGGATAGCCTTCAGTTTCGGTTTCTCAATTTTGGGTGGGGTTGGGTCAATTTCGGTTTTTTTGGGTTCAGTTCGATGCTTTTAGATCAATTTTTAAAATGTGTGTCTCCACTGCTATTATTTAGTTGTGATAGTTTTTCGTTGCATCCCGATAAAAAAATATCCCAATATGATTTTTAATGACGTAACATCGATGTTTAACCAGAATTTAAATTGGATTCATTAAAATTAAATTTTATCATCAAAAATTTTAATTTTTGAGAAGAAAAAAAAAAGTTTAATTGATTATTTTTAAAAAATAAAACTAGAGAAAAAAGGTATACCTAATAAATTGAAACCACTTTGACCAAAAGAACGATAAATTGACACCACTTTTTTCATAGTGGAAGCTTAAATGCTTCATTGCTTTCCATGTAGATGATTGAATGGTGGCAATAATAAAATTTATCGCTTCATACTAAAAATAAAATAAAATTTATCGCTCATTGTTTAGAAAACAAACTTGAAAGAATTTGGTTAAATAAATTTTTTTCTAATTTTATTAGGTTTGTATACTACTCCGATTTTTACCACTTTAATTATATTGAATTTGGAAAAGAAGTTTAATTAGGGTACTTTACTAAACGTATTTATATTATAAACTTAGTTAGTAGAGATAAATTTAAAAATAAGCTAATTGGACCACCAAACTTTTCCTATTCAATACACACAATTTTATCTTTTTACTCTTTATAATCTAAAAAATATTCGTAAACTTATTAGTTTCAATTTAAAATGAAAATTTTAATATATAATATACATTTGACGATAAATTTTCATTTCTTTATCTATAAATACGCGTAATAAAAACAAATATATCTAATGAAATCTAATAAATATTGAAAAGAATTTGACAAAATAGATCATTTTCTATTTTCATTAGTTTTGTGTACACCTTCAATTTTTACCACTTTTCCTTAAATAATTGAAGTTGGAAGGTAAGAGGATCGATTAGGATACATTTACTAAACATATTTATATCATAACGTCTAGTTAATCGAAAAAAATCTCAAAAAGACTTAGACTATCTA
This sequence comes from Fagopyrum homotropicum, assembly GCA_033239125.1. Taxonomy (NCBI): domain Eukaryota; kingdom Viridiplantae; phylum Streptophyta; class Magnoliopsida; order Caryophyllales; family Polygonaceae; genus Fagopyrum; species Fagopyrum homotropicum. Next base: position 142,924,598 of record BSWB01000005.1, read on the forward strand.
CATCCACAGTGAAAAGGGTTAAATTTTATACTCCTATATAAAACAAATTTCTACACCCATGTACTTTTCCCGTTTAAATATTTAAATTAAAATTAACTCCGTTCAAATATAGACGTCATCCTCCAAGAGTGCAAATTAAAATGGGTCATACTCCTCCACGAATAAACCAATAATATTTTTTTGTAATTTATTTTTTCTCAAGTATTTTATGGAAAAAAGAAAAAGTAAGGTTAAAATAAGATTATAGACGGAATAGAATGCAACAAAAAACTATTTAGACGGAGTCTATACACAAATACGTATAGAAATACTGTGCATAAATAGCATTATAGACGGAGTGGGACGAAGTCTTACTTAACTAACTAGTATAATACTCGCACCTTGTGCGGGTTTTGAAAAAAATGAAAAAGAATATTGTGAAATAGGTTTTTTTTCGTGCTTTTGTTTTGTATACTTCTCTAATCTAATCCTGCGTCCACAGCGCGACACGTCATCAAGCCGTGCTCTGTTTTAGTAAGTATAATAGATTTGGTTTCTATAAAATTATTATTTTAATAATAAAAGATTTTATGGTTTAAAAAATAGTGTAAAAAATAAAGATTTATTGACTTTAATTGTGAGAGCTCAATTTCAAAAATCCTGCGTCCACAGCGCGTCACGTCATCAAACCGTGCTATATTTTGGTAAGTATAATAGATTTGGACATAAATATTCACTTATAGAGAGCATGAAGAATAACAATTGATTCCTTTATAATTATGTTTCCATCAAAGGCCAAAAGATATTTTGACGGGTGAGTTTATTGAGAAAAGCTATTTACAACCTGTCTCCATCTACTGTTACAAAATGTATTAACAATGGTTAATTAAAAAGTAATTAAGCAACAAATCAGGCAACTCTGTAATTAAACAGAAGCAGTACGGTCTCTAATTCTAAATTACATAAATTTGGTACGTTGTAAAGCAAGAATACAAAGTGAGCAACATATCATTAGTATATGAATATTTTATGCAATATGATTTTTTTAAGGTTCAACAATGTGAGCAAAGGTGCAAAAGAAGTGCACCTGTCCCATAACGTATATATATTAGTAATGGAGTAATGGGTACTTCTATTATCTATCAAAGCAGATCTTGAAAATTAGAATGATACTTTTCAATTATATAATTTTACACCTAGGGGATCAAAAAAGCTAAGGTTAACTAATTCAAAATTCACAAAATAATGTCCACATTGGGTAGCCCAGTTGTGCCTTGTGATTGTTTATAATAGGGAAGACACCATTATTTTTTTTATATCCGATAAGTCTAATACGTGGAATGAATCAAGATAACCTACTTTATACGCACACAATTTCATAGAGTGATCCTTGTACTTATATGTTAGACCCACGTACTTAAAATATAACTAATAAGAAAAAAGAAGAAATCAAATTTGACATTTTTTTTGTTTTTATTAGAACAAGGGGCTCCATTACTTGGTGAAAGAAGAGGGTAATTAAGAGATATGGGTCATACGGCCCAATACATGATTATGAAGCAAAGAGAGATGTAGGAAAATTTAGCTTAAGGTGGGTTGAATAGAGAGATATCCAATCCGACTGATACAACCAACTATTTATTTTTTATAACATAAATTAGTTCTAGTAGCTAGCATATGAAAGACCACAAAAAATGACAGACGGATAGACTGTCGAAAAAAAAAAGAAAGATTAAGCTAATAGGATAATTTATTTTTCTAGAATGCGTCTCAAGTATTTTTTATTTTTTAGAAAAAAAAAATTAGTAATTAAGGATATATTTAATAGACAATTACTGAATTAATGGAAGTTATTTATTTAGTAAGTTATATTAATTAAGCAAAAAAAACAGGGGACCGGTTAAAGAAGGTAACCGTGAGATTTTCCATTATCAAATATCCGTCATTATTGGATTTCAACTAGTAACCAAAATTAAACCAAAAAAGCTCTCCTTGAAGACGGAAGCAAGTTCCCCATAGCCAGTGCTCTCGAGGTCTCGTCTTCATCTCATTCTTCATCCTCAACATTCTCCTTCAATCGCCTATTAAACTGTCGTCTTCTAAAAGGTAAAAGTTACCAATTGCTTCAAAGGAGAATCGAAATCTCGAATCAATTAACCTCAGTCGCCATAACCAGGTATGATAGCTTCCACGATTATACTCTGATTTTTTTAAGAAAACCACTCTTTCGTACCCTTACATGTTCGAAATTACTCTGTAATCCATCAGTCGATTTGAATGCCTGTTAAAGACTGATTATGTACATATGTTGCGAAAATTTTACTGACTAACTATATATGTACCAAATATGTCGTTTGTATATATTTGATATTTAGGTTGTGTTTAAATACAAACTTGTATTGTGTTCGTATGTATGAAATATGCAAGTTGTGTACATATAGATAGGGGTTTGATGACACACAAACATATTATCATGTTGTCGATTAGAATATGTACAGTAGAACAAAATATGTTATAATACAGACTTTTATTGCGTTTGCAGTCTCTGGTGATAATGTACATATGTTGCTGAGAAAATGTTACTGACTAACTATATATGTACATATGCTTGCAGTCTCTGGCGATTATGTGCATATGTTGCTGCGAAAATCTTACCAGGATTGATTCAATGTCGTCGCCATGGATGATTGCAAATTGGATTAACAACCGTCTGTTACGAAAATTCCGGAGAGGACGAATGGAAGAAAGATATTATGATTTCCTTAATAAATGGAGAGAAATATATTTACTTTCCCGTTTTGTAACAATTAGTTGATTAATAGATGGGAAGATAAAGATATTCTGAATTACTTAATATTCTCTTTTTATTTTAATAAATTTTTTGTACACATTTTTAACTTGAGACCTTTTATATGTTCATGGTTACAAAACCTACCTACTCCTCCATTTTACCCTAAAAAAAACTAGGCGAAAACTCGGCTCACAACATAGGAAGCGTCAGACGCGCATAACGATCGGCTCACAACATAGGAAGCGTCAGATGCGCATAACGATCGGCTGACAACATAGGAAGCGTCAGACGCGCATAACGAGGAAGAGTAGCGATAGCGAAAACATGTACGTAGAAGGGTGAAAACCTCAAATTTGGACTCTTTTGAGATTTCGATCACTTATCTACGACTCGTCCTTACGAACAAATTCCACCCGTCTTCCGGACGAAGCTGACAACAACAAGAACGTGTCCCTAGACCATCGCATACAAATAGAGTTTTTGTAAAAAAAAAGTTGTTGGATATCCGAACACTCACAAACTCTATCAAATAAAAATATATTAATGGAAAAAAAAAAACCTCGAACGGAAGTGTGGATGGGATAAAGGAGCCGCACCAGGGAGGGTTACCGGTGGTCAAGTCGTCGGTGTCTTTGCCAAAAATTGATGGAGCCGGACATGTTGGATCTTCTGATTAAACGACAAATTTCACTGTTGAGGACCATGCGGTCACGCACGTGTTTGGTTGGAGTCAAGTTTCTTTGTTGAGATCAGAATGCGGGGACAGTTATGTGCTAACTGTGCAAGAATGCCGTTGTTTGGATGCACACATACATATCTGCTGCTTGAATGCAGGCAAAGTAAGCTGTTGCTTTATATGGCCAAAGCCAAATTTTGTGGTGGCGAAAGTCGAAATAGGCTGTCCAAATGCGTTATTGGGTTAACAAAAACCAAGATTAGGCTCTGAAAATGCCACTAGACAAAGAAGTTCTGATGGCGGTACGAAACCACAGTTCTAATAATATAAATAGAATTACAGATGAATTTTAAATAGTAGAGGTATAATCCTATCCTGATGAATTTTTCTCTTGAGATCGATCCATCTTCGTCTTATTAGGACATACAACCGTTTGATTCAAATCAAATTGATTCAATTACGCACGCTTTACTTTTGAAAGGAAAGGGGAAAACAACAGTTCTTCTTTGTTCAATTGGTTGCACAATTGTATTGTGCATTGTTCGATGTTAGCTTTTAGGTCGAAATGGAAAATCAACAGTTAGTACGTCAAAAATGCAAAAAAACATCCAACTCTACTATACTGGGCTACTTTTGAAGCTATAGAGTGTTGAACTCGAGAACGTTGCAACTATGGTCATCTGAACTATATCCACCAAATAAGCCCTAAGATGTATGGATTATAGGACTGAAAACAAAGTGACAAGGAATGTCTTAACAGACGGTAGCAAAATTGTCAGTGAAAAAAGCAAGTTTCCTTCAAACAACAGAAAAGGAATCAAAGAGTTAAGCAAACAAGAGAAGGAAGCTCTTCACCTTTACCTCACTGCTCCTGGATACTGATTCACTCTCCCCTGCACGTATTCTTCTCTCTCAGGCATCATTAAAATTGTATCCTCCAATGCCTTCAACACCACAGGCTTTGGACCAAGAGGGCAGAGTGAGATGGCTGGCTACACTCGTCTGTCAATTCTGCTTATCGCCATTATGTCAGGTAATTGTTTTTGCATCACAGTTCGAGCAACCTGAAATATTTCATGTCATGCATATATTCTACATACTAGCCGAGTATGATGATACGATACCTTTAGATTTTCAATCGTTTACAACGGAGTAGCTGCAGTATTACTAGGTACATCGCGCATTGTACTAAGGCTTTTGTTTGTCAGTGCATTTGTAAACTGTTTTCAATTTGCTTCTTGAGCATTGACAAACAGTTTTGACTGAAGGCAGGGGAAATGGAAAAGCCACATATAAATACTAAGTGTCATGACTCATGACTGGGCTAATGACAGGTTTCCAGACATCAAAATGTACCAATTTTACCATAGTAAACAAATGCAAGGAGACGGTGTGGCCAGGAGTAACGCCAAGCGAAAATTTCACCAACAGTGATCTTGTCTTAAAAGCGGGCGAATCAGCTGTCATCACACCTCCAGATGGGTGGCATGGTAGAATTTGGGGAAGAACAGGATGTAACTTTGCTAGTAAAGGTAACAATAGTACCTGTCAGACAGGTGACTGTGGATCTCTTAGATGTACAGGCCCAGGACAATCACCGGTAACCATTGCAGAGTTCACTTTGAGTGAGCCAGAATACTATGATGTTAGCCTTGTTGGCGGTTTCAACTTGCCGATGGTTGTTACACCACTTCGTGGTAAAGGGAATTGCAAAGCCGCGGGTTGTGATGGAGACTTGCGGGACAGCTGTCCAGCAAATCTTACTGTCAAGGATGATGGTGGTAAGACCATAGCTTGCCAAAGTGCATGTGATGCGTTCAATACTGACGAGTACTGCTGTAGGGGAATGTATGGAAGTCCAGTGTCCTGTCAGGCCACGAACTATTCAAAAGCTTTCAAACAGGTGTGTCCGATTGCATATAGCTACGCGTACGACGATCCCACAAGCATAACCACTTGTTCAGCCTCAGATTATGTAGTTGCCTTCTGTGCTTCAAGGTAAACACTAGATTAGAATCAAAGTGGCATTATATGAAAAATTGAAGGAAAAAAAAAGTGGACAAGTTCCTTAAAGTTAGATATGACAGCTTGGATTCAGGCAGTTTGTCAACTTTAGAACTCTAACTAGAGATTTATTAATGCATATACTTGTCATCAATTCTAATATCTCCAACATCTTATTCATTCATGCAGGAATCAAACAGTGTGCTCGTATCATGATGACAAGCTGGTCTGTAATGAAAATGAATCAAGGGGTGGAAAGATACTTCCTCGTCTTTGGTGGATATTGATACTCATTTTACCATCGATGCTGGATTCAGTGTTAGATTGAGATATGTACGAAGTTTTGGGAGTATTCTTAAGTATTTGTTCACGCATTCTTGTACACAAGTGCTAGAAAAGCGGGAAAAGAGAGCATGCCCCTATTCCCTTATTTTGAACAATTCATCTAGTACTACTTATTTTCTAGCAATCAAGCCCAGTAGCCTGGAAATAAAGAACACGACAGAAGTTAGTACAAGATTCTTTACACACTTCCCCTACAGTTAAAACATCCAGATATCCTCTTACAAAGATTTTGAACACTGGCCATATTGAGTAATAAGATAGCAAGCAAGACTGTACCGAAACAGTCAGCATTACCTAGGGATGACACCACAGAATAATTATATAAATCTTCACATAGATGCTAAAAAGTAGATGGGAATTTTGTCACAAGTATTTAAGCGAAAAGCCAATTTCATGTGCAATTAAAAAGAAGCAACTTCTCCAAAATGGGTAAGGATCACACCAGGTTCATCACTATGCAATTTTTTTAGTATATGAACATGCGAGTAATAAATTCATATTAGGATGTATGCATCTTCATTTTACCTGGTAGAGTCCCATACACGGAAAATTAGTTAATTTTATGCTTGCTTTGAGTTCTTCCTAATGCCTTCTTTTCGTCTGTTTCCTTCATTGAATCTGTAGACCTGGTTTCATCACTTTCAAAGGGCAATATCATCACAGGTGCAGCATGGACAGCATCCCACCGGTCTTTTAGAATTTTCATGAATCTGGCTGCCATTTCCCTCCTAAAATCTAGCTCACGAGTGAATAGATCAAATATAATAAAAGCAAGAACATACTTCAGAGGGACAGTGAGAAGAATAATTCCAGCAGAAAGAAGGACCAGTGCAACCTCAGTTGTTATCTGAAAAGTAGAGAAAAACAGTCTTTAGCGTTTCCTATTTCTCGCAATATGGATGCAAAAGATTGTAGATGATGCTATCGAGAAGGGAGGCAGGGGCCATAAATTGAACCAAATACAATTATTTACGGTATCAGTTCACTACAAAGCTTAACACGGAAACTTCAAATAAGATTATATGAACGTAAAAGTTTAAAACAGATACAACATGCTAGACATCATATTTCTCATATGTGGGAGAGCTCAAAGTGATTCTTATTTTTTAACATTTCCAAACATCAGATACCTGTTAAAGGATCTTTAAAATATTGTAATTAAGCATCAAAGATCCATTGGAAGAGTGAGAAGATCGGGACGAGGTTAATAAAAATAATATGTTACACATAAGTTGGTCTGAAAACATGCACTATTTAGGCTGGTATGGAGTAAAATTGATCATATAAAGTTGTAAATCTGGACAAGCATACCTGAGGTTGGCCTGACAGGATGATAGTGCGCATTTTAAGTAGGGAGACATTTAGATTCTGAAGAAAATTCTCAGTATCACGCATGGCCTTTTTTATGGCTATGATCTGCTGAATAGTATTGGATGGAGGTTGGTCATGTATTGCAACTGTTTCTAGGGATCTTCTCAGGAGTCCTCGCTCCTTCAATCCCTTTAATGACAACATGACGACAGCTACTAGAATCAATGTTGTAGGAAGCACAAATGGAAGTAAATTTCTGAAGAAGCGTCAGGCAAAGAAGATTCAGCATCAAGAAAAATTCACTTTAGTGAAATAGAACACTAAATTATCATAGTAAGAACAATTATGAATACCTGAGTATAATTGTGTATGCTAAGCCAAGAAATGAGAGGGTAAGAACTGGCTCCTCCCACCGCCTAAGCTTATTAAAGTTCTGAGCAGCTATGGTGAACGGGAGTAGAAGTTCCTATAAGCAACATAAAATTCAGAGTTTTATCAACGCATTTTGAACCTAAAGAAGCATCACACTGAAAACTTCAACTTTATGGTTCATATTTGACCAAAAGAAATGACACTAACCTTAAACAAGTCAATGTTGGTAGGTATGCCTTCCAATTTAGCAGAATCAATTGTGGCCTGTGTTTGTTCCACAACTTGACATCTATATCTGCAAATCCTTGCTGCCTTTTCAATTACGGAAGAATCAGCTACAACAAGATGTTTACTTAATACCACTCCTCTTGTAGATACACTACGCCAAAAGGAGCGAGAATCGCGAGAAGCCCAAGATGGAGATCTCATCCACTGTTTCAAGTAAACACTTCCATCCAAGTCATACACATGTGCAAGGGATTCCTCAGCATCAGCCACCTCTTGACTACCATGTTTGGTTGCCTTGAATGCCTTCACAGATTTTGAAATGAATGGTCCGCCCCAACAACTAAGTGCAACGGTTTGGCACACAATATCACCATACGGGGAATTTTGCAGATATGAGAACTGAACAAGTTTACCGGGATCATCCAACAGCTTCCCCATAAACTGGAGAGATTGTAGTCTAGTAATACCATTAACAGCATTGACAATAGCTCTGTCATTCCCCTTGTGAGCGCCATATATGTTAGATACTAAAGGGTCACCATCTTCTGGTCCATACTCGCGGATGAAATTGTGAAGAGCAATAATTTCACTGATGTATGCATGCCAGATATCTCGTCTCATTTCACCTCCAAGATCGATGAATTCCAACACCCAAGGTTTGGAGCTAACAGATTTATGAAGATACATTAGCAGGATTAACGGATTTCAGTGATACAAACAAGAATTACATGGTAGTTGATAACTTGATCTTTGACATGTGTCAGTGAGCCTCAAAATGAAAGCAAAGAACATAACCTTAGTCACAATCACTCCACTCAAACAATCAGAGTGTACAGCACATTTAGCATCAAAGCTTATACAAGACAGAGTATCTATGAGAAAACCTGGATCAGAAGTACTTGTGTCAGATCAAAAGGAAGAGCAGATACACGAGTGGCTTCTCCAAAGAGTTCTTAAAAGGTTGTATGAGAAGTGAAGTAGGCTAAGATGGCAGTAAAAAAGGCTCGGAACTACAAAAGGCTAAGATGTCATTACGCTTTTGATAAAAAAAAACAAACAATAGTCTATGAAGCTAACCTAATGATATGTGACATCTAAACATCAAATTCAGCAGCACGGTAGACAAAGGAAGATAAAAGGTAAAAAAATTGTTGCAGTTAGTTTTTCGGCTGGCTACCCTATAACAATAGTCTATGAAGCTACAGTACAAAAGAACGTCAGAAAGGCTTACTTTGCACCAGAAGAAACAGATACAGCTGAATCCAAAACCATAGACTCCAATGGTCCAGTTCTTTTCTTCTCTACCTTCGAACCATGTTCTGCAATATCCAATCGTCTACAGCTTTTCTTCCCGAATACGTTGACTGACTGAAAATTAGCAAGCAGCATATCTTTAACCAAGATACTCAATCTAAACAAAGTGCTCTATTACTACTGAGATTTCTAACATACATATGCAAAATCAAACGGCTTCAGCAAGATATCAGTCAAGAAATGGAGTCTACTAATGCTGTAATATCGACCTTCCCCAAGTGTCTTGTTTGTGATTAGTGTTGGAGCAAGCACCAAATGGAAAAAGATGTTGGCAGTGCTATTATGGTCATCTTTTGTCCATTTATCATGAGCTGAGTGGTCTAAGAAGATGTCTTGTCCCTTATTTATGTACTTCTTTGAATGTATTGACATTTTCCACTTTATCTTTAATGTAAGGAGTATAAGGTAAAAGATAAGCAATCATAACTATCCATGTCAAAAAAGTCAAGTGACATGGGTCTGTTACTTATGTATAGGCTCGCCAACAAGTCTAGAGAAAAGTGCAGATTAAATTGTAAAATATGGTTCCCAGTGTTCACTAGAAGTTAGAAATTATAAGATTCCTCGGACAGGGAAAATTTATTCTAAAATACATATTTCCCTCCGTTGTTCTGTACTAATAAGACCGCCCATTATTTGCAGCCAGAAAATTGGATGAGAGTTATTCAGTAACTAGTAGTTAAGAGAGATCATATAGAGTTCAAGAAGCCATCATAGAACAAGAAAAAGGAGATCAGCAAACTATAGAGGAAAAGGAAGTATATTCTTTAATTATGTGTCTTTTAATGAGGGCAGAAGTCCTATAGAACCAATAAGAACTCCTATGATGCCAAGTAATATCTACTAAGGTCCGACATTACCTCGAAATAGAGTGCTCTGTCTGTCAATGACAGTTTTCCAGGCCAGGCCAACTTATCATCCCACAATAAAACAAGCTCCAATTTGTGAGAGCTAGTGCATAATACTCGCTCTGAGTGAAGATGTGAAGTTTCTGGAATCTTGAAGGATTTGATACTCTCATGAACTCTAAATCATGTGTGCAAATAATAATAGTAAAGAAAGTCAACAGCGGGATCAGATGTAATTGGTGAACAAACTTCGACAAACGAGAAAATTATTACAGTGAACAAATTGGATTGCAAGAGAAGATGCTTACTGCAGAAAATCATGAATATATGAGGACCAAGCGCTAAAGGAAATGCCCCTTCCATCTCTAGCAAGAACCTTGAAAAGGTTATGTGCAGTTGGGCGATCAGCCACACCTGAAACAGTTGGTGCAATACGGACAAAAGCCTCCTCTCCCACAATCTTTGACTTTGTGAACAAACAAAACACATGTGTGATCACACATGACACTTAAAGAGTCAAAGTCATGCTGCAACAACTAACTTTAGAAATATAGAATGCCAGGAAGTATACAAGTGATGATAATGGAGATAGTATGACAAGAGCACAATGGAGTTGTGCACATAAACTTTACATGAAAACTGATGGCAAGTACATCGAGAGACCGTGAAGATGGGCAGCACAATTAGCTAAACTTTCTATATGGTGTATCATGCACAAATTTGAAGACAGCAACAAATGACATTTACCATTATCTCCTTTAGAGAATCCTCTTCTGATGCAATACTATCATGTTCGTAAGGATTCTCCCAAGCAATCATTGTAATAAATATCAGTTTCTGGAATATTGGGTCCTGTTTGAATTACAAATATGCAGAAAGAAAGTCAATATCTGCATTCAGAATTAGGTATTGAAACAGTACAAAAGTAAAGCTTCAACACATTTTTTTATTCTAGCAATTAAGGCAAGATTTATTTTCTGTTATTTACAAATTAAACACCACAGTAGATAATTGATGTGCCTGAAATATTTTGTTGGTGATATTTCCAAAATATTTCTCATTCAAGTTGATTTGTAGTAAGGTCACCTAGTGCACAGTCTGTTGTTATGTAACTTCTTGTCATTAGTTTGTTAACCAAGTTGCAGTTTTCTATTTTTCATACACACTTGTAATTGGTGTTCTCTTAGCTATATGTAGAAGACACCCATGGACTTATAGACTAAAAATGATGGATGATAAATTGACAACCGTGATTTAATACTTCTTTCTCAGTTATTCATTTTAAAATTTAACATAGAATTTTCTGGAGAGGCTGACGCAGTTTAGAAGGATGTGAGCAAAAAAGTCAGAATGAAAAGAAAAAATAGGTATTTCAAAATTTTCATTTCCACGACAGAAGAACAGAAAGAAGAAAGAACAAGGCCACAAACCAACAGGACAATGAAGGAAAGAACTGAATCTGAAGAAATATCTTTAGCTGGTCTGCAAATAAATTATAAAAATATTAAAAGCAAAACAGCTCACAAAAATAAGCAAGAATGAAGGACTCAAACCTTGAGATGAGAATGGATATCTGAATTATCCCTAGATAAGAACCTGAAGCAACAAAACTCCACCAAACTACGAACATCATTGTGCATTGGAGGAGGCACAATGGCTCGGAATATTTTCTGCATCTTCTTTGCTGACAATCCATTCATCCTGCATCATGAATGCATCCACATTACAACAACCAACCCTACTCATTGAAATGATTAGTTCACAGGAAAGCACGGAGAACCTGGCATTATGGCATGCAAGACAAGAAATTGTGACAATTGATTTCCACATGCCATCATTTTTGCAGTAACCACCGAGGTTAAATTACAGATTATTAAATTATTCCCATTTTATTGACTCGTGGAAACTGGAATAGAACTTCAAATAAAGAAACAAATTCATCATTGTTTCTCTAACTGAGCATATCACATCCTGATATACATATCCTTAATACATACTCATTCTGCAACTGTGGTTACCCAACAAAAATTGGCATTTTTCCCTTTGTCACAAGATTGATTTTACGCATTATTATACATTGCAGAACATCCTGACCAGATTTTAGCTATGGAATACACGGCGGACTCAAACCAGACCAGCCCAAACCTAAATCTAGAATGACTTCTTCAAATATCTTCTGTGGTTTCTATTCTTTCATACTTAATCCACAACAATTCTATCAAAAAAAGCTACTCCACTGTGAGACAGGACATCACAACATGGAAATCAAGCATATGTTTTCACTATCAAATAGAACCTACACTTTTAGAAGTTAACACTTCTGCTTGGACTGAAATTGGAGTATATTCTATAAATATCTCATACTCATCCAGGATGATATTAAGAGCTATTACAGTACATATTATTTATTTATTTGGTTTTCTTCATTAGATAGAAGCTATAATGATCTATATGCTGATGTTGAAAAGACAATGCTAAAAGGACCTAATTTACCTGCTGAACTGTTCAACTGAAATAATAGTGGCCAAAGACAGTTTGCCATTGGGAGTTACTCTCTGAATAGTCTGTTCCCTCACAAGTATGTCCTCATCATCATTTTGATCAGAATCTTTTTTTTCTGGGACTGCTTTTCCAGTTTTCACTAACGGGGATGTCACTTCATTTAGAAAGCTATGGGTCTTAGATAGAAGCAAATTCAGCCTTCCCTGTACAACATCTACCGGGAAAAGACATTCAATAGAATCAATACCATCATAATGTATTTGCATCTCATTCATGGTTAACATCATCAAGTGCATCGTCAACGTGATTGAGTTAAAAAAAAAATCTGTTAATGATTCTATAAAATTTGCAGATTCTAATGATAGAAATAGAGGCAAAACTATGAATCGTTTTAGAAAAATGAAATGTCATGCCATACATGGAAGGACGAGATATCAATTAGCAAGACCTCTTCAGTTTTTCTAATCCAGTTTTATCTAATTACGACACAGTCCTTATATCAATACAAAGAAAACAACAAACTAATGCAATTCAAGCGACAAGTATTCTATTGTTTCACAAAGACAAGGTTCCATTGTTCCTCCCCCTTCTGATCATTTCCAAATTTATCACATAATCCAAACTCACACTTTCTTTACTCTTTTTAGCATGAAATCATTCAAGTGCGGATTTGAATTTCATAATAGAGCTTACAAAGTATCCAGGTGGAAATTGAGTAAGAACGCGCGGGAAACAAAAGAAGATTTTCCAGAATATAATGAATTGTTTAATCTCTAGCCACCTGAATTCATCAATTTTGACTTTACAACCACTCTTATAAACTATTTTAAGCGACTACTTTGTACGTTAGGTATGTTTGACCAAATAAAATAAGACAGATAAATTTATTAAGGTTGAAAATGAGATTAAGATAAGAACTCACTGGGATCGATATCCTTAAGATTTAACTTGTCAGTCAAGGATTTGCCTCCAGGTAACTTGAACGAAAACTTCCTTTCCGAAGGATCACTTGCCGAGAATCGGATATTGCTACTCTGAAACTGCAAAATCGGCTGTCTGTTCACCTGCAGCACTTTGAGTTGCATCTCTTACGCTCTCTCTGATGAACTTGTCCTTCGTCTACCTTCTTGCTTCTTCTTCGTTTGGTCGCTTCCTTCTTCGTTTTTCTTCTTTCACTTTGGCCCTTTCCCCAAAGAGAAAGCGACGTGAGTTTTTTTGGTGAGAAAAGAGACGTGAATTGGCTGTAGAAGTCCAATTTGTGTGGACAATAAACATGTTACACGGTATTAATATTTGGATTTCTCAATATATTTCACTTTTTTTATAATAAAGTAGAAACATGTTGCACGTTACATAATTAGCTTTTCAATATATTTTTATTTAATTATCCAAAAAGTTGAATTACATATGAATTTCAGTTGTTAGATTTATCGATATGAAAAAATTCCTAACTTCTTTTTTTGGTAGCGACATTTCCACTTTCATTGAAATAATAGCATTAATCAAGGCGGAGTTATGGAAAATCTTATTTGGTTTGTAATATATGTTTTAAAACTTTAATTTAAAACTTTTTCTTATATAAAATATAGTAATATATATATACAAATTGGGTTTTAATATGTCACATGTTTTAGATTCCTAACAGTACAAGTGAGCCAATATATTTAGGGCCCGTTTGGTTTAAACTCCGAAAACGGAAACGGAATGGAAAAGAATCTAGTCCAAATGTGCACTTTGTTCATGGATAATTTTGGAATCATTCATTGTCATTTCATTTAAAATGCACTTGATTCTTCCAATTTTATTACCCTATAGGGTATCAAAAGTAATCAAAATAGAGGGAAGCAAATGCATTTTGCATGACACCACAAGGAAGGATTCCAAAAACTTTCATAAACAATGGTATACGTATTGACTAAATTCGTTTCCATTCTGTTTCCGTTTCCGGAAACGGGCCCTTATTAGATAGATATGTCGGATCGGACTTTACATCATTTATAAATATTAATTGGGTTAAAATTCAAACGGGCCCTTATTAGATAGATATGTCGGATCGGACTTTACATCATTTATAAATATTAATTGGGTTAAAATTTCATTTATGTTAGCGAACCTTGATCAAAATACTACAAAACATTAGTGTTTTGTCCTTAACAAACACAACATTGGTCATTAATCGGAAAAATCGAAAATACATTTACGTGATGTTTTGAAACTACGTACCCACAAACTCTCAAAAGATAAAAATAATCAAGAAAAAATGGATTAAACATCAATAATGATTTTATCAAATTTAATATGAAAGTTGATTTTAAATTACCAAATCAAATTATCCATACGAAACTAGTGATAGTGACTATCTTACAACTTATATCACTACTTTTTTCACTTTAAGAGTTCAGTTTTTTTCATGTAACGCTTACTAACTTTTGTTAGGATAATTAATATTTTCAAAATAAAGTGTGGTAGTGGAAGTATCTGGAGATTATCTTTATATTTTTAGCTTAATCAAGAATGAGGTAGACGTTATGTACCCTCTTTTTAGCCTACTGATGAGATACCACGACTTTTTAGTACGAGACTGTGTTGTTCGTCTTGGTCATAGATTTAGAGAAGGAAATAGGGTGACTCTTGTCAATCATGATTTTAGCCTTAATATAGGTTACCTATTTTGGATGATCCGCCAATATGCATAGACTTGTGTGTGAGGACGCTCGTGGTGTTTCTTTTCCACGTTAGACTTGTTTGTAACCTTTTCTTTAATTTGGAGTTTCACTTATCCCAAAAAAAAACATTCGAATAAAAATACAGAAATATTGGTAGCTCAGTGGTCTCTAGATTAGACTAGTTTAATCAAGACAGTTTTTTTTTTTTTTTTTGTAAGTTTAATCACGATAGTGCTTTATGAGTATCTTAATCAAGATTAATCTAGATTAATGTGCAATACTTGTATCTAGATTTTTGTGAACGTTCGGTTGTTTGTGTATTGTGAATCAACGGACATTGCATCCATATAAATAGATGTAGCGGGCTATTGTAATGTAATGAAAGGGTAAGTTCGATCAAAGGCAATGCAAACAATGAGGTCTATTAGTGTGCGAGTGCATAACAAATTACTCTTTTATACATACTTGTGGGTCGATAATGCGAGTTTTCCTCAACAACTTTTTTATTAATAAGTGTTTTAAAATGTATTGCAATCCTTTCTTTATGACTTATATATATAAAATAAAAATAAGTACAGAATTCCCTAAAAATATATATATTTTGACAAACAACGATTTTCAATCAAATCACAACCATATCTTACATTACAAGGTTTTTAATATTACATCAAACAACAATATAATATAGATCGGTCAATAGAATTATACAGACCGATTGAGTAGAGATCCAAATACACAAAATTTTTGGAGTTGTTCACAACTTATTCTTCATTCTTACAATAACTCAAAGAAATTAGAGGTATTAGTAGATGATAATTCTCCTTGACTAACCTTGTTCAAGTCAACAGGGAACATATCAATCTCATCCATCCACGGGTTCACCTTCTCACACCCTTCAACATCCTTCATGGCTTTCCAAACCACACTAACACACTTGAACCCGGACCCGAACGCGATTTGCCACGCCGTATGCCCCTTCTTAACCCGACCCTTCGCCTCCTCGTACCCCAACCCGTACCAAACCGAACTACTCGAGGTGTTCCCGAATCGATATAGCGTCATCCTCGACGCCTCCATATCCGAAGCCTTAAACCCTAAAACCCTCTCGACGGAGTCGATCACGGGCTTTCCTCCTACGTGGGTTATGAAATGATCGACTGCATGGCTGAATTTGGGGACGTAGGGTGTTTTTGATTGGGCCACGTGGAGCTTTCTTGCAAGGGAGTTGATGACGTAGCGGAATTGCTCGGTGACAGGTAGGATTGTGGGCCCTAAGGTGATGAGGTTCGCCTTAACGACGGCTGATGCCTCGACTATTAAGTCTTTGATTGCGGATACGCCTCGTATGCCTTGTGAGTCCTCTTCTTGGAAGATGCATTTGTATGAGACGTCGGATCTCGTGGTGTTTGTCCTGACGGCTGTTAGTAGACGGTACTTGGCCACGTCACGGTCTACGTCACGGTTGGAGAGGAGGATTGCTGCGCCGCCGACACGGAAGAAGCAGTTGGTTCCGAGCTTTGATCGGTCGTTGCCGAAGTATATGTTCTGTGTGACGTTCTCGGTGCTCACCACTAAGGCATAAGCGTTCTTATGGACCTGATACAAACATATTTCAAATTAAAAAATGGATCGTGATTTTAAGATATGATCGATCTTTATGGGCCTTTTAAATCTAATTATAAAATCAAACGCTATGATTGTACAAATTCATTAAATAAAAAATGGAGCCCTAGAAATTTATTGCGTAGGGTTCTTCTATATTAGGAGAAATTGTAAATGACAAGAGAAATAACAAAACTACTATACGATATTGCTTGTTCAAATCCAGGTAGTTCGGCCCGAAAAAACGGGTGCGTATGAACATGGGAACAAGCCCGACCCGACAGTCCGGGTAAAAAAAATAAATATAAAAATATTGTATTATAATTATTATAAATATTAAGTATTAATAAAAAAATATTATAATTATAATATATTTTACATAAAATATCTTACATATAATTTATTTTTAAAAAAATTAAATTAAAAACATATTTTTAAAAATTTTTTAAAAACAAGTACTCGCAAGCCCGGTGGGTACGACACCCATCCCAAACCCTTATATAGGCTTATTTGTAATTAATTGTTCGTTAAATTCAAAATTATCGAACATCGAATTTAAGTCTAGATTTTTTACTGGGTTGAGACTTTAAATTCCCCTTATTTATTTTAAATTAATATTTTTGATTTTTTTTATTGATTTAAGTCTAGTTTTTTTTTTGTAAGATAATAATTTCTTATATGTAGTAATGGTTTCTAAAGTTGGTATTGTTCTTTTGTTGACAAGAAATAATATTATTTTTGGCCATTCAATTAATCTATTGATAATAAGTTTTAAAATTTGAAAATGTATTGATAGTCTTGCAATATAAGATTTTAGTTGCTCGACATAATTTTTCCTTATCAATATTACCTATAACATTAATATATTGTTTTACGAAGTACTGAATAAAATTATACATAGTATAAAAAAATAATGATAAACTAATTAATATTTAATAAAAAAAAAAACTATACCTGTAGTAAGTCGTTGGCCATATGAATCGAAGCAAGTCCAGCACTACACCCCATACCAGAAAGATTATAACACTTAACATCATCCTTCATCTTATACCTATTCACCACCATAGAGCACAACGAAGGCAAAGGGTTAAACAAGCTACAATTCACCACCAATATACCCACCTCCTCCGCCTTCACCCCCGTCTTCTCCAACAACCTACCAACCGCCCCGAAAACCGCCTCCTCAGCCTCCTCCTTGGCCGCGGCCAAGTCAACGCTCGGTGGTTGCATCATGATCCCCGTGGACACATGCGTCGACTGCCCTAGCCCGGATCGACGAGCTATCTTCTCCATGAGTTGTAGGGATTCTTCTTTGATGTTAGGGTAATATGTTCTTAGGATGTTTAGAAATAACGGCGTCGGTATTTTTTGGGTCTCGTTTGGTTTGTGACATGCAAAATCTACTAAATATACTTCCCTTGATTTGTATTTGGTTAAAATCTTTCTTAGAAAGATCATCAACAAGGGTAGTAGTAGTAGTGGTGGTGGTATTATGGTACCTAAATTAGTACGGAAATTCATGTAAAACGACGTCGATGTGACCATTGTGTACGTAGTGTAAAAGAGAAGGGCTCTTGAAGTGTAGTTTATTTAGGTCTTGTAAACATGTTATATATATATACACACACGAGAGAGAAATTGGGGGAAATAGGAGAAGGGACGTGTTATACTATTATATACACGGAACTTAAATTCACAAGGGCGAAAAGCAATCGCAAGGTGTCGGCGAATGGCGCTAGCGCCTTTTTTTTATAACACTGCGCGCCGGAGCCATCAGCCGGCGCCCAAAATTTTTTATTTTTTTTGGAACCTTGAAGTAAAGAATCAGTTTTTTCGAAAAAAAATTTTTTATCTGGGCACCGGCGCCATCATCCCGCGCCCAAAATTAAAAAAAATAATATTTGGACGCCGGCTGATGGCCCCGGCGCCCACTGAGCGCTGCCAGATTAAGATTAAATTTAACGTTAGTAATTCAAACTCGGTGTATTTAGCTTTTTCGTAGGAGAAAATAGAAGTTGCAATTAGTGCAACTATCAACTACTAACTATATCCTTAAATGCATCTAATCTAAATCTTTACTATATTTGAGTTGTTCAAAATAATAATACATATTGAAATATTACTTTATTTAATGGTTTCTAGAATCAATTGGTCAATGAGTTTCAAGTATAGTGTACAATATGTCTTAGTCGAGCATTTGTTTGACAGCGTCTTCTTTGATCAGCCGCCTTAATAATTTGCATTCGATTTTAAATAAATCCATCTTGAGTTGATAAGTCCAATTTGATCCTACGTTTTCAAATGTAAGTTTACAAGTTTCCCTTAAAAATTCCTTAGCGTTAAATTTTTGTTTATCTGTATTGAGACGTTAGACGCGGAGGGTACACGTCAAGTGAACCACACACGTAAGTATCGGTGGTTTCTTCTTAAAGTTATATGGGTTCCGCATCTCATTTTTTTGGCAAAATTGGCAAACTAGCCTTTTAAGCAAATCAATTGAGAAAGAAGACTCATACTATTTGAGATTGGTATTTTGACCCCCTATAAAATAGAATAGAGGAAATAGAGTACAAAAGAAGGCAAAGTTTGACAACCCATCGGATGTGACATGTTGTACTATCTCACATGTCACATCACTCAGAAAAAAAGAATTTCCAACATTCTTATTTTATCACTTATTACCCAAAAATCCGCTTACCCAAATAATGTCACAATCATACCCAAAAATAAATTTGTCAAAGTACATAAACATACTCGAAAACAACATACCCAAAAAATCAAATATCAAAATAAAATCATATCCATAAATTGGATAATATATTATATTTATACCCAATTTAAATATCACTTAATACAAAAACCATACCCAATTTAAATTTGTCATACCCAAAATTTTCAAAACTCGATATTATACACAAACATCAATATCAAATGACATTTGATCATTACCCAAAAATTCGCTTGAATTTGATCATTATAACACAGTTTGGGTAACCATAAAACATACCCACGATATCACTTTAAAAATATACTTAATAATAATAAATATACTACAAAGCCAATACACATATAAAAGCATACCCAAAAACCCGTTTACCCAAATAATGTCATAATCATATCCAAAAATAAATTTGTCAAAAAATATATTGCCTCTATTTTCACAATCATACCCAAAACCATACCCAAGAAATATACTACAAAACCAATCCATGTAAAAAAGATACTTAAATCAAAAGTAAACATCAAATCACCATCATTTCAATTAGAAAAATTATTACCCCTATTTTTTAGTTTTCATACCTATTTTTTCTTCTTTTTGTATAGAGACCTAGTTTGCAAAAGAGAATTTCAAGGGGTCCTATTTCCCTAATTAATTCCATTTTTTTTGGCGTAATTGATCAAATTGGCCAAAATGCTTATAGCAGTTACTAAATTGGTCCTCACCTTTTTCATCTTTGTAATTTAGGCTCATTATTGGCATAAATTGGCAAACTAACCATTTTAAGCAAATCAATTGAGAAAGAAGACCCTGGTATTTGAGATTGATATTTTGACCCCCTATAAAATAGGGTAAAAGTAAATATAGTATAAAAAGAGGGCAAAATTTGACAACTCATCGGATGTGACATGTTGTACTATCTCACATGTCACATCAATTAGAAAATTGAATTTCAAACATTCTTACTTTCTTACTTATTACCCAAAAATTCGCTTACACAAATCATGTCACAATCATACCCAAAAATAAATTTATCAAAGTACATAAACATACTCGAAAACAAAATACCCAAAAAATCAAATATTAAAATAAAACCATATCCATAAATTGGATAATATTTTATATTTATACCCAATTTAAACATCACTTAATACAAAAATCATACCCAATTTAAATTTGTCATACCCAAAATTTTCAAAACTCGATATTGTACACAAATATCAATATCAAATGACATTTGGTCATTGCCCAAAAATTTGTTTGACATTCGATCATTATAACACAGTTTGAGTAACCATAAAACATACCTACGATATCACTTTAAATATACTTAATAATAAGAAATATACTACAAAGTCAATACACGTATAAAAACATACCCAATTTGAATTTGTCATAACCAAATTTTACACAAATCGAGATTGTAAAACATCAATATCAAATGACATTTGGTCATTGTAACACAGTTTGGGTAACCATAAAATATACCCAAAAATATCACTTTAAGCATACTCAACAATAAGAAACATACCACAAAAACAATAAACATATACCCGATAATTAGAAAAATACTACAATTCATATTTGGAAAACGAAAACAATGTCATCCAAAAAATTAAACATTCATGGACTTGACAATTTCATCAAACTAGCTACATTAACTAAAAATGAAAAGTAAACATGTAAAAAAGATACTTAAACCAAAAGTAAACATATAATCACCATCTTTAAATTAGAGAAATTATTGTCCAAAATTAAACATATAATCACCATCATTTCAATTGGAAAAATTATTGCCCCTATTTTCTAGTTTTCATACATTTTTTTTCCCTTTTGTATAGAGGTCTAGTTTGCAAAAGAGAATTTCAAAGGGTCTTATTTTCCTAATTGATTCAAAAATAATTATTGCTACTAACTTTTGCATCCATCTGATTTGACATATCTGATATTTGATATTAGAGCATCTTCATTAGAGAAACTATTTTTGAGTTTCTTAATACATTTTTACATTATTATCTCTCTTCCACCTCATCTAAAGATGTAATAGCTAGGATTTCCGAATTCTAATTAATGTTGATTAACTTAATCGTTGATAGTAATTGACACACAACTCGCGAAGATTTCGCAAGTGATGAGTATGAGTCCCACCGTTATGTTCCTCGCGTAATTTTGGACGTTTTGGGAAATTTTTATTTTTTTCCCCAGGTAATTATTTTTACCCTCCGGTGTTATTTGGAGCATTTGGGAGCTTCAATTAATAAAATTGCAATTGAGAGAAAAGATCAGGACATCGGATATGTCCTAGATATAAAATAACATGGAGAGGCAAAACGGCCAAAATAGTCACTATTTCGTTTCTTAATGGCTAAGAAAGACGGCTTAGGAATACACGTTTTTCGAGGCAGTTATGGAATAATTATCCCTACAATATTCCAGATTTAATGTTCCAATCTCGAGAAGTTTGGAGAAAGAGGTTCGACCCGCCTTTGGATCGGTTAAAAGATAATTATCGACTTTACTAAAGGATAATTATCGTCTTCACTATAAATAGCGGAAAATCCTTTATTAATTCATTTCCTTTCACGTTTCCTCGTAAAAGCTCTAAATTCTCTCAACCTTCAAACTCATATCTACTCTCCGTTTCTAATCCGATTTCAAATCCGTTTGACTTTCTGGATTTCTCTCTTCATTCTCTTCATATCGGTGCCGAGTTTCCCCATTTCCGAGTAGAAGAAGGGTTGGTCGAGCATATATGTCACCAGGGCGGTTCCGTCGCTCAGATTCCGGTGAATTTGACGTTGTCCATGCGTAGCCTGCGTCGCTGTGATTCCGAATCTTCTTTCAGATCGTCAATCGGGTTAGTAACGAATAAGTTATGAATTTATTCGTTTTCTGTACTACGATTTGGCCTAAATTGACTTTAGGCTTGTCAAAATGGATAATTAGAAATTCCATTATGGTCGTTATATTATTCTGGTGATTATGGATAGTTTGTTTGATGAAATCTGATGACAGGAGGTTTAGAAATTGCCTGCAGGCAAAACGTTATTTTGGCGAAATCTAATTAATTAATTAAAGGTTAATTAATTAAATTAGGATTAAAATTGAGATTGAGGAATGTTGATTAGATACTACCTTGAGATTTGAGGAATTGTGAGTTATGCTGAGATATTGAGGTTTAGTTGGTTGTGAGGCTCATAGATTGAGTATGATCCTTATGGATCCCTTTGGGTCTAGGTGTGACCCCTTTGATGAATAGAGGTTGATATATCTCTTTATGCCTTGTTTATAGGCCGTGTTGTCCCTCCACTGTAGAGGCGATCGTGGTTGAGTTTGTACGAGGTTGAGGTAAGTCCGTAGGACTTACTTAGCTACCATCCCTATATTGGGTGTTTTCATGAGTGGTGTGTGCTTTATATGTTTGCTATGATAGCATGAGTTGTCGTTTTTATCGACCTATGTTTTATTGACTGCCCCACTGCGTGGCTGTGATAACCTTTCCCTTTCATCCCGCCGTGGAGTCTGAGAGGTTCTTTGATGTCGGGCCAGACTGGTTTACAGGAAGGGCGCAATCCACTCCCATAAGGTACACGGATTGTGTGACCGATACTCGTACAGCTGGACATTGCACTCAGAGGCGGGGATGTATCGGTCCTCGTGTCACATACTTTCATCTATCTATATATATATATACGGTTTTTGAGTGAATGGTTATTATATAAAGATAAAAAATGGGTAAATGTGTGATAGCATGCTGATGTGTTTATCTTTCATGATTGTGCTTGTGCTTATGCATTACCTCGTATATGTATGGTTAGCTAACGGTTTCATACCGTGTTGTAGATGTTTACAGGTTAGGCGCTACTGGGGGATCTGGCAGGGTGACAGGCTGAGGACTCTCGTACATTAGGTGGTTGGTTTGGGGTTGTTGTGTTTCCCCTCCTGCGTGAGGATGATCTTTTGTACCTCCTATGTGAGGATGTCGTTTTATATACTCGGCTATGTTGTTGTTTACTTTGGGTCGTACAATTTATACTGTTTTATGTATTTGTTTTATATTTGTCAGTGCCATGTTGTAAGGTCCAGTGAACTTGTTGTCAAGCTAGGGTCAGGATCCATTCTGAGATCCTAGCCCAATGTGACATCTTGAGTCCCGCGGATTCGGGGTGTTACAGAGTTGGTATCAGAGCCCAGGTTGACAACAATGGCACTTGCTACCTGCAATGAGGTTTGATAGGTAAAATAAACAGAGCCCACATGGGATTTGACGTTTTCAAAGGTTTTGGTTTTAAGTGTGGTTTTGGGATAAAATGTACGAGAAGTCGTCACCTCTGCCATGGATCTCTGCAACGTAGATATTTATATATATCTGTGTGTACTATGGATTATGTGGATGTATTATATACATATCGATACCTATGGCATATATATAGCCTTATAAGATTAGGTGCGTATATCCTACAGATGACTCAGACTAGAGTAGTATCTGTAGTGGGATAAGGTAGGGGCACACCCCTCTTCCTCCAGTGGTGATAAGTAAGGGACCAGTTTCCGCTATTGTTTCGCCTATGGCAGAGAACGAGTTGAAGAGGCTGATCGTGTCTCCATGAGTAGATCCTAGTTTCAAGAATATATGAAACAAGTATATGAAGCGGTGATAGCGGGTAGATCCACACCGGATTTACCAACAATTGTGAGATCAACTGAAGCTTCTGGATCTGGAAAGAAGCAATGGACTGAATCAGTTACTGGAGAAGCAAAGATGATGAATGGGGAACCAAGTCCGATATCAGGACAATCTAGTGATCATTTGGCCATGAAGATGACTGACAAGGAACTATAGTGTTTTAATTGCGTGGAAGTTGGGACACTAGCGAGCTGTGTGCCCAAAGGCGCCCATCATATGCTTTACGTGTGGTAAAGCAGGGCATAGAGCAAAGTTTTGTCGACAGGGCAAGGCATTGCCTTTATAGGTTCCCTTCAAGAGTGAGATCATTCCAGGTGGACGACGAAGATTGAGTTACCCTTCAGTTGCACAGGTTGCAAGAATGAGACAATTATGTTACAATTGTGGTTATCCAGATCATTTGCGTTCTGAGTGCCCTTTGGCACTGATAGCTTGTTTCATATGTGGTGAACTAGGTCATCTGGCCCCTTTCTGTCAACAAGGTAGTGTTTCTTCCCAGCAAAACCTTCCTCTTTCCGGTGTTGAAAGAGTGGAAGTGGAGGCTATAGTGAGGACCTCAATGATACTTGAGGAGCATAGATCCAAGATCAAGTGATGATATGTAGTGGAGCTACGGGAGTTAGCTGTTATAGGTATCATTCTTGTTAATGGTTTACCTGGTGGAGTGTTGCTTGTTGTGAGTGCTATGCACGTCATGTCTTTCGATGTATGCGTTAATGGTTGAATTTTGGTATATAGTAGAAGGTGGATTTTCCTTTATAGGATTACCTTTTTGGGTCTGAGATACCCGTGAGATGCGTGTTTGTTCCCTTATTTCAGGGACTCGTGTATGGTTGCGGACTTCTTTGTCATGTCGTAGGTGCATGAGGAAGTCATCATGTGTATGGTTTGGATGAATAGATATCATGTGGTGTTAGCTTTTAATAGTAAGACTATTATAGTCTTTAGTAAGTTGAGTTAAATAGAGGTCTTCTGAGGTTAAGACCTTTGAAAAGACGGGTTTGTCATCAGGACTGTACGAGCAGCGAGCTGATAGCCCAGGGATGTGACGCCTTCTAGTGTTATACCATGAAGGAGCGAGATAGTCCAACATTGGAAGGTATTCCAGCTGTTTATGAGTTTATAGACGTGTTAGTGAACCGTCTAGCTGTCACCTCAGCGGAGTGTGGACATTGTTATCAAGTTGAAGTATGATACAAGATTGAATGGGAAAGCCACATTATACAGTGCTTGTTGAGATATTGTACTGATAACTTGAAAAGTTGACTGAAACGGGCTTCTTTTACCCTAGTGGGTTCCATGTTCCGTATTGATGACCTGATAAGTTAGCTTCAAGAAGCAATTGTGTTTTCATGATTCCTTTGTGCTCAAGATATCCCTAGTCATGAATGAGAGAGCAACACGTGTATGAGATAGCATCCCATACCCGTTATGGACACTACGAGTTTGTTGTGATGTCATTTGGGTTGACGAATGTTTTAGTAGTTTTTATGGAGTTGATAAACAGTATCTTCATCGACTTCCTTGATTAGTTGGCGGTAGACTTCATTGATGACATGTCGGTATACTCTCATAGCAGAGAATAGCAAACCGATCGTTTGAGGACCGTTCTGCATATTTCGAGAGATAGAGGGTTGTATTCTACGCTCTCTAAGTTTAAGTTGAGGTGCCAGCGGTAGCCTTTTTAGGTCATGTTGTCTCCGCTAGTGGGATCATGGTTGACCTGGCGATAATTAAGTATGTTGTAACATGGGAGATACTGATGAACATTAAGGAATACGTAGTTTTCTCGGCTCAGCCGATTGCTACCAATGCTTTGAGGAAGGATTTTATATGATTACGTATTCATTTGCGAGTCTTTTGAGAAGACCGTACCGGTGTGATCTTCATGTCAGATTTCTATAGATTATAGAAATCTGAAGTATATTTTATGCAACAGGGGTTGAATAACCACCAGTGTTAAGAGCTTAAGTTGATCAAGACTTTGACTTGAAGATTCCATATCATTCAGAGAAGTTGAACGTTGTCGCCAATAACTTGAATGGAAAGACGCTCCAAGAGAAGATGATTGTGAGACTGATAGTTCAGCCTCAACTTCAGAGAGATCTAGCTTGGTTAGAGTTGGACAATCAGTTCCTTGATGAGGATACCCAGTTATACCTCAGAGGTTCTACCTGGTCTGTTGGATGAAGTCCAACAAAAGCAGGAGACTTGCCCGGCCTTGACAAGGTTTAGAGAAAGGATGTCTCGTACTGAGGCACCATAGTTCTCCATGGAAGTAGATGGATTGATGAAGAGTCATGACCGCTTTTGTGTACCTGCTGATGCAGATGGAGACATAGATTATTACTGTATATCCATTGTACGCCTTATTCAGTACATTCAGGTACGAGTAAGATGTACCACGAGATGAGACGATTATATTGTATGAAGTCAATATAACCAGTTTTGTGATATAGTGTGTGACCTGTCAGCAGGTCCAGATAGAGTATTTCCGATCTAGAGATAAGCCCCACCCACTACCAGTGCAGTAGTAGAATTTGGGAGGACATCTCTATGAACTTTTTTATGGAATTGTGACCCAGTAGAAGATTTATGTTATCTGGATTATTGGTAACAAATTACTGAAACTGGCACATTTCATTTCTATCAGAAGGACGTGGCTAGTGAATGAATTGGCTGAGGAGTACACTAGACAGATAGTGAGACTCCATGGTATACCGAGAATGATCATTTCTGATCGAGATGGATGTTTTTACTTTGAGATTTTGGGCAGCAGATTCAGACTGCTTTGGGGACGATTCTGTACCCCATGACTACACTTCACCCCCTGATAGATGGCCAGTTAGAGAGGATCATCTAGATCTTAAAGATCTATTATAAGTTGTAAGTTGAATGGGAAATGTGGATGGTTATATTACCTTCCATTAATGAGTTTATTATATAATAATGAAGGACGTGCATCTTTCTGGGATAGCCCTATGAGGCAATATATAGACATAGATGTCGTATATCCTTATGCTAGAAGTGATCTAGCAATAGTAGTGGAATAACACCTGACCAGATTCAGGATTTTATAGTTCAAGTAACGTTGATTGAAGGAAGAATGTTGGTTGTACAGAGTCGCCAGATATTATATGTAGACAAGAGGCGTTAACCTCTAAAGTTCAAGTGAGAGTTCATGTCCGGCTGAAGGTATCTCAGCTGTGAGA
The DNA here is from genome assembly GCA_033239125.1 of Fagopyrum homotropicum. Classification (NCBI taxonomy): domain Eukaryota; kingdom Viridiplantae; phylum Streptophyta; class Magnoliopsida; order Caryophyllales; family Polygonaceae; genus Fagopyrum; species Fagopyrum homotropicum. Next base: position 142,951,854 of record BSWB01000005.1, read on the forward strand.
CGTTAGTTGTGTATTATGGAAAGGGGAACTGAGTTTCCAATATGTCGGTTACTTGAGATCTTGATCAGTTTGGTGAAGGCAACATGATGTTTAGCTTTCACTCTGAAGTTGGTGGATGTTCACCCAGTGTTCTTGTGTTTCAACTGAGGAAGTATATACCAGGTTGGAAACACTTTGTGAGTTATAATGATCTAGTGGTTAAGTTGAACCACATCGTTGTTGAGCATCTGATTACATTCTTGGAATAAGATATGAAACGCTTGCATTCGAAAGATATTGTCATATTGAGGATATGATGGTCGAGATGAAGACCTGAAGAAGCTATGTGAGAGACTGAGGATAGTGTCCTGAGGAACTATCCAGAGTATATGTTGGGACAAACCCATTTATGGGAGCACGAGTATATCTTAGTGTTATCTTGATGAATGTTGTGCTTACGTGCTTATATGCTTATATGCCTTGATGTGTTATTCCATGCTAGTTGTGATGTGATTTACGATCTTAGTAGATCTTGATGTGCTAGCGTGATGTATGTTATAGCTGGAGATGATTACTTCCTCCACGCTACCCGAGTATGATTATATTTATAGCTGGAGATGGTTCTTTCCTCCATGCTATTTGGGTGGGATTAGGATTCAGCTGGAGATGGTTCTTTCCTCCATGCTACCTTGATGGACATAGTTTAGTGGAGATGTGATTCCTCCATGCGATATATATGTTTATGGGTTGGCTAGAGACATATTTCCTCTATGCAAGTGATATGTTTTGGCTAGAGATGTGCTTCCTCTATGCCTTGTGATGTGGTATGGCGAGAGACGTGATTCCTCTACGCCTTTGGTTAGAGTTATGGCCCTGTTTCCTGGAGTGATGATTCCTCCATGTTTATACTTGAGGTTATAGATTGTTATAGGTTGTGATCTTTTGAACGGAGATGTGATACCTCCGATAGAAAGAGTGAGAGTTATACCTCGGCGTATGGGTCCGAGAGGATTTGGGAATTGTTCAAGTTTCGGGACGAAACTTTTTTTTAGGGGTGTGTGATGTAATAGCTAGGATTTCCGAATTCTAATTAATGTTGATTAACTTAATCGTTGATAGTAATTGACACACAACTCGCGAAGATTTCGCAAGTGATGAGTATGAGTCCCACCGTTATGTTTCTCGCGTAATTTTGGACGTTTTGGGAAATTTTTACTTTTTTCCCCGGGTAATTATTTTTACCCTCCGGTGTTATTTGGAGCATTTGGGAGCTTCAATTAATAATATTGCAATTGAGAGAAATGATCAGGACATCGGATATGTCCTAGATATGAAATAACATGGAGAGGCAAAACGGCCAAAAGAGTCACTATTTCGTTTCTTAATGGCTAAGAAAGACGGCTTAGGAATACACGTTTTTCGAGGCAGTTATGGAATAATTATCCCTACAATATTCCAGATTTAATGTTCCAATCTCGAGAAGTTTGGAGAAAGAGGTTCGACCAGCCTTTGGATCGGTTAAAGGATAATTATCGACTTTACTAAAGGATAATTATCGTCTTCACTATAAATAGCGGAAAATCCTTTATTAATTCATTTCCTTTCCCGTTTCCTCGTAAAAGCTCTAAATTCTCTCAACCTTCAAACTCAGATCTACTCTCCGTTTCTAATCCGATTTCAAATCCGTTTGACTTTCTGGATTCCTCTCTTCATTCTCTTCATATCGGTGCCGAGTTTCCGCATTTCCGAGTAGAAGAAGGGTTGGTCGAGCATATATGTCACCAGGGCGGTTCCGTCGCTCAGATTCCGGTGAATTTGACGTTGTCCATGCGTAGCCTGCGTCGCTGTGATTCCGAATCTTCTTTCAGATCGTCAATCGGGTTAGTAACGAATAAGTTATGAATTTATTCGTTTTCTGTACTGCGATTTGGCCTAAATTGACTTTAGGCTTGTCAAAATGGATAATTAGAAATTCCATTATGGTCGTTATATTATTCTGGTGATTATGGATAGTTTGTTTGATGAAATCTGATGACAGGAGGTTTAGAAATTGCTTGTAGGCAAAACGTTATTCTGGCGAAATCTAATTAATTAATTAAAGGTTAATTAATTAAATTAGGATTAAAATTGAGATTGAGGAATGTTGATTAGATACTACCTTGAGATTTGAGGAATTGTGAGTTATGCTGAGATATTGAGGTTTAGTTGGTTGTGAGGCTCATAGATTGAGTATGATCCTTATGGATCCCTTTGGGTCTAGGTGTGACCCCTTTGATGAATAGAGGTTGATATATCTCTTTATGCCTTGTTTATAGGCCGTGTTGTCCCTCCACTGTAGAGGCGATCGTGGTTGAGTTTGTACGAGGTTGAGGTAAGTCCGTAGGACTTACTTAGCTACCATCCCTATATTGGGTGTTTTCATGAGTGGTGTGTGCTTTATATGTTTGCTATGATAGCATGAGTTGTCGTTTTTATCGACCTATGTTTTATTGACTGCCCCACTGCGTGGCTGTAATAACCTTTCCCTTTCATCCCGCCGTGGAGTCTGGGAGGTTCTTTGATGTCGGGCCAGACTGGTTTACAGGAAGGGCGCAATCCACTCCCATAAGGTACACGGATTGTGTGACCGATACTCGTACAGCTGGACATTGCACTCAGAGGCGGGGATGTATCGGTCCTCATGTCACATACTTTCATCTATCTATATATATATATACGGTTTTTGAGTGAATGGTTATTATATAAAGATAAAAAATGGGTAAATGTGTGATAGCATGCTGATGTGTTTATCTTTCATGATTGTGCTTGTGCTTATGCATTACCTCATATATGTATGGTTAGCTAACGGTTTCATACCGTGTTGTAGATGTTTACAGGTTAGGCGCTACTGGGTGATCTGGCAGGGTGATAGGCCGAAGACTCTCGTACATTAGGTGGTTGGTTTGGGGTTGTTGTGTTTCCCCTCCTGCGTGAGGATGATCTTTTGTACCTCCTATGTGAGGATGTCGTTTTATATACTCGGCTATGTTGTTGTTTACTTTGGGTCGTATAGTTTATACTGTTTTATGTATTTGTTTTATATCTGTCAGTGCCATGTTGTAAGGTCCAGTGAACTTGTTGTCAAGCTAGGGTCAGGATCCATTGTGAGATCCTAGCCCAATGTGACATCTTGAGTCCCGCGGATTCGGGGTGTTACAAAAGAAACTCAATTCTCCATCCCATATTTGCATGATAGTTTCTTAACTTACACCCTACTTACTTTATGTAGCCTATATTCTTTTATTTATTTTTTATGTATTATTATTATTATTATTATTATTATTATTATTATTATTATCTTTTTTAATTTACAATGTAGATTAAAAGACAAGTTTTATTGAAAATTAACTTACAATAATCTTTAAAAAAAAACATAAAAATAATTCAACATAAATTACTAGTAAAGTAAACCGACAAATGCTACTTAATCACGTGTTCTAAATTTTTGCCAAATATTTTCCAACCATGCCGATAAGTTTTATTGAAAATTAACTTACAATAATACAATATTCATCCGGTTCCGGATCTAATCCAACCACGCCGATAAGTATCGACGTCGAAAGTAGTCCTATTAACCGTCCAATGGGCCGGGGTCAAAGATGGCAAAAAAAAATGGTAGTAAAGGTAAGGGTAAATCTAAGATGAATGATAGTAGAGAAGACATTTTTCAAAAAATTTCCGATATCGAAGAATCGGAGAGTGTAACAATGAAGAATTATGAGTCATTGGCAATACGCAATGCGGAGGAGATGAAGATGCGATTGGGAAAAATATCTCGAACGCTTAATGAAGATAGATTTCGAAGAAATGGAAGACCTTGCTTAAAATGTTTTAGTTATTGTTATATTTTTGTTGTTTATTTATATTTCAAGTTCTTGTTTTTTTTCTTTCTTTTAAGCATTAATATAATAAATGTTTTTTTAATTAAAAAAGTTTAAAGTATTAATATTTTAAATTTTTTTTATTAAAATATAATTAAAATATAATCAATATTAATGTCTATAGATAGATAAAAATATTTTCTAACTAAATATAAAATTATTATTTTTATTTTCATTATTTTTACCATATATTTTAAACCTTAAAACTTTATGTCTAATATTTGAATTAAATTTTTAAATAACTCATATACTTCCCTATTTTATAGAAAAACTTAAAATATAACAAAAATAACAAAAAAAACTAACAATTAAAATATAAGAAAAATATTAAAAAATAAAACAAAAACTTACTTTGATTTCTGTGTTTTGTGCAGGAAATTGACAGATTTCATCTCTTGAAGAAGAGACTTCTCTCCACTTATTGTCTCTATTCCCACACCACCTTCTGACATTAATTTTTATTTTTAAAAAATTATTTAGGGAAGAAACTTTGAGTGTGTGGGATGAAGATGCTCTTAATCTCCACCTAATACACAAATGCACAATTCTTAACATGAACATTTTCTCACCTTCTACCCAAAAATCCGTTTACCTAGAAACGTCACTGTCATACCCACAATAAGTTTGTCAAACTACACAAATATACTCGAAAACACACATACCAAAAACCCAAACATACCCAAAAAACTAAAATATTAAAAAAAACATCATACCCATAAATTGGGTAGTATTTTGTTTTGTAAAATATTCATACCCAATTCATACATATTCAACCCTTTTTTTTTCTTCAATTTAAGTCACATTTAATACTAAAATCATACCCATTTTGAATTTGTCATACCCAAATTTTACAAACATTGATATTGTACACAAACATCAATATCAAATGACATTTGGTCATTATAACACAGTTTGTGTACCCATAAAACATACCCAACATTTCACTTTAAACATACATAACAATAAGAAACATATCACAAAAATAATAAACATATACACAATAAAATAATCATACCCATAAATTGGATAACATTTTACCAAACTTAAATAATGCTGTAAGATTGAACACACATGCCCAAACGTACCAATAATGCTCTAACAATATACTCAATTCATCAAACACATACACAATACTACTTAACAAAACGAATCAAAATCATACCCAAAATGTAGTAGAAATAGCCTACCAAAAAATTACAGATTTGGTTCCCGGCAGCGACAGAGCAGCAATGACGAACTCTAGACGGCAGTGTTGTCGACAGAGAACAAAATCCGGGGACCGGTAAGAGAGAGGGTTGATGACGGAACGAAGAGAAGACAGCGGCGCCGGCGATGGAAACCAGTGGTGTAGCCCCTCCTCGCGACAACCTTGATGGCGAAACCCTAGATCTCTCGCTCGTCCTTCGGTGTCGGACTGGTGGCCAAATGTCCTAGTGGCGAGGCAGTGCTCCATGGGTGAGAGAAAGTGAGAAGAGAAAAAAGTAAATGAATGAGAAATAAAAAGAAAAATGTGGGCAAAAAATAACCGTCAAATCAATATTTAAATTTTGTACATCAGTATCCTCACCACCATCATTCCCATTTGCCACGTAGTGTCGTATTTATTGTTATTTTATAGAGAAAATTATCTAAAGAGTACCCCATCTTCGCGGCTGATTAAACTTTAGCACCCCATCGTTTAAACTATCAGAACGGTACATCAACTATTGAGCCGGCCAAAATTTAATACCTAGGTTATTGTTCACCCGTTAATTTTACGGATCCTTGTTAAATCCCAGGGGCAAAAATGTCCACCTCCACATAAAACCCTAATCCCTAAATTTCTACCAAAATTCTCTCTCCTCTCTCACCTTCACACATTTGAGGTTCAAAATTGTCAAGTTATCACACCTTTCAATATCGAATTCTCAAAGATATGTATGTTCCTCGTCTGAAAAAACCGTTAACCCTTTGCAATTGAAAATTGATACTTTCTGGAGAGATGACGATGGAGTAATGGAAACAGTTGTTGACAACAATTGTGGTCCCTTCACCATCTACGTTATAAAGGCTTAGATTCTGAACATTCGAACATGGTTGTATAAACTTGAACTCTGGACATTCATTAATATCAAGTTGTGAAAGAAGAGGAAACATAAGAGTACGATGGGACTAGGAGTATTCTCCTCCTCCTGCTGCTTTCATCCTGTGGCATTCCTTCAAATTATCCAGACTCCACAAACTAAGTTTTTCCAAACCAAGGAAAGTAGGAGTGACATAGTGGATTATTGGGTGGCCACACCAACTTCAATGTCATCTCTTCAATTCCTCTTCCTTGAATCACCCAAATGACATAGTGGATTATTGCCTGGCCACAACACCTTCAATGTCATCTCTTCTTTGGCTTCATCGCCTTGTGACCTTAATTCGAAATGGCCGAGTCCCAACCAAGGAAAGTATGAGTAGCTCAATCAAATTCAATTTAAGGCACAAGAGAAGATGAGTTCGAAGGATTTGGTCATCGAATCCATGTTAAGAGACCTTAACCGTATACAGATGTTTCATAGTAGGATATGTGAAGGTGAGAGAGGAGAGAGAATTTGGTAGAAATTTGGGGCTTAGGGTTTATGTAGAGGGCGGACATTTTTGCCCCTGAAATTTAACAGAGATTTGTGAAATTAACGGATGAACAGACGAACAGTAACCTATGTATTAAAGTCTGGTCGGACTCAACAGTCGAGGTACCGTTCTGATAGTTTAAACGAAGGGGTACTAAAGTTTAGTCAGCCAAAAAGATGGGGTACCCTTTAGACAATTTTCTCTATTTTATATAGAGGCCAAAACACAAAGTTGAAGCATTTGGGTCTCTATACCGTCAATTCTTTCTTCTTCTTTTTTAGCTAATCCCGAAGTTAGGAAGACGGACCCGTATCGGACTTGTTAGATACCATGTCAATTTTATCATTTTATGCGTCTCAGAACCTTAGATGCGGAGGACACATGTCTAGTGAGTCACACATAAGCACACAAGTTGCATCATAAAACCAATTGACAATAAGAAGAGTAACTCGTGAACTTATACATTAGGTTATATTCTAAAACCAATTGGCAATAGGAGAAGTAACACATATACTTATATATTAGGTTCACAACTTATTGCGTTATCGACGTGAGACGTTTTATCCCTATCCTCAACACTCTCATCAAGTGTGAACAACGTGAATTAGTTAACACTTGACATAGGTCGAGCATCTCAATCTCTTTATAACTATCTTACAATTTTTTTCGACGGGATTCACATCTCATTCTCTTTTTATCCAATTCTGAAGTCAAAAAAACGAATCCGAATCAAAGTTGCTCTGATACTATATTAATTTACGTTTAGTGAGCCCCACACATAAGCACACAAATTTATATCATAAAACCAATTAACATAAGCACACGGTGGGTGAGGAACGTGGATGATAGTGCGGGTACGAACAAAGATATATATAATTTTAAGAAAATTGTATACTAATATATTTTTCCTAAAATATCGTAAATCTCTAATATAAGTTTGATCACTCTAGTTTCCGGTGTAACTTTCATCACTCTAGTTTCCGGTCACCCCTTAAGACCACCCACAATGGTGGGTTTTTAACTTCAAATTTTTAAACCTTCTCTCTCCGCCACATCAGCTTAAAAAACCCTATTTACTTTTCTTCTACATTCATAGTTTTTAAACTCTCAATCTATTAACTTTATATTTATTTACCTATCATATTTATATTCTTTTTAATATGTTCATACTATTAATTTTATTTATAATTAAATTTATTTCAAAACAATTAAACAATGCATATATAAACAATTATCAAAAATGAGATTTTCAATAAACACTTCATTAAAAATTAAAAATACACAAAGACATTAAAAATATAACCGCAAAGTTAAGATGCAAAACATAAAAAAACAAATACACCAATACATATGAAATGATACATAAAACTACTAATTTTCAACGTGAGTATTGCCAAACTTTTGCTTACGTGTTGAACCAAATCATGCTTCAATTGTTCTTGTGTCGTGTTATTTACCCACCATATTTATATTCGATATTGAACTCTATGGGTACATAAAAATAAAATATAAACATTTATAAAATAAAATTTTCAAAATATATTTATACTAAATATTAACATCACAACTAATACATTACTTATATTGAATATTAATTTATAAAATAACTATTGATCTAAATATATTCAATATTATACTATATGGATAGATAAAAATAAAATATTAATATTAAAAACAACAAAATTTGTCAAAATATAATTATATTAACCAAAATATTTGATTAAGTGTAAACCAAATCTCTTTGAAATTAAAAAATAGATACTACTCATTGTTTGACACTTGTACCAATCAAATGAGATAGAAATTTCTCTCTCCTTGTATGGAAGTAAGATACCGTCAGAAAAGTTTTGGGCCTAATTTACAATTTTGGTTAGAGATTTAATATATTTTACAGTTTAAAAACCCCCATTGTGGGTGGTTTAAGAAATCGTTCGTCACTCCGTTTGCGATCTCTTGTACCAATCATTTATTATGTGTTCAGTAACTTTTTTTTTTCTTTTTTAATAATTATTTGTGTAGTTTACTAAAAAGACTTTGTAAAATTTAAATACCTAATATTATATAATTGAGGTTTGATAAGAGAAGATTGTTAAGTAGTTTCAAATATTTAAAAACTTTATATATATATATATATTAGAAATAATTCACAACCATTGGATTAAATAATAATTGTTCAAATATAATATATATTTGTTCGATTAAAAACTATTTAGTTATAGTCGTAATTGTTCGATTATATTCAAATTGTTCAACTATATTACCGATTGTTCATATATATTTGAACTTGTTCAACTATATAAGAGCATCTCCAATAGCCTCTCCATTTTAGAATATTTGGAGAATTTTAAAGATTTTTTGGTTCATTAGATTCTCCATTTCATTCTCCAAATAAATGGAGAATTCTCCAAGATAGGGAATCTGTTGGATTTGATAAAAATATAAATGGTAAATTTTTACTTTTGATTCTCCATTTTGAAGAAGAGTTTAGGGAAGCTGTTGGGGATGCTCTAACTAATTGTTCAAATTTGAAATTGTATGTTCAATTGTTCAAATAAATGTTTGTTCAAGTATACGACAAGTGTTAATTAATTTGGATAAATCACAAAATCCTTGATTATTTTGATCCAAGGGTTGAGAGTCCTTCTCACTTTTGATCCTAAAACTCATTTCTATATGATCCAAATCCACAATAATCCCCCAAAGTTATTTCGAGTAGTTTTAAAAGATATTGATAATGTAACAATACTGTTAATTTTACGAAAATTTCCGACTTAAATAACGAGGTAGTAAAATTACTATCAATATAGTTAATATAAATATAATAAGTAAATTTGTAACCACATTGAATTCTTAGGTGAGGCAAAATACGATTGCTCTACATTTGGACTGGAACGACCGTGGTTTATTAAGAGATCCTTCTAATATCAATTTTCAATACATATTACAAGGAGCTCAATGTTAACATTTAAATAGCCTAGTATCACTTAACACACAAGAACAACAATATTGATATATTACTTCATACTTAGTGCTTGTTTGGTTGGGTGTAAAAAAAACCCAGTAAAGTAAATTAATCCATTAAATGAGATCCAATTAAGGTGTTTGGTTGCAAAATCAAAATTGATAAACACGTTAATCTAATTTACTGGATAAATTCCAATTATCTCAAATGGAGTATTTACAATTACACAATCCTTCCTAGGTAACAAAACAATTAACGTGTTATTTTGATATCAAATTTCCCAATTACCCTTAAAATTTTTATCTCCCACCTTTTTTATTTTGAAAATAAAGGTTATAATTGTCATTAACTAATAATGCCTATGAATTTAACACATTGCAAATCACTGGATATTTTTTTGCTACCAAACATATTTTCTCAATTCTCAGCAATGGTAATTCCCAGTAATTCAATTCCTAGAAAAGTCAATTCTCGAGAATTGTAAATCCATTGTTTAACCAAACAAGCACTTAAAACAATATCTAAACCTAGGACCAATACTCAGTTGGCCTAATGATTGTGGCGTTAGACTCCTTAAGTGTTAGCTGGTGGTATCTTAAGGGTCATTGTACACCCTATCCAAAATATTCAAACCTAGGGATATTTAGTGCATTTTTAATAAAGAAACCTATTCACCATTTATTATTTTATGTTTGTTTTCCACCTAATTTTCCCTTAGTATTTTCTTCGTCATTAATTAATAATTTAACGTGACTAAGAAATAGTATTTTATGTTTGTTCACCTACTAGATTGTTTATTTGTTTGCCAAGTTGTATATTATTTTTATGAAAATTCCGTCAAATTCATCATGCTAATGAGTAAGGAAGAAGCTTCACTTGTGTTTGTTTGGCATTGAATTTTGTCAATATTTTGGATATGAACATTTATTCATATTTTAGACCTAATTATTAGGTAAGATCGTATTTTAGCTTATCGCTAGGTCCTCGTACTGTCATGTCCGATCCCATAAACTTACATAGCGTATATTTTGTGCGGATACTGATTAGATATTTTCGATATGGACGTATGGAAAAAATTGATATTTTTGTGACATAATTAGATTATGATTCTCAATAATCTTTTAAATTTGCTAAATGGAACCATAATGCACAAATGTGGTGGTAACTGGAGGAACGATTTAAATCGTGAATTATTGTGTAGTAAAATCTAAACAACACCTTTTTGTGATTATGAACTATTGTTCTTTACGATTTAAATATCATTTTTCGTAAATGTGTTGAGGATAGATATTGTTTGTACCGGAGCCATTCCTAGAACAATACAAAACTAGTGCAATACCCGCACCTTGTGCCGGTTTTGAAAATTAAGGGTTAGATTTATTTTATATATATATATATATGATAATAAGGGAATGTATATTATGAGTTTCAAATGTTTGGGTTAGGCAAAGGTCCGATAGTTGCGAAACTCTCTTCTAGTGTGAAATGTGGAGCCGACACCGTTAACCTTGAACGAAACTTTGACATTAAGAGGATGGAGAAAGTGAGGATTGGGCTAAAGTTTGATAATGTGGAGCCTACACGGTTAACCTTCAAAATGTTTTGGTCCAATCTTAAAGTCAAAACCACGTCAATGTTATAGTTGGTAGTAGGGCTGTGCAAAATCGGACCGGACCGGAAAATCGGACCGGACCGGACAGGAATTTACGGTCTAGATTTTTTTGAAAATCCAGATTACGGTCCGGTCCGGTTTGTGGACCGTATAAAACCGTAATTAGGGTTGGACCGTAAACTACGAATTTCCGCTCCGATCCAATCCGGTCCGGTTTTGTACCGAAAAACCTCACCAAAATTGAACAATTAAGGTACAAACCGGTCCAATCCGGTCCTGTCCGGTCCGCAATGCTCAAAATTGCACAATGTATATACCGGTCCAACCTGGAACCGGACCGGTCCGGTCTACGGTCCAAGGTTTTTTTAATTTACGGTCCACCGGTCCGGTCTGCACCGTATGCACAACCCTATAGCGTTTCACAGGGATTTATGGATGACCGAAATTCTAGGAGAAAACTCACAACTTTCAACTTATGAAAAGCTTAAGGGAAGATGTTCGAGAGCTTGGATTGTAACGGAAGATTTTAACCAAGTTATTTCACAAGTTGACAAGGAAGGATGCTAAGTACAATACTTTAACCAAATGGTCAAATTCAGGGAAGCTCTTAGGAATGCCAACTTTTGGAAAATACTTATGAAATAAATAGCAAGGTTTACTTGAGATAATTGTCAGGTTGATGATGACTTCATTCATGAGAGACTATAACGCTTATGGACTCTTCACAGTCAAAATTGCACCATTTGGCGGTGATTCACCACTAGTTGAAATAGCTAAAGGACAAGCGTTGTTATGGGCGATCCAAATTGTTGAAAATCAAGGGTAGAGACATCATGTTCTTGAATCGGATTCATTGTTATTGAGTAGTAAGCTTTGGTTAGGGGATAGTAGAGGGGTATCGAAGACACTATACTCAAACTGAGCAAACATAGAGCTTCAATCTTTGACTATTTCAAATGGAACCATGTTCAAATACAAGGGAATTGGCATGTTAATTGGGTGTCAAAGCATTATCCTAATTCCGGTTGAGGCATTAATTTTATTTTTATTATTGTAGATGAACTTAAGGTATTGATTGATCGTGAAAGTTTTAACCAAATAGTTAACAACGGCCTCCCAGTAAGGATACAAGATCAGATGTAGTATATTCGTGTATCGAATTCACATGAGTCACGTATGTTTTAGACGTAGTTAATAGAAAATTATGTTAAGTTAGAGAATGAAGAGAGAAAATAATGCCGTTTAGTGAAACATTGATAAAAGGAAAAATAAAGGAAATCAATAATTGGTGTAGGCAAATAATGGAGGGAGGAAATAAATATCCCACTATGATGAATTAAAGTAATATTACTGCATATATGAGACTGGTGGACATTGATATATGAATATTAGATGTAGCTATCTAAAATAGTTTTTGACATAGACAAACAAAGAACGTGTTTTTCAACTCGCGTAAACCTCAATCCAATGGGTTGACAAGTATAGGAAAACTCTTTAAGAACTTATAAATTTAGAGAAGACCAAAACAACCTTCGCTTATGGTTCTTTAGTTAGAAAGATGTACAAAGACCATAACTTTTATGACGATAGTTAAAATTCCTCTAAGTAAAAGGTAGGATACAATCCCTTAATCTGAGTGCTTTTCAATATATCCAATAAAACGTCATTCGCTTTTGACTCTTCAGTTGTTTTATCTAAACCAATTATAAACATCACTTAATTTGAAGGTAAATAAAAGGTGATAATGAAGTACTTTGAAAAAAAGCAATATCACAATCTCAATTCACAAACATATATGCAACAATAAATCAAACCATTATAGGGTCATTCAACCCTTATATCAAGAGATAGATTAATCGAACATGATTGAATGCAAAACAATGTTTATAAAATATAGAAACTACACAAACAAACTCACGATGTTCGGTTCCAACACAACGAGGCGAACCTTCAAGTGAAATATTAAAATCTACTCTATAACTACTTGACGGCTAGGGGATGAGGGGATGGTGGAAGCAATGTGGATGATGTGTGTGGCGCATGTGGTTATCTAATGTAATACCCGAAAAATTTAATTTCCGTTTAATACCGATCCAATCGGATTGCGATCCGCCAACCTTTATTCTTTTTAAATAAATAAAACAAATTGTAAATCGTATCATTTTATGTGACCTTAATACACATAAAATGATAAATTATGTAACCCGTATAATTATTCCGTGTTTTATTAAAAACCGAAGAACGGTTCCGTGCGAGTAACGAATTATTCCTTCAGCATTTTTTTAGATGAGCAGGCCCAGTAGCAGGCCCAGTAACCCTTCTTCCGGCCCAAAAATGATACGATTAAGTTAACCTAATCTTCTCCTTAATTAAGTTAACCTAATCAAACTCTTAACCTAATCTAACCATGCCCTAATCCAGCGTACACTTCAACTACGAGTTCCGCTGCACAACCGACGCAGATCCGAAACCACCACCATACCTCCCACACTTGACTGCCTCCGGCCGGACTCCAGCAGCGCCGACACGCTGCCTCATCCTCGACGCCGGGATCTGCTGAATCGTCATCCAACAAGCGTCGGGATCCCGATCGAGCTTCTGCACCGACGCTACAGCCAGATAGTTACGGACCGCTGCTGCTTTGCCTTCCTACCGCCGTCCTCTTCCCATCCTTCTGTCCTCGTCAATCACCAACCCTACCGCCTTCCTCTGCAATTTGTTGTGGCACTAGCGAACCCAGTAGCCCCATCCAGACGCGTGCGGGTGTCTCCCAATCTCACCGACGTCAACGCCGCCCCGCCGAGGTAAACGCCGATATCTCTTCCTCCTTGCCTGGGTTTGAAAGAAGCAGCAGTGTGGCGTTTTTTTTTGAATACTGTGTGCTAGTAGTTGCAGCCATCCACCATAGTCAGCAGGAGACCTGCTGGTCGACGAGGGCCAGCGCCGGAATTCCTTCATCGAGCCATGTGTTGCTGCACTCCAGATGGCTACACACATGAGGGCTGTTGCTGACCGTGATCGAAGCAGATGGATTGGGAGTCCTCTGTGCTGATTCTCCTGTTTCCTTGCTGCAGCCGGTAGGATTCTACTTCTTGACTCTTTTGTCTTCTTACGGCTATTACATTAGATCTAGGTGTTTGAGATATTTTTTTTGAATAAGTGCGACCCAGGAGTTTCGAACTAGAGACCTGCTGAGTGTTAAATGGGAGGGACTGCTGGGGATAAGAATCGAACTTAGGACCTTCTGCACACTCTACCTTTCAGCTTCGACCTGCTGACTTTAGGACCTAATTTATATAACTTAAATCGAGAATCTGGGGTGTTACAACATGGTATCAGAGCTCTAGGTTGGCAACAATGGCACTTGAAATCTTTTGAAAGACCGAATAAGTACTTAAGCAGAACCCGAAAAGGGATCTGAGTTTTAAAAAGAACTTTTGGTTTTCAAATGCATGCATAGACTGGTTGGGGATAGAAAAGTACGGCTGACCACCACTACTACCGCGGATCTCAGTATGCTTAGTATGAACTTTAGGTTGATTATAAAGAGATGAAATATAAATAAATAAATGCTGAAGATTAGTGGGAATTGTAGTTATGTTATGACCTTAAAGGAGATAACATAATGAGTTTCTCACCCCTTTGACACAACTAAATATATTTTAAAGGGTTTCAACGTAAGGATAAGTACGCTCAGCTTACGAGCATTAAGGTAGACTAACGACGGACCACTCCTTCGAGCTTGTTGAGGAACGTGGAGACGGAAGAGTGAAGACTACAAGATAATACCCACGAAAATGGCAAGGGGAACCTGAGTCAACTCAACGGGATCAAATGAAGGATATACAAGAGAGTAGTTCCGGAGAAGCAAGAGATGATCGCCAACTAGGGAATTTGAGAACGACAACTGAGAGGCTCTTCCAAGTTGTGTAAAGTGATTTCACAAACAAAGAGGACGACGTCAAAAAAAAAATTTGCCATAGACATGAAAGTCAAAAGGAAGATATAATAGCGATCAAGAAAAGAGACATAAAAATTTGAGCTCACTGACAGATTAGGAAGTGAAAGTTGATGCCAAAAGCAAGGCGAAATATGATCACTCTCAACAAGCTATTTGCCACCACAATTCAGATTGATAACCGAGACAGTCAAAAGTATGGAAGTCAACACGAGATACATTACCCATCCAAATAGAAAGAATTAAAGAGCTGCAACTTGGAAGCTTACGCATTGCCAGAAAGGGAAAGGTGGATTTCACCAACATGGAAGTGGAGTGATCTCGTAGAACACACGAGAATTTCGACATAGACCTTGATACAACAATAATCAGCTTCTGTAAAGGCAACATTACAAGCAACACCCAAGGAAGAAGAGTGTGTGAGAAGAGTATTGGTGAACTCGAGGGACCCCAATAACTTCTCATTCAAAAGGGATTTAAGCTAACAACACTACAAGTTCATAATAGAGAACCGCCAATAGACGATAACTCAGGTAAAAGAATCACTGAGATGTATCTACAAGCTACCCTAGAAGGATTGAAAAGTCTGTTGATGGAAGAAGAATGATACAACTGGACTCGTAAGAGTATAACGATCGTACAAAAGTGTAGATTGTAGGAGGAGCTAAAGAAGTATAAACAAAGAGACAGAAGGAGATATATATATATTTTACCAAGTATATCAAGCCTCAAAAGAGATGGAAGAAAAGTAAGTCTATGATGTTGTTGAAGGTCCACTACATCCTACTTGGTGACAACTTAAAAGTTACATGTGCGGGTTAACTAGTGATGGTTAGTTAACCGATAAGAAGAATAACCACAAGGTTATAAAGGAATTTTGTCGACATCTAGTGAATTTCTTTCGGAGGTCCACGACGAAAATGGTGAAGTTAAATCAATACAAGTACTAGTAGCCTGGATGGTAACGTTAAATGAGTCCAATATGGTAACTCTAATATAGAAATTTAAGAGCAGCTCTTGACGGTCGGTAATGACCCTTGATGATAGTAATGGTGTAAAGAGAATTGTTGGGAGTAGTTACTTACTACTGACTAAGAAAATTACATATCAGAGTTAGAATGAAAGGATCCCTGTAAGAAGAACTAGAAGACTAAGAGGAAGTAGATGATTGGAAACATGTCCTATGTCTTAGCATTCCACACAAGTAAGACTGATGGTGCTCCTTCGAGAAAAAGTAGGGTCAGACTGTCTAGATTGACAGGGAAAACCCTTGTGATTTAAGATGTAACACAGAATAATTGGAAATTCTAAGGTGGCACAAACATAGAGAGTATGATGTAAAGCCTTGGTAAAATGTGTGGTCGAGTTGTGAGGTGATTGCAGATGGAATCTATAGGTTGACTAAAACAGACAAAGAAAAAAAAAAAAAAAAAGGCTGTTTTATGGATCCGGTATCACACCAATAAGATGGTTACCGAAAGGACTAAAGGCTGATATTTAAGGAGAAATGGAGGTACTCCATTGAAAATTCAGCTGGACTGATGATCTAAGAGTTGATGGACGTAATAAGACCAACCAACGCGGTTCGTAAAGCGTGTACGAGAAAAAAAAAAAACTCAAAGGGATTTAACTATCTTACGGGGCGTAAAGATTAAAGAAGGTAAAGCGACATGAGTATAAGGAAGACATAATAAATGCGATGCGAGAAATTTAATTGGTGGGAAATCATATGCACCTAATGTGTTGTATACAAATGGTACCATTAGATGTTTAATAAAAATCATACTAACGGGCTGATGACACTATGATGGATTTAGTGTAAACCAAGTGTATAACTTATTCAGTGAGAAGGAAAGTCGTGTATAAAAAATTGCGGGTCGTGATAAATTTTAAATAAAGTCTTGAGATGAGGATGTCCTTAGGAAATCTATGCAAGAGTACAAAGCAACTGAAGTTCCAACACAAAATGGGTAGTAATGATCAACAGACAGTTAGAGACCGATGCAGAGAAGAAAAATGTAAGATGAGTCACCTAGTAGAAGAATTCACAAGATAAGCTTGAGAGACAAAGGGAGATAAAATGTCGACCCGGATATGAGGGTCTAAGGTGCATAGAATGGATACCTACAATGGAGTGTAGAAGCAGAATGTAGACTTTACAAGTGTGAAGAGGTTTTGACCTCCTCAAAGATATGGGAATTTGAAAGAAATCGCAATGCCGGTATCAAATAGTTGAAACGCTGTAGTGGAAACAACGGAACCTCATGAAGGCAATATTGCCAGTAACACCAGCGAAAGAATGTATATATGAGAACGGCCTTAGTGGACTTGAAAGTCCAAGGTAACCCCAATTACCACGGGACCTAAGTCATCAATACCAACGGTCCATGCAAGAGACTACCAGGGGATGACAATGTAAGTCACCAGAACTACAAAGAAACTTACCAGCCATCGATGAAGACTTGGAATGACCATTTATGTCAAGATGAATGACCCAGTTGGGCTCGAGAAGTAGAGTTAGCCTAAGAAAACAAAAGTGTGGAAGATAAAACGAATTAGCGAAGCATGAAAGGATTAATCGAGCACATGATGCTCACCAAGAATTTAACGCCAGTATAGGTATGAGAAGAGTAAGTCCGGGATATTGAGATAGGTCAATTATAGACTAACCGACGTCAACTGAGGAGATGTAAGTGTTGGGTGGTATTGACGAGTAGGTACCATTAAGAAGAGACATTAGTGATTGTGGATTTGAGAGGTAACTTCACCGATACCTTGGAGGGTTCTCCAAGTAGGCAACGACAACCTTCTAGGATGATTTAGGGATATAGAGAGAATCGGGTTAGAGGTTGCTTACTGGTTGGTTAAGAACAATCTACGGGTGAGTAAGAGAGTAAGGGTCTGTTTGAAGAGGATCTTGCTAGTATTAGAAGGAAAGTATAGGCGGGAGTTGGGTAAATCATGTTGACCCTCAGAAAGACGCCATTGTGACTAATGGGTGTTACACTAGAAGCGTGGTAGGCCCATAACCCACAGATGAAGAAAATCAATGTTAGGTGAACTATGATTTCAAGTTAAGGAACTAGAATTCTATATGAAAAGGTCCACTTGGGTGTGTGATTTGTTTTGAGTTATATATATTTGAAAACTTGACAAGAAGTAGGTGAAAACCCATTAATTAATGAACGATCCAACTAGGTCACATTGAGGAAACCGGGCCAAGCGGTTTACATTACAAAGAGCATTAGGCACTTGGTAAAGTGCCGACAAAAGTTTAAGATTATTATTTCAGAATCGATAGTCGGGAACTTTCGAAAGGAAAAAGCAAGTGGGCCCAGTGGAAGGAAATTTGGTAGAGTCATAAAAGAGCTGAAAGTAAGTTTAGAAAATCAAACCATTTAAAGGGTACCAACCGAATCCGAGACACGTCATCAGCTATGAAGATCAGAAAATTTAGCCGGTTCATGCTTTTGTAGAGTTCCAGTGGTTTAGACGAAGAGCCGATAAGGCAACTTAGGAGACAGAGGAGAGTATTAGACGTAATTATCCCGAGTTTTATGCGGGGTTAGCTACTACTTTTGTACCGACGAGTTAGTACTCGGATGCTGTGTGGTTTGACTTTTCATGTTTTTACTTTGGATTGAGTAAATGTGTTTTCTTTGATGTGTGCCTGATTCTGATGAATGAGTAGTTACATGTTAGAAAACGAGACTTAATGAAACCAAGTTATACAAAGAAGGAAGTTTGATTAGATACAATATTCTAAGTTTCGGGACGAAACTTATTTTAAGAGGGCACTGATGTAATACCCGAAAAATTTAATTTCCGTTTAATACCGATCCAATCGGATTGCGATCCGCCAACCTTTATTCTTTTTAAATAAATAAAACAAATTGTAAATCGTATCATTTTATGTGACCTTAATACACATAAAATGATAAATTATGTAACCCGTATAATAATTCCGTGTTTTATTAAAAACCGAAGAACGGTTCCGTGCGAGTAACGAATTATTCCTTCAGCATTTTTTTAGATGAGCAGGCCCAATAGCTGGCCCAGTAACCCTTCTTCCGGCCCAAAAATGATACGATTAAGTTAACCTAATCTTCTCCTTAATTAAGTTAACCTAATCAAACTCTTAACCTAATCTAACCTTGCCCTAATCCAGCGTACACTGCAACTACGAGTTCCGCTACACAACCGACGCAGATCCGAAACCACCACCATACCTCCCACACTTGACTGCCTGCGGCCGGACTCCAGCAGCGCCGACACGCTGCCTCATTCTCGACGCCGGGATCTGCTGAGTCGTCATCCAACAAGCGCCGGGATCCCGATCGAGCTTCTGCACCGACGCTACAGCCAGATAGTTACGGACCGCTGCTGCTTTGCCTTCCTACCGCCGTCCTCTTCCCATCCTTCTGTCCTCGTCAATCACCAACCCTACCGCCTTCCTCTGCAATTTGTTGTGGCACTAGCGAACCCAGTAGCCCCATCCAGACGCGTGCGGGTGTCTCCCAATCTCACCGACGTCAACGCCGCCCCGCCGAGGTAAACGCCGATATCTCTTCCTCCTTGCCTGGGTTTGAAAGAAGCAGCAGTGTGGCGTTTTTTTTTAATACTGTGTGCTAGTAGTTGCAGCCATCCACCATAGTCAGCAGGAGACCTACTAGTCGACGAGGGACAACGCCGGAATTCCTTCATCGAGCCATGTGTTGCTGCACTCCAGATGGCTACACACATGAGGGCTGTTGCTGACCGTGATCGAAGCAGATGGATTGGGAGTCCTCTGTGCTGATTCTCCTGTTTCCTTGCTGCAGCCGGTAGGATTCTACTTCTTGACTCTTTTGTCTTCTTACGGCTATTACATTAGATCTAGGTGTTTGAGATATTTTTTTTGAATAAGTGCGACCCAGGAGTTTCGAACTAGAGACCTGCTGAGTGTTAAATGGGAGGGACTGCTGGGGATAAGAATCGAACTTAGGACCTTCTGCACACTCTACCTTTCAGCTTCGACCTGCTGACTTTAGGACCTAATTTATATAACTTAAATCGAGAATCTGGGGTGTTACATCTAACGCTAAAACTGACCTATAAATATATAGCGGAACATCTCGGAGTCTATAGTTACACAAAGTATAACCTTCCAAAGTTACAATTGAAAAAAAAAATAATTTCCTTATCAGCGGCAGGTGATACGGCCTCCATACGAGCATCATACGGCCGTAGGCTGGCCTTAAGGAACGCTGCTTGACAACTTTTTCGACAGTTCAATAAAACTAACTTTTCGTTACTTTGGTTGGAACTACGTGGCCATGAGTACTACTTTTGAATCTCTCTCAAAGATCTGCAACTTTGCGGTTGACATGATTGTTCAAATCCAAATGGAAGATGGCCGAAATCGGGAATCTCTGAGGTCATCCTAAAATGGCATCCAACTCCAATGATTTATACTTGGCTTCTTCAATCGATCTTGATATTTCCACGTATTCTCCTTCTCCATGAAATATTGAATCCTCGTGCTATGATATTTTCATATCATTATGCTCCATAAATGACCTTGAATGCCTAAAACACGAAATAAACCGAAGTAGACACCGGAATATAGAAATAAGAGCTTTCTACACTAAAACGAAGCATAAACAAACTATATGGATATAAAAATATGATTAAAGGCTATATAATATTACATTTGACACCCATCATTGATTCATGATGATTCTTGCGATGATTAGGTTTGTTTGAATATCCACTTGTTACTTGGTTACTTGACAACATAACTCAAAGCACAATATTCTCTCTTTTTATTCCTTTGACTTAACTTAATAGTCTATTGTTACATTTGTCCCTCATTATATATTTTTCAATTTATTTTCAAGTAATTAATAAATTGTATATTTATCTATAAGTTTATTATTAATATATTATTATAAATTAATAATTTGTATATTTATTTTTAATAAATTAATGAATTTTATATTCATATATCAATCTATTTCAAACTTATGTAATAAGTTATGTGCTATGTTGAAGTTAATGTATCACTTTAAGTTTTTGTTTTTAATAAACTTAAATTTTATTTGTAAATTAATGTCTCATTTTATGTCCAAAATCTATTTTAATTATATTTTTATGGGCAATTTTGGTAACTAGGCCTAAAAAACTATAGTAGTAACTGGGTTTTTTAATGTTTCAATTAAGTAAATATACCCCACCCTTTTGTATTTATTTTCAAACTCTACACACTCTTCTCTCAAGAGGTACATTTACTAAACACAAAACTAGAAAAAGCCTAGTAAACCAAATTGTTTCTATTTTCTATTTATTTTTATTATAAATAAACAAACATACAAATACATATAAAAACAAAAATCCTATATATAGATAAAATTAACTTCTTATGTAAAAAATAAAGGGCAATTTTGGTAACTAGGCTTTTTTGAAAAACTATAATAGTAACTAGGTTTTTTAATGTTTCAATTAAGTAAATATACCCCAATCTTTTGTATTTATTCTCAAACTCTACACATTCTTCTCTCAAGGGGTACATTTACTAAACACAAAATTAAAAAAAGCCTAGTAAACCAAATTGTTTCAAAAGTAAATTTAAAAAGCGCTAAATGTTCTTTACCTAAAATTCTATATATGTTACAATAAGTCAAAAAAATTTTAATCAATACATATGTAAAATGAGTGTCATTGGATAGGTAAAATTAGATTATATCTAAATGTAATTTTTGTTATTTTTTCTATTAATACTTATACGGAAAATGGGTCTTAATTTTAATTAAAACTAGTTTAGTGTCCGCACCTTGTGCGGGATTGTCTAAATAAAAAATATTATATTTTCACTTTCATGCATCATGTATTTGATATCAATCTATAGTAAAAATTATTTTTATTAATTAATATGACTAACATATGCGGATTAATTTTTTTAAATAAATAAACGAACATAATTAAAATTCTATTACAAAGATTATTATTCGAGTATTATATTTATACCTTAATATATAATCACTTTTACTTAGATTTAGATAGAGGAGAAATTTTTGATTTAGTTTAACAAATGTGTCAAATCTTGTTAGAAGATTTGCGTTTGATTTTCTTAACAAATCGAGTTTGAATAGATCAGTTTGTTAATTTTGATTGGTAGATAGTAGATTTAATTTTTTTAATAAAATTGACGTGGCATGATGACTGTTTACAAATTCTAATAAAAAACTTTCTTATAAAATAATTAAGGGCAAATTTGGTAACTAGGCTATTTTATAAACCATTAGAGTAACTAGGCTTTTACACATTTTTAATTAAGAAAATATACCCCATTCCTCTTTTACTGCTCAACTCTAGGGTTTTCACTCTCATCTCTCTCCTTTGGTGCTGGTATGAGGCGTCGAAAACCTCCTCTATGTAACACCCCAAATTCTCGGAACTCGGGGAGCTACTGGTTAGGACCTCACAATGGGTCCCGACCTTGGTTTAACAACAACATTACTTGGATCTTACAACAAGGCACAAATGTATTTAAAACAATTTCTAAAACATAATATTTTTAATGGTATAAACGTACTCATGTGACAGCCTTACAAACATATATAAAGATACATAACATGCATGGCGTATGGAAGACTCCCCCGTCTCCATCTAATGAGTACGTGGACCCGACTGACCATCCGTTCCGGATCTCTCTGCAACTGTCTATCTCTACAGATCTACAACACGGATAAACCGTTAGCTAACTATCCAAATATAAGCAAAAATGATAACAGCACAAACACAAGCAGAAACAAAAATAAACAAACATCATGCTGGCACTCAACCGTTTATTATCTATTATTTAAATGATTCACATTATTCAATTTAAGTTGTGGCACGAGAACTATTATTAGTTCTCGCCTCCGTTCCTTATCCAACTGGTGTAGGTCTAGCTGACTTTCACTGGTAGCATCACTACAAACCATGTATGGACTAGTCCCGAAAGAAACCCCCAGCGCCCCGCGAGCTACTGAGCAGAATGCCACCGCCCGTTACTCTTAGGCCAAAATATAGGTCGGTAATTATATATCACAACCTATCTCTCTAACATTTCAATCACACACCACCATCATCATTTATACTCATATTTAGAAGTCAGCTAAGTAAGCCCAAAGGACTTACCTGAATCGAAACTCGATTCTCGTTATCTCGACTCGGTTTGTAACCGTAGAACGCAACCGCCTGTTATACAAGGCAAGTGAATCAATAATGTATCTCACTTTCTTAGAAGTCTCCAACTTCTAAGATATAAAAATCGATCAACAAGAGATTACCAAAATACCCTTATATAGGTAAATGACCATTTTACCCCTGGTCCCGAAACTTCTAAAAATTCATATTACATGCTTAAACTCTCAATTGGGACGAAATATCATATTTCTATCTCTTAATAGTGAGTTTAGGTATAACTTAACAAACTACACATTTCTCCTACATTCTACAAAGTCACGATGATCCAACTTTGGCTCCAAATATGAATCTCGAATAAATTATAAAAATTCTACAAAAATTATCTAGTTCATCTATGATATGTATTCTACTCATAAGATCAAAGAAAACTCAGAAACTCTCAATGACAACCCCTACACGAATCTCCAAAGTTGGTTCCAACATCACAAAAATTCTATACTTAGTCAAAATTCTCTGTTGGAAAAACTGTCCAACTGTCCTACTTCGGGACTTTATAATTTCTAATCCGACCGTTAGATTATTCTCAAATTGTAATACATCCAACTACATATATCTATCTACAACATAGCAAAATTTCAACGGTGGATGATCATTCTAAAGCATCGAAATACAACCTCAAAGTCTGCAAGTCCAACATAGATTCTGAAATTAAAAACAACAGGAAACCTTAGATCCCCACTTCGATTCTCCTTGGCAGTGATACCTATGACATACACAACCCACATGTCACGAGTTCGATTCCTAATAGGAGACATCCACAAATCTAGCCTATCCTACACTACTCACTCGATCCAAAGTTCGAACCCCTGCTACCCTCTCATACTCGACCCTGGACACCCTGACTACACAACCTCAGCCCTTGCTACCCTCTTCCAAAAAGGACTTCCGCCTAAGCTACTGCATCAAACGGTATAAAGACAGGACGCAAGAGATCGAAGTGTAGAGGACTCACAAATCCGGTATAACTCGATCGAAACCATCGATGAGAATCCTCGGCAAGAGAGGAGGGAAGGCTGGTGTGATGGCGTAGTTCGTGACGAAGTAGTGAGGAGGCTCCGGTTTCACGTTGAGACAGATCTCTGATCTGCTGCACCACAGGGGAGTCTCTTCTGCCGAGGGTTGAAGAAGGCTTGATCCGGCTGTGTCTGTTTCAAGGAAGGCTTGCAGACGGACTGCTACACCTGCGTCGAAGAGGAGGCTGGAGGACGCTCCTTGCTGAGCTGTTGGTTGTCGTCCGCTGCGACTAATCTGCAGGGATGGTTCCATAGAGGCGGGAGGGGCATGATCCGGTGTGAAACGTGCTCTTGGTCGCCACCGCTGCTACTGTTCGAGGGGAAGATGTTGATGCGCCGGTTTTGTGAGTCTAAGGCGACTCCGGTTGCGTGTAGGGTAGCGAGATCTGGAAAGCGAGGAAAGAAGGGGTCAGATCCGGCGTTGAGTCCATGGGGAGATCTTTCAGGATCTGGCAGTTACGTTTTGAAGGAGAGAGGGAGAGCTCCTCAGGCTTTGCTGTCTACGTGGGCAAGGTAAGACTGGGCTGGTGTGAGGCAATAACTTGTTGGGCTGGACGTAAGACAGGGTAGTGTTGGGCTGGATATCAAGCAAGGTTGGAGACCAGCAGCCCAAGGTCAATTAATTCATAAAGAGGTGTGCTGATCCAAAGTAAAAGAGATGGTTGAAAGGTTGTCATAGCTTTGTCAAGTGCATGTCAAATGCATGTCATGACCTTGTGAAAAGCATGTCATGACTTTGTCAAAACACTTAGATAGAACTAGGGTTTGTAAGATTAGGGTTTGATATAAAATTCTATCATTTTATGTGAAGTGAGGTTACATAAAATGATGAAATTTTGAAATAGTGTACTACTAGGTGGATAAAGGAAATCAACGGATTAAACCCCGGTTTGCTACGGAATTAATTAAATGCAATGAAAATTTCCGGATGTTACACTCTACTTCGCTTCCATCTCTCCTCTACTTCGCTTCCATCTCTTGCTTCTCCATGATGTTACGCTCCGGATTCTCATGGATCTTCCTTCGGATCTATCATTAGTCTCCTTCCCCTTCGGTAGCAGTGTGGACATCTTCACAAACCGATCGAGTAGACAACAGTCGCAGTGACAAGGTGAATAAAATGGCACCTCTTGCTTCCCTCCCTGTATTTCAGTAAGCTTCCATCTCGACAACCAGTAGAGTCTCACTGGGTACCAAGAGCTTCTCGCTTGCTATGCTCGTCCCCATGCCAGATCTAGATCCAGATCCAGATCTAGATCTAGATCTAAGGAATATGAAACCAAGTTAAATTTGAAAAGCGTTCCAAAGATGGTGACCTTACCAAAAGGGATTCAATTTGTCACCTCCCCGGAAGAGCTCGTCGTTACAGATTGCTCCAACTTCAAGCTTCCAAAATGGATACACAACTTTCGTTCATAGGTACTGCCCGCAGCCCAATGCATTTAGATTGATAAAAAATATAAGAAATAGATTAGTATGTTTTCAATTTGTCAACCGATTGGTATATGGTTTTCACATAATTGATAAGATGTTTCTAACTTTATTTTGCACAACACATGTATGTTAATTGGTTGAAATTGTAATGAGGATGACAAGAGCAATGAAACCTATCTTCCACTTTTCAATTTCTTCCGCAATTGTTCTGCCTAGGGAACACGTATAGCTTCATACATTCTTTATTTTTATGCTTCCACTTTTCAATTTCTTTTGCAACTGTTCTGCCTAGGGAACACGTATAGCTTCATACATTCTTTATTTTTATGCACAGTGTATCTTGAGTTAAACATAAGTTTAACGCAATTCTGGTATGAATATGAAATTTTGGTATTAAAATTTTATGCAATTCTGGTACGAAAATTCTGGTACAAAATTCTGGTATTAAAATTCTGGTATAAAAATTATGGTATGAAAAAATTCTAGTATGTAATTATGGTATGAAAAAATTATGGTATCAAAAAATTTATGGTATGAAAATGAAATTCTGGTATCAAATTCATACCAAAAATAAAAATAAATAAAAGAAAAAAAATTTTATGCATAGTGTATCTTGAGTTAAACATAATTTTAATGCAATTCTGGTATGAATACGAATTCTGGTATTAAAATTTTATGCCAAAAAACTCAGAGCAAAACTTTCTGGTATGAAAATTCTGGTATGAAATTCTGGTATGAAATTCTGGTATAAAAATTCTGGTATGAAAAAATTCTGGTTTGTAATTATGGTATGAAAAAATTCTGGTATTAAAAAATTTCTAGTATGAAAATGAAATTCTGGTAGCAAATTCATACCAAAAATAAAAATAAATAAATAAATAAAAGAAAAGAAAAAGAAAATAAAAAAATAAAAATAAAAGTCACATTCAAGTACGTAACATTTGAAAGATTATGACTAAGTTCATGTATTTTTTTTTTTTTTTTTTTGAAATAGAAGAGTTAATTATTTTTACTTACCATTAAATGAAAGTGGTAAAAAATTATGGGGTACATTTACTAAATCATATTCTCAAAAAAGACTAGTAGGTCAAATTCCCCCAATAATTCATGGCAAATCTGTAAATACGTTGTGCAAATCTGTAAATAAATTGAAAAAATACTGACGTGGACGGCCTTAGAGATTGTCGGATTGACACATGGACAAAATGAGTGATGATTTAGTAGTATATATAGATTCATGCTCACCTAATGTCAAGGACTTGTCCGGTTAAAGTCTTGTCATGGGTTTTGGCATGAATTGCCCTCCACAATATTGTTGCTCACTTGTTCTGTTTTAACGGCTTGTACATGGATAAAGTGATTTGACGATATTTATTGTTGAAAAAAATGATATACTACTAGGTTGTTTTAGTTAATTTTATTTGACATTTGATGACCATGAAAACATCAAAGATAAAATCTTGACATTTATTGTAATATTTCTTAACCGGTTGTCAACAATATTTTACTCATATGGGTGGACCTATATCATATTTATATTTTAAAATATATTTTTTTAAATATAGTTTTTTTAAACAGCCTTACATCATTTATTTATATAAATCCATAAAAAAATAAAACTTAAAAATAAATTATAAACTAATTTAGTTTATTAACAAAAATCAATATGCAATGAAACAGGCTCCTGCGTAATTGATAAGATAGGGTATCGTCGCGGTCCTCGTAATGAAGTTCGGTTCCTCATTTCAATTCTCGTAAGTTGAGCAAAAGATTCAGAGAGCGAGAGGGTTCGCGAAATTGAAAATGGCATCTTCAACATCTAGGGTTTGGTTATTTGTGATATTCACCATCTTCACGTCGCAGGCGCTAGCGTCAGAGCTAGCCGGAGAAGAAGATCCGACACCGACGCCATGGCCGGAGCAATTCCACGCGGTGCTTGCAATGAACATGACCAGCACCTCAGAATTGGAGGTAATCGATCTTTGGTACGACTGGCCAAAAGGCAGAAACTTCAACATTATCCAAAAGCAACTCGGAAAGAAGGTGTATGATCTGGAATGGAACAACGGCACCTCCTTCGTCTACACTCTGGACGAAAACAAAGAATGCCGAACCCTAAGTGTCGGGGTCGGAATTCTGAGGCCTAATTGGCTCGATGGCGCTAATTACTTGGGGCGAAGAAAGGTGGATGGATTCGTCTGCAATGTTTGGGAGAAAGCAGATTTCATTCATTACTATGAAGATGTTGTGACTCGTCGCCCTGTTCATTGGGAATTTTACACTGGTAGGCAAGCTCATGTCATGACTTTTGAGGTCGGTGCTGTTCTCGATGATTCCAATTGGCAAGCTCCATCTTATTGCTTTGATCGAAGCTTCAATGGCGGTCATCAGGTTAGTGGAGATCTTGATTCTGCGAGTACTATCTCGTGGAAGACAAGAGTTGATTCCATTTGAAGCTGATTACTCTTCGATTTTCAGCGTTTTTCCATGTGTTATCTGTAAATTGTGTAAGGTAATGACTGATGAATGGTGACAAGTTACAGATGCAATAAAATGAATGTTGATTTCATTTGAGTATCTGTGATTGATGAGAATTTGATCTGCATTTGCTTAGATTTTACTCTTAAGAACATGTTAACAGCAATAAGTTTTGTAAACATTTCGTGTTCTTGACTTCCCTTGGAAAATACTGCAAGATGAAAGCTGTTGCAAAGATGGAGAATTTGCAGATGAGCTGAAACAAATCTAAGCTAGAGAGGATTTTACGCCGTACTCAACCGACGAGTCTTCTTCGTCTTTTACCACAAAATGGAAATGTTTCAAATCACAGCAAGCAAGTCAATCCTGTTGAGTTAATCAAATCTCCTTGTAATGACCAATCAAATGTAAATAAGATATTTAAATAAATTTATTTATTTTACTCATTTTATTGCTGTATATGCGATGTATGTATCAATGGCTCATGTCCTTGGAAATCCAATAAGCAAGGTGCCTATAATATATTGTGATAATGTCGGTGCATCAGGCCTCTGTTATAATTATGTGTTTTTTATCTTACATGAAACCCGTTACTTCGGATTATGATTTCACAAGAGAAGAGTGCATTCAAACTCCTTGTGGCTTGCTCGTGCCCATAAGAACAACCAACTGACCAATGTGCTCACTAAACCGTTACAATGGGTTTTGGTTCCACATGATCAAACTTTCTAAATGATTATCCATCTTCCTAGAGGACATCAAGATAAACACGTGAGAATGTGAATAATATTCCCCTTGGGGTTTCCATCATCAGATGGGTAATATTAATAGGGTAAACGTATTTACAATAATTACAAAGGCAGACCTCTATTTTACAATATTTACAATAATCTATCATACCCCCGCAGTCGAAACTGGTGGAGGATGAACAGTAAGACTGGACCTAAAGTCTAAGAATAACTGTCGAGGTAGACCCTTGGTAAAGATATCAACATACTGAAAGGTAGAAGGCACATGAAGAACTTTGATGTGACCCAAGGCAACTTTGTCACGAACAAAGTGAATGTCGAGTTCGATGTGCTTGGTTCGTTGATGCTGAACTGGATTGTTGGCAAGATAAGTAGCAGAGATGTTGTCAGTGTACACAACTGTGGCTTTAGATAAAGGATAATGAAGTTCCAGCAACAGATTTCGCAGCCAAGAACACTCAGAGACAACATTTGCAATTCCGCGATATTCAGCCTCGGCACTAGATCGAGAGACCACAGATTGACGTTTTGCGGACCAGGAGATGAGTGTGTCATTGAAAAATACACAGTAGCCAGAAGTGGAGCGGCGAGTGTCTGGACATCCTCCCCAATCAGCATCTGTATAGGCAATTAAGTCCGATTTGGAAGAGGGAGAGATGGTAATACCAAGACTAGAAGTGCCAGCAATATATCGGATGATACGCTTGAGAGCGGCAAAATGCGGTTCCCGGGGGTCATGCATGAAAAGGCAGACCTGCTGAACTGCAAAACTAATATCTGGGCGAGTGAATGTAAGATACTGAAGTGCACCAGCTAGACTTCTGTAAAGAGTTGGATCAGTGACAGGTGTGCCAGAAGATGCGCTGAGCTTAACTGACGTCTCGGCAGGTGTGACAGCGGGTTTGCAATTAGTCATCTTTGCTCTTTCAACTATTTCCCGAGCATATTTTTCTGGGATAAGAATAATCCAGAGGAACTTTGACGAACTGAGATGCCCAAAAAATAAGATAATGTGCCCAAATCTTTGAGGGCAAATTCCTTGCTTAAAAGCATAATCAGATGAGTCCGCAGCAAATCAGAAGATGCAGTTAAAATGATGTCATCAACATAAAGCAGCAGATACGCAGTGTTATTGCCTTGTCGGTAAATAAAGAGAGAAGAATCGCTCTTACTGCCAATAAAGCCAATGCGAGTCAGGAAGCCTGCAAAGCGTTGAAACCAGGCGCGGGGAGCCTGTTTGAGACCATACAACGACTTCTGGAGAAGGCAGACATGATTAGGGCGAGATGTATCTCGGAAACCTGGAGGTTGAAACATGTAGACCGTTTCATTCAAATGCCCATGGAGAAAAGCATTTTGAACATCGAGCTGGTGAATGGACCAAGAACGAGATACTGCAATGCTAAGAACCATGCGGATGGTAGCAGGTTTGACCACTGGACTGAAAGTCTCATCACAGTCCACTCCAATCTGTTGAGAGCATCCATTGGCAACCAAACGAGCCTTGTACCGCTCCAGGGAACCATCAGACCTGTACTTATGTCGAAAGATCCACATACACCGCACAATATTAGCATCATTAGGACGAGGAACCAGAACCCAAGTCTTATTTCGCATAAGGGCTCGATATTCATCAAGCATGGCGTGGTTCCAATACGGATCCTGGAGAGCTAGGTTATGTGATTTGGGTATGGGTGAGATGAGACGGGAAGATGGGGTAGTGGAGACGGATAAATCGAAGATAGGTTTGGGTTTCACAATACCGGATTGACTGCGGGTCTGAGGCCGGGTGGGCACAACAACAATCGGTGCTGGGATGGTTGATATAGGCGAACCGGCGGAGCTGGAATTCGGATTTAATGAATGTGGGATAGGTGCAGGTGGGCCTAGAATGGTAAGTGGGCTGGGTGCAACAGGCGGGCTTGCAGGGGATGGGAAAAGGCGGGCTGAAGATTGATTTTCAGCAGATGCAAGTGGGAGTGGGCCAGGCGCATTTGGGCTGGAAATTGCGGCTGGGCCAGACGCGTGGAGGAGTGGGCCAGACACAGGGGAGGTAAGCGGTGACTGAGGCGGGCTAATTTCAGGAGCTGAGTTTGACTGTTCCTCAAGGTTCCGAAGTAAAGCACTGTTGTACGGGGAAGGTCCGTCATCGGTGAAAAAATCATAGGAATCCGGGGATGTGTCTTTCCGGGTGGAAAACGGGAAAGTAGACTCATCGAAAGTGACATGACGGGAGAGAATAATTTTATTCGAACCTAACTCTAGACACTTGTAACCTCGATGATGAGTGGGGTATCCTAGGAAGACGCACTTTGTAGTGCGAGGTTGAAGTTTGTGGGAAATGGTTGCACTTTGATTGGGATAACAAAGGCAACCGAAAATCCGGAGATGATGTAAGGAAGGTGTGGTGCGGTAAAGCACTTGGGTAGGAGATCTATTGTGAATAGCGGTGGAAGGAAGAATGTTGAGAAGGTAGCATGATGTCTCTAAGGCGTGATGCCAAAAAGAGACGGGAAGAGACGCATGAAACAAAATAGATCTCATCATATTATTGACTGTACGAATGGTACGTTCAGCTTTGCCATTTTGAGGGGAGGTATGAGGACACGAAAATCGAAAAGAGATGCCATGAGTAGCAAAAAAATTGTGAAAATTCGTGTTATTGAACTCACGCCCCATGTCACATTGAAAACTTTTAATGTTTGTGCGAAATTGTGTTTGAACGAGTTTGTGAAATTGCCT
Organism: Fagopyrum homotropicum; assembly: GCA_033239125.1. Taxonomy (NCBI): domain Eukaryota; kingdom Viridiplantae; phylum Streptophyta; class Magnoliopsida; order Caryophyllales; family Polygonaceae; genus Fagopyrum; species Fagopyrum homotropicum. Next base: position 142,983,528 of record BSWB01000005.1, read on the forward strand.
AAAGAGATCGAAAACTTGTGACTTAAACTTGATCGGATAGACCCATAAGAAGTGAGTGTAATCATCAAGAAATAACAAGTAATATTTAAAACCTTCCCGGCTAGAGATAGGAGAGGTCCAAATATCGCTATGAATAATATCAAAAGGCGCAAAAGTACTATTTGAAGAGCGATCAAACGCAAGTTTGTGATGTTTTCCAAGTTGACATGCATGACAAAGGGAAGGAGAAGACTCCTTAACACATTTGAAAAAAGAAGAATTGCGAAGTAAATTAAAAACCGGCAACCCGGGATGACCTAGACGAGCATGCCAAGTGGAAGAAGACTCTGCCGAGAGGGCATGTGATGAACTAGCGGATGGATTTGTAACCGGATAGAGTTCCCCGGAGCTATTACACCTCAGACGAACGGTCCCCGTTTGAAGATCCTTCACAGAGAAACCAAAAGGGTCAAACTCAACAGAAGCAAGGTTATCAGTTGTAAAACGTCTAACGGAGACAAGATTTTTAACGATTTTGGGTGCTACAAGATATTTGATAAACGGAGAGGTTTGTTTGAAGTGGGGAGGATAGCGTCACCAAGACCTGTGGAAGGAATACACGTACCATTGCCAACAATTATCGAATTTAATGGACCATTATGCGAAAAAGACGAGAGATTACCGGAATTATTCGTCATGTGCGATGTGGCGCCTGTATCCATGTACCATAAATTGTCCGTCGGATTTAACGTCATTGTGGCGAATGATTGATCAGGATACGTAGGCTGAGCAGTGGCAGTAAAGTAATCCTGCGTCAGATGGGCTTGCTGATTGTATACTGGGCCAGGACCAAGCAGGCCTTGTTGAGTTGTTGGATATGGGCAAGGCGGAGGAGGCATTGGGCCAGATGGGCTCGGCGTCCAGGACTGGGCAGGAAGAGGCCCGCCAGGAAAGCTCTGCAGTGGAGTCCATCCATAGTTGGGCCGAAAAACGTACCGCTGGGCTGGAGCAGCATTGTTGGACCGGGCCTTGCCCTTCTTGTTTCTGGACCGAGTTCCACTGGGCCGATCTGCAGCTGGTTGTGTTGGAGGTGCGACAGCAGATCCGGAGGAAGCAGCAGTAGCGGCTGCGAGAGCTGTTGACGAGGGTTTTTCGGCGCCTGTTTGTGCCGCCAGCCGGGTTTCTTCGAGAAGCAATTGAGAGCGTGCTTTGATAAAACTCGGAAGAGGATCCGTTTGTTGAATAAAACTCGCCACAACATTGTATTCAGATGGAAGACCCGAAATAAGTTGGAGCACCAAACGAGTGGCAGGAACCGGTGATCCGACACCCTTTAGTTGATCTGCCAAGGACTTGAGATGCTGACAAAAGGAATTGACGGAGGAGAATGCGGATAACTTACAGTTGGAGAATTCGTGTTCAAGATACACCGCCCGAGTGTTCTTGTTATCCTGGAAAATATCTTTGACGCGATTCCAAGCTTGAAGAGCGGTGTCGTCGGAGTCAAGGATTTGAAGAAGGATGTCACGTGAGACCGTACTGTATATCCACTGAAGAACAGAAGCATCAACTTGAAGCCATAAGGAATTGTCGATGTCTGTAGGACGCGGAACTGATTCATCAATGTGATCAAGCACATTATGTGCTTTAGCAGTAACGCGAAAAAGGGTAACCCAAGATGCATACGGAGTATCATGATCCAGAACAAGAGCGATATTATTCTTGATATTCGAGATTCCGAGAGCAGAGTGGAAGGAAGTCTTTTTGTCGGCCATTAGAACGAGATTGGGCGAAAAAAAAAATCAAGGGGAAGAAGCAGCGGAATAGGGTTAGAGGATAGGAGGCTCTGATACCATGTAAGAATGTGAATAATATTCCCCTTGGGGTTTCCATCATCAGATGGGTAATATTAATAGGGTAAACGTATTTACAATAATTACAAAGGCAGACCTCTATTTTACAATATTTACAATAATCTATCAAAACACAACAACCTTAAGATATCATTCATATAACTTCCTATAATATGTTTTGATATCAATCCCACTTGTAGAAGGGTTACTCATGTCGAGCATGCGGTAATAATCACTTTATATATTGGCTATTATCCCACTTGTATAAGGGTTAGTAGGGTTACTCACATTTGGGATCAAGAACCTCTACAAATCCGAAGAGAAAAAAGTAATAGCGGCTAGTTTGGTTTAATTTTTCCTTTGTATATAAATTTTTTGGCTTCATTCTCAACGTAACATTACCACGTTGTTAAATAAAAGAAGAGAAACGATGGTATTGTTGAACAACTGTTCTCATTCTTTCGGTAGGGAACATTTTTAAGTTATGATTTGAGTTAATTTTTAGTCAGGCTAAAACATTGAACCGTAAAATAGGTAGAAAGATCAATAAACCGGGTCAGTCCGGCCGAGTCTGGTTCGGGTCCGGTTCATTGGCAAAAATAATTTTATGTTTTTCCACTAAAGAAAATAATATCTATGCAGTTCAGTTGGTTCTAAGAAAACTAATAGCAACGGCTGAGCCCCTGCGCTTCCATCGTGAAGTCAAGTCGTACGCCGACTGCGTGGAGGAGCCCTGAGTCTGCGACTCTGTCCATAGAGCTATCTCCGATGGAGGGCAGAACCAAACCGACGGCCGCTTTCATGGCTTTTGGTACCAAAGGCGATGTTTATCCCATTGCTGTAATCTCTTTCCCTCTCTCCTCTCAATTCATAGTTTCTGCTCTATTTCCAACTTCCAATTGCTTAATTTCATGTATACTTATGTTTGAATCTGGATTATAAGTTGTATATCTTCAAATTGTCTTACATTTTTGGCTTATCTGTTGTGGTCATGGAGCTTTATAGCAATTAGCCATGACACTTCCATTTGGCATGTATGAGAACATACTACTTGGACTCTACATCTTAACCAATTTGATAAGAGAAATCATATAGCGGTTTCCAATTCTATGATTTCATTACTTGCAAAAGAAAAAACAACTTCTTTTTGGCTCTGCAGCTTTAGCTGTGTGGTTATTATACCTAGATATAGAACAAACTTGTCAAAATAGGTAATTCTTTGAATAAACTTAAACACCTTACTACTAGCATACATGTGGATATCTGAATTCTGATCAAAGATGTTAAATGCTAGATTCCCTTTTTGTAAAGATTATTTGCAGGTCTTTGGGTTTGTCTCTACTGTCCCATTTGAATTTTATCACAATAAGAAAAACTTAAAGACATTGTGTTTCCAGGCTATATCTGCTGCTTTTGCTAGTGATCAGAGAGATTACCAAGTGTTTTTTATAACTCATTCTGCACATCAGGTTTGGTGTTTTTGCAGTTTCCTTCAAATATAGAGTTTATCTGTCATTTGTGAGTATAGCAAAGATACTAAGCCTTTGCCAACTTGTTTCCCAAGACCTTGGCATTGCACTTGGAGAAAAAGAATGTTGCATACATTCCAGTTTCATCACTGCCTGTTCTTTCTGCTCCTCCTGATGACCCAGAAGGTTAAGATACGCTTGGACAATATTTGTATGTTTTTGGTTATATGTTGCCGGTTCTCCTAATAAAAGCATTGTGGGATACATCAGATTCTCATTCTCAGGGTTCGTCATTCACCATGCAGAAGCAGTTGATGACAAGAGAGCATAGAAAGGAATGTGTGTCTATCATGGATAAGATATTTGGAGATGCACCCAGCTTCAAGGGTGATTTTGTTGTGATAAACTTTTTTGCATTGGTATTATTGTCTACCATATAGAAGGTGCCTTTTAGTCTTTTACTGTTCATCATGGCAATACCCTATTATAGAACTTAGACAGTTGTCACAACTCGTGAACAGATAAATTGACTGTTTGATTGAGAGAAGTCGAAAACTACCTATTCTTCAGTAAAGTTGAAACCCATGCAAATTGCAAGTGATTAGCTGTTGAACTCTGCATGTCCATAATGTTAAATTTGAATAGATGATGAACTTGAGTAAATCTGAAGGAAAAAATCATGAACCATTGGCTCTCCACAAATGCTCCCATCATTTAAATAATGTCAAATTGTGTACTACTGAACCAGTGGGAGGAAGGGGGATAAATATCTCTAGTTTTGCATAAACTAGTACATACACTGGTTAGATGAAGTTAAAGCAAGATTCTTAACTGCTGAAATTTGTTTCCATGATGTTGCAGGAAGGTTGGAGCCTTGCTGAATTATTTCGGATTCGTTGTGTTGTTGCTGCTCCTTATGTTGTTCCTTATAGGTGCTCACTTGTAGCCTTTTCATGTATCATAATTCATAAGGCTGACAGGTTTCCTTCTTATAAATGTATTGACCTTCCTCGATTGATTTGTCATACAGTGCTCCTTCCTCCTTTGAGCGGCAGTTCAGACATCAACTTCCGCTTCTTTATGAGTACCTTCAAGAAGCTCAAATGGATGAGGTGATACTAAATTCTCAACTCTGAGATTAACTTTGGATGATCCGCCTTATAAAGTCCCGTTCCCAAGAGATAATTCTGAATTTGAATATGCATGTGAAGCAGGTCTCTTGGACTGATGTTATCCACTGGATGTGGCCAATTTTCACTGAAGAGTGGGGTGTGTGGAGGACCGATGAGTTGAATCTAAGTTATTGTCCTTTCACGGTTAGTGTGTTTCACTACACACTGTACACATCTTGTTTGTATGCCCATAAAAGTCATTTACAGCTCTATCTTTCTGCTTGTTCTACAATCCATATAACTAGAAGCCATTGTTGTGATATCACCTAAAAATGTAGGATCCAGTCACAGATCTTCCAATGTGGCATGACAGGTGTCCATCTCCCTTGTTATTGTAAGTAGTCATGTGAAATTGAAATTGCTATGAAATTTCCACTTTCTATAGTGCTCAACATTTCTCTCTTTTTTCTGTTACAGGTACGGATTCAGCAAAGAAGTGGTTGAGTGCCCTGGTAAGCTGATTTGCTTTATAAACATGACATGTTAAATGCTTCCAATATGTTATAACTATAACCATCTTAACTGCAAAATGATAGAGCACAAATTGGGATTCACATACATACACAAGAAGACTAGTAATTGACACAAAAGAGGGAAGAAACCCTCAGGATTACAAGGATTAAAATATTCATGCACACTACTTAGGGAACTAAATTCCACTATGCCACCAAAAGAAGCAACTTCTCTGGCCTAAGCCTTCCTAAATACTATTTGATACCTGAAACATAGGGCTATATCCCATATTTATACTAGATATCTTACTAATAAGATGACCCTTATGCAAGCTTAGGTAGTACTCCTTCCCGTCAGATAATCCCCTCCAAAATATTCTGACGGTCTTGATGGTCCCTTCTCAATCTGGTCCGGACATTTTGTATCCTAACACAAAAGCAATCTTAAATCTGTTTGTATCTGACTTGTGGAAACTAGAACATTTGAGGAATTTTATTGTCTGCAATGTGTTATAACCAGTCTTAACAACTGCAAAAGCAACCTTAAATTAGTTTTGAGTGTTTGATTTGTGGGAATTAGAACATTTGATGAATTTTAGTTTCATTTGTATTGGTATGACAAATTGTGCATTTCACAAAAAGAAGTGAAATAATGAAATATGTTCAATTTATGATCTTACTGTTAGCTTAAATATTTTCAGAAGCTGTTTTGTTCTCACAGCCTTGAACTTATGATATTGTTTATGACAGATTATTGGCCTTCAAGCGTTCATGTTTGTGGATTTTGGTTTCTTCCTGAAGAATGGCAATTTTCATGCACTAGCTGTAGAGATATTTGTATGTCGATACCAACATCACATCCAAAGATACAGCACCAGATCTGTAAAAGACATAAGGGCTTGCAAACTTTCCTTGAGACTCCTGCATCCACGCCACTGATTTTTATAGGTTTGAGTTCAATCGGGAGGTAAAGAAGAGCTTTTCTTGATATAGATTTGATCATTAGTAATACGAATTGTGATTAGCACAGTATCTGTCAAGGTTTCTCCATTTGTTTATTGGTCTTGACACTAGTAACCTTGTGTGCTATGAGTGAAGCCAGAAGGGTTTCATGCGAGAGAATCAAATAAAACCAAGGTTTCAGAATCAGGAAAAAGAAAATACGAGTCATTGTTTGCTTTTATTTTATTCTTGTTATCTATTTGAGACATTGAAAACAAAAAATGACATGTTTTGAGAACAAATTTTGGACTATTTTCTTGTTAAACTGTTAATGCTTAATTTCGCTATGCTGAATTTTCATTTTTGTGGATTCTGCACCAGCATGGGTTTTATGAAGAATCCTCAGACATTTCTTGATGTTATTCAAGCTGCATTGGAAATCACAAATTTCAGATTCATATTATTTACCGCTGGATATGAACCACTAAATATGGTTGTCCGTCACACTGCACATTCATCAGTGCATCATGGAGAAATTGATGAAGAGGGGATCTGTCTCTTCACTGGCCGATTGTTTTGTTTTTCTGGGTGAGAATTGTTAGAGAAGACATAGACCAAAAAACCTTACCAGTTACTAGTATTATCAGTTTTCGATATTAATATGGTTATTTTCATGTTTTTTGAGTTCCATTCCGTACAGTTGGCTGTTCCAAAGATGCGCTGTTGCAGTCCATCACGGTGGAAGGTGAGTCTCTTGGCTACGCGTGAATCATCTGTGCTACAAATTTTCCCTTTTTAGTAATGAAAAGATTATCTTATTATTTCATATCCGGCCTCCATGTTAAATCAGTGGATCAACTGCTGCTGCAATACATGCTGGAATCCCTCAAGTAAGCTGTGAATCATAATCTGTCATACAATTCTTAATTTTGTTCCTTACAAGTTGATAATACCTAAACATACTTGGTACATCTATTAAACTAAGAGTTTCTAGTCTTTCTATGCTATCAAAGATCTCACTTGAAGATAAGAACTCTAGAATGAAGGACATATAATAATCCTGAATACTCGAGTCTTCAGCAATAATCTCCCTTCCCTTATTGATTGTAGGTTTTATGCCCATTTATGTTTGATCAATTCTATTGGGCTGAAAGGATGTTTTGGCTTGGCGTTGCGCCTGAACCTTTGAAAAGAGAAAACTTGCTTCCAGATACAAGTGACTCGGAAAGAATCAGGGAAGGTGGAATCCTGCTTTCAAAGGCCATTGATCATGCATTGTCCACGAAAGTGAAGGCACGGGCACGGGAGATCTCTGAACGAATATCTTCCGAGGTAATATTTTCACCTTGAAACTATTGATATCCTTTCTTGTTGGTGTCTTTATTGATCTGTTTTGACTATATAACTTGCAGGATGGGGTTGCACAAGCAGTAAGAATTCTTAGAGAAAAGGTTTGCTATCCTTAGGTTCAGGGGTCTTGAACTATGAAAAAGGAAAGAAACCCGGAAAGGGGCATGAGACTATGAGTGCAATAGCACTATTGTCCAGCGAAAACCCTCCTCATTAAGCAATGTCAAATGGGCTATTATGAAGAACTTCAGAAAAATAACGAATGCTTTTATTACAAGTGAAGTTCCATTTATACGTAATTTAAGATTGGTATAATCACAGTTGAATTTAAGAAGCTGATATTCAAAAAGCATGGCATGAAATTTCAAGATGACCTCCTTTAGCTTTAATTTGAAACATAGTATAATAACCTTTTTCTTATTCTAAATGATCTCAGTTGTAATGAATACGATGATTAGATGCCCTCATGCCCGTGCCCTTGCCGAACCCTAATTATGGTTGCTTGATTTTCACTTGAGCTTTCATCTCATGTGCACGGGACATGAAGTGGATAGTGGTTTGTCGTTCCTCTTCAAGTGATGTCCTATAAAATCTACCTTTGAAGAGTAATTATTGTGTTATTGTTAAATATTTCATGTTGATGATAAACAAATTTACAATATACTTTTGCAAAATACTTTGTAAGTCATGTCAATTGATTTTAGGATAAAATTTATCGACTTAATGAGATGGACGAACATAACATACGAAACCCAGGTGAAGTACTACTACTACAATTTATTTTATACCAATTTTTATAGTGTATTTTTTACAAGCTTGTACTCATAAGATTATTCCCAACAACTTCCCTAAACTCTTCTTCAAAATGGAGCATCAAAAGTAAAAATCTACCCTTTATATTTTCATCAAATCTAACAGATTTCCTTGTAAAATTCTCTAGGTGAATGTCTTCAAATTTAGGGAAGAGTCTCCACTTTTTCCCATTATTTTCCATTTTGAAGAATGAAATGGAGAATCTGTTGGACCAAAAAATCTTTAAAATTTTCAAATATTCTAAAATGGAGAAGATATTGGGATGCTCTAAGTCTGATTTTTTAAAATTTTAAGTATTGAAATATAATTTTTTAAAACTAATTTTTATTATTTTAGTTAACTAAGGGGTTAAATTCTCAATATCAAAACTAGGTGAAAAAAATTCAACCTATTTTAGTTGGTCAACGACTAAACACAACCTTCAAGAACCCCAATCTAATTTTTTTAAAATTGTTTAGTTATGTTTAAATTTTAAATGTTAATTATTGATAAAAAAAATGATAATTTAACAATTGTAATTTATTTAAAATAATATTATATATATTCGAATAAAATTTTATTCGATGAAAATCTAATATTTTATTTTTAAAGTTCAATGTTTAGACTTTAGACGACACATTTTATTTATAAAATTACAAAGTGCGGAATCAATTAACTTATTAAAAAAAGTTTTTATTGTTTTTAGATTGTTAAAAATCTGGATTGTACACGCTTGTAATCTAGTTTTCAGTAGATTCACTTTTGAGAGAAAGTTGAGGCACGACATTCTAAACTTGAGGGACCAACAAACAACACAATCAATGACCGTCACATTATCAATCACTCTTTTCTTCTGCTTTATGCTCAGCAACTTCAAAAAGAATGAAGACGACACTAAGCTTTTTGTCTATATAAAGAACTCTTCTTTCATCAGCAACTTCAAATCAAAATCTCGTCTTTCTTCATTCTCTCATTGCATTCTGCATATCCTCAAATGGGTTGCAAGAATGGAAGTAGTAGTGTAAGATGGCCGATAGCAGCGGTTGTGTTGGCGGTGATGATGGTGGTGCAAGCTGAGATTTGCTCTGCAGCAATCTACAACGTTGGAGATCGTCGAGGATGGACGTTCAGGATGGCTAGATGGCCCAGAGGCAAACACTTCAGAGCTGGTGATGTAATTGGTACGAATCACCATTCAATATTTGTCTTTCTTTTGTTTTTTAGTCGTCTCTGATAATTCATAAGCTTCATCCATGGAAACAGTGTTCAATTACGACTCGGGATTCCACAACGTAGTTGCAGTGACCAAGGCAGGATACAAGAGATGCAAAATCCCGCGAGGCTCGAGAATGTTCAAATCCGGTAAGGATCGAGTTAGACTCCGAAGGGGAAATCACTACTTCATCTGCAGCTTCCCTGGGCATTGTCAAGCTGGGATGAAGATTGCCGTTACTGTTGTGTAAGACAAAATGACCACACAAATTTGTCAAGAGTTTTAATATAACATTTCTCCATATATGGGTTCTATCATTTACGAGTAAAATGGCTAAATAAGCCTTTTACCACTATTACTCTATTAAGGATACCCGTAACATAAACTCATTCAGTAGATATACCTTTAAAAAAAGAGTCTACTTCACCCAATTCTTTCCTGAGATTAATGAAATGAAAGCTTGCAAGCACATTATCAAACAAAATTTCTTCAATTACCCAAAACGAGTCAAGGATTCTACACTCAAAATTTTCAACTAGTTTACGAAATGCACTAATTATTGAAGAGTACCCCAAAGGCAATTTTCAAGACCTCCAGAAAAGCAACATTTTTCTCATACTCAAGGACCTAGATACGATCTTGCACAACTAAGAACACCCCCATTAGCGCAGTTGAGGCGCTACCATGGGCGAGCACAACCAACTCCGACTGACTGTAAAATGAATGGGTCATAGAAAAAAGGGAAGGAATGTTGTGTTACTCATCTAAGATGAACTAGCCACTTTCTTCTTGACAATTCTTTTTCTACGAGCCTTTGGAGCTGGAGCTTCGTTCTCACCAACTGAACTGCCACTTGATTGCTTGATTCCTAAAAGTCCAAGTCCTGATACAATGGCATTCTTTGATATGAACCATTTTGAGGAATCTTTCGATGTGGAGTCTGACGGCCTATTGTATGCCCTCAAGAGGTTTTCTGAATTAACAAGTGGGTCGGCTTCGATTCCTAGCCATGCCAATTTTGATCTCTCTCCAAGTTGAACATTCAAAATCCTGGATTCAGATACATTTGACAAAATTAGAAAGAAAATGGTGTGTTGGACCAAAATTCTGTGCATAGGCATGACCGTATGAAAACAAGTCTTTCTAACATATGTACTTTCTCTACAAACAAAAAAAACAGCTAAACAACTAAATCAGGAGAATTTTTCCCAACTCAGGATTCTTAACCTATGTCCTGATAGGTTAGAGAAACCGATGAAATAGTATCTTCGATCAAAGTACACATCCTTGGTTTATCAAACTTTAGTTTTGGCATGGCACATGATGAACTTAACACCAAGTACATGTTTAAATACGCAGTTATCATGCCAATGGACAAATTGAGATAGTTTCAGCAGTTCTAGTGCAAATATTCTGGATCACAAGTAAACAATTGATTTAACTATGGCTTCGTTTGGTAAGCCTTAAAATTAAGGGGATTAAGATTATGGGAATTAAAACGGAGAAATAATTCTCGTAATCTTGTTTGGTAAGAGAATTAAGGAGATTAAAGGTGTTGGATTATGGAGATTAAGAGTATTAGATTATGGGAACTTTGTAATCCTGTAAAACTTAGATTATAAGGATTATGAGAATTATTGAAGCTAAAATCTCACTTTTATCCCTCTTTCTTTTTTCCATCTCTTTCATCTATAAAAATTTAACACGTACTTTTTTGTAATTTTATCCACAATCATATTAATTTCACCAAACACTCATTTCACTTATTTTCATCCTCATCTTCTTAAACAATTTCATCTCCTTAATTCTTCATCTAAATAATTCTCTTCATACTCATCTTCATCTACGTAATCTTACCTTACCAAACTAGCCCTATACTAGTTATGTAAGAAAATCATTTTAATGCCGATAACACAAAGTACTTGCCTTAGTTTAATCATCTATGCAACATAGGGATTAGCCACAAATCTAAGATGACAAAAGGCAATGCAGAAAAAAGAAGTGGCTTGTAATAATTGAAATAAAACAAAGAAGAATACAGACCTTAAAGCTGCGCTAAAAAATAGCGGCACTCCAATAACATCAAAGTGGTTGGTCAACGCTCGGTCAACACCACATAGAAGTTGATAGCGTAAGTTGGCATAGATTCCAAGGAATGCTCCATATCCAAGAGCATTGCTACTCACAGATGGAATTGTGATGGACAGCCGGCTACATAGAACAGAAATCCAAGGCATAAGTTACAAACCGAAAAAATGAAAAAAAATTCAACAATGCGTCACAATATATGTAGGGCATGATGCATGGAAATGGGAATCACCTATCTTTCTTTTTACTGGCACAAAGATGTGATAATGCACCTTGTGTGGCCCCAGCAGTCATTCCCACCAGACATAACTCTGTAGCCTTGTAGAAAAATGAATGGATTCTCTTTTGCATATCGAATTCTCTAAGAGGATAGCTCTTCTCAAATATATTGTTAGGGAGCTTTTGAAGTGTGTTCTGCAAATCGAACTGGAAAGTATTTCCATATGACCGACAAGGAGCTAGTGACCAAACAACTACTGCGTTACACGCTGATGCTGTAAGGACGTTGATAAGGGCCAAATCCCATTCCTCCTTTATCCTTCAATTACAAACAGGTAACAACTAAAGAGAAAAACAAAAGAAAAATAAGAAAAGGAAGAGAAGTGCTACTGAGGACAGTTGCTATCAAAATGAAGTACCTGTCTTTGCGATTTTGCACTTCCCACAAAACAGAAGAACCAATAGTAGCAGCCTGCTCCAACAGAAGTCTATAGAGAAAGGCAGGGTCGGCAATCATCCTGCATAAAATAAGATAGAATTTACTTTTCACAAATACTAGTTCTCACTATATATATGTTAATTCACTTATAGGATATTATCATTTGAAAATGTTAGTCATTTTCCCCAAAGATATTAAGAGAAGAGAAGACATAAAGATGACAGTTCACCCCATAAGAGGAATGTTGCGAGGCCCAACTTAACCATTTTCATGCAAAATTTAATAAAGATAATTCTCAATGCTATGCTACACATTTGGACTCATGGAAGATATGGAAAATTATTTAACTCATTAACATCTGAACTATATGAAAAACTCAGTTCAATAACAAAATACAGAACAAGTTTTTTGAAGTGGAAACCAAAATGCAGCTAGAAATATACCTCCCAATGAACGCCCTAGAGATTGACTGAGGTAGGGATCGAGCAATAGCCCTAGCAGTGGTTGGTCTGGCATTAATTGATAGGAATTTCACCATCTGAGCTGAGCTGACCAATCCCTGAGCAGACTTGACCAATCAGTACATGTATTATGAATTTAGCTAGAAAAAAAAAGTACAAGAACAACCGTCCCACCATCTCATAAGCTTGTCTGAGCCCAGCAGGAAGATCCATCATTGTCTTCTGCCACTCATTCAGCACCGCATCTACAAATTTCCGATCAAACAACTGCAAAACGCAGAAGGGGTCACAGGGTAATAAAACAATAACTGAGTTGTAGCCATGGCTGTGTCCACCCTACCTCTTGTAATACCATTCTTCTCCTGAACAATCCACCATCATCTCCATCTTCATCATCATCAAAGTCATCAAAGTAATCATCATCATCACCACCATCATCCCCACCATCACCACCCCCATGATTGATCTTCTTTCCAATATCTCCACCACCTCCTCCTGTAGCAAGCTGCAAAATTTAAAAGTTAAAAAGACTCAAACATGAAGGCAGAACATAGTCCATCCTCATCTATGAGTATCCATTATTAAACTTAATATGATTAATTATGCTTAGAAGACACATACTATCAAGCACAAGAACTCGCATGAAAAATATTTTGCAACAGTGGTCTATTTTCATTATGTCGTTTCCTTATATATATATGACAAGAATACAACTCATTTTTAGGACATTAATGTCAGCCAAACCAACTACTAAGTCCAGCCATGAAGTTAACATATCAATACAAGGATGATAACAATTTCCCGAAGTTGACAGATCCCGTGATCTTCTACTTCATTAAATTCTTTTGTACCCTTTGCACTCATATGCAGGCTCTATTTTTTAAGTAGTTCCTATTTTGAGGGACCAAGTTATTCCTAATAATGTACTCACCAACCAATGTTCAAGTTTCAAGTTTCCAAAAAAAGAAAGGGAGGGGGGCATCGACTAAATAAACATTAGTCGAACATAAACCCCTAAATACTACATTCAATTTGTCCGATTTTCGTGACAAATCAATTGAACAAAAGAAATTGGAGAACAATGGAAAAAGAAGATTTATTTGTAAGTTTACAAATTAGAGAGAGTTACATGAACCCCTCTTCTTTTCTCCAGGCTAAAATTTATAACAGAGTTCACAATTTCTAGGAGTGACAGTCTTTCAAAGAAATAAAGCCCAATTATAACAATCCTATTAACAAAAAAAACTTAATACAATCTTCACCATCTAAGTATCCCTAAACTCATAATTCAGAAGGCATTTCTCTGATTAGGTTCTCTATGGACAAATTCCCCTAACAACTATACTATAACTTAGCTGTTGTAATTATCATACCAGATTCTCAAGTTTCCAACAACACCATTTCAATTCAATAGAGAAACACTAGAGAAAGATCCAGTAATTATAGGAATTCAACTCTTACCACTAGAAAATTTAACAAATTCGGGAAGAACATACAAAGAGAAAAAAAATCAAACCTCAGGGCTGGATTTTTGTTGCTTCTGGGTCATATCAAGCTTAGACTTCTCAAGCGTAACACCACCAAAAGACCCAAACTTCCCTCCCCTCATAACTGGACCATGATCCCCCGACGATGAAGACGGCAAAGAAACCTTCGGAACCGTAGAAGAAGAAACAGACAAGCACCGTTCCAAATGAGAAACCTCATCGCCGCCACCTCCGTCGAGAAAAGCCGGCGAAGGAGCCGTAGAAATGGAAGCCCTGACGACGACCACGGGAACCTTCCTAAACCGGCCAGAAGCAGCCACTGGGTGCAAGAACACCTTAGTGGTGGTGGTAGGCATTTGGGCGTTCATCGGTATCATTTGGGCCGTGGGAAACACGGCGCGCGACATTTTCTTCCGCAAATTGATAGGGTTTGGTTAATTGATGGAGAATTTGAGGTTTGAGAGGATGGATGGGGTTGAACTTGAATTGGATTGCTTTCTCACTCGATGAAGTGAGAGGAGAGAGAGGCGAAAGAGAGATGAAGTGAGAGTTGAAGAAGAGGTTTTGAAGATTGGGTGGAACCACAACACGGTCTGAGTTGGATGAGTTGACTCAGCGAGTTTGTTCTGAGTTGACCCGCTGGCTTTTGGCTTTGCACTATAGCCAAGTGTTTGGTGAACAAGTGCTAGCGTTCTCCAACCCCAACGGTTGGTGGGGGTAGCCCGTTATTATTATTTTATTACTTGGGCCCCGCAGCGTTTTTTTTTTACGGAAAACTGTTCGATATCATAGACGACGTACCGACTATTGAATCAAAAGACTGAAAAAGATCGGGTAGCATGATCCAGCCTAGTCAGCCGGAGGCGACGAGCATTCATTTTCGAAGGATGTGGACAATTCAGATTGGAGTGCAATAGAATTGCTAATGGTAACTGACGAAGATGAAAATTTACAGAGCATTTGGAAGAAGATTTTGTAATCTCCTCAGGGCAAGCTGTCAATGGAAATATTTATCCCCAAAATTCCCTGAAAGAGCACGCCTCGGGTTTGTTCTCTTTCTCATTTCTCATTGGTGAAGGCATTTGCCGTTGCTCAAGCCAAGTAAACCCTAATTCCGTATAGTTCATCCAAGGGTGAACACGATTGTTGCTCCCATTTCTCATTTGTCGTTGCTCAAGCCAGTTATAGCGTTGTTTTGCTTCTTCAGTTCGCCTGGTGAAGAAGAAGTAGTTGTATTCTTCAGCATTGACAAATTTGTATGAAACTCATTACTTATTTGGCATTCATTACATTAGTTTCATTGATAAAAAAATCATTGGTTCATTTTGGTTTTAGATCATGGCTTGTTACTGAATTCCTAATTTGGCATGATTCTACTTTCAATTAGCCTATAATTTGAAAATTAGATTCTTGATTGCTACATAGATTAGATATTATGACCATTATTGTTGTTTCATATTTTCAAATTAGCATGAAATTTGAAATTTAGCTTCCATATTGTTGTTTCTGATTTTGTTTCCCCCTAATTAAAGAGATGTAAACACAAGACCTGGAGAAGGAGCCAATCCCGAGTGAGAATGAGGTTCAGCGAGCAAGGAAGTTCATTGTGCTGGAAATAGACATTTTGGAGTTGTTGTGCTTAATTCAATAGGAGAGGTTATTTTGACAGCAATCAGGAAAGTTGAGGTTGCTATGGACTGTATACGGATGTTCAACTCGAAGAGGCTTCACTGCACCAGTAATGCATTCTGTTAGTATACAGAAGGTTAAGAAAACATGAATTCTTTATATATATTACAAGAATATGATCAAATATATATCAAACAAACAATTGTGCCTACACCATATTGAAAGTGACTAAGAAATAGTTCAGCTGAGGTTGGTATGAACTATTGTTGTCATGTTGATGCGTAATAACCATATCCTAGATAGTCCATGTTTCCTGAATACGCTTGCATAATTTGATCAATCTCCCTAGGGAGTTTGAGTATGGTGAACTTGGGGCAATTTCCCGTTGATTGTAAAGGTGCCATGAAACCATTGAGTTTTGGTATTCATCAAACTGTGGCAAGTAGTTTAGAACATTGTCTTTGTCTACCGGAAATATGTTTCAATTTGCTAAACTCACTTTATATTCTTGAAATAGTTTACAGATACAGATTTCATATCTTGGAGGAATTTAGTATCAGCTTAGGAGAAACCCACATGTTATCCGAATTAGGCTGAGTTGAACTTGTATCCAACTCGTTGATATGACGAGTTAGACCAAATGGTGAAGAGATTGGGGTGGAATTAGTACTCTCATGTGTACATGACTATTGTTTTTGTAAAAGTAGGTTGTTCAATCTTTTTTACTGAATATGTTTTAGGTTTAAGCTTGGTTGTGTTTTTGTGTTATTGGTTGTTGAATATGTATAGGATGTTTGTATTAACTTAAGGTTGTGTTTTCCTACTCACAGCATTGAAGTTGATCAAGATGGAGTAAGCTTCGGATGCACTTATCAAGTAAATGCTCTTAGCTAAGTAAAGAAAGGCCGAAAATATGTAGGGTGTTATGCAAGGCGAACGAGCCGAGTCTGAGCTTTTGAAGAGTCAAGTCCAAGTCGAGCCGATCCCGAGTAGTTCGTCTAAAATAATGCTCATATAGTGTTATTTTAGCCCAACGAGCTGAATTTTACCTGAACGAGCCGAACCCAAGTAGCTTGTCTCATGTATCAGCCCAAAAATATGAAGGGTTGATCAATATAAATAGACCAAATCTTGAACTTTTAATTTGGGGCCACAGAGAAATTGTTTGAGGATTGAGTATCTTGATTCAAAATTCAACAAGTACACATTACTCTAATCATCATGTGAGATGCTTTAACTTTACTACACTGAGGACCAAAGGACCAAATGGTAGAGCTTAACACCAACATGCAGGATAAGTCCAGCTTGAGTGAACTTAAGAAAATTCATTATGCGCTGATTCATAATGCAATGTCCACAAATTTGTGTTGATTCATAATGTATTAAGTGAATTTAATAAAACCAACTTACAAGTATAATTTCTTGTTAACAAACAGGCAACAAATAAATTTTTTTGTGAGATCAAATTAAAGTTAATATAACCAACGTACAAGTATAATTTCTTTTTTGATGTTTTTATAGAAAAAAGCACTTACAAATTAAATTTTGTAAAACCAACTTATAAATTTATATAACAATTTGATATTAAAATAGCAATATTATTGTATAATTTTTTTGTTATCTAGTTGTTATAATATTGTGTAATTATAATCTCTATTTAATAATGACAAAATGTTAAAATTGAATTATAATAGGAATGTTGCCCTTTTTTCGTAATTTATATTTTTATCAGTTTTAATAAGTTCGTGGTTCCCAAACGTTCAACAAGCTTATAAAAAATGGCTAGTTCAGTTAGGTCTATTTATTTAAGCTACTCCAGATACAATAAGGGCCCGTTTACTAGAAGTTTGTATTTTTATGGGTTTATAAACAAAATAGGTTTATATGGATTTATGGTTTATTTTCGGGTTTATAAACTCAATCGGTTTATATATATTGTTTCGATAAAGATGCTTACTTAAGGTTTTTTTGTGGGTTTATTTTAGTGCAAAATACATTTTACCCCTAAAAAGATTAAAGAATAATCCAATATATATATATGAATCGGAGGGTAATCGAAAAAAAATCTCGAAGGTATAGTTGTGGACGACAATGATGTGGTTGTTTTGAAAGAAAGAAACTTCACGGGTGTGAATGTTATGGTCTGATTTGTAAAGATGTGAACGAGGGCAATTTCGGGTATATCGAAAAAATAAACCCATCCATGAAAAATAACCTTGGATTGAGGAGGTTATTTTCAAGAGGTTTATAAACCCGAATAAACTCATTCGAAAATAAACTCATTGACATGTAAACACCCACCAACAAATAAGCTCGGGTTTATAAACTAAATGAAAGTTTATAAACCCGCAGGTAAACATGCCCAAGTTTCTATTTTCCAAATGAACCCTTGAATGGATTGGTAATTGTGGTTAGTTCCTTTAATTTGGGAATAATTGTAAAAAGCAGCCTGCATTTTTGAAGTATAAAAACAACAATATTTGCTTAGTTCTCTCTCAATGAGGTGGCCTATCATCTATTCCAAATTCCAATCACCAATATCCATCCGAGTTTCAAACTGTGTAAAAATAATTTAAAAGAAAAACAATTGAAACCTTGGCCCAAAATTGCATATAGGTCTAAGAAAAATTATTATAGACTTGCATCAAGCCATGTTTATATTTTGAGTTTTTTCGTTTGGTACCCCTGTAATTTTAATATTTTCGGATGGTATTCAAAGATTTTTCGAGTTCCTATTGGTAACCCTGAGTTTAAGACATTTCCGCTCTATACCCCTGACCCGGTTCAGAACAATTTTTTAAAAACCCAGAATCCAAATAATCCATATTTTCAGTTGAGGTCCTCCTCTTCTTCCTGGTGAACGGACCCATTGATACCTCTTCGATTCAGCCTCCGCCTTCGAATGCCACGAATGAGTATGACCAATACGATATTCATCATAACTCGTTGCTTTTAGATTTATCACATCTGAGTTTATATATGGATATTGGATATGAAATTAGTAGTTTATTTTTCTTTTATCTAGATCTAACTCCTCAATGGACTGTTAGTCAAAATATCTAAGTGGAGATACACTATCACTGTTAGTTATTTTCAAATTTGATTTGAAATTTGAGACAAACCCAAACAAAAATGCAAGAGAAGGTAAAACATTATTTTTCCCCAAACCAGTTAAATTCACAAGTTTGGATTTGCAACAAACCCTAACTGAATGTCCTGCAAAATTGACTCTTCACCCAAATATGAAATTCAAAGTTTGTAGCATACATTTTCAAAGCCCAAATTCATAAATCTTGAATGAATCACATTAAAAAGATGGATTTCATATTTAACGATTGTGTATACCCTAAAGAAAATCTGATGCAGAGAAGGGGCAAAAAATCAATTTATTTTTGCTCATCTCCATTTTATTTTCAAATCGGATGCAAACTTTCGTGTAAGAAATATTGGATTCAATTTTATTGTAGGCGATCAAAATCGGAGGAATTGATGGTGGTTTTGGATTCTCAAATCAATGAAGAAGAAGATAACCTTATAATAAACGAAGCTTTTGTTGGATTTTCTTTTCTTCTTTTTTTTTTCCTTTTCCTAAACCAGGTTGAAATCTTCATAATTCAAAATGTTAGCAAAAATTTGCTCTGAACCGGGTCTAGGGGCATGGGGCGGAAATGTCTAAAACTCAGGGGTACCAATAGGAATTAAAAAAATCTCTGAATACCATCCGAAAATGTCAAAAGTACAAGGGCACCAAACGAAAAATTCATTATATTTTTTTGTCTTCACGTTGGCGGGCTTTGAGCTGGTTTTAGTGGACCGAGCCGGGCTATAATTGGGCTAATCTAGAAACACAAATGTATTGGCCCGACTTGAAATGAGTGTCTACTCTCTACCTGTATTAATTAAAAAAAAATTAATAAAAATCTTAAGAAATACACATTTTGCCATTTTGGCGTGATGATCGAAACCAAAAAAAGGAGCGAAGTATAACTGTAAAAACTACAGAGAGAGTGGATCTTGAGAGAGCGTGTCTTCTCCATCGCATTCTGCGAGCGATCAAGCTAGGAGACAAACGAGAGAGATGGAAAGCAGAGTGTTGAAGCGTCTCGCATGGTTTATCTTCGCAAGCAGTTTATTGAATTTGAGCCAGGCGTTATGGTTGACGATTCCGGCCTCCCAATCCAAGTGCGTTTCCGAAGAAATCCATAGCAATGTCGTCGTTTTGGCCGATTACTATGTCGTCGCCGAGGATTATCACAATGTGGAAACTAACATCTCCGTCAAGGTTGATTTCACTTATCACACTGTTTTTCCGTTTCGAAAATCTTTGAATTATTCGTTCCATATGACATGATCCTTGATTTTAGTTTTTTTATTGTTTCGTTTGATTAACCTTGCTTCCAAAATTTCCCTAAATTGCATTATTCGTTGCATAGTGAGAATACACTATTTCGTTGGGATTATGGAATTTGATCGCACCATTGGATGACATCGATCCGTTAGCTAGGAATCAGCTTTTTTTTAATAATACATCACGCCTTTTTAGTCGCCAGATTTTGTCAGAAGAACAAGCTTGTTTTGTTATATGATTCACTTGCCTTCAATAACTTGCAGATGCCTATTCAATCCTATTTCTGAATTCAGGATGTATCCTCATGCCTCAGTGAGTTAGCTAATGCCTGTAAAATTTCGCAATAAGAAATTTCACTCTGATGCAGGGTAGTAATATGATGTAGAGCTCAGCTGAAAGCCTGTAGAACTGTTTTTTATGTTGTTTGTAGAAATTTGAACCATGCTTTATGGTAATGGTATGCCCTTACAATGTCCCAGTTGGCTAACTAGTTGGATGAAGTAAGATCAGCTTGATCTGATAAAGCTGTTAGCATATGTGTAAGTTTATGTTGTCCTTGATGCTGTAGTGTTGGAAAGAAACTCTGCTCATGCTTGAAGCTGTGATTTGACAAGGAAAGTCTAAGTCATGTTTATTTGGCAGGTAACATCACCATATGGTAGTAATCTTTATAATGCACAAAACGTGACGACTGGTCAATTTGCATTCACCACGCATGAAGCTGGGAACTATCTAGCTTGCTTTTGGGCAGACAGTAAGAATCAAAACAACTTGAGTATCAACCTTGACTGGAAAACTGGAATTGCTGCCAAGGATTGGGCCTCAGTTGCCAAAAAAGAAAAGATCGAGGTAAACAGTTTGAAAAATCGTACACTATGATCAATTCTGAATTGATATTCAATTATTCATTACTAGATAGAAGTCGGAGAATTTTCATAACTAATAAAACATACTTATACAGACTATACAGCTAGCTATAACTCATGTTCATCTCGTTTGGGATAGTGTATTCTTTGACTATGTTTTTCTTGCAGGGCGTTGAACTTGAATTGAAGAAACTAGAATCATCTGTTCAAGCCATCCATGAAAATCTGTTATACCTTAAGGAGCGGTCGGTATCCCATTCTGCCCTCATTTCCTGAAACTGCTCAAAAACTTAATCATTTTATTTCTAGATTGGTTATGGTAAAAATGTTTTGGCAATGGTGCACAAATATGGAAATCATAAATAAGTATGATAATGATATCCGGTCATCCAATACTACGAAAAAAGTTGAAAAACCGCTAAAAGGCGGGTAAAAATGGATGACGGGTGGTGGATCGGACATGATCCCAGTGGATTGGGGTGAGTGAGACCCTTAGCGGGTGGTGAGTCGGTTGGATTATTTTGGGTGACGGATTGGGTCATGCACCCATCACCAATCCGTTGTCCTCCCTAACCTTGATGTGCATATTTTCTATTGTTTTCAACCTTCAAAAAAGAGGAATGCACTTTTCATATTCCTACACTCATTTCTCACCCGATCCTTTCTCTATACTCGTATTACTCAGATCATTGCTTTGGTGCCTCTTTTACAGGGAACGGGCAATGAGATCAGTGAGCGAAACGACAAACACCAGAGTCGCGTTATTCAGTGTGTTGTCTTTGGCCATCTGCCTAGCCGTATCAACATCACAGATAATCTATTTGAAGCGATACTTCCAAAAGAAGAAACTCATCTAGATCTAATCTCATTTCAACATAGTTACTATAAAACTAGTTCATAGCTATTTGGGTTTTGAATTCATTTTTTCCCTCTCTTATCATTATAAATCATCCATATCTTCCAATGGAAATTCACATAGCCACAGTTTTGGAAAAATAGTGTAAAATTGTAAACACCTTGGAATGGATCTTTCCATTTGCAAATTTGAAATTCTTATACTGTTTTGCATGAAAATGGACGAGTAAATGTACACAGAAACGAAAAAAAACGTCGTAACGTTATATCTTCAGTGCAAATTTGACATTCTTATACTGTTATGGACTTATCGTCGTAACGTTATAGCTTTCATATATATATATATATATATATATATATATATATATATATAAGCTTACAAAACGATTTTTTTTTTTTTTTTTTGTAATATTATTAAGCAAAACAATGTCCGTTGTTGAAGCAGCTTCAAAACTATGTCGTTTTGTAAGCTTTCATATATATATATATACAATAATACACCCCTGCTAAAGAGGCAGTTTTATGAGCAAATTCGAGCTCATAACTCTCGGTTTGGGATTCACTTTGGAATTCAAAAATTTGCCCACAAGCAAATATGGGAAAAGGGGATATAATTGCAGATGAAATGCATTGTTGCTCCAAGGATCAAAAGTTGCAGAGCAAAGTTACAGAGAAGAGGGAGGTGACAGTGAAAAAGGAAAAAAAAAATGTTTCGGACTTTGAAAGAACTAAATTGAAATTATTGATGTTCGTAACACGAAAACGGGCACACCTAGTACGGCTACGTAGTAATAGTCTTTTTTTCCTTAATATTTTGAACAAAATGTTTGTTATAGACTACTAAACATCCGGCATATCTAGTTGTAGTCATACTACGATTACGTCTGCCGTATACGAAGTATGGCTATGCATGCGGCATGCATAATCATAGTCTTTTTCCTTTTTAACTTTTTTAAAATGAAATGAGTTTGTTGTTACGCCTCTACAATGTGTAACCGTTCGGTTATGAATAACACAATTAGTGTCATGAATGTCAATCTCGCTAAATTGGATTCATTTACTCATTTATTTTTTGTGGGGCCACAAATGGATAAGGGGAGCTTACTTTTTGGGCAAAGTAACGGAAGCTAAAAAGGTAAATAATTTTTACCACTTTAGTCTTGCTATTTGTACTCTTATTATACCATTTCTAATAGCATGGGCTATAATAGCCTTGAGGTTAAATTTGAACCCTAAATAAATATTTAATATTTATTATTAGTTCAATGGTCTTCAATAATAAAAGGACTAATTTAGCTCTTTATTAATTAAATATTATAAAGGTTTACTTTTCTCTCTCCTTCTCCAAAATAAAATAATATTTATTATTAGTTGAATGGGGGAGTTAAATGTAGCCTTTTGCACCACCCTTTAACCCTTTAAATTTATATCTTCTTTTTATTGGAGACCATTTTATAATAAAGTAGGGCTAAATGTGACATATAGCCCCCCTTATTGGAGATGGTCTTACGCCTACGCAATGCTTAGACGTATTAAAAAAAAAGTTTTTCTTAATTTTTCGAAGCAAATGTGTGTTGTAGACTACTATACAACACTCTACGACTACGTTTGGCGTACGCGTAGTATGATTACACATCCGCCAAGCGTAGTCACAGCCATTTTCCTTTATTTTTGAACGAAATGAGTCTGTTGTTACGGCTACGCATTGCGTACGCGTAGTCGTGGTATGAATAACATATTTAAGGTGGTACGAATAGCAATCTCGATAAATAAAGGGTGGTTTTGTGTAATTTACTAGTTCTAGATAGAAATTATGAGTACGGTAAATAGAATCCGCCAACGAATCCATTCGCGCAATTTTACGTGGTAGCATGTACGTGTACAGTTTATACTGACAGACATATCCGTGACATCAGCCCCATACCTCCATTATTTGCCTGCCTTCTTCAGATATATTATTTTGGCTTCCTTCTTCAAACCTCACATTACAGCAACCATGGCTACAGAATCCACAGACGTGGTTGATTTCGTGCTCAACAAGGGCCATGGAATAACCGGTTTAGTCCAAACCGGGCTCAAAGCCGTGCCTGATAAATACGTCCAGCCACTAGAAGAACGGTTCGACAAGTCCAAGGTGATCCTCGACGATTCGATTCCGATCATCGACGTTTCAAGTTGGGCCGACGATCCGAAGACCGTGGAGACAGTCTGTAATGCAGCTAGAAAGTACGGTTTCTTCCAGATCATCAACCATGGTATACCTGAGAAGGTTCTAGAAGGTGTTCAGGAGGCTGGCCGGAAGTTCTTCCAGCTGCCGACGGAGGCGAAGATTTTGTATAAGACAAACTCGGTGTTGCGAGGCTCTGCTATCTTTGGGACTAGCTTTAGCCCTTCCTCTGAGAAGGTCTTTGAGTGGAAGGATTTTCTTCATCTTCCTCTTTCGCATGAAGATGTCTCTCCAAGGTGGCCACCTATTTGCAAGTAAGCAATCGCCTTGCATATGGTCATACGAGTTTTAATATGTTTATATTCGACTTGTTTAAAATCGAGTCAAGAAATATACTTAGTTGTATTTAGCTTGTCAGTAACCGAGATTGAACTTGACCCGTTTAAAATAAGGTTTTTTTTTATGGACTTTTGTTTTTAGAGACCCTTCTAATTTTATTCAATATTAATATATAATTTCCTCTAAATAAAAAAAATTGGGTTAAATGTTGTGCTTAGGATAGTTAAAGGCAACATTAGTGTTAATACAATGATATGATTTTTTAACCAGAGATGAATCACTTGACTACTCCAAGAGGGTAATGGAAATAGCAAAGAAGATCTATGATGTCCTCCTAAAAGGCCTCAACATGGAAGGATACGATGACAAAAGAAGATCTCTCTTCATGGGATCTACGTCCATCCATTTCAACTATTACCCTCCATGCCCCAATCCCGAGATGGCGGCAGGCATTGCCCGCCACTCGGACATCTCATGCTTCACAATCCTCCTACAAGACGACGTGGGCGGGCTCTACGTGAGGGCGGAAAACGGAGAATCTTGGATTTATGTTCCGCCTAAAAAGGGAGCGTTCGTTATCAACATTGGTGACTCAATGCAAATAATGAGCAACGGACAATACAAGAGCGCCGAGCATAGGGTTGTGGTTAGCACGACGAAAAATCGGCTCTCTTTGGCTACGTTTATATCTCCTGCGCCAAATCAAGTGGTTGCACCTTTGCCTGAGGTTTTGGTGGACGGGGAGCAACCGGTCTATAAAGAGGTTGTATTTGGTGACTATCTTAAATACTTCCTTAGCAAGGGACATGATGGGAAAGCGACTATTGATTTGGTTAAGATATGAATTGAAGATGGTTATGTGATGTGTGATTGAGATATTTCAAGTGTTAGTTTAAATGTCGCTTTGCTTGTACTACGCTAGAGCCTCGTTATGTACTCTTTATGTTTTTGTTGAGATGTGTATCGTACCTTGGTTGCAAATAAAGCTCTAGATTGGTATGTTTGGTATTTTCAATTGGTTTTATAATAAATTTCCAACGGTTTGGACTGGTCCGGACCGGATGCTCTCCAGTTAAATATTTAAATTGTAAAATTCGGTACGGATCGGACCGCAACATTGCGGTCCCGGATCGGACCGCAACATTGCGGTCCCGGACCGGATTTTTACAATTACTGTCCATTTTTCCGGTCCGGTGTGAATATGTGCGGCCCTACTTACCATTCTAGGCATGGAACCTCTGCATAAAGAGAAACAAGAGCTAGACCTAGCTACCTTCTTTTCTCCCCTTCCTTCTTGTTTATTTTTACAATTACTGCAAAAAGAACCATCCCATGAATCACCTTATCATACTCCTTTTACACCCTTGATCGAAGAAGGCGTCCATGTGCCCCGACTAAGAAGCTGAGAGCTTGCAAACTGAACGCCGACAACAACACACCATGGACTCCAGCAACACCAGCCTAGCTTTTTCTTCGTTAGAATCATGCATTTCACGTCTCATTGCATATGTTGCATTCATTTAGCGTAGAAAACATGCATATTCCATGTGTCGATTTAGATTTGTTTCGTATTTTAGGCGTTCGAAGTATTTGTGGCGCGTTTTTTTTTTGAAATTCGAGCATTTGGTTTTCCATGACGTCATAAGTTATATAAGAGCATTATTCTTGACCGAAGATCGAAGAATCAAGTAGCATAACACACTTTGATACCACGGATTAAGCCGTGAAGTGAAGATTCAAAGTTCATGCCGAAGTTGGTGTGCCACGGTCACAGTATAGTCAACTTGACCATGTCAGCTCGTGTGGTTGACCGTGTCGGTGATCGTGTCGCTCCCAATCTTTTCTGAACTTAACTCTACGATCTCTTACTTGTTAAGCTTTTGAGATATAAATATGGATCCTATTTCGAGCTTATTTATTCCTAGATTTATGATGCTAGAGGTGCATTGTTGGTGTGCGTTTTAGGTTGGAAATTATTTACTCACAACCCTAGTTTGCAGTCACTTTCTCCTTTTTCCTTGATTTTTTCAAATACAATTTTGTTGGAAATTTCGTTGAGGTTTGTCGTCGGAAATTTCGTTGAGGTTTGCCAAAGACAGTTTTGAGATATCTTTCTGATTTTTAGTCATTTTAGTTTCAGACGTTAGAGTCAAGTTTAGTTTCTGATTTCAAAATTAAATGACTTTATCGTCTAAAACTAAAATTAGCAACTAAACTGACTCTAAAAATCATAAATTTTATTGAATCCTAAAATTTGAAACTGAAATTCTACAACTTTATTTTGTTCGAATCGAAAACCAGAAGGATTAAGACATTAGGGTTTTCAAACATGCAGCCTTGGAGCTCGGTTTTGTTCTAGTTGAGGAGCTCCTCTTTCTTCTTCGTCCTCTTTCTTCTTCGAGTGGTATTCTTCGGTCGAGAAGAAGAACGTTCCTCGTTTCAATATGAAAGAAGAGAAATTTATCCATACATACGATACTTCAAGGTTTACATCCCTTGCAACTCTATGTATACAACAATATCCAGCTAGCTTTATGTTGTATATTAGGGTTATTTACAATATCAACCCTATAATTCTATGTAATATTACATAGAAAGATGTACGTGTTGCTGCTCATCAAGGGCTTTAATGAAGAGATTAGCAAGTTGAAGAGATGATTGCACGATGAAACCTCGTTGAACTTCATCACGCACAAAGTAACAATCAATGTAGAGATGTTTACCGTGTTCATGGAATCTTGGGTTCGCATCTAGGTGCTAAGCGGCCTTATTGTCACATTACGTAGGAATAGGACGAGGAAATTGAACTCGAAGATTACGGAGAAGACCATCTAGTTAGAAAATCTCGTTGAAAGTCACTGACATAGCACGATACTTACTTTCAACAGAAGATTTGGAATCTCGTTGAAAGTCACTGACATAGCACGATACTTACTTTCAACAGAAGATTTGGAGACCGTCTTCTGCTTCTTGGTCTTCCAAAAGATAAGAGAGGTTCCAAGAAAAAAGCAATATTCAGTGGTGGACCGGCATGTAAGCACAAGATCCCCAATCCACGTCACTATAGGCATTGACATTTAAACTAGTTTGAACCGGATATTACAAAGGCAAATTAATGGTACTCTTGAGAGTTGAGATACCTAAGAAGATATTGAGCAACTTGCCAATGATGGATATGTGGTGAAGCTAAAATTAACTTAACTTTCAAAATCTATGTACGTTATTAAAACAACTCTCATTTTACTCACGTGTCAACTTCTAATGCCGTCCACAACAACATTTTTTTTTTATTTACAAATTTACCACAATATATTTACAAATTTGTCATTAATTGTTTTATAAGAATTAATTTTTTTTTATTAGAATTGGTAAATAGTCATCAACCCACATCAATTTTGTTAAAAAAAAAAAGATAAAAAAAATAAATTTACTTATCTACCAATCAAAATTAACAAATTGATCTACTATAATTCGATTTTGTTGATAAATTCTCACACAAATCTTCTAACCAGATTTTACACATTTTTAAATTTAAAACTAAATCAAACTTTGATGTTCTAGCTTTGTATATGTAACCGATGTCATTGAGAATCATAGTCCACTATCATCACTTTCATTTCCTTTTTTTTTTTATTTCTTTTAGTAAAAATGATAATATATTGAGGTATAAATATAATACTCAAACAATAATCTTTGTAATAGAATTTTAATATGTGCTTTCATTTTTTAAAAAAATTATAATTTAATCCTCACATATCTTAGTCATATTAGTTAATAAAAAATAATTTTTTATAGATTAATATTCAATACATAATATAAAAATAAAAATATTTTTATTTAAAGAAAACACGTACAAAATACGGACACTAAAAGGTGTATTCAATCTAGAATTTTAAAGATTTTGACTGATTTTAAAAATCCATAGATAGTGTTGATTCTGTGGGATATTTTAATTCTATATAGAGTTAATACAGATTTTGTGGGATATTTTTTTAAGATTTTGACATCTTGAAATCAGGTCATCCATATCGAGATGATTCAAAATAGTGGTCTCATTCATTTCTCATATCTCAGTAATCTCGATAGTCCAATACCTCGTGCATAATGTACCTAATATATCTGATTTCTTCGGTATTTATACCAAACAGTTAAGCTTGTAATTACGGATGTAAAAATATGTGTTTAGACGAGGCCAAGATTTTCTCTTTTGAAATCCCTCAATTGTGGCACTTTCACATCAATTGTTTATCAATTGTTGTTTAAGTTACTTTGGTGTTACGAATGCAGAACATAGGTGTTGACGAGGCCAAGATTTCTTCAATCCTTTTTGTAATCAATTTTGAATTTATTTATAAAATCTCTTTCTTTTATGTTTTGACAACGTTGGAATATATTCGAGATTGAGATCGAAGGTTGCAGGGAGAAAACTGTGGGAAGTGGGAAATTTGAGGAGGTAAGGCAAATCAATAAACAAGCAATTATAGACATGACACATGATGAAAAACAATCAACATGACACAAACGAGCAAGAAAACAATCAACATGACTCTGATGGTACAAATCTCGTCCCTACTACCTACAGCTACGGGATCATCTGGAGGGGTCTCAACACCCCAAGAAGTAGCTTCATCTCCTGAATTGCTAGCCATCAGCGCCTCCCCACCCTCACCAAGCTGCATGACTGGAACCTCGTCCTTGACTCTATCTGCAAACTGTGTGGGAACCACCCTGAAGATGAAGAGCATCTTTTCAACCACTGTAGTTACTCCACCCTCGTCCTCGACCTTATTGCTCGCTGGTCCCTTACTGCTCACCCCTATCCTTACAGTGGTGACCTTTGGACTTGGCTCAACACCCAGCAACCCTCGCGACAGGACTTTATCGCCCACATCAGAATCTCATCGATCACAAATTTCATCTACTACACTTGGCACGCCCGGAACGACCTCATCTACAACAACCACTTCATCCACCCAACTACAACCGCACACAATGCAATCCGTGCAATTAAGAACTTTGCCTCCGCAAATTGGAAAGAAAGATCCCACAAATCGATTACGTGGTCCAAAAGACTTGGCATCCACCTTACATAACTTCTCTCCCCCTCTCTCTCACCTCCTCAACTAGAAACTGTACCTCTCATTCCCCTCCCCCTGGGTTAGTATACCCTTTGTAAATTCTTCTGATCATATATACAAATATTTCAGAAAAAAAAAAACAATCAACATGATGGAAAACACGAGAAAGAACTAACCTCCGACGATGCACCGAACCAAAGCACTCAAAAACGCTAAAAACGTTGATTTGGCCGTTAGGGTTCTTCAGTGTTGTAGTTCAGCATGGAAATCGTAGGTATTTATATAAGTAATAAAAAAAAGTCCCACAAAATCAATAAAATAAAAAATTCATTTAAAATCAACAAACTTGTAAATACCAATGAATATTGAAAATTTAAAATCCTAATAACATATCAAAAAATTTATTTTAATTTTTAAAAAATCTATATTAATACCATAGATTTTTCGAGTCAAATAAATTCCTTTAAAATCTGGATTAACTACACCCCTTAAATTAGTTAGGATCAATATCTACCCGGTGAAAAGTAAATATAGTAGGCAGCCAACAAGCGACCATAAATTTTATAAACTACTAAATATAAAATTTTCAAATCAACCATTAATTGAGTAATGATGATCTTGAAATATAAAATACAACGAATATCTGATGACATGATTCAATAAGGCGGATCTTATTTGCACCCTCAAACCCTTGAATTAAATTGTCGCTTCATCTCCTTCAATCAAATCAATCAACTATCTTTTCTAGTTTGTTTGTTTATAATTTTTTGGGTATTAAACTATTCTAGTGTTAACGCATAACTATGCTACTACATTCTTAATCATCTATATTTTTCAATTATTTGTATTTGCTAAAGTATAACACCACTGTCTTTCCTAGTCTATTTGTTATTACTATTTTGATAAATGGAATAATCGTTAATCATTATCTGGTTTGAAATCGAATGATACTTTCTATTGATGTATTTTTAGTTATTGACGAGTTTGGGTTTTAAATCGCATGTTATGTATATCTAACGATCGTTATTTATTTTTTTTTTAAAAAAACTAAAGATCGTTATCATATACTAAGAGTTAGTTTGTTGCACGAATTAATCTAACGATTGTTTTCAATGTTTAACGAACATAAAAAATTTATTAATCTAACAATTTTATTAATTGATAATCAATTAATAAAATCGTTTAGTTAGTGATATTCGTTTTATTCATTCCTCACATTACATTTTCTTTAAAATACTTCAAGAAGCGTTAATGTCTTTTCCATTTTTCTATAGGAAAATGAATCGATTTCATTCAACGTTTGATTCAAAGAAATACTACGCTTAGCCCCCCGCTCATAAAACGACTTTGTTGAAGTACTAGAGTGATCTAGTAGCCCAGAAGGGGCCTATAAATGCCGGACTCTATATATATGGGCACCTGATATCTATGAGGGTTCACCCACCCCGGTTACAACATTCTTGTATATTGCGCCTAAAATCTCCATTTCTACTAATATTTTACGTGTTTTTATTTATGGTTCCTATGGAGCTACATTGCAACAAATCTTCTTTTTCTTCATCATTGTTTCTATGATCTTAGGAGCACTGGCCGCCATGGCCCAAACGAAACTAAAAAGACTTCCATTTGCATCTCGAATTCAATTTATTCATATCGGATAGAAAGATGAAATCTTCTTCTCTGTCTGGGAGTCACTCTTGAATCGGCGCTCGGTTCAGAGGGCACTTTTTTCGTTGAGAATTCTTCGTTCCCTTTCGTGTGAATTCCCAAGTGGCGATTCTAAACTTGTGGGGCCCTATCTATTCCATCTCTCGATCCCCGAACTTCCATCTTCAAATCCGCCATGGCCCAAAAGAAGCGAGCAGGCGTCGCTCGCTTCTTTTTTGGGTGTGAGGCGGTGTCAAACCAAAATACCCAACAAGCATTAGCTCTCCCTGAAAAGGATTCAATCCAGCCATAGGTTTTCCTACGGCTACCTTGTTACGACTTCACTCCAGTCACGGGTTCCCCTACGGCTACCTTGTTACGACTTCACAACTATAGCGAATGCATCTATCGTCATTGATGCATAAATAAAGAGGCCAATTAGTAGTGATTGAATTCCTTCTGTGGTTCCACATGAGAAACCAATACGATTATAACCTACATGTCCAATTGAACTATGATTTGCACTTGAAATATGACAAATTAAGATACAAAAGAATGAGTATGGGCTTTCAAAAAGATAAAAATGCAAGGAGCGTAGCGAAGAAATTTGAACAACCAACTTGACATAAGGATTCTATCTCGCTCACTTGGAGCAGATGGAGATTCACGGTCAGGGAAAAGTGGAACTCGACATCGGGAATGTGGGTCTTCGCATTGAACTAGTAAATGAGAGCCTTCGATACGTGCTCGCTACTACAATAGCTAGAGAAGGATTCAGCGGGGGGCCGGGGGGGGTGCTCTGTCCGGGAAGGGAAGAGTGGTCGAGTGGTCAAAAGCAATAGACTGTAAATCTGTTGAAGTTTTGGTTCGAATTCTGCCTCTCCCACTTGGTTGTTGTAGACTTCGCCCTGGAAATTTGGTTATCTGAGCTAGCCAATATTTATTTACAGTGCATACTTCCCTGTGTGAGAGAGAGATCTCGTTAGTCATGGTAGGATTACCGCGGGTTGTCGTCGGCCCGACAGACTAACGTTTTTTTGGGGGGACAAGTAAAGTTGGCGGAAACCCCGTTGTGGTATCGGGCGCGCCGTCACGATTTGCTTTGGGAGGAAGGATTCAATTAGATTGTCTTACGTTATCTTCCCCTCCTCTCCAATCCTCGATCAAACTTGCGTTCTTCAGGCGCTATGAACGGGGGGAGGTCTTTCCTTCGCCAATCGTATGTATCAGGAACAAATAGGGTGGGTAGGCCCCACCACCACACTACACGTATAGACGCCAACCCCCTCGTTAGCGTACGTGCGACTCTCACCGAATACGGCTCGCACAAAGATTTCTAGACCCATCCCCTAACCATTAAAGGAAAGGCTCGACGAAGGGAGGGAGAGGGGAAGGGTGGTCGTAGATGGAGATCGATATTGTAATTGTTTTTCATCGAAAACGATGAAGACCGCCAAAGGCAACATTCGACGGGGTGCCTATCGGCGACTCTCGTTTTTATTTCTTCTCTTCTAGTTGCAGTGCTAGATCATTTTACTATTAACAACTTTTGATTATTTTGATTCTCGTTCCTCACACGTGTGTATGTATATATATAGAGAGAGAAATGTTATATATGTTTTACGTATAATAAACTAAAATAAATAACAATACTTTTAATAACAACACATAACATAACATAAGTTGAGTCGTCGTATAATATTACATCTACCAAAATTAATGTAATAATAACGAAGTCAAATATAAAAAGTTTGATTTGTAAAACATTAATTTATAATAATGAATATGATGGGTTCCGTCCACCTAAAATTCAATTTTTTTTAATAATAACACAAACTATAAATGATTTCATTTCGATTTAAGTTTACGTATTCAAAAATTAGATATTTTGAAATTTTAACAATAAATCGTTTAAAATAAACAAGTAAATTGGTCCAAACAATTGAACAAAGTAGACCCGTATAATCATTACACACGATATAATTAATTATTACAATTAATTAAAACATAATGGTCCAACTAATTAGATATTTTAATCAATTAACTTATATTTTCAAAACATAATAGATTTTAATTAAAAATGTATTTACATGGATCCGTTGAATATAATATTGAAAAAAACCATTTGAGCTTAATGCACTAACAATACGTGACACATATCAATCATCTCATGAATTTGGGGTGCATATATGAAGGCTCTTCAATAAATGGGTCAACATCCGTAAAAGACGGGTAATAGCAGGTAATAGATTGGATTGAATTTCATCCACCTATTATTCGACTGATCTATTTGACCCGTATCTATCCTCTTAATTTTATTTTTTTTAATCTATGTTTTTAGTTTCATATTATAAAAGTTTCATCTTTATTTCCTTACTCTATAATGTATGTATACCCTATGTTTTCTTACCTAGGTTATTTTCTTTCGATTTGTAATAGTTCGGCCCTTATTTTTATTCGTTATTAAAACTTTTTTATTTTGGATATTGTTTGGTTATAGTGTTGTACTTGATATCACGTGCAATCTTATTTTATTTTTAATTGGATTAAATATGCTCTTGATTTATACTAAAATATTAATTTTTTACAAATATATAAATGAAGTGTAGACACACCAAAATCCCGGCTTCATTCGATGGATGCGGGTGAAAACCCTTAATGATGATGGATCGGACGGATTAAACAATTTTGGGTGATGAATCTGGTGATGGTCAAGATAACCCGTCCGCCACCCAATCGATTGTGATCCGTAGTCATGCTATTCAAATCTACTCAGGGCCCGTTTGGTTTGAACTCCGGAATCGAAAACGGAATGGAAACAAATCTAATCAATATATATACCCTTGTTCATGAAAATTTTTGGAATCATACCTTATGATTTCAGTCCACTAAATCACTTTATCCTAAAAATATAAATCACTCTATTTAATTAGATTTTTTTCTGCATTTTAAATTAAAAATAATCCAATAAAAAAAGGAAAATTTACACTAATTTCATCTTACCCACTTCCTTAACTTGTTACTCCCTCAGATGAAATATAAAATACAATGATCCTCCACCAGTATCACATATTCACACATGTTAATCGTATCGAATCAATCGATATGTGATCTTGAGAATCTTCAAAAACAACAAATCATGAAATCAATTTCAAGTGTCGTGTTATGCCTACTCAATATTTTATCATCTACTCCTTCCCTAACATGTTATGCCTACTCAATATATTGTTTATAATGTACGTAGGTGCTATATTCCTTCATAAAATATTGAAACAATTTGGTTTACTAAGTTTTTTTTAGTTTTGTATTTAGTAAATGTACCCCTAAAAGGGTATATTTACTTAATTGAACATTAAAAAGCCTGTTTACTACTTTAGTTTTTCCAAAAGAGCTAGTTACCAAAATTGTCCTAAAATATTTAAACTTTTGAAAAAATAAATGGGGTCACAATAGATATATATTCCGACGAAAATCTCTATTGGTCACAATAACTACGCACTTCGCGTGCGTAGTTCATAGAGTCTTTATTTGTGCATACGAAGTACGTAGTTATGGTGTCCGATAGAGATTTTTGCCGGTACGATCATAACTTGCACCCATCAGGTACTTCACGCTAACTTGCTTCTTCTAAAATCCTGTCATTAAATCTTCCTTTTATATATATTACTACACTATAATTTTAACTTTGCAAGTCATTAAATGTTCCTTTTAGCCATTTATAGTAAACTTTTGTGGTTTTAAAATTTGATACTACGTGCATATTTTATATTTTTAGAGTTCAAAACTTGTATAGACATAAATAAAAAATAAATAAGTCGACGAGGTTTTACAATTTGATATTTTTTTACCTATTTTATATTTTTTGAGCCAAAATTTTTTTATAGACCTAGATAAAAATAAACAAATTTTCAAACTCTCAAATTTCTCTAACATTTTCACGAAGTATTTATTTATTATCATTAATTACTTTGATTGACGAAAAAAAATATAGCTTACATAAATCAATATCATATTTTATTACTTTTTAATTAAACAGTAATTTAATATTAAATTACAATATTAACATACTCGGTCAATTTTGTGTCAGGATCTTTACAAGTCGAAACGATGCGAAACCAAGTATATATATATAACCTCCATCCGACTTCCTTCTTCTATACTTCATTGCATCATTCCTTCTTAAAAAAAACATCTTTGCATCATTCCATGGCAACGAAATCCATTGATGTTCTGGATTTCGTCATAAACAAGGGCCATGGAGTAAGAGGTCTAGTCCAAACAGGGCTCAAAGCCGTGCCTGATAAGTACGTCCAGCCAATAGAAGAAAGGTACGACGAGTCCAAGGTGATCATCGACGATTCCATGATTCCGACCATTGACGTGTCAAGCTGGGATGATCCAAAGACCATGGAGATGATTCACACTGCATCCAGAAAGTACGGTTTCTTTCAGATCATCAACCATGGAATACCCGAGGAGGTTCTCGAAGGAGTTCAGGAGGCTGGCCGGAAGTTCTTCGAGCAGCCGGCGGAGAAGAAGGTTGCGTATAAGATGAACTCTGTCTTGCAGAGTTGTGCACTGTTTGGATCGACAAGCTTTAGCCCTAACACTCAGAAGATCTTTGAGTGGAGGGATTTTCTTCATCTTCAGTATTTTTCTTATCAAGCCGCCTCCCAACACTGGCCGTCTATTTGCAAGTATGTATAAACTTATCTGCAAGCATTACTAATACTAATACTAACACAGTTTGTTGCATCTTTGAAACCGGAAAAGAAACGAATATGATTGGATCTTGAAAAACGGAATGAGAATAAATACCAAATTCATTCCGTTTTTTGAGGTTGTAACCAAACGTCCTAAGAATGAATCAGGCACGATTGATGGGTTATACTCGAAAAACTGATACGCGAGTTGTGATACCAGTTCTTCGAGTATATGAAACAATACTCGCTCGACTATATTGAAGCATAGATGATAACATATATTTATAGCGTATATTTAATGCATTCTAAACTTAAAATTGAGTAGGCTAGCTCATAGATTTATGGTGGGCAAGACCACATAAATGGTAGAAATAGAATTAGACCGAAATGTAGTTTATTATCACCCTATTGATAGAGTTAGAAAAGAATAATAAAGACCCAAGATAATAACTTATCTAATTATAATATATCTTATCTTCCAATACGCTCCCACAGTCAAAGCGACGGTAGAGTAACGACGTTGAAGATTGGAACATTCCGTCGACAACAAGCAGAGGTAGGTCTGACACCCCGTGTAGATCAACAGTTAGCAAACTTAGCACCACCAGTAGATCGGTGGCTAGTTTGACAGATAGTTGGGTTTGAGGTTCAAATGTCGGTTTGTTATGATACCTGATAGTTTATGGTGGAGAAAATCACACAAATGGTGAAAATAGAACACACTTAAATTGAGGTTATTATCACCTATTGATGAATTAGAGAATAATAATAAATATTAGCAAGATAATAACTTCTCTAACTAATTATAATATATTATTCATATCTTTTGATAGATACTAACATGTTTGTGCTGTTGAACAAAATCTGATCAGAGATCAATCGTTGGAATACCACAAGAGAGTGACGGAATTAGCGAAGAAGATCTGTGATGTCCTACTAAAAGGCCTAAACATGAAGGGCTATGACGACAAAAGAAATTCCCTCTTCATGGGAGCCTCAACCCTTCATTTCACTTACTACCCTCATTGCCCGAATCCCGAGATGACGGTTGGCGTCGGCTGTCACACGGACATCTCGAGCTTCACCATCCTTCTCCAAGACGAAGTGGGAGGGCTCTACGTAAGGGGTGAAGATGGTGAATCTTGGGTTCATGTTTCACCTAGAAAGGGAGCTCTTGTCATCAACATTGGTGATTGTATGCAGTTGATGAGCAATGGTCTATACAAGAGCATAGAGCACAAAGTGGTAACAAATACTACGAGAAATCGGCTTTCATTGGCTACGTTTATATATCCTGAGTCAAACCAGGTGGTTGCTCCTTTGCCGGAGGTTTTGGCCGGAGGACAGCCGGCGGTGTATAGGGAGGTTGTATATGACGACTATAGGAAGTACTACCTTGGCAAGAATCGTGATGGGAAGCCGACCACTGACTGGGCTAAGATATGAAGGTATTGGATCCTACAACATGGTTGACGATCGATGATTTTCTGAATTGATCAATAAAAAATGAAAAATGGTTTTGTTTGGTCTTTTTTGTGATGCAAATGTCGATTCGAAAATAAGATATTTGAAGCTATACTTCAAATATTGGTTGTATTGCACCCTACTTTCAATCCATTGGTAAGTAAGATATTTGAAGGTTGTTGAGGATTTCGTGATTGAACAACTCACAACTTGGTTCATTTAGCTAATTTTAAGGGGTTGGTGCTTTGCGTCTGGCGGTTTGAGGCGTTGTCTCGGACGAGAAATGATTTGTCGATATGCAAGAGTGAAGGTTGCGTGTCCTACAAATAGAAGGAATTCCGGGTTATTAAGATATTATAAATATTATAGTTTAAATAATTAATAAAAATATTACGTTGACCAATCAAATGGGTGTAGCCGGATGTGCAATAAAGAGAGGGTGCAATAGAGGATTCTGACTCACAAAAAGGCTTAAATCAATTTTCTCTTAAAAAATTCATAAAAAAGGCTTAAATCATTCTTTTACTTGAGTCCCATTTGAACATGACATCTCTTACCTTTGGTATCCTCCTCTTTCTTACAAGTCTTGAGGCTCCTCGTTCTTAAGTTGCTTGTGAGCTGTGTTCCAGTCAAGTGGGTGGTCTTGTGGATGCCTCTGTATCAGTCAACTCCGTAGTTATTTATATGTTGAGTCCTCCTAGCTGCTGAGTTGATCCTGTGTTGCGTCCAGGCTTTGGAGGTGTTCTTGAGGATGCTCTTGCATTACAAAGTAAAATTGACCTTCTCATCGAAAGGTGGAATCTTGAACGCCTTCATCAACGCGGACACCATTACACCAACACGAGATTCTTTAAGCAAAAAAGTTAATCCCGTCAACACCACCGTAACTTCGGCTTTGATACCATTGGAAAATTTGCGCTTTCCCGACTCACTAAATATATATAACATCTTATATAGATCGTCACCCACACGAATATAAAGTACAAAAGTAACTTTATATATATATTGTAAAGTATGTGAGAATCATAAGATCATACAATTATATGGGTAATATGTCCCTCACTCAAACACTCACTAACTTCGCTTTGTAAAAGCCTCTCGATCGAATTAATATAGAAGCACCCACATATTAGCTCCCTCTTACACAACCAACCTTGCTTGGTTATAGTGTTGTACTTTTTTTTTTTTTTGAAATGTTAATTTGTATTGAGAAAAGGATGTACAAGGGATTACAGAAGCACGTTCAAGTACAAAAGAATTGCATAGATATTGCAAATAAGATGGGTAAATCAAGCAAGGTTAAGATGAAGCATATTGGCCTTGTGGATCGTAGAGGGAGATCGGTCTTTCCAGTTTATTTCAAAATGGAGTTTGGTGGTCTTGATGATCATACTAGCGCAGTCCACGACTCTAATAAAGCAGTTGTTGAAGAGCATATTGTTCCTAGCCTTCCATACATGGTATATGAAGGATAAGATGGAAGCAATACGGATACAATCCATAAGTTTGGGTTTGGGGTCAGTACAAGAGCTGAGCCAGGTCCAAATGCAGCCCAGATAGGGTGCGGGATAGGGGGTGTGAGTCCATCTAGAGATGATATCGAGCACGAGAGAGCCATAACTGCAGTGGTTCCAAAGGTGATCACCACTCTCAGTTGAACAAGTACAGAGTTTGCAGGTATCATTGACGGTGGGATTCCAAGCTTTGATCCTGGCCAGTGTGGGCAGTCTGTGGAGCGAGGCTATCCAAGAAATATAGCTGCATTTCGGAATATTTGATGTGAGCCAGATTGCTTTGAAGGGGTTAGGTAAGCTTGGGGATAGATGGGGTTTGAAAATAGCATAAGCTTTTTTGTGAGAGAAGGCACCATTAGGGTTGGATAAGGCATCACCATGGCGCCCCGAAGGGCTATTGGGGATGGCGTCCTTGATCTTAAGGAGGTTCTTTCAAGAGGGGTTGTGGTGTGGCTTGAGGCTACAATTCCAGATACAATAACCTCGCTTTATCAGATGTTTGGAAAGCCACGTTGTCCAGATGTTACGATCCTCCCGATCGATGTCATGTATCAGTCGAGCAAGTGTGACCTTGTTCCTAGTGTGAAGATCCAAGAAACCAAGCCCACCATTAGCTTTAGGGGAACAAATCTCATGCCAAGCCACAAGGGATCTTCGACTATTCTCAATGCCAGACCAAAAGTAAGACCGGATGAGGCTATTGATCATACTGATGACCTTAGCCGGAAGCAAGAATAAGGAGCACCAATATTGGCTAATAGAGAAGAGAACCGACTTGACCAATTGAGCCCTGCCTGCATAAGAGAGCGCCTTAGCACTCCAAGAATGAATGCGCTTGGTGACTCGGTGAATCAGTGGGAGATAATCATGTATCAAAAGTCTACTGCTCCCAATGGGCACTCCCAGATAGAGAAACGGGAGCGTCCCAGTAGACATGTCAGTGATATTGATAGCCCTAACAATTTCATCTTCATCCATGCCTCCAGTAAATAGGAGAGACTTAGCAGCATTGATCGTTAGACCGGATGCCATGCCGAAGTCATCCATAGTGTCTTTCAGGATCTTAATAGAAGGGCTATCACCTCTACAAAGTAGTAAGAGATCATCAGCAAATATGAGATGGGTAATGGTGGGGTTGGAGCACTTGGGGTGGTGATTGAATTCTGGGTTCATAGTGTTCTGCTGTATCATTCTTGTTAGGTACTCCATAGCAATGACAAAGAGAGGGGGAGAGAGGGGGCATCCTTGGCGCAATCCTCTACTCCCAGCAAAGTGTCCACATAGAGACCCATTTATGTTAAATGAGTATGTGGCAGTTGATATGCATTCTTTGATCAAATCCACCATATGATCAGGGAATCCCATTCTATGGAGGCACTGCAGTATGAGCTTGTGATTCACCGAGTCGAAAGCTTTTGAAATATCCACCTTCATGGCAGCCCTAGGTGATATATGTTTTCTTCTATATTTATTCAGCATCTCTTGACAGATAAGAACATTATGCTTGATTGATCTCTTGGAGACAAAAGCGCTTTGGTTTGGACTGATAATGTTTGGCAGGATAGAGTTGATTCTGGCCGATAAGATCTTGGAGATTGTCTTGTATATTGTATTGCAGCACGATATGGGCCTGTAATCAGATGGAGCAAGAGGGCAATCATGTTTAGGTATAAGCAAGATAGAAGCATGATTGACCTGCTTCAATAATTTTCCATGTGAGAAGAAATCTTGGATAGCATTGATGAAGTCAGTGCTGACTGTGTCCCAAGCAGCCTTAAAGAATTTCGATCCATAACCATCAGGTCTAGGCGCTTTATTATCCCCAATACTAAATAGGGCTTTCTTGATCT
Organism: Fagopyrum homotropicum; assembly: GCA_033239125.1. NCBI lineage: Eukaryota > Viridiplantae > Streptophyta > Magnoliopsida > Caryophyllales > Polygonaceae > Fagopyrum > Fagopyrum homotropicum. Next base: position 143,023,904 of record BSWB01000005.1, read on the forward strand.
CCTCCGGGGTCACCACCAGGCAAAGAGAAGCAGCATCCTCAGGGGTAAGTTTAGGCAGGTTTATTTCAGGTATGGTATATTGAGTCTGCTGGGTCGGTAGGTTTAGTGTTTGCCTGAAGTGAGAGACAAAAGTAGCGTCAATGGTGCCAGGATCATTTGTGGTATCTCCGTTTGTGGTTCGGATGCTTTTGATGTGATTTGTACATCTTCTCGTTCTGATGCCTCTGAAGAAGAACAAGGAGCATTGATCTCCGTGTGCAATCCAGGAAGCCTTGGATAGTTGGGCCATCATTGTGTGTAGATTGTTGTAATTCTCAATCAAGGCGGAGGACTGACGCTTCTCTTCCTCTTGGATTGTGGCGTTATGGAGATCAGACTGCAGTCTCATCTGAGTGTCCTGGATAATCCTTTGCTGGTCTTGGATTCTAGTGTGGATGTCTTCGATCTTGGCACTGGGGAACCGTTTGAGATGCGGTTTGAGCAGCTTAAGCTTTCTAGTAAGCTTGAACATGGGATTACCCTCGATCACAGTGTCCCAAGTTCGCTTCACACAATCCTGGAAGGACTCATGATTACACCATGCATTGTTGAACCTGAAAGGGACATTTCGTTTTGCTTCAGGCGTCCTTGTAAACAGTAGGGCAAGCGAGTGGTCTGACACCTCAGCAAGGTCAAAATGAGCCTTAGATTGTGGGAATGAAGTATGCCAGACATTATTTGTGATGATTCGATCCAGTTTGCTCCATATTCTAGAACCAGTTTGCTTGTTATTCCATGTAAACTTACAACCCGAGTATGGATGATCCAAGAGTTGATGCTGCTCAAAACATCTAGCAAGTTCATCAGATGCCTGCGAGATAGAAGGGATGTTGTTTGTAGTCTTTTCATCCGGTGAGAGAGTAACATTGAAGTCACCCAGCAATGCCCAAGGGTTATTTTGGTTGAGTAGTTTCAGTGTAGATATGGTATTCCAAAGGTTCACACGATCGTCCTATGAGTTATGTGCATAAACGAAGGAAAGTTCAGCCTCACAGGTTTGGTTGGGAGTTGAGGAAGGTTTAAAAATTTGGCAGTGAATGAGCTGATCGGTTTTGATGAGGGGAGATAAGTGAAGCTTGGCAGGGTTCCACCATACCCAGACTCGACAGTTGTGTGAAATAGAGCCATTGGAAACATGGTTCCAAGAAGGGAAAAGGAATTTAGATATACGAGTTTCATTGTTGGAGCACAACCTCGTCTCCAAAATGGCAACAATATCTAGGTTATGCTTCTTAGCAAGGTTCCCAAGTTCGCTTCACACGATCGATGATTTTCTGAATTGATCAATAAAAAATGAAAAATGGTTTTGTTTGGTCTTTTTTGTGATGCAAATGTCGATTCGAAAATAAGATATTTGAAGCTATACTTAAAATATTTGTTGTATTGCACCTTACTTTCAATCCATTGGTAAGTAAGATATTTGAAGGTTGTTGAGGATTTCGTGATTGAACCACTCACAACTTGGTTCATTTAGCTAATTTTAAGGGGTCGGTGCTTTGCGTCTGGCGGTTTGAGGCGTTGTCTCGGACGAGAAATGATTTGTCGATATGCAAGAGTGAAGGTTGTGTGTCCTACAAATGGAAGGAATTCCTGGTTATTAAGATCTCATAAATATTACAATTTAAATAATTAATAAAAATATTACGTGGACCAATCAAATGGGTATAGCAGGATGTGCAATAAAGAGAGGGTGTAATAGAGAATTCTGACTCACAAAAAGGCTTAAATCAATTTTCTCTTAAAAAATTCATAAAAAAAGGCTTAAATCATTCTTCTACGAGTCCCATTTGAACATGACATCTCTTATCTTTGGTATCCTCCTCTTTCTTACAAGTCTTGAGGCTCCTCGTTCTTAAGTTGCTTGTGAGCTGTGTTCCAGTCAAGTGGGTGGTCTTGTGGATGCCTCTGTATCAGTCAACTCCGTAGTTATTTATATGTTGAGTTCTCCTAACTGTTGAGTTGATCCTGTGTTGCGTCCAGGCTTTGGAGGTGTTCTTGAGGATGCTCTTGCATTACAAAGTAAAGTTGATCTTCTCATCGAAAGGTGGAATCTTGAACGCCTTCATCAACGCGGACACCATCACACCAACACGAGATTCTTTAAGCAAAAAAGTTTATCCCGTCAACACTACCGTAACTTCGGCTTTGATACCACTGGAAAATTTGCGCTTTCCCGACTCACTAAGTATGCGAGAATCATAAGATCATACAAATATATGGGTAATATGTCCCTCACTCTAACACTCACTAACTTCACTCTGTAAAAGCCTCTCGATCGAATATAGAAGCACCCACATATTAGCTCCCTCTTGCACAACCGACCTTGCTTGGTTATAGTGTTGTGCTTGATATCATGTCCAATCTTATATGTTATTTTTAGTAGGATTCAAATATGCTCTTAATTTCTAGTAAAATATTAATTTCTTACAAATTTATAATTAAAGTACGTGTAAAACACTCGAAATCTCATATTATTCATCTGCTTCATCGATGAATACGGGTGAGACGTTTAATGGATGGTCAATCGGGTGGGATTGACAATTTGGGTGGCCCGTCACCCAATCCATATGACAATGGAGTCAAACCTACTCAATATTTCATCTCGGTGCAAACCTGTCTCGTTACCTGCTCCAACTTCAAGCCATAGACTCACTTTATCCTAAAATTATAAAATACTCCATTGAATTGGAATTTTTTGCATTTTAAATTAAAAATATTCCAATAAAAAAAGTCCTCCGATGAAATATAAAATACTTTATTCCGTAAATTTATTAGACGTATTTCCCCCTCATGATCTCCTCCACCAGTATCACATGTTAATCATATCGATATGTGATCTTGGCAATCTTCAAAAGCAACAATCATGATATTAATTTCAAGTTTCATGTTAAAAATTGAAGAAAATAAATCACTGAATATAAACAAGATTTACATCCACATCCATGGCTACAGAATCCATGGAAGTTCTCGATTTCGTCATAAACAAGGGCCATGGAGTAAAAGGCTTAGTCGAAACCGGGCTCAAAACTGTGCCTGATGCGTATATCCAGCCACTGGAAGATCGGCACGACGAGTCTAAGGTGATCATTGATGACTCCATGATACCAACCGTTGATGTGTCAAGCTGGGATGAGAATCCGAGCACAGTGGAGATGATTTGTAATGCAGCCAGAAAGTATGGTGTCTTTCAGATCATTAACCATGGAATACCTGTGGAGGTTCTTGAAGGAGTTCAAGAGGCTGGTAGGAGATTCTTCGAGCAGTCAATGGAGGAGAAGATAGTGTATAAGACAAATTCTGTGGTGGAGAGTTGTGCAGTGTTTGGATCAACTAGCTTTAGCCCTAACACTCAAAAGGTCTTTGAGTGGAAGGATTTTCTTCATCTTCGATATTTTTCCAAGGAAGATGCCCAACAAAACTGGCCACCTATTTGCAAGTAAGTATAAAAACAGTTTGGTATTGATATCGTAATTAAAGGTACGTGTATCACTCATGTGTGCATACGAGCGCACATGCGCATTAGGCTCAAGCCCTGCACATAAACCCGTCGAAGTTCCATCTTAAAATAAATTGACAATAGGAGGAGTAGCCCACCGACCTTATATACCAGGCTCGGAGTGTCCTCGTGTTTCGATGTGGGACCTTATTATCTCCAACACATATCTATAACCGGCGTTTGATATCCGGATTTTCTCACTTTTGATAGCTTTTGATATAATGATATTTTGCTTCTCCTCCTCTCCAATCCTCCATTTATCTCTTCTTCTCCCGTACTCATTTGTTATACTGCAACATACTAAATATCAAATATCAATATGATACTCATATCTTAATACTCACACTTGATATCTATATTTGATATCTGATATGAGAATATCAATACAAAACGACCCTTAAGGTATATGATATATCTCACCGTAAATGCAGGTGCATTTTAAAACCGAAGAGACCGGTTTTTTACGGTTCGGATCTACGGTTTTTGTCAATTCCACTTTACGGTGTGGTCCAGTTTAGGGTGGTTAAAAACCGGTGGACTGGATTGGACCGTACATACATATAAAAAAAAGTAAATTAAGTAAATTTTAAACCCTATGCTCACTCCTAAATCCATACGGGATTGGTTTCGTACCACACGAATTAACGCAAAAGCCCTCGCAAATGAAATACAATCCAAACCAACCAAAATCCGGATCTTATCGGTTTGGTCCCGGATCAGTCTACGGTCCAGGGTTTGTCAAAACTTCGGATTGAAAACGGAACATCCGATTCGAACCGGACAACCCTACTCACACTTACCGCTTTGGAAATTCACAAAAATATGGAGTGGATCTATTAATAATATGATCTAAAAAGAAATTGACATCATTTTATTCTTGAGCTAACCTAAATGAAATCTGATCAGAGATGAATCACTAGATTACAACAAGAGGGTGATGCAAATAGCAAAGAAGATATATGATGTGCTACTAAAAGGCCTAAACATGAAGGGCTATGATGACAAAAGAAGATCCCTCTTCATGGGATCACCAGCCCTTCGTTTCAACTATTACCCTCCTTGTCCAAACCCCGAGAAGACAATTGGCTTCGGTCGTCACACAGACATCTCGATCTTCACTGTGCTTCTCCAAGACGAAGAAGTAGGTGGGCTCTATGTAAAGGCCGAAGATGGTGAATCCTGGGTTTATGTTCCGCCTAGGAAAGGGACCCTTGTAATCATAATTGGTGATTGTATGCAGTTAATGAGCAATGGCCGATACAAGAGCATAGAGCACAAAGTCGTAACCAACACTATGAAGAGTCGGCTTTCGTTGGCTACGTTTATATATCCTGAGTCAAACCAGGTGGTTGCGCCTTTGCCGGAGGTTTTGGCCGGAGAAGAAGCGGCGGTGTATAGGGAGGTTGTGTTTTCCGACTATGTGAAGTACTACCTTGGCAAGACTCGTGATGGGAAGCCCACCACTGACTGGGTTAAGATATGAAGGTATAGGATCCTACAAAATTTATTTTGTTAAAGTTTTTATATTGACTTGATATTATTCTTTTTGTTGAGCCATCGACTTGTGTCCAATACTACTTATGTTTTATTGGGGTTTTACCGAGCACTATAAATTTTCGTGTATAACCTATAAGCGGTTTAATAAGTTGTTATCTGTAATTCAATTGTCTTAATAAAACCTCAATGCAATGTGGAAGTAGTTATCATTAAGCATGTCTACGGGTCGGATTCGCCGGATCGACGGGTCCGGGAAGAGTGATCCGGACCCGCTTAATAGGCCAACCCGTCGGATCACGGGCCAGATCCGACAGGTCTGGCGGGTTGGCCCTTTTTTTTTTAACCCGAAATTTTGTTTAAAAAAAAAAGAGAAAAGGGATCGTTGACGGGTCGACCCGCCTTGGGTTCGATTTTTTTTTTATCAAAATTGACCGTTGGCGGGTCGACCCGCCGGGTCTGCGGATAAGGATCACCTCGACTCTTACCCGCATCCGTAACCCGCCGGGTCACGAGTTACTCGTGAACATGCTTAATTATTATTGGGTGGACCAATGATACTTTCTTATTGTTTTTTTTTTTTCTTTCTCAAATTCTTTTCAACACTTTTTGGGTATTAGATTTTATTGGAATTGTTGTCTTTTTAACTTCATAAATCATAATCATCAACGTCGTTTTTGCATTTTCCATGTAGAGATTTGGTTTTCAATGAATTTGACACAATTAATACAAACTTCATCGGAATCATTTGGAAAATAATCTTATTTCTCAAATCATAGCGAGTTTGGTGTAACCATTTTACCCCAAATTGTTTTTGATTCGATGAAGTATTACTTTGGTTTCATATTTTGGTGGTTTATATTTGTATTATTCTGATTGTTTGTCTAGTGTAGGGGGCAATCAAAGAGGATTAGATAGAGATCTTCAAATTGATGATTACACAATTCGTTATGCATAGTGATTGCTATTTTATTCTCGTCTATTTTTACTTTTGGTAGAAGATCGTTTCTAGGAATTTTTTTGGAAGAAGTTCTTAATTTCTTTGTTGAGTATCAAATACCATATCCAATTACACGAATATACTGAACTTGGAATATTGTCTTTTTTTTTAGAGGATGTCATGTTCTATCAAGGTAGTAGCCGATTTCATTGAATACACATCACTCTTGCAACATCTCCATTAGATTCTATCTTGAATTTTATTAGTGAGATCCTTGTTACAAAAATTATTTAGTTTAATTGAAGGGTTAATTAGGTTTTTGTTTTGGACACAAAGGTGCAATGGACTTTTGAAAGCCTAGTTATCCGGAAAATCATCGATCAACCCCTCGATATTTAGGTTAAGAGCTTGTAGGTCATCAATCAATGGCATTCAACCGTTTGGAATGTTATATATCAAATTTCACTTTTTTGGATCCAAAAAGAATGCAATATTTGGATCTATCGCCTTGAAAAGGATTTTCATGTGTTTTCTCAACCTAATTTACACGTTTTACACTAGAGATAGAGGTGGTTATTTTTTTTTTTAATATTTGTGTATTAATGTAACCAGAGAATGTACAAAGGAGTACTACACAAGGACATGCAAGAAACAAAGACAAAGAGTCATCAGAAGGGATTAGGAGAAATGAATTCCGTAGATCTTAGCCCAAGCCGTAGAGTTATGCGATCGATCTTTCCAGTGGTAGGCAAAGTGACTTTTGGTAGCATTGATGATGTGATGAGCACAAGTAGCGTGCTGGATGAAGTTGTTGTTGAAGATGAGATCGTTCCTGGACTTCCATATGAAGTAGATGAAACAGATGATGGTCGACATGGTGATGTGAGAGACAAGGTCCTTCCTGAGAGGCTTATGGTTACTAATCCAGTTCCAAAGGTTGTGGGAGTATGGTTGGGGAGGAGGGATTCGAAGCCAAATGGAGATCAGCTTAAGAACAACATCGGAGTAGTTGCATTGGTGAAGCAGGTGGTCTTCATTCTCCTGTTGGTGGTTACAAAGCTTGCAAATGTTATCATCGGTAAGGTTCCAAGCATGGAGTTTAGTGAGCGTGGGAAGGCAGTTGTGACTTGCAAGCCAGGCGATAAGGCGGATGTGAGAGATAGAGGTGGTTATTGTTTGTGATATTTGAGAGTGTAGCCCCGGGAGAACAAAGAGAATCTAGATTTATAATTGTTTGTTGATTAAGGTGGTATTGTTTGTGTTAATAGTAGTCAAATTTTCTGGTTTTGAGAGGAAGGGAGGTTACTTGTGTTATTTTTCCTAGTTTGTTTGGTTTGCTTCTTCAAGAGTAAGAAAATGAAGCTCTAAGATAATGGTTGTAGTCATAGTTACTTACAATGGAGACATGTGGATTTTTCTGCTTCAATTTGAAGAGGGGTTTTCCCCTGTATGCTTAATGGTTTTCATTACTATCACATTTTTTTAATAGGTTGAGCCAAGATTTTTGTTCACAATGAGAAACAAGAATGGGGAAATGGGTTGACTTTGTTGGAGACCATAGACATACACTCCTTAATTCAACCAATAAATTTATTATAACCGAATTTTCTAAGATATAAAAGATGAAATTCCTGGTTAACTTGATAATATATTTTCTTATGTCCACTTCTATAGCAATATATCATGTTGACCCTTTCGTAGACCAAAAGGAGTGGAGAATCTCATGGGCAATAAGGATATTATCATGTATTGATCCCTTTACAATAACGTCAGTAAGAAAACCCTAATCTCTCCTAAAGAACGCGCCAGACACGCGCAGGTTCTTCTCCGCCACACCAAAGAAACTCAGAAACCCTAAATCTAAAAATCTCCAACCAAGGCCTCTCCGACAAGGAAGATGCATCCTTTTGTCTAAAACTAAGAGTATCAATGGAATTTCTACGACAATCGCAGGCCGGCCGGCGTTTTGCTTCCGGTTCTACAACAGAACGAAGGAAACAAGGAAGACACAAAAGGGGTCTGGACGGATCTTCGCTTCCTCGGCGGTGGGGAGGGACTGGTTGTTTCGTCCCTTCATCTAGGCTTCCCGGCGTTTCCATGGTAGCAGATCTGGGTACCAAGGATGAACAAATTTGTGGATCGGCTTCGGTTGACACACAAAATGCAAAGACTAGGAACTGATGTTGTGTGGTTTCGGGATTTAACAAAGGTACATATCTCCGAAATCAAAGGACTTTGTTTATCTTTTGTCAATCTGAATCTTGATTTTCCCTACAGAGCAAGAACAAAAGTATTCACACCAAGAGTAAATAATAATATTTGTGAAAGAACAACTTCAGTTTGGTTTGATTCGGATGCGAAATCCGGTGTTTCAGAGATTCAGTCGACTATTGTTTAGTCTTCATGAAAGGTCAAAGAATAGCGGAATAAGGCCGATCTTTTCCTATTGCAAATTTCTTTCAGAAAAGATGTTGCTCAACTAAATGTGATTCCTAGATTGATGAATGTTGTTTGAGTTTTTAAATGGTATGCAGGAATTAGAACAAATGTTTCTGCTTGAACCATAGGAATTTGGAATGGAAGGTAATTCAGATCTTTGGGATAAGATCAAACGATTCATTGCTACTAGGTTGGAAGTGCACCTCTGCAGATACAAGAAGAAGGCCTTTGGTGTGTCTGCATCATGAAAGCCAGATCTCAAATGTAATGACTACTGTCATTCATGCTAAGAGTAAAACCAGTGAAAAGCCAAAAATTGATGGATATGCCAAGATCTTGGAAATCGCTTTGAACAACTTCATGATGAGTAACTCTGTCATGTACAATACAATGTACACGAATCATAGCTTGAATAATTAGTTGATTGTATATGTGTGTACTACTATAAGGAATACAAGAAATGTAAGGTTATATTTCAATCATATTTTTCGATTCCCGTCATTGGTGTTGCAGGGAGACGTGTTTTATAGAGAAAGGAGATCCCTACTTATATCTTTAGGCAAAAAACATTATCTGATTAACTATGAGCAAGGAATAACTATAAACAATTTGAACAACTATTATAATCGAGGACAATGATCCATCTACACAAGAACAACCACAAAATTACCCTCCAACATTAATGTTATAAATAAGCAAGAAAAAGTTAGTTTTTTAAAATAAATAAATTATTCCGAGCTTTTGAAATCCAGATTTCATCCTTCCAAAAATTCTGGGATGACTTTCCTTTTTGAAGATGTTTCTCGAGTGTGGTCTAAACGATTGTCTTGGAAGATGCCGTAGTCACATGCCCATGTTGATCGTTTGATTGTGATCGTGGTTGTGTTCGAGGTCTCCGAAGATGCTCCATCTAGGTAGGGGCAACGTCGTGGGATCCACATTTCCGCAGGAGGTATGACTTCCCCTTAAAAAGGTTTCTACCATCCTGCTTCCCGGCGGCGAGACACTGCGCCAGTTCATCTAGCCCGTGCCCTCTCCATGTTTTGCTAGCCTCGAGTGTTCCACGTCTTCTCCCAAGGAGTAGTTGTTCTGTTTTTTGGATCTTTCTCACTTTTTTTGGTCTTTGCTTGCGGTGATTGTATTGTTTCCGTTTTTGGTTTTTTGTATTGGCATGACGGTTTGCCCGTTTGCCGGTTGTCGGCCTCTCGATACACCAAGTATGTTTGGTGTAATCGAGCCTCTTACCTTCTTGATCAAAAAAAAAATTGATCCCTTTACAATGAAAGCACCTTGTTTGAGCATCATGTCACTTCAGAAGAAACCCTTAACGACTTTAATAACATCCACCGTCACAATGTCCCAATATTTTGTTTTTTTTTATAGAAATTTTATAACATCTTGTCCGGTTCAGGAAATTTCTTGCTCTCAATCTCGAAGAGAGCATCTTTAATTTCTCCATAGATTGGTTATCTAGTTAAATTGATAATTATCATCTCGGTGAACATCTTGGTTGGTTAGCTCTAATTGGTTGGTCAGATTGTTCAAATCAATTTGAGTTCTTGTATATTCATTTTTTAAAGGGAAGTATTTTTCCTCTTTGATCCTTTGTAATCACATTCCCTTGTGATATTGTGGGTCTTTTTAATTGTTATGGTTTCTCCATTCAATTGTAGTGTGGAAAAAATTTCAGAGTTACTGCCCATGTTTCAGATAGAATTATGCTTGAATTTTTGTATCAACTATCTTTTATGGTAGATTAGGAGTTTTTCTGATATGTAGTAAAAAAAAAAAAAAGGACATGAGCATCCTATTTGTTCATATAGTTTAGATTTTTGTTGATTTTTTCAAAAATTTTTTGAGTAAAAGGGGTAAGTAAGCTTTTATTGTATAAATGTAGATTAAGTAGGCTTTTATGTTTTAATGTGTATTAACTAGACCCCTTGTAATTTTGAAAAAAAGATAAAATCTAAAAAAATTTAAGATACTTTCAAAATTAAAAAGGAAAATGAGAGTGGTCCCCTACAATTATTCAAAATTAAAAAAATTCTCTCCCTTACTCTTTAAAATAAAAAAGGAAAATGAGAGTTGTCCCCTACAATTAAGAAATTAGTTTTAACAAAAGGAGAGGAGAGAACCTCCAACAAAAAAACCCTAGCCACCAGCTTTCTTCTATTCTCTATGAAAAAACCTAGCAGCCGGACTTTCAACTGGCCTACCACCAAGCAGCTAACACCTCTACTCCACACCTATTTCGGATTTGTGCTCGTTTCTCAGACCATGAACCCCGATTCCGTCAACTCTGAAGCCGACCAACTCCCCCTTACCACCCAACACCCCGTGCTCGAGGAGATCTAATAATCTCCAGTACCAAGCGAAGGCTCTATGTGCCGTCGTCCCCAGATCCAAGCTCAATCTCCGCCCTCTCAAGATCTGGGTTTTCTTCTTCAAACTCCTATTTCGTGTCCAACTACCCACTGTTGCTTTCTCAGGGTGTCCCTCTCTTGTTGAAGCAATGGTTTCCGGTGGTTCGAACTGAATCAGTGGATCCTTTTATTTTTCATGTGAAAGGCGTCTCAATACCCCTGTCTCCGCCGTGGACTGGTTTTTGTGCTTTCTCTCGTGGATCTTGCAAGATCTATAAAAGAAATTGCATCGAAATATTAAGCTTATACTATCTTTGGGTTGTGCCTTAGACCCTTATCTTCCGGATTGCTTCAGTCCGTTTTTGTTGATGTTTACTGCTGTACTCTCAGGCTCCGTAACAACCGTTTTGGTCATAACAAATGGTTCCTCATTTGCCTTTGTTGGTTTGGTCCGACCTTTGCAGTGACCCTGCGATTTTAGAACCTACAAGTTAACAGGTACAAGTTAACAGGTTATAGGTTTGCTTGATTAATCGTCTCTTGCATTCCTTAACGTGATGTTACCAACATCCTTAAAATTTGGATCTACTACCAAATAGTTAAACTTAAACAAGAGTCCTTTACACAAAAGTAGTTCTAATTATTGTTGAGAATCTCTACTCAAGACAGTCCAAATGTCAATTGAGAATGTTCAACACAACCTACTAAAAAATGACTTGAACCCAACAACGCCGTCAACTTACCAGATGTGGCTTTCGTTTTCTTGCTCAGTTCTGCTGCTCAGATCTTCTTCGCTGGTCAAGCCCTTGTCTTGAACTCTTCAAAAAAAAAATAATAAATAAAAAAATAAAAAAAATCACACATATCTAGCTTGACGGCGTAACCCGCCTCCAAACTAACAGGGTAATCCTGTCACCAAACTAACAGGGTAAACCTGTCAACTAACCATATCGACTTACACGCTTTCGGTTGTGAACTAACCATTTCGACTTACACGCTTCCGGTTGTTACACAAACCAAATTCCAAATAAAACTTACACGCTTCTAGTTGTTTCACAAACCGAATTCCAAATAAATAGCTAAAATGACAAATTTTCTTTTTGTAATGGGAAGATTGATTTTGAAATTGGAAAAAAAAAAATCTTTATTGTAAAGGGTTCAACTTAAATCTACATGAAATGATCTTTCACCGGGTCCGTTTGCTCAACTCATGGTTATTCATGCTCTCTCGTTGATGAGTTCATTCGATCCTTTGCATTTTGGCAATGGCTTCTCGTGCATTTTCCATCAAGAGTTCATTTTCGGTGGACAATGTCTCGTCTGGCCATTGACCGTCAATCCCTCCAAAAACAAAATTGATCGATCAATCATAACATTAGCACTTAATTGTTTTAAACCAACTCTTAATCAACATTAGGTGAACAATTCTCTCTCTTCAAACCTTTATTCTTTATCCATTAAGATCTACACCTTTATACGTCATGATTCCCGTCTTTTGCAATTTCGTCTTCCGATGATCGATGTTGTCGTTTGTGGGCGGTTTCGAGCATTTTGTCGAGAAGGAGGCGTGGATTTGTGATCGACTCCTGATGACTCTATTGCAGTCCAAATCTGAGGTGTCCACAGTTGTTCCACAGGCTTCCTACCTGTGTACTTCCTTCGAAGATGAACGTCCATGCTCGTTGCCTCTCATTGGCCGGATCATCCTGCTTTCCCTTGAAGACCTTTTTGCTTTCGGGATTTTTTTTTTTTTGATGTATTTTTGTGTATGTCTATTCTCCTTTGTTTGTGGTTCCTCATGACGGTAAGTCCGTCTGCCGATCCTTTTCGGCCTTTCGACCCACTAGATGACGTGTCGTCTAGTGGTTCGAACCGCTTTCCATTATCAAAAAAAAAAAAAAGAAATTAGTTTTAACATTAAAAAGATTCTCTCCCTTAATTAATATTGCTTATATTTTTCAAAGAGTCTCTTATTTGTTGGCATTAAAATTAATTACATAATTTTATGTACATAATCCGCGTGCGAAATTATGTACATAATATGCGTGTGAAATTATGTATATAATCTGCGTGCGAAATTATGTACATAAAATTATGTACAGAATTTGTGGGGACCACTCTCAATTTTCTTATTTAATTAAAAAACAGCCATATTAATTAAGGGAGATAATTTTTTTTAATAAGAGTGGTCCCACAACTAATATTCACTTACCTTTTTAATTTAGTTTATCTTTTTAATTTTTTATAGTTATTTATCCTCCTTAATTAAAAAACAGCCATATTAGAGTGGTCCCACAATTAATAGCCTCTTTATAATTTAATTTAGTTTTATTTTTAGAGGGAAAATTGGAGGGCCTGTATGATGATACAAAAAGGCATCCCTACACCAATTTTCTCTATTATATTCTAGTCCGGACCATTAATTTACACTTTAATTATTTTTTAACAGGAAGAGCATCTCGTCCGATTTAGGACCATTTCACACAAGCAACGAAACGGTCAGCTCCGGTCCTTGAGTTTACGGTCCGAATTGTTTGGACAGCCTTAATTGCGGTGGTTAGCATAAGTTTGAAAAGAAACACAAATGCCAAAGATACTGAAATAATTGGAAAAGGACTATTAAGAGCCAAAGCTCCAAAAATAAGATCAAAGTGGTAGACTGGTAGACATGATGAATGAAATCCACCAACCCTAAAGAAAAGTAGGAATTCTTCTTTTAAGGTTAATGCTCAAAATGTACACTTACCCAATTTCTCAGTCACCCAAAACTCATATACTCTTATGGCTTTCAAGCCTTCGATTGCTAGCAAGCAATTGTGGCCTCTCTTTTTCTGTGTTTCTGTGACAAAAAGAAGCTTTTGATTTTGTCTAAGGAGCTAATTTGTTTTTCAATGGTAACTTTCTATGTCAAGTGTTACATGAGAATGATGAGTCTTGGATTTTTTAGTATTATTATTTTATATGTTTTTTTTTATTAGAAGAAGGTCCGATACCCTCCACAAATCTAGTAACGTTTATTATTAATTCAAAAAAGGTTTAGTTGACGTACGGGGAAAGTTCAACCCCTTGCATATGCGGTTAAATATTCATTGTATCGTCGGAACGGTCAAACAATACATGCAAACCAACAAAAAGAAATTTAAAGCTAAGTTCGTTAAATAGTCCGTGAACCGAAGGCGTGATGAACCTGGATAGTTCTTTGAATCAACCCTAGACACTTTGATATCAAGCTAGCAAATGGGTAGCACCGAGGGAGACTCTTCTCAAGGTGGACTCAAGTCTTGACACTTTCATATGTGATAGATAAAACAACGAGTTTTTAAATATTCTGTAGTAATAGTTTCCTCAAACTTCAAAACAATCAACTACTAAAAAATTAAGCAAACAAGCCCTAGGCTTTTTCAACTAGAATGATTGAGAATGAACTGATCAAGCTAATGAAGAACGAAGGCGTGCATTGACAAAATAAGTCTATCTCATCGTCTAATCTAGGGTTACACATATTCAGATCGGTCGGAAAATCGGTCCGGTCTTAGACCATAATTGTAAAATTTCGGTCCGATTTATGATATTACGGTCTGCTCTTGGACCGTAATATTTCGGTTGAAACCGTTAATTTACACTTTAATTACAGGAATAGTCCGGTCCCAACTGGACCAGATTTAATCCATAAAAAAATTTAAAACGGTCCAATTCATGGACCGTTTCACACAAGCAGCGAAACGGTTCAATCCGTAATTTTACCCAATCCGGATTGTTTGGACAGCCTTAATAAAATCTCCATATCAAAATTAAGGGGGGAACTAGGTTGCCACTCTATTAGAGAGAGTATAGTATAGTCTATATGATAGTAAGTTTTGTGACATTCAATACAAAAGAAATTAACTTAATATTTTATACAATTTTTGTAAAATACTACTTCAAAAATAATTAATATTACCTTTCTTCTATAATAATTGTCCTTAATATTTAAGTGGATGCGATTGTGATAACACATAGCGACTCATACTGCATAGTCTACACTCATGCTCCCTGTCATATACCGATAAGGGACAATTAGTATCCAATTCTATTAAGGGCCCGTTTAGTTTTAACTCCGGAATCGGAACGGAATGGAAACGAATGTAGTCCATATGTATATCATTGTTCATAAAGACTTGTGAAATCATTTCTTGTGGTGTGAAGTAATTGAAGTAATTGAAGTGTAGTCCATATGTATATCATTGTTATGGAAGTGGAGGAACGAGAAAATTTTTTCGAGCAAACAGGCAAGGTCGGATGGACATGTTTTCATCGTGGAAAGAGCTACTGAGTATCTGAGAGCATGGGAGAAGAATAGCTATAAAAGAGAAGTGAACAGCAAGAAGATCATCCACGTCAAATGGGAGCCTCCACCGGACCAAGTGATGAAGATCAACACAGACGGAGCGGTTAGAAGTGACGGACACGCTACAGCGGCGGGTGTTATTAGAAATAACGTGGGAGAATGGTATCGAGGGTATGTGGTTAACCTAGGTATTTGCACGGTTCCTATGGCGGAACTGTGGGGTATCTATTATGGATTGAAAACTGCCTGGGAGATTGGTTGCAGAGAGGTGATTCTGGAAACAGATTCACAACTCGCCATTACTCTTCTAGGCAAAAACGTACCTCGATACCATCCTCTCGCCAGTCTGGTATATAACTGTCATGACTATCTTAGAAGGAACTGGAATGTCCAGATCCGACATGCCTTCCGCGAGGCTAATAATGTTGCGGATCGTCTTGCTACTCTAGCTTTTGGTTTCCCCGTTGGATTAAGTGTATTGCGTGACCCTCTCGAGGGTATAGTGGATCTTTTACGTTGCGATGTAAGGGGTCGGGCTATCCCCCGCGTGAGTACTACTTAGCCCTTTTTTCATAGGGAGAATTTGACATACTAGGCCTTTTTGAGTTTTTGTTTAAGAAAGTGTACCCCAAATTTTTTACCACTTTCATTTAATAGTAGGTAAAAATTATTAACCCTTCTATTTATAAAGAAAGAATAAATGATGTTTGTTATTTGTTATATAAGTATAAGTTTAATTTTTAATTACTGAATTTATTTTCTTTTATTATTTTTTTTGCCTTTTTAATTTTTTATTTTATTTTCTTTTTTATTTTCTTTTTTTTTATTTTCTGGACTGAATTTAATATACCAGAATTTCTCATACCAGAAATTTCATACCAGAAATTTTATACCAGAAATTTCATACCAGAAATTTTATACCAGAAATTTCATACCAAAAATTTCATACCAGAAATTCATACCAGAAATTTCATACCAGAAATTATCATACGAAAAGTTCATATCAAAATTTAGTCATACCAGAAATTTTATACCAGAAATTTCATACCAAAAATTTAATACCAGAAATTCATACCAGAAATTTCATACCAGAAATTATCATACGAAAAGTTCATATCAAAATTTAGTCATACCAGAATTTCTATCATAATTTTTCATACCATAATTTTTTTATACCTGAATTTTTTTTATACCAGAATTTTTTCATAACAAATATTTTTTCTGGTATGAGTTTTCTGCTATGAAAATCCATGCCAGAAAACTCATACCAAAATTTTCTGGTATGAATTTTTCATACCAGAATAATCATACCATAATTCAACCAGTTAACCAAATACATCTAATAATTGATATCAGAAGTATTCTATTTGCCAACAGTGATGAAAACCAATGTGAAAATGACAATCAAATGTGAAGAAGCCATTGAACAAGTTGAAAATTTTTATAAAACATATGGATTTACCTGTTTGGTTTCAATCCTCTGTCATAGCTATTACTACCGGCATTGACTAGCAGCAAAATCTATAGAAGAATTAAGCAGTAAACCTAGCTAATTATGTGAAATAGGAGAGAAAATGAGCCTTTGGTGCAAATTGAGTAAAAGAACCGATTCAGACCATTAACACTGCCATTATTACCAATCCATAAGAATTGAGTAGCTAAAGGTTTCAACTTTCTTATCGACAATCTTAATATGCAAAGAGCATACTAATTGCAGTAAACTTTTTGTCATTTATGCCTCACCCGATCGAAGGGGTTTTGCCACGAAACAAGTCCAAAAAAGGGCAACGATTTGTTCTGATAGAGTACCTCCTAGCTGGTTCATGGAACCTGAGAACATTGTGATGAATGGCTCCTGTTCTCTCCACCATCAAATAGATTGGTAGATACTTCCTTCAATCCACCCTCTTTTTGACAAACCTGTAAAGAGCCTCCATGGATCGTCGCGGTGGAGAGGAAGGAAGGAGGTAGAGACTAGATATACAGATCCAGATCTAGATCTAGATCGACAAAGGGTTAGAGAGGGAGCAAGCAAAAACAATATATAGGAAAAACAATGAGAACCTAAGCTAAAATGGAAAGCAACTTTACTCAGATCTAGATCTAGATCTAGATCTAGATGATCTTATCACCTTTCCCTTGGAGGTGATATTCCAATTTGCAACGAACGGAGTAAGAGGATATTGTTTGAAGGACTGATAAAGGTGGAGATCGCTCACTTGGAGGTGAGATTTGAGAAATTCGAATCCTGTTGTTAGGGAAATTGAAACTCGAATTTGCATCCTTGGAAACTGGACACTCGGTTTCTGCTCTTCATCCTCCAACTGGTAAGGATGGAGTCGAGAGAGAGTTGCAGAAGTGGGCAACGCTAACTTAATTTGGCCTTTTTGGTGGTGGGAAGATAGAACGGCTGGAAGAAAAAAAAACAAGAGAAGGGGAAGGGAGGTAGGGTTTTTGACGGTAAAAAAAATAAAAAGGGGTCTAGTTACTTAACAAAAAAATAAAAAAGCCTACTTACTATCATTAATTCTCAAAAAAGCCTACTAACCAAATTTGCCCTTTTTCATATATAATAAGCGCGACGAGATGCGCCGGAGACCACCGACTCTCCTTCCCACCAAAAAAAAACATGGACTAAATTCATTGTCATTTCGTTTCTTTTTTCGGAGTTGGAACCAAGCGGGCCCTAAGTATTTCCATTTCTGGCAAACACCAACTACGACGCTAATACTCTAAATAGGTTATGGCACAATCTACAAAGTCCACAATGCTACCTCACTCTATCACACGTCGATATTACACTCAGACTTCCATGTGACCACCTCTCTAGTTATGGATAAATATACTTGTTTGCATTCATACCTTACTATCCAAATTCATTTTCTCTTTGCTGACCCCTTGTTGTTCACACTCTCCCTTTCAATCAATACACTCCACCTCCTCTAAGAAAAAATATAGAAATGGAAGTGATTACTGTGTTATGGTTCTTGATCATATGGATCACGACTCACTGGCTCGTCTCCTTGCTACAACGCCGTCTCAAAAGAGCTCCACCTGGTCCGTTACCATGGCCGGTAGTTGGAAACATATTCAGCTTAGGCAAGAACCCACATATATCCCTTGCTAGGCTCGCGAGAACCTACGGTCCATTGATTTCGCTTCGTCTAGGGTTTTTGACGACCGTTGTAGCATCTTCTCCGGAAGTGGCGCGTCAGATACTGCTCAGGAAGGATGCTTGCTTGTCCAATAGGTTCGTCGGTGACTGTCTCTACGCGTTTCAGCACAACGAGCACGCCGTCTCCACTATGCCTGTCGGGGATCGCTGGCGAACTCTTCGCAAGATTTTGAGTCTTCAGGTACGAATTATGAAACCTGCGTGTTAAGTTTTTTAGTTCAACTAGATATATAGATGCATTACCTAATCAATTGCTGACGACCTATTGATTATTGCTGCCATATTAGTTTACATCGAACAAAAGCTTGGATGCGAAAGAAGAAATACGTAAACAAAATAGCAGAGATTTGGTTAGGTATGTCAATGAATGCAGTAAATCTGGAGTCGCGGTCAATATCGGTCAACTTGCATTCGACAACGCCCTCAATTCGATGTCGAAAACTTTCTTTTCCCTTGACATGGCCGATGCTGATTCAAGTGTCGGGCGCGAATTCAAACAAATCATGTGGGAGATTATGTCTGAAGCTGCGAAGATGAATCTCTCGGATCTATTTCCGGCGTTGAAGATCGTCGATCCTCAAGGAATCCGACGTCGCATGGAGATTAATCTTAAGAAATTGTTTGATTTATTTGATGTTATTGTTAACAAGAGAGTGGCTGATAGGAAAGCGGGGTTGCCTGAGCGCGGCGATGTTTTGGATGCCTTGCTCAAGATCTGCTGGGAGAAGAGCGAGGACATTGAACTCTCACAAATCCCGCGTTTGCTCTTGGTACGGTTTTATACCGTGATTTTCTTAGTTGAAGATTTTATTAAAATAGTAGGTCTAGATATCATTGGAATTTTTTTATTTCAAAAAATTTATTCTCTAAATACATAGATCAACTTCTGATCAACTAATGGCTTGATGCAGGAGACATTTGCTGGATCGGAGTCAGTGTCAACGACGGTAGAGTGGGCAATGGCGGAGCTGCTGCGCAACCCAAGCAAGATGAGGAAAGCGAAAGCCGAGCTCGAACAAGTGATAGGCAAAGGGAACTTCGTAGAAGAAGCCGATATAGCAAAGCTACCATACTTGAAAGCAATACTAAATGAGACATTCCGGCTTCATCCACCAGTGGTGTTCTTGGTTCCTAGACAAGCAGACAGCGACGTCGAGATAAGTGGTTTTGTCGTGCCAAAGGGTTCTCAAGTACTCGTCAACTTATGGGCTATTGGGCGAGATTCAACTATATGGAAGGATCCTCATTCGTTTGAACCCGAGAGATTCATGGACTCCGACATTGATATCAAAGGTCAACATCTCGAACTCATCCCTTTCGGTGCTGGTCGCAGAATGTGTGTGGGGTTGTCTCTAGGCATGAAGCTGATTCATGTGATACTGGCTTCGTTGTTGCATTTCTTTGAATGGAAGCTTGAGGATGGAGTCGCACCCGGAAATTTGGACATGGACGAGACGTTTGGCGTTGGTCTACATAAAGCCAAGCCCTTATTTGTCTATCCTGTGAATGTTTAGAAGCAAACAAAATTATCCACGAGTTAATAAATTGAGGTTTTGTCTAGATCTCTATACATATACAGATACAGCAGGGCAAAGAATCGATACATATGAACAGCAAATATTAAACATGAGATCAGGAAACAGGGAAAACTTTTTCCAGGAAATTAATGAAACGTCTCGAGTACAATTCCGGTGCTAACACAGAAATCGACATGCCGTCACAATATGTCGATTTGTAAGAGTGCTCGAGCTTCTTCCTTAAACTGTAGTCTTGCAGTATGTCAATGATTCCGAGGTACAGAACGACATCGTAGACCTCAAAGAGCTCGCATTCTGACGGATCATGTTCATCGTCTGTGAGCTTACGGCTTGCTTCGGCAGGCATGTTCACCCCTAGTTGGATCCTCAATCTGCAAAATGAAAGGAATCAAATAACTGCATTTGATGAAACGATGATTTTACTTCAAATCCCTGGGCATAATTGTCACATAGTTGGATCATATTTTGGTTGATTCATGCATCGGGAAATTTCATGAAAGCTTCTCAATTTAGTGAGTAATATTAAATGAATTAAAATATACTTTGTCCTCAGTTATGGTGATTTTCAGAAGAAAAACATTGTTCTCAGTTATGGTGGTTTCTTGAAATTTAGAATGAGGTGCATTTTTAGTAAAAAGGGTATGTAGAAAACAAACACTACAGCAATTGCACAGAAGTTTCTTAAATCCCTTCATGTAAACTAGACTACAACCAATAAACTAAACAAACACTACAGCACTTGCACAAAAGTTTTTCGCGGAGTTATCTCTTTCCAATTCCATTCTTTTCGGGTTTCCTGCAAATAGTTTCAATTTTGAACTAGTACCAAGCCAAACAAAGCTTCATAAGCAAAGTAGACCAAGGAAGTACAAAAAGGATACCTTGCAGTGCCTGGAAGAAGAAGATCAACTTCTCTGTCTCCTGCTGAGAATGCACGCAATGCACTTCCACGTATGTGAGGACCTGGAGCAGCGTTAACAGAGCTCGGTTCATGGTTGACGAGTAGTAGGCCCGTTGGAGGAACGTGGAGCTCTCCTAGTGAGGATTTAGCTGGTAGAAGGAAGAAACCCACAAGAAAAAACTTCAGTCTTATGTTTACACAGGTAGTGTGACACGGATGAGCTACAGTTGTTTTCACAACAGTATGAAAATAAGGAAAGAAAACAAACAATCAAATGTATGCAGTGTATTACCATCAGCAGCAGGATTAGTTCCCGTTTTGTTCCACATCATATCCAGCTCTAGGTGAGACTTTAGATGATCAGGAGCTCGGAAGTGGAGTCCGAGTAAAAGGCTATAATCAATAATTTTTTGAGACTCCAGAAACTTGCAATCCAATGAGAGCTGTCTGCAAAAAAACTTAATTTTAGCAAAAAGTTTGATCTATAAGAGTAGAGTCAAGCTTGTTGGATTACATACTCAAATAGTGCCTCCCGCAGGGAGCGGTCCATATGAAATTCATATGAAAGATCAAGATCTTTCAACGTAGTGGTTTCAGTGATCTTGTCTTTGTTTGTGAATCTCCCATATGTTGAACCTTTCAAGTCATACCGACGGTGAATTTTTAACTCAGTGTAGAACATATTTCCCATGACGACAAAACGCACCTGGGAGAAGAACAATTACAAACTCAACATGTACATGGCCAACAAGATTTACATTAACAAAAACTGACACCATTTCAAAGCATATGTGCAATAGCAAATACCTTTCTCCCATAATTTAATTTTATGCGGTGCAGCCCAAAGAATTTCGTTATGAGAGTGTTTTCATATTTGTGTACATGTTCATAGTAGTCAGGTAGCATCTTCAGCAAAACCTACATAGTAAAGATTAGAATATCAGTTCTTTCTAACAGCAATGGCCAATAAAATAGATTAAATGACATTTTCCTTCTTACAAACCTTTACTTCTGCTTTTCTCAGTGTCTTGATAACAAATTTATCATCATGAGAAAGATAAAAAAGGCAACCACTTTTTCCAGGTGAAGAAAGCTCCCTTAGGCCATCATCACCACAAATAGACATCATATAATCAGCAGCATCTAATTTGAACATCTCCCTCAAATTCCTGTCATTAACATAATACCTTGAGATCCTTGTGAAAGACAGAATCTGTGACACATTTGTTAATGAACTTCAATATAATAAGAATAAAGAATTTCCCGAATATCTAACAAGTACCTGAATACCATAGGACAATAATCCTTCCATTGGAAGTCAAGAGAGTAATGTGGTGGTGTCAACCGAGAGCCTTCTCTAGGGAAAAACATTTTGATTCTGGCCAGCTTGCCAAAATCAGCAGACCTTACTTCTCGACCGGGTACTGGTGTTATCTTTCCAACCGTGTACCTGTTAACCACAAGTTGAGTTTCTCCAATGTTACTTTACTAAGCATCAATCAACTATTAGCATTTGGGAGTATGAGGATACTTGAAACTCACTGATCACAACTGAATTATGTTCCTAATGATGACAAGAGGGTCATAACCAGCATCATTAGAAAATGAACAATGAGGATGAGTTTGGATAGGTATGACATGTTTTGTAAAAGAAGTTTTGTGTCTTATAATACATTTTAGTATAAGTGGTGTTTCGATAGCCTATTGTATAATGCGTTTATTGTAAAGCAAATCCAGGTACTGTTTGATAATTTATAGTAGACTCGACATTTCTACATTACTGCGTAGTTTAATTTTCAAGTGCAATGCATAGTTTCATTAACATGATGACCACACAAACCCTGGGTTGTAGACTAATTACCTGATACCGAGTTGCAGATTCAGCATGAGATAGTGGCTTCGATTACTGTAGAAGGACAATATGCTTGGACTTCGTTTGACTTCGTTTGCAGGAGTCTTGCGTTTCTGTTTACTCTTGTTTGACTTCCTGTCATTTTTCTTCATCCTCTCTCTTATGAGGATGCCTTGCATATATTCCCTCTCAAAAACAACATCATTTTCATCCTTGAACTCAGACTGATCAACACCTAAGCTATCCTGAACTGACAATTCCCTAACAAGATCGTAGAGTATCCAGTCTTGATCAAGTGAAGTCTTAGAAGATATTTGGCCTAATCTTCCCTTCAAATTACCACTAGCACCAGAAAACTGATCTGAAATGCTACGTTTGATTCTCGGCTGCAAACCCTTGAGCTCAAGTAATTTCTTAGGTGAAGAAAGAGAGAACAGTTCAACACGTTTCTCCCTACCATCATACCCAGCTTTCAGACACCACTTCTTCACTGAAGGACGCGTAGTTCCAGCAGGGTAAAATGTCCCCCTTCCGTCTTTCAATCCCCGTGTCCAATTCCCAAAGTAATACCCACCATCAGAGAACCTGTAGAACCCAGGTCCTTGCCTATTCCCGTCTAACCAAAACCCGTAAAATACATCACCATTTGTCCACTTTAATACTCCTCTACCAAACATTTTCCCAGATTTCCATGTGCCTATATACGTATTCCCAGAGTTCCAATCATACTTTCCACTTCCATCGCGTACTCCCTCCTTCCACGAACCTTCATAAACATCTGAATTCGCGTACTCTTTCTTTCCATAACCATGCAAAGAGTTCATCCTCCAACTTCCAGAATAAGTATACTTATCAACACCAGTGAACTCTCCATGCCCATGAAAATGCCCACCTGAGAAATCACCTTCATAAGCTGAACCCGAAGGCCAAAAGATTCGCCCTTTCCCGGTCATCTTCCCTTTGTCCCATTCGCCTTCGTATACTGTCCCATCAGACCACGTGTATTTTCCATTACCGTGAGGTAAACCCCTCAAAAGATCACCATAATAGGAATCCCCACTTGGAAAGACTTTTTCCACTGATCTGTTCAACATAGAAATACATAACCATAAAGCACAATAGACAGACAAACAACACCAAACAAGTAACAACAAAATCACCTTTCAATTTTCTCCATTTGCAGAAAAGAACTCTTAACTACTGAAATCTGATTCCCGCTTTGTTGAATGGTTTCAAAAGCCTGCAATGCCCTAATTCTTCAATTCAATTCACCACGCAAGATCCAGAAACATTGTAGCCAGTCAACCACAAGGAATTACATCAAATCACTCGACATTGTATAGCATAAGCAGTTAAGTTCATCCCCTAATCCCTAATTCAGCAGAAACGATCAATTTCTGCGATAAATTCAGCGGAATTAACAATTAACAATGAAATCAAACAGAACCTTACCAAAATTTATCAACAGCCACATGATCAACAAGTTCTACTTTCGCTTCTCTCCTGTTCCTCACCTTCTCCACAATAATTTCCAGCTGACGATAATTGAAAAGGGACACAAGAATGAGGAGAAGAAGAGCGGATGAGAGAAGAATGCGTGAGTGCTCAGAAAAGAATTAAAGCTTTGATTTGGATGTTCAGATCAAATGGCGATTGGTCCAGGGACTGAATCGGGGACCCACTGCTACAGGATTGAAGAGGAAGGTGCAGGGGTTACGGTGGGTGTGGGTCGCAGGGGATAAGTGCGGTGCCTGAATGCAACGGCAGTTTGAGACTTTGAGTGGTGCCATTAAAGTACTCGAGCCAACGGATAAGCAATTAAGCATCTCTAAAAGTCTCCAGCACAATTTTTAGGATTAATTAAAATTAAAATAAATCAAAGAGTGGATAATTTGGTGCTTACGATATCACCGGCGGCCGCCACGGTGGCGTGGTCCATTTGTCGGCTCTCCTACTACAGTTTTAAGTGTCGTGACATCGACGAAGTTGGATATTTTGGCGTTGAAGCACATTGTCATTGACGAGCTGTTTGAGATATTTGTGATAATGTGTTTTTTATTAGAGGTTTAAAGACTGATGTGATTAATATTTTGTTTGAGAACTGCAATAATCTAGAACAATATAGGTCTCGGGGTGAGTTTATTTTGATGGTTTGGAGGTTTTTAGTTTCGGTGTTTATTTTAGTTTTGTGTTTAGTTAGATAGTTGGGTAGTTTATTTTAGTTTTGTGGTTGGTGTTGGAAAAAATATAGGGGTTTAGGTAGAATTTTAAGATTGGAGTTTTCAACCAGATTTGTGGTTTGCAGAGTTTATCATTGGAATCTTGAGGGAGAAGGTTTTATGAGTTTTGTGGTTGTATTTTGGGGAAATGTTACATATTGTACCCATCTTCCCTAATTCTTCTTCACCATGCTTCTAACGTCTGCTCTTCTCATTCTTCTTCAGCGTGCTTCAATTCATTATTGTGATCGCTTCTTCTCCACATGATTATTCTCTTCCATCTCTCAATTCGCATCTTTGTAGTATTTTCCCTTCCAACTCCAATGTCATTCTCCACGTAATTCATCTACCATTTGCCGCTTCAACTCTTGTACGTCTCCATATGATTCCTTCTCTTTCCCTCTCTACGTTTCTATTGATTTAGACGGCATAGTTACGATGTTAAATGAGAATCAAATTGCTAAAGGCAAAGACTCAGAGGAGGAGAAATTAATATCGATTTTTTGCTCATAATTTTAGAGAAGACGGGGATGAACGGAGTATAGAAGAAAGGGGATGAATCTCAATGTATGTGAGAATTTGCAATTATCATGGTTGAATGGATTTTTGGGTTGATGGAGAAGAGCCAGCAATCCCATGATTGAATGGATTTGTGGGCGATGGAGAAATTAGAGCAGCAGAAGAACGAAGGAGAAGCACATGTCTTGGGTGAAGGTCAAAAAAGAACCAGAAAATGAAGTTGCCGAGCGGAGGAGAAGCAAAGTCCCGATCTTCTTTAAAGAACCGAGTAGGCGATAAATAAGGATAGAAATATTGTAGAAGGGAGGTTGAATATAGTATGAGAAGTTTTCGCAATATTGGATATCAAGGCTTTAAAATGAATCTCAAGGCCTTGAAGTCGATTTTTGTAATATGTGACAAAATTGTTTCTCAAAGCCTTGAAATGAATCTCAAGGTCTTGACTTAGAAACCTGCACAAAGTTGATAGTCATAAAATAACGATATAAGGTGCGGAAATTAAAAGATCAACACACGATGTGTTTACGAAGTTCGACCCTAACAGTCTACGTCTCCGCCTAGGGTTTCTCGACCCTAGTATCTAACTATCTATTATCTGCTTCTTTTGAGTACTAGATACAACCTAGAAGAACTTCCTTTCTTCTCTTAATGTAGCATCACCGCTACAATCTAGTCAACTCAGATATCGCAATAATAGTCTAATTACTTCGTAGAGTAACACTAAGTATAAAACAATAATGATATGCCAATGTAGTTCTATGTGTTTATCTAACTCACTAAACTAAAACTAAGTACGCTCAAAGAGAAAGACAAACTTTTGGATCGATGAAGAAGACTTGGATTGTTCACTTGTAAGCTTCGTCATTCTTCTTTCATCGATTAATTCGTTTTATAATATTTTGTGGAAGCAGCTTCTTCTAGCCGTTGTCTTTTTAGCCGTTGTAACATTTTCACTCCACATAATCTTTGTTTGTTGAACGGGTTCTTCACTTGCAAAAACTTATTGTTAGTCGTTAGCCGTTTGAGTAAGATCTTCAAACGAGATCTTCTTTGTTGTAGTGAGATCTTCTCTTCAACAACCTCTTGCTTAGCCATTTGAAATCTTCTAGTGAAATCTTCAACAACCTCTTGCTTGTTCGAGATCTTCTTGTTGTAATCGCTTGAATCATTTAAGATCTTCAATTCTCTAAGATCCGCACAATCTGCATTACACATGTAACAAACCAAGACTACAATATCTAATCGATATTTGTTTGTATAAAACCGCATTTCATGTTTAAGTCTTCCATCATTCTAAAATATAACAAAAATTATCAAGGTGGAGTTATCAATCTCCCCCTTGATGGAAGACAAAACAAATAATCGTACCTGCATAAAATATTAGCAACATACATGCATAAACAATATTCGGAAAAAATGCAGAATGCAGAAATATTGGATCCATAATTTTCTCTCACTTTGTCTTTCGACAAGGGAGAAATAGAGTTTAAGCAGTAAGATTACAGCCCCAAAGAGTTAAAAACAAACAAGTTTCAAAAAGCACCCACAAAAGCAGTTTCAAGGCCTTGAAAGTTAAAAACAGTGAAAATTTGAAGCATATGTCAAGTCCTTGACATCTATGTTCAAGGTTTTGAAATCTATTCCTGATACCACCGGGTGTTCCTCTTGC
Source organism: Fagopyrum homotropicum (assembly GCA_033239125.1). Lineage (NCBI taxonomy): Eukaryota > Viridiplantae > Streptophyta > Magnoliopsida > Caryophyllales > Polygonaceae > Fagopyrum > Fagopyrum homotropicum. Next base: position 143,050,875 of record BSWB01000005.1, read on the forward strand.
CACGAATGTCGTTCAGATATTTGTTCATCCACCTTTGATGTGCTTCATCGAGGGTCTTCCTCTTCTTGTACTCATCTACCTCTCGCTCCTTCTCAGCATCCATGTATTTCTTCACGACACAATACTTTCTAGTGTAAAAATGGTTGGCTCCACATGTGTTGGTCGAAGAATCGGTTGATTATTCACACTTTTTTGGCAAGTTTTTTACAAGTCAAATTGAATGACGAAGATCGACGATGGAGTTAATATGGTTAGCTCGACGTCCCACGTACAACTCGAAAGGCCTTGAAACGCCTTGATGACACATAAATTGTTGATTTTAATATTGTATTAGTAATTTAAAAGTTTCTTGCAAGCCAATTTTAATAAAATTAGCTTCCGCTTTTATCACCAATTTAACTTTTTTAATCCTTAGGCTAATAACTTCTACATTCTTTTTCCGCATCATCTAGTCGACGGAGATCACTTTAAGCGAAATCTATAACAATCGAAACTGAGTTTGTGGAATACATATTTTAGTTTTTTCCATTTGTTTTTATTTAGTTGAACGGTATGGTGTTTGTTTGGTGGTGACCTGCTATCTTCAACCATTTTTGTTAATCATGAATTTGATTATCCAAATGGCTGCAGGACATAATAATAAGCTATTTGTCCGCAACTAAAAAATACTCAAAAATAAAAGTACAAAAATATCCCCAAGAACACAACTGCAATAAGCTTTCATACAACTTCTCCGGAACGAGGATAATCCGAAGTCCATCCATGGAGGCTCTCTCTTGTGCTGGTCCGTCAGCGTTTATCAATCCCACCAAGCTTAAATCCACGAAGAAAATCAACAATGGCATGTCCTTTTCCTCATACCACTCCTATAGAGCTTCAAATCCCAGTTCAATGCTCTCCGCATGCTTCTCTCTCAACTCCAATAAGTTCTCCTGTAATGCGTCGTCTTTCGATCTCTCTCCTCCTCCTATCGATCATGATTTTCTTGTAAGATATTCAACTTCTCTCTATTAATTTTTAGAACAGTGATTTTTGTGGTGATGTAAGTGCGGTTTTGATCTGGATTCGTAAGGAATTGGGAATTGGATTTGATTCATATGGAATTGGGATCTCAGTTTTTATGTCATCCTTATGGTTTCATGGCTTCAAAAGAAACCAGTAATTTTGAAAACGCATGCAAAAAGATAGAATTTGTTAAATACAGCGTTTTTTTCTCTGCAGGAGACTGTAGTAGCTTCAGGTGCAACTGTTTCAGATGATGAAGTGATTGAAACGTTTGGGAAGGATGAGGAAGCACTAGAAGCAACCGAGAATGGAGTTGCGGTGCGTTCAAACACGCGGCTTCTTTCACTTTTTTTTTTGTGTGTGGATTGTGATTGGTGAAACAATGAAAATTTCCCATATTGATGCGACTAGGGTTAGTCCTGCACTATAGTATGCAGTAGATACTAGATAGTGTATTTTTTGCTTCAATTTTCTGGTCTCCTTAGACAAAATGTACTGATATTTGGAAAATAGTTATGTAATATTCTTCCATCATTTTTTAACTATCTTTGTACATGGTTGTGCAGATTGTTGACCTTTCACATTGGGGACGCACTAGAGGTACATATGTTTGTCATTTTTTTTTGTTCATTGTAAAGGAAGGAATTGGGGCTTTCTTTTTTTTTAAATCAGATTTGGCTTTAGTATCTCGATGAGGAGTAATCGCTAATCCATATAGGGAATCCGTCAATCTTAAGAAGGAGAATTGTTTTAAACAAGCAAGTGTTGCAAATAGAAGAATTCATGTGAAGTAGGAAATGTGTGGACATAAATTACATTTATCGAGAGTCAGTGACAGATACACAACTTGATATAGCTCATATCCATTAGCTAATCTGGATTTGGATAAGGGATATTTATTTCCCTACATGGATGAAGTGATTATATGAACTGATCTGGATAATAGAAACTTGTGGACATGACTTTACGTTTGCTAGTGCCAAATACACAAATTGTATTATGGCTTACGAGATATACCAAGATCATATCCATTAGCTAATCTGGATTTTGTACAAGGGATATTTTGTCTTGCACGGATAAAGTGATTATAGGAACTGATCTGAATATAATTTTTTTAATAACCTGTGGAATGGATGATTGGTCTCTTGTACCAATTGTTAAAAACTTGATAGGCAATAAAAAATAGAAAGAATTTGGCCAAATAGGCCCTTTTCTATTTCCATTAGATTTGTGTACCTCTTCAATTTTTACCACTTTCATTAAATTGAAGTTGGAAGGTAAGGGATTTGGTTAAAGCTGCATTTACTAAACATATTCATGAGCCTAGTTAATAGAGAGAAATCTCAAAAAGGCTTACTTAGCTAATTTGGCCTTAAAAATATGTAGGCATACCAATATCTCGTGTATTTTCCACTTATATTGACTAAGAAAGCAGCTCTACATAATGTATAGAATCCTAGCAGCCCTTTAACACATGTTAACGCAAATGAAAAGAAATTCAAGTATCAAATTTATGGTTGAACGAACTGTAATTTCTATTTTTCTTAACTTCTTTTGATTATACTGATAATTGATTTTGTTTTTCTGAAGTCAGTGGTGATGATAGGATCCAATTTCTTCACAATCAAAGCACTGCAAATTTTGAAATCCTTCATGAAGGACAGGTGAGCTGGGGGAACTAATTCTAACTTCAGTGATGTCATGTGGGATGGACTTCAGTTTATGTTTTGTCTACTTGGAGCTGACGTGACCTAAGACAATCTGATGGGAATTGGAATGTACACTGCAGGGATGTGATACTGTTTTCGTGACACCAACTGCTAGGACGATAGATATTGCACATGCGTGGATTATGGTAATATATTATTTTATTAACCTCTAATGCAATACGTTATTCAGTTACCCCCTTTCACTCTGTTCATTCTGCACCTCATTCTTGTGATTTTGCAGAAAAAAGCAATTTTGCTGGTCGTCTCACCTGTGACCCGTAAGAGCATCTCTGAGATGCTTGCAAAGTATGTAGATATCACCTTGTTGATTGCTAAATCTTCACCATCGGTCATAATAGTGCTTACAGTCTTTATACTTCTCTTTCTGGTATCTTTGTTTTATTCATGGTGTTATTACTTTTGTTTCAAGTTCAGGCTCTTTTGTCTTCCTGGCTGACAATCAGCTTTGTTTTTCAATCAGCTTTGTTTTCGTGGCTGACAGTTGAATTTTGTTGATTATTTAACACAGGGCCTGCTTTATGATGCACTCTTTTTTTTAATTACGAGTATGTATAGTACACTAATTGTATACTAGTGCATTTTGGAGTTTGTGTACAGGTACATATTTTTTGCCGACAAAGTAGAGATCCAAGACATCACCTCAGATACATCCCTGTTTGCTCTCTTAGGCCCAAAAAGTAACCAAGTATGGGACTCACTTGGAAGTGGTTGATCCTGTTTTTATTACGAGTATATATAGTACACTAATTGTTTTATATGTAGCATTTTTATGATCATAAACTGCTGTGAACAGGTAATGGAATCTCTAGGTCTCAGTGATCTAATTGGTGAACCTTATGGCACACACCGGCATTATAGAGTATGTCTGACCGTAAAAACAATTCTTCTGTGCTTATGTTGGATTTAAATTTCACTAATTTCATGATAGCTATTTGTACACATGTTTTATTCTTACCAATCGTACTTTTTTCCCTTTCTTTTTGCTCTGTTCCTATCTTTGTAAAAGTTGGCTTGCAAATATTGCGGTAAACACCAACTAATTTGGAGTAGATCAATATTTCTTCTCTGAACTATCCCAAAGCACTTACCTCTTACAACTTATCGTGCAATTTGAAATCAGAATGTCATGACAATTACTGATAATATTGCAGAGCTAAAATTTAGACTGCTGTATTAATTTTACACTGAAAAACTATACTGCTTTACAAGATTTATGTTTGTATTCCGTTGGGAAATTATTGTTTAGATATAGTTGTGTTATGTGCCAATTTATCCTTAAGCTTGACAGGGGGTGTCAAAGTGCATATCCTGCTTGATGTAAGCTTGACTGTCAAATCTCTTGTTTGGTATTATTGGTTGTCCTGCAAGGAGCACTTCACACTGAAGTTTAAGCTTTGTACTTATCTAAATGTAGGTAGATGGGATGCCAGTGACTGTAGGGGTAGGCACTGCCATTTCTGAAGAGGGTTATACCATGATGTTGTCACCAGCTGCTGCTGGATCAGTCTGGAAAAACATACTTGATCTGGATGCTGTTCCAATGGGTTCAAATGCATGGGAAAGACTGAGAATTTGTCGAGGTAATTAAATTTCCCTGAGAAGTATACCGTATAATATTTTAGAGGAATATAAATGATCCTACATTGTTAGATGACAAATTCGTTATATCACCTTGTTTATTTTTAACTAGTAAAGATTCTAAGTTATTCTTCTTGTCCGAGTTTGTGATATAAGAAGGAAACATGTTGTGGCTCTAGATTTAGTAGGAATAGTAGCTACTTGGGGTTGCTAGCTAGTACATTAAGGATTTAATGAATCAAATACAGTAATTGCTTGATGAAACACAGGGACTCATGTTACAGTTGTTTTACATTTATGAATAATACAATCTAGTTGAATAGTCCACTTCTTTCATCAAAACAAAATCAGTTTAGAAATTTCATAATGCATGAACAAATGAATTATTCCTACATTCATCTCCTCAGGAAGGCCAGCCCCTGATAAAGAGCTTACGGCCGAATATAACGTTTTGGAAGCTGGTCTCCTGAACTCAATCTCCCTGACCAAAGGTACCTGTTTCTCTCTATTTAACTACACAAATGTTCTATCTTGTCTAACGGTATTATTTTGCATTTATCTAGGATGCTACAAGGGGCAAGAAACGATCTCACGACTCATCACTTATGATGGTGTGAAGCAGAACCTTTGGGGATTGACCTTATCAGCAGCTGTAGAACCAGGCAGCCCTATAACCATCGATGGTAAAAAGGTCAGTTTAGCATCAACCCTATTTATATAAAAAAAAATCTCTTCAATGATTTTGTGGAGTTTTGAACATGAAATGTAATTCTAGAATGACATATCTAGGAAAAATGACATGTAATCATCTATAAGCAATTTCTCTTCCAAAAGAAATGCTGGCCTAGATGTGATTAAGTGATGTTTTCTCCACCTGCTCTCAGGTGGGGAAGCTTACAAGCTATACATTAGGAACAAAGGAATTTGAGCATGTTGGGTTGGGCTACGTCAAGAGACGAGCTGCTTCACTCGGTGATAAGGTAACTGTAGGCGAAAATGTTGTTGCAACCTTATTGAATGTTCCTTATCTTGCTAATCAGTCAATGACATCAAATATTTTGAAAGACTGACTGGTTGGTATACTTCCGTCGTCCTAAATTCCGAATTGGTTAAGTCTGGTGACAATGTGACATATTATTGGAAGAAATAAGGGTTCTAAATTTGATAATGTAAGCTCTGTATCTTGAAGTTTGAACAGATCCCATACACAAGCTCTTCAATTTGCTTAAGCATTCAAGGTTTGCTTCTGTTCCTCAAGCTTGTTACAGTATTTGGCTATGATTCATCTTTCCGCCTTTACTTTACACACATCTTTTCCTAGAAAATTCCGTAGTTCGCTTAAGAACAAGAGGAGCCCTTGACGTTAATCCTCTGGAATAGTCTACATTTTTTATTGAAAAACTGTGGGGCTAAATAGTAAATAGTGTTAGAGAGAAACCTATGTTCCAACTTTGCAGTTGTGTTAAAATGGCTTCTGTCCAAAAAAATTGACCAGCGGATGAGTTTTTTTTGAAGTGGAAACGTGTGTTTTTATTTAAATAAGGTCAATCTCGACAAGTTGCGAGATACCCCGAGGAAAACATGCTGCTAATGAAAAACGCTGAAAACGTCCATTTTATCCGGGCTCAACCTCGCTACAAGGTGAGCGATAGTGTTACCTGAGCGGTTAACATGCATAAATGAGCAAGACTGAAAGAAAACCGAGATTCTAACTATGACATCAACGACTAAACCAATCGCGGAATGCACCACTGCATGATCCTGGATGAGAGCAATTGCAATCTCCGAATCCGACTCAAACACTACGTTTATAAACCCTCCTTCCAGGCTTTCCGAGACCGCTAAACGAATCGCCAGGAGATCTGCCAGCAGTGGGCATAGACCCGCCCTCTCGGGCTTAACCCAAGCCTAAAGCACCTGTGAAATCCCGAACAGCTGCCCCCAGCCCAGTCCACTGGGCATGAACAATTGTGTTGGAGTTGATCTTCAGCTTGGTTCGACCTCGTTCACTTTCTAAACGAGCCGAATATAAACATATTTTAAAACTAGTATAAAATTTACGATTGGTTTATTCATTTCTTATAACACCCCTATAAGAAGGCGTGGTATCCCCACGCTTTGACAACCCTTTATTAGATAGGAAAATAATAGGTTAAGTACTAGTCGCTCAGAGAGAGGCCGATTTATTCCATAAAAAGTAAAGGAGTCAAATATATTCTGACCAGTATTTAGATATTTAGATAAGTGATCGTATATCTTCCGACGGGTCAAACTTATAACCAAAAGTTAGATTAACTAAGTGATCCGTAAATCTATTCGCTTCATAGAACACATGACAAAGTTGGACATTCTATTCTCTTTACCCATAGCCTTCGCGAGTGAGTGACACCGCGACATACGTTTGTTAAAGAGTGTTACTACAAGTTGAGTGTACGTAACAGTCTCTAAATTTCTGCTTTTTAAAGTTGTAAGGACCCTATTAAGAATGATGAAGAACTGATTTTGATTTCACATTTAATACGATTTCATATCAGAATTGATTCTACTCTTTATTAGCAACCACGCATTCTAAACGGGTCATTCATGCCTAAAATCGACAAGCCCTTAAGCTCTATCAAATCCAATTTAATAATTATTTCCCCATTCTCCTAATAAGCAAAATTTTCATGTGATCTGTTCATAATTAGGCCAACAACATATCATAAAACTGCCAATGCTTTTCCTACTCCAAGTAATAGATGGTGAGGAACGAATTTCCTCTCGCGGGAGTACATCACAAGTATGCACCTCATCACATGCGATTACGTCTAACCCGGCTTTAAGCTTCAAGTCTTCAACGCGGTTAGGTTCGCTTTCGGAAATGAAAGCACCCCGTGAAAGAAGTGGATGCGTGAAAAGTTTGACACGCCACCTCATTGCGGGCCCCATTCAACGCCATTTCGCAACCATTCATACGGTATCCCAAAGCCATATGAGAAACATGCCAGAAAAAAAAAAACAAAATTAAAAAAATAAATATAATAAGGTTCAACATTGAAATACGGGATATTCCGAGCCTAGTATATAAGGTTTGGACTATTCATCCTATTGTCAATTGGTTTTAGGATGGAACCCCGCCGGATTTATGTGTTGGGTTTGAGACTAACTGTGCACTCATATGCACACGAGTCCCGTTCTATCGTTCCGTATGTATCGGACTTTGACAAATACGTTATACACTTATACGTCTGTCCTTTTCCCTATTTACTTTTCTTTTTTAATTTGTCGTATTTGTAGGTATACAGAATAAACTAGAAAAGTAATAATCCAAATCAATCAAATATAAAGATAAATTGAATAAAACTTAAATTGTCAATTCCATCCCTTCATTATGTTTTTTCCTAATGGTATTGCTGAAATTTCTAGAATTAATGATTAATCAGATTTCTCCAAAGTTTTGAATACTATTATTGATGGCTTGGTGTATGAAAAGAACTTTTGCAAGTAGCAAATTGCTTATGCAATTTTGTTAATGACAACTCATATAATTTGCGTGGTTATAAAGTAATTATATTAAGGGTTTACTCCTTAATTATAATGAATTATTACGCAAATTGTTTGAAATTCAAACCCTAGATTAAGAGTATTATATGTTTGGGAGGATAGCTCAAAGTAATGTTGATTATTGTAATAAAAGAGTAGTTCACCGACCTTATATATTAGTCTCGAAGTGTCCACAACTTTCGATGTGTCGAGTTGCACTTGTTCATAGGTTAGAATCGCGAGCCGAATTGAGGTTAACCGCTACGATACCATGTCAAAGTCCGTTACATACGGATCGGTAGTGCGGGGTCGTGTGCATAAGAGCGCACATGCGCATTAGACCCAAACCCATCACATAAAACCGATGATGTTTCTTCCTAAAACCAATTGGTAATAAGAGGAGTAGTCTACCGACCTTATATAATAGGCTCGAAACGATAACTTATTACCTTCGACACGATTCGTTTGTATTTCACTTTTATAATAATTTGAGAAGCTAGAAATTAGGATGAGCGGTAGAGATTCTTCCATGAGACACATATGCTATAACTTAATTCGTGTCATATTCCAAGCTAGGGTACTGTGCCACGTGGCCCTACGTAAGCCTAGAAGATGCGGTTAGGTCAGCTCGTAGCTTGCCACCCATAAATTTCCATGTCAGTTATATTGGTTGGTTGAAAACTTTATAGTATTGCTGAAAAATATTTTAATATTAAATTTTCATTTAACGGCACAAAATTTAAACTTCAATCCTATTTCTTAAACATACTATCGAAAAAAAAAACATATCTTAGGTTAAATCATTTATCACAAATGGATAATCCTAATTACATTTTGTATTAAAAATATATTATTTAAAAATCAACATTATTTTATAATTAAATTCACTAATTATTATTTCCATTATTGTAATTATCTAATATACTTGAGAGAGACGTATAATTAGTTATTGCAATATACGGAGTGCGAAATATGTTAATTATGAAGGGAATTGACCACAATAATTAAGGTTGATTATGATCTTGATGACATAATTTATATGAATATTAGCCACGAGATTTGAGTCGCCTAATGGGCCATTAAATAATGGTCCCCTATTCCTTTTCCAAATTCAAATGCCTATCCATTCATATAAAACCACGCCGGCATTGGGTTAGGTGAGGTCCACCCATTCCGACTCCAAACCGCTTGTTTCAGACCGCTCTTGGTCTCCGCATTTAATTATATTAAACCGGACCGGCCGGTTTTTATCAAACCACGAATTTTAGTTTTTTGCGAATATTCGTGATAAGAATCAATTAAGACAATAAATAACGAAAATCTACAATAGTATATTTGTAATGAAGTTTAGTTGGATAATACCAGATATCCTCAACGAGACAACTTTTAATGGTTTTATTATCAATAAATTATTTATAACTTTAATTTTGTAATTATACTATTATTAAAATTTAAATGAATCTACTCAAATTTTGAATTATTATTCATATATTTCAGTGGTCATTTTAATTGTTATGCATATAAATTTTTTCATTAATATATTTATGATGAAATCTTACATCTAATTTTTTTTTTTAAATCATTTCATCCATCAAATTTTCCTTATTGTCTTACTATTTATTAAAGGGTAAATTTTTTTATGTAGTATTATGTCATTAATATTATTTAGTCTATATCCTTAATTCTAAATAATTAAGTATATAATTTTATTTTATAAATAAATTAATTTATCCTTATTTAATATCTTAAATTTTTTTAACATGTTATAAAATTTTATATTTAATTTTTGTATATAAACTACAAGTGCAAGAAAATAATTAAATTATTTGTGTACTTGAAAAATAATTTTATAATATTTTTGATATTTTTACTTGCTTATATACGATATAGTAATTGTGTATAATAAAATTGTTATAATAATTCTTGTATAAGATAATTTAAGTATTATAATTAACTTATTTTTATTATTTTAAAAAAAATCGCGAGTTCCAATAGAGTAGAAGGAAAGTACTCCATAATCTATCTATTACTAGGAATTTATCATTGGAATCCTATTTACTAAATATTTATACATTCATAATTTCATATGTTAACATACATGAATAATAACGCACAAATAGACCAAATTCATTCATGTTGTCACTAAATGTGATAATAATTTATATTTTAAGTTTAATATAAATAAAAGCCGGTAATAAAAAAAAGAAAGAAATTGCATTGATTTATAATAAAGTAAACTTTGTAGTAAATATATTTATTTAGTGAAAAATACGTTACATTTCACATACTTTGTCTAGGAAGAAGAAAAGAACTTGAAGTATTCTGGTGACGTGGCGACTTTCGTCCCCGATTGAAGTTCCTTTTTAATGGGTCTGGTGAGGGTTGAGAGAGATAGAAAGCGTGGGGGAGAGAGAAACGCTTTACTCTCTACAGACGAAAAACAACAGATTCCGAATCCGTTCCTCTCAATCCATATCAAACCAAAATTCCGGATAGAGAGGGAAGAATTAAGGATCATATGGCATCGCCGGAGCCTGAGATTTTACTTACCGGAGAATCGCCCACTGGAGTTGCGATGTTGATTCCGCTTTTCGATGAGGCTTCTTCATTTGAAGAAGATGAAGACGATGAGTTCTATTACGCTTCGTCGTCTTCAACATCGCCTTCTCGATGCCCTTGCAAGATGCCTGAAAGGCTTCGCCAAAGGTTGGCCGAGTGGAGGACTAGAACTTCTCCGATGAGTGTTGAGGAAATCGAAGCGAAGCTTCGGGACGCTGATCATCGTCGACAGGTTTGATCCAAACTCTTATTTTGTTTCCTTCTGTGCAGTTCGTTACTTGATTGTTAATCTGGCGGTTGAATAAGAAATTTCCCCTTCAGCTGTAGAAAGAAATTCGCTTTATTCACTGTATTAATCTTCTTGTATCTGGAATTGATCTTGTCAAAAACAGAGATTTTATGATCAATTGTCCAAGAAGGCATCTCCGAAGCGCATAAATCTTTTACAATCGGGGTCCAGCAACGAAGAACTTGAACGGCGGATAGGGGCGAGACTCATGGCCGCCGAGAGGAAAAGGTTGGAGAAATCGGTTCCTGAAAAAAAAATATTTTTCTTGTGGTCAGCAAAAAGTTTGATTGCTAATTCCACTTCTAATCCACTTCTTTTGCTTTCTTATTTTTGCACTAAGAAAATTAATTAATAGAATAATTTAAAGAAAGATTCTTATGAGCGATTAAAATAGTAAGTTGGTCTTACTAAATATTGATTTAACTCTGGGATTCTTCATCTTCTTTTACTTGGAAATTCATTTTGATGGTCGCCAAAACGGCTGAATTTCACAATTTTTTTTTTTTTACCATTATCAGTATATCTTGCTGCAGTCTTCAATATGTATGCTTTTTTCCCTTTCAAGCCCTCCTTTTACCCGTATATTTCTGTATTATTCTCGACTTTGATGCTCCTAAAATTCTAAATCAAGATAAAAGTTACAGGCTTACTGCTTCTGTTGTTTGAAAGTAATCGGAGATTCTAATCACAAAATCTTATTTGAAGGTTGCAGAATAAAGACTGTATTAGTTTCTGCATTTCTGCATGATTTTTTTAGTTGATTTTGATTAAAATTTTCGATGTATTGATTGACTAATAGGCAAAACAATTTAGCAAAGCTTCAAATGCGGTTGGCGAAGCTAGATGAGTTGCGTCAAGCTGCCAAGACACGAGTAGAAATTCGTCAGGAGAAGGAGCGTAAGGAACTCAGCTGGAAAGTTGAATTTCGGTTCCAGAAAGCAGAAGCTAATAGAAGCCTCCTCCTAAAAAAGGACCGGCTTCGAAGAGCCTCATTAAGGGAGAGGAGATCTCAGTCAAAGGTACGAAGGATGGCATGCGAGAGCAAACACAAGGAGCTTGTTTGTGCTTCTATAAGCCAAAAGCGTGCAGCAGCAGAAAAGAAGAGGCTTGGACTATTGGAAACAAAGAGGAGAGCCCATGCTAGATTTCTGCAAGTGCAACAGACAGCTCAATCAGTCTCTCATCAAAGGGAGATTGAGAGAAGAAGGTTGAGAGAACAGATGGAGTCTCGCCTTCAGAAGGTAGCCTTCTGAATAGACCTCAAAGATTTCAACAATGGTTTTCGTGCTGAAATTTTCTTCACTTGATTTTAAAGATCTGTTGTTGGAGTTATCACCACTCTAGCACATCATGTTAGGCTGATACAAGAATTATTTCCTTGTGGAAGTGATACTCCTGATTGGGCTGTATCAGAATTTGTATGACACTGAAGTCCTAGATTAGATGGAGTTTTTTAGTTTTGTCCTAATGAAAGAATAATTGGCTTATTTTCTGATTTTTCTACTCTTATATATGCGTTAATCAGGCGAAGACGCAAAGAGCTGAATACTTGAAGCAGAGAGGAAAGAAACATCTTATGACTGATCAGGGTGATACCCTCTCCCGGAAGTTGGTCAGGTACTTGTTTTTACAAGTTCTCTAAAATTTGATATCATGATTATGTAGTTTTATGTTTGTCAATCTCGTGGATTAGTACGTTTGAAGAGGGATTAATACATATTTTTATGGAATTGGATGGGTTTCACCTCTATGCTCCATGTCCCCTGCGTTATAAGGGTTTCTTTGTCATTTATTTTTGTGGAATGTCTTCGCTGCTTAAAAGCTTGATGTGGGTTTGTACTTTATTGTCTTGTTGCTAGGTGCTGGAGACATTTTCGTGAGGAAAGGAGAACTACCTTTTCTTTGGCAAAGGCTTTTGATGACTTGCATATCAATGAAAAACATGTGAGGCTAATGCCATTTGAGCAACTTGCTCATTCAATTGAATCTAGAGCAACACTGTTAGCTGTAAAACCTTTGCTTGATCGGTTGGAGTGCCGGCTTAGACTCTCAGTCCAATTCTGTTCTGAAAATAGTCCATACAGGTTTTCTGACATTGATCATCTTCTTAAAAAAGTTGCCGGACCCAGGAGAAAAGTTGTGCATAACAACTCTAGAAGAAGGATTGGCGGTGCCCAGAAAGTTGGAACCTCTAAGGAGGCATCAAAATTTTCAGATAAATTATCAAGATACCCAATCAGACTCGTGCTTTGTGCTTACATGATCATCGCACATCCTGATGCAGTTTTTAGTGGAAGAGGAGACCGCGAAGTCAAACTTGCCAAGTCAGCCACAGAGTTTGTTAAAGAATTTGAGCTGCTGGTTAAAATTATATTAGATGGCCCTCTAACACTTGTGCATGAAGAATCTGTCTCTAAACGATTGACCATCAGGAGCCAACTTGCAGCCTTTGATTCTGCATGGTGTATCTACCTGAATAACTTTGTGGTCTGGAAGATTAGGGATGCCGAATCACTAGAGCAGGATCTAGTGAGAGCTGCTTGCCAGCTAGAGCTCTCAATGATTCAGAAGTGCAAGTTGAATGCAGAAGGTGAATCTGTTGAGCTTACAGATGACCTTAAAGCTATCAAGAAACAGGTAACCTATTTGGCAAATTTGCTTAATATATTAATATGTATGTTCACTGTGTGCTATATTTCCGTAGTATGTTGCTGAAGATAATTTCTGTTACTTCGTAAATTTGACCGTGCAACCATTGCTGTTTATTGGAAAATGATTCTTATTATAAATGATTGATACAGGTTGTAGATGATCAGAATTTACTGAGGGAGAAGGTGCTACGTCTTAGTGGAGATGCTGGAACAAGACGCTTGGAGCAAGCACTCTCTGATTCTAGATCACAGTATTTCCAGGAGAAAGGAAGCTCATCCAGCTCACCAACAACACCATTTCTATTACCAGCTTCACCTGTCTCATCGTTCACTCCATCTGTTCCAGTTGAAAAGTGTGATGTGGGGGAGAGCAGAGAGAGACCAAAGAATGTGGTTCGGTCCTTATTTGCAGAAGGATCTTCTCGCTCAGCCATTGATGCTGGATCATCTGGTGAAAAAGTAGCGACTGAAAATGAGATAATTGTAAATGATTTTGTCCACAAGCATAGCTTTCCATCTGCTGATAGTTCCACTCCAGATCATGACATTAACAATGTTAAGGTTAGAGCTAAAGTTCTGTTCTTAACCCTGAATAGTAGTTTTATCAGAACAACTTAAATACATTGTCAAATATATATATGCTTTGTTTAGATGTCATGCCTTATAATGAAATTATGGTTTACAAGGCTTTTAAATTGAACAGCTAGTATGAATATAGATTAAATAGTACTTGTACTGTTTGTAAGTGGTGCATTACAAGCCTTAATCAAATGAACAGTAGCTAAAGCAACTTCTCTGGTGTGTGGTCCTCTTTGATCAGGAAAAAATAAGAGAAACAATGGAGAAGGCATTCTGGGATGGCATTATGGAATCCTTGAAACAGGCCACACCCAACTATAGCCGACTGCTTGAACTCATGACGGAAATAAGGGATGAATTGTGCAAGATATCTCCTGAGAGCTGGAAAGAGGAGATCCATGGAGTCATCAATGTGGAGGGTCTTTCGAAGGTATTTATAACATTTCCGTGTAGCTACTGTGAATTTAACTGATACAATATCAACAGTATTTTCTTCCTTTCAGATGCTCAATGCAGGCAATTTAGATATGGATTATCTGCAAAAGATTCTCGAGTTCGCATTAATCACATTGCAGAAGTTGTCAGCTCCAGCCAATGATACCAGGTTAAGGGAGGAAAATGAGAAATTATTGAAAGAGCTCGGTCTAGAATGCCAAGTGAACGATGAAGCTAAGCAGTTGCATTTTTCTGCTGTTGTGAAGGGACTTCGCTTTGTTCTCGAACAGATACAGGTATAGACATAAACTTCTAAACTTGGATATGAACTCGAAACATTAAGCATGCATGCTGAGAAAGACTCTTTTCAGGCCCTGAAGAAACAAATTAGCACATCACGTATTAGAATGGTGGAATCCCTGTTAAATGGATATGCTGGTGTTGAATATCTGCAAACTGCGTTCTCCGAGCGTTACGGGCCTCCTACTGATGCTGTTTCACAACTACCATCAACTCTTCAGTGGATCTCATCAGTTAGGCGTACACGTGACCAGGAACTAGAAGAACATATGAATTCTCTGTCCAGTTTAACGTTACCTCCTCCTGCCGTAACCCTTAGGACTGGCAGAAATACTCTGGTGGAAAATAATGAACCTCTAGCTCAGCAAGCCTCTTCTGAACACCCCGAGTGCAAAGGCGAGTTGATTGATTCATTGGTCAGGATCGGCATCCTGAAGTTAGTAACTAGAATTGAGGGTCTTAACCCGAAAGATGTACCCGAAACATTGGGGCTTAATTTCTCAAGGCTCAGGATGATTCAGGCTCAAGTACAAAAGATCACTGTAGTTCTAACAAGGTAATGTGAAATCTTCTAAGAATCTTGATTCTGGCAAAGTACTGCTCTTACGCTGAATTGTGTCTTGCAGTTCTTTGGTTCTCCGGCAAGTCATTCTAAGCAGAGCAATACCGGCTATCTCGTCAGTGAACACCGAGAAACTTTTACCAAGGCTCGCAAATCAACTATCAACCATCCTGGAAAGCAACGAAAACGCAGGCATCAAAGAGATAGTTGATGTCATTGGCGAATCTCTCAAAGAAGAAACAAACGGCGAAAACTCATCTTCACTACAATCTGCAAAGGAACTGATTGCTAGGGTTCTAGTGAAGAGCTTGCAAGCCGGCGACAGTGTCTTTGAGAAGGTATCTGGAGCTTTCTACAGAGCTGCAAGAGGGATCATGCTCGGTGGAAGTGGAGCCAAAGGAAGAGAATTAGTCAAGCTTGAGCTGCAGAAGACCGGGGCAGCTTTCCTGGCTGATCAAGTGGTGGAAGTGGCAGCGCCACTGGTGGCAATGGCTACAATTTCGGTTTCTGTACACGGGGCTTGGTATGCAAATATAGTTGAGAATGGTCGTTGAACTGTTCAAGTGGGTCCATATCAGCCTTATCAGGTATGTCTAATTGTCTGTAAAAATATGTACAGATTTGGGTTCTTTTCATGGTTCCTATTGTGTAGATGAAATATTTGTAAATGAATAGGTAGAACCTTGGCAATTGAAGATATAATAATGGTGTAACCTTAGTTGTTATGAATTGTTAGTGGATGCTATCGCGTTGTGTTTGTAATAAAATAAGAAAGAACTGGGTGAAGTGTTCTTTTTTTATGGATTTCTGAATGTATCCGCGATTTTCATAGTACTTATCATAAAGAACTGGGTGAAGTGTTCTTTTTTTATGGATTTCTGAATGTATCCGCGATTTTCATAGTACTTATCATAAAGGTAATCGGCTTCATCAAGACGTACCGTTCTGCTGGACGTGTGAGGAGGATGGCTGCGCTAGAGGTTCATGAAGCAGTTTAGAGACAAGACTCAAGTAGGCAAAATATCTCTGGCGGTAAGTAGTTTAAGGATAGTCTAACGAAAGAGTTGTAAGTAACGAGTAGTTTAACTACTAGTAAATCTCAGGAAAGAATAGCAACGAAGGCAAAGGTCTGTATAACAATTCCGAGCGCACTTGCACAATATGTTTGTTGCATGCAAAATGATGCTCTGTTACATGTGTTGTTCTAAGCCTCCGTGTGTTTGTCAAAAATTAGGAACCATTACTAAACGATTACATATAACTAAGGTTGAATTTGCTATGTAGCATTAGGTCATTAATATTGGTTGGTATTTGTTCACCTTACTAATTCTATTAGAATATGACATCATTTGAAATTTTAATACTAAATTATCCTCGTACATAGCAATTACAAGATTTTGTATTTCTCATTGCCTTTTAAATCATGATACTCTAATTGTAGAAAATGAATCGTTAATAGATGAAAAATGTTTGAACTTATTCTTGTAATAAGAAAGAATTGGGTGAAGTAGGCTTTTTTTATGGACTTTTGTTTATAGACCTCTCAAATTTTTACCACTCTAATTAACTTCCCACTATTACTCTACTAAGGTATATTTACTTAATGAGTATATGTTATGGATACTCTTAATAGAGTAATAGTGATAAAAGGGCTAATTAGCCATTTTACCTAAGTGATGGGTTTCTGCAATGTATCCACGATTTTCATAGTACTTATCATAAAGGTAATCGGCTTCATCAAGACGTACCGTTCTGCTGGACGTGTGAGGAGGATGGTTGCGCTAGAGGTTCATGAAGCAGTTTAGAGACAAGACTCAAGTAGGCAAAATATCTCTGGCGGTAAGTAGTTTAAGGATAGTCTTACGAAAGAGTTGTAAGTAACGAGTAGTTTAACTACTAGTAAATCTCATGAAAGAATAGCAACGAAGGCAAAGGTCTGTATAACAATTCCGAGCACTTGCACAATATGTTTGTTGCATGCAAAATGATGCTCTGTTACATGTGTTGTTCTAAGCCTAGGTGTGTTTGTCACTAATATTGCTTAGTATTTGTCCACCTCACTAATTATTTAGAATATGTTACTAATGCTACATAGCAAATTCACCCTCATTTATATGTTATCGTTTAAATATTAGTTCATAATTTTTTACAGACACGTCGAGGCTTTGAACACATGTAATAGAGCATCATTTTGCATGCAACAAATATATTGTGCAAGTACTCGAGATTGTTATACAGACATTTGCCTTTGTTGCTATTCTTTCCTGAGATTTACTAGTAGTTAAACTACTCGTTACTTACAACTCTTTCGTAAGACTATCCTTAAACTACTTACCGCCAGAGATATTTTGCCTACTTGAGTCTTGTCTCTAAACTGCTTCATGAACCTCTAGCGCAGCCATCCTCCTCACGCGTTCAGCAGAACGGTACCTCTTGATGAAGCCGATTACCTTTATGATAAGTACTATGAAAATCGTGGATACATTGCAGAAACCCATCACTTAGGTAAAATGGCTAATTAGCCCTTTTATCACTATTACTCTATTAAGAGTATCCATAACATATACTCATTGAGTAAATATACCTTAGTAGAGTAATAGTGGGAAGTTAATTAGAGTGTTAAAAATTTGAAAGGTATATAAAACAAAAGCCCATAAAAAAAAACTTACTTCACCCAATTCTTTCTTATTACAAGAATAAGTTCAAACATTTTTCATTTACGTTAAATCAAATTAATACCTATTAACGATTCATTTTCTACCATTAGAGTATCATGATTTAAAAGGCAATGAGAAATACAAAATCTTGTAATTGCTATGTACGAGGGTAGTTTAGTATTAAAATTTCAAATGATGTCATATTCTAATAGAATTAGTAAGGTGAACAAATACCAACCAATATTAATGACCTAATGCTCCGTAGCAAATTCAACCTTAGTTATATGTAATCGTTTAGTAATGGTTCCTAATTTTTGACAAACACACGGAGGCTTAGAACAACACATGTAACAGAGCATCATTTTGCATGCAACAAACATATTGTGCAAGTGCTCGGAATCGTTATACAGACCTTTGCCTTCCTTGCTATTCTTTCCTGAGATTTACTAGTAGTTAAACTACTCGTTACTTACAACTCTTTCGTAAGACTATCCTTAAACTACTTACCGCCAGAGATATTTTGCCTATTTGAGTCTTGTCTCTAAACTGCTTCATGAACCTCTAGCGCAGCCATCCTCCTCACACGTCCAGCAGAACGGTACGTCTTGATGAAGCCGATTACCTTTATGATAAGTACTATGAAAATCGCGGATACATTGCAGAAACCCATCACGTTCACTTCTGTTAAATGTTGAAAATAGAAGAGGCTGATCAGATTCATCGTCGTCATATATTACTCCAAACATGATTCTGAACTACTAGGAGAATAATACATTACCCTCAGGAATAAACGTCAACGGACTGATCATGTATAAAAACCCCAGCGTGAACTGCATTCAAAAGAAAACATCACCCCATCATTCAGAGCATTAACATTACAGTCTACAGGAGTTAATCAAAAAGGACTCAACTGCCAAGATCCGCCATGAATGAATATGCCTCTCAACTTGGTCAGGATCTGTCATCTCACGAAACAGCCTTTGAAGGAAAAGTGGTGATTTCTGTTCAAGGAATCATCATTACGGATTAGATCAAATACCAAAGGACGAGAAGCAAATGATCAGTGGCCAAGTACATTTAAGTTCAGGAAGAATTATTATTTGATTCTTGAGGAACTATTTTCACCAACTGAACTCCATTAAACATTGATAATCCTACAATGAATTTCACCATAGCCTCAACCTCAACATTTAAACAACAGAAGAATCATTGACGAGGCACAAGATCATTACATACCAGAAAAAAGCCCCAAGCACCTCCGACAAAAAGTCGATTGTATCTCTCAATCGATTTCAGCACCTTCTTAGCTTCATCATCTTGCAAATGTGGAAACACATCTGATTTCAAGGTTTTGATACGAGAATAACACATGGGACACTTGCAAGCTTCAAATGCTGAGCTAAAATTCCACACTTGCAAAATACAAGACCCTGTCATTCAACATTAAAGAAAATGATAACCATGAATTTCAATTTCATAATCCTAAACTCATCCCTATTTTAGAGAAAGATTTATTAGCCTGAAAATGCTAAAACCCTAATACACAAGAACAAGAAACCAAACACAAAAAGGAGGAAATTCATCATTTTCTTTCTGTCACCCCTACCATATCATTCAAAGAACTTAAAAATGCCCAAAAACAAACTCACTCACGATTAAATCAGCTAACCACATTTTCAACTAAAAACAAACACAAAGATAGGAAGAGATAAAAATGGGGAGAGAAAGATACCACAATACCAATGTCCGCAATTTGCACGGCAAGGAAGAACAAACTCCCCGAAACAAATGGGACATACGTCATCTTCAGGCGGCTTTTCCTTGCTCACGAAAGCGACCTTAACCTGATACGCCATTAACGAGATCTTTAGAGCTTATTGATGATGACTTTTTGGCTTGAATTTGAACTAGCCGATGGTATGAACAACCTCGGGAGCTTTCTTGTATTGAAATCTGACCGTACGAAAATGGAAAACTCGAGAAATGGGAGAAGGAAATTAAGGATTAATGGAAGAAGGAAAATAGAAAGGATTCGCCTCTGCTTGCTCTCATGTCACCTACAGGCCCCAACTAACCTTCCGCGCGCCTTCCTTTGCATTTATTTCTCTCTTTCTAATTTTTTTAAAAAAGAGAAAATAAATAAGGTAGATTATCCAAAATAACCTTTAATATAATTTATATTTTTCCTTTTTTTCTGAATATGAGAAACATCAATAAATCGTCGAACCAAAACTAAATGATATATGAAACTGGTTTAGATATGTAATAAATTCTAGCTATTTAGGGACGATATATTTAGAAGATTGGTCTAAAAAAACCTATTTCGTATAACATTGATGTGTAAGTTAAGGGGTAAAATAGTAATTGAAATTGCAAGAACCCTAATCCTAATCTTGACTTCAACATGTCCGTTGAGTCTCGCGGGTAATTTATGTTATTATGAGAAACTAGTTCATATCTCGTATAAGGGTTTTTTTAAAAGAAAATGTCATCAACTTGTGTATGTAGGAACTAATGATATATTTATAAGAAAAATTTTAATATTTTTTTAGTTTACTTCTAACTAAAATTTGTAAAGAAAAAATAATAGAGAATATTTAACTTACAAAATCTTATCTTTAGATCATTTGACATTGTGAAAAATATTTGTAAAAAACACAGAAAAAATATAAATTATTTAAAAAATGGATTTGATCAATTTTTTTTAGAACGGTTGCTTATGAGATGGTGGTTAGTCCGATCGAAAAGAATCCAAACAGATTAGTTAGTTGAAATCAAAATGTATTTTTATTTTTTAAAAAATAAACAATAAAACATATTTATTCAAAAAAAAAAAAAGAATTTGTAAAACAATTTTGTTAAAAAAAGTATGCAAACATATTAGTTAGTCGAAATTCAAATGTATTTTTATACAAAATACATACAGTAACACAGATTATTTATAAAAAAATGGTAATTAGAATTTGTAAAACACTTTTGTAAAAAAAGAATCCAAACTTGCAAAAAGAGTAAAACAAATCCAAATATAATTTTATAAAAAAAAAGTAGAATATATTTAAAAACAAAAAGGAGTAAATGTTTTTTTTAAAATGAAGAGAAACCATGCTTGATGAATATTGAAAAAAATAAACAAATCTTTTAAATTTTAAAACAAAATCTTAAGAGGAATATTAAGAAAAAAGTAATAAAATATTTTAAGAAAATATTGAAAAAAGTAAATAAATCTTTTAAAGATACAACTTGTCACGTTAAAATTTTTAAGGTATAAAGTTTGCAATTCAATTTTTTTTTAAAATTAAAATTAATGAAAGCTATTGAAAACAAAATTAAATTAAAAGTAACGAAAGATTACACATATTATCCCGAAAAACCGAAATTGAATAAAAAAAATTTCTTGTAATCTGTATCTTTAAAGTTTTTAAAGATACTCATATTCTTGGAATTTAAAGAAGAAAACGAAATAAAATTAAAAAATATGAATCGGAATAAAAAAGATTGTGTAACAAACCGAAATTGGAAAAAAGTAACAAAAGATTACACATATTCTCTCGAAAACAAATCGTGAAACCGGATCACGGAAGTCATTGAAAACAAATCACGGAAGTACGAGAAACTCAAGGAGATGGAGAAAAATAATTGGGTTATTTGCTATAGGTTTCACATATTCTCTCGAACTATAGATTACACACAACACATAAATTGTGAAACAAAAAAGAGAGAGAAGATAAGGAGGCATGAGATTGTTTTCAATTAAATAAACGATAGCAAATTGAATGCGACGATTGAAAATCGATATGAAATAAAAGGAATGATAGTAAGAAGATAACAACGTAGAGAATAATATGAATACGCTATGACGAAGCAACTTAAAATTTCTTCTAGTTATCAGAAACCTGAAAAAGATGAAAGAAATTCGATCAATATTGAAAAACAAGAACTGAATGGAAGAAGATGGGATATTATTTGTATATATAGTGTGATAAATAAAACGTACAGGAAAAGTTTAGGTTTTATCTCAACGTAAATCAATGCTAGAGGATAACAAAACCGAGATTTTTTTTTAAATGAAGAGAAACCATGCTTAAGAATTATTGAAAAAAGTACACAAATCTTTTAAATATTAAAACAAGATCTTAAGAGGAATATTAAGAAAAAATTAATGAAACATTTTAAGAAAATATTGAAAAAAGTAAACAAATCTTTAAAGATACAAGTTGGCACGTTAAAGTTTTTAAGATACAATTTTTTTTTAAAATTAAAAATTAACGGAAGCTATTGAAAACAAAAAATAAAGAGGAGATAAGGAGGCATGCGATTGTTTGCTATAGACTTCACATATTCTCTCGAATTATAGATTACAGACAACACATAAATCGTGAAACAAAAAAGAGAGAGAGAAGATAAAGAGGCATGCAATTATTTTCAATCAAATAAACGATAGCAAATTGAATGCGACGATTGAAAATCGATATGAAATAAAAGGAATGATAGTAAGGAGATAACAACATAGAGAATAACATGAAAACGATATGATGAAGCAACTTAGAAATTTTTTCAGATTATCATAACCCTGAAAAAGAAGAAAGAAATTTGATCAATATTGGAAAACAAGAACTGAATGGAAGAAGATGGAATATTATTGTATATATAGTATGAGAATTAAAACGTACAAGAAAATTTAGGTTTTATCTAAACATAAATCAATGCTAGGGGATAACAAAACAGAAATTTTTTTAAAAATGAAGAGAAACCATGCTTGAAAAATATTGAAAAAAGTAAACAAATCTTTTAAATATTATAACAAATTCTTAAGAGGAATATTAATAAAAAATTAATGAAGTATTTTAAGAAAATATTAAAAAAAAGTAAACAAATCTTTTAACGAAACAACTTGACACGTTAAAATTTTCAAGATACAAAGTTTGCAATTCAAATTTTATTGTAAAATTAAAAATTAACGGAAGCTATTGAAAACAAAATTAAATTAAAAGTAACGAAAGATTACACATATCCTCCCGAAAAACCGAAATTGAATAAAAAAATTTCTCGTAATCTGTATCTTTAAATTTTTTGAAAATACTCATATTCTTGGAATTTGAAGAAGAAAACAAAATAGAATTAAAAAATATGAATCGGAATAAAAAAAATATTTTGTAACAAACCGAAATTGAAAAAAAAAATAGCAAAAGATTACACATATTCTCTTGAAAACAAATCGTGAAACCGGATCACGAAAGCCATTGAAAACAAATCACGAAACTACGAGAAATTCAAGGAGATGGAGACAAATAATTGGGTTATTTGCTATAGACTTCACATATTCTCTCGAACTATAGATTACACACAACACATAAATCGTGAAACAAAAAAGAGAGAGAAGATAAGGAGGCATGCGATTGTTTTCAATTAAGTACACGATAGCAAATCGAATGCGACGATTGAAAGTCGATATGAAATAAAAGGAATGTTAGTAAGAAGATAGCAACGTAGAGAATAACATGAAAACGATATGAATAAGCAACTTAGAATTTTTTCCAGGTTCTCAGAACTCCGAAAAAGATGAAAGAAATTTGATCAATATTGAAAAATGAGAACTGAATGGAAGAAGATGGGATATTATTTGTATATATAGTGTGAGAAATAAAACGTACAGAAAAAGTTTAGGTTTTATCTTAACGTAAATCAATGCTAGGGGATAACAAAACAGAATTTTTTTTAAATGAAGAGAAACCATGCTTGAAAAATATTGAAAAAAAGTAAACAAATCTTTTAAATATTATAACAAAATCTTAAGAGGAATATTAAGAAAAAAGTAATGAAATATTTTAAGAAAATATTGAAAAAAAGTAAACAAATCTTTTAAAGATACAACTTGACACGTTAAAAATTTTAAGATACAAAGTTTGCAATTCAAATTTTATTGTAGAATTAAAAATTAACGGAAGCTATTGAAAACAAAATTAAATTAAAAGTAACGGAAGATTACACATATCCTTCCAAAAAACCGAAATTGAATAAAAAAATTTCTGGTAATCTATATCTTTAGAGTTTTTAAAGATACTCATATTCTTGGAATTTGAAGAAGAAAACAAAACAGAATTAAAATATATGAATCGGAATAAAAATATTTTGTAACAAACCGAAATTGAAAAAAAAAAGTAACAAAAGATTACACATATTCTCTTGAAAACAAATCGTGAAACCGGATCACGGAAGCCATTGAAAACAAATCACGAAAGTACGAGAAATTCAAGCAGATGGAGAAAAATAATTGGGTTATTTGCTACAGACTTCACATATTCTCTCGAACTATAGATTACACACAACACATAAATCGTGAAACAAAAAAGAGATAGAAGATAAGGAGGCATGCGATTGTTTTCAATTAAATAAACAATAGCAAATCGAATGCGACGATTGAAAATCGATATGAAATAAAAGGAATGATAGTAAAAAGATAACAACGTAGAGAATAACATGAAAACAATATGACGAAGCAACTTAGAATTTTTTTTTCAGGTTATCAGAACTCTAAAAAAGATGAAAGAAATTTGATCAATATTAGAAAACAAGAACTGAATGGAAGAAGATGGGATATTATTTGTATATATAGTGTGAGAAGTAAAACGTACAAGAAAAGTTTACGTTTTATCACAACGTAAATCAATGCTAGGGGATAACAAAACAAAGATTTTTTTTAAAATAAAAAGAAACAATGCTTGAAAAATATTGAAAAAAGTAAACAAATCTTTTAAATATTAAAACAAAATCTTAAGAGGAATATTAAGAAAAAAGTAAAGAAATATTTTAAGAAAATATTGAAAAGTGTAAACAAATCTTGTAAAGATACAACTTGACACGTTAAAAATTTTAAGATACAAAGTTTTCAATTCAAGTTTTTTTGTAAAATTAAAAATTAACGGAAGCTATTTAAAACAAAATTAAATTAAAAGTAACGGAATATTAAACATATCCTCCCAAAAAAAATAAAATTGAATAAAAAAATTTCTTGTAATATGTATCTTTAAAATTTTTAAAGATACTCATATTCTTGGAATTTGAAGAAGAAAACAAAATAGAATTAAAAAATATGAATCGGAATAAAAAAGATTTTGTAACAAACCGAAATTGAAAAAAAAGTAACAAAAGATTACACATATTCTCTTGAAAACAAATCGTGAAACCGGATCACGGAAGCCATTGAAAACAAATCACGAAAGTACGAAAAATTCAAGTAGATGGAGAAAAATAATTGGGTTATTTGCTATAGACTTCACATATTCTCTCGAACTATAGATTACACACAACACATAAATCGTGAAACAAAAAAGAGAGAGAAGATAAGGAGGCATGCGATTGTTTTCAATTAAATAAACGATAGCAAATCGAATGCGACGATTGAAAATCGATATGTAATAAAATGAATGATAGTAAGAAGATAACAACGTAGAGAATAACATGAAAACGATATGACAAAGCAACTTAGAAATTTTTTCAGATTATCAGAACCCTGAAAAAGATGAAAGAAATTTGATCAGTATTGAAAAACAAGAACTGAATGGAAGAAGATGGGATATTATTTGTATATATAGTGTGAAAAACAAAACGTACAAGAAAAGTTTAGGTTTTATCTCAACGTAAATCAATGCTAGGGATAACAAAACAGAGATTTTTTTAAAAATGAAGAGAAACCATGCTTGAAATATATTGAAAAAAGTAAACAAATCTTTTAAATATTATAACAAAATCTTAAGAGGAATATTAAGAAAAAATTAATGAAATATTTTAAGAAAATATTAAAAAAAGTAAACAAATCTTTTAACGAAACAACTTGACACGTTAAAATTTACAAGATACAAAGTTTGCAATTCAAATTTTATTGTAAAATTAAAAATTAACGGAAGCTATTTAAAACAAAATTAAATTAAAAGTAACGAAAGATTACACATATCCTCCCGAAAAACCGAAATTGAATAAAAAAATTTCTTGTAATCTGTATCTTTAAATTTTTTGAAAATACTCATATTCTTGGAATTTGGAGAAGAAAACAAAATAGAATTAAAAAATATGAATCGGAATAAAAAAAATATTTTGTAACAAACCGAAATTAAAAAAATATAACAAAAGATTACACATATTCTCTTGAAAACAAATCGTGAAACCGGATCACGGAAGTCATTGAAAACAAATCACGAAAGTACGAGAAATTCAAGCATTATTCTCTCGAACTATAGATTACACACAACACATAAATCGTGAAACAAAAAAGAGAGAGAAGATAAGGAGGCATGCGATTGTTTTCAATTAAATAAACGATAGCAAATCGAATGCGACGATTGAAAATCGATATGTAATAAAATGAATGATAGTAAGAAGATAACAACGTAGAGAATAACATGAAAACGATATGACAAAGCAACTTAGAAATTTTTTCAGATTATCAGAACCCTGAAAAAGATGAAAGAAATTTGATCAGTATTGAAAAACAAGAACTGAATGGAAGAAGATGGGATATTATTTGTATATATAGTGTGAAAAATAAAAACGTACAAGAAAAGTTTAGGTTTTATCTCAACGTAAATCAATGCTAGGGGATAACAAAACACATATTTTTTTAAAAATGAAGAGAAACCATGCTTGAAAAATATTGAAAAAAGTAAACAAATCTTTTACATATTATAACAAAATCTTAAGAGGAATATTAAGAAAAAATTAATGAAATAATTTAAGAAAATATTAAAAAAAAGTAAACAAATCTTTTAACGAAACAACTTGACACTTTAAAATTTACAAGATACAAAGTTTGCAATTCAAATTTTATTGTAAAATTAAAAATTAACGGAAGCTATTTAAAACAAAATTAAATTAAAAGTAACGAAAGATTACACATATCCTCCCGAAAAACCGAAATTGAATAAAAAAATTTCTTGTAATCTGTATCTTTAAATTTTTTGAAAATACTCATATTCTTGGAATTTGAAGAAGAAAACAAAATAGAATTAAAAAATATGAATCGGAATAAAAAAAATATTTTGTAACAAACCGAAATTAAAAAAAATATAACAAAAGATTACACATATTCTCTTGAAAACAAATCGTGAAACCGGATCACGGAAGTCATTGAAAACAAATCACGAAAGTACGAGAAATTCAAGCAGATGGAGACAAATAATTGGGTTATTTGCTATAGACTTCACATATTCTCTCGAACTATAGATTACACACAACACATAAATCGTGAAACAAAAAAGAGAGAGAAGATAAGAAGGCATGCGATTGTTTTCAATTAAATAAACGATAGCAAATCGAATGCGACGATTGAAAATCGATATGTAATAAAATGAATGATAGTAAGAAGATAACAACGTAGAGAATAACATGAAAACGATATGACAAAGCAACTTAGAAATTTTTTCAGATTATCAGAACCCTGAAAAAGATGAAAGAAATTTGATCAGTATTGAAAAACAAGAACTGAATGGAAGAAGATGGGATATTATTTGTATATATAGTGTGAAAAACAAAACGTACAAGAAAAGTTTAGGTTTTATCTCAACGTAAATCAATGCTAGGGATAACAAAACAGAGATTTTTTTAAAAATGAAGAGAAACCATGCTTGAAATATATTGAAAAAAGTAAACAAATCTTTTAAATATTATAACAAAATCTTAAGAGGAATATTAAGAAAAAATTAATGAAATATTTTAAGAAAATATTAAAAAAAGTAAACAAATCTTTTAACGAAACAACTTGACACGTTAAAATTTACAAGATACAAAGTTTGCAATTCAAATTTTATTGTAAAATTAAAAATTAACGGAAGCTATTTAAAACAAAATTAAATTAAAAGTAACGAAAGATTACACATATCCTCCCGAAAAACCGAAATTGAATAAAAAAATTTCTTGTAATCTGTATCTTTAAATTTTTTGAAAATACTCATATTCTTGGAATTTGGAGAAGAAAACAAAATAGAATTAAAAAATATGAATCGGAATAAAAAAAATATTTTGTAACAAACCGAAATTAAAAAAATATAACAAAAGATTACACATATTCTCTTGAAAACAAATCGTGAAACCGGATCACGGAAGTCATTGAAAACAAATCACGAAAGTACGAGAAATTCAAGCATTATTCTCTCGAACTATAGATTACACACAACACATAAATCGTGAAACAAAAAAGAGAGAGAAGATAAGGAGGCATGCGATTGTTTTCAATTAAATAAACGATAGCAAATCGAATGCGACGATTGAAAATCGATATGTAATAAAATGAATGATAGTAAGAAGATAACAACGTAGAGAATAACATGAAAACGATATGACAAAGCAACTTAGAAATTTTTTCAGATTATCAGAACCCTGAAAAAGATGAAAGAAATTTGATCAGTATTGAAAAACAAGAACTGAATGGAAGAAGATGGGATATTATTTGTATATATAGTGTGAAAAATAAAAACGTACAAGAAAAGTTTAGGTTTTATCTCAACGTAAATCAATGCTAGGGGATAACAAAACACATATTTTTTTAAAAATGAAGAGAAACCATGCTTGAAAAATATTGAAAAAAGTAAACAAATCTTTTACATATTATAACAAAATCTTAAGAGGAATATTAAGAAAAAATTAATGAAATAATTTAAGAAAATATTAAAAAAAAGTAAACAAATCTTTTAACGAAACAACTTGACACTTTAAAATTTACAAGATACAAAGTTTGCAATTCAAATTTTATTGTAAAATTAAAAATTAACGGAAGCTATTTAAAACAAAATTAAATTAAAAGTAACGAAAGATTACACATATCCTCCCGAAAAACCGAAATTGAATAAAAAAATTTCTTGTAATCTGTATCTTTAAATTTTTTGAAAATACTCATATTCTTGGAATTTGAAGAAGAAAACAAAATAGAATTAAAAAATATGAATCGGAATAAAAAAAATATTTTGTAACAAACCGAAATTAAAAAAAATATAACAAAAGATTACACATATTCTCTTGAAAACAAATCGTGAAACCGGATCACGGAAGTCATTGAAAACAAATCACGAAAGTACGAGAAATTCAAGCAGATGGAGACAAATAATTGGGTTATTTGCTATAGACTTCACATATTCTCTCGAACTATAGATTACACACAACACATAAATCGTGAAACAAAAAAGAGAGAGAAGATAAGAAGGCATGCGATTGTTTTCAATTAAATAAACGATAGCAAATCGAATGCGACGATTGAAAATCGATATGTAATAAAATGAATGATAGTAAGAAGATAACAACGTAGAGAATAACATGAAAACGATATGACAAAGCAACTTAGAAATTTTTTCAGATTATCATAACCCTGATCATGAAAAAGATGAAAGAAATTTGATCAGTATTGAAAAACAAGATTTGAATGGAAGAAGATGGGATATTATTTGTATATATAGTGTGAAAAATAAAACGTACAAGAAAAGTTTAGGTTTTATCTCAACGTAAATCAATGCTAGGGGATAACAAAACAGAGATTTTTTTAAAAATGAAGAGAAACCATGCTTGAAAAATATTGAAAAAAGTAAACAAATATTTTAAATATTAAAACAAAATCTTAAGAGGAATATTAAGAAAAAATTAATGAAATATTTTAAGAAAATATTAAAAAAAGTAAACAAATCTTTTAACGAAACAACTTGACACGTTAAAAATTTCAAGATACAAAGTTTGCAATTCAAATTTTATTGTAAAATTAAAAATTAACGGAAGTTATTGAAAACAAAATTAAATTAAAAGTAACGAAAGATTACACATATCCTCCTGAAAAACCGAAATTGAATAAAAAAATTTCTTGTAATCTGTATCTTTAAATTTTTTGAAAATACTCATATTCTTGGAATTTGAAGAAGAAAACAAAATAGAATTAAAAAATATGAATCGGAATAAATAAAATATTTTGTAACAAACCGAAATTGAAAAAAAAAATAACAAAAGATTACACATATTCTCTTGAAAACAAATCGTGAAACCGGATCACGGAAGCCATTGAAAACAAATCACGAAACTACGAGAAATTCAAGCAGATGGAGACAATTAATTGAGTTATTGACTTCACATATTCTCTCGAACTATAGATTACACACAACACATAAATCGTGAAACAAAAACGAGAGAGAAGATAAGGAGGCATGCGATTGTTTTCAATTAAATAAACGATATCAAATCGAATGCGACGATTGAAAATCGATATGAAATAAAATGAATGATAGTAAGAAGATAATAACGTAGAGAATAACATGAAAACGATATGACCAAGCAACTTAGAAATTTTTTTAGATTATCAGAACCCTGAAAAAGATGAAAGAAATTTGATCAATATTGAAAAACAATAACTGAATGGAAGAAGATGGGATATTATTTGTATATATAGTGGGAGAAATAAAACGTACAAAAAAGTTTAGGTTTTATCTCAACGTAAATTAATGCTAGGAGATAACAAAACAAAAAGATTTTTTTTTAAAATGAAGAGAAACCATGCTTGAAAAATATAGAAAAAAGTAAACAAATCTTTTAAATATTATAACAAAATCTTAAGAGGAATATTAAGAAAAAAGTAATAAAATATTTTAAGAAAATATTGAAAAAGTAAGCAAATCTTTTAAAGATACAACTTGGCACATTTTTTAAGATACAAAGTTTACAATTCAATTTTTTTTTCTAAATTAAAAATTAACGGAAGTTATTGAAAACAAATTTAAATTAAAAGTATCGAAAGATTACGCATATCCTCCCGAAAAATCGAAATTGATTACAAAAATTTCTTGTAACTTGAAAACGATATGACGAAGCAACTTACAAATTTCTTCAGATTATCAAAACCCGAAAAAGATGAAAGAAATTTGATCAATATTGGAAAACAAGAATTGAATGGAAGAAGATGGGATATTATTTGTATATATTGTGCGAGAAATAAAACGTACAGGAGAAGTTTAGATTTTATCTCAACGTAAATCAATGCTAAGGGATAACAAAGTAGAGATTTTGTAAATTTTGATATCATTAGATTTAGTTATAAAAATATTTGATTTTAATTATGTTTCGTTCACTAATGATTTGTTTTTAACGTGCATGAGAAGGTTAGGGTTTATCCAAACAGAAATTGTGCTAGAGGACGACAACGCAGAGATTTTGTAAATTTTAACATTATTAGATTTCGTAAAAAAAAAAATTATTTTATTTTTTTTCTTTGAATTTGTTTTTTACGTGTAGAAGAAGTTTAGGGTTTATCCCCAATGTAAATTGTGCTATAGGATAGTAACGTAGAGATTTTTTAGATTTTGATATTATTGGATTTAGTTAAAAAAAATATTTTTTAATTTTGTTTTGTTTAAATTTTATGCCAACGTAAATTGTATTAGGTATATAACAATGTATAGATTTTGTAGATTTTGATATTGTTAGATTTAGTTAACAAAATATTTTTTAAAATTTTGTTTTAATAAAAAAGATTTATTGAATTTAATTCATAATTTAGTACAAGATTTAAATCCGAGAAAAATCGTGGGGGGCTAGTGTAATTATAAGACTATATAGATTATAACCTATGTATGTATTAAACTGTTAGTAGATACATATGTATCCATTATCATAAACATGGTAACAAAAAAGGAAGTGATTTATGTTGGTTTCGTGTTTAAGAAACGATACATTAAGTTGGTGAGCATTTATTTTCTGAATTTGACATGAAAGTCCACAAACCAAATCGAAACTGATCTTCCATCGTATAATGTAGAGATTATGATTTTAATTTCTCATCACAATAAACTCGAAAACTACCGGCAGTGTATATAGACCCTCTAAATGATCATGTCTTTGTTAGAAAATGATGTTTTGTATCATTTAGTAAGATTCTCAGGAAAGCTGGATCCGGTTTCGGAAAAGCACTCAACCTGATTCCTGTGTTTGGTAACAAAAAGGTATCCGAATGATTGATTCCAGGAAACGAGTAATTTCCAGTGTTTTTCATTCCCTGATTTGGGTTTGTGTCATTCCAATGCATATTTCCAAATATAGTGCTTTAGGTCAGATTTGTTACGGCAAAATTAGAACAACAACCTTTTTTTATTTATATAAGTGGTATATTTTTCAACCAAAAATTTTAATTTATAACCTTAACCAAACACCATGTGTTAGGAATCGGATTAGATCAATAGATCATGTAAGACCCCAGTCTTTCGCCTTCACCGCCCCGCGGTGAAGTGTGCCGCCCCTGCGGCAGGATCAGCCGTCCCTACGGCTTACTATAGATCGCGCCCGATCTTTCTTTTGTTCGTTTTATCTTCTTTCCATAGATAGAAGATCCGATCTTCTATCTTATGGGCCAGTTTCTTTATCTTCTTTCTAACCCTAGACGTCCTTCCTTCTATCTTTACAACCCTTCTCTATATATTCTCACAATTTTCCTCCTTTTTCACGTTTCTTGCATTCGTCTTCAACTCTGAGAGCTGCAGCCGTTTTCTTGCTTCCTTGTGATCTTGTTGAACGTGTAAGTTCATCATTCTATGTTCTTCCTTACGTTCTTGTAACTGCAGCTTGCTTCCTTCTTTTCTGTTTGTTTTTTTTCTTCTTTCTCTCCTTTCCTTCTTCTCCAAGAATCAAGTTTGAACCCTGATTCTTGTTGGCTTCTCGTTGTTGATGTATCGTTGTTCTCGGGCTCTTTGGAGTTGAGTCTTGACGTGTTTGAGTCAAAGGTTCAAGCTTTGGTTTCCCTTGTTGTGAGTTCTGTCGAAGAAAAGTCCGACCATGTTTCTGTCACACAGCCGCCCCCGCGCCTGCACATCCCCGCCCCCGCGGCCATCCGCCTCTGTGCCTTGTCTAGTCGCCCCTGTGGTTTTCTCTGCAGTAACTCCCGTTCTTGTGAGTTGCTTCCTTCCTTACTTTCCTCGTTCCTTTCATGGTTTCTTATGGTTGTTCCTTGCCCCCTGAGTATGTTGTAAGACTAAGGTTGAGCCCTTAGCTTGTGAAGATCTCTTAGAGATCATTGAGACTAGAAGTTATAGACTTCTAGCAGCCGTTTCGTTCCTGATTCGTGATGCTTGTGTGAACAGGCTTTCCTTGCTCCTTTCTTGAGGGAAGTTGAGCCGTCTCTGGGTTGGTTGTTGAGCTTTGAGTTACCTTCGAGTGAGGTAAGTCCCTTGAACTTACTTGGCTTCATTCCGTATATTAGTTTCGGTGTTTTGGATTGTTTGCGTTGTTTATTATGTTTATAACGGATAACCGGAATAGGATTCATCATTTATAACCTTAATTGGCCCAAGTGTATTATAAAAGGGCGGTGACCACTTGTCTAGTTCTATAGGAGACTAGAATGTGCTCTTGCAACCCAAGCCCGTAGGTAACGGATAGTAATGATCTATTCCTATTGGTAGACGGAAGCGGAGGCGAGTTTCGGGAGATTCTCGTGTGACAAAAGAAGTTGAATTAGTAATGGATAATTGTAAGAAAGATAATAACCGGTTGTGTGTAAGCATGTTATGTGTGTTCTTTTACCTTATGTGTGTTTGTGCCTTTACGCTCTTGTTATTATCTAGAATGTTAGTGGTTTATACCGTCGTTGTAGATGTTCCGTAGGTTCAGGATGTTGCTGAGTGATCCGGATGGTGTGGTCAGTCGGGGTTTCCGTACATTATAGGACGGGATCGGGTTTATGTTGTTGCTTTTCCCTTTTTGTTTTGAACTCGGTTGCGAGTCTTCTATGTTTTCTTTTGTTTAAACCTTTGGTTTTACATTGAGTTTTGGTTTTCTTCGTCTATGCCTTGTTGTAAGATATGTTGTGCTGTTGCTACTTTGAAGGTCGGGACCCATTGTGCGGTCCTAACCCGTAGCGCTTCGAGTTCCCAGAACTTGGGTGTTACTGATCATTCCTCCATCCATTCCGATTCTTGATTTCTGATTCCAATCCGATTCCTCCATGCGTATCAAATAAGCCCTAAGAGATATTCAACCCTACAGTCAAACAATTTACTTTCCACTTTTTCCCTATATGTTATTCTTATCAAGAAACTTGGGTTCTAGTAAGTTTTAGTCTTTAAGAGTTCACTCTTATGGTCTTTATTTTGTATATACTTCTTCCTCATCACAATATGTTTATATGAAATCTACAGCGCTGCTTCTGAGGATGTAGACCGTGCTATTGAGATGAAAAACGGGTCATCTACAGGTGGCCGGAAAATTACAGTTAAACATGTTAATCCTAGAGCTTCCCTAGAGTAGCGTTGTGCCAAGACAAATCGAGGTTGATACATGCTTAAAAAAATCGTGATCTTCTGATTTTGAGATTAATCAGTTTCTTGTGGGTCAATTTCACATTTTCTTTTGATTTTGAAATACAAAATCATGTTATGTAACTAAAATTAATGAAAATTCTTATGAAAATTGGTCTCATGATTTTGGCCTGATCAAAATTTGTCACTAAGTAAGAATATCTAATGAAATTGAAAATGAAGAAGATGGTGGGACTGAAGAAGGCTACAAATACCTAGGAAAGAAGAACAAAAATGGCCAGTCATGAAACTGAAAATGCCGAGGCAAAAGACAAAGCGGCAACCAAGAATCAGAGAAGGATGAACTTGAATAAGAATAATAAAAATACACAGGAAAGAAAGAAGACGAGATATACCAAACCTGAGAAAATCCAGAACAAATTACAGCCACAAGTACTAAGCCCAATGTATATCAGCCCAATACCATTGGACAAAGACCATAGAATTATGGGACACCTGTCCACATATGAATGCCCACATATCTCTATATATTGTATGTTGTACACATGAAAGATCAATCAAGAAATACATTAACACTTCAGACAAATAGTGTTCTACTATGGTATTAGAGGGGTAAAAGGACAAACGTCCACCTCTTCCTCCAGAATGTCAAGCTCTCACTCCTCTCCTCCCCCAACACCTCCCTCCTCACCTACACCACCCCCTTCTCCGACAAGGGTACCACCCTCATCTACCATTATTTCATTATCCTCTTCCTCCATATCCAGCCTTCTTACTGACAAGTTAAATCAGACCAATTTTTCCCTCTGGCGTGCCCAAATCACACCTCTCCTATGAGCCCAAGACCTTTTTGGACTAGTTGATGGCTCCATCACTTGTCCTCCACCCACACAAAACAATCTCCTCAACCCAGAACACAAAAAATGGCTAGCCAAAGACCAACTTGTCATGGCTATCCTCCTTACTAGTCTCACTAAAGGCGTTCTTGTCCAGGTCTTGGACTGCTCCACCTCAGCTCAAATTTGGAACCTTCTTCATGACAACTTTGCAGATCGTTCTAGTGTCCAAATTATTCATGCTAGACTTCAACTAGCCTCACTAAAAAAGGGAGACTCCTCTATTCACAACTACTATAACAAAGCCAAAACACTCATTTCTAGCCTCTCCTTTGCTGGTCACTACATCCCAGACTCTGAGTTCACCACTTTCTCTTGGCTGGCCTTGGCCCCGACTATGACTCCATTGTCACAGCACTATACACCCAACCTCTTCTTCCTCCTCCCAATCAGATCCTCTCATATCTACTTGTTCATAAAGCACGTCTCAAGCACCAACATAATGGTCTACTTCCTACCCCTACCATGACAGCCAACAACACATCATCACATGAAGCTAACTACACCAATTCAGGCACTCGAGGATGTGGTCGCTTCAATAGCAGAGGACCTGATTCCAACCAAGGAAGAAGCCAAGTTGTTCATGAAGCTAACAAGAATCGAAATCTTTGAAGAACGGTCAGAAGAAGAATGTTAGAGATGAAGCTCCAGAAGAAAAAGCAAAGGGGGTTTCTTTGAGAAGAGAAGGGCAAAGAACAAAGAACCACTTGGAAGAGATGTGGGAGAGATAAGCTTGATATGCTCATTGAACAGTATAGATCGGAGTTTATGCAGCGTGGTTCAGAGAAAACTGACAGAGAGAAGCAAGGTGGTGGCTCTAAACTAATCAAGAGATGGTTCCAATCTTAATTTTGGTTTGATTCCTTGATGTTTTGTAGATAAGACAAAGTTGGCCCCAAATTTTGTTCAAGTAAAATAACATATAACATATTTACATCGACGGTTTTGTATTGTTGAAGATTTGCAAAATGTTAGACGTAAAAACAAACTTTTATATGAATTTGAATGAGGATTGCGAGTACTTAAATGGAAATCAAAGAATCAACTCATTTCAAAAGTTTTAGATAACAAAAAGTGTCAACGTTCAATAATTTAATAAGAAAGATAACTCTAACAACTCTATTGTCATTTTACCCATGAAATGAAATGAAATAAAGAAGTATGACGCACTCACTTGACAAATAGTGTCAACTTTCAATAAGAAAAGTTGAAAGAAAAAGACAGGACACTAATACAACATCTAAAGATTACTTCGGACTTGATGATATCGTTTATGACTAGTCCATGCAATGATAGTTATTGTAAAATCTTTCATATTCAACATGATATTTTGATTCTTCATCAACCGTTTCATAGATATTTCTTGCATAATCTTTTTTTTATTATTGGATTTCTTGCATAATCTTGATTCCAACTTATGAGGCTGTTATAAAATTGGTCTTGGCACTTAATTATCATGGATTTTCTCAGTTCTAAATCAGTTATGTATTCTGAAAATGAATTTGAAAACTCTATAGCCTTTGAGAAATATGGTCGTAAGATTTCAAGAATATCACCGTAGTAAAACCAATTTCAAATATAATGTTGTTGTCTTTTATGTTGCTTGATTTATTCATAGATGTATAAAAAATCTTGTTGCTCTAACATGAACGTGGTTTGTGATGCTAGGTTAACTTAATATTATAGTATCTTGAAAAAACTAATGTAATAGCTAGGATTTTCGAATTCTAATTAATCTTGATTAACTTAATCGTTGATAGTAATTGACATATAACTCGCGAAGACTTCGCAAGTTATAAGTAAGAGTCTCACCGTTATGTTCCTGGCGTAATTTTGGACGTTTGCGGAAATTTTTACTATTCCCCCGGGTAATTATTTTTACCCTCCGGTGTTATTTGGAGCATTTGGGAGCTCCAATTAATAAAAATGCAGTTGAGAGAAATGATCAGGGCATCGGATATGTCCTAGATATGAAATAACATGGAGAGGCAAAACGGCCAAAAGAGTCGTTATTTCGTTTCTTAACGGCTAAGAAAGACGGCTTAGGAATACACGTTTTCCGAGGCAGTTGTGAAATAATTATCCCTACAATATTCCAGATTTAATATTCCATTCTCGGTAAGTTTGGAGAAGGAGGTTCGACCCGCCTTTGAATCGGTTAAAGGATAATTATCGACTTTGCTAAAGGATAATTATCGTCTTCACTATAAATAGCGGAAAATCCTTTATTAATTCATTTCCTTTCACGTTTCCTCGTAAAAGCTCTTATTTCTCTCAACCTTCAAACTCAGATCTACTCTCCGTTTCTAATCCGATTTCAATTCCATTTGAGTTTCTGGATTCCTCTCTTCATTCTCTTCATAACGGTACCGAGTTTCTGCATTTCCGAGTATATGGAGGGCTGGTCGAGCATATATGTCACCAGGACGGTTCCGTCGCTCAGATTCCGATGAATTTGATGCTGTCCATGCGTAGCCTGCGTCGTTGTGATTCCGAATCTTCTTTCAGATCGTCAATCGGGTTAGTAACGAATAAGTTATGAATTGATTCGTTTTTCGTACTGCGATTTGGCCTAAATTGACTTTAGGCTTGTCAAAATGGATAATTAGAAATTCCATTATGGTCGTTATATTATTCTGGTGATTATGGATAGTTTGTTTGATGAAATCTGATGACAGGGGGTTTAGAAATTGCCTGCGGGCAAAACGTTATTCTGGCGAAATCTAATTAATTAATTAAAGGTTAATTAATTAAATTATGATTAAAATTGAGATTGAGGAATGTTGATTAGATACTACTTGAGATTTGAGGAATTGTGAGTTATACTGAGATATTGAGGTTTAGTTGATTGTGAGGCTTATAGATTGAGTATGATCCTCATGGATCCCTTTGGGTCTAGGTGTGACCCCTTTGATGAATAGAGGTTGATATATCTCTTTATGCCTTGTTTATAGGCCGTGTTGTCCCTCCAGTGTAGAGGTGATCGTGGTTGAGTTTGTACGAGGTTGAGGTAAGTCCGTAGGACTTACTTAGCTACCATCCCTATATTGGGTGTTTGCATGAGTGGTGTGTGCTTTATATGTTTGCTATGATAGCATGAGTTGTCGTTTTTATCGACCTATGTTCTATTGACTGCCCCACTGCGTGGCTGTGATAACCTTTCCCTTTCATCCCGCCGTGGAGTCTGGGAGGTTCTCTGATGTCGGGCCAGACTGGTTTACAGGAAGGGCGCAATCCACTCCCATAGGGTACACGGATTGTGTGACCGATACTCGTACAGCTGGACATTGTACTCAGAGGCGGGGATGTATCGGTCCTCGTGTCACATACTTTCATCTATCTATATATATATACGGTTTTTGAGTGAATGGTTATTATACAAAGATAATAAATGAGTAAATGTGTGATAGCATGCTGATGTGTTTATCTTTCATGATTGTGCTTGTGCTTATGCATTACCTCATATATGTATGGTTAGCTAACGGTTTCATACCGTGTTGTAGATGTTTACAGGTTAGACGCTACTGGGTGATCTGGCAGGGTGACAGGCCGAGGACTCTCGTACATTAGGTGGTTGGTTTGGGGTTGTTGTGTTTCCCCTCCTGTGTGAGGATGATCTTTTGTACCTCTTATGTGAGGATGTCGTTTTATATACTCGGCTACGTTGTTGTTTACTTTGGGTCATACAATTTATATTTTTTTTTATGTATTTGTTTTATATCTATCAGTGCCATGTTGTAAGGTCCAGTGAACTTGTTGTCAGGCTAGGGTCAGGATCCATTGTGAGATCCTAGCCCAATGTGACATCCCGAGTCCCGCGGATTCGGGGTGTTACAGAGTTGGTATCAGAGCCCAGGTTGACAACAATGGCACTTGCTACCTGCAATGAGGTTTGATAGGTAAAATAAAAAGAGCCCACATGGGATCTGACGTTTTCAAAGGTTTTGGTTTTAAGTGTGGTTTTGGGATAGAATGTACGAGAAGTCGTCACCTCTGCCATGGATCTCTGCAGCGTAGATATGTATATATATCTGTGTGTACTATGGATTATGTGGATGTATTATATACATATCGATACCTATGGCATATATATAGCCTTATAAGATTAGGTGCATATATCCTACAGATGACTCAGACTAGAGCAGTATCTGTAGTGCGATGAGGTAGGGGTACACCCCCTCTTCCTCTAGTGGTGATAAGTCATGGACCAATTTCCGCTGTTGTTTCACCTATGGCAAAGAACGAGTTTGAAGAGGCTGATCGTGTCTCCATGAGTAGATCCGAGTTTCAAGAATATATGTAACAAGTATATGAAGCGGTGATAGCGGGTAGATCCACACCGGATTTACCAACAATTGTGAGATCAACTGAAG
Organism: Fagopyrum homotropicum; assembly: GCA_033239125.1. NCBI lineage: Eukaryota > Viridiplantae > Streptophyta > Magnoliopsida > Caryophyllales > Polygonaceae > Fagopyrum > Fagopyrum homotropicum. Next base: position 143,090,276 of record BSWB01000005.1, read on the forward strand.
CTTCTGATCCGGAAAGAAGCAATTAGTGGAGAAGCAAAGATGATGAATGGGGAACTAAGTCCGATATCAGCACAATCTAGTGATCTTTTGGCCATGAAGATGACTGGCAAGGAACTACCGTGTTTTAATTGCGTGGAAGTTGGGACACTGGCGAGTTGTGTGCCCAAAGGCGCCCATAATATGCTTTACGTGTGGTAAAGCAGGGCATAGAGCGAAGTTTTGTCGACAGGGCAAGGCGTTGCCTTTACAAGTTCCCTCTCGGAATAAGATCATTCAAGGTGGACGATGAAGATCGAGTTACCCTTCAGTTGCACATGTTGCAAGAATGAGACGATTATGTTACAATTGTGGTTATCCAGATCATTTGCAATCTGAGTGCACTTTGGCACCGATAGCTTGTTTCATTTGTGGTGAACTAGGCCATCTGGCCCCTTTTTGTCAGTAAGGTGGTGTTTCTTCCCAGCAAGACCTTCCTCTTTCCGGTGCAGAAAGAGTGGAAGTGGAGGCTATAGTAATGACCTCAGTGATACCTGAGGAGCATAGATTTGACATTGAGTGATGATATGTAGAAGAGCTACGAGTGTTAGCTGTTATAGGTACCATTCTCGTTAATGGTTTACCTGGTGGAGTTTTGCTTGTTGTGAGTGCTATGCACGTCATGTCTTTCGATGCATGCGTTAATGGTTGAATTTTGGTATATAGTAGAAGGTGGATTTTCCTTTATAGGATTACCTTTTTGGGTGTGAGATACCCGTGAGATGCGTGTTTGTTCCCTTATTTCAGGGACTCGTGTATGGTTGCAGACTTCTTTGTCATGTCGTAGGTGCATGAAGAAGTCATTATGTGTATGGTTTGGATGAATAGATATCATGTGGTGTTAGCTTTTAATAGTAAGACTATTATAGTCTTTACTGAGTTGAGTTAAATAGAGGTCTTTTGAGGTTAAGACCTTTGAAGAGACGGGTTTGTCATCAGGATTGTACGAGCAGCGAGCTGATAGCACAGGGGTGTGACGCATTCTAGTGTTATACCATGAAGGAGCAAGATAGTCCAACATTGGAAGGTATTCCAGCTGTTTATGAGTTTATAGATGTGTTACTGAACCGTCTAGTTGCCACCTCAGCGGAGTGTGGACATTGTTATCGAGTTGAAGTATGATACAAGATTGAAAGGGAAAACCACACTATATGGTGCTTGTTGAGATATTGTACTGATAACTTGAAAGTTGACTAAAAAGGGTTTACCCTAGTGGGTTTCATGTTCCGTATTGACGACCTGATGAGTTAGCTTCAAGAAGCAATTGTGTTTTCAGGATTTCTTTATGCTCAAAATATCCCTAGTCATGGATGAGAGTCCAGCATGTGTATGAGATAGCATCCCATACCCGTTATGGACAGTACGAGTTTGTAGTGATGTCATTTCGGTGAGGAATGTTTTAGTAGTTTTTATGGAGTTGATGAACAGTATCTTCATCGACTTCCTTGATTAGTTGGTGGTGGACTTCGTTAATGACATGTCGGTATATTCTCATAGTAGAGAATAGTAGACCGATCGTCTGAGGACCGTTCTGCAGATTTTGAGAGATAGAGGGTTGTATGCTACGCTCTCTAAGTATAAGTTGAGATGCAAGTGGTAGCATTTTAGGCCATGTTGTCTCCGCCAGTGGGATCATGGTTGACCTGGCGAGAATTAAGTATATTGTAACATGGGAGACACTTATGAACATTAAGGAATACGTAGTTTTCTCGGCTCAGTCGATTGCTACCAATGCTTTGAGGAAGGATTTTATATGATTACGTATTTATTTGTGAGTCTTTTGAGAAGACCACTATAACTACGTGATGAAAGCAACGTGTCTATGTTTTGAAGAGTTGAGGAGGCATTTGACCTCTGCTTCCATTCTGTTGTAGTTAGAAGATTTTTGGGATCTCGTGATTTACGGTGATACATCCCAGCTAAGTCTGAGATGTGTATTACTACAGAGGAGTAAGGTTATTGATATGTGTGTTTACAGCTGAGAACGTATGATGATAACTACCCGATTCATGATTTAGAGTTAGTAGTGGTAGTTCAAGCCTTTAAGTTTTGAAGACTGTACCGGTGTGATCTTCATGTCAGATTTCAATAGATCATAGAAATCTGAAGTACATTTTATGCAACAGGGGTTGAATAACCGCTAGTGTTAAGAGCTTAAGTTGATCAAGACTTTGACCTGGAGATTCCATATCATTCAGAGAAGTTGAACGTTGTCGCCAACAACTGGAACGGAAAGACGCTCCAAGAGAAGATGATTGTGAGACTGATAGTTCAGCCTCAGCTTCAAAGAGATCTAGCTTGGCTAGAGTTGGACAATCAGTTCCTTGATGAGGATACCTAGTTATACCTCTGAGGTTCAACCTGGTCTGTTGGATGAGGTCCAACAAAAGCAGGAGACCTGCCCGGCCTTGACAAGGTTTAGAGAAAGGATGTCTCGTATTGAGACACCATAGTTCTCCATGGGAGTAGATGGACTGATGAAGAGTCATGACCACTTTTGTGTACCTACTGATGCAGATGGAGACAGAGAATATTATGGTATACCCATTGTACGCCTTATTCAGTACATTCAGGTACGAGTAAGATGTACCACGAGATGAGATGATTATATTGTATGAAGCCGATATAACCAGATTTGTGATACAGTGTGTGACCTGTTAGCAGGTCCAGATAGAGTATTTCCGATCTAGAGATAAGCCCCACCCACTACCAGTGCAGTAGTAGAATTTGGGAGGACATCTCTATGGACTTTTTTATGGGATTGTGACCCAGTAGAAGATTTATGTTATCTGGATTGTTGGTAACAAATTAATGAAACCGGCACGTTTCATTTCTATCAGAAGAACGTGGCTAGTGAATGAATTGGCTGAGGAGTACACTAGACAGATAGTGAGACTCCATGGTATACCGAGAACGATCATTTCTGATCGAGATGGATGTTTTTACTTTGAGATTTTAGGCAGCAGATTCAGACTTCTAAGGGGATGAGTCTGTACCTCATGACTACACTTCACCCCCTGACAGATGGTCAGTTAGAGAGGATCATCTAGATCTTAAAGATCTATTATAAGTTGTAAGTCGAATGGGAAACGAGGATGGTTATATTACCTTCCATTAATGAGTTTATTATATAATAATGAAGGACGTGCATCTTTCTGGGATGGCCCTATGAGGCAATATATATAGACATAGAAGTCGTATATCCTTATGCTAGAAGTGATCTAGCAGTAGTAGTGGAATAACACCTGACCAGATTCAGGATTTTATAGTTCAAGTAACGTTGATTGAAGGAAGAATGCTGGTTGTACAGAGTCGCCAGATATTATATGTAGACAAGAGGCGTTAACCTCTAAAGTTCAAGTGAGAGTTCATGTCCGGCTGTAAGTATCTCAGCTGCGAGACATTAGACGTGTTAATATGGAAAGGGAACTGAGTTTCCAATATGATGGTTTATTTGAGATCGACCAGTATGGAGAAGGTAGCATGATATTTAGCTTTGCCTCTGAGATTAGAGGATATCCACCCAGTGTTTCATATGTCTCAACTAAGGAAGTATATACCAGACTTGAGACACCTTGTGAGTTACGATGATTTGGTGGTTGAGTCCAACCGCACTTTTGTTGAGCATTCGATTACATTCTTGGAATGAGATATGAAATGCTTGCATTCGAAAGACATTCCCATATTGAGGATATGATGGTCAAGATGAAGACCTGAAGAGGCTATGTGAGAGATTGAGGATAGTGTCCTGAGGAACTATCCGGAGTATATGTTGGGACAAACCCATTTGTGGGAGCACGAGTATATCTTAGTGCTATCTTGATGAATGTTGTGCTTATGTGCTTATATGCTTATATGCCTTGATGTGTTATTTCATGCTAGTTGTGATGTGATTTATGATCTTAGTAGATCTTGATGTGCTAGCGTGATGTATGTTATAGCTGGAGATGGTTACTTCCTCCACGTTATGATTATATTTATAGCTGGAGATGGTTCTTTTCTCCATGCTATTTGAGTGTGATTAGGATTCAGCTGGAGATGGTTCTTTCCTCCATGCTACCTTGATGGACATAGTTTTAGTGGAGATGTGATTCCTCCATACGATATATATGATTATGTTTTGCTAGAGACGTATTTCCTCTATGCTTGTGATATGTTTGGGCTAGAGATGTGCTTCCTCTATGCCTTGTGATGTGGTATGGCGAGAGACGTGATTCCTCTACGCCTTTGGGTAGCGTTATGGCCCTATTTCCTGGAGATGATGATTCCTCCATGTTTATACTTGAGGTTATAGATTGTTATAGGTTGTGATCTTTTGAACGGAGATGTGATACCTCCGATAGAAAGAGTGAGAGTTATAACTCGGCGTATGGGTCCGAGAGGATTTGGGAATTGTTCAAGTTTCGGGACGAAACTTTTTTTTAAGGGGTGTGTGATGTAATAGCTAGGATTTTCGAATTCTAATTAATCTTGATTAACTTAATCGTTGATAGTAATTGACATATAACTCGCGAAGACTTGCAAGTTATAAGTAAGAGTCTCACCGTTATGTTCCTGGCGTAATTTTGGACGTTTGCGGAAATTTTTACTATTCCCCCGGGTAATTATTTTTACCCTCCGGTGTTATTTGGAGCATTTGGGAGCTCCAATTAATAAAAATGCAGTTGAGAGAAATGATCAGGGCATCGGATATGTCCTAGATATGAAATAACATGGAGAGGCAAAACGACCAAAAGAGTCGTTATTTCGTTTCTTAACGGCTAAGAAAGACGGCTTAGGAATACACGTTTTCCGAGGCAGTTGTGAAATAATTATCCCTACAATATTCCAGATTTAATATTCCAATCTCGGTAAGTTTGGAGAAGGAGGTTCGACCCGCCTTTGGATCGGTTAAAGGATAATTATCGACTTTGCTAAAGGATAATTATCGTCTTCACTATAAATAGCGGAAAATCCTTTATTAATTCATTTCCTTTCACGTTTCCTCGTAAAAGCTCTTATTTCTCTCAACCTTCAAACTCAGATCTACTCTCCGTTTCTAATCCGATTTCAATTCCATTTGAGTTTCTGGATTCCTCTCTTCATTCTCTTCATAACGGTACCGAGTTTCTGCATTTCCGAGTATATGGAGGGCTGGTCGAGCATATATGTCACCAGGACGGTTCCGTCGCTCAGAATCCGATGAATTTGATGCTGTCCATGCGTAGCCTGCGTCGTTGTGATTCCGAATCTTCTTTCAGATCGTCAATCGGGTTAGTAACGAATAAGTTATGAATTGATTCGTTTTCCGTACTGCGATTTGGCCTAAATTGACTTTAGGCTTGTCAAAATGGATAATTAGAAATTCCATTATGGTCGTTATATTATTCTGGTGATTATGGATAGTTTGTTTGATGAAATCTGATGACAGGGGGTTTAGAAATTGCCTGCGGGCAAAACGTTATTCTGGCGAAATCTAATTAATTAATTAAAGGTTAATTAATTAAATTAGGATTAAAATTGAGATTGAGGAATGTTGATTAGATACTACTTGAGATTTGAGGAATTGTGAGTTATACTGAGATATTGAGGTTTAGTTGGTTGTGAGGCTTATAGATTGAGTATAATCCTCATGGATCCCTTTGGGTCTAGGTGTGACCCCTTTGATGAATAGAGGTTGATATATCTCTTTATGCCTTGTTTATAGGCCGTGTTGTCCCTCCAGTGTAGAGGTGATCGTGGTTGAGTTTGTACGAGGTTGAGGTAAGTCCGTAGGACTTACTTAGCTACCATCCCTATATTGGGTGTTTGCATGAGTGGTGTGTGCTTTATATGTTTGCTATGATAGCATGAGTTGTCGTTTTTATCGACCTATGTTCTATTGACTGCCCCACTGCGTGGCTGTGATAACCTTTCCCTTTCATCCCGCCGTGGAGTCTGGGAGGTTCTCTGATGTCGGGCCAGACTGGTTTACAGGAAGGGCGCAATCCACTCCCATAGGGTACACGGATTGTGTGACCGATACTCGTACAGCTGGACATTGTACTCAGAGGCGGGGATGTATCGGTCTTCGTGTCACATACTTTCATCTATCTATATATATATACGGTTTTTGAGTGAATGGTTATTATACAAAGATAATAAATGGGTAAATGTGTGATAACATGCTGATGTGTTTATCTTTCATGATTGTGCTTGTGCTTATGCATTACCTCATATATGTATGGTTAGCTAACGGTTTCATACCGTGTTGTAGATGTTTACAGGTTAGACGCTACTGGGTGATCTGGCAGGGTGACAGGCCGAGGACTCTCGTACATTAGGTGGTTGGTTTGGGGTTGTTGTGTTTCCCCTCCTGTGTGAGGATGATCTTTTGTACCTCTTATGTGAGGATGTCGTTTTATATACTCGGCTATGTTGTTGTTTACTTTGGGTCGTACAGTTTATATTTTTTTTATGTATTTGTTTTATATCTGTCAGTGCCATGTTGTAAGGTCCAGTGAACTTGTTGTCAGGCTAGGGTCAGGATCCATTGTGAGATCCTAGCCCAATGTGACATCCCGAGTCCCGCGGATTCGGGGTGTTACAACTAATTTGTTATTTGGCAAAATATGACCAAATAGTGTGGTGTTCTAGACCTTCTCCATATTTGATGGGTGAATATAGTACAAGTTATCAACTCCCTGGAGCTTTGTAAAGTGTTTCTTGAAAGAACTTAATGAGCTTAAAAGACCTCTGAATAGTCCGTGGCATATTCCATAATTCCATACATATAGAATTTCAGCGTCTCCGGTTGGGTATGTTGGTAGGTGAAGTGCTTTCATCCCACCCTTAAAACTGATTTATCAAGGTGTTCCATTCGTGGTAGATACCATAGTATGAACATCTCATTCTGCTCATCACATACAAATACTAGCTAGAAAATTTTTGTACTTCCAATATTTTTTTATTATCTCTTAAGACATAAGAAGGGAAATGATGACAAAACATAAACAAACAACTCCAAAAAGTAGATGAAGACCTCGAGAGGCTTCAAAAGCAAAGTTTTTCACAGTTTGATCAAACTGTAAATGACAAAATCGGAAGATTAACTAAGAAAAGAGATTGTTTGGTAGATTACCAACATAAATACTGGCTACAACGATCGAAATCGAAATTTCTCCAATTTGGGGATAAAAATACGAAATTTCACCATAGGAAAGCTACGGGACGAAGAAATAAAAAAATAATCACAACGATCACCAAAAGTGATGGGACGGTAGTGTCAAAAGAGACGGAAATAAATGAGGAATTCATAAATGAGTATAAGAATAGATTCAAAGCGTCAGTAATGGACAAGAATAAAATGCAATGTCAATTACAAGTTATATACCAAGAAATATCTGCAATAGATAATAACCACTTGGAAATGCCATTCTCCACAAGTGAAATAAAGGAAGCAATTTTCAATATTGGGGCGGATAAATCTCCGGGTCCGGATGGAATGTCGGCGATTTTCTACCAAAAGTATTGGCACATTGTCGGTCCAACAGTGACGTCAGCAGTGAAGAGCTTCTATAGAACCGGAAAAATTCTTAGACAACTTAATCATACGTTTATTGCTCTTCTGCCTAAGAATGACAACCCAACATCAACATCCCATTATAGACCCATTAGTTTAGTGTCTACGGTCTATAAAATTATCTCGAAAATATTAGCAAAACGATTAAGTCTAGTCCTACCTAAACTTATTCATCCACTACAAAGCGCCTTCATAAAAAATAGAGCTATCCAGGATAATGTCCTCATTGCTCATGAAATATTCCATGGTTTCAAATCAAAAAAAGGAAAGGAGGGATACATGGCTCTGAAATTAGACATGGAAAAAGCATATGATAAAGTAGATTGGGAATTCCTAAAAGCAGTCTTAGAAAAGTTCGGTTTTGGACAAAAATTTAGGCATTGGATACATGAGTGTATCTCTACCGTCTCATATTCTATCCTAATTAATGACTCACCCACCAATTTATTCTGCCCTCAACGTGGTCTTCGACAAGGAGATCCACTATCTCCGCTTCTTTTCAATCTTTGTTCAGAAGTGCTTTCTAGAAATTTACAGAGATTAGCCAATGAATATCCAAAATCAATAGGATTCCCTATCTCAAAGAATGGAACTAGAATTCCTTTCTTAGCTTTTGCGGACGACATTATAATCTTTTCCAAGACAACTACTCAAGCGAGTAATTTGGTACTCACAACATTAAGAGACTATTGCGACATCTCTGGGCAAATCATTAACTACCATAAATCAGCGTTTCAAACTACGGCTAACGTTGACCAAAGTATTAGAAGAAGAATCCAGGGCCATTTAGGGATAAATTTATCTACAAATTTAGAACAATACTTAGGTTGCCCCATTTTTAATGGGAGAGTAAACAAAGAGACATTTAATTCAGTAATTATGAAAACAAAGCAACAGTTAACCAAATGGAAAGCTTCTTCATTGTCCCAAGAAGGAAGAATAACACTAATAAAAACTAACCTTAATGCTAAACCAAGCTACATCATGCAGGCATTCATGCTACCGACTAACATCCATACAGAATTGGACAAAATAAATAGATTATTTTTCTGGAATAAAGGTCCAAATTTCCATCCTTTGATTAGTTGGGATAAAATTTGTAAGCCACGTTCACTAGGTGGAACGGGGATCAGAAAATCAGAAGACATGAATAAAGCCCTACAAATGAAACTTTTGTGGAAAATTCTGGCTGAGCCGGATAACATTTGGGTAAAAATTGTTGAAGAAAAATACCTACGGGGTACCCGTCTATGGGAATATAAATGCGGGAAGAACGCATCATGGCAATGGAAGAAACTGATTAAGTTAAACGAAGAATTTAACAAAGGTCTCACATGGAGGGTTGGGGATGGAAATACAATCAGATTCTGGAAGGATAAATGGATAATAGATAAACCCTTGCAAGAGTTAGTGACAAATACAAACATTGTGAACGAGGTGGAACTTACTTCAACATACATTAAGGATAACTCTTGGGATATCCAACGAATCAACCAATTAAGTAGTATATTACCGCTAAACATTATCGAAAAAATTAAAAGGTATAATCTTCCCAATAGTTATATTCGGGACAGATTATATTGGTCGGGGAATGAGGAAGGATGGTATTCGACTAAATCTTCTTTAGAATATTTTCAAAAAAACAAGGTTGGAGTTACTTCCGATAAATCTTGGATTTGGAAATTGGACATTATGCCTAAAATTAAAAACTTCTTATGGAAGCTAGCCATGGATGGACTACCGACAAAGGAAAATCTAGACAGACAAAAGATCCCTGTCGTAATGAATTGTGAATTCTGTAATCATCATACTGAAAGCACCAAACACCTCTTCTTCCAATGTCCTTTTATGATATCAACTATCAAAAGTCAAAATATATCAACGATCTTAAAAAACTACGATTTTACTAATTGGAGAATCGACGAGGCTCTCCATGACTTGAAAGGTTTATTATCAAGTAAAGAAATGACGCTCACTGTAGTAACTTGGTGGAACATATGGATGGCAAGAAATCAATACATTTTTAATAAAACAAAAATTCCAGAAAATATAAAAGGTATAGCTTTGAACCAAATTGAAGTGTGGAACGAGGCAAATAGAAAACAAAACTTGAACAATATAGTAAATAAATCACCAAGAAGAAAAAAGAAGAACATTAAGTGGAAAACTCCAGATAATGGATTTCACAAACTTAATTTCGACGGCTCACAAAATACGTCAGGAAAATTTTCGTATGGATTTATCATCCGAAATCACAATGCCGTCCCAATCGAAATTGGAAGTGGCAGGTGTGGTGCTGAATCCGTTTTGGAAGCGGAAGCTCTAGCCTTACGAAATGGCCTCCAAAAGGCCAAGGACACTGGAATCAAATTTATTGAGATTGAAGGAGATAACTTGACTCTTGTTAACTCGATCAACCATATCTGAAAACCACCTTGGGAATTGGATATGATTATCAACGACATTTCAAATCTCATCTCTGAGTTTACTTTCTCCGTCACGCGACATATTTTTAGGGAGATTAATCTGGTTGCGGACAAGATAGCTTCACATGGGCACAACTCCGACATTCACATTGAAGAGATTCCAGAAGATGTCCAAGACCTCATCCGCAAGGATGCATTAGGCCGATTGGTTTCTAGAAACTGATCCACCTAGTTCTGTTACCTTTGTATCAAAAAAAAAAAAATAAATAAACTTTAACCAACTTCAGTTGTAGAATTCTCCAGTTAATTCTGTTTTGGATAGGACCATACCACTTATATATCTTTTCTCTGCAAAATTTACTTATAATAAGGTTGATATAATAGTAACTAAAGAGGTAATACCCATCTTAGACGATACAAATATCTAAGATGATACACATATCTATTTTTCTGTTTTTGTTTTTCTGCCTCCTCTTCTGGCATCATAGAGTGGATTACCCTTTGCAATCAATTTATAGTTATTGATGTCTGTAATTTTCAGGTTGTTCCCAAATGCACCGTGTAGAAGTCAGACGGGTATAACAAGTACTGGACGACTGCTGGGTACGATCTAACACAGTATCTGCAACAGGGTATCGAAAATTTTCATTATAAAGTCTACATTTTACATCTAAACAACTGAACAATCAGACAAAAGTAATCAACCATTCCAAGTAGCTGCAGATCAGCAACAATGGTTACATATATCTCCAAGTCTTTCAATTTTTCTTCACAAGCTGTAGAAAATTTTCATCATCATCCAGCATTCCCCCGACGTCCTCGTCAGCCCAAAGACTAAGTCATCATCATACATCATTTTGTGCAGGAAAGGAAAAGGATAGCTTGCAACTAAGTAAGGCTGCCCAAGGCCTTAGCTTTCTCCCTAAGAATGAACTTCTGAATCTTCCCTGTCGCGGTCTTTGGCAACTCTTCAAACACAACCGTCTTCGGACACATATAATGAGGCAAATGATCCCTACAATACTTGATTATCGCTTTATCATCAACATCATCAATCCCGTCTTTCAGCTTAACAAACGCACACGGCGTCTGTCCCCAATGGTTATCCGGTCTAGCCACCACCGCCACCTCAAGTATAGCAGGATGATCATACAATACCCGTTCAACCTCAGCTGTACTTATATTCTCTCCACCGGATATTATAATATCCTTAGACCTATCCTTAACTTGGATGTATCCATCCGGGTGTCTCACTGCAAGATCTCCGGTCCTAAACCATCCTCCCTTAAACGCCTCCATAGTCGCCTTCTTATCCTTATAGTATCCACTCATCACAATATTTCCTTTAAACATAATCTCTCCTATAGTTTTAGCATCTTTTGGAACACTCTCCATTGTTTCAGGATCCTTGATGTCAACATCTTCCATTGCAAGGTTTTGCAGCCCTTGCCTAGCTTTTAGCACAGATCTCTCTTGAGGCGGTAGTGAATCCCATTCAGGCTTCCAAATGCAATATGTTCCCGGCCCATGAGTCTCAGTTAAACCATAAATGTGAATAACCTCAAATCCTAAAGATTCCATCTTGAATAAGATCTGAGGTGGAGGTGGTGAGCCACCAGTAACCACTCTAACTTTGTGAGGGAGCCGTTTCTGAACAGAAGTTGGCGCGTTCACAATCATGTTAAGTACCGTAGGAGCACCACCCATGTCAGTCACATTATGTTGTATAATGTTGTTGAAAATGTCATCTGGAACTACTTTTCTTGAGCATATGTTTGTTCCTGATAACGCCGCCACGCCCCAAGGCATACACCAACCGTTGCAATGAAACATGGGAACGGTCCAAAGATATATTGGTAAAGAACTCATGCCATGGAGCATAAAAGTGGCAATTGCATTGAGATATGCTCCTCTATGACTATAAACAACTCCCTTGGGCCGAGATGTCGTGCCTGAAGTGTAGTTTAAGGAGATTGGGTCACACTCATCCTTTGGTCGCTTGATGTTGAATTCATTATCTCCATTGGCTACGAGATCTTCATACTCGTAGTCAAAGAGACTAGAATCAGCTCGGTTTGACTCATCATATTCAGCATCATGAATCAGGATTATGAGTGGCTTCTTGCTTCCATTTTTTGATAGAATATCAAGGGCTCCCCGAGCAAGATCGAGCAACTGTTGGTCCACAAATACAGCCTTGGCTCCAGAATGTTCGAGGAGAACAGAGATCATGGCTGCATCAAGTCGCGTATTGAGGGTATTAAGGATTGCTCCTGCCATTGGAGCTGCAAAATGTAGCTCATATACTGATGGGATATTTGGAGCTAGAGTTGAAACCTGATTAATAAATGTGAAAATGATTAACAGATAATATTTAACAATCAAAATTTCTGTACAACTCTTTGAATTGCTTAAAATCCAACTTCAACTATTCCAACAGTAGGTGAGAGGTTTTGCCGTTTTGGTGAAATAGTTGAAATTGTGCAATCAAATGATACAAATGCTTAATCTATGTAATTATGTCAAAGTCAATCAACAAAAGATTCAACTCCAGTTTAGGAATATCACAACTCAAAAGTAGGACCGACATAACCATTAGAAGCAAAGCATCACAAAAATGGTCTTTCCCAAAAGAAGAAGAACATCAAATTTCAATACCAAACAAAAAAAGCAATCTTAATTTCTTTTTCTGTTTTTCAAATTGATCACTAAACTTAACCAAACTCAACCTGATAAATTACCCAAAAAAGTTTTTACTATATATTTGCAACAATTCCCAAATGAACACGCATACATGCACAGTCTGCACAGACAATAATCACTAATCTCAACCAAACAAAATCATGAAGAATTATCCCAAAAAATATTTTCCATGTACTAATCAAAACAATTGATCAAACCCAGATGGAAAATTTTGTCATTGCAAATACCAAATGATGAAGAAACAGATGGGCGGAAAAACTGAAGAAACATACAACATCGCCTTTGGAAATGCCGATTCGGGAGAGAGCAGAAGCGAGCTGGACACAGCGTTGACGGGTCTGGGCCCAAGTGAACCGGGTCGAACCATGGACGATGGATGTCCGGTCCGGGAAGACGAGAGCAGACCGGTCCAAGAAGCTGAGGGGAGTAAGAGGGACGTAGTTTGCAGAGCACTTGATGATGCCTTCCATGGATTGCCATGACCCGGAAACCTCATCCGGGTCGGAGCAGACAGTGAATCGGCGGGTGAGAGTAGTTTGCCCAGCCCGATTGCTGAACTGGGTCGTGAGGATCCGAGTTACCGATCTCTTGAAGAAGTGGATCATGGTTGGAGTTGGAGAGTGGGTAGAATGGTGTAAGGTGAGAGTGTCATCCTCAGCTCCAACTATTTATTTTGAGAATATGTGGCGTTTGATCTCTACTTTGGGATCAGGATGGCACTACGAGATGGGAATTGCATTTAAAAAATAATAATTTACATTAATTTTTGGCTCTATATATTTGCCCGATTATAAAATCGGGTTTACTAAACGGAATCAAATCTAAGTAAAATTCGGGTTTACTTATTACTTAATTTGTGTATGGTTGTACTATTGATTTTAGTGTACTCTTTCATCATTAATCGAGGCAATTGTGTGTTTCTTATCAGATATCATCAACCATAAAATTATTGACATTTTCCTGGATCGAATTTGGTATGATAACCTCTATAAATTATGAAGTTGAGAAATGTACACCAAAAAGATCATCCTGATTCAATTTAGTTACAACAAATTGCTCTTCAGCAAACCGACGATTTTTTGTTCAACCTGTTTAAAATTTGAACAAACATGGTAATAATCATTCATTCTAGAGCTGAGATTACAGCATCCACAACCTCTTGAGTGGTGCTGTCGCCGCCTAGGTCCTTTGTCCGGACCTTACCCTCGGAGATGACCGTCTCCACGGCTGTTTCAAGGCGGTCTGCAAAGGAAGGGAACTGGAGATGCCTTAGCATCATGGCGGACGAGAGGAGAAGGGCTACTGGATTTGCTTTCTTTTGTTTCACAACCTTGTCATTTCCTACGTTACCAGCTGACGCTCCCTGCTCGAACACAGCTGTATCCGCTCCTACGTTTCCTACAAAAAAAAATAAACCAATTGACAATAAGAAGAGTAGTCCACCGAACTTATAAACTAGTTTCAAAATCTCCCAACTTTAGAGGTGGGAAGTTTATTATCAACACTAATTAGGGATTGAAGCTGCAGTCTCATCAGATAAATAGTTTAAATCAGTAGGCTCAACCCACTACAAAAATCCTAAACTTTCACGTCATAATTCATCTAACCAACAAATTAAAGGATCATGAGCATGGTCTACAAGAGTAGCATAAGAGCAAAGACGTTACATACAAAATTGACTACAAATTCAATTAACAGGCTTGCATTTCAATCTTACGATAATATGCAAAGGGTAAAAATAGAGTAACTACATATGATGTGGCAAGTATAGTCAGAATGTGTTTCACCGCAAACATCACTTATTATGCCATAGATGAATTGCAGTTCAAAGTGTGACAAATAAAGTGAAAACAGAAGGATCTTACCTCCAGGCATAAATCCAGTTCCACCAGCTATACCTGCAGCTGTATTTGCGACAAGGTTTCCATAAAGGTTCGGCGTGACCTGTATAATGCACCTCAAGTTATGAAATTTTCCTTGTAATGTTGGAGCGTTACATAGCAACAACAATGTTATAAAGTTATTAGTCCTAATCCACAAGTTATGAAGTGGCTGAAAACATTCGATTTCATCCCGCTTGTACATTGATGATTGATCTTGTGAATGATTACTCCTTCTCTCGTTCAAATGGGATAAACAACAGTGGCTAGGTTATCATTGTATTGGGTGATATTTCATTAAGGTTCTTGTTGGTAAACATCAAACAAGGAGATAGATCAACTAAGTTGTACAGACATACCATCACGTCAAACTGCTCAGGCTTTGATACCAGTTGCATGCAGCAGTTGTCCACTATAATTTCACTGTATTTTATTCCGGGATATCTTTTAGCCACTTCTCGGCAGGACTCAAGGAAAAGACCATCAGCAAGCTTCATTATATTTGCCTTGTGGACAGCTGTCACTTTCTTTCTGTTGTTGAGGTAAGCATACTCGAAGGCATATTTTGCAATACGCTCTGAGCAAAACTTTGTTATGATCTAGCCAAGTAAAGTGTGATCCAAAAATGAATTTAATTTTAATCAATTTCAACTTCAAAGTTGAACAGACAGGAGGCTCATGAAGCAATCAAAGCATACACTGATGATTACAACTCAAAGGAATATGCTAAAAAGAAGCTATCCTATGCCTCTGTATCCAAACCTGGCATGTGATTTTAAATGGTGACCCAAGAAAGATTGAACAAGCAAGACGCAAAATTAAAGACAGTAAGAGATGGTATAAGAGATCAGTTATAATTCAAATACCGCGATTGACCAAGCTAATTTAATTCAAATACAGCAAACTAGTCATCTTTACGATGGACATATTGAGGTAAGCATACTTGAGAGCAAAACTTAGTTAGTATGACCTAGTCAAGTGAAGTGGGATTCAAAAATTAACCTAATGCAATTCAATTTTCCAAAGTTGAACACATGGCAAGCTCATAAAGTAGTGAAACTGTTCATTACAGCTCAAATGAATGTACTGAAAGGGAAGCTATTCCTCATCTACGCACTTGTGTAAGATTTCAGATGGTGACTCTAAACATTAGGTGGGGAGAAAGCTTGACCAAGCAAGATACGCATTTGAAGAGAACATATGAAACGCCAGTTAAGTCCATGTCAAACTAAATTCACCTCACAATTAGCAATAGTATACCAAGATATTAATGAAAACATATCAGGAATTAGGTCCATGTCAAACTTAACCAAAAGCAAAATTCAAACATCCCTAATTTGATCAAACAACAAGAGTCAAATAACGATCATACACAAACCTGGCAACTCGGGAATCAAATTTCCTCCACAAATTTCAACAAGTAATCAAATCAACAGGAAAAGGAATAGAAAAATGTCCGATACCTTCAGACTTTCTACGACCCCGGGAACCACCTCGTGCTCTAGTCCAGCATACTCTCCCTCGGTATTCTCACGAATCACAACAATATCAACATTCTCATGTCTCGTGGGCAAACCAGGGAGATTGAAACAATTCACAAGCGAAGCATACAAATCGAGTTCCATCCTCAGCTGAACATTCAACGAGCTCACACCGCCACCAACCGGCGTCGCCAGACCTCCTTTTATGCAAACCTTATTCTTGCGAATCGATTCAATGACTTCATCTGGAATCTTCTTCATATCCCCATGGACTTCATACTTCTCAAAGTACACAGGCGCGTGCATCGCCTCCATCACCTGTTCGACGGCGCCGGTAACCAAGGGGCCAATTCCGTCGCCGGGAATTAGAGTTACAGGCCTCGGAGCTCCGTCACCAGGCCGAGGCATGTAGGTTACGGATCGAGACCATGAGTTTACGAAACTAGAGGTTTTTTGCTGAGCTGAAGATGGTAAGATGGAGGAGGCGCCATGGATGAGTTGCTTAAGGATTGGAGATGCTCGGCGAGCCATGGACTCCAACACTGGAAAGTATAGTGTTTGGAGAGTTTGTAATGGCGAAACGCCGAAACCTAAGGAGAGAGTTCAGGCACGGCTATGCAGAATGGGCAACCGCCAGGAAAAAATTGAAGCCGAAGGAGGATGACGGAACGAAGGGCTTCTTTGTTCCTTTACATGTTGTATTTTTCTTCGACTTTATTAAACTAGTTATCTCGTGGTGCCTTCCACTCTTCCAGTTCCAACCATAAATAAATAAAAATTTATCTCGTGATGCCTTGTACGACTTGTTTTTGTAATAAACATATTATATAATAAATTTGAGCAAATATTATAATTTTTATTATACTAAATAATGTTGGATAAAACAATTATTAATATATATATATATATATATATGATTCTAAAAAATTGTGATTAATTAAGGAAATCAAATCATTAAAATATTCAATCCTTTTTTTTAATTTTTTAATAAGTCTAATCTATTTAATTGGTATAAGAATGTTTATTAAATTATAGATGTTTTTCAGTTGCATGACAGCACAAAATTAATTTTGTGGGCTAGAGAGAAAGAAATAGGGACATGTAAAAATATTTTTTAAAAATACAATAATAATATGAAAGTTAAGAATTTAAAAAATCTATTATTAAAGAGCATAAGTATTTTAATATGTCTTCAAAATGAGCAAGTTTCACTTGCCGGTCCTTCTAGTCGGAAACACGGATGACATATTGGGGCCTATCATCTAATAGTATCAATCTCGGTCTAACGGCACTAAAATCACCCAAAAATAACAAATATATTCGAATGAGCTGTAAGGCTTAACCCTTCGACTATGTAATGGGCGTTTCATCGATATTCGTATATAGCTTAAAAAGATTGAAAACAAGTTATTCAACAAGATCCCTCTTTCGTGGCTTAACCTCGACCAAATTTTGATTCATTAACCATCATACTTTTTACGAACAATTTTATATATTTTTAATCATTAACCATCAACATTATACACTTTTATAAGTCAAGACTCCGTGTATTGCAATGTCATCTTCTTGGTTTGGTATTGTTCTTGGTGGCGTCTCGAGTGGTTTGTCTAGGAGGGGTGTGGATTTGTGATCGACTCCTCATAACTCTGTTGCGGTCCAAATACGAGGTGTCCATAGTTGTTCCTCGTGATTCCTACCTGCGTACTTTCTTCGAAGACAAACGTTGTGTTTGCCGCTTCCGTTTGACCGGATCATCTTACTTTTCTTAGAAGATCTCTTTGTGGATTTTCTTAATGTATTTTTGTGTATTTCCTTTTTTTTGTTGTGATTATTCATAAATGTTAACCCGTGTACGGATCTTTTTCGGCCTATCGATCCACTAGACGACGTGTAGTCTACTGAACCGCTTTTCATTATCAAAAGAATACATCAATTTAATCTAATAAAGATTAGAATTTATTATTCGTTATACTAATAAGCAAAATTAAACTAATTTTGTATTTTGAATTACCTAAAAATGAATAGAATTTAATTTTAATTTAAATAAAATTAACTTAATATTTACTAAGGCTAGCTCTAGGCGTTTTATCGAAAGAATGTAAACTCGACAAATCAGCCGGAGCGAGCAAAAGTGGGTGTGACTTGGGTATGTTCAGAGTGAGAGTTGTCGGCTTAGTTTGGACTTGACCATCAAGATATAAGTAATTTCGATCTCTCCAAATAAGACTTCCTACAATCGATGAGACAACTCCTTTTGTACAATTTTAGTTATTTTGACTTGGACGGATTTGTGAAAAAGCGATCGGTAGACGACGGAATTTTTTCCAGAAAGGCTTACATCACCTCGTCCCCATACGATGAATGACGTTTATCCCCATCCCGTTTCTATCCTCATTTATCTTTTCGATTCTCGTGACGATTATACTATCGGTAATTTCCCGTTGACACCGTTAAACCTACCATCTAATTTATCGAATGAATAAAATGTGGATACATTCGATAAGTTTAGAGAATAAACTAGCGGTTAAGTTAAAATAGAGAATAATCAAGGGGTAAATTGTAGTTTAGTCAAATGACGTAAGATTATCGTTTGGGGCCTCTGGGCATAACCTGTAGAAGTATTCTCGCCAAAAGCATCCCCTGGATCCACTCGGCGCTCCCTATAGCACCACCTGCAACATCAATCCCTAACTCCAATTTCCACATCTAACTCCTGCTACTGATTCAATTCATCACCAATTTCACATCATAGATCCCTATATACATCCACTGAATCAATTCAACAGATTCCCGGATTCAATACCTCAGCTAACAATTGATTCACGATTCTGTGATATCAATTCTCACGTCTTAGGGTTTTTGAATATTATCGTATTTGGTTGAGACTTGATCTATTTGAAATATTATCTCTGCTCTGGGATCACTCTTTCCGGCTTGCCATGTGATTATTATTCTTTGCTCGTGTTTATAGCTCCCAACTGTCCGATTTCGGTGAGTTATTGTCTATTGAGCTTGTAATCTTCTTAGTTCAGTTTGATTTACTAGTACATTACGAGATTCTTCTTAATTTGTTATTGTCATTGAATTGATTGACAGTAGCACCCAGTTGGGGTTGAAGTGATTGTAATATGTCGGGAGAGGAGGGGACTGTGCTGGAAGGTACGATAGAAGGGGACTTAATTGTCAAGACTCAGGTGGTTGAAGAAGATGGGGGTGAGGGGTATTGCCCCAAGGAAAACGGGTCCCTTAGTTGCGAACCAGATCCTGATGAATGGTCTAATGATCAGCTGCTGCAGATGATTTTGGAGCTTAAATCTGAAAATGAGTATCTCAAGTCTCATTTCAAGGGCTTGCACTCTGAATTGGAGTTGAGTGCTACTCATCAGCGATCTCGGGAGGTTGAGCAGGGGGAGCCAGTGTCTGAGAATGATATGAAGGAATTGCAAGATAAAATTGAGTCATTGAATAGAGAATTGTTGGAAGAGAAGCAGACCCGGAGTGCAGCCGAGGAGGCTCTGAAGCATCTCAGAACAGCACACTTAGAGGCTGATGGTAGAGCTCAGGAGCTTTCCGTTAAGCTAGCCGAAGGTCTATTTTTGACATTTTTTGGCTTCAATTCATGTAATTTTGTATAGCTATATTTTGTGAAGCCAAATATGTTTGTGCAATTTTCAAAGTTTTACCACACATCAGTTTAAATTGCTTGGAGGGAGTAAGCCATGAAAATTGGGGAAATATGTTTTTTCCAGGATTGTATTTTGTAACAGCTTTCTTGGAAGGCCACATCTTCATTATGGCCGTTGCTAATGCCCATATGAATTGTTTCCTAAATCTTAAAATTGTTTGTTAGTTTTTTTTAATTTTTTAATTTTTCTAACTTGTAGTCCAGAAGAAGATGGAGCAAGAGATAAAAGAGCGTGATGATAAGTTATCCGAGGTAGATTCCAAATTGAACAGACTTCACAAACGAGCAAAACAACGTATTCAAGATGTCCAGAAGGTATGCGTCATCTTGGTCGTGTATTTTAGCATAGGCAATATATGCTTCTTCTGTTTAGAACGGATATTTTATTTGAAATGTGATGAAGCTAACTCTCTGTTTTGTTACTTGGGTTGGGTTTCAGGAAAAAGACGATCTCGATGCTCAGCTTCGTGATGCCAACGAAAGAGCTCAACAAACATCATCCCAACTATCAGCACTACAACAAGATCTGGAGCGCACACGGCAACAGGCGAATGAAGCATTGAAAGCAATGGACTCGGAGAGGCAACAACTAAGAAGTTCTAATAATAAGTATATGTCCTTCGGATGACCTGAAAGCCAACGCAAAGTTTTATTGTTAATTTGGAAGGACCACATACCTTAATTTCCACTTATATTCTGTGTTTCGTTCTTGCTTATGGGTTACTTAAAACATATAATGAGTATCTAATGATTCCACACCAGGGCCAAATAAACATTATTTTTCCATATGGGTTACTTAAAATATGCCTTCTTTTCCTCTGAGGAGTACATTTTCTGTTCCGATAACGTTATTAGGATAATTTTATGAGCATAGAGTTGTTTGAGTTGGGTTAGGTGATTTTCTCATAATAAGTAATGATGAAAACAGAGGATTCCACATTATTGTTTTGCTTTTCACAATCTTAGCTTCTTCACGTTAACATTATCTTTCCATATATAGGCTTCGAGATAATATTGAAGAGTTACGCCATTCGCTGCTACCCAAAGAGCATGCTTTGGAGACTCTGCAACAGTCTCTTCTAGAGAAGGATCAGGTAAATAATTTTCGGGCTTGTTAGCAAAGTCAAGTGGGCAGTTTTAAGCTTTCTGGTTCAGTATAATATAGTCCAATGCATTTGAAAAATTCATGATATTTGACTTGGATCAAGACTCAAGAGTAGATATGGAAGAAAATGTTTTGTAAATATATGGACAAGACTGTCTTGTTTTTTCTGTAATTAAGTCGGTGGAAAACTTTGTATCTTTCCATTATATTTTTGCTTGCCATATTGTCATCATTGCAGCTGCTGTGTGCATGTAATTTGGGTATTTTAGACTATTTAAAGATTTCTTTTTATCATTATTACGCTCGTGCTTCCGTGAAAAAGCAAAGGAAAAAAAAAAACTTTTTGATGAGAAAATGTGTCAGATGAGTTCGAGTTATGTATAGGTCCAAGATAGCCCTTTCATTTATTTCTCATTTCTGTTCTATGAACAGTAGTGAACTGTTCATGCATTATCCTATTTTTATCTGAGAATGATTGATTTAGTCATCATTTGCATGCCCAGAACCAGGAAACAAACATTTTCGGCTAAATAAATGATGTGATCAAATTTCATCCCTGTTCTATGAAAATGCGTGAAATTTACAGATATTCTGATCTAGTTGTTTTATAAGATACTCTTGCAAGATGGTTTTTCTTCATGAATAAAAAGATGGGGAATGAGTATGCATTGCTTTTAAATATCTTGTAAAATTGACTACATCTTCACCTAAAGGGAATAAAAGCAGCATTTACTATGTGTTAGTTCAAAGGAAATTGAAGTTATGTGGAGAATTAATTCCGGAGAAAGCAAAATCTTTTGGAACTTGGTAATCGTTTTTAATACTGGCATGCAAATTTTAACTGGAATTAGTATTTTCATTTGACTATCACTCCTTTATACTGTAACATTTTGTGGTCTGTTTCTTCCATGACATGGCAAATCAAAATTTCTTATTTGTTGTATATCTTGTTTTCTAGATGCTAGAGGACTTGCGAGGCTTGTTGCAAGCTGCCGATGAGAAGAAACAAGCTTCTATTGTTGAGATCTCTTCTAAGCATCAAAAAGTAAATAGAGTTGTTGCAGTAATCATCGAAATCATCCACTTGCTTTACTTATCATGGTTTTTAATTTATACGTTTGTTTTTTAATACAACTTCAGCAATTGGAGAGTTTGGAATCTCAACTTGCCGATGCAGTGTCAGATAGAAACAAAGCAACGGAAACAATCTCTGTTTTACAGGTGAGTATACAGCATCTAAGTTTGTTTGAATCTAGACAAGAGGGCTCACAGGGGATTGCATCATTGTCTTTTGCACGTGTCACACTTTTATTTGAATATCAGATACTTTCTTCCATCCATCGACCTCCTGCTCTACTGATATCTAGTTGGACGAATTGCTGATGGATACTAAACTTCGTGATGCCAAATGTGATTTAGTTTAATATGTTTGGGTTGTACTGGTATAAGAGTGACTTATGTCACCCCTATAATTCAACAATCAACACTTTACAAATTGCCTAGTAATGGCTCTGTGACCACCTGATTTCAGGCAAGGCTTGCTGAAAGAGAATCTGAAATTGCAGAACTGGATGCAGCTTTGTCTGGTGAAGCGGCAAGATCTAAAGCAGCTGTGGAGACTGTAAAGGGAGAGCTTGCTCACCTCAAGCATGAACATGTATGACTACTATTAGACGATATTTCCTTGCATAAGATAATGAATGATATTGTTGAGGGTTTCTTTTTTCCTGTTCTGTCATGAATATTCAAATATACCTCTTGTAGTTAATGTTTGTGGTGATGGACATTGAAAATATCAAGTTATACCATTTTTCTGTCAAAAATAGTTCCTCTTGGGAGAAAAAAAATATTTTTAATATCAAAATGATACAAAAACATGATACGATGTTGTCCCGTTGAAACCCCTGTCTGTATCTATTATTTCTACAGAATTGTTAACTTTTGAGTGACTCTTTTATTCTTATTGAGATGTTCAGCTTCTCTTTAATTGGGTCAGCATGCTTACCAAAGGTCGTTAATAGATAAATTCTTCAAATCGCCCTTTTCTTGTAAAAGCGGTTCAGCATATTAATATTCTCCGTTGTTTTAGAAGTTTGTCTCAGTTAAAGGTCTGAAGTAATCAACTTCTTGCTCTTAGCTGGTCTTAGTGCAGTATTCATCTTTCTGACGTATGACATTCTACAGGAGAAAGAGAAGCAAAGTTGGGAGGCTACCTACCAATCACTAAAAAAGAAACTGGAGGTTGCTGAGAGTAATTGCATACGCGTTGAAATTGAAGCTGCTAAAACAAGAAGTACCGTATATGAACTTATAGATTCTCATATACTTTCCTGCCCAAAGATTAATTTTTTTCTTATGAGTATCATTTTTTATCACACAGGTCAGTTGGAGTTGGAATTGTCTAAGCAAATGCAATTGCTGAATTCTAGAGATTCTGAACTAGAAGCTGTCAAGGAGAAGGTATTCAAATACCCTTTAACCTTTGTGTATGGGCTTGAATAAATGGATATTAACATAGGTTTGCAGACATGTCTTCTCAAATTATTATTGTTGACGTTAATTTTTGTTTGCACATTTTGTAGAATAACCGGTTGGAGGCAGAATTTTCGTCGTACAAGATCCGTGCTCATTCACTTCTTCAGAAGAAGGATAACGAGCTAGCCTCTGCTAAGGACTCTGAACAATTTAAAGCTCTAGAGGATGCCCTAAAAGTACTGCTGCATTTACTCATGCAACTTCTTTAATCTATATGCTCCTAGTTCTTCACCTTTTTGTAAAAATAGGTGAACAGAATGCTAGTCTGCTGATTAGTGAATTCTGTTGTCTATTAGGAAGCTGAAAAGGAGATATTCTTGCTCTCTGCAGAAAGGGACAAGGCTACAAAAGAGCTTCAGGATGCTTTGGCCAATCATGAGAAGGAACTTCTGGAAAAGTATGTACTAGTTTGACCCAAATTATACTCACAGTTGAACTTTTAGGCATTTTAGCCACAAAAGTCTTGGGGACACAGATATCTTCCAAGCTGTGTGATAGTAATAAACATAGATATAAAAAGAAGATAGTGAACCTGGTGTGTGACAGATTCGTATTTCTTGGTTCCCTAAGTTTGGCATAACATCCAGACAATAACTAAGAAGTTGCTTTCAGTCGAGTGGATGAGCATCTCGTGACCAACTAATACAGAAAACAGGCATAATGTTCAGGAAATGAATAGTTTAAAACAATTTTAAATCAATCTAGTTTTCAGTTCCTTCATTCTTAATATAGGAATTATAACTGAACCTCTCACTTATGTATGGAGCTTAGAGAACTGGAACTATTCTTAATGATTCATTACTAAAAACTATGGTGTATTATTCAGTTAACTTTATGCCGTTGATTCCAGAGATGCAAACTTCATCAATGTTGAGAAGAGACTCAAGGATTTAGAGATGAAGTTAGAATCTGATAGGGTTACCCACCAATCAGAAAAAGAAGTTTGGGAATTGAATATTCAGAATTTGGAGGAAACATGGCAATGTAAGTAGCCTGTGCCTTATATATATATATATATGAACTGTTTATCCTTCATGTCCAAGTGTTGTATCAATTTGTGGACACATGCAAGTTATTTGATGGAATGATGGTTTTTGCAGTGAAATACAATGCATTGAAAGCTGAGAATGAGGCAATGGCTCGGCCAGAGCTTGAGAAGGAGATGGAGGAACTAAAAATGAAATATAAAAAATTGAGAGTATGGAGCAGTGACTCTCTGTTGATTTTCATGATGTTATCATATGTTTTGCAAAATCTAATCCGTTTTACTTCTGCAGGAAGAGCATAATTCATTTCGGGATCTTACAGATAGGATGATTGAGGAGAAGGATAGAGAGATTTCTAGACTCGTATATGATAAAAAGAATCTTCAGCAGTCTATAGATGCAAAAACACTGGTATGTTTTTTCTTACAAATATTTCAAATGCTTTTCTGAACTTTATACGGAATAGCAGCATTTTTTGTCATCCCTAGAGATAGGTTGTTCTTCAACTTGAGAAAAAAGCTTCTGACATGCTTTCCAGTCTGCAATACGGTTAGACATCATCTTTATCATTGAACTTTTGATGAGTTTAAGCTTAGTATTTGGTTAGATGTATGATCATTGTATGAACCATGAGATAGATGACTTTGTGGAGCTGGATTTCTCATGACCTATGTGCCCATTCTATGACCGAAACTTTGTATGTTAGTTTTTCTTCTAATAGAATTTTATATCTGATGAATTGCTATCCATTTCTAGGTTGACGACAATAATAAGCAGAACACAGGTATGTAATTAGAGAGATGCATTCATGTTGAATATTTTGATTGAAATATGCTTGAAATTTCATCCTCTATATTTGGGGGAACAGTGTCTGCAGCCTTTGAGAAGCAAGATCCTAGTGCATCTGCTGCAGAACAACAGATTCTGGTACATGACACAACTGACTTATTTTTTTTAAATATTGATTATGATTGTTGCATGATGTCTCAAATCTATGTCCCGGTCATTAGATGCTTTAAGTATTGGCTTCTTCCCTGAACATTTAGTAAACTGCTCTCACTATATAAGTTTTTGATAATTAGAGAAATTGTGTTGTTCTTGATGAATATTTTACATGTAACTGGACTTGTAAGCCTTTGTTCTGTCATATTTATAGTTTCATAATAGTGCTGAACACTCAGCCAAACCCAGCGGCAAAACTTAGAAGCGATATACTAATATTCTACTGTGTTTCTTTCTTTAGATCTTGGCAAGGCAACAAGCCCAGAGAGAAGAAGAGTTGGCTCACTCTCAACGTCACATCCTTGCACTTCAGGTTAGCGAAATCATGTCTCTTGCATCTAAATCACCTGCTTTGCAGTGAATCTTATAACTGTTCTGTCACACAGGAAGAGATTGAGGACCTCGAACGTGAAAACAGGCTTCACACTCAACAGGTATGCTCTCTCCTATTATTCTCTATATTTAATACTTTGCCATGTGTTTGCAGCAAGTTGAGTGTTTTATGGTCCAAATAACTCCCAGATGAATATAAATAGTAAATAAGTTACCTGTGCGCATTTCAAGAGAAGGAATTGCATGTTGGCCCTACCTAGTTATATGTCATGCCAATCTATTAGTGTACTGCTAATGGTGGTAATTACAGGTGACCATGTTAAAGGAGGAGCTACGAAGCATGGATAGATCGCAAAAGAGGGATGGAGTCGATATGACGTATCTGAAAAATGTGGTCTTGAAGCTTCTTGAAACAGGTATCAGCATTTCACGGCTGGTTTTGTCATTCCATTAACAGAAAGATTTGCCTATACGGATTATGAGCTATGTACTCTGGTTTCATATGTAAATCTATGGACTGCCCTGATCGCCTTGTGATGAATTTCATATTCAGGGGAGGTGGAGGCTTTGCTTCCTGTGATTGCTATGCTCCTTCAGTTCAGTCCTGATGAGGTAAAATAGAATTCATCTTCTGCACCCTCAGCCTATAATCCTTTTCTTAATTACTGCTTCCGTTGTTGAAAAAAAAAAGTAATTTTCAAATTATTGGAAACTTGTAATCTAAGAAGATAAAAATGCTGTATTGTTTTTGTATTTCTTATCCTATAGAATCCTTTTTTTAATTAGTTTCTTGTTTTTATAAAAAAAATAAATAAAATTATCCACAAAAAAGTTATTGTGAATTTATATATAAATTTGAATTATCCTTATTAAATTTCCTATGGTACCCACCTAATACTCGAGGCTTATACTAGTATTTATTGAATAAGTGAATATTGATCGAGTTTTGGGAAAAAAGTATCTAGGCTTGGCATCGATTGCTCTGAGTCGTTTGATCTAGAATTGAAAAATCCACCTGAGTTAAGGCTCAAAACCTTTGAGCTTATAACCAGAACTAAACTGTTGTTTGATTGAAAATGCACAGATCATTAAGTGTCAACTAGCATACCGTGCCAACACTTCTGATGTTCAGCAGAACCCTGCAAGTGCAAGTGACACTACAAGTCGCTCACTCTTTTCGCGGTTCTCTTTCGTGTAGCGGGTTGAATAACAGAAAAATGGTCTCCTGCAAGTGTTTACAGTAGGGGTTGTTGCTTGATTCTGCAAGGGAGATGGTGGTGTCATTGACATGATTCTTTTGTATAACATCTGCAATTCTTTCCCTTTTGGCACATGAAAATTTATGTATTGTAAATTTGACCAAGTAGCACAGGCTTTCACAAAGAGCATATGGATATGTGCAGAAATTTTGGACTTAACCAAATAGAATGGATTGTGGCCTTGATATCGAGATTGCTATTCTTACCACATGCTTCATGCTATTCATACCGGTGGTCCGGCTACGCGTTGCGGAGCCGTAGCAATAAGTTGATTTCGTTAAAAAAAATATAGGAAAATGCCTACAACTACCGACTACGCATGGCGTATGTGTAGTTGCCCATATCAAAAATTCCGATAAAAAACTAAGAAGAATAGCCGTAGTAAGGTAATAATTTTTATTTTTTTTTAGGACTACGCACCCCTGATACGTATAGCACGAAACCTTGGTACGAATAGCAATAACCCCAATAACCCCTTGAGGTTGAATATCCCTAAGGATCATTGCAAGCTTCAATCAAGATCTCACAATGCTTAAATCATTATAATTTTTTGAGCAAAAATTAGATTTATTATTTTTATGAAAGGGAAAAGAGAGAAGAAATTTCTTTTCCGCTACCATATATCTCGGCAATCTCGCTCTTTCCTTGAATATGTTGAACAAGTTAGGGTTTGCATTTAGTCACTACCCCACAGGTGGTGTGTCAAAACTAGGAAGCATGATCTCTGTATCGAAACATGCATGATCTTGATATGGAAACATGCATGATCTCGATACCACTAGTCATGTTCATGAGCGAAACCGATGGACCGTAATTTTTTACGGTTTTTTACGGTATAGAATCCTTTTTTTAATTAGTTTCTTATTTATTTTTTATTAAATCTGTACCAAAGATATACAATTTTTTTTAAATACATAAAATTAAATCTATTAAAAGAAAATTGGTCCATACCGGGATCGGAATTCCACAAAATCAGGGACTGGACCGTAAAAAACCGCTCCGATCTGGGTCATTCTTGCACATCGCTACTTCACCATTCAATTTTAGTCAAAACACGAGTTTTTTGAGATTGTCAATCAGGCACAAAATGATAAAGGTTATTCAACAGCTTGTGCACTAATTTTAGGTAAAGGACTGATTTGACACAACTAAAAGATTAGGGACTAAAATGGAATGAAATGAAAAGGTTGGGATCAGAATAAAAAATTACCCATTTCTCATTCGCACAATCGCACCCTTCTGCTTCGTAATCTCATATCGTCGTCTAAACCACTCTCCAAATCGTTCGACATCACAATTCCTGAATCTGTTCTACATTTTCTGCTCGTCGTCCTCCTCGGTGCTTCTTGCCGCAACAATCAGGTACGGTTCCCTCTGCAATCCAGCCTAGATAGATGCACAATTGAACAAATTTGAGTCGAATCCAGTTCAGTTAGACGAACAATCTCCATCCCTGCAATCTTCTCTTCTGAACCGTAAATTGATTCTCCAAATTTTATTTTTACTGCCAATTTGTGCTTACATACATATGTTATATATCTATTGAATCAATGGAAGATGGTTATGGATTAAAAAAAAAGAAAGAAGCAAAGCTGTTGAACTTATATGCAATATTATGAGATGGGCTTGTTGATATTCTATATCATAATCGACGAAAGCTTTGGTTTTATTATCGTTTAGAACTTTGGATGTAATGTGGTGTTTGCTCTTCAGGTAACTTCTCAGAATTTTCATCCTTCTGGATCACTATTAACATAGGTTCTGGTTTTGTGAACTATAGAACTGAATTCTGTCCATAATAGGGTTTGCATCTATGTTGTTGGGCATTTATACAGTTGATTTTATCTCTCCAGCTGGTTCTTGTGCAAAAGTTGGTTTGTGCTAATATTTAGTAGTATGTAAAACCATCTGTCGAGGATAATTTACCTCTCTTGCGGTCTTGCCTGAAGAAGCAAGTACCCAAAATTGACCTTTGCACAGATTTTGGTATTGGTTTTGAACCCGCTATCTTTCTGAAGACGACCTACTTGAC
Organism: Fagopyrum homotropicum; assembly: GCA_033239125.1. Taxonomy (NCBI): domain Eukaryota; kingdom Viridiplantae; phylum Streptophyta; class Magnoliopsida; order Caryophyllales; family Polygonaceae; genus Fagopyrum; species Fagopyrum homotropicum. The sequence continues at coordinate 143,119,279 of BSWB01000005.1, forward strand.
CTTTTAATTGGTTTTTGATTTTTGATTGCTTGCTGAAGTTGCTTTGCTTGTTGTTAGTTATTAGGGTTTTGTTAGATCTACTAGAATATCTACATCCTTTTATCATTCATTAGAAGTGCTTTGTGGCAATTTGTTACTTTTTGCTCAACAGAAATCTGTTGTTATATTTTGGTGGTAAAACTCTACTGCCCATGCTGACAAGTTTAGTTCGTCAGACACAGTTGAACGTGAAGGACAATTGTCATTACAGTTTACAATTTTACAGGATATAGTTGAAATTGGAAAGGATGAGCAGTGAACTGCCTAACGTGAAGAAGTGGATCATTTTGTACCCTGTATACATTAATTCAAAGAAAAGAGTTGCTGAAGGACGCCGCATTAGCATTGAGAAAGCATGTGAAAACCCTACTTGTGTGGAGATTGGTGACTGCTGTAAACATCTTGGACTTAACTACAAGATTGAGGTTCGTTCATATAGCAATTATTCTTTTGAGTTTCATTTATGTGCTCCCCACTCCCTACCTATCTGGAATTTTGTATTGATGATATTTTCTTTGAATTTGTATAGTTTGATAAAGCATATCCACGTGACTTTATGCAAAGAGGGAGACTGAGGGTTATGCTGAAACAAGAGGATGGAACTCCATGCAATCCTGCTATTTCTTCGAGTAAGGATGCTCTTCTCATTTCCCTTTGATATGCTATGGATCTTTCCTTTATTATAAAAGTGTTTCTGTTTATTGTGTTTGACATGATTAGCATGGACAAAATTTATATTTGTCCCATACATATATTTTGAGGGAGCTGGGTATTTCTCATAGAAAAAATCCAGCAGATGATGCATGTCAACCGATTCAAATAGGTGTTCTTTTGCTTTTTCATGAGCAATGCATTCATGTATCACATTGTGCAAATGAATTGTAGTTAGCATTTAGCAACATATTATACAAGTGTACGGCTGTAACAATTAAAAGTGTAAGTTTGACAATACGTTGATCTTGCTCCAATCACTAGATTCACTGCCAATACTATGGTAGATCTGCTTTTGGTTAAAAATAAAGATTAGATGATGAGTTTCGCATCAGAAAATAACCGCAACCTGATGCTTGGCTTTTTGAGTCCTCATGTCTTGGATCTTTCATTCCATTTCCCTAGTTGTGTTTTGCCTCTGAACTTGTGAAGTCCTATTATGCCTGTTGACAATCTGGTTTCTGTTCATTCAGTAGAAATGGAAGCCAACGGATGATTAATTCTTTGTGATACGTCTTCATTTTGCCATGATTTAATAGTCAAGCTGAAGCTTCTCTTCTATTATTTGACGACATGCATGCTCACTCTAGGCACCATTTAATTACATGCATGCTTAATTCTGGACACTGTTTAGTAAAAAGATTATGTGAGATGTTAAGCTAGCTATGAATATTTAGGAGCCTCCGATGAGCCAATCTGTAAGTTTATCAAACTCGTGCTTATGTTTGCAGAAAGGGATGTATTGCAATCTATACGCATGCTGTTTTTAGGTTTTACATCTGTAGTTCATCATGCATGCATGTAATTCACTTCTTAAAAATTAAGCCAATCTGTAAGTTTATCAAGTGTTGGATAGAGCTGTTCTTTTTGGACCAGAAATTACGGTCTGGTCCAGTCTTGAACTGTTATTGTTAACTCCTGTCACGGGCCGTAATAATATTACGGTCCGGCACCATTTTATTATTTCATAAAAAAATTTAAAAGTAAAACTAGTTACGGTTCGGACTGGACCAGACCGTAATGAATTCTATAATGTTTTTAGTTTTTAAAAATTGAAATTGGGATCAGGTCGAGTGATGTTCTGGTCCATGGGGACCGCTAGCATGTGCAACTGATAACGGTTCAGTCCGTAATATTACGATCCGGTCCGGTCAGTTGCACAGCCCTAGTATTGGATCAACCAAAGATGGCGATGGAGTTTTTCTTTATGCATAGGTGACTAAATGCTTTACTTTTCTCCCATAATAGATGATGTCCAGAATTAAGTAAAGATGCAACTAAGGGTCTGTTTGGGAAATGGTAGATTATTAGAGCTGAAGATGAAGCTGAATCTTATTGGTAGCTGGAGCTGAAACTGAAGATGAATGAGTAATTGAAATAAGCAGCTAATTGACGAGCTAATATTTTTTGATAAGCTTAGTTGGTGTTTGGAAGAACGAAGCTTATGAAAGCTGCCGTAAATGTAAAATTACTAAAATGGACATCCTTTCATTTATCACTAATATCAAATAATATTAACAAGTAACAAATTACAATTACCTGAAACTTATTTTTATGTTCCAAAAGTTATGTAACAATAATTTTTTTTTTAACAATTTAAATGCAATCATCAAATTTCATTTATAAGTAATTTTATTTAATTTGTTAATTTTGAATTTAATTTTCTTATAAATATCTTAATTTATAGTTATACTTTTCGTTATAAAAATATAATAAAATAAAAAATACTATCAAGCATAAATTTACTAATGAACAATATAAATAAACTATTTTTTTAGGATAAATTTGGAAGAAAAAGATAATTGAAGTTCCTTCATCTCCATAATCTAGTATTTGCTAGATGATGAAATATTCAATTCTTCATCTCCCTTCATCTCCTTTAAATTTTAATTCCCAAACACCAAATTCTTATTTTTTTCATCTACCATCATCACATCATCTACCTTCATCTAGTATTTTAAGCTTCCCAAACACACCCTAAATGGTTTCTGAATTCTGTATAACATTGATTTTATTTTGTCTTTTCCTGTCCTTTACTATACTTTTAATGATTTTGAAGGAAAACAGCTAATGCTCCATGTAGCAGAAATGGTACCTCGACATCATTTAAGAATGAAGAAGCAGGAAGCCTCATCGGCATCTACAACAAATGCACCCGCAAAACCTGGGAAGGGTGGAAAGAAGAAGAAATAGACTGATATCAACCATCTTGTGGCTGAGCTTTCGGGGTGCCCTACTGCCCTGTCCTAGTTTATAGAGAGGAGGTAAATCGTGGGATGTGACTCAGGGGACCAGGAGCTTACTCTGTTTAGGCTTTCATACGAGGCGTGTGATAACACAGTTCGGTACATTTTCTTTTGAGTTGTGAGCTGACTTCAGTGTTTGGTTATCCCTACCAATTAGGCAGTGGATATTCTTCTGACATTATACATGGAAGGATCAGATGATCACTCCTACTTTGTTTTGAAGGATTGTGATTCATCTTTGTGGCTATGGTTCATATATATATACATGTTTTCAGAAATTAGTATACACGGGCATATAAGATGGAATTGCCCTGCAATAGATTTCTACAATTACTGTTATTATAATTGAAGCATAATTAAGATTCATACTGCATTTCCTGATTATGTTTTTCTCATAATCCTTCAAAAAGGCCCAAAATAAAGTAATTGCCCTAACAATAACGTTATTGATGAAACCAAAGTTATCGTTTTTCCATTTTTGCCTACAAATTCAGTCGAGGAAGGCACGTTTATCAAATCATATAGCAGTTTGTGTTTATAGTTGTGAAAGATATCAACTTAAAAAAGCTTGTCAATAGGGCGCAGTGATCGGTCTTTCGGGTTGGGTGGATTCCGGTTCAACCCATTTCAGGTTCTAAGATACATGTGGTTTGGTTTTGCCTGAGTTTTGTTTATTTTGGGAGGTGGTTGTATGAAACAAGTTATCCGGTTTTGGCTTGATCTTTCATTTTCTAAACGACTCGAATATAAATACATTTAAAGCTTGTGTAAAATATAGGTCCGGCACATATTCGACTTGTTTATAAACGAGTCGAGTTTGAGCATGCCAATACTTGACTTGTTCGGCTAAAGCTCGTTCATCCAAAATAGCACTATAGTGTCATTATATTAGCTAAGCTACTCAAGCTCGGCTCAAAAGAAGTTTGGCTCAAGCTCGTTTATTTTTTAAACGAATCGTATATGAGCATACCATTGCTTGGCTCATCCCGCTCGTTTATAAACGAGCCCTAATTTTGGGTTCTGGCTAATTTTGGTTGATCACTTCAAATTTAGGATACAAAATTGATACTAGAATGGCATACATATCTACCTCAAAGGTGGCAAGATAAGGTCTTGTAAGATGAGTTTTTCATTTGCAGAACCACCATAAGCGAGTGATAAAAGTTCATAGTATAGAAAAAGGAAGAAAGCGTTTCCTATCGTGCTTATTATCAACAGAACAAAGGAGCAAACGCCTCAATAACATACACTGTATGCAAACAGTTGAGCTACATTAGATTTTATCAAAATCTCCACATGCTCAAAGGCTTCACTTATCATTGTCATTACCTCCAAACTCAGTAGAATTCCCATTCCAATATGTGTTCCTATCATCATTCATATCATCTTCGTCGTGTTTCAGAGTGTGGATGTTGCTCCCTAGGCGAGACGGCGTGTTTCTTCGTCTGATGCTTCCTTCATTCCTTGTCATTGATGTGGTCGGATTTGAAAACCCTTGGCCGGCTTCCCTTGGTATGCCACTCGGTGAAGATTCCTGAGTTGAAGAGCCAGCAGTAGCGCCAACATAAGAGAAAGGATTCACGTATGACAGCATTTTTCTAACATAAGAAAAGTATCCTCCAACTCTTCCAGTTGAAGCATCGGTATCAGCAGAGAATTTTGGGGCATTGGAAGAAGATCCCCTTTCAACTTGATGCAAAGCTCGCTGATGTGGAACAACTACTAATCCTTGTCTGTTGATTATTCCAAGCTCTGACAATGATTTGTCGAGATCTGTACACCATGAAAGTAAACAGTAACTACTAATGCTAACTTAAACCTCTCTGACATCTCTATTCACCATGTATACACGGATGCATACAAACCAACTGCAAAGCAAGATATGAACTTTGTATAATTATAGCATACCTTGGTCCTTGAACACCTTGCGAGGATAAGGAATGGCAAGATCATACGAACCATTGAAGTCCCCCATGTTACTATCCACATAGCCTTTGACCAATCTCAGGGCATCAATCTTAAGAAACTTATCTTGTAGATTTGCACCAGTAGGCAAGCGGATATTCAACAGAAGCTCTGATGATGTATCATTATCGACAACAGAGCTTGAATCCCCCATTCCTGCCGGTACAGAAGGCTTACCATGAATGTCACCTTTTATTTCCCGGTTCATCAATTCTGAAGGATAGTTGGCAGCATCCTTTCTGTTGGAACACTCCTCTTCCACATGGGAGGGCTTAGAAACTTCATGATGATCCTGAACAGTGGCTGCAGGGTCTCTGTTTAGTTCCCGGCCTTCAACAACTTCATTTAGGGAAACAGACTGCCCATTGTTGTCCATCTTCAAATCCTTCTGCTTTGGCAATTCTTCAGATCCCTAAACATACAAAGTAAAAGAAGAATATAAATATCAATATAATAACATAAACTCTAAAATGAATTGACCAAACTGTTACTAAGCAACTAATTACCAAAAGAACATGATCATCATCTCTATCTTGGTCCATCATCTCAGGAGAATCCAGCTGTGCAGACCCTGAGGGTTTGCTAGGCTCTTCTGAAGGTACTGGTGAACTGGAACCTGAAGATTCACCGTCCTCGTGAGGAACTGAGGTGGGTGTAGAAGCCCCGTTGAGTGACTGATCAATTTTCTTTGAAGAAAGTGCTGCAGTCAACACACTAGCAGTAGTTTCCTTCAAACCAACAAGCACATAACCAGTCACATTTCCATCACAGAGGCTGACTTAATAATCCAGTGAACTTTTGCAAGACACGCAAGTCTATAACACATTGAGAGTTTCTTGTGGTACTTGCTCTAGTAGCGAAGCTTATACATGGATGATCACTAACCAACTTTGGAGTTCTCAAGAAGATGGCTTAGTCAATACGCAACTAAGAGGAATCGCATTGAAGGAAATGCATGAAATATTATAAGGTGTTCTCTTAAATCGCCCTAGTCTTACACTTTAAGCCAAGGTGGGTCAATATAGGGGGGAAATTGGTTGACATTCTGATTTTTTTAGCTCACATTTCACTCTCTAGTTCTATTTTATTTCAATTATTGGCAATCCATTTTCTATCGATGTTCTAATCCATATTTCCAGTACCTAGTTTTTTAATCTCTTCCCCTTTTTCCTATTTTATCTCCTTTTATTCTTTTTTTTTTTTGGAGTTAGTTATTGGTTTTTCTACAATAAAGGAGGGACCGTCTTTATTTATGGGTTATTTGAGTAAATAGCCTCTTATTTTGATACAAGAAGTTCATTTATAAATTTATAACAAAATGTCATCTTTCTATAATTTTTGGTACAAGAAGTTCATTTATAAAGGATACAAGATTTAAATAATCTACAAGATATTCAAGAAACACGTAAAATTCTTTTACAAGAATTTACAATCAAATTTGTATACAAGAATGTAAGACTAAGGGGACAATTAGTTAAAAATATATTAGAGGAGGAAAAACACTAAACAAAATTAAGAATGGATGACAGCACCTCCAATTTTCTCTTTATTTATTTGGTTTTTCTATTTTAAATCGAGACCAATTTACAGCTTGTAATTCTTCAGACATTGAATTACAGAGCTCGGTTTCCTTAATTGGATGAACTGCGAAATTCTTACTTTTCAGATTTTTATCTTTTTAATTTCATTGTTCGGGTCCTAACAGAATAATTAATTCAAAATCTGTTTGTTTGCAGATTTGATGGTGTGTCTTTGAATTCCTATAGCAGATTAACGCTACCTTCTTTTGACACTAGTTCCATCCCACTACCTTCTTTTCAGTGATTTAAGTCATGAAGAATATAAACTTTCCTCGACTAAAGAAAGTAAAGCAAAAATTAGCAACCTAGAAAGCCGTATAATCTTTTTTAAACCCATTATATATTAATCCAACATCGCTACTATAAAACTTATTGGAAACCTGAATATGAAGACTCAGCCAAGCCTTCTCTATGCTGGAGATCAGATTCTCGGGACTAATAAATCCATCTGAACAACAATAAAGGTAAGTTAGTATGTGATTGTAAATGCATGAGTTAGAATGGAAACAAGTAAAAATAGAAAGTGGGAAAAAAATTACTGAAATAAAAGTATGTACCATGTTGCCAAAGAAGCACGCCGTTGTAACCAACTGCATTAACGCACGGAGAAGATTTCTGTGGATCTGTATGGTTCACACTTAGATTAAAGAAAACACATTTTTCAAACAAATCAATTTCAGATGAACCAGGATGAAACAATAGTTCAAACAAGACCTCACTCTCCCACAGGGACAGCCTCATTCTCTTTAATTCCACAAATTTTCATTAAATTACTAAAATAAAAAAGATCAACCTTTCAACATGACCACAAGGGCCATCAAAAGTACTCAATTCCTGGCACCCTCAAATAAGAATACAAGTACCGCTTTTCTTTACTTTTTCCAACGTAAAGGATGTCACATACATCAAAACATATACTAGCAACAGAGAAAACATATTTAGAAAATAAATGAAAGCAGAACGTGAAAAGTAGGGGATACATATTGCAGAGAAATTGGTTGCATCAGTAGTTCCTTCCGGAAGGTGCAGTAGGACACAGTACTTCGTTATACATTCAGCCACCTGAATGCAGCAAGAAGAAAAATCAGTGGAGACTTCTTTGCTGACTTGAAAAGGAATAAAGCTCAAACACTATGTTGTGAAGATGAGATGAGTGCAAGAAAGATGAAATACACGTGAATCTAGCCATACTGACTTCTCCAAGCGAACGGAATCCTCGTTTTCACCTGTAAGATGTTATGACTTTAGATTCTTGTTGCACTAGATTTGATCAGAATAGCTTTTAAGATAAAAACTACCCCGATATTGAAATGGAATTCTGGTTGCAATAAGAAAATTGAGACAATATTGAGACGGACTAAGGTAAATCAGAACGCACCTGAAATGTAAACTACAAAAACCTTTCTCTGGTTTTTGGCTTCCGTAATAGCTTCAGGGATGGAACCAGAGAATGTTAGTAACGAGAGAGGCTGCTCCATCTGCCAACGACAAAGCAACAATTCAACAACTAAGCTACCACAAAATTTAGCAAATAGGCAACTGTAAATTCAGAATCAGGACCAAAACTGACACAAGAAAACTAAAAAGGCCGGATAGCATTGACAGAATATTATCATACAACAATCAATCAAGAGATCAACATTTACTTCATTTTTCTCCCTAAGTTGTCCATTAACTCCATTTAAAATCTGAATTCCATCACAGAACTAACCAAGAACAGTAGGGCAAAATAGGGTTACAAGTTACAACTATATGAATACCTCAGTATCTATAAATCTATAAAATTACTTCAAGAAGTGATCCACTCAAATCTGGCACAAGGTTTATATTGACTAAAAATTGCTGAACAAAATCATATTTCAGCTTCCAGAACACCTCAATTCACTTCGATTTTCAATGTGAAACACAAAATTCTTAAGAAACTCAATCATATAAGTGCCCAATAACATCATTATTGTGTGATTCCATCATCGTAAAATAAGTACAAATCCTGAACGAAAATCGGTAAAATTTAGATCATCCGATTACGGAGTGGAAGAATTCGATGGATTCACTTGATAACAAAAAAATCGAAAAACGAAAAGTAAATAAAGGAAGCTAGAAGAACGAGAGGGGTAGGAGAATTACTGCAATCGAGGAACAAAGATTCCGATTCGAGGGCGTACGCAACTAGAAAGCTGATGATGAGCCGTCGCCGCGACTCGCGAGCTTCGAACAAATCTAATTTTTCTTTTTCCCTTCCCAAAAGTTAACACTCTTATAGGTTATATTTGGGAAATTCCATTTGCTACACTGTAGTAAATGAAATTTAGATTGGTAGCAAGTGGTTTCAAGAATTCCAGTTTGTGCCCTCGTAATCAGTCATGAGTCATGACCAAAGAATTTTGTTAATTTTCAGTTCAGCTATAAAAATTTTGTTGTCTCAATTATTCAAAGTTTCTCATTTTTCAGGCATTTTTTCCAGAAAGAATAATAATAATAATAAATTACAAAAACTAGGTATGAATGAAACTTATTTACGAGAATAGGTCTTTGAGGTTTGGGAAAGCATTTCGTTTAAGGTTTATATTAAGAACCCTTTAAAATCACAATTTTCTTTCTAAAAAATATTTGTATATAAACCATGGTTTGAAACTGCAGTTTATGAACATCTTTTTTGTTTTTGTTAAATGCATAAACTTTGGGTTTAAACTGCGACTTACTCTTTAAAAAAATTATAAATAAAGAAAATTAAAAGTACGGTTTCTTTATATTTGTTTACTCTTCAAAATTGACGTTTTAAACCACATGTTTTTGTATAAACCATGGTTTCAAACTGTGGGTCTTCCCGAACCTCAAAGACCTTCTATTCTCATAAGTAAGTTTCATTTGTACCTTCTTTCATAAAAAAATTTTTGTGTATACATTAGGTATGTTTTGGAGATATTCTCTCTCCTATATTAAATAAAAGATTCCTAATTAATAATGTAAACGGATTTGCTGATATGTTAAAATAGAAAATAGTAATTAAAATTTTCCTATAATCTCTCCTTATATTCTCTCTCCTCTTAATTATAATATATAAATAATAGATTGTGTAAAAGGTAGGATTCAAACTCTGGACGAGTTGGACCTCCCTCCCACCCTTATACCAATTGGACTAATTAAACTTCGTATATTCTTTTGATGATACACAATATTAATACACAATTTCAATTACACACTAGTGATACATAATAATGTTAATAAAATGAAAGACTTGTGTAACAAAAAACCTTGTGTACGAAATACTCGAGCATACACAATTTCAATTACACAATAGTGATACATAATTTCAAATACATAATGTTAACAAATAAAAGACTTGTGTAACCAAAAACCTTGTGTACGAAATACTCGAGCGATATAAAATGACTCGAGTATACATAATGTACCTACATATTATTCAGGAAAGAAATTCAGTGAAAGGTATTTCGTACACAAGGTTTTGGTTACACGGGAAGTGTTCAAGTAAGGCCCATTATTCCGGTACGGCCGTGCGGCCGACACGTGTCCCGGAATTATTTATTTATTTATTTTATTATTATTTTTTATTTTTAAAACGAGTAAAAGTAATAGTTCAAAACTTATTATGGAAATAGTTCATAACTTATAAAAGGATAGTTCATGAATTATAATAGAATAGTTCATAGTGTAAAATTTATAAAGGAATGAAAGTAATAGTTCAAAACTTATTAAGTAATAGTTCATAATTTCTAAAAGGATAGTTCATAAATTATAATAGAATACTTCATAGTGCAAAATTTATAAAGGAATGAAAGTAATAGTTCAAAACTTATTATGTGATAGTTCATGAATTATAATAGAATAGTTCATGAATTATAATAGAATAGTTTAAAGTGCAAAAATTTATAAAGGAGTGAAAGTAATAGTTCAAAACTTATTATGGGATAGTTCATGAATTATATTAGAATAGTTCATGGATTATATTAAAAAGTAATAGTTCATGGATTATATGATAATAGTTCAAAGTTTATAGGAGAATAGTGCATAAATTATAACATGGTAGTTCAAACAAATTTTCATTCGTTTTCGGAAAAAAAATATCGTTTCAGAAAAGAAAAAAAAATTAAATTTTTTTTTTTCGGGACACGTGTCGCCCGTACGGTCGGCCGTACGACCGTACCGCAATATATGGGCCGTACCTGAACATTTACCTTGGTTACACAAGTCTTTTATTTATTAATATTGTGTATTTGAAATTATGTATAAATATTGTGTAATTGAAATTGTGTATTAATATTGTGTATCATCAAAATAATACACACAAAGTTTAATTAGTCCAACTGGTATAAGGGTGGGAGGGGCAGCTCGTCCAGAGTTCGAATCCTACCTTATACACAAATACTGAGAGACGTTCTAAAATTGAAAAATCTAATAGATTTTTTGGTAGCGGTATAGATCTCGTAAAATCTACACAAAAAGCTTTAATGAACACACCCTTAATCTATTAAGTTTTGTAGAAATAGTGTTTAGGGTAAGATCACCCGCATTAGGAAATTAGACCAGCATCTTTTCGGTGCTTACCAAAAAAAGTTGCAACAATTCATTTGATTTTAAGTAAAAATTTTCTTTTCTTTTTTAATAATGAAAGCGGTTCGAAACCCTAGACGACACGTCGGCTAATGGATCCAAAGGCCAAAAAAAATCAGTGGACGGACTAACTGTCATGAAGAACCACAAAAGAAAAAGAAATTACACGAAAATCCATCAAGGAATCCCGAAAGCAAAGCGATCTTCAAGGAAAAAGAGGTGATTCAATCAACGGGAAGCGGAGAATACAACGTCCATCGTCAAAGAAAGTACACATCTACAAAGTATGAGAAACAATTGTGGATTTGGACTCGCAACGGAGCCATCATGAACCGATCACAAATTCACGTCCCCTCATAGACAAACCACTCAGAACGCCACCAAAACATGCATCAAAATGAGAAGTTGATTTTTGACATATAAAATGTATAAGTTTGATGTTTAAAGATAAAAGATTCGTAAGGAGAAGAGTTGTTCAAATAATAAACATTAACGTGGTCAACAAAATCTTTCGTGAACTAATAATTAAAATAATGTTATAAGGCCTAAAATGCTTTTACTCAAAAAATTTTTTTCTTATTTTATTTATAGAAATTGTTGTGCTAGACTTGGTAATTGTCGTGCTAGACTTTCATAAGTAGAGGGCTCAAGATACACTCTTTTGACAAGGAGCAACTTATAATTGAATGGGGTTTGTTCGGTTCGCAAGTTAGATAGAGGATAAGTGGGATTGAAAAGGTTGGTTGAGGTTGAATTCATTAGAAAATTTCAACTTTTATTAGAGGGATTATAGGGATGAAGAGGAAGAAATAAGAATTATCATTCTCATTTAAAACACCCGGATGGACCCTTGTTTGATTGGCTTTAAGGCCTTAAATTTGTGATTTTTAACAGAGGAGTGAACAAAGTCCTTTTATCTCAAATTTGTATGATTATTAGTTGATGATATCAACCCCTCGAGAAATGATGGTTGAGGTAAAGTCATTAAGATATTTGATTGAAGAAGCATAGACTCATGTTTTTATAAGTAGGGTTAGGTGACATCATGATCCATCGTGAAAGGTAACCACCCCGTCGTCGTCCTTCAATCATCAACCCACCGGCGAAAGAATACCGAACCGCCCTCATGCCGGAAAATCCGTCAGCCCGACAAAACAAGGTAGAATTTTCTACTCTACAAAACACCCTACAAGATTGTAAAAAAAAAGCTTTTGAATGTAATCCATACCCACCATGCCTATTTCTTTTTTATTATAAACTTTCGGTTGTATTTTTCTATATCTGAGAAGAAAACATGAAGCATTCAAATCTTAAACAACACCTACTTCCATCTCCTCGTGTAGAGGGAGTCAAGCAAAACGAGACTTTCTGGAAAAGATCCAATTACATCGAATACCGTCATTTATTGATTGTGTTTTTATCCTATTTCCCAATGATTAGAGAAAAATAGATCTTAGAAGAGCCTTTTGTGTGGGCATGAGAAAAAAAAAGATTGGATGTGAATAAACAAGGATGACAATCTTCTCTTCATGTCTTGCGGCTTCTAGTCTCAGGCCCATCCAACAAGGGGTTCCATTCGACAAGTTGGTACAAGACCCCCAAATTATTTTGGGTCCATGTAGATGTTCAGGTCAAAATATTTCTTGTGATAAACTTGCCCTAGTGGATTGTAACCGGGAATATAACACAATAGTCTTGTGTTCGATCATTCAAGCTTCTTTTTTCCTCGGTTAATATGGTTTTTTTGATGATCTTACAGTAAAAGTTTATATTCATGTTAATTAACTTTTATATTACCGTGTTGTATATATATTTATATATACTTAATTGAATAATCATTTTGTTAATTAACTTTTATATTACCGTGTTGTATATATATTAGTATAGCTGGTATAAGGTGGGGGTGGGGCAACTTGTTCAGAGTTCGAATCCTACCGATTTAACAAAATTTAATTGATTATTAATAGGAGAGAGAAGAATTTTTAAATTTCCATATTTTTTGATATTTTTGATTCTCTTTTACTTGATTATCCTAGTCATTAATCTTTATTTATAATTGGTGAAATTAGGGTGTCTACTTTGTATACATGATACAAAAGTTACCTTATTTCACCAATATTCTCTATTCTATTTCATTTTGGTGCCAAAAATTTTCATATCAGAAACTTTCATAGATGAAATTCGTACCAAAAATTTGATACCAAAAATTTATACTAGATATTCATACAAAAATTTTCATACCAGAAAATTCATACAAAAAAATATTTCATAGCAGAAATTCATCACAACTTTTACCAAACCAAAATCCAATCAGCCAACACCCCCGAGGAAGAAAATTCATACCAGAAAATATTTCATACTAGTAATAACATATTTAGAACCTCATACCATCAATACTTCAACAATTTTGAACGATGGAGATCTCCAGAAAATGGCAAATGCCCATGATTTCATATCAAAATTCCCGGACAAGTACCAAACACGTGTCGGAGAGCGTGGAGTTAGGCTCTCAAGAGGACAAAATCAAAGGGTGGCGATTGCTAGAGCATTGTTGATGGAGTACTACTTGATGAGGCAACGAGTGCTCTAGATGCAGGATGTGATGAATTCTTTGATGAAAGGTAGGATTGTGTTGGTCATAGCTCACCGGTTGTCAATTATGTAAAGCACAAACACGGTTGCAGTAGTATATGATGGTCAGGTGGTCGAAACGGGTACTCATGATGAGCTTCTAAAGAAAGATGGCATATACACTACATGGTGGTGCTGCTGCCAGCGACTGCCTCTCATCTTCGGCATCTCCGTTTCTTCTTTCGGTGGTTGCAGTGAAGACTTGTCCTTCTTCGGCCATGTCTTGTCTGTTGTCGCTAGGACTGGTTGTGATACCGGAAGAAGAGAAATTGTTGGTGGTATACTAGAAGGAACATATTGTATGCATGTTTTTTGAAAGGCAAAAATAATCAATAAAGATCTCAATCAACTTATGGTCAGGACAAACAAAAATGAAGATGCATTTATTGATTAGTAACAGCATTGACATTGTATAAAAAAAACATTGAATGCAAAGAAATCAAGAAAAGATTAATGTTGATTAAAAAGTTAAAAAAAAGCTCAAGGCGTAATCAAAGCCACAACCTTCTTTCTTAACACAACCAAAGCTTGGTTGTTTTCTTTCATATACCAAATCCCAGCCTAGGAAGCAACATCAACAGTTGCAAAGAACTATCTTATTACTACCCTCCAACCAATCCTCTTTTTATCCTCCTTTACCGCCTTGTCGAGAATTCGAAATCGAAACAAGCAGTGATAATGTACAATAACCATCAGTACTCCTCCTGTATCTCTCTTAGTGCATTTGTTTCTCCTCTAGCAAAAACAATGCTGGTTTACAGTCAGCTGCATTTCCATACTTAGATGTCGAGTATTTCCTATAAACTCCTGTCAATTTCCCTGTCCCTGCTCTCTGGTGGTAGCCCACCATCAACCTTGAACACTCCCTGCAAATCATCAACCAAAATCAACATCAATGTTGTAATTTTTTATAGAATTTAAGTTTGGTCAACTGATTTGACATGGGTTTTTGGAGATATAAAATGGGTAAGTGATGGAATTTTGAAAGAAGAACTTACTGTAGTTGATCTTCTGAGTAATTAGAATACCATTCACAAGTTTTGTTCCATTGCTTAAAGCCATACAGAGCAGATTGAGCTGTGTAGATTGCAGCTGCTGCTAGAAGTGATGGTGGGTATTTCAGCATTTCATACTCCACCATTGATAGCTCAATCACAAAGAAGGACAGAAGCTCAAGCTGTTCCAATCCAAAAAATACAATAATCAGTACAGTAAGTAATGATATAATTCTAAAAAAGGATTTACTGCTTAATTTTCAGTACTAACCTTCTTGTCAGATTCAGCAGCCTTGAGAAACCTTCTCAAAAATACAAATGGAGTTGGTAATGCCATGTTGAATTGCAATTTATTAAGCATCAACTTTTCCTATCAGAAAGACAAAAATAAGAATAGTGTACAAATAAGGACTAAATTTACCAAAATTGATTGACTAGGGTTTAAGGTTGTACCATGTCAAGCAATTCCTTTCTTGTGTAAGCCTTATCTGATATGAAAATCAGATCCTCAACAACTGGAACTGAGACCTCTTCATACTTACAAGCCAAAAGCATGGCTACTAATCCAACTAATTGAAGCTTCTTCCTCACCACTGAATACTTAGCTAGAAATCTATCTATAATGTTTACTGTCAGAAATAGGGTCTCATCTCTCAGATCAAATTTGTAGTGAACCTCAATTAGCCAGTCAATAAGTATAGCTCTCATCTTCTCATTAATGTCAAATTGTTCTGACATATAATCTTGAGTAGCACAGCTAGCAACCTACAAAAATTTGAACAAAAACCCAGAATTAGAAACTGAATCCCTAATCGTAATAAAATTGATTATGTTGTTCATCACAGATTAATCACCTCCATTCTTGTGTAGTAGGCATAGAGATCTTTCACATAGGTTGAAACTGCAAGGGAATTCTTTGCATCACATGCATCGATATCGATTACGGGTTCTTCGAAAATGTCTTCCATCTCAATCTCTTCCTGTTTTATGTATAAGGTCTTATTAGAAAATTGTCTTAGTAGCTGCAAATTGGGCTTTTGCTGTACAGAAAGTAGTAATTGGAGATTACCATTTGGTTTTTGTCACTAGATAGTGAATTTGTTTGGTCTGGAGACATTGGAACTGATTGATCTTCATCTATGATTTTGCATTCCTCGATTTTCTTTGCAATTTCAACTGGTGGATCTGGTTTATGTTGCTGTTGTTGTGTTTTTTGAAGCTGAGCAGCAAACTTCCTGAAATTACAAAGATTATCTGAACATTAGAAGAATCAAATTAGAATCACAAACTAACTAATCTTTATAAACCTGATTATACTAACCTAGTAAGAGGTCTTTTCATTGGATTTGGAAGGTTCTCATCATAAATGGCTAGCTCCCTGCAACCAAAGAGTGAATCCAAATTTAGTCTATAGTCCAAAACATATCAAATTATGAATAACATATCACCAAATCAAGAATGTTCATATACCCTGTCATGGATCTTTTGTTGACAGCGTTAGGGTGACGTTGAGTATCAGCCGCCACTAAATTCTGGTTAATTTGACCTAAAGCTCTTCTACCATTACGCTTGTTGATCTCACCTCCAAACTTTCTTGTTCCAATTTCAGCTCCACCTTGAAATTTTCAAAAAGACCCAAATTCAGCATATAATCAAATTCCTTCTTGCCATCATAAAAATCAAGAAAGAAATCTCAGATCTTGCAGCCTAAAATCAAGAGCCCTAAAATCAATAATACCATGTGAGATTGTGGGTTTGACGAAAGGAAGATTGTTCTCATCCGTTGCCATTGTAAAAGACGCCATTATTGAAGACTTGAATTGAATCACTTTCTTTGAAAGTTCAATACAAGAATGGCGAAACCCTAAACAAGAATGGTGAATGAGAAGAAGAGCATGGAAGGAGGGGGTCTCTCTCTATGAATGACTTGAATCTGAGATTTAAGAAGCCTCAGGTAAAGAAAGCAAAAGAAAAAGGAAACGAATAGAGTGACTTAAAACGGAAACAAGGAGGAGTGTCTGGAAACTCTCTCCTAAAATTTCAAATCCAACGGCTAGTGTAATGTGGCCGTTGGGTGTGTTTTTATTTTTTATATTTACCTTTTTATTTGTTTAGGCGAGGAGCCAACTAGCGAGAGCCGCAGGCCTGCGCTGTAAATTTTGTTTTCTTTTTTATTTAGGGAAATAAATTATAGATGCTAACGGTCACATACTTACATTACACATTAAAATACACATCACATGGCATGAACTTTACTATATAACAAAGCTAGATAAAGGAAACCTTTTTATCAAAAATAAAATAAAACTAGAAAGATCTTTTTAAGTTATTATGATTATTAATTTAGGAAAATAAATCGAAATTATATAGATTTTGTTTATTTATGATTAATAATAAGCTAAAAGCGTGAAATAACCACCATTTACATTCTGATGATTGAGATGGCAATGGATCGGGTGACGGATGGATGACCTTGACCGTCACCCGATCCATCACCCAAAATTGTCCACCCCACCTGACCCACCTTCCGTTAAGGGTCTCACCCGCATCCAATCCACCTACATCCATTGGATGAAGCGGGTGGATTGGGTGAGATTTCGGGTGTTCATGATATCAAGTACAACGCTATAACAAACCAAGATCTAAAATAATTTTTTTTATAATGAGTCAATAATAAGGATCGAAATATATTAGAAAACTAAAGAAAATAAACTAGGAAAGGGTTTAAATTAATATAATTACATAGTGAGAAAATAATGATAAAATTTTTATAATATAAAACTACAAATACTAAAAAAAAATATACAATTTTAAGCGGGTGAATACGGATCGGATGGATGGATAGATGATGATTCGGGTGATGGGTGGATGAAATGTTCACCGGCATCCGACCCGATCCACCACCGCTTCATCCACCATCCGCTTTCACCCGTTTTTTAACGGATTTTTACCCTTTTTCGTTGAATCGGGTGATCGAATATCCGTCGGATACAGAAGAAATTGTCATCCCTCTCACCATTTTTCAATCAAATAGCTAGAATATTTGTATTATTTTGTATAAGTAATTAAAATTTGAATAGTAAGGTTTGTGTATTTGATTTTTTTTTATTTTATTTTTTTTTTGTGTGTGGTGTGGGCACACATACGCTCTTGGCTAAGTCCAGTTGATTAGTCAAAAGGGTGAAGGCTCCCATGCACTTTTGAACCCTTTTTAAAATGGAAAAAAAACTTAATTATTATAATTATTGGAATTTGGATCCTGAGTACTGATTACTGACTCCTTGCCAACAATTAACACTAATCCAGAATTAAATTAACATAAATGTTAATCAATATTGCGTGAATGTATGTGGGTGTTTTTTAACTGTCAAGGAGCGCTTGTGTTACATAATGGGGGCTTAACCATCTTGCAGATATCCTAATTAAGGTTAATCACGCGATTATTTACTGATCATGTCATATTTTTTTAAATCTTTTTTGTGTATTCTTTGTATCGCATTCGGTGAGAATATGTGAAAATCTGTCACTGATGATTCTGAATCTTTTTCTTTATGTCAAATTATTTTCAGAATCTGATTCATAATTTGCAACCAAATAAAGTTCGGTTTTTTCAATTTTCATAATATTGTAAGACAAATAACTTATAAAATAGAATTTTTTAAAAAAAAATCAAGTTTTTAAAATAGCATTCATATCATATTTTATAACAAAAATAAAAGTAATACAAACTTTTATTGTGGACAAAAATCTAAACAATAAAATTACCTACCTTTACAAAATATTGACTCATAAATCAATTTTGATAGAGTTATGAATTGTCACCCGTGTTACTTGACGAGTCATCGCCAATAATATTCATAATTTTTATTAATCAAAAAATTATGAAAAGAATAAAAAATTATTTATACTTATTTTTCATAAATTTTCTTACCTTTTTTGGAAAAAAATACATGAAATTTATTTTGTAAAATTTTGGTAATTAGGGTTGTGCATATTTGAATCGGACTGTAAATCAGACCAACCATTTTTTTACGATCCGGTTGTTAGATAATTTTTGGTCCGCTCTATGATCGGAAAAATCAGTGACCTGGGTCAAGTCGGATATAAGAATAAAAACATGAAAATCTAAAAAAGTCTTAAGAGAAAGAGATTAGATAAATTCGGGTTGGACCGAAATGCCTGTCCCGGATCAAGACTAGACCCGAAACATCCGATCCCCCGAACATCCGGTCCAGATTACTGAAAACTAAACATCCGGTCTGAATTGGTTGAACAACCCTATTAAGTTGAGGGAACACGTATTTTTTTTGTATTAATATTCAAAAAAATTATTGATGATGTGGCAATTAGTAAACTAAAATGAAAAACAAATCTCAAGCTCAGGCCAATTTGCAAGATTATTTTACAGAAATTAGGTTTCAAATTCATCATAGCAAATTTAGTATAATGGTTCATTTTGCTTGCACTAATGATTAATTTTATGTTTTTTTAAAAAAAAATATTTGAACGTTTAATCTATATTTAGGGCCGTTTGGTACACTCGATTCAATCTATTGAATCGGTTGAATGACTTCATCAATGTTCGGTACTCCATTTTCACCATTAAGTCGAGGGATTGAATTGGTTAAATAAGGGGTTTAATCGGTTGAATGATTAAGTTGGGGGGTATGAGGTTTAATTGATTAAATTCAATTTTTATGGCACTTGTACCCTTCTCCAAGAACCTTCATTCAATAGATTGTAGGGCATTATGTAAGGGCTTTTTGGTCTATTTTTTTTGGTGAGCTGGGCTTTTTGGTTTATTAATACCTCATTCAACCCATTCATTCTCATCTTAAACGAACATAGATTCAAATTAATTCGATTCATTCCATTAAATTTCAGTCAAATCATTGAGTTTCAGTCGTGACATACCAAACATGCCCTTAATTGGTTATATTAGTAATGTACGATTGAATTACTCCCTGATTTAATTTAAAATATAACATTTGAAAAATCTCTATAATACATGATATTATTCTTTAAGTTATCGTGAACTGACAATTGGTCCTTGCCGTTACTATTCTATCGATATCATTATAACATAGTTGGTGGATTTCTAGTTGTGGCCAATTTGCCCATTAATTTTACAGAAATTAGGTTTCAATTCATCATAGCAAATTTAGTATAATTTGATACAAAGTTAAAACAAATTGTGCATAATAGCAATTACACAACTATCACAGATCATGCTTGCTTCCTTTTCTTCTCCAAGTAACCATGGTGCCTTTGAAAGTTCATAACAGACCAAACCAAATGCCATAGCCCAAGCTCAGGCCACAAAGCCGATGGACAATATAACAGACAGTTAGCCGTCTGCCAAAGCACGAAGTTACTCAGTCGCGATTCACCTGAGCTACGAATCAGAATATCCGGGTCAGGAGCCACATCCATGTACATTGATCTTTCTACATCATCTACCTTAATTTCCGCAAACTCCCTCCTCTTGTCTCGAACAGATTCTTCAATGGCATGAACAATCTCGTCGCTTGAAGTGTATGCAACACAGACCAAAAGCACAGCCTTTGTGTTATGTTCAGTGGCCTTCATAGCCCGGAAAATGGAAGATTGTAGTTTGTCACTTAACAGCTTCAAGTTTCCGACAAAATGAACCCTGACACCGAATTTCATCACTAAGCTTTCTTCTTTAAGAAGCCCTTCAAGCTTTTCTTGCATTAGCCCCATTAGAAACTCTACTTGCTCGGGCTTTCTCTTGAAGTTCTCGATGCTGAAGGCGTAGATTGTGATGTAGTTTACGTTTAACTCGTAGCAGTATTTGAGTATGGACATGAGAGCTAAGAAGCCAACTCTATGGCCATCTCCTTCTTTAAGGTTATTCTTTCTTGCATACCTTCGGTTTCCGTCCATTATGAAGGCTATATGGTTTGGAAGAGGACCAATGGATAAGATACTGAAGATGCATCTTCGAATTAAGATTCCGATTCTTCCAAAGATTCTGTTTGAATCGCCATTTTTATGATCATTTGATCTTCCTCCCAGACGTGGCACCAAATCAAGTAACCCAGAACGAAATTGCCTGTTCAACATCAGTAGCAGTACTTAATGCAACCTTTACAATATAACACAGAAAATCCAGCACAAAACAGATGAAATTTGCATCATCAAGAAATGTTTCGTCATTGGTACTCACTGATGACAATTAAGATAAATCTACACCCACATAAAGACAAGAATCAAACCATTTGCTGTCATTAGTAGAAATAAAAGATAGAAAAATCAACATCTTCATAGAAGCATTTCATCAAACATCTTGTGTACAGCTTATGAATCAAATGAATATTTCAAAGGATATTCAAGTCTATGAAAAAGTGAAACATTTGCAACTTACGAATCAGTCATGGCAATAACGCTCAAGAAATGTTTCGTTATTAGTATTCATTGATGGCAATTAAGATTAATCTACACCCACATAAAGACAAGAATCAAACCATTTGCTGTCATCAGTAGAAATAAAAGATTAAAAAAATCAACATCTTCATAGAAGCATTTCATCAAACACCTTGTGTACAGCAGCTTACGAATCAAATGAATATTTCAAAGGATATTCATGTCCATGAAATCAAGTGAAACATTTGAAACTTACGAATCAGTCATGGCAATAACGCTCAAAAAAGACAACAACGAGATAAACTTGGAAGCTGTCGTAGATCCAGTTAATAGTAATCGCCTTTTTGTAACCCTTTTCACTCTTTCGGTTTGATTAAGATGAAGAATAGACGAGTAAAATGCATATGATTTAAGAAACACACGAGAAGATCATGGGGATGAAGAATCGGCGGATTTCCCCATTTTGAACACTTTTGAAGTGTTTGATCCATGGTAGTTGAGCCTCAATTGTTGTGTGAACGTCTTTCCCGTTCCTGTTCTCGGATTCGAGTAGTTCCATGGTTTCATATGTTGCAATGTTGCATGAACCCCTTAATAGTTAATAGACTTATGTTCAGTTCCTTAACTATTAAAAAATATCGTTGAATCAATTACGGCAATGACTGCTCTCCCTCCTCCGGCAACTCCTACACTCGCTTACCCTCCTCCCATCCCACCAGATAAACCCCCTGATGTCAAGTCATACGCCGATGCCGTCGGCGGAGTAAGAAATGTAGATGCACCCCTGTGTTGCGACGAACTTCTAGAATCTCGCAAGATGCGTATCTCATTCCCTGAGGGGATTAAGGGCCTGGCTGTGGCCGAAATTGACTCGGATGTTATCGAACTGCTCTCGGAGAAATGGAAAAAAGCAGTCATCATCAAGGTTCTCGGAAGAAGTGTGGCCTTCCGATTGTTGGAACGAAGGATATACCAATTATGGCGCCCTGCTGGCACCATGACTATTCTGGATCTTCCTAATGGCTTCTACGCCGTGAGGTTCGACAAAGAAGAAGACTTCCTCAATGCCCTCACTGGCGGTCCTTGGGAGATATTTGGACATTATATCACTGTTCGACCGTGGTCTGCTGAGTTCAACCCATACAAAGATACCCTCCGTACCATTTTTGCATAGGCCAGGTTATCAGAACTACCTATGCAACTATATGATGAAGGCGTCCTCTACGGGCTCGCTTCCGCGCTGGGTACCCCGCTGAAAGTTGACCTGAATACCCTCTACGCAACGAGAGGGAAATTCGCCCGTGTCTGTATAGAGATAGAACTGGACAAGCCACTTATCGGAACTATCCTTATTGGAGACTCTCGGGTTCATGTTGAATATGAGGGGCTAAACTCTATCTGCCATCGCTGCGGTTTATACGGTCATACTCAGGATCGTTGCCCGCAGGCCTCTTCGTCGGCTCCCCAGTCCACTGCCGCGGTTCAAAATTCAGAAAATGGGGTGCCTGGTGGTGCTGAATCAAGTCAATCAACTACTCAACCCCAATCAATCGAAGAGAATTACCTGGGCACATGGATGACAGTAGTAAGGAAACCCAGGAAGTCTATCCACAAGGCGTCTGGTAAATCGGAGAGCGGCAAAAATCATGCAGAGACGAATAGGTTCCAAGTGCTTGCAACCACCGACAAATCCGAAACTCCGATGATCGGAGAGAATCCAAATGTCACAAAAGCGGTTACGGAAGGAGTTATTACGCCCATAATTGCTGCTGTTAACCCTGCCAGTAATGACTCAATCACTGCCAATCAGAAGAAAGTAACGCTCCAAGCTAATGAAAAACCTAGAGTGCAACAAAAACAACCTAAAAGAGCAAAGATTGTGGGCCCAAGCCCAAATGAAGTACAATCTGGCCCAACCAGTACCCATATGGCTGTGGACAACTTCCAGATTAACCCACCTCTCACACCGACTGGAACTACGAGAATAGACGACACTTCAACTCAGAAGTTGCAATCTATTCAGCAACCACCACTAATCATGGAGATCGACTGTTCTAATCCTAGTATTCATCCGGAAAGAATGCCGCCGGACCCACCAGACACAAACATGGTTGAAGCCCAACAGGTTATCGATAATCAAACTTCGCCACCAACAGCCGCTGTCAAGGGAGTTTCCCAATGATAGCCCTTTTCTGGAATTGTAGGGGTGCCGGAAATAGACGGTTCCGTAAATCCCTCAAATATATGATAAACCGTCATAAAGTCGACCTATTATGCCTGTTCGAAACCAAGATATCCGGAGGACATGCTGACGAAGTTTGCTCCAAATCTAATTTTACTAATTACACTAGGGTGGAGGCCTGTGGATTCGAAGGTGGGATATGGTTGTTGTGGAATGCGTCGTCCATTGATATCTCTGTGAAACGAAAGGAGATTAATTTCATCCAAGTCTTGATTAATATCGAGAATAGAAGTTTGGATTTGTTCGCAGTGTACAATCCGCCAACCCCACGAAGACGTGCTGAAGGATGGAGTACACTTCTTAACGCCATCTTGGATACTTGTGGGCCTGCCCTTGTCGGCGGTGATTTTAACTGTGTTCTCAATCATGATGATATTGGAGGAAATTCGTGCAACCTTTCACCTGATACTGCGACCTTTCTGAACTGGGTTAATGAAACTGGCCTTATCGACTTGGGTTTTAGTGGTCCAAGTTTCACTTGGAATCGAGGGCTGTCTGCGGAGACTAGGATTTCGAAACGGTTGGATAGGGTATTCATAAATGACGAGGCACGGCTTTGCTGGCCTGAAGCGTCCATCCGGCACCTTCCTGCTCTCTCATCTGACCACAATCCTCTTCTCCTTCAATTTCACCCATCCAGGCAAGTCAACGTTTCTAGACGACCCTTCCGGTTCGAAGCCGCTTGGACGCTACATCCGGAGTACAAATCAGTTGTGAGCGAGCATTGGGCCAACTTGCAAAGTACAGATCTCTGCAGGGATTTGGTCACATTAAAAAACAAACTTCTACATTGGAACAAACATACGTTTGGTTCAATTGAAGTAAAAAAGAAATTATTGCTGGATAGAATAATCAGTGTCCAAAAGGAATTAGAGCGGAATTTAACGCAAACGCTTTTAGATCTTCTGTCCTCCCTACAGGTCGAGTTTGATGCGGTGCTTGATCAAGAGGACCTTCTTTGGCGACAGAAATCTCGTGATAACTTCTTTGTGAATGGAGATAGAAACACGGCTTACTTTCATCTTAGCACCATAGTGAGACGAAGACAAAATCGGGTTGAGAGTATACGTAACAATGAAGGGCAGTGGATCTCGGACCAAGCACTTCTAAAAAGCAACGCAGTCTCATTCTTCCAAGATCTATTCAGTGGACCATCAAACGACCCCAGGAATGTGGGTAAGTTCTATGCTAATTTTCCATCTCTGTTAACGGATGAACTTTTAAATCTATGCAGGCCATTCACTGCTCTTGAAATAAAGAACTGCTTGTTTGGTATGTCGCCACTTAAAGCCCCTGGTAAAGACGGGTTCAGTGCGGTATTTTTCCAACACTCATGGGATACAATCGGCCCTGAGATAATCAAGTTTGCTACCCAGTTCTTCGAATCAGGTAATATGCCGGGCGGGGTGAATGAAACTCTGATTTCCCTCATTCCCAAAGGAAATAACCCAGATCACATGTCCAAGTTTAGACCTATCGGCCTGTGCAACGTGAATTACAAATTGATTTCCAGACTTCTGGTCCTTCGCATTCAACCTCTTATGACCAAGCTGGTGAGCCCATTTCAAAGCAGTTTTATTCCGGGACGAACCATTGAGGATAACGTCATCATCGTCCAAGAACTGATGCATTCTATAGTGAGAAAGAAATCGGGGAAAAAGTGGATGGCCATCAAAATTGATTTAGAGAAGGCCTACGACCGCCTTTCTTGGGACTTTATCGAAGAAACCATTGATGCCATTGGGCTTCCTGACAGGTGGAAGAAGTGGGTCTCGGCTTGTATCAGGTCACAAGCGATGTCGGTCCTTTGGAATGGAGAGATGACTGACTCTTTTACCCCTTCGAGGGGGGTGAGACAGGGTGATCCGATCTCGCCCTACCTATTTGTTCTTTGTCTCGAACGGTTAGGGCATGCAATTCAGGAACGGGTGGATGTGGACGCGTGGAAACCTGTGAGGGTCAAACGTGGATGTCCGGACATCTCGCATGTGTTCTTCGCAGATGACATTGTTCTCTTTGCTGAGGCTTCCGAGGCTAATTCCCGAGTAATGTTTGACACTTTAACTGAGTTCTGCAAATGCTCTGGGCTCAAGGTGAATCTTTCAAAGTCCCAGTTAATGTTGTCCCCAAATGTTGGGGACTCTCTCAGGAGCATCATTCAAGCAACTGCTGGTCTTCCTATTGTTTCTGAATTTGGCACTTATTTGGGATTTCCCCTCCTTCAATCAAGAGTTAGCAGAACCGACTTTCGATCTTTGATTGAGAAAACTAATAACCGACTCACTTCTTGGAAGGGGAGAACGTTGAGCTTTGCTGGAAGATTAACCCTGGTGAAATCGGTCCTCTGTTCCTTCCCATCTTATATTACGAGGATTATTAAACTCCCTATTTCGGTCTGCAACGAGCTCGACAAGATCTATAGAACATTTCTATGGGGCAACAGCGATGCCAGAGCTAGTATCCATCTCATATCTTGGAGCAAGATTTGTGTTCCCTTTGAGTATGGAGGTCTCGGAATTCGATCTACAGTCGACGCTAACGCTGTCTCTTTGGGGAAGTTGGCATGGCGATTTATCACCAATTTTGACACACCTTGGGCCAAAGTGTTGGCTGCCAAGTACGGATTCAACGATGGCCAGTCGTTCCTTGATTGCAGCATCAACAGAAGAGGTTCTTTCATCCTCAAGGGTATAATTTGGGCCAAAGAAAATATCCTCAAACTGGGCCTAAAATGGATTGTGTTTGATGGGTCACTGGTTCGATTTTGGACGGATTACTGGTGCGGGTCCGGTGCCCTAATTGAAGAGATGACTCTTCTTCCCTCTTCGGCTGATATTTCAGATAGGGTTTGTGACTATTGGACGGAGGAGCATGGCTGGGATTGGGCTAGATTCGGATCGGCCTTGCCTACCCAATCTCTCGTCAATATTGCCGGCTGTTCACTCAATCAGGTCTTCTCCGTGCAGGATTGTGTGGCTTGGGAATTGTCAAACGATGGCTTGTATACATCCGCCTCTGCGTACCGTGCTCGACTGTCGCGATCCGGGGTGATGACTTCGCCGAATCCCCTTTTCAAGATCATATGGAAGCTCAGAGTTCCGGAAAGAATCAAAACCTTCCTTTGGCTTGTGGCTCATGGAAGGCTATTAACCAACACTGAGAGAAGTCGCCGTCATCTTGCATCTGATGACAAGTGCCCTTCTTGTTCCGAGGCTCCTGAGACTTTACTTCACCTTTTCAGGGACTGCAGGAAGGTTAATCCGGTATGGGGGAGTTTTCTCGATATTGATTACTCTGGAAGTTTCTTCTCTTCTGCTGACACTAGCGAATGGCTCATGCTCAACCTGTCCAGAATGGTTGACATTGATCATGAGCTTCCATGGAACACGTGCTTTGCTGCTGCTATTTGGTGGTGTTGGCGATGGCGTAATGATCTTGTTTTCCGAGGAAGGTCGTTACCTGTGAATCGTGTGTCTATCATCTCTGAGTATGCTAAAAGCTTTACTAGGGCATTCAAAAATTATCGGCTCAAGCAAACTCTTCCGGGCTGGAAGGATATCCTGGTTAGTTGGAACGCACCACCTGAAAGTTGGGTTAAACTGAACACTGATGGCTCCGTCCGACAGGAAGATGGCAACGCATCATCTGGGGGTATTTTCAGAGATACGCATGGACAATGGCTATGCGGATTCGTTATGAATATTGGAGCATGCACCGTGCCTATGGCGGAACTATGGGGACTATGTATGGGACTGTATCAAGCTTGGGAGAAGGGATTTCGAAGAATTATTGTGGAGATGGATTCCGAACTCATCGTCAATCTTGTCTCACGTAAGATGTCACCCTCGCACCCGTTATTTAGTCTGGTATCAAGATGCCAAGGCTTCATCAGTAGGAGTTGGTCAATACACCTCCGTCACACATTTCGAGAGGCCAATAAGGCAGCCGATCATTTGGCGAATTTGGGCTCAACTTATCCCTTAGGTTATTTTTTTCTTAGAGACAGTCCTATTACTATTATAAACATTTTGAAGAACGACGCTCGCGGGGTGGCGACCCGTAGGCGAGTCCAATGTTAGGCCTTCTTTTGTTTTAATAATCGTACGGGCCGGATCTAATTCCAGCTTCGTATTCATTACCAAAAAAAAAAAAAAAAATATCGTTGTAGATAAAAATATGAAATTTGAGACTTTCAGAAAATTTGGGATTAGATGTCGAAATTTTTAAATGAGTCAAACGGTGTATAACTGGGTTGATTTTTTTGAACTATGTCCGATTTAGACTTTCAAAAGAGTGAAGTTATACAGGTAAGGATGAATTAACATGTTTGATGTTTAGTTTGAAAATAATGATTGTGTTTAAAGTTTCGGTTAACGGATTAATCGTATAAAAAATTTGATGAACCGATCGTAACTATATGATAATGAGAAACTAAAAATCTAAGTTATGGTTAACCGAAATCCGGTTACTCAATTATATGGTTATTAGAGTTTGTGTTCCCCTATGTCCTAGTTGTTAGGACACCGACCACAAAATAAGGAGGCGTAAAAAGTTTTTTAAAAAATTGTGTATATTGAGTGTCGAGTATTGGTTATAAACTGGTAAATAGATCGGTCGTGTATTTAGCAACTCGGAAAACTAATTAATCGTGTTTGGTCAATCTTATTCGTTTTGTTCGTCTAATTTAATGTGTTTTGTGGTATTTATGATATTTTTGTGTAAATTTTATTGTTTTATTTCGTGTAATTATTCAGCACAGGCTAATTTGCTTGCTACTTATAAATTTTATTTAGTTTCCGTGTTATCGTGATTCATCTCATTTATTTGGTAACAATGACGGGAGGGAGAACAATTAGAGATCGTTCGAAACCACGAGACTACTTGCTTTTATTTAGTGTTTTAATAATTCTCAAAAAAAAATATTAAGGATATTTAAGTATTTAGGTCGTTCCATCCACCAATGTCGCGATGTCGCTCTAAGTTCAGATCGAGTACTTCATGATACATTTGAGGAGTGTTACCCAAAAAAATCACTAAAAATTTATAGACGGTTTATTAGGCTGAGTGGCCACTATCGGATACCATAAGCAGTATTTTTTGGTAGTTGAATTTATATAATTGCAATCAATTGTACCTTATAAATAGATGACAAATTTCACATAAAAACGATATGAGATGTCAAATTGTAGGTAAATTGTCACCGGATAGGAAAGCATAAGCAAACACGTAAAATACAACCTCCATATTTCTAAGATTGATCTAACTAGTTCAATAGAAAAAAAAAAAAAAAAAGTTCAATAGAAAAAAAAAGAAGAATAAAGATACATGAAAATCAAAAATTACAGAAGTAAGAGCAATGATCGAGTTTTTTTTACGAGTTTTGCTATATAAGACGCGTTCCTATAAAACCGGAGCGGCGCATATGTCGTGTGACCGAAACCGAATCCAATAGTTAGAGTTACGAGTCTTAAAGCAATGATCGAGTTTTGCAGGAAACAAGGGTCGGAGTGCAATCCCGGTGGGTAAGGAGTAGGCGGAGTGCATCCGAATAGCAAGTGGGAGACGGATTCGATCGGGACAAAAATTACAAAATTAAGAGCAATACCGTCTATATCAACCGGTTCATAACTTCTATCGTTGTTCCGATTAACCGCAAACCAAAATATAAAACTAGGGTTGTAATATGAGACAAGTTACTCGGGCTCGGCTCGTCAAAAGCTCGGCTTGAGCTCGTTCATTTTTTAAACGAGCCGAATACAAACCCATTTAAAGCTCGTATAAAATTTAGGCTCGGCTCGTTCGACTAAAATAATTTTTAAAACTCGTTCATAACTTCTATATGAGCATTATATTAGTCAAAAGTTCGCTTCGAACTCGTTCACTTTCTAAACGAGCCAGCTTGAGCACATTTTAAAGCTCGTATAATTTTTATTCTCGTCTCGAGGTCGTTCACTTTTTAAACGAGTCAGTTTGAACATATTTTAAAACCCGTATAAGTTTTAGGCTCGACTCATTATAAACGAGTCAAGTTTAAGCATGTCGATGTCCGGCTCGTTCAGCTAGTATTACCCTACGTAAAACGTTATATATACGGGGAGCTAAGACACCATGCAAGCTCATAGCTAAGACACCATGGAAACGAAGGTATTATCCACCGGAGTTAAGTACACCAAGCTCCCAGACAAATACAAATGGCCGGAATCTAAACGCCCACAGCTCCCAACAGACTCCGATTCCGACTCCGACAGCGTCCCCATAATCGACCTCTCGAACCCGGTCCGGTCCACAGTGGTGGACCAGATCCGGTCGGCCTGCGAATCATACGGGTTCTTCCAAGTGGTGGGCCATGGAGTGTCGGAGGAGGTGGTGAAAGCCATGGCGGCGATTGCGGAGGAGTTTTTCCGAATTCCGGTGGAGGAGAAGCTGAAGCTTATGAACTCCGACAATGATCCGATGAAGGGGAGCTGGTTTGCGACGAGCTTTGATGTGAAGAAGGAGGAGGTGCATAACTGGAGAGATTACCTCTTCCTCCATTGTTGGCCCATTGACAAGTACTCCTCCGATTGGCCCTCTCTACCATCTTCTTTCAGGTCTCAATTCACTTCTTAGTGTAATTGATTAATTAATTACTAATAATATTTTCGTTATAATGTTCTAGTTGATTTTAATTGAATCTCTTTTTATTACCTTTAATATGTATAAAAGTTTTAAAAAAATTTAAGAAAATTAGTTTAGGTTATGAGATGATTTTTTAGTCTATCCATGTTTTACAAATAGTTTTATATTATATTTTTAATAAGGTTGTTATGAGAATAATTGTATAACTATTTTTATAAATATTTTTATAAATGTATTACTATCCTAATAGGTCAATTTTATTTGGAATTACTAGAGTACGAACAATAAATTATTTCAAAATACTTCAATGTGTACCAAATAATAGTTTAGAAATACTAACTCATTTTTCTGTAGATATAACATTATTTATGGGTAGGTCCCACCAAAAAAAAATTTATTTATGGGTAGAGGAGCCGGAGTATCGGCATATTCAAGCTTGACTCGTTTATAAACGAGTCGAGCCTAAAATTTATACGAGTTTTAAAATGTGCTCGAGCTTAGCTCGTTTAAAAAGTGAACGAGCTCGAGCCGAGCCCGAGTAGCTCGCCTAAAATAATGCTCATTAGTGTTATTTTAGCCGAACGAGTCCTCAAGCTTATACGAACTTTAAAATGTATTAAAACTTGTCTCGTTTAGAAAGTGAACAAGGTTGAGCCGAGCTTTTAACTAGCCGAGCTGAGCCGAAACCGAGTAACTTATCTCGTATTCCAGCCGTAATAATGTAGTACTAATTTACAATTTTTTTTTTTGAAATCATCATATTATTGAGAAAGAGGCAAAACCAAATTTCAATAATGGGGCTGTCGGTAAAGGCTGCAAAAAAAATAACGTGTTTTTTTATCATGTAATAAAATAAACTAGATTTATGGTTTAATCATGGTGGTGCAATAATGTAACACACCAAGAATAAAAAAATGATTGGATAATAGAGTTTTGTACCATCCTCAGCTATTTAGATTGTCTTTTACAGAAGATTGATCCCCATGGACCCCTAAAATCTCGATCGATAATCACATTTTATTCTTTTTTTTATAGAAATAAATTAGTCATATCTTCTTTTTTGGTCAAGGAAATTAGTGATATATTCACTATACAAAGGAGGGTGTTTTCAATCGAGACTTTTAAAGATTTTAACGGATTCTTAATAATCATAGGATTTGCAAATTCTGTGGGAAATTTTAATTCTATATAGAGTCAATACAAATTATGTGGAAATCTTATGTGTTGGGGGAAGATTTCTATGGATTTTAGGTAGGTATAAAAGTAATGAAGAATCCTACAAAATCAATGAAATAATAGATTCTTTTAAAATCCACAAACTTTTAAATACCATAGGAATTTTATGGAAAATTTTAAATCCTAATTGAATACCTAAAGATTTATATGGACTTTTAAAAATCTATATTCAATACCTATAGACTTTTAAACTCCAAAAAATTCCTATAAACTCTTAATTGAATACACCCCCTAAATGAACTTCGACGTGTCCAAAAAATATATTTTAATAATGTATATTCAATAAATATATGTTTGTAACTAATACTTAATTGATCTAGTAGTTTTAGTAGTTTCATCGACGAAAACGATTACGATATAAAACAACAAAAAGAAGAATAATTCTCCTAAAAGAAAGAAAAACAAAATTAAGTGAGATAAAGCAAAATCAAGTTTCTATAAACTTAACTTTGATGGATCTAAACTCGATTTGAGAGTAACAACATTGACTTTGTGGTTCCGAATCATAAGGGTGAGGTTGTTAGCCTTAATGCGACAAAAAATAACTTTAACTCGGTAATAAAAGTTGAAGTGTATGCTCTCAAATCGGGTCTTCAAGAGGCTATCAGATTAATGATCGAAATCGAGGGTGATAATCTTTGTGTTATCAAGGCACTCCAAGGATTGTGAAGTTGCTCGTGGGAGGTCGAAATGATTATTTCCGACTCCATACTTATTCTCCGTTTCTTTGACGAAGTCTAGATCAGACATATTTTTACATAAACTAATTGTGTTGTTGACACACAATTAGTTTTTCTGAAAATCCCGAACTTCGTGTTCACATCCGCAAAGATGCTTTAGGGTGGACTCTACGAGATAGACCAATCTAACCGCACTCCGTTTTTCAAAAAAAATAAACAAAATTAATCTAGTAGTTTTTTTTATTAAAACTAATTTATTTGAATGAAATCAGAAATTCATTCTATGAATAAAAAATAAATCTATAATTTTGATATTTTATTTATCTATGGCAATTGTATATCTTAAATCTATAATTAGTTCAATGGACCCGTTTAATAGTTGGTTAATTGTTTTATTTTACATTGTTCTTATCAATTTTTACTCCTTATCATAAGTGAAATTTTTAGATGACCATATAAAACATGCAGGGAGATTGTGAGCAACTATTGTAAGGAGGTACGAAGCCTAGGGTTTCGAATAGAAGAGTTAATATCGGAGAGCTTAGGGTTAGAGAGCGAGTACATTACAAGAGTGTTTAGGGAACATAGCCAACGAATGGCCATCAACTTCTACCCGCAATGCCCAGAGCCCGAGAAAACTTTCGGGCTCCAGGCTCACACGGACCCGAATGCACTAACTATCGTGTTGCAAGACTCGCGGGTGTGCGGTCTTCAGGTCCTCAAGGATGGAAAGTGGCTCAATGTGAAACCTCACCCTGATGCCTTTGTCATAAACATTGGAGACCAACTCCAGGTAACTAACTTTTGTTTTTTTTTTTATTTCCCATCAATTTTCCTAATAAAAGTTGGTCGATGAGTATGAGGCTTAGGGTAACAATGAAGTATAAATATATATAAATAGAAATTTTATTCCTCGTTTGAGTTTAAGATAATAAGTTTGTAGGTAGATGATAAGAAAGAAGAAGAAAATAGATTAAATTATAATTAATATCGTTTGGTTACATATCCGAAAACGAAATCGA
This sequence comes from Fagopyrum homotropicum, assembly GCA_033239125.1. Classification (NCBI taxonomy): domain Eukaryota; kingdom Viridiplantae; phylum Streptophyta; class Magnoliopsida; order Caryophyllales; family Polygonaceae; genus Fagopyrum; species Fagopyrum homotropicum. The sequence goes on from BSWB01000005.1 coordinate 143,152,203, forward strand.
TATAGATATAGAAATGAATCTAATCAATTGATATACATACTCTTATTTATAAATAGTTTTGAAATAATTTTTTTTGGTACAAAGCAATTGATCTACCAGAAAACAAAATGGATTGAAAATGAAAAAGGATGACCTTATAGATTAATTTAATGAATGAATAATGAAATTTAAGTAAACTAAATTTATTTTCATTTCGTTTTTTTAATTGAAATCAAATGGGCTCTGACAAGTGAGTTAATTAAATGGTTGACTCAAGTTGTTGTTTCGGCTACAATGACTACTAGTGTTGTAAGTTGATCTAAATTATGGATTTTGCTTGATTGTTGTTGAATCGATATTCATTTAAATACTTGTTTTTATTAAGGAAAGTCTTCTCTTTAACGTTGTTATTTTCATCTTTAACGTTGTTATTTTCATCAAGGGCATATGATAAAGATTTGTTTTAACTTGTAAACACTACGAAACCTATACAAAATATATGTGTATGAAGTGAAACTAACGGAAATGCGACAGGCGTTGAGCAACGGAATCTACAAGAGTGTGTGGCATAGAGCCGTTGTCAATGGAGACATGCCTCGGATATCAGTGGCGTCATTCCTTACACCCGCAAACGAAGCCCTCATTAGCGCCCCACGGTCCCTTGTCATTGATGGCGGCCCCTCGGTATACCGCGACTTCACCTATGCTGAGTTCCACAAATTGTTTTGGAGCCGTAGACTTGATCAAGAGCACTGCCTTGAGCTCTTGAAGAACTAGCTATCTAGCTAGCTACCAAGGTTGGCCTAAAGAGAGGTCTTTAAACGTCCAACCAAACAGGGCCTTAAAATTATTGTGCCAATAACCTTTTGTTTTGAGTGAGTCTATATATATTACTAAAGCAGAACCCACTTCGTCCACATGTCGCATGCTAAGGCTAGCCACGTCAGCTTTTTTCCAATTTATTTACGATATTGCCACAAGATATTTACGGATTTGCCATCATATCTTTCATAATAAAAAAAAACATTAAAACTAATAAACAGTCATTATGCCAAATCATCTTTAATCTAATAAATTATGATGCCACATCAATTTTACTCAAAGATTAATTAAAATAAAAATAAATTTATAACAAAAACATGCTAAAAACATATCCAGATTTTATTTTTATGATTTTTAAAAACTAATGTAGGCATATTTTAATTTACAAATATTAATTTTTTAATTTATTTTATAATTTCGAATTTTTTATATCATATATTGTTTTCTTCCGTTAAATTTTGAAAATTTTGTTTTAATTAATTTTTTAATTTTGAACTATATATATATATATATATGATATAATGTTTTTGATTTCTTATTTCTAATTTTAAAATTGTTTTCTATTAAATAATTAATAATAGTTAACAAAAGTGATAAAATATCTTAACCGAATTCACGTATCTTTTCTTCAAAAAAAAATAAATAAAACAATAATTAAAACAAATCTTTTTAGAAGATTATACCGTGTGGTTTGTTTAACATATTAAAACAATTTTTTTATCATTAATTATCACGGATAAAGTCAAACTAATTTGATACATGTTTTACCGGTAACAACAATAAATTAAAAACAAAACCAATCCAAATATTTTTAGAAAAGAAGATTGTGTACTTAGTTTAATATATTATAGCAATCTTTATAAAAATATGTTAAAATTTATTTAGATAAAACCCGCACAAGGTGCGGGTATTAAACTAGTATACTACTAAATCAGCACCCATTTTGTCCACGTGTCAACTTTTAAGGCCGTCCACGTCAGCTTTTTTCCAATTTATTTACAGATTTGCCACAACGTATTTACAGATTTGTCATTAATTATTTTATAAAAAAAAAATTTTATTAGAATTTGTAAACAGTCAGCATGCCACGTCAATTTTATTAAAATAAATAATTAAAAATAAATAAATCTACCAATCAAAATTAACAAACTGATATATTTGTTGGGAAAATCTAACGCAAATCTTCTAACAAGATTTGCCACATTTGTTTAATTTAAAATTAAATCAAATTATGCACCTCTATCTAAATCTAAGTAAAAGTGATAGTATATTAAGGTATAAATATAATACTCGAATGATAATCTTTGTAATAGAATTTTAATTATTTTCTTTTATTTATTTTAAAAAAAATAATTCTCATATGTTAGTCATATTAATTAATAAAAATAATTTAGGGAGAATTTGACATATTAGGCTTTTTTGAGTTTTTGTTTGAGAAAGTGTACCCCAAATTTTTTACCACTTTCATTTAATAGTAGGTAAAAATTATTAACCCTTCTATTTAGAAAGAAAGGAATAAATGATGTTTGTTATTTGTTATATAAGTATAAGTTTTAATTTTTAATTACTGAATTTGTTTTTTTTATTTATTATTTTTCTTGTTTTTTTTATTATTTCTTTTTTATTTTCTGGACTAAATTTCTCATACCGGAATTTCTCATACCAGAATTTCACATACCAGAATTTTTATACCAGAAATTTCATACCATATATTTCATACCATAAATTTCATACCATAAATTTCACACCAGAAATTTCATACCAGAAATTATCATACGAAAAGTTCGTACCAGAAATTTCATACCAGAAATTTCATACCATAATTTTTCATACCAGAAATTTCATACCATAAATTTTATACCAGAAGTTTCATACCATAAAATTACATACCATAAAACTACATACCATAAAGTTACATACCATAAAATTACATTTTGTCATACCAGAATTTTGTTACACCGGATTTTCATACCATAAAATTACATACCATAATTAACAAACTGACCTATTTTAACTCGATTTGTTGGAAAAATCTAACGCAAATCTTCTAATTTGACATATTTGTTAAATTTAAAACTAAATCAAAATTTGCTTCTCTAACTTTATATAAGTAAAAGTGATAATATATTGAGGTAAATATAATACTCGAATAATAATATTTGTAATAAAATTTTAATTATATTATTTTATTTATTTAAAAAAACTTAATCCTCACATGTTAGTCATATTAGGTAATAAAAAATATTTTTTTTATAGATTAATATCAAATATGTGATGCATGAAAGTAAAAATATAATATTTTTTATTTAGACAATCCCGCACAAAGTGCGGGCACTAAACTAGTTGTATTAATAGCAACAATATTAGTTAGCTCTAGGTTTCGAGGATAAAACTCTAATAAATTGTTAAAAATGGTTTACAATTACTCTTTTAAGGGATAAGTTAATAGTTTTTATTATAAAAAGATTTTAAAAATAAAAATAAATTTACGTCTAATAATTTTTATTCCTTGCTATTTTCCTTTTTCTTGAAAACTTGACTTCTATAAAGTCCATTAACAAATACATTATTATAAAAGACATGTGAAACAAATTTATAATTCATATCAGCGTAATAAATACTGATAAATTATATGTATTTTCTAGTAAAAAGATAGAGAATTGTGTGTCAAATTTCCATACAGGCGGACCGAAAAAGAAAAGTCGTGTGCATATAAGTGCACATGAGTGTTAGACCAAAGTTTACACATGAATTCATTTCATCTTAAAATTCATTGAATTGACAATAAGGGTAGATCACCGACCTTATATACTATATTCGGAGTGTTCACACTTTATACGTGAGAACTTGTTATTTCTGATATTTTATGCATTTATCATTTTTTATATGAATTGCTATTTATCCAAACAAATAACATCATTAAGTCCCGATCAAAGTCCGCTTCCAACACACAATAGGAGTAAGAGTCTCGTTTCTAGTGTCCCCGTTCTCAGTGGGAGTATCCCCCAACACGCTATAGGAATAAGTATCTTGGGGGTTGCAAAGACTTCGATTGACAGTCCGCCAATGTATGGTGGATGCCGAACGTTTGCCGCCAGCCGCCGGATAGGAAGAACGCTGAAGATTCGCCATTTAGGGTTTTGTCGAAGAGGGAAAACCGGTGAATGTGTTTCTCGATTATGATTGCAGAAAATCGGGGATGAAAATCCGATTGTTTTTCGGGTAGTTTTAATTACCCTTACATTGCCCTATTTACCCTTAAAATAATTCATATATTACCCCATAAATCCTCCATTTTTTTCCTTTATTTTGTATTAGAAATATAAAGGAACCTAGTATGTATTTGCGAAATAAAATTGGCCTTAATAGGTTAATCTTCTCTTCTTACTTCACATAATTAAAAAGGTAAAAGAAGAATTTTAATTTCAAACCTAATTGATGTATACAAGCCTAAACTCAATCGATATACACAAGTTCAAGTTCAAAAATACAAAACTTATAGGTAGGGGTTTAAAATTCTTACTAATGGCCCAATGTGACTCTGTCGTCACGTCTACGTTGTACCACAATTCTTGCATCTTGGCCCAAATCAATTTTCGGACCAAATTTGCAATTTTCAAAACCTACCCTCCAATTATTTGGTAGCATTGAACTCATTCACTTATCAAATACATTTTGAAACTCAGTTAAAACTTAGATTATATGACAGTTATCTCGGATACTGATCGAATACGAACCGGATCAAAACTCAGGTTCGATTCTGTCTGGGCGATGCTTGTTTGCTATTAGAAAATACAGTATGAAAAACATAACAAAAACAAAAAAATGTAAGAACGACTGATGAAATCTCACAACATAATAGGAGCCGGCGATCATCATCGAGCAATCGTATTCCCCATGGCTTCTACCTGCTGCAAAACCTCGACGACTTCCTTCATCGATGGTCGGGATCTCGGTTCGGGTCTAAGACACTTCAAGGTAAGCTGAGCAACCTCTTGTGCTGCTTTAACCGGATATTGACCATCTAACTTGTTGTCTATTATAGTCTTTATCTTCCTCTTGTTCGTAAGTTTCGGGGACAACCACTCGATTAGGTTCGTCTGCCCGTCCGGCCGGTTCGAGTCTATCGCTCTTAGACCCGTTAGCAACTCAAGAAGTACCACTCCGAATCCATACACATCACTATTCACATACAAATGACCTGCAAAATCACAAAAGTTTCAGCATATATATATACTGTCCACATTAGTTCCGTGCAATCGATATGGGATGTGCATACCTGTTGCAACATATTCAGGTGCAACATAGCCATATGTCCCCATGATTCGGGTAGTGAGATGTGATACCTCAGCTGATGGTCCTAACTTGGCTAATCCGAAATCCGACAACTTCGCGTTGAAGCCCTGCAGACAACATGGAATTGATTATAACAAGTAAAAAAACTCGGTAATTTCGTGTTTTGTATGAAGTTCTTACTCCATCAAGGAGGATATTTGAGGTTTTGAAGTCTCTGTATATCACTTGTCTATCCAATGTATGAAGGAACTCCAATCCTTTAGCTGCACCCAATGCTATGCTAATCCGTCTACGCCAAGAAAGTGGCTCTAGAGACCCTGAAAACCCGAGATAACGATAAGGAAACCGCGATAGAGTTTCTAAGAGTCGGAAATCGGTTGAAACTTACTTCCGAAAAGATGATTTTCCAAACTTCCTTTAGGCATATACTCGTAAACAAGAAGAAGTTCTTTCTCCTCCCAACAATATCCGAGCAACTTTACCAAATGAGGATGCGATAAGCTTCCCAAAAAGTTCACCTCTGACTATATTCCCGAAAAAAAATCACTAAACAAGAACAACTCGGAAATAAAATTCTACTACAAAACCCGAAAAACTCGATTACCTGCCATTGCTCGAATCCTTGAACGCTATCCGAGTTGAGTTTCTTGACGGCCACGACAGTCTTAGACACATTCTTAGAAGACACAGTAAGTTTATCATCAATCCAACCTTTATAAACCTTTCCAAAGCCTCCTATTCCCAACACGGTATCGGGTTTGAACCCTTTGGTTGCGGCTTTCAGCTCAGCAAAGCTGAATATCCTCAGATTTGGTGTCTCAATTGTCTCTCCATTTGGATCTCCTTCATCAGTGCTTCCGCTTGCCGCTATCGAAACTCGACTGATTCCTCCACTTCCACTACTCTCTGAGAATCCTCTATTAGTACTACTTGGCCCTGAAACTTAAAACACATAAAATCACTGACTAGAACCCTAATTCAAACTAACAGATTGCAATTACATCAAACAATCTCTTAAATCAATACAATTTTATGACAGAAATGAAAGATCTGATCGAGATGATTACCTGAGGATGATAAAGCAGGTGCCATGGCGTTTGATTTGGGTTGATTAGACGATGAAGAAATGCAATTACCCATAAGGATTGATTATGATAATCAGAATCAGAAAAAAAAATTAAAACATGGGGTTTTCTTCAATTTGTGTGTTCTTGATGATGAGAAGAAGAAGAGATTGATAGCAAGAATGATTATGAAGAAATTAATGACCAAAAATCTCCATTAAACACTCGTTTTTCAGCTTGACTTCTGATGACTTTGTTATCAAATGCAGACCATTTATTATATTTATTATTGTTGAAGAAGCTTGTTTATGTACGGTCATGATTGCTTACCGTTAGTATGGGGTCAATGCCAAAGTCAACGGAAAATGCAACACGCTTATTTTGACTAAATGGTTAAACTTTAGTTTTCCTTTTGAGTTATTTGTATAATTGTATGAAACATATTTTCACTTTAGAAAATAAAGATTCGGACAAATAGTTCAAATTATGGACTTTAGCTGCAGATAGTAACCCATCATTTAAGTTGACTAAACTTTAGTATCACGTCGTTTAGACTATCAGAACGGTACCTTATTTATTGAGTCCGACCAAAGATTAGTAGCTGAATTATTTTTTACACGTTAAGTTAACACAACAGTTTTGTTCCTAGAATTTTCCCCTCTATTTCTTGTTAAATATGTATGTCTTATAGGCCTCGTTGCAACTGTCTTAACCCTTTTACTTAACGTGTGAACATCAATCCAGATATTAATATTTAGTTGGGCTCAATAGATGAGGCATCGTTCTGATAGTTTAAACGACGGAATACTAAAGTTTAATCAACCTAAAAGATTGGGTACTGTTTAAGCAATTTTCTCTTCCAACAATTGCAAAAACTATCCCACAATAAGTAACTTTTTTACAAATCCTCTCTAAACAAAATCATTAAAAAAATTATAAAATGTCGTATTTTCAACCAAATATCTTGGTTAGTTATATGTATTATAACAATATGGTATTTTTATTAGCCGTTTCTGTAAATTTATGATAATTTATATAATCAAGTAATTGGCTTTAACTTGGAATTTGGTGGTTCAAATTACTATTGTTAATTATAATATTTATAAATATGTGTATTTGATATGTGTTAGTTTTTGAAATTGATTGGAGAAAAACAAGCTACCATCCATAAGGACCACAAAGTCTACAATCAAACTTATATTTTAGACTTTTTTTCCAATTAGGGAAAGTTCGGACTATCCAACACAAAACTTCAAATATTGAGTTATTTCATGTAATTTTTCCAACCACGTTTTTAGGGTTATACATGAGACAAGTTTCTCGGGCTCGGCTCGTGTTCGGCTCGTCAGAAACTCGGCTCGTTCTTAAAATAACACTATATGAACATTATTTTAGAGGAGCTACTTTGGCTCGGCTCGTCAAAAGTTCGGCTCGAGCTCGACTCATTTATAAACGAGCCGATCTTGACCATGCTAAGGTTCGGCACTTATAACACCCCTAACCACGTTTCAGGCCACCGTCAATCTATTATTATGACCGAAAGCGAGTTTAGATTTGCAGGCAAGATCCCAAAGTGAACTGACATGGGCTTTCTATTATTGGGCCGTAAAGCCCATATGGTGAGAAAGAGAAGCGGATAGACATTGGGCTAGGGTTGGAGACAAGTCGTTCGGCTTGAGATCATTCGGTTTAAAACGAATTGATCTAAATTATCATTTAAAAAAATATCGTGTTTATTTATTGAACTTTATATTTTGAGGTTTTATTTATTTATGTAATTTTTTGCTTTATTTTTATTTATAGGATTGAGCATGCTAGGTTCGGTTTATAAAACGAATCGAGTGATTTCGGTCTAGACCCAACCGACCACCAACATTTTAGGTTCCATTTTAGATCTTCATATTTTAGAAAATAGGTTTTAGTTCGGTTTTCAGGTAATAACCGCAAAACCGATTGTCCTAACCGAAAAAACGATTTTTATTTTAAACAAAAGGGTCAATTCATATTTATTATTTTTATCAAGATAGATTTAGATGTAGATATTTCATATTTGTTATTCTTATTAGGATAAATGAGAGTGACTATATTTTACTTTACATTATAGTTTTTAGTATTTAAAATCATGTCAATGTTTGTAGCTTTTACTTTTCAGGTCCATTTAGGTACAAAGCCTAAGCAAACCGAAATCGATCCTAAGACCACATACAATGGTGGTCTCTAAACAATATATTACTATAGATATGCTAAGAATAGTACACTTTACCTTCAAAATTTTTATGACAAATGGAAGCAAGAGACCCGTTTAATATTTGGAGAGAGAAGATTCATTTCATTTTCCTTTTTTTTCCCAAAACAACCTTGTTCTTTTTTTTTTTTTTATCTTTTAAGTGGTGGAGCATGCAATTTTTTTTATCCATTGGATCTAAACAAGATCAAAGGTTCAAACTTTTCCATATTTGTAATAATTTTATTATTTATTTGTCATAGTTTTTGGTTTAAATAAATATTTTTTGATAATTTTTATTTTATAAATATTGTTATTTTATTTTTATCTACCCATAGTATTCAATATTGAATATATTTAGAAGAATATTTTTTTTATCTATTGTAGAGTCCAAATACTTTTTCCATCTATAAAATCTAATATTGGGTATCTTTAGAATAATTTTTTTTTTGAACTAAAAATAACATTATAAATGATATTTATTTTATAAATACATAATAAGGATATTTTTTTATTATAAAGATTATAATTACTAACTTTACACACAAAAATCAATATATTACATGACATCATACATAGACTATATATTACAAGATATTTTTTCACATAAAATTTAATATATTTCAATACATTACACATAAAATTGAATATATTACAATACATAACTAAAACACCAAACTTAAAAAGACCCAAAATTTTAGAGAAATCCTAACATAACTGTGAAGCTATTCTTCACTTAGGTATTACGAAATACATAAAAATACAGATAGAATTCACATCCAAGCATATCACATATTCAATTCATGTCTTAACATTTCCACTAATTCCTTCTGATAAGGGGTTAACTCATCATCTTTTGTAAGCAATGTTGTTAGCATTTGAAGCTTTTGAGTAATAACGTAATCATTCATAATTTTATTTTTATCAACTAACTTGCAACTCCAAGTACTTATTGTCCGCCTCGTCCCCATGATTAACCGAACTCTCGACTGATCTTTTTCCCTTCCTTTTCCAGCCTTTGCATCATTCCTTCCAGAGGGACGAGTTAGATCAGTTGTTTGTCCGATAAATGTCGTATTATCGGGTGTAGCAGCACTGTTGGGAGTGCATGGTTTAGAACTTGAAGACTGAAGAGTAGGCTCCGGCTTCATTGACCTTGGAACGTTTTGAGCTTCCTTCACTTTTCTCAACTAATTTCTCAACCATCGTGAACCACTTTGGTACATTTTGAAGCTCACGCCAACAATGCTCCAATCTAAAGTTCTCACCCATATCGGAAAGGTATATAGCATGTGCCATTTCGAGCACATTTGTCTCACTTTGTCCACTTGTTCTTTGATTGGATGCTTGTTTGTAACATCCAACAAAATTTGAAGTCGCTATGGATATTTTGTACCATCTTTGTTTTATAGAGCTCGAACCCCTTTCAACCCAAGTGTCATCTTCCTCCACTCTTTTGGTGTTGTAGTATACTGTGACCCGGTCCCAAAACTTTGCGCCATTTTGATCATTACCAACAACATTGTCCATGTTGGTGTTGATCCATGCACTAACAACTCTTCTCCTTGGTTCCATTTCACTCGTTGTAGACCACTTTGACGAGAACCACTTGCACGAGGGACTTCTTGTTGACCACTCATGGGAGGGGTTAAGATAGGGTTTATTTCTTCTAGACTCGCCATTTGTTGGTATGAGCTCATTGGGGTGCTTCCATATGGACCATATTGGTTTGTTAGAATGCTTCCATATGCACCATATTGACTTGTCGGGATGCTTCCATATGAACCATATTGGTTCGTTGGTACACTTCCATATGGACGATATTGGTTCGTTGGAATGTTTCCATGAGGACCAAATGGGTAGCCCGGAGTGAAAGATTGATACAACTCATTTGTTTGATCTTGAGTCTGATCTAAAAAATTAGAAGAAAAGTTGAGGGAATTCCGATAGTTGTGGGGTTGATTTGGTTCCATAATGGTGAAAAATGATGGGTTTTAGAGAAGGTGAGTTGAAAAGTGTGGAGAATTTGATTACAATACACAACCTATATATAAAGGCTTCAATTGTGACGGATTTGAACTTGAATCCAATTCATTTAACCTTACTCTTCTCAATGTTTGTGAATTATTAAAGTTTTGGCCTTATGTTGATTTGAATGACCACTCATCACACAAGTGGCCTTCAATTATGACGGAATTGAATTTGAATCCAATTCATTTCACCATTACTCTTCCCAATGCTCGTGAATTATTAAAGTGGTCTTCCATTATGACGGATTTGAATGACCACTCAATAGGCAAGTGACCTTCCATTATGACAAATTTGGATGACCACTCAATATGCAAGTGACCTTCCATTATAATGATTTGAATGACCACTCATCAGACAAGTGGTCTTCAATTATGACGGAATTGAATTTGAATCCAATTTATTTTTACCATTACTCTTCTCAATGTTGGTCAAAATTATTAAAGTGACATTCCATTATGACGGATTTGAATGACCACTCAATAGGCAAGTGGCCTTCCATTAATTTCAATGACCACTCAATATGCAAAGTGACCTTCCATTATAATGATTTTAATTAGGGGTGTGCAAAATTGGACCGGTTCCGGTCCGGTCCAGTTCGGTCCGGTCCGTAATATTCAAAATTGCATAATTTATGTACAAATCGGTCCAACCCGGAACCGGAACGGTCCGAACCGGACCGTTACGGTCCAAGATTTTCTCAATTTACGGTCCACCGGTCCAGTCCGGTTCGGACCGTATGCACAACCCTAATTTGAATCCAATCATCAGACAAGTAACCTTCAATTATGACGGAATTGAATTTGAATCCAATTCATTTTACCATTACTCTTCCCAATGCTGGTGAAATATTGAAGTGGTCTTCCATTATGACGGATTTGAATGACCACTCAATAGGCAAGTGACCTTCCATTATGAAAAATTTGAATGACCACTCAATAGGCAAGTGGCCTTCCATTGTGACGGATTTGAATTTGAATCCAATTTATTTTAACACTTGGTTCTCCCCTATTTAAACTCTATGATTGCATATCAAAAATATCATCTAACTCTTCTAAACTTACACATTCCTTCAATCTCTAAAAAACCGATCATAAATTCACATCACCCTTCATTGCCCAACAAAAATGGGTTCCAATCCCGCAGAAGATTTTTTTAATATTGGTGGTTTGGAAGATCTTGAGTTTGATGTAATGGAGGATCGTTTTATTGCAAGAGTGCAAGCTCGATCAAGACAACGTCTATCCGAAGGTGAAAGCTCTCAACCACGACAACGTCGACAATACATTGATAGAGAGCGTGAGAAGGGTCATGAACGCTTAGTCAAAGACTATTTTAGTGAAGTTCCGCCACCGGTTTATTCTGACGAGCAATTTCGAAGGCGGTTTAGAATGCGTAGACCTTTGTTCTTACGCATTGTGAACCATTTGTCAACCACATTTGAATATTTTCATCATAGACGAGATGCAATCGGTAGGTTTGGCTATCCCCTTTACAAAAGTGCACAGCTGCCATACGCATGTTGGCTTATGGTATGAGTGTAGATGCGGTGGATGAGTATCTTCGAATGGGGCATCAACTACACGAGAATGTTTGACCAACTTCATGAAAGGAATCATTTCTTCGTTTGGAGACATATATCTACGAACATAGATGACATGCAACGACTTCTTCATGTTGGAGAGATACGTGGGTTCTCTGGCATGATAGGTTCAATTAATTGTATGCATTGGGAGTGGAAGAATTGTCCAACTGCTTGGAAAGGTCAATTCACACGCGGTCATGGGAAACCAACAATCATCTTAGAAGTTGTTGCGTCATATGATCTATTGATTTGGCATGCATTATTTGGAACACCAGGTACTTGCAATGACATCAATGTTCTGGATCGTTCTCCTGTGTTTGATGATGTTTTGCATGGTATATCGCCACCTCTGAATTTTACAGTCAATGGAAATTCATATACCATGAGTTATTATTTAACCGATGGTATCTATCCACGGTGGGCAACATTTATACCGTCAATAAGACTCGCACGAGGTGAGAAAGATACATTATTTGCTAAACTACAAGAGTCGTGTCGAAAGGATGTGGAAAGAGCCTTTGGAGTTCTACAAGCACAATTTGCTATTGTGAAGAACTCAACACTTGCTTGGGACATTGGTTTCATTGGAAAGATTATAAGAGCTTGCATAATTCTCCATAATATGATCGTGGAAGATGAACGAGACACATACACGTTGTATTGGGATCCGTCTCAATTTGAGCAATGAAACGATATTGACAATACATACATGTGTGGGATACCAAATTCTATGGCGGATTACATAACCAAGCGTGTACAACTTCGGAGTAGCATTACACACGAACAATTGAAGCACGATTTGGTTCAACATGTATGGGATCGAAAAGTTTGGCAATACTCATGTTGGAAATTAGTAATTTTATGTATGATTTTAATATGTAGTAGTGCATTTGTATTTTCATTTTTGCATCTTAACTTTGCGATTATTATTTTAATGTCTTTGTGTGTTTTAATTTTTAATGAGGTGTTTATTGAAAATCTCATTTTTTAATTGTTTATACATTTTTTTTACAATAAAATTAATAGCATCAATATTTTAAAATTGTATATAATTATGGTGGATAAATAAATATAGAGTTAAGAGATTGAGAGTTAATATACCATGAATGTGGAGAAAAAGTATATTGAGTTTTTAAAGCTGACGTGGCGGAGAGAGAGAGAGAGGAGAAAAAGTATATTGAGTTTTTAAAGCTGACGTGGCGGAAAGAGAGAGGATGTTAAGAGATTTTGGTAATATATTTACCATTGTGGATGGTCTGATAGATTTGGCTTTCGTTCCAAGATTTTAGGAAAAAAAATTTTTGGTTTTTAGGTTCGTTTCGGTTTATTGAGATTCGGTTCGGTTTAATACATATGCTTCCCCTACATATTTGGATGATTTAAACCTTCTAATAAACCATTTTAATGTATAAATTAATATAACAAAGTAAATAATTAAATATATTATCAAACTTACTAGATAAAGTATATAATCAACCATATAAATTATCACAAAATAATCTTACAACTATTTTTTATCGCACTAAATTTGGTTGGACGGTCTTGTGCACTAGGCGTCAGCATCGTTAGTGAAATTTTTTTTGGAGAATTTGAAAAAATACAAAGAAAACTCAACTTTGACCCGCATTGCACGCGTGCGTCAAAATTGTACAAAAGTAAAATTATTGATGTGTAGTGTGTGATAGCTATGCATTAGTAAATCCGACCTCGTGCATTTAGCAGGTTGATTTTTTTTTATACAAGACAATATTAGTTTATGGAGTCATTTCAAATTACATGTGCAACCATCGACTTGCCGGACCTTTTTGTTTATTATAATTTTTTTTTGGCTCATCTCCTAAGTGCATCATACAAGCTTGTGTATTTTGATCCTAAAATCACTTGACACTCTAAAAAAATGTCATGAGGGCACAATTGTATCTAAAAAAAATCGTATTTTGTAGAGAGAATTGAATGAAATACACCAAATTATTAATTTTGTTTAAGTAAATAACCTAGGCCTATAAATATTTAAGTGAATAGCATTATTAAATAAACTATGGCAGATTTACCCTTTTTATTATAATAAATTTTATCTTAATTTAGACGATTCTCTTATATCTGAAACAGATTTTCTTGTAAATGATACTTATTTTCTTGTAATTTATATTTTTTGAATTTTCTTGTAATTTTATAATTCTTACAAGAAATATAAAAAATTAATAAACGAATGTAGTCACCAAGAATTAATATTCGGTTGGTTGTCCCTCCCTCCCACCCTAATACCAACTGAACAAGTTGGATTTCACGATTTATCTTCTTTTGAAAATTATAAATATACGTTAATTATGATACTTGAACTTTTGCTTGTACACTAATTTTCTTGTACACGGTTCAAGCGTTTCATCTAAAACTTAAACCCATTCATTGCATAGAAAAATTGATGATACATGATTTACATGAAGAGTACAAGCATGTAACATGCTAGTTTTGTCAATTCTTGTAAATTTTTCTTGTACACGATTAATTGTTAATTGATTACGCTAATTAAATTTGGTAACTTCTTCAAAATACACCTTCTTCAATTATGGATTGTGGGTTAATTAAAAGACAATAATCAATTAGCAATCTTGTAGCTTCTTGTATAAGGGTAAATTAGTCTTAAAAATTTAAAAGAGGTCATATTCTAACAAAGCTATTGAGGTGCACAATTACTAAACAAAATTAGTGAACTAAGGCTACATAGCAAATTCACTCTATTTTCTAACACGAGGGAGCTGGAAGCCTAAAACAAATAACACCACATAAACACCAAAGAACAAGACTATCAAGCGTAAAGACGAAACATGTACAATAGCTATAACAGCATATGTTGTTGACACTTCACACTAAAGGAAGCCAAGGAAAACCTCTACGTGGATGTTGGATAACCTGCTTGTAGTGTGCGGATTTGATCGTCATAGCGAGCTCTCAATAAGGACCATCGACTTTGATATCATGTCGTGACCAAATGTTACATTGAGATTGTGAGTGATTACATTAAGGGCCCGTTTGGTTTTAACTCCGGAATCGAAAACGGAATGGAAACGAATCTAGTCCATACATATATCCTTATTCATGAAAGTTTTTGGAATCATTTCTTATGCTTTGAAGTAATTGGAGTAGAGTTTGATTACTTTTGATACCCTATAGTGTGACACCTATTTCATTTCTAGTTGATTACCAATTAATTAACCATGTTTAAAACAATAAGCGGAAAAGCGGAAAACGTAAATTTTTAAAACTTTATCTTACAACCATATTCACAACATATATACATACTAACATACGTCATAAACTCTGTTTAACAAAACACAACTGTTTAAAACCACACAAAACATTCTAGGCGGTAACATCCCATAACAGCCCACCTGATATGATCTCAAATCCAGGTGTTGGGTCCAATGTCCTTGCCTTGATCAGGCCGAGTCTGAGTAGCTGAAAAATGTGGATATAACAACAATGAGCCACACGCTCAGTAAGGGTATACAAATCACACTTTTCCAATATATATAAGTATCTAATATCCCGTTCCCAAAGGACACTCTATACCCTTCCTCACATTCCAAAGTCGATCAATGCATACATATCCACATTCACATATAATTCCACAACCATTCACATCACATTTCACATAAACATTCAAGCATGTTATCACACATCACATATAAACATATCATCTCATCACATATAAATAATCAGAACATAACATATAACATGCTAGACTCGATCGCATCGATGCATAGGTGATAATTAACTAACTAGCTCCAACTGATCGTACGATATATTTTCTCATGTGCTTTCGTATTTCTTTTCTTTCTTTCTTTCTTTTTTTCGGTTGGCCAACTCGATAGCGTCCTAGGCCCCCTGTAGATCAGGTAGCGACCTCGGCCATCTTGTCCTAAGACCCCCTGTAGATCAGGTTGCGATCTTGGACTATTTTTCTTATCTTGAGGCCCCCTGTAGATCAGGTAGCAACCTCTGGCTGTTTTTCTTATCTTGAGGCCCCCTGTAGATCAGGTAGCGACCTTTGAGGCCCCCTGTAGATCAGGTAGCGACCTCGTCCCCCGGAAACCCGTGCGGGACCCAGTTGGGCTAATTAATCAATTATCATCCTATATTATCACTTTCATATCATAACTCAATTTCATACTTTCATCATATTCTTTCATCACATTCTTTCCACTATCATCTCATGTACCTCATGCATGCTTTCATAAGGAATATCAAGTCATCATCATCGTCTCACTCATATACATATAAGCATGCATACAATCATACAAACATATATATACACTCAAGCATGCATAAAATCATGGCATATTTAATACATAACATATATTAAGCAAGTGTAATTCATATACACTTACCTCGCAGGTAAGAACAATAAAACCTCGCAAACCAACTATTGAATCCGTCACTCGGACTATCCTCCTTTCTCGTATTTGGATACGCTCACAAAGAACTAAGCTATAATTAACCAAAACCTTCAACAACACCTGCGGAGAATATCATATTCCTCGTATTAAACTTCTCGGTTCAAACACCAGTTAAATTCATTCCTTTGAATTTAATTAATTTATATTCTCCTCTATAATCCCAATTTAATTAATTAACCTTTAATTAATTAATTAAATTTTGCCAGAACACCGTTTTGCCCGCAGGCAATTTCTGAACCCATCTGTCATCAAATCTCATCAAACAAACAATCCATTGTTACGCTAAAAAGTGTGCACGCAATAAGCCTTAAATTTATACTCGTTATATTTATCCTAACTCCTAGCGCACCCGCAGTGTACGGGACGTTTGTAGTATGGATAGTATTCCGAGGTCGAACACAAAGACTAAGGTGAGATTGATTCGGTTTTGTGATTAAGTTTAGTGAAGATCTAATATTAGAAAAGGAGGAAATAAAGAAATGAAAATCTCAATTGTTTTTGGTTGGTTTTAGGTGATCAATCAAGGATCACAATTCATGCAAAAGTAAGCAATCAACTAAGCTAGCAAATCAAAACAAAGAAACGAGCTAAACACGGGATATAAATCAAAAGAGAGAAACGGATTCTAGGGGTTAGAAATTCCGATTATGGCATAGGACTCAAGCTATCTAATCATTCCTTGGACGATCTATGATATGTTGGGAGTAAGTGTTTCTAAATTGGGATCAATTACCGGGTAAGTCTCATGATCCACTAATCCATTCCTAAGGTCTCATTACCGGGTAAGTCTCTAAGAATCTAAGGATTGGAATTCTACACAAACCGAATTTTTACCTAGAGATCTAACCTATCCTTACCGGGTAAGTCTCGGAAAGGGAAGTTCTAAGCAACTATCCTAGCACACTTAGTCCAATGGCGGCTTGTGAGGCTCACCGTTACCAAAGGCTTGTCATCTTAGGAATCTAAGGGTAAGAATCACCGGTTAGGTCTCTTCTAACACTTAGTAGCTAACACTAGGTCACCCTAGGCTAGATTAACTCAACAAACACCTAGGATTTCAACATCAAAATCAATCTAAAACTAGATCATCGAACCAGGGAGAAATCACGGGTTGTTCCACACATCCACGGCCGTGGAATGGGAAGATCCACCCGTGATTCTCAACAGAGAGTTCGTCCTTGTAAGTCACTCATCCAAAGGTAAATCTAAGGGCATCCTATCATAGTCCTAGCCACAATCATCCTTCCCTTACCCTAGAATCACATCTATTTAGCCTACAACATTCATAATGGAAATCGAAATCATCAAACATGAAATCATAACATCCATTGCAAGATAATGAAAAGGAAAGAGATGAACAAGTATGTAACAAAACCAAGCTGAAGTTTAGATAAGAATAACTCACAACCCTTCCAAAAGAAGGTTCAAATGGTTCATACAACTCTAGAAATAGAATCGGAAAATCTTCACTACAAGCTATCAAGGTAAGGCAATGGTGTGTTCTTCTTCTTCTCTTCAATGGAGGTCTTCTTCTTCCTCTTTGACACTTTCCTTCCTAGAAAGGCTTCTTGTTGAGAGAATATATTTGTTAGAGAGAAATGGATAATGGATGAGCTGCTCCAAACTACTCCCAGCTGCCCTTCACAACCCATAAAGGACCACTTTTATAACAAATTCGCATGAGCTGGCCATGAGAGTCGTGGCACAGCTGTCACAAGAATCTGGCAAAAACCACGGTTGATTCCACGGCCGTGATCTGTCAGAGAACCGTGATTCTGTGCAGAAACTTTGCCTTGGATCATTAAGCTATGATTTGGTGCATGGCTAGTGTTGGCAAGGTTCCATGAGTCCTCCTTAGCCTATAGCTTGTGTCCTAATGAATCTGAGGGTGTGTCGTCTAGATGAACGATCCTCAAACGCATCATTTTAGCTCCTAAATTTCCCGAATTACCTATAAAACACGCACAAGTCCGTGTAGACATCTATCTCGACAAAATACATGAATTGAGTGCAAAATGTCTCGAACCAATGCTAAACCATGCATGAACGAGCGAGAATTCTATCTAAATGATTACCTAAAACTAACACATAAATCGTGTTATCATCCATAATCACCAGAATAAAGTAACGAGCATAATGGAATTTCCAATTATCCATTTTGACAAGCCTAAGGTCAATTTAGGCTAAATCGCAATACAGAAAACGAATAAATTCATAACTTATTCGTTACTAACCCGATTGACGATCCGAAACAAGATTCGGAATCACAACGACGCAGGCTACGCTCAGACACCATCAAATTCACCGGAATCTGAGCGACGGAACCTCCCTAGTATCATATATGCTCGATCATACCTTCTCTTGCTCGGAAATGTAGAAACTCGGTACCAAAATGAAGAGAATGAAGAGAGGAATCCAAAAACTCAAACGGATTTGAAATCGGATTAGAAACGGAGAGTAGATCTGAGTTTGAAGATTGAGAGAAATCAGAGCTTTTACGAGAAAACGTGAAAGGAAATGAATTAATAAACGTTATTTCAGCTATTTATAGCGAAGACGATAATTATCCTTTAGCGGAGTCGATAATTATCCTTTCACCGATCCGAAAGCGGTTTAAGCCCCTTTCTCCAAACTTCTCGAAATTGGAATAATAAATCTGGAATATTGTATGGATAATTATTCCGCAATTGTCTCGAAAAACGCGTATTCCTAAGCCGTCTTTCTTAGCCGCTAAGAAACGAAATAGCGACTCTTTTGACCGTTTTGCCTTTCTATGTTTTTTCATATCTAGAACATGTCCGATGTCCTGATCATTTTTCTCAACTGCATTTTTATTAATTGAAGCTCCCAAATGCTCCAAATAAAACCGGGGTGTAATATCATCTAGGAGCAGGTTACCTCGAGAGGTATCTCGTGTTAAAACGGATTTAATTCCTTAAAATTCTCGATTAGGTCATCTTTGATTTTTGACTATTACATATAGGGTAACAAAATGTGGGGAATCAAGTGCATTTTGCCTTAAACCACAATGAATGATTGCATACTATTTCATGAATAAGGATATAGATATGGACTAAATTCGTTTCCATTCCGTTTCCGTTTCCGGAGTTGGAAACAAACGGGCCCTAAGAGTTATAATTATGTTATAATTGCCGGGTTGTTGGATCGTATAGTACAATATATTGTATTCTGACTTAGTAGTGTCTTTAAACATAGTAACAAATTCTTGTTAAACTGGACAACCAATTTTATGTACTTTTTCTCTATGGATTACAATATAATCATAATCGAGCTAATTTATATAGTACATACTTGTAACCTACCCTTAAGTTTTATTGCCATTGGTTTTGGTGCATTTTTTCTTCTTGCGAAATGATTGTTTCATGGAGGCTTCTCATAAATCCTCGCCATGGGTGGATATGTTAAAGTGCAAATTCACCTTCAATTGGGAGTAAATTTAGGAAATAGGGTTAAGAAAAAAAAAATCTTTTAGGTAAACTTCTATTTTAAAATTGTAAAAAGACCCATGTTTCCGAAAAATAACCCGCATAAAAATAAAAAGATTGCTCATTTCACAATTTACATATCACCGTCAATGACAATGCTAGTATAGAATGAAAAAATGCAACGGTCCATCATCTTGCCCGGTATTCTTCAGATCACTCTCCTTCATTGTTACATCTTT
This sequence comes from Fagopyrum homotropicum, assembly GCA_033239125.1. Lineage (NCBI taxonomy): Eukaryota > Viridiplantae > Streptophyta > Magnoliopsida > Caryophyllales > Polygonaceae > Fagopyrum > Fagopyrum homotropicum. The sequence continues at coordinate 143,172,343 of BSWB01000005.1, forward strand.
GTCTCGTATGGAGTATAATAGGAAGATAATACCTTTTCGGTTGGAGGTTGCATGGCTTACGAATAAAGATTTCAAACCTATGGTTGAGAATGTCGGGTCATCACACAACGATGTAAGTATTTCTCTATCGTGTCTAAAATCTAAATTACTAAATTGAAATCGTCGTGTGCTTGGAAATGTTTTTCACAAGAAACATGAGTTGTTGGAGAAGATCAATATCAACTAGAGTCATCCTTTGTATGTTATGTCCCGGTAGTTATTAGACCTAAATGTTAAAATGCACCTCGAGCTTGATGAAGTGCTTTACAAAGATGAACTTCTTTAGATGTAGAAATCGTGGCAACAATAGTTGGTTAGTGATGGTTCTGAAACCTAGCTACAAGGATGTCGAAGTCAGTTGTAGTAAACCGAATGTCGAATTCACAAGGATTACGTCTGAGTTGAAAAACACTAATTAATAATTATTCTTAGTAAAGAGATAAATTAAGAAAAATGAAAGAGGAGAATTATGTTTATTGATAGTTTTGATAAATAAATAAAAAGGAAATCAATGATTATTCCATGCAAATAATGGAGATAGGTGATATAAGGAAACAACATCTCCACTATAATGAATCAAAGTAAATTTGCATATATGAACGTCGTGAAAGTACATTGATATATTAATATTATAGGTACATATCTAAAATAGTATTTTGCATAAACAAACAAAAACTGTATAATGATCATATGGAGGTTTTACCGAAAAGTAACAACAACCTCTACCGAAGGATACGGGATTGGTTGTAGTATAATCGGGTATCTAATCATAGGGATTTTGTTTGATTTGGATGATACTAATAAGTAATAACTAATCATTTTAAGTGAAATATAAGGTAATAAGGTAACAATTGTAACAGTCGAAAGCAACAACGATTTGTAGACAACATGTGATGGAAGTAGAGCTGATACTTTCCGGGCTCGGGCCGGATCCGGACCGGGCTTCTTCCAATTTTTTGCCCATTTGTCCGGGCCGGATATGGGCTTAGCCCGGATACCGGGCTTTGGAGGATGTCCGTACCCGTCCGCCAACCCGGGCTGGGCGGCCCGGCTGGTACCCGAATTCCTTTTTTTACCATTAGAAAATCTAAATAATACAAGTGTGTTCAAGTTCATTGAAATTGATTAAAAAATAATAACATTTTTAACCCTAATTATCGATCACCAAGATTCAAAGGGGAGATTTGTGTGGAGAGTTTTAGGCTTCTAATTCAGATAATCCACGATTCAAAGGGAGACTCACGATTCAAATAAACAGATCAGAGATTAGATGAGAGATCGGAGGATAATAGACTTAGAGGCTTCGCTTCAGATAAGAAAATAACATAGGAACATATTAGAGGAGAGGAGAGTATGAGGCCTTCCATTCCAAATCACGGTTCGAATGCTTCATTCTTCAGATAAGAAAAGAATATATGAACAAATCAGAGGAGAGTTGGAGGCCTTCCATTCCCAAATCACGCTTCAAATGTTTCAGGTAAGAAAAGAATATATGATAGGCGAGTCCGAGAGGCGAGTTCGAGAGAAGATTCCGACGAGTAAACAAAGAGAGGAGTCTCCGAGTCTCCGGCGAGCAAACAAGGAGAAGCGCTGCCTGTAGCTTAGGGTTTACGAGAGTGTGAGAAGTGAGAAAAGTGCACAGCCTGCACTTACGTTTTACTGAGAAGGAGAGTAATCATTAGGGTTTTACTGGGTTTAATTGGGTTGGGCCTAGTCTTTAATACATATATCATATATGTATATAAAAAAAATTCGGGATGGGCAAGCAGCCCGTCCGGGCTTTATACTGTGTCCGGATCCGGCCCGTTTGTCCGTCCGGGCCGGGTTTTTTGGCCCAACCGGGCTTTCCACCTTGTCCATATCCGCCCGTTTTTTCGGGCCGGACGGGCCGACCCGGGATGTATCAGCTCTAGATGGAAGCGATATAAGGAAACGAGAATTCCCACTATAGCGAATTAATATATTGATTCATATATATAACTTATGAACATTGATATATGACGAGTCTAGAAAACCATCTAAAATAGCATTTTGCATAGACAACATAGACAGTGCTTTACAACTCGCGTAGCTCTCAATCCAACGGTTCGACAAGTATAAGAAAACCCACTAAACACTAAGAAATCCGGAAAACACCAAGAACCACCATCGCTTTTGAGTATTTAGTTAGAGAAATGTACAAAGACTAAACTTTCTACGATAGTTAGAAATCCTTGAATCTTTGATAAACAAGTACTTTCAAAACCAAGTTTATTCAATAAATCCAACAAAATACCCTTCGCTTGTAGTTCGTGAGTTGTTTTAATCTAATCCAGTTATAAACACCGCTTTTTTCGAAGGTAAATAAAAGGTAGAAATTAAGCACTTTTTAAAAAAAAGCAATATCACAATCTTAATATATATATATATATATATATATATATATATATATATATATATATATATATATATATATATAAGCAATAAATTAAACCATTATAGGAATCATCTAATCCTTAAATCAAGAGAGAATTTAGCCAGACGTTATCAAATATAAAGCAAATATAATATATAAAATCAAGAAAGACATAAAACCCACAATTGTTTGGTTCTAGTAGGGCAAATCAAACAACTACTTGACGGCTAGAAAGAGAAATTTGAGTAATGTCTAATTAAGGATGAATCATCGTATCTAACCATACGGTTGATGTATTAATATATAACAAAAAATCTTATAGTATAGGGTTACACAAAATATACCCTTCAAAAGTTATCATCGAAAAGATTTGATTTTCTTCCAGATGGCCGTTGAAACGGCCACCATACGGTAGTTGAAAACGCCACCATACGACATCCCTACGGCCGTAGGCTGACGTAAAGAGTTCGTTTTGCATGTTGATAGAATGCGTTTTGGGTTGGGCTTTGAAGTTGGGTTCTAACAAAATCTTCGTGTGCGAAACTGCCATCGTACGACTAGCCTATGGCCGTTTCACATTTTGCTCATTTGTGTGTATGTAGAGGGCCGTGGACTTATGATTGAAGAGTGTCAGTTCCTTATAAATTTTATTGATGAACTTTTCACCGTGCTTCTCCATCAATTTATGTATACATGTTCACGATGCTTCAAACTCGTAATTAATTACTCTGCATTCCCTCGGTGATTCTCTTATTTGGACCTTATCCGCTATCACTTTTTTTTTACTCATGTTAGTTTGTTTACAACTTTGTTTCACGAAGGCATGCTCTTTTACAATAAACATAAACCATAAGCAAGACAAGGTACAATACTTAAGCGGATATATATCTTATATCTATTAAAGCAGAAGTCTTTATTGACACGTGTCAACGCCAGGTTTTTCGAAACCTAAAAAATTATTTTAAAAAGTGATTCTAAATGTTAATATAAATTGAAATTTAATTTCTAAATTTTTTAAAAAATATTTTAAAAAATAGTTTTATAAATATAGTTTTTAAACTTTTACGAAATTTTTTTACCAACAAGCATATCTTAACAAATTAATATAAAAATATAATTAATTAGAAGAGATAAATACTTAAAAGAGAATTAAAAATCATAATACTGATTATAATTTCAATTTTCGAATTTTTATTTTACAAAAATATACATATAAATTTATAAGTATTAAATATTTATTAAAACTGAATCCGCACAAAGTGCGGGTAATACACTAGTATTGAGTTGTTCCTGAACCTTGTATATTTAGTAATTTAGACTATAGCTCAAAATGCGTATAGTAACAAAAAAAAAAGAAAAATGTGGATTCAAATCTCCATTTTTCTTTATTTTCATTATTTACTCTATATGTCACTTTTGTCAAATATTTATTTAGTTTCTTTTAATAAATATATTTTACCATAAAATATTTTATTTTGACACAAATTATAAACATATAAAATGCCATACTTCATTTTATTATAATCGAATAAAAAAAGGGCAATTTTGATAACTAGGCATTTTTGAGAAATTAGAGTAATAACTAGACTTTTTAATGTTTCAATTAAGTAAATATATCCTAATCTTTTGTATTTATTATCAAACTCTACACACTCTTCTCTGAAGGGGTACATTTACTAAACACAAAACTAGAAAAAACCTAGTAAACCAAATTGTTTCTAAAAAAAATGATACCAATTTCAATTTAAGCATATAACATATAAATGTGATCCTTTATAATTTTACATAAATAAGGCAGTTGTAATTTTGCCGATCAATTAGTATCACATATTAGAAATGTGTTTACAAAATTGTTTATAAAAATCTCAACATTTGCATTATACAAGCAAATAATATATATATTTTTCAACTCATTAGACAACGCACAGTGTAATAATTCTAACTGCTTTTCATTTTAAAAAATATAATAATTTTTTTTATATATTTTTTATCTAAAAAATAAAAAATTCTATTAGAAGAAAAGAAAAATTCGATTATACAGGCTATGGAGCTATTAATTATTATACGAGAGATATGCCGTTTCATAAAAATCCGCTTTTGCCCACTGACGAATACCCAAAATCGAGCCAAAAATCTGTAGGTCAAAACGATCAAAAAAATCTGTATGTCAAAACGACCCAAAAATCATTAGATTAAAACGACCTACGAATTAGTAGGTCACAACAATCCACATACAAATACTAATCCGATATCAATAAGTATTATACTTGATTCTGACCAAAAGGTCCGAAAATGTATGATTTGTATAATCTTCAAACATTTGAGGTCTATTTATACATGTTGTCAAAGTCTTATCATTCTCTGATAACCGATGTGGGATAACAAAATTCATATTTTACAAAATAATTAAGGTTTAGTAAAAAAAATTTATTGGCTTAATTCGAAGTTTAGTAAAAAAAATTTAATCCGATAAAAATATGGAGTCTTAATTTCTTTTTCTTACAAAATAATCAAAGATTCTAGCTATCTTTTAAACAAATCTTTTAAAAACATAAAAAAGGATTTTTTTTAATATTCTTAATTATTTGTGCCGAAAAAGTGTTTAACAACTTGTTTTATAAAATTTATATACTTTAATAAAAAGGATTTTTTGACCATTTTGTTTTCAAGCACAAAAAAATAAGAGGAAACTACACAAAACCACCCTTAATTGTCATTCTTTTGCAAATAACCACCCTTTATAAATTTTTTAGCATAAAATCACCCTTAATATTCTTATATTTGCAATAAACCACCCCTTATAAATTGTTTGACATAAAATCACCTTTAATTTTACGGGTTTGCAACTAACCACCCTATATTGTTTTAAATTACATCAAATAATTTTAAAATGAAATAATTTTAAAATGAAGCATTGACAAGGTAAATTTTCATTATTATATTAAATTAATATTAATATCATAATTAGTTACAAACTTTCAATAGTTTAAAACCTTTTCATTTTAATATTTTCATTACTATTTTGGAAAATTTTTAACCCATATTTTTTTTTCAGTTTTTTTAAAATGAAAATAATGGTAACAACGTGATTATTGATCAACTAAAACAAGTGAAATTTTTTAAAAATAAATTAAATCTGGTAACAAGTCATCAATTTAGTCAGAATTGAGTTTGTAATAGAATTGATTTTGTATTCGTTTGTTTGTATGTAGTTTAATAATTTTTAAAAATAATTTTTTTTTTATATACAAGTAATAACTTATATTTTTATTTTTGATTATTTTCTATTATAAATTGTAATAGTTAACCAAATTATCAAAACTATTAATGATATTAATATTAATAATGCAAATATATCTTGTCTATGCTTCCATTTTAAATTATTTGATTTAATTTTAAGTAGTATAAGGTGGTTAATTGCAAACGTTTAAAAATTAAGGGTGGTTTTATGTACAAAAAAATTATAAGGGTGGTTTATCGCACATAGATGAATATTATGGGTGGTTTAATGCTAAAATTTTTATAAAGGGTGGTTTCTTACAAGATAGTGATTATTAAGGGTGGTTTTGTGTAGTTTTCTCAAAAAATAAAGATTTATTGAGATATTGGAGAATCTCCAACAAAAAAAACTATGTATAATTTTCAATAGCACTTTGTTAGTTTAGTAAAAAAATTTTTTCTGATTTAAAAAAATAAAGATTTATTGACAAAAAAAATTGTGGGAGTTCCATTTTATTACTACTTACACAGCGTGCCACATCATCAAATTATGCACTCTTTTTAGTATGCATACTACATAATAGATTAGTATCAAATATCAGGAATGTGGTTAAAAATTATTTATAAAAATCCGAAAAAAATTGTGGGAGTTCCATTTTCTTTCTTTTAACAAAAAAAAAAACTTTATTCTCTACTGTAGCACTGGAGAAAACCCTCACCCAAAATCCTTCGGCTATCGCCGTCCCCAAAACCCTTCGGCTACCGCCGACCCGCAAAACCTTTCGGCTACCGCCACCCTAAGCTCTTTTTTCACTAACGTGTCTTCTTCCTGTCTTCTTGTTCATCAATGGCTACATCAACCGACTTCCAAACCGGAAGGACTTGTAAACACCCTTCCTCCACCCATGAAGAATGGTTCCCAAAACCATTTTCCTAACCCAGAAAACGAAATTGGCAAGGTCAACAACCATGAAATAACCCCTGGAAGCTCCCTCTTCAACAAGCTTTTGTACAAATCTAAAGAAACCAGCGGCTCCCCCACCCGGATGGTGGCCTATGGATGCGATATGGTGAAAAAGAAGACGATTCCCCATGTTCCCGTTTCGGCTTGGTGGTCGGTTTCTCTCAATTCCTGATAATCGTGGAGGCTTGTCCTGTAGGGCAGGTTCAACAAACAATCCACAAGCGTTTAACAATCTCCTCCCCTCTGAATTTTTGCTTGCCTGGCTTCCTGTCTTCTATTAGTATGGAAGATAAAGCCCTTGTCAATGGTAACCTCTGTTGGGTTGTCTCCTGGTGTGGTCCGGTTTCTATTGTGAATAGAGCTGATGAGTGGAGAAATTGAAGCAGGTTTTATTGGCTTGTTCTGTTTTTTTTCATCTATAAATGGATCTGTCTAAAAATAAAATAAAAAACCCAGTACTTATGTGCTCTTATGCTTACTAGCAGGCATTTTTGGTATGTTGTTTTCAATTTAGCTGATGTTGAGTTTGAAGCTTTTCTCAGGTTCACCAAATGTTCTATAATGGATTTCACAAATCCGAAACTTTCTGCTTTAACAAGCATTCATCGTACTTTTCTAGAAGAGATTACTATTACTTGAGTGTTTTTTTCTGGGTATAACCTACCCACCACCATCAACTCCTCAAGCTCTTAACTGGTTTGATTTTCAACCATTATACAGCCTCTCCAAGTCCACATCTCTTGCTTATGGATTCTCGACCGCCCTCTCTCGGCCCACCGGCTTCTATCGGACCTCCTTTCCGATTTTTCTTTAACGAGGATTTAAAAAAAAAAAAAAATGACAATCAAAGTTCACTGTTTGGACAACCCAAACTCCGATCTCGTGACCTAACAGCTCCGATTTCGGTCTAAGGACACCACTAAATCTTAAAAAAAATAAAATAATAAATAATAATAAAAAAAAAAACAAAACAACAAAGTTTGAGGTCCGTTTTCGAAATGATCTTTCTATGGCGTAACATGTCAAGAGGATATTAGTTATCCGAGATAATCTACATGTTGGATTAAATCCATTACTCCTTTGTTACTTTTTATTCATTAAAAGAGATCTTTTGGGCTCACTTTGTTTGATGGTCTGGGTACTCTTTGTTGTGCACTTCTTTTGGAAGAAGGTGCGATTCTGTTCGTGAGAAGGAGTCGAGGACAGGTGATCGAAATCTGAAGGCTCTTGAAGAAGTCCAAATCTGAGGTTTCCACCGGTGGTCCCTGGGAGTTGTACTCTGCACTGCTTCTACATTCAGTATCTCGTTGTTCTTCCTCACTTTGCGTGCCTGCCGCTTCTTTGGTGCTCCTTCTCCATCGGCTTGTTGGGATCAAAGTTTTCTTTTGATGTGATTTTTTCTCTTGTTGTTTGTTTGGGTTCTCTCATGACGGTTAGTCCGTCTGCCGATTTTTTCGGCCTTTCGATCCATTAGACAGCGTGTTGTCTAGTGGATTGAACTGCTTTCCTTCATCAAAAAAAAAAAAAAAAAAAAAATATATATATATATATATATATATATATTTTTCTTTTAAAAATAAAAATCCTATTAGAGGAAGAGATATATCATATATGCCGTTTAATAAAAAAATCCCTTTTCCCCACCGACGAATACCCAAAACTACCCCTGGCGCGCACTTCAAAAGTACAACCAAGCCCCTGCAAGTTAACCCTAGGTCTCCCAAGGGTATAGAAGTAATTAACCACGCTCCAATCTCACGTGTACACAAAAATATCTCCCAGTTTCGAAAGAAGAAAACACAAGAAGGGCAGAGCAGAAGCACAATTCTTCACATACAAAAGCATGAGAGAGAGAAAAATAAGGCATTATTTCCCTCGGATCGCTGAGGTGGCACTAATATTCGAAATCCCGCCCAAACCCTTTCCTCTGATATATTTCCCTTTTTCTTTTAAAATATTTTAAATTCTCATCTCTCTTGTAATTTGCTTTACCCCTTATACCCACACTTGCAAATACACGCGAAAGAGAAAAACCCATTTCTCTCCCTCGATCTCCCTATATCTCTCGCTTCTCTTCGCAAACCCTAGAAGGTAAACGCGTTCTCCTCTTCCTCTTCTCTCTTCATACGAGGCGCTGTAAATCGACTTAGTCGCTTCGATTTCAGTCGGTTCTGAACGATTCCGTTGTCGTTCTTTGCGTTTCTCAACAGGAATTTATAAGATGAAAGGTGGAAAAGCGAAGGCCGGTGCCAAAGACACCAAGTAAGTTTTCGTTTTGTAATTAATCTATTTTTCATTCTAGATCTGTGGATTCATTTCTGCGAGGTTTTAGTGTTGTTTGGATGAATGAATTTGATGTGATTTCGATTTTAGGCTGGCGGTGAAGAAGACAGGAAAGGCAGCTAAGGATCCGAATAAGCCTAAGAGACCTCCTAGCGCCTTCTTTGTTTTCATGTATGTTGTTTTCGTTTCCAGATCTGATTTCATGAAGTTTATTTGTTGTTGTTATGATGTTTGGAGTTTTGAATGCTTGTGTTTATTTATGTTTAATAGGGAGGAATTCAGGAAGACGTACAAGGAGAAGCACCCAAACAACAAATCTGTTGCTGCTGTATGTACCTCCCTTTTATGAATTTCTGTTGGATCTAGTTTTTGTGGTCAACTTGTTTTTGATTTTTTTTGAGATAAATTGGATCAGGTTGGTAAAGCTGCTGGTGAGAAGTGGAAATCATTGACTGAAGCTGTGAGTACAAATATTCGTAATAGTTTTTTTGGATTAACTTTATGTGATGCTGCTCTGATATGATTGGGGAATACTGACTGTATGATTATAAAATAAATCAGGAGAAGGCTCCTTATGTTGAGAAAGCCGAGAAAAGGAAGAAGGAATACGAGAAAACCATGGTCGCTTACAACAAGAAACTGGTATATAAACTGATTCAGCTGTTATTTCAAAATCGTCAACATGCATATCACTTTGAACTGATGTGTTTGGATATATTAGGCTGGTGGAGCTGATGCTGCAGAGGAAGAGTCTGACAAGTCAAGATCTGAAGTCAACGATGAGGACGACGAAGATGGCAGCGATGAGGTGTGTTGAACATCAAATCGTTGTTGCATTAATTGTAATATCTTAAACAATGAATGGTTGCTGACTTCAATTTTTGTCGTTTGTTTTTTGTGCAGGAGGATGAGGATGACGATTAGATCAAAAACGAAAAACAAATGGAAGCAAAATGAAAGCTAGCTTGGCAAATTTGGTGTTAGGAATTTGCTTTAGCGTAGCACAATATATCAACTTTCTCTAGCTTTTGTAGGTAGATTACTTTGTGAAACTTCGGGGCAAAAAAATGGCTGCTCTTTCCCCTATTGCCAAAAACAAAAAAAGACCCATAACTTTGGATTTTGTCAATTTTTGGCTTTTGTGCGTCATTTATGTGGGAAGATGGGGAAAGAGGACTAGCTTTCTGTGCTTCCCTGTTTTTATGTTTAACCCTCATCAGTTTGGTTGGTGATATGTATCTACTATCAACCGTTTCAATATCAAGCATTTGAATATTTTAGCCTCATTCCCTTGCCAATTTCTCTATTCTAATCGTTTTGATAAATTGTTTGTGGCATACTGTTGGATCATTGCGTGGAAACGATTCTTCATTACAAAAATGTGACTTCCCTGCACTATTAGGCATGAGTTTTGGATGTGTGAAACGGTAGTCATTCAGATGATAGTGATAAAGAACAATAGCATCACAGCACAATAAAAACGCTGAACGTTATCTAAAACAGTATTATAACGCTTTGACAAATGTTCAGTTTGTAACAGACTTGCTAACATTTGACTTAGAGTTATGCGTTGTTCTTGTTGCGTCGTGTGGGAAATGATTGCTGGTATCGTGCATTGGAAAGTGCAACCAATGAGGGGAATGACAAATGCTTGGACTATGTAAGTCAGTTTTGTCTCTATTTAAGGTCAAATGGCTGTAAGGTTTTGTTTAATGGTTACTGTAAGATCGTTCCTCGATTAAGCTTGAAATGAAGGAGATGGCTGAACTTGTGAATAGTTGGTCAAGGGGAGCACACTTTTCCCTAGTTTTTTTTTTCTTGCCTATCTATAATCTTAAGCAAGTTAAAATGTAAAAAAAACGAAGCTGACTAAGAAAAAAAAAAAGTTGAAATGAGTGAATGATTTTTTGTAAGGTTTTGGATATTGGGTTGAGATGAGAACTCGAGTTCAGAAATTGGTATTGTTTTAATAAAATAATACATTAAGGATTTTGTAACTCATTTAAAATCATATAACATCAAAATATGATTATAAGTAACTAATAATTACTATGAATTGCTATTCGGCATTGCATCTTGTTGGCAAAAGTGTTGTCAAAGTTAAATGCAGCTAAGCTCCGATATCTTATTAGTTTAGTCTGAATCAAGTCATATATATTAAATATTAGATCAATGTGAGGGGTGTTTGATAAGATGGGATGAATATGAAATAATGAAATAAATATAAAATTGGAGATTAAAATTTACATTTTTTCCGACCCTTTATTGAATTATTGATCTTTGGTAGCACATATGCACGTGAGGTTTAGAGGCATGTTGGTGCGGATTCCGGTATTTATAGAGATATCTCCACTAGACTATAGGTTTTGGATTGGCTGATTCAGACCGTACATGACAAGAGTTGGACGAATAGATTCAGGATATACGCATTCTCTGAGCTGGACGAATAGATCTAGGATATACGCGTTCTCTGCTAAGTCTACTACATTTGGTATCCTAAGAATGCCTTGATATTTCACCAAAGCAAAATTCCGATAGATATCTTAGTGAGATTGATCAAGACCCACGTCTACAATTTGCTACCTGAGGCATTTCCGCATGAACTATAAAGAGGATTACATCTTAGTAGTTGGTCTTTACCAGAGTTGTATTATGCTCCTTACTTTGATGTATATGTTGCCTCTATATGTACCGGACTTGGTTTTAGTCTGCTGATGGTTTTGCCGAAGGTGGACTAGCCATTGTCCTAAGGTTTGAGAACTTGTTTGGTTTGTGAGTGTCTATTATTTTAGTATAATTGAGTTTAAATGAACATAAATATTGGTTTTTCTCCCATCCCACGTCTCCACGTCTCACGTCCCTAGTTTATCAAAATTGCGATCATAAATGTTGGGATATTTGATTGGAAATTCGTATATGATTACAATTCACACCAACTCAAATTCATCCTTGCAACTCGTTGGCAAAGTGTTGGCCAAGAAACTAATGACAATATTGAAACTCATACATCATAAATAGAACATCACCCATTTGCTTAATCTAGAGAAGCGTAAGGAAACCGTGGAAAAACATAAAGAAATGTTCACCCAAAGACGGAAAGCAACTCTATCATTGAGGCAAAAAATCATACATGTATAAATGTAAAGGGAAAGATGACATGCATAATGATTTTGTCTACAAAAGGTTTTCCCCTACTTTAAAGAATAATGAGTATTAATGGGAAAAAAGAAAATAATAGTACATATCCACTTATCTTTTATGAAACCCTTATAGGTTTTTCACTTAAAATAGGTGAAAGTAGTGGAGCCTAAAGCTAAAATAAAACAATATACTTTGACCAAAATGTCAAATTAAACACAAATATTACATTTACAATTTACCAGAAGAATTATAGGATTTATATAATTTTGACCAAACATACCGAACAAGGCTTTAGTTAGAAGAAAGCTTACAAACTAAGCTTTTAAATATAGCGCTTAGTTGATAGAAAAAGGGTATTATTTACACGGTTCAAGATTTCGTTAACCGTTAAAAAAATAATTTTTTTTTTTTTTTTACGGTTAGAATTCATATAGAAAATTATCAAGATCGTAAAGTTCATGGTTACGGATCCCGTAACCGTGACATTATGACGGTTACAGGATCCGTATGCGTGACGCAATAACGAAATCTTGAACCGTGCGAATACTACTTCCGTAGAAAAAATTAGGCAATATAATATTTTTTCACCAAGATCCATGAATTTTTAAATTTTTTTACTTTATTTTGCTGAAATTTGAAAAGTTCGTTTGAATGAATAAATTTAGAGATTGCATTTTATTGATAATTATTTTTAATTAAGAAAATCATGAAATTATTAGAATTTGTATAAAATACAAAAATAAACATAATTACCCTTCTTTGGGAGCTTCTGAATGTTGCGCTTCTCGTCGTCCCTCTTGAGTTTGGACTGAGATTGGAGAAGTTTGGGGGGAAGAACAATGGCAGCTCCAGGAAAATGCATATTAGTAACTGGCCCACCAGTAAGCTTCTCATCTCATTCTTCACAATTCAATCTGTTTCAATGGCTGTTCTTCCACGACGAACTTAATCTCTTTCTCTCTCTAGGGTGTTGGGAAAACTACTATGATAATGAGAGTTCTGGAGAGCTTAAAAGCCTCAAACCCTAATTTAAAAGTCCAGGGATTCTACACCCGTAAGTCTCTTTCAGTCAATCGGGTATTGAATTATAGGCTCAATTTTGCCCTAATACGAGAAGTTGGAAATTTCAAGTGTAATATTTGGTCTTTTGATGTGGATTCTTGAAGGAGAGATCAGACATGGCAATGAAAGGGTTGGTTTTGAGGTTGTAACTGTAGATAATCAAAGGGCTCCCCTTGCTTCCATTAATAGTTCAAGGTATAGAAATAAGCTTATATTAATTGCACTTGCATTTGGTTGATAATTCAAAGGTCTAATTGTTAGTTATCATTCTTGTTTTTCTTTTTTGATGCCTGGGTTATGAAGATTTTAGTTTCAGCATTGTTAATAGCTTGATCTCACAATTGGAATCTCTTGTGAGCACTGATGAAGTTCCCTTTGGAATATGCTTTTGGAGATTGTTCTGTTTGATATTGCAGATTTTTGTGTTTATTCGGGTTTTCGAGCATCTGTAAATGATGTAGTTGTGCAATTGTCTGCTGTGATAACATATGCACTTGCAGTAGCATACTTGTAGACTATTGTGATCCTTTTTCCTTTATTATTGCTCCGGGTTCGATTAGTTTATAATGGATGCTTTCTTAAGAGCATCAGGTAGAACAAGTAAAGAGTTATGACCTATCAATTCTATACTCAATCCATCTGAACTTTGAAAATGTATCAAATAATTTGGAGTTTGTGTGTATGTTTGGGTGATGACATGGGCTTCGTCGATTTGATGCCATTATCTCTCCTCTACCCCACATGCACTTTAGTCTCACCAAACCTAATGTCTTCCACAAGTTTCAAATGATGAAGAAATTATTGATTCTTATCTAATTATTGGATATAGCTTTTCTTACATTACCCACCTTATGTTGGTTGGAGATACATGATGCCTAGGACGATCATTGGATTTGTTCGAAAACATTGATGATCAATCAATCTGTATGTTTATTTTATATCTACTGATTAAGCTTGACTATTTTTGGGCGTCTTTTATCAGTCCTGAGTGTCTGAGATGGCCTAGTGTTGGACGGTATAGGGTCGATGTAGCTTCTTTTGAATCGGTTGCATTGCCTGAACTACAGGTAATAATAAGATCCAAAATTTGTTTCTAGATAGGATTGTTATGTGTAATGAGGAAAATGATTAGATAATTATTTTTTCAGATCAAAGAAGACACCGACCTGTTCGTTATTGACGAGGTCGGAAAAATGGAGCTGTACAGCTCATCTTTTCTCCCTGCAGTTTTAAGAATTTTGGACTCGAATATCCCAGTATTGGCTTCCATACCAATTCCTAAGCAGGGCCGTGACATACCCGGAGGTGATATTTATGTGCAATACTAGAGTTCTTTGTCTCTGTGTATGTTTTATCTCGTGTGGATGATCCATTTGATTGCCTCTAACACAAAGATTCATTCGATTTGCAATGCAGTTGCAAGGGTGAGGAATCATCCAAGGGCCGTCGTCTATACACTTAATACAAGCAACAGGGATACATTTAGAGATAGGGTTTACTCTCATTTGGCTGATCTCTTGCACAATCAACAGTAGATTACGAAGAAACACTCCCTACATGTTGCGGTATGGTGTATTGTTCGTTCGTTCTTCACAACTGCGGGTTTTGTGCTTTCTGCTTTTGTATGAGCTATAAAACCTTGCTTTCTCTTATACTCTCAAAACCAATTTACAATGTCAATGAACAAATCCGTCTCAAAACCAGACTTTTGGGAGTTTTGTTGTATAACAAATCAAACAAATAAAATCCATCTCAAAGCCAAAATATACAAAAGCAGCTTCAGGCTTTCTAGTCACGTTACATGTTGAGACGATTTTTCTCAACTGCCTGAAGTAAATCTTTGGCATTAGATGAAAATGACTCGGCATTGTTCTGCATCTGTGCTGTTCTCAGACTAATGCCCTGTAATTTACACAGGAAATTGGATTAGGCGTCTTAATTGGTCTAAAGGATTTGGAAACAGTGGTTTCGTTACATTCGTATCAGTACAATTGAACGATGTATAGAGGGCCATTTACCTGTAGCTTCTTCAAGTTCTCTGCGAGCTTGCTTTGAGCAGCGCTGGCAAAGGATGTTGTTTCCTGAATTCATTATGTTCATCATTAATGATTAGAAAGGGGAAACAAGACACGATAATGCAGTAGATAATACATTCAAAGGTGTCAAGGGATTTGTTCTTACATTACTAGATGATGTAAATCCGTATTTCTTCTTGATTTGATCAACTGCTCCACCCTTTTCTTGTTCTTGCTGTTGTGGTTGTGGCTCTTCCCTTGCTGGTGTCTTTTCTTGCTTGGGTTTTATTTGCTTTAGTTTACCTGAAAAATACTAACAAAATCAGCCTCTACTAGATTTATTTACAATAATATGTCTGTTTCAAACCATGAGGAGATTCATCATCACTGACCCTTAAATGATTGGAACCTGCTAGAAATTTTCTGCTTGTTTATTGAAGGCATCATATTGAATCCCTTTGGTTTGACTTCTTCGTCATCGTCAATCTTGATGTCATCTATAATATAACAAGAAACCAAAATAATTACAAGTGCTCTTGTCAACATTGAATGTCACGGTATATGAACAGAAGTTGCAAGGTATACCAATATCCAAATCATCCTCTTCTCCTTCGGATGCAGGCTTGTATGTGGTATGACTGGTTTCGGTTTCAGTGGGGAAGTTAAGAGCTGAAAAGATTATAGGAAGTTCTTCAAAGCTTGCTCGCAAGCCTTCAGCTCCTACATCAATCCCGGTTTTCGTTTTGTTGCCTTTCAAATCCTTGATCACAGAACCAAATATACCCTGAATCAACAAAACGTTGTTATACAAGACTGTCACGAAAAGGTAAGAGAAACAATTGGTAGAGAAAAAATTAAACCTTTTTGCTTTCTTTTTTGTGGACAGTAGGGGAACTGATCTCTTCCCATGATCCCACCAAATTCTTGTCATAAACTTGTGATAAGAAATCCAGATCCCTAATATTAACCAATAGTAACATCAATATATATAACTAGCTTAAAAATGACAATGTGCCCAAACTCCAAACCTACACCCCATCAAGGGCTTGTTAAGATGTATAACACTTGCTTTATATAAAACAAAGTTGTTATGATTTGTAATGCATTTTACTCAAAGTGGTGTTTGGATCCATTGCATTGATAATGTAGTTTTGTCAAATACTAATACTGCATGGATTATTTTTTATAATTCAAGATTGCATAATTGTGTTATGAAGCACGACGTTCATATAAACCCTAAGTAAGTATGTATGCCTGTACCTGTAAGTTTTCTTTTGGGGTAGCAGGGAAACAATAGTTACCTCTTGATCACTCCTCGCCTGCATAAGATAAACAAATAAGCGGGTCAAAGGCAACTGAACTTCTAATTTTGAAGATTTGATGAGTTTTTTTGTTTTATAAAAAAATCTCATACCACAAGAAGTTCTCCATCTGGTGAAGCACACACTGAAGTATCTAGGTATGAATTTGGCTTAATAGGGGCATTAACAAAGCTTCTAAGCGTCATTTCTTGTACTAGCAACAATTCTGGAAGGGACCTGTAAATTTTAATTTGATATGAATTCAGTAACCAAATGGAATGCTGTTAAAAGATGGAAATAAAAATGCTATCTGACCTTATTTCGATTCTTCCACATGAAAATAAGAGTATCAGTCCTGACTTGGTGGCGCTGTAGAACGATGAAGCCCAGCAACATGCAGCGTTTTGGAACTTCACTTTGTTGTTCACTTTCTTAGCTCCTTGAACTGCATGCCTTAACGAGTAAACATATACAGCCTTTTCAGCACACAGTAAAAATAGTTGCTTGGCTATATCACTTTCCCCGGCAGCCCCCTTTGAACTTAAGCTCATTCCTTGCCCATCTGTACATTAATCAATAACAACAGTTGAAAATGATGCAGCTCTTCTAAGTTGAGGAGTAGTTTGTAATTGGTTACCTAAAATCTCTGAAAAAAGAGCTCTTGATGGTTTCTTAGGATGAACTGTTGTGCTGTTTACTATGTTTCCGGTGTCCCGCTCAAGTGCGAGCAAAGACGAATCCTTTGTAGTCACCAATAATAAATTCTTCTCAAAACCTTGAATGTTGCAAGATCCAAATAGCAAAGATATGACTCCGGGAGATAATTCGCTTGGGATCTGTTTCTGCCATAAGAGACTTGCCTCCTCTACGTCAATAAGTGAAACCTGCAACCATTGGAATTAAGATCCATTAGTTTCATGCGTACATGTAATTAAAATGCTTCAGTTAATCTGGATCAGTATATTGAAATAAGTGAAAATTGGAAGTGAGAAGGATCAAAGAGGCAAGAAGAAGCTTTACATATCCTTGCTCGGACCCAACAGCAACCTGCTTTGAGCTACCATTAAAGTTTATAGAAAGCACAGGAGGATTGACCTTCACTTGCTTAACAGTCTGAATGTAATGTTGACTTCCCTTTTTAGAACTCCCTGGTCGAAAATTCACAAAAACAATCAGTTAGAGAAAGAAAGATAATCAAGAGAATTTAGCTAGAAACTTGTTTTTTTACCTGTTAATGAAATAAAGCTGTTCTCCTTGGAGTAAGGTTCTGGCTTAAATTTGTAAATACGAATCTGTGTAGCATAAAGATAAAACCATCACCATAGATATACTAACTATAAGATAAGCCGAGAAGTTTTGTAAGAGAGATGAGACGCTTCACCATTCCAACTTGATCCCCAGAGACAAGTAACCTTGACTCAATGTCGAAAAATACTGCTGTTATGGCTGCATAATTTGAAGAATCACATTCACTCTGAAAAAGTTAAAATGATTTGATGTCAAAACCTTCAGAGAATGGTAAAGCTGAAATTTCGTATGTATTTTAACCATCAAGGGATTTGTCAGACCTGCTCTTTGAGTGACAGAAGAGGGATAAATATGGGGGATGAAGCGTCCCAAAATTTCACTGATCCATCATTGTGTCCTGTTAAATATAAGTTCTTGACTTTTGCGAAACCACTGAATCCAGTTGAATCAAACTGTTTTGATTCAGTTGGAAGAAGTGGAGGCACATTTTTAGCCTGCACCGATCATTTAACTACGTCAATAACTCTGTGAAACAGTATCAGACAGGATAAAGTTGTTAAGTATGTTGTGCTACCTCATCTAAAGTGCTTGATGAGGACGGATTGTTTGTGATGAGCAATGCGGATGTAATAACAGATGAATCAGCAAATGGAAGCTTTATCTTCATCTCTCTTGGGATTGATGGTGGAGATCTGGACTGGCTTTGAATCAAGTACTTCTCAATCATATGATCATCGTATGCATATAAGTTTCCCGATTTCCCAAGCAAAACTACAATTCCTTGTGTTTTATGTTTGTTTTGATCACTTGAGCTTGGGATAATCTCCATGGCAATACAAGGCTCAGGCAGCTGAAGTCCCAGTTTGATCATACGGGACTCAGTGTGCTCATTCAACAAAAGCACCTGCAGAATGTCAAACTAGACCTTAAAAAGCCAAAGATCCAACTTACTAAATGTTTTTTTGAAATGGTAGACGAGTCAAATACCTGAACTGAGTTTGAAGACACAATATTAGAATCACCCCTAACATATAGTCGAGTTGCCTTTCCATCTGCATATGTCCACTTCAATGATGCTACTGGGATTTTCTCCAACTTGTATCCAAGGTTGAGCTTAGAAACCGGACCACTCTGAGTGACGGATTGAGCTGTAAGATCTGAAGAAATATTGTGCACCAAAATCTCACCATTGCTATAGCCTATAATGAATTTGCTACCAAAAGGGCATGCCCAGCAGGCAGAAGTTGCTTTTTTTATTTCGTGACCAGCAGATGGAAACACAGATCCTCCAGTGGAGAAAATAGCTTTGCTATCATGGATATCCCATAACACAACAACCCCATCAGTGAATACAAGAAGAACCCTCTTGCTTTCGGCTGATGGTTGAGGTAGAATATGTAGTATAGCATTATCAGCTGCCCCATCGTTTGCGCTTCCTGGAACCGAAATGCGGCATATTATTACATTTCTTAGAGTGAAGTAAAAGGAAAAATGCAGACAATTCTTTTTTTTTTTTTTTTGTATCTCACCATGTGAAGCTGAAAGAGGTATAGTATACATCATTTTCTCAATAGTAAGGGATTCTTGGTCTAGTTTCAGTACTGCAACATTACCATTAGAATCTCCAATGTAACTGAAAACAGAAAATTAGTACATTATTACCATGCTTCAGAAAATATAGTAAGCAACAACATTCACACTTACATGAAAGGAGAATGATGAAGAACTGCTATTGATGTGATTTCTTTGGGAAACTCATGGACATCAGCCAAGGACCTTTTTTCCAAGTCCCAAACCTAATTCATACATTCACATAAGAAAAAATTCAGTCAAAAGTCTAGATACAGGAAGACCTTTAAGTTGTGGTCACTAAGTTTCTATATGAGGATCTCTAGTCTCTACCTCAATTTGGTTTTTGACTGTCACATTCAGAAGAACTCCTTGATTGAGAACAAACTGCAAGATCAAAGACAAGGATGATTCCACATGAGCAAGTAATAAGTTATTGAGACTTGACGATTCCACATGAGCATGTCATAAGCTATTGAGACTTGACGGTTTGCCCACTTGCCTTTTCGCATTATACCAAAATTCGCACCTACAACTACTTATTCGCTATTGCTGTATTAATCAATGTACGGAGAACTAAAAAAACCTGCAAAAACTTGCTTGGGAGCATCTCCTTGGACTCTAGCAATGTTTGGGTGTTATCTTTCCCTAGCAGTTTAATCTGGCCATTTCTGTAATAAACAATGAATCAGAAATTCAGAATCATTGATACATCCAACTCAAAAGACCTCCGTCTTGCAATACATGTCATTCAATTTGACTCCATGATTGAACAAAACAAGCTTAATCAATGGTTTCTATGTAAACATCCACCATCCAAAATGTATTGTGAGCTTAGAGGAAGTATTGTTAGTTTCTATCTATGTTGCACAGAAACAAAAATAATTTAAAAAACGGTATAATTATCATAGTTTTCCATTAAAATTTGTGTTTCATGTGTTCATATTTTTAAATTTCTCTAGAAAACCAAAACGGGGAAAGGCTTTCCCTTTATCCTTCAGAGTTTCAAAATTACATATGTAACAATGCTTGTAAAATGCTTACTTTGTGGAAATTGCAAGTATTTTCTGCAATGGATCATAGGCTAGCATGGTAGCCTCAACTGGAATTCCATAATGAAAAGCCACATTTGGTTCAACATCTTCAAGTTTCACAGCCTCTAAATTACTTCCAGGCTGCAACAAAAATGTTTGGATGATATCATTGAACTAATATTTTCTAAGCAATCTGACATCATTGAAAACATGAATCATGTCACATGGCTCACATGGAAAAAAGTTCATGATTGGCTTCATACATTTAAGTAATAATGAGCATACATACATATTTCCTTTGGTTTAGTATGCACCAGTTTGAAATATAATTTTTTTACTGGACACCAGAATTTGAAAGTCACCGACCAGTCACGTACTAACGTGGGATATGACACCAGTAGTCAGTAGACGATCAGGTATTTGGGGCCTCTCACAGAGTCACACCTAAATTTATTGTATTATCTTTCAACATTTTCTTCTTTTATAACAAATAATAATGATGATAATACACTTACAATCATGATACAAGTTATTATATCTCGTTAAAATTAATTTATTTCAATGATTTTGCATTCAAAATTTCTAGAAAAGATTTGATAACTTCCTACTTCTTTTTCAGTTTTTTTTTTGATGAAAACTTCTTTTTCAGTTTGAGCAACGTCAAAATTATTGTGTTGGATCCGTAGCATTGGCTTTATGAAAATAAGCGTTACAGTTTATAACAAATTCTACTTTAAATATTTATTAATAATATAATATTTAGTTTAATTTTAAAAATTCTAACTATGTATAAAATAAAATGATTAATACTTAGCTGGTCCAGTAATAAAGTGACTTAGAATCCTTAAAATTCAAATTTAAATCCTCTCCACATAGTCCACGAAATACAGACATTAATCAAAAGAACCGACGAGTCAAATACAATACAAAGAAAACTTCCGTTTAGCTCAATAAATATGATAACTTCCCTAGACCCTAAGGCATAAAATAGTGAACTGAATTCATAGCAGTCACCCCTTAGGTATGACCATAAATGTCTGCTTCACGCAATAAGCTAATTTTGTTAATACATTTAGTATATCTACTCAAGAAAAGTATTTTATTTTTGTCGAATTCAAGGAAATCTCGAATTTCCATATCAACAACTAGCATTTGTTCATCTCCCTTCATCAGCATCTCTACCATACAGTGAACAATCGAATCCAGATCTAATTTCAATCGAAAAATCTCAAGACAAGACAAAACCAAATTGCTGTCACACGATCAAAACACTAAGCGAGACAAATGCACCAGAATTCAAATTCAAACTAAAATCCAAAATTACTGTAGCAGAACAAACTCCACAGAAGAACATAAGCAAAATACTCGGTTCAGGTTTCAATTCAAGTCAATCGGATCAGAGAACAGTGATAAAATAGATGATCGAAACGAAAACTAACCTTCTTCGTGGCTTTGTCAACCAATTTTTTCACAAACGCATCCATAATAAGATGTTTCAAGCACCGATTGTCCCAAACCAGAGCTCTATGACTGTGGCGATTGGTCTGCAAAAAGAGTTAGGAAAAAGAGAAAAAGGAGAAGAAGGAAGAAGAAGAAGAAAGAGAGTGAATGTTGGAGCCGTTATATATTACGGTTGTTTTCTGTCTACATTTTTTCTTCTCTGGATCTTCATTGTCTTTTTAAAACCGATGGGTGGGTGGAAATGGAAATTAATCCTCCATTGTAAAAAGAAGAAAACTACCTTTAAATTAAGATATTTTGCAAAAAATGGCCCTTTGAACGATAATCTCCATATATTCAACTAGTATATCGAATGTATTAACAGTATTTCACTCATTTCAGTTTCTGGATGTTATTAGCTTAACCTATATTGTAAATCCTTCAGCTCGAGGACAAATAATATATATAGAGAGAGTGTAGATCATATCAGAACATCCCGAACGTGTATACATGCTAATAGATTTGTTACGAATGTGTCATATCGTTTAATGTATTATTTGTAGTTATTATTGGTTGAGTGAATTATTCGTATTTATTGTAGTTATTCATAAATATTATTATTTCTAATTATTATTAATTATGATGTTTACACTAAATCTCGAACCTTAATACTCACCATCCGACGGTATAAGATTGTTTTTCCTGTATGCACGTTAGGGGTGTTCTCATGGAAACCCCGCCCTATATATATATATATATATATTTCAAATTTTCTTTTTTGTTGTTTGTTGCACTTTTAAAATTTTAGAGTGAAAATGTAAATTAGGAAAAATATACAAATGAACCTGAGTTTATGAGTTTTATTTTTAAAAATGGAAGGATACATTAATAGCAAATTTCAAGTATGTATGATAATTTGTGATATATCTAAAACTAAGGGGCTGCAAACACAATTTAACATAATAACAGAACCAGTGGCCTTATGTGAGCAAAAAAAATTGTTTAAGAGTGGTTTTATGACATTTATCACCTGGAAAGACAAAAGTGCCCTTTAAAAAAAATGAAGAGAGCACATCGGAACGTACACGTGTCACAAAGAAGCCGATCAAGATGGAGATGATCAAAGAAATGCGTATCTTTGACGGTCTTGATGGTCGATGGTCGGTTGGTGGGACCAAGCGCAAATCAGGAAGGTGGGTCCTCTAACTAAAACGAGTCAAATATTGACACGTAGCTAAAATATCGAATGGTTTTTTGGATGATTTAACTGCTTCTTTCAGTCTCCTACTACGTGTAACGCTCCGCTAAAGCCAGAAAATTAGAAGAAAAATCATTTGTGAATTGGTCGAAAATACGGAAAATTATTTATAAATTATTAAATTTAGCTTGGCCTTCCAAGTGCCTCTTTATCATGAACACACATTTTATTTATTAATAAATAATTTTTTATTCATTCATTAATTAAGTTTGTAATTTTCAAAGAAAATAACTTATGATTATGACTAATTGGCTATACTGCAAAAAACACCCTAAATATAAGCCTGATTTACTTTTTTTTAATCTACAAATTTTTCACAATTAAATAAAAATATCGAACCATCATGGTATTTAAGACATTTTAATATCTATTCGTATTAAATTAATTAAGTAGCGTAAACTATATAATCTTTTACAGATAGGACTTGGTTTGAATTGTGTTATGTTTTTCCCTATCCTAGTCTTTGGGCCCTTCATTTAGTACCAAACACATTTATAATATTATCCATATTATGATATGCTAAAATAAACAAAACTATGGGTACTCCTTAAGGGTTTTTTTTGTATTACTTTATGATAATATTATAAAAAAAGAAAAAAGAGTGTATAGCTAGTGTGTATTACAACAGTCAACATCCTCTTAAGCAACCCTGCTTGCAGTTGATGAGGTTCCCTGCCTGGTTTGCATGATTTCACTAACTTGCTTGAATTCCTTCATTGAAAAAGAAATGTTGTGCAGAAAGTTTGAATTCCTTCATTTCCAAGATTTCCAGGTTTGTAAAAGGAGCCTTTAATTTATGACGAACTATCTACTCAATGTATGCATCAGATTCATGAAGCATGTTCACAATAAAAAATTGGTTTTGCAATTCTGAATATGACAGTATCCATTTCAAGGGTACGCCTAAACAATCAACAGTTTACAGGATTATAGGCACCTGATAGATCCCAGGGGCAAAATTGCTGATTTGATCCATTCTTGGAGTCAAGTATTGGTTAACGCTCACAAAATCACCACCACCATCAACTCTTAGGAAATGATTTGAGCAAGAAACACTATACACCAGGAAAGTCTAATGTCAATCAATAAGTTGTAGGTTGTGCTTCCCTGTCAATGATTGCAGGCTAGCGGTTATGCCCAGCAGATGATTAATGTTACCGGACAGTGTCACACAGAATTCAGATCAAACCTCCCTCTCATCTTCTTCATCATCCGGCTGAACAGATTGTGCAAATTCAGCATCCATGATAACACCATCCATAACATGCACTACAGTCTCACCCTTCTTCATATCAACTTGCTCCGACTTGACCCGGTTAACAACCAAGGTCCCATCCACACCCTTTGAGATAAACAACCTAAATCCAGAAACTGAATCCAAACAGATCTCCTCCCCAACGGACACTGAATCCGAATACACTTTTCTAGGAATGGCCGAGAATCCCATCACCCGAGTAAGCATTGCATACACGTTATCCGCCTCATCTTGTGGCATTACAGTGGCATTTTCTCTCAAACTCAGATCGCGTTCAAATGCCTTTTGTGAGGGAAGGAATACAGTGAATGCAAGATCGTCCGGGAGCATATCGAGAATCATTTCCCCAAATTTGCTCAATCTAAAAACCTCAGGAGCAGATTCTCTGGTTTTCATAGTTTTACTTTTGTTGCTCTTGGAGATACCAGGCAATCTCAATGCTGATACTATTAATATTAATATACAACAAATTGATACCACTAGAAGTATAAACGCAATTGGATTCTTCAAAATTGTAGAACCTTTGCTTTTTCTCCTCCTATTCTTCATCAGATCCATATGGACAGTAGTCTGATCTGAAAATCGTCAGGCAAAATGAATCAAACGACAATGGAATAATATAACATTTTCATATGATTATACGGGGATGTAAACAACATTAATTACCTGAGATTTAGAACCGGTGGGAGTTCAGATACAGATCTGAGATCTCCCTTCCTTTTCTACTTGCTCAGTCAACTTTCAAATCACAACAGAGCTTTTTTATTCAAACCCTAAACCCCTAAATCCTAGATCAAGTATGAGGTAAAAAACCGTCACAACTGAAGGACCCAAAGTCACATCAGAATTCAGAGGTCGATCAGATACTATATTGACACGAAAAAGGTCAAACGTAATGGAAGAGATGGTGGCTAGGAACAGCGGAGGGCCGGCCAGTGGACGACATCAAAGCCGGAAGGAGGTGGCCGGTGATTTTGTGTTGCTAGAAAGACTGAACAACAAGATCCTGTCAATGCCTGGGAGTTAGAAATAACCATATTTTATAATCTATTTACTTCTAAACACTATAATAAAAATTATGAAAATCTCAATTTCGTTTGGTGTCCATAGGATTTGATTTTATTTCTTGCCTGTCTAATTTGTATTTCACCGTTAGTATTTCTGTCCAAGAAAAGTATTTTTAATTTTTGGAATTCAAGGAAATCTCGAATTTCTATGCCAACAACTAGCATATGTTCATCTCCCTTCGTCAACATTTCTATCATACAGTGAACAATCAAATCTAGATCTAATTTCATCCGACAAATCTCAAAACAAAACAAAACCAAATTGTTCTCACACAATCAAAACACTAATCGAGACAAATGCACCAGAATTCAAATTCAAATTCAAACTAAAATCCAAAAACACTGTATCAGATCAAATTCCACAGAAGAACATAAGCAGATACTCGATTCAGGTTTCAATTCTAGTCAATCTGATCAGAGAACAGTGAAAAAAATAGATGATAGAAACGAAAACTTACCTTCTTCGTGGCTTTGTCTTAACACACGCATCCATAATAAGTTTCGAGCAGTGATTGTCCAAAACCAGAGCTTTATGACTATGGCGATTGTTTTGCAAAAAGAGTGATGAAAAAGAGAGAAGAAGAAGAAAGAGTGATGAAAGAAAGACAATTCAAAAGCCCATCATACATCATATAGAAAACCCAACTCAATTTATATTGGGCCTTTACAACATTTGCCCATTAGCCTCTTCTCTGAGACATCTTATAACAATATAAAATGTCGTTTACTATAGAAAATTAGCTATATACTATTTTTTTGAAATTTATATTTTATAATTTATGATGAAAATATTTATTTTATAAAAATTATAAGTAAAAATAACTAACTTCAAATATTTTTTATAGTTTTTTTTTCAATGGTAACTTTTTATCATTAAATTTATACATAACCGTTGGTTAGTCATCTAATTATAGATATTTTTTTTTAGATATATTGCGTTCGAAATTGTGAGAAATAAAAAAATTTAATAAACAAGAATAAAAGAGAATACGGATTTATAGTGGTTCACCCAATAATAACTAGGTCCATTTTCAGAGATATTATATTAATAAGTTTTGGATTACATATAATAGATTAGAGGCAAATAGACTACAATAAATAAATAAAACCCTAGATATTAAATCTAGATAATACTTGGTCGTCGAATACAAGGCTGAGTCAAAAGAGTAAAATCCCAAATATATGATAGACGGCGCAAACTACGCGAATACCATACCGTTTGCGATGGGGACGTCTTCGTCCCCTTTGACCCCTGACTGAATTTGTGAAGTCTAACAAAGGCATATCAAAGTGTATTAATGTTGTTATATATAGCCTTATTTCCCTTACTTTGGAATTTATTTAAAAAAATATTTCATATAAATTAAGAAAAAAAGATGGTTGAGTTAGTTGGTGTTGATAGGTTGATTATCTTATAACTTAGGAGCGGTCTCGCATGATTAAATTTATAACTTTTATTAAATCATGCAAACAATAAAGTTAAAATTAGGATGAGAGATGAGTACCATATGCTTGATGGGTCGGATATAAGGTGTGCTTTAGGTGAATCCATTGGTTTCCTAGGTCGTCTGAAGTACTTGTAAGCATCTAACAACTTTCACTCGTGCATATTTCTTTCACTATTTCCCTCTGTCTTTGTGTAACATTTGTGTATTTATCTTCTAGTTTTGCATTGTTAGGCGGCTTAGTAGAAATGAGTTGTCTGGACATATACCAGTAATTGTTGTAGATCTTACAAGCCTTTCGTTCTTGTATGTATCCAACCTATGTTTTCTTAGTGATTCATTTTGTGGTGTAAAATTTTTATGGATTCATGTAATTATTCGCAGGGACTTATCTTTCAATAATTTTAGAGACATGTTCATCTGAGAAGGCAAGTCATCATTTGTAGTGGGCAATCCTCTGGCTGCATTGTAGTCTATGTGCTACTTATACTAGGTTGAGTGCATTGTTATAGATCTTATCTAATATGGGCAGCACGCGATACTTACATGTTCTACAAGAATTTTTTTTCTTCTTTTTTTCTCTTTTGTGCTTTCACTTGGGGAACAGGTGGATTCTGAAATGTTTGGATGTTAAGTACGGTGCTGGAGTACGAATTTGATATGAGTCATTTGAGGAGGTTCACATTTAGAGAGCTGCATGTAACACCCCGAATCCGCGGGACTCGGAGTGCAACATTGGGTTAGGATCTCACAATGGATCCTGATTCTAGCCTGACAACAAGTTCACTGGACCTTACAACATAACAATGACAGATATAAAACAAATGCATAAAACTGTATAAAATTGTACAACCAAAAGATAAAGACATAATAGCCGAGTATAAACAATAACATCCTCACACAGGTGGTAACAAAAGATCATCCTCACGTAGAAGGGAAACATAAACAACCCCAAAAGACCACAACCATTCTATGTACGAGAGGTCCTCGGCCTGCCACCCTACTAGATCACTCAGCAGCACGCCTATCCTGCAAGGCATCTACAACATGGTAATAAATCATTAGCTAACCATACATATATAAGGTAATGCATAAGCACAAGCACAATCATGAAAGATAAACACATCAGCATGCTATCACACATTTACCCATTTATCATCTTTATATAATAGTCATTCACTCAAATCGTGTATATATAGATAGATGAAAGTATGTGACACGAGGACCGATACATCCTCGCCTCTGAGTGTTATATCAAGTTGTATTAGTATCGGTCACACAACCCGTGTACCATATGAGAGTGGATTGCACCCTTTCTGTAAACCAGTCTGGCCTGACGTCAGAGAACCTCCCAGACTCCACGGCGGGATGAAAGGGGAAGATTATCACAACCACGCAACGAGGCAATCAATAAAACATAGGTCGGTATAAACGACATCTCATGCTATCATAACAAACATATAACACACACACCACTCATGCAAACACCCAATATAGAAATGATATCTAAGTAAGTCCTACGGACTTACCTCAACCTCGTACACAGCTCAACCTCAAACAACCTCCAATCTTGAGAGGTACACTGCCCAATAACAAGGCATAGAGATATATCAATCTCCTATCAATCAAAGGGGTCACACCTAAACCCAAAGGGATCCATATGATCATCCTCAACCTAACCTTACAACCTAATAACCTCAAAGGCCATACATGGCATATACCGATTATAACCTCATCAAAACACATCCTCACACATATAGCATGAACATATACTCTCATACTAGGAAGAGAGGAAACAGAGGCATCCTAAAGTAAGCCTAGAAGCAACACACCACCTGCAAAGCAAAGCCAACACAAGGTTGGACTGCAGGTGGGCGCAGGGGTGGCTGCAGGTGGCGGACTCTGGCCAGCGTAGGGGAGGCTGGAAGGTGGCGCAGGGGAGGCTGGACAACAATGAACACCAAGTCATCCCCTTCTTCACTTCTTCCTTCGATTCCTTCACTCCTTCTTCATCCAACACACATACATACATATACATCAACACATGCCAATCATGGCTGGAACAAGATCCAACCTAAGGGGAATCTAAGCTAAAAGAAGAGAAGAGGAAAGAAGATGAAAGAATGGAGAAAGATAGGAAGAAACCATGGAAGCTTACCAAGCTCAACCTATGAAGATGTAGAACTCTCACCAAGACCTCCAACCTGGCTCAACAAGGCACACCAACATCAACCATCAACAACCTCAAGCAAGCCAAGCTCACAAGCTTCCAAACTCACACAAACTCAAAGAAAGATCCAAGAAGATCAAAGGAGATAAGAGAGCAGAAGAAGAACATAGGGAGAGATGTATCAGGATAGAGATGGGGTAAACCCTCATCTGGAGAGAAGAAGAGATTATAAAGGAGGAAGAGGTCAAAAATCAAGGCTCGGGTCAAATAAGACGGCTATAGACCGCCACAAACCGCAAGGGCGGATGACATGGCCGCTGGGGCGGCTCACAGGCCCGCAGGGGCGGCCAGCCAGGGCGCAGGGGCGACCCACTACAACTTCAAAAGCACACAGCAACTGCGTCTCAGTTGAGGCGCAAGTGCGAGATCTCTCGAAGACTAAGACTCTTAAACTGCAAATAGCACCGGAGTATCTATTGACCGGATAAATCCTCAGACAAAGCGGATGTGTTTGGATTCAGAATATTACTATTGGAACTCATAACCGAACATAAGTAATCGCTAAGTGCTCTAAAGGGAATGATTCTTGAAACGGTACGCTCTTTTAGCCGTGAGTTAGTTATTAGTTAATTAAAAACAAAAAAACAATGGTGATTGTCCATTTTTCTGATGGGATGCAGATGAAGAGACTGTACGAGGAGAAGAAAGTGGATATGGTGGCAGATAGAGATTTGACGGGTTGCTATGAAGCAGAGGTGATGGAGAGAGTAGTAGAGGTAGCACTCATTTGAGTTAGAGTGCATTGAAGATGTTGTTGGTACAACAATTACATGGCCTGTAGACAAAGTTATAATATGAAATGACATTAGATGGTTATCCATTTTAGATAAGTATTGTCAAACTATGTTCTCTTGGTAAACAATTGTTTTAAACGACTCATGTTTTTGTATTATCTTGAATCTTTAAAATGAAACAATGTGGTTTTTGTGTGATGTCGTTATTGGATTCCTATACCAATTAGAGAAAATGCTATATATTGTTAGGTTTCATAACGTTTATCAAAAACGCTATTATTGGGTTCTATAGCGTTTTTCATAGCGTTTATAAACACTATAAATGACACTATTTCCATAACATTTGAGGAAACGCTATTGTTTTTCACTTTTCCATGGCGTTTTAGTTAACGCTATTCTATGTACAGTTTTTCATAGTGTTTGCACAAACATTATTAATAGATCCACTTTTTCATAACGTTTCACCAACGCTATCATAGATCCACTTTTTCATAGCGTTTGATGAGACGCTATAATAGGTCCACTTTTTCATAGTGTTTGCACAAACGCTATTAATGTTTACTTTTCCATAGCGTTTGCTGAAACGTTATTATAAGTCATCTTTTTTCATAGCGTTTGCACAAGTGCTATGAAAAGTTGTGACCCTATTATAGCGGGCTTTGTCATAGCGTTTATAAGAACACTATTAATGTATATCATAGCGTTTTTCAAACGCTATAAATATTTCTAAATGTTGTAGTGTGATTATTGATATTGATATGATGATTGTTGACTAAACCCCCCCCCCCCCCCCCCCCGATTCTAGGGTGATGGGTTGATGGTTGTGGTTTAGATGATGATAGATTGAACCTTGTAAACAGATTGGACATTGAGAGTTATGAGATAAAACCCTCGTAGAAGGATTTCCACTGACTGTTCTTGAGTTCCACGGCCGTGGTTTCCCAAGATCTTGTTGTGGTTTCCTCTGTCGTGCACCCAACGTTATATCCTTTAGACTTGGTTAAAGATTGCCTAAGCCCTAGCCTTGTTGAACCTTCCTAACTTATATCCTTGCTTGGGAAGAGACTTACCCAGTGATTCCCTTGTTTGGTTACCAACGATTACAAGTTCTAGGTAATAAAGGATTGAAAACCCTTTATTAGGTTTGAGTGTGCCTTCCTCTTGGCTTTGTGAGTTAACTTGAGACTTATCCGGTGATGGTTAATTCTATTCCCTTAAGTTGAGTGGTTGGTTTGAGACTATCATTCCTTTCCATTGAAGCATTGGGACTTACCCGGTACGTGATAAGTTTCTTTGGATTGGAATAGTGGATAGTGAGACCTCCCTCGTGATCTATCCTATCTTTGGAACGCCTTACCGTTGCAATCCCAGCTTTTTCCTACACATCTTTAAACATCTTGAATCGAAAACCATAATCAGATACTTTGATCTCTAGAATCCGCTTTCCCCCAAATATTCTTATATCTTTATCATCGTTATTGATCATTGCTTGCTTGCTTTCGAAGTTGGATTGCTTTACTGATTTTATTCTCATCGAATCCTTGAGATCGACTCCGGAATATTAGCCCTTACTGCGATTGATCCGTACACTACGGGTTCACTAATCGTTTAAGCTATATTTTAGAATATAAATTTAAAGCTTTTTGCACACACTTTGGAGCGAACAGGTCCTTTTTGGGGGATCTTTAGTGGCGGTCTGCTTCTTTGTCTATTCGTATGGGAGTCTTGGTTTATACTCAGCTTGAAGACCTTTTCTTATGCTTTTGTGGCATTCCGGTTCCAGACTTGGACCCTTGA
Source organism: Fagopyrum homotropicum (assembly GCA_033239125.1). Taxonomy (NCBI): domain Eukaryota; kingdom Viridiplantae; phylum Streptophyta; class Magnoliopsida; order Caryophyllales; family Polygonaceae; genus Fagopyrum; species Fagopyrum homotropicum. The sequence goes on from BSWB01000005.1 coordinate 143,203,839, forward strand.
AAACCACACATTGCGGGATAGTGGAGTAGTTGATATGGGCTTTGAGTTTTTTTGGAGCGTTGGACAAGCTTCAAACTTCTATTCCTAGTTACAATCTTTTTTGTTTTACCGTCAAGAGCGCCTATCCCCTTGAAGCCCAAATGCTTTGGTGATTGCTCTTTTTGGTAAGATAATGCAAGCGACGAAAGCGACTATTGATTTGACTCTTAGACATAAAGTGATTTTTAAGTGTGTGCAGTCAACGCATAGTCAAGACTTCCTTCTGCCATACTCATTGATTGACTTGGACAATGTATGTCTCTTGTGAATATTACACGATTCTTAAATATCCTTATGATTTCTATGTTTTCGGTTGATGCGATTTGTCCTATGCCTAACTATTGGAGGGTTTTGGATGCCTTTGGGGAGCACATTGTTCATTGTAAAGAACTCTTTGGATTCAAATACAGGCGTGATTTGGTTCATGATGTCTTATGTGACGCGTTTAGGAGAGTAGAGGTTTCGGCTAAGAAGAAGACACTTGTAACCTTCTTGACTGATCCACGTGAAGAAAAATCTACGTTGAGGCCGGCGGATGTGTTAGTGTTTGGGTGAGTAGGTGACAAACATGCTTGTATTGATTTGACGAGGTTTCTCCTATAGTTTATTTGGGTAGCGGACCTTTTGTGGTGGGTTTAGACGACCCTCAATGCGGCATTTGCGAAGGTGGCTAAACATGAAAGAGCTTGTATCGAAAATCAACCTGTGTTTTTTCCGTTCGCTTTTTACGCGTTTGATTTCTTGCGCCAGATGCCATCGAGATTCTTCAGAGGGTGTAACGAGTATTGCACAATAATGTTAAGTCGACTAGATTTTCAGACATAATTTTTAAGAGAATCAAATTTACTATTAAAAAACAGTTAATGACATATTACTCGCTTACCTTCCGATGATTATTATCTCTCAAAATAGTAGGAAGCTAAGAATATAGTATGTGAGCAATATTAACCGAACTTGTTGGGTAATGATGGTACCCATTAATGGGCGGTTCCCAAAGCTTCATATAATTAAAATCATCCTTCTAATTATTAGATCATATGCTAATTGCTTTATCATCCATTTTCTCATTCACATTATTATTTTATAATTGGTAAAGTTTATTTTTCAGAGACACAATTAATAATTGAAAAAGAAAGGAAATAAAAATAAAGATGGTTAATTAGTACAGACTAAACCATAACATATGCTTTCAGCTTAAAGACGCTTTGATGTAATCACATATTCACATGCTTCTCATTTCATGTGATTCGTGCTCTATCCCTTTTAACTCCCTTCCTATAACATATGTAAGATACATAAAATATACTTGATTAGATTCACATAAAATGTGATTATATTCATAAGGACAAATGATAAAAATATATAAACTATTAATAGTCAACTAAAAATGTTCCACTTTTAAAATTACTATTTTTTACATTTATCATTTTCACCTAATAAATTAATTTTGATACGATTATCGTGTCATCAATTGTTAAAAATCCCACCCAACCTTTTTTTTAAAAAAAACTCAATATTTCTATACAAACCGTCACTCATTATATTTGACCGAATGTCATTTCATTAATAGAATTTCTAATTTTAAAAAAAGTCCTGAAAAAAAATAAATGCAAAAATATAATTCCCGATTTGTTATATAAATTTTTACACCTGGATTTTTCACGAAAATTTTATTTTCCAAGAAAAGAAAATTTTTTTTTTCGGGAATTTGTTAGTCGATGCTTTTTAATAGTTTATACTATTAATTAATTTCAAAATTTAGGACTATATTATTTTTCGGATCTTTGTATTATACTTGGATTTCCAAAAACAGTCCAAAGTGTAAAGTTTTTTTGAAAAAAAATTAGCTTAAAAAAACAGATTTTTATTCTCGATTTGCTTTTAGGAAATTTTCTAGGAGTTTATTGTCAAAATTAAAAAATTTATTGATATAGTCAAATGAAATAAACAAAAATTTATAAATTTTTTTTAGTAATTTATCAATGAATGAAAACCGTATAAAAAATAATTTCTTTATACGATAATTTACATACAAGTTAATAATTTTTATATATTATTTATATTTTTTTTATGTTTCCGCTTATCAAATACTACACTTCTTGTGATAAATTATGAATCTTACTAGTAAATATTGAAAAAATCAATAAAAAAAAAGTTTGTAAATATAAAAGAATCATATATGGAAAAATACTAAAAATATCACAAAATGGAAAAAATATTTAATGTCATTATTCTCTAAAACAAAAGGAAGAATAACTTCATTTCACTCATTCTCAATGCAAAAATTTAATGACAATAAGTGAAATAAAAATCTTTCTAAAAAATATGCTTATTTTTTCAATTAGAAAATGATGTACACTCAAAATGAAGCAACTTGTAATTATCTGCATGCCATCATATGTAATTATGTTTATAAACCATTGTTATATCAAAGAGATAATGATGATGTCTCAAGAAAGAAGAAAATAAAAGATGCAACTTTGTGAACTACAACTCAATACCATCGAACGGTGTTGGCATGTCTAGTGCATCTTATTCTCTGTGGACCCGCAGCCACACGATCACTTCTCATCCAAACGACAACTCCCATGGAATAAAACTCAGAGAGTAAAAAGAGCATAAGGGCAGCTGATCTTGAAGCTTTTTGCCTTGCAAAATTCCTTTTTTATTATTAAATTAATTTTTTGTTCAGACTATAATAAAATCGAAATTTGATGAACATGGAAGAAAAGCGAAGCCACTGTTTTGCCTTTCTCTAAAGCTATCATTGCCATTAATTGATGCCTGCTCCTTCTTCTACTGTTAACTTCTTTCCATCATAATCATTCGTTTCTTTCATCATCTCTATCTAGCTCTTTGGATCAAGCAGATGCGCGGGAAGAACTAGCCGTTGAGTGTTCGTGTGTCATTTCTATGGTAGGTTTCTGTTTCTGATTCTGCAACTACTGTCGAGTTTGATTTGAAGCTATTTCTGTTGCGTTCGATCATCGACTTTGCTAAAATGCAAATTTGTGGTTTTCGTGTGGATTTTGATGACTAAATTGCTAATTGATCCTGTCCTATTGATGTGATTTTGTACAATGTGGATCTCGTTTTTGCATTTCTGTTTCTACTTGTATATTTTGTTTCTTTTAATTTAATGAATTTCAGTTTAAATAAATTTTGGAGAAGTTCGATTAATAACTGGGGCTGTGGAAGTAAGTCGACTTGGAATTTGTAATTTATTCAGCATTGAAGATTTAAACTAGGTTTCTGCGTTCTCCTGTCGTTGGCTTCAAGTTACTATGAATAGCTTAACCAAAACCTAATGATATTTAGGTTTCTTCTTTTGTTTCACTATAACGCAATTGTTGAATGATTTAAGTCTAATAGCTCAACATTGATTTCTTCATTGAACTAACCTTGTTCTGATTGAGCTATGAGCAAGATATTACAGTTCCTAATTTTGTTTACGTTTGCTACTTGAATCTCTGCAGGGTCTATCGACTTTTAGCCGGGTTTTCTGTTCTGTTGTATTGATCTGAAGATTCATGAGCTAGTGTAGAGGTAGACTTTAATAGAATTCCAGCATCTTGTTTTATCAATCGGCTGCGTGGGTGCCTGCCTTATTATATCCTTTTGATTTCCATTCAGGAAACATGGCAAAAAAGCATAAGAATCATATTGGAGGTATGTAGACTTCAATATCCATGTGCCTCAAAGGATGGATATACTGAGGATCATCATACTTGTGGATGTGGTTTACTTATAAAATTGCTATGGGTATTAGTGATGATCTGATCCAAAACAGTCAAACTTTGGTCCAATTAATCTTTAAAATAACAATGTACCAACCTAATTAATTTTAAATGACAGAAAACAGATGTCCTGATTCCAGAAAATCTCAAGATGAAATTTTGTTTTATGAAAACAACGACATAAATCCTGCTTTAAGACTTGTTTTTCCCATGGCTGATGATACAAATGAAAGTTGTATACTGACTTTTGCAGGTTTTGAAGCTCCCCGTAATAGTTTAGAGTTGCCAGCAGAGTCTTACCACTCCTGTTGTAATGTCAAAGAGTACGAACCGGTAATTACCTTAATATCCAATTGTCAAAGGACTTCTTGTTGTGCATTCTAGTGGGTTGGTCTTTGTGACAATACCATATTTTTGCCTTGATCTTAGTCCAGTTAGCTGTTTGCAATGTGATGGATTGGGAACTGGTTACTGAGATGTAGAGGAATGATTGCACTTTACATTTCATATTAGTTATGGCTCTATCTATTTAAATGTAAACTGTAAATTAGTAATGAATTGTAGCTTGTGAAGCCGAGTTTGTCTTGCCTCTGGTTATTTACCCGGTGGTAAACTGCACATCCGCAACTCCTTATAATAGTTGTTTCCTCTAGGCTAATGTGTACTCCTTATACACTCAGGGGATTTAGCTTCATTTCTCCTTGTTGAAAATTGCTGCAAAAATTGTGATAGACACTCATAGTTGGTGAACATTTGTGCTCAAGTGTTACATGTATGTGAACTTTTCATTAAGACATCGCTTTTTCATGTCCAGAACTCTTATATTGTGAGTCAGAACGTGCCCAAACGTGGCTCCTTTTCTACTAATGCCTCAATGAAGAAGCTGATCAGCGATGAAATGTCCAGAGGATCGAATCACAAGCAGCGTGGTCCAAGTGTTGTTGCTCGTCTAATGGGAATGGATGGGTTCCCATCAGATACAGACTCGATGGTTCAACATTTTGAACTAGAGGATGACAGTGCAGGACTAGGTGTTTTGCAGAAGAATAGGGAAATGATCTCAAATGGCTATGCTCGTAAAAAGTCTTCAAGGGATAAGGATCTTCACTCATCTGATAAGCATGTATACTCTCAATCATTGAGTAATGGAATGGAGCTGGGGAAGCCACGATCCCGGGTACATCCTCAGGAAAAAGAACTACAGCAGTTTAAGAAAGATTTTGAAGCATGGCAAGCTTCTAGATTTCTAGAATGTGCAAAAGTTGTTGAACTGGAAAAAATTCCTGACCAATGGCTTACTCAGTTGGATCTGACCAAGGAGAAAGTGTCTGCTTATGAAAATGCAAAAAAATCAGCTTTCGAGAAGGCTCAGGCGATCATGCGTGAACGTGATGTGGTGAAGCGTAAGACTAAGAGTTCCTTTTCTCCTAAATACAAGAAGTCAAATGCTTTCAGAACAAAGAGTATGGATATGGAGTTTGAGGATGTTTCAATGATGGCTTTCGATAAGAGTTCTGATAAATTTTATGTTCCTGCAAGAATTGTAATCTTGAAGCCTGGTCCTGAAAGCTTTAGCTCAAACGACGAGTCATGGGCCAGTAGTTCAGGCTCTGTGGATGATAGAGATTGTATTGAGGATCTTCTTGAAGAGGTCAAGGACAGATTGAAATCTGAAATACGAGGGAAAATGTCTAAAAGAGGTAATGTGATAAGAGGAGGTAGAATTGAAACACCCTTCAAGGAGAGGCCAACACATCCAAACCAAACAGGTGAAGATCTTAGAAAGCGAACAACCATTACTGCAGATCCTGCAAAAAGATTGCGTAGATCAGAATCAACAAGGTCATATAGAAGTCAAATCCACCCAAATGAAAATTTGTCTGAGCGATTGAGGAGTGTCCTAAATGGAGAAAAACATCAGGATACATCAAACACCTTTAACTGCAGCTCAAGACAGATAGACTTTGATGACACAAGGGGACGGCTAGAGCAAGTGAGGAACATTTTAAATGCTACAAATGGGAGGAACCACTGGAATGATAGCAACTATGGAAATTATGCAGAGGCAAGGTCCTTCAGGCATGAATTTGCTGACTCAGAAACATCTGAGGAGGAGTTGTCTCCTAGGAATCTTGTGAGATCTTTGTCAGCTCCTGCATCAGGAACATCATTCGGAAAGCTTCTTCTAGAAGATCGCCATATACTTACTGGGGCTCATGTTAGAAGAAAGCATGAAGCCATTGAAAGTGTAGGGAACAACAGGAAAGATGAGAAGAACGAAAGGTTCAAACTTCGTGAAAAGGTAACAAATATCAAATACAATTTCACACTTAAAGGAAAGTTGTTCAGCCGAAAGTTCCATTCCTTTGATCTATCCCAAGGGAATGAGTATGACTTAATAAAAGATATCAACAGCGGACCAACAGTTCTGTTGAACTTACCAGACAGAAATGTGAGTGCACATTCTTCTCATTGATTATTTTGACCTATAATAAATTACATTTGCATGTATTTTAAAATTAGCTTTCTGATCAAATGATACCAGGAGAACTACACTGAGGTGCCCCCGAGCCCGGCATCTGTATGCAGCAGTCCTCATGAAGAACTTTGGAAGACAGCAGATGATCCCAACTCAATATCAAGATCAGATATAACTTCAGTTGAAGATCAGATTGTTGGAAATGCTTGTAGAGACATAAGCTCAAATCATAATGGTAAGCAAAAGTTATAAATATTGCATCATATCAAAATCAGTTTCACTGGGTCTAGTATTTGAATATTCATTTATATTCTACTATTCTATCTGGGTAAAATGGCTAACTAGACTTTTTACCACCATTACTTTATCAAGAGTACTCGTAGCATAAACTCATTTAGTAAATAGACCCTATTTAACTCAATTCTTTTATCTAGGGAAATTACATTTAGAGTAAAATTGGAGGGTTTACAAAACAAAAATCTATAAAAAAGAGTCTAATCAACCCAATTCTTTCTTCTTATCTTTCGATTCATAGGATCCGAAGAGTCTGAAGTCACAACTATTACAGATGATCCTTTAGACACGGAAGTGGAAAACTTGGAAGATGAATCAGAGGCTTACATTAGGGATCTGCTAGTCGCATCTGGCTTATACAACGGTTCATCCAAGAATTTTTTTTCTAGTTGGGATTCAAATGTGAAACTCATTGATGACTGGGTCTTTGATAAGGTGGAAGCATCTTACATTAAACCGAACGCCCCCGAAGATCACAACAACGAATCGTCTTTCCACCACAAAATGATATTTGATCTGTTAAACGAAGCCCTTACCATAGTTCTTAAACCATCCAAAACCCTTTCCAGATTCAGAAGGAACATAACCAGTCCAACGCCGTCCCAAACTCCACAAGGGCGAAAGTTGTTACAGAAAGTTTGGGGGATCATTTATCAATACATCAATCTACCACAAGATAATGAATATCCTTCTCTTGAAGATATGGTGTCATATGATCTTGGTTCGCTGCACTGGTTTGATCTGATTGATGAGGAACTCAAAGTTGTGTGTAAGGATCTTGAAGTGAAAATCACAAGCGAGCTCGTTGAAGAAATCATCAAGGACATGCAACTGACGATGAGCTAACTAGGTATGTGAACAAGTTTCTCTTTTTGATCATTATATAGGCTATTGTCCCTGCATTCTTGGTATGTTCTTGATGAAATCTTGTTCTTGAGGCTTTTGTGAAATAGGATAGGGTAATGGTATCATTAGTTAACAGGTACGTACCACAACTTGTATATGATCATATGTAAGCAAAATGTGGTTCCGGGTAAAGTGGATTAATGCAAGTGTTCATTTCACTTGGGCTTTGTTTGACGGTTCATTCATAAAGACCAAAATATTATTAGATTAATTTTTTTATGTTTAACCTTTTAATAAAATGTATAAAATACTTTTTTTTATATATATAAAGGGTCAGAATTCACATTGTCAACATGTGTTGACAATTCCAAGCCACGTAGTGTTGGCTAATTTAATGCAAACCCAACAACTCTTAGAAGGAAGTAAAACTGTAAGACAACGACCTTATGGTCCATTGCCGGTTGCCCAATCCACATCTTCACGCCACTTGTTTTTTTTTTTTTTTTTTTTTTTGAAAATGAAAAGCGGTTCGAAACCACTAGACGGCGCGCCGTCTAGTGGGTCGAAAGGCCGAAAAAATCGGCAGACGGTCAAACCGTCGTGAAAGACCACAAATATAGGAGAAAAGAAATACACAAAAATACATCAAAATGAAACCGAATGCAAAAAAGTCTTCAAGGGAAAGCAAGATGATCTAGTCAGCAGGAAGCAACGAGCATAAACGTCCATCTTCACGCCACTTGTTGCTCCTTACTCGACTTCTATCTCTGGATTTTAATATCATTTCTCTTCCCTCCAAAATACAATAAATTAGGGATCGACACAAGTTCCATAAAAAAAAAAGAAAGTTGAATTCATAAGCCTAAAAAAAGCAAAGTTGGGTTTGACAAAATCTTATACAGTGACGATGTATGTGAAACGGCCGCCCTACGACTTCTTTGGCGGTTTCACTAATTTGTAGCTTCAAATCGTGAAACTTCACTTTAAGCCATATTCAAGAGATTTCGTGTTGTAATTTCTCAGTCATGTAAAGTCTTCACTTCAGCTCTGACTTTCGGGAGGATGCAATTTTGGCACAATTGATGCGTAAATGTCTGAAACACTTAAAAACAAGGTAGATATCAAAATACAAAAAATGAACACTTTTCATATAAATAGAGATGTAAGAGAGAGTAAAAGGGGTATGGAATGCAAGAATCTAAGGTCCAAAAAGTGTTACATTTGACGCTCATCAATGACACAATGGAGCGCTATAAGGCCGGACTTGATATTCTCGGTAATAATCAAAGAGAAGGTATTGATTTTACTAAGACCTTTGCTCCGGTTGCTAAGTTGGTTTCCAGTTCGTCTGTTTTTATTTGTTTCATAGATCAAAGGTTGGCGCATATACATTAAATGGATGTACATAATGCCTTCATTCATGAGGAGATGTATACGAAGCTTCCGACTGACTTTTTTTCAATAATTTCAATAAAATAAACTTCGTTTTTTACCCTTCACTTGTTTTATCTAAACCAATTAAAAACACCACTTCTTTCGAAGGTAATTAAAAGGTAGGAATGAAGTGCTTTGAAAAGAATCAATATCACAATCACAATTCACAAACATATATGCAACAATAAATCAAACCAATATACAGATCATCCAATCATTAGATCAAGAGGAGATTACCCATACATGATCAATTATAAAGCAAAGACAATATATAAAATCAAGAAATACATAAACTCGCAATTGTTTGATTCCATCAAGGCGAACCTTTAAAGCAAAGCTAACAACTATTTGACGGCTAGTGTAAGGACAAATCTGAGTAACTACTGAATTCAGGAAGAATGAACATATTTAACCCTACCTACGACCGAGGTATGCTTATATAGGGGGAGAAAATCGGAGTCTAGGGTTACACAAAAATATATCCATTCCAAAGATAAAATCATGGTTTTGGAAGCCCTTACCGCGGAAGTCAAAACGTCCAGCCAAACGGTTGTCATACGGTCGTTTGCTGGCCTTAGGCTTGACCGTTTGGAAAACTGACTTTCTCGCTGCTTTGGTAGGAACTACGTGACCCATGAATACTACTTTCGATGCTCTTTTAAAGATTTACAACTTTTCGGTTGACGTGACTGTTTAAATCCAAAGGGAAGATGACCTAAATTGGGAATCTCTCAAAGGTCGTCATAAAATGCATCCAATTCCAATGGGTTCCATTTGGCTTCTTCAATCTTAAGTCGATCTTGATGTTTTCATGTTATCTCCGACTCTAGGGAAGATTGAATACTCTTGCTTTGGTATTTGTATATCATTATGCTCCATAAATGGTATTAAATGTCAGAAACCGTGAAAAAGGAAAAAAAAATTACACTAAAACGAAGTATAGACGGGCTTTATGGCCATATAAATGCATGATTAGGGACATAATTAGGAACAAGCTCCATGGTTACTTCAAGAATCACTCTTTCCTAGAGCCTCTATGAGTGTAGACGGGGACCCAACCTAGAAATGCATTTGGAACCTCGACATTTTTTGTGGCGCTTTTGCATCAACAACCTGAGTGTGTGTTCCAACCTTGGTTTCAAGAACATCACTTCTTCTGCTCTTTGCCGACGCTGCCTCTAGTCTCCCGAAACTACCCTCCATGTAGTTTACACCTGTCATCCTACTGCCACGCTGTCTCTATCATTTCTCAAGGCTCTTCAGACAACATCGTCCTTCTCTTGAATGAAATGCATGGTAGTAATGCTATTGCGAATGACTCCTCACTCCTCAAGTGGCTTAAGCTCCATCCATCATCAGAGATCCTCTTGGCATCATCATTGGCGCCACTGTGACTCGCATCCATGCGCGACGTCATCCACTAATGGCCCAACTTCTTGCTATCGTGTGTCCTTTATTGTCACTTACGTGAAAGGGTTTACCGCTGCATTTCTGAGGAAGAAGGTCGCCTCGCAGAGGGTGGTCAAGCTGGTTGAGGTGGTGTGGTCCTGCCCTCAGAGCCCCTGGTTCAAGCTTAATACGGATGGTTCTGTTCGTCAGGAGGTTGCTCAGGCTTCTGCTGGAGGGGTCATAAGAGATGCGAATGGCCAATGGCGGACTGAGTTCGTAATGAACATTGGTCCATGCACGGTTCCCATGGCTGAGTTGTGGGCTCTCGCGGCTGGCCTTTACTTGGCTTGGATTAGTGGCCTCCGAAGAGTCACTGTGGAGATCGACTCGGAGCTCATTGTCAAGTTAATTAATCAGAAGATTTCACCTTCACACCCGTTATTTAGTCTGGTTGTTCGCTGCCAAGACTTCCTTAGTAGGGATTGGCACATTCAATTCCGGCACATCTTTAGAGAGGCTAATGCGGTTGCAGATCATCTAGCCTCCCTAGCCCATACTTATCCGTTAGGTTATTTTACTCTCTCGCAACCACCTAATCCTGTCATTCATATTTTAAAGAACGATGCCAGAGGAGTAGCGACCCAACGGCTTGTCATTTGTTAGCTTTCTACGTTTTTTTCAATAATATGGGCGAGCCCCTAAAGCTCCCCGTCTTCATTACCAAAAAAAAAACAAAGGACTATTAACCTATTAACAATATTAATAACATAAACTCATTTAGGGCCCGTTTGGTTCAAACTTCAAAAACGGAAACGAATTTAGTGCATATATATCTTTATCTATGAAATTTGATGGAATCATTCTTTTTGATTTCATGCAAAATGCACTTGTCTCCCCACATTTTGTTTTCCTATAGGATATCAAAAGTAATCAAATTCAACTCCAATTACTTCAAACCATAAGGAATGATTTCAAAAACTTTCATGAACAAGAGTATATATATGGACTAAATTCGTTTCCATTCCGTTTCCGATTCTAGAGTTAAAATCAAACAGGCCCTTAGTATATATATCTCTGGTTAACCCAATTCTTTTCTCTGTAAAAAATTAAAAAAAGTCTATTTAATCCAATTTTTTCTTATATTATAAGAATAACACATGGTCAACAATCAATATAGTTATAGTTGAATTAAGCACGTGGCATGCTTTCCTATTGTAGGGTTCATAATGATCCAATTTTAGGAATTGAAATCAATGGTAAGAAGAAAATTGCAAGATTGATTGTATGTGTGAAGATCACAATTGTGATCACAATTGTGATCGAGATTCTTCTACAGCATGTGTTCTTCGCTTCCCTGCTATGGCGACCAAGGACTCGGAGAATATATAATGTTGGATCATATAGTGTTAGTATATCTAAGAGAGACTTCTAGTGCGATGTCTTGGAACGAAAACCATAATTAGTACATAGATTAGTATAATGATTAATGACATAAAAATCTCAATTTATCTACTTGTAAATAGAGATAAAAATAACTCGTTTTTATAGTTTCATTGACTCAACTTTTGTATTAGGTCAACTTTTGTGTAAGTTTATTGATAACTATTATTATAAATTCTCGGTCGCTTATTTTGAACTCCTCAAAATTGAAATTTGAAAAACAATAAAATTAATTGAATATAGAGAGGAGATAAATATGATTAACTTAAATTTTAATAAAAATTAGTTTAATTGGTAATAGGGTGGGTAAGAGGGAGTGTCTATGGCAAACTAGCGATCTCACTTGATTTTGATTTTGGGGTGAGCATAGGTTCAAAATCGAATCGAACCGCTATAAACCGAACCTAAAATCGATTTTTTCAAAACCTTGGACCGAAAACCGAACCTATAAAGTAGTTTCGGTTTGGACCTAAAACCGAAAAGTTGAAATATTGGAACCTAAAACCGAATCTATTAGATCGGTTTCGGTTCGGTTTAGGGTTTGGAGTCTTTGGACCTAAATGAACCTACAAAAAATAAAACTTACAAAACTCGATAAACTAATAATAAAATGATAAAGTTTAAATCTCTAACAATTTTAGTACACAGAGTTAAAACCTAGAAAAATAACAATCTCATAAGCAACAAGGTACATTACCCACTTTCCAACTATATATATAATCGTTTTTTTATTAAATACAAATAGAAATTCGGTTTCGATTTTTTTTTTATCGGTTTTTTGGTTTTGGATCGAAACCGAACCGAGACCAAAATCGTAAATAACAAGGACCTAATACCGAACCTAAATTGTCGGTTTAGGTTTGGTTTGGACCGAAATTACTCGGTTCGGTTCAGTTCCGGTAAACCGAACCGAACTTGCTCAACCCTAGTTAGAGCCACCAGTTGGTGTGAGATCGGTTCTCTTAGACGATATGAGCGGGGTTTCTATCCCTCGATGCTCTTGTTTGTAGTTTGTTTTCCTTAATAAAGCACCTTGCGCAGGGAGTTGTCCGCTCCTACCTATCAATAAAAAAAGAGTGCCTGTTAATCAAAGTTCGAAGCATTGATTTTTTTTATAACAATAAACGTGTTTATAAAATTTGACTGAATAAAATATATATTTGGGATATTGTAATAAATTTGATATCTTATTCACTCAAATAAAAAGGTATGTGTATATTTTGCATCTAAAAATAATTATGAGATCCATTAGCAACAATTAATTTAGAACGTTAATTTTATCACATCATGTGTTCCTACTGTAATTTAAAATCCTATGTGACCTTATCTCTCTATATTTATTTATTTCTTATATTCAAACATGACTTTTTGGTCTGACGTAACTTTTTGGTTGACCAGATCAAATCCGATTGGATAGACAATTGACTTTTGACTAGGCATCAGTTTTATCGAAACCAACTGTTTTTTTCTCCTTTTTTCGGGCCTATCTAAAATAAAATTAAGGTGAGGATTTAATTATCCTTAACATTTAGTTTTTATTGCAAACAATTATGATGTAGAACAAATATAATACAATATTTTTAGAAAAAATATTGTCAAACCCCTAAAGTTGGGCTATTTTAGTGGGGCCAGAATTTCCGATTTGTGTTTAAAATACGAAAAAGATCCACTACTTGTAGACTGGGCAGTGGAAAAAGCTTGTTCATCGGGTCCTCTCACTTTAAACTCCAAATCAACTTTTCCTTTTCTAAATAATCTAATTACTATTATATAACCAAATTTTATCTTTTTTTTTTTGAATATTGTTAATTTTAATAGTACATATCTAGTGATTTAATTAAACAAATATATGATTTAATTTTAATATTTCATAGTGAGGATATTATATGTTAAATTTAGAAATTAACTGAAAATTAATTTTGTTAAACATGGCCAGATATAAATGAATACCGTGTATAGCTAGTTTAATTAACAATTAATTTCACCACCTTCGATCATTTTCAAACTTTCAATTACCCTTCATTACACTTTTGACATCACAATTAATACAATATTTACCAAGCTTCATACATTTTGTTTTTAAAACATGTAATTTTGATTTTATTCAAAACGCACTTGCTTCCTCATATTTTGTTTCCCTATAAGATATCAAAAGTAATCAAATTATACACCAATTACTTCAAACAACAAAGAATGATTCCAAAAACTTTCATTAATAAAAAAATACGTATGAACTAGATTCGTTTTCATTCCGTTTTCGATTCAGGAATTAAAACTAAACGGGCCCTTAGTCTTTTTAATTCTGTATATTCAACACGTGAAATAACAACTCTTAAGAAAATATTGTACCAAATATATTTAGGATATGTATAAGAAAATAAATCTATTTAATTAGCGATATATATTCCAATATCAACTAATTAACTTTAACTTAAGCTTCTTGTTTTCAAACGTACCAAAGAAAATCGAAGAAACTTAATGAGAGGTCTCAGTCTCACTTTTTTGGCAAGTGTCAACTAGTGAAGAAGATTCAATAACCAAAGATATCTAAAGGAGACGTTAGAGTGTGGAGACGACTACGGTACACCCTCGCCTTCTTTTTCAACCTTCCTTTTTTTGTCTTTTTATAATTGCTCTGCGCGTCTCCCGACAAGATTTTCTCTTCCACCGAAAGAAAGAAAGAAAGAAAGAGAGAGTTTGTCTGCGATGAACTGAGGAGCGAATTCGATCGGAGAGACAAATGATGGCGGAATGGGAGAATCAACAACCAAATGCTCCACTCCAACCTTCCAATCAGTTCACCGAAGCCTCTGGAAACCATGAAATCGCCTCCACCACAGCCGGAGGAGGAGTTAACAGTGCTCTATACGTCAAAGTCATGACCGACGAGCAACTTGAAGTACTTCGCACTCAGATCGCTGTTTATGCCTCCATTTGTGAACAGCTTGTTGAGATGCATAAGTCTGTTACTGCTCAGCAAGATCTCGCTGGTTTGATCTCTTTCGCTTTCCCTCTTTTTACGTAATTACTTATTGTGTAGTCGATTTCAGTTGTCTGTTCGCGCAATGATTGGATTTTGATATTTGATTCAGCATGTAAATATTTCGGTTTTATTTTTTTGTTTGAGAATTGAGTTCGGTTTGGCTTGCTTTTTCACTGTTGTTACTTTTTTGTACTGAATTTCGTTTATGGTGAATGAATGCGTGTTCGTTGGATCTTGCAATCTGAGTATAAAATCTAACCTGTTAAGGTAATGTGTCGTTATATTCATACCAAATCAAGAGTGTTCGTGGTTTTTGTTCTTATTCGTCTCGAATTATCATTATGTGTGGAGTTCTGTTGTTTGATGAAGGATGTACCTGTTTTTCCAATTGAAATGGATACATTGATCTGCTGAAACTTTACTTGATTACCAGATCAATTTTTTGCATACAGAGCTTTCATAACTGAAGTTCCATCTTAGGAGGTCATTGAGTCACTCAAGTCTGTTTAGAACTTGCGATCATATTGTGCGCATCTCTGTTGGTCCTGTCTTTCTTACTAGAGATATTGAAATGATACAGTCTTGTTGCAATTCTTAAGGGCCTGAATATGAATGCACTGATCAATTAGTGAAAATTAGATTTTAAAGTGATTATGCTATTGTAAGCTAAATAACTGAATGATATACACCATATATTTCCTGTTTCAGATATGCAGCAGAACGAAATTGGCTGATATATCCGAGTGCCTAATCTTATGATAATATCATAATCTAGATTGAGGAGTATTGCTATCTCATTGTGTTGCTTTTGTTGTCTAGCACTTTATTGAAAATTATGATTCCAGTCATACTGATGTTGGATTTTGAAACATTAGTAGTTTGATCAGAATCTTATTCTTGGTGGTACCTCAGGAGTTAGACTGGGAAGTTTGTACTGTGACCCCTTGGTTACATCTGTTGGCCACAAGATTACGTCTCGGCAAAGGTGGACTCCAACACCTCTGCAGCTTCAAATTCTCGAGAGTATCTTTGACCAAGGCACAGGAACACCAAGCAAGCAGAAGATCAAGGACATAACTGCTGAACTATCTCAACATGGACAGATTTCTGAAACAAACGTCTATAACTGGTTCCAAAACAGGCGTGCCAGGTCAAAGCGGAAGCAGATAAATTCATCATCTAACAACGCTGAATCCGAGACTGATGCTGACTCACCCAAAGAAAATAAGAGAAAACCTGAAAATTTCCAACCTCAACATGACTCAGCTACTGCCGAAGATTACTGCTACCAAGGTCAAGAGATCAGCTCTGAGATCCATTTGATTGATCCTCAGGCGAGTAAAGTGGAGCCTGTGTTTCCATCAGATGGAAGTGTCAAGACTTCTCAAAGTTTGGGTCATCTAGCTTTCTGTGAAAGTATGATGGAGCAATCAAGTATGTATATGCAATTTCATTCCCTCATTTAGTTTGCGGCTCATGTGTTCGTACCGTGTTTATTATTATCCTTTCTGCTTCGCTAGAACTACATACACCGCAATGCTAAATTTTTTAGTATAACTTATATACCCGAAACTTGACATTAGTGGATTCCACCCTTGAGATGAACCTGATACCTGTATTCACCTTCTACATAAATACACTATTACATTTTGATTCCTTAAAAGTTATCTTGTGTTGGCTTAGAAGGTTGGGATGGGACATGTGTTTAACGCCTAGGGATGCCTAGAGCTTGTAACCTTTGTTCTTTACCTTAAGGTTTTGAAAAAATCTTATGTGCTCACTGCCCACTAGTAAATTTTAACGGTAAAGGCCCGTTACTTTTTAGAGAATAATAAAAATAGGTTGATGTTAGACGTTAAGACAAACCCATCTAAATTACTTATAAAAATATCTAATTTCGCTTAACGGATTTGAGTTTTATTTTTGGAGAGAGCATTTCTAGTCTGCGGAGTTGAGTTTTATTTAGGGTGCAGAAATAGGGAGATAGTTAATGTAAAAATATAGGTTCGATTAATATCTCCGTAAAAATAAAAGAAATTTGTCAGGGTACTAGGTCTGATTCCCTAAATCTTCAACCGTTGCTGGGAACCAGGAAGTTCAAGCTCCCCTTTTCCAGATTTCAGATTGTGTTGACTTAGTGTTGTGATGATTGACTTAGTGGTCCAAAACTTGAAATTTTATTTTGCTTTTACTGTGTTCAATTAGAGATCCGTTGTTGTGATTGTTGAACCTGAATTCACAAAATCACAACAGCATTCTTACATTCGTACCTTATTGAACAGAAAGTAAACAAATAATCAAATTTCGAGTTTGGACCACTAATTCAGGCATCATAATACTGATAAGTTCAACAAAATCCGAAATATGGGAAGCCAGGACCTTGAAATTCTCACCAAGAACGGCTGAAAAATTAGGGGAATCAAACCTAGGACCGGTTGCCGACTTGCCGCTGGGTACCTTAGTCAAGTTGTTAGCTCAAATTTTTATTATTTTTTAGAATAGTTAGCTTGAAGTTGCCGCTGGATACCTCGGGTTGGAAATGCTGACTAAGAAGTATGTTGATCATTCCTTCAGTTTTGTTGTTCATCACTCATACTAATTGCTAAATCAGATATGAAATCCCTGTTTGTGTCTTCAATCTTCTTTGACCATTATGTAGCCATCAATGCTTTTATGATATTTGCTTGAAATTTCTCCTTGATACAAAATGCTAAAATTTTCCTTATAAATGATAGTTAATGACTTCATTGGGAAGATGGAGCTTCCCGGAAACTACCATCCCTACCAACCCGACGAAGATTACAGCATGACAGGCTGACGTACTCACCACAACAGCATATTCTCCTCGTATTTTCCTCCTCCTGACAAGAACACTTGCAAAACTAGAAGCCAAGCCGAAGTCTCATATAGAGATCATCGTGCTAGGTAGCAGTTTACGCAAAACAAAAATTGCACTTCAAGAAACAGAAAGAAGTGCATTCTTCTATATTGTTTGAAGCCCATGTATCATAACCTTGTCTGTAGATGACCATATTCAAACTGCCTATATTACAAGTGTGCGGCGAGGCGACTACACTAGCCGAACTTGTTCAGGTTTAGGACCAAGATGATTGTTTTGAAGTTTTATCACATGATTTGATGCTTCAGTTTGAGTGTTTTGTCCATAATATGTATTGCTGTTTCCAGATGATTTCGTCTTCTTCTTGCTACTTTTTGTGGGTTTGGAAGCTTCTTTGTACTGGTTGATGATAATAGCCATGGCGAAGGCTTGCTTTGCAGTTGTACCATTTGGCCGCTGTCTTTAATCTGTTGTCCTTGTGCATGGAAAACAGAGGTGCTATCATCTATCGTTGCTTTTCTTTTGGCAGTTTGTCTTTGGATACAAACTATTTTGTAGCATCTCTATTACTGTAATCTATTTTTTAATATTTAGATGCTTTGAGGAAGACCAAAAAAGAAACTAAATGGTTCCTTATTTATTTATTAACTAGTTTAATGCCCGCACCTTGTGCGGGTTTTGTCTATATAAATTTTAACATATATTTAAAAAGATAAAGAATATTGTTATTATATATTGAAGTAATTACGCAATATTCTCTTCTAAAAAGATTTGGTTTTATTTTTAATTTATTATCAAATTAGTTTGATTTTATCCGTGATAATTAAAGATAAAGGAAATTGTTTTAATATGTTAAACAAAATACATAGTATAATCTTATAAAAAAGACTTGTTTTTAATTATTTATTTATTTTTTTTTTTATAAAGAAAAGATACATGATATTTGTTAAGATATTTTATCAATTTTGTTAAGTATTATTAATTATTTAGCAGGAAATAATTTTAAAATTAGAAATCAGAAAACAAAAACATGATATATATATATATATATGAAGTTAGAAATTAAATAAATAATTAAAACAAAATTTTCAAAAAAATTTAAAATAAGAAAACAAAATATGATATACAAACTACGAAATTATAAAATAAATTCAAAAATATATTTTCGTAAATTAAAATGTGCATACATTATTTTTTGAAAATTATAAAAATAAAATCTGGATATATTTTTATTATGTTTTTGATATAAATTTGTTTTTTTTTTAACTAATATTTGAATAAAAGTGATGTGGCATGATAATTTATTACATTAAAGATGATTTGGCATGCTGATTGTTTATTAGTTTTAATGATTTTTTTTATTATGAAAGATATTATGGCAAATCCGTAAATATCTTGTGGCAATATTGTAAATAAATTGGAAAAAAGCTGATGTGGATGGCTTTAACACGCGACATGTGGACGAGGTGGGTTCTATTTTAGTAAGATATATAGATTATCAACCGACCGGTTCCAGGTTGAAACTAGTGTAGTATTGTTGCAGTCAATTTTGCAGCTCGTGGACCGGCCAAATGATTGAATTATAAGTTTTAAGGGTCCGTTTGGTTTCAACTCCGAAAATGGAAACGAATAGAACGAATTTAGTCTATATGTATAAACTTATTCATGTAATTTTGTGGAATCACTTATTTCTCCACATTTTGTTTCCCTATATGGTATCAAAAGTAATCAAACTCTACTCTAATTTCTTCAAACCACAAAGAATGATTCCACAAACTTTCATGAACAATGGTATATATATGGACTAGATTTGTTTTCATTCCGTTTCCGATTCCGGAGTTAAAACCAAACGGGCCATAAAAGTAGATTGAAGTCAAATTATTTTGAAACAATTTGGTTTACTAGGCTTTTTCTAGTTTTGTGTTTAGTAAATGTACCATTGAAAGAAGAGTGTGTAGAGTTTGAAAATAAATACAAAAATTTGAGATATATGTACTTAATTGAAACATTAAAAAGCCTAGTTACTACTCTAGATTTTCAAAAAAGCCTAGTTACTAAAATTGCCCTTTTATTTTTTTTTGGACCCTTTTTATCACAAAGTTTAAAATGTATTTCCATATATATATATATATATATATTCTGTTTTGTTACACCAATTTCCAATATTAAGATAATATAGTGATAAAATGGTGTTAAATTCATTTAAAACATAGAATAATATAGTGATAAAATGGTATGTTATAAAAAAAATAAAAAAAAGCCAAACGCTCTCTTTCCCAAAACACAAACCCCCTTCCTTCCAAAACAATGAAAACCCTAAAGCTCTTCTCTTCCATGCCGATACAGCTGAATCTGCAGAGCAATACCAGTCCCACACAAAATCAGCACAGAGATTGAAGCAATCAAACAAATATACCCACAATTTCAATAATCGTCGAAGGTATGAGGGAAAATCTTGCGATGTTGGAAAATTCGAAAGAAGGGGTTTTCCTCATCATCTCTTCTTCTCTAGAAGATCGAAGATCAAATGGGTCTATCTTCGTTTTGCTTTTCGCTTCTGGTTGCAAGAGAAATTGGAGAGGGGTGGATTGTATTTCCATGGGAGACTTTGGCTTTTCCCCAAAATTGCTTTCTCCTTTCAAGAACCGTTTCTGATTTGCTTTGTCAACAAAATCGTCTTTAGGGACGACTCAAGAACAGCTCTTCAATGGGCATACATAGATGACAGTCTATGGCAAAGGAAACCAAAGCAACACAATCAGATCCAATCAAACACAAAAGGTAGAACTATAGGATTAATGTCTAGCAAGAATTGTATGTTTATCGTAATTTCTGAATATCTTGAACAAAAAAACGCCACTGAATTGACAATATTGCTGATGGTAAGGGCTAGGTTCGACGATCATTATGATCGCCTAAATGGCCTTTCTAAAATGTTGGCTCCAATTGTAAAGAAACCTACAAGCGTGAGCTTCTTGTGCAAATGGTATCTTTCGCAATTTCATATGTTCTATCTAAAAAGAAAATGGGCTTTCTCTTCACTTTTTGATCATGATGCTGCTAGTAATGTTGGTTTATGTCCTCATGCCCAAAGACGCATTCCTGGTACTTGTATTTTCAATCTCTATCACCGCAAACAAGAAAAACATTGCACCTTTACACACCCACTGCATAGTATTAAGGACCTATCTCTGTTTACTAATCAGATGATAGATTTGTGGCCAACAAGGTGTCTTACCTTGTATAAATGGAATTCAAGTGAAAAAATGCTTGCCAAACAATCGCTCATGAAACACAGAGAAGTATCGGTTACTACAGGAATTCAAAAGCATAGCCATGAACAACAATCAGTTAATTATGATAAGCTGGTGCTAATAGTTGGTTGTGACCGAGCAAATAGGAATGAGCGAATTAAATGCAAAGCGAAAGGAAAAGAACGACGAAGCTTCACCATGCCAAATGGCAACGTTATGTCTGGTTATTGCAAAGGTTCTAAGGCTATTATGGTGAATATAGTGAGACCAACATGGCACAAGTCCATTCCTAATAATCAAAAGAACCAAGAAATCTTTAAAATTCTCCAAAAATGCAGTGATAGATTAACATCTTGTGTTTTCTCTGCTTTTATTCCAAACCTTAATTGGAAAAAGGCCTCCCTTAAGCTAACTTATAAATTGGAAAAATCGCAAAGTACGAACACCCCAGTCCAAAGGATCCGTAAAGAATTATTGATAAAACACGAGGTTATGGGAAATGATATGCACTTAGTTGCTAGAGGATCCTATCAATGCCGTAAAGAAGTAAAGGTGAAAGTAAAAAGGAAAACCAAATGTAAAAAATATGAAAACTTATCAGGAAAACCGACTAATTGCAATAAACCTATGATCATGAACTTTAGACAATGTATTAAACTAATTAGAAGGGGAAGGAACTTAGGGCATTCCTACCCTAAATTTTCTTTATCTCTTTAAATGAAGTTTGCATTTTGGAACTGTCGAGGTATGAGGAAGAAGAACTTTTGGACTGACCTGAACATGACTTGTAAGAATGATCATATTAACATGATCATGCTTGCGGAGCTAAAAACTAGTATTGAACCAGATGAGATATGCTGGAAAAAAGCGGGCTTTGATAACCTTTGTTTCGTCCCAGCTGACGGCTTTTCAGGGGGTCTCTGCCTCTTATGGAAAAGCTATCAATTGATTAATGAAAAAATCGAAGTAATTACGAAAGAAAAAAGATTTGTAACTGTGATGCATACCAATCTTTCCACTAATGTTAAAATATGCATCACATTTATATATGCTCCACCTAATGAGCTTCACAAAGATGCGTTTTGGAACAAATTGGAAAACCATATTAACATAAACTCTCACCCGACATTGGTCATAGGAGACTTCAATGACCTCCTCAAGGTATCGGACAAAATGGGAGGCGCACCAGTCACAAGTAGTAAGCTTAAAAGACTGTATATGTTCACTCAGAATTGCAATATGATGGACCTTGCGACAAAAGGAAATGAATTTACTTGGAGAAAGCGTAAAGATGGTGAGAACAATACTCTAGAAAAACTAGATAGAGCAATGGCACAACCGGACATTCTGCAAGCTTATCAGCAAATCTTTACCTGGAACCATGCATTTACCACCTCGGATCACTGTCGCATTTCGGTGGATCTACGTAGTGCTAATGAACAAATGAAGGTCAAACCCTTTCGGTTTGAAATGATGTGGACACAAAGGAAGGATTGTGAGAACTTGGTTAAACAAACATGGAGAGCTCAGTTCCAAGGAAGCCACATGTTCAATCTAGTAAGGAAAATTACACTTTTAAAAGCTAAACTAAAAATTTGGAATAGAGAAAAATTCGGTAACATAAACAGACAAGTTAGGGAGGTCGACATAAATATCGAAAAACTGCAAATCCAACTGTATAGGAACTTTTCGGCACAAGTCAACGACAGACTCAATAGATTATGCAGGAAAAGAGATTGCCTAATTGAATATCAACAAAAATACTGGATGCAAAGAGCCAAATCTAGCTCAATAAAACTTGGTGACCGAAATACTAAGTTCCATCATCGAAAAGCAACAGGTAGAAGGAACCACAATAACATATCAACAATCGTTAAGAATAATGGAAATATCCTAGTTGTTGAAGAAGATATTGAAAATGAATTCATTTCAGAGTACGAGAATAGATTTAAAGCCACAACCATTAATACGTCGGAACTCCACAAACAACTAGAAAATATTCATCATGAAATTACTGAACTGGAAAACGAAAAATTAACTAGTCCTTTCACCAATGAAGACATCAAAAAAGCAATGTCAGAAATTGGTGGTGACAAATCACCAGGACCAGATGGAATGCCAGCTGGCTTCTTTCACAAATATTGGCACATTGTGGGCCCTACTGTTATCCGAGCAATCAAAAGTTTCTACTATTCGGGGAAAATACTCAAACAAATTAACCATACGTTCATTGTCTTAATTCCGAAAAACGAGAACCCATCTACTACAACACACTATAGGCCAATCAGTCTATGCTCAACAATATATAAAATTATTGCAAAAATCCTGACGAATAGACTAAGAGAAGTAATTCCAAAGCTAATCCACCCACTACAAGGGGCCTTCACAAAAAACAGATCAATTCACGACAACATCTTGATAGCCCACGAGATCTTTCATGGATTTAAATCGAAAAAAGGAAAGGAGGGTTATGTGGCAATCAAACTAGACATGGAAAAGGCATACGATAGAGTAGAATGGCCATTTATTATGGCTGTCCTAAGAAAATTTGGATTCTCAAGTAAATTCACTGGTTGGATTAATGAATGTATTTCCACAACCTCCTTCTCAATTTTGATCAACGACAAACCGACTAAGATTTTTCATCCACAACGGGGATTACGTCAAGGGGACCCCTTATCTCCCCTTCTGTTCAATCTTGTCGCAGAGGTCCTGGCAAGAAATATCCAAAGAGCAAGCTACGAAGATAAGAAAAGTATTGGGTTTCCCATTTCCAGAGCTGGAACCAACATTCCGTTCCTTGCATTTGCGGATGACATTATTATTTTCGCAAAAGCCAGCAATTTGGCCTGCAAGAAAGTCCTTGAAATTATATCCAAATACTGCCAAGTCTCCGGACAAAAAGTCAACTACCATAAATCAGCTTTTCAAACGTCTGGAAATGTAGACAATGGAACTAAAAGATTGATCCAACAAAACACGAATATCTCGCCAAGCACAAGTCTTGAAAAATACTTAGGCTGCCCAATTATCAATGGTCGTGTGAACAAATCTATGTTTGAGGAGGTCATTAATAAATCCAAACAACAGCTATCCAAATGGAAGGCTTCAACCCTATCTCAGGAGGGAAGAACTATCCTAATCAAAGCTAATCTTAATGCCAAACCCAGCTTTATCATGCAAAGCTTCATGCTACCGGCATCGATACATAAAGAACTTGACCAAATTAATAGACAGTTCTTTTGGAATAAAGATGCTAACTATCATCCACTAATCAGTTGGGATAAAATTTGTAAACCGAAAGAATTTGGCGGAGTTGGAATAAGGAAAGCTGAGGACATGAATAAAGCATTACAAATGAAACTTCTTTGGAAAATTATGGTTGAGCCTGATAATATATGGGTCAAAGTGATTGAGGAAAAATACCTTAAAGGAAATCGACTATGGCACTACACGATGGGAAAAAACACTTCGTGACAATGGAAGAGACTTATGAAACTTCGTTCGGAATTTGAGAAGGGACTGAAATGGAATGTTGGTGATGGACAAACTATTAGAATTTGGAAAGATATTTGGATCGGAGACCAGATATTAGAACAATGCGTTAAAAACAAAGAACTCATTATTAATAGAGATGAAACTGTTAATAACCTCATTAAGAATGGGTCATGGGACCTAGAAAAGATCAGAAACCTGATTGAACCATTGACATCTAAAGACGTCGGTGATAAAATTTTAAATCTCCCACTCCCCTTCTCCCAGATCCGGGATAGGGTCTACTGGGCACCTAGTAAAGATGGTTGGTTCACCACTAGAGATGCAATGCAACTTATACTGAGAACAAATCAAATGGATCCATACATCAACAAGTGGATATGGGACTTGAATATCATGCCAAAAATAAAGAACTTTGCATGGAAACTCTCGTTAGATAGACTTCCAACTAAAGAAAATCTAGAAAGGCAAAGAGTCCCGGTTCCTATGAGCTGTGTCCTATGCCAACACCCTTACGAAACAGCTGATCATATTTTCCTCAAGTGTCCGTATACCATGCATAACTTATCTAACACCAAAGCACAAAGTTGCCTACAAGACCTGAATATAACACACAGGAAAATCCCAGAAATTATTCAATTAATAAGAGAGAAGCTCGATGATAGTACAATTATCAATCTGATACTCACTTGGTGGAACATTTGGCATATGAGAAACAAAATTATCTTTGAAAATATCACTCCAGTGGACATCTCACATACCGTAGAGAATCAAATTAGGGAATGGAACGATCACACTGATAGATTAAGCACCAAAAAAACAACAAACACGGCACAAAAAAGGAAAACCAGAAAACTAAGATGGTCAGCACCAAAAGAGGGAGTTGTCAAAATTAATTTTGATGGATCAAAGAGAAGTGATGGGAATTGCGCTTTTGGCTATGTTCTAAGGAACCACAAAGCAGAAGTCATGGCATTTGGCCATGGACGTTGTGAAAAAACATCGACACTAGGTGTGGAAGCTTGCGCACTAAAATATGGCCTAATGAAAGCTAGAGACCTGGGACTAAATAATATTGAGATCGAAGGTGACAATCTTACGATCATCAACGCAGTAAAAAAAATCTGGAAACCTCCATGGGAAATGGACATTATTATCACGGATATTTCAATTCTCTTAATGAAGTTTCTTAATGTGCAGATTAATCATATTTTCAGGGAAATCAATGGTGTTGCGGACCGTCTTGCAACAAGTGGCCATGATAACCCTGCTGACGGTTCGGAGATCCCAGATGATGTCAAGCTGTTCGTCCACAGGGACGCCATAGGGTGGTCAACAAATCGTTGTTGACCAAGCCTAATCTCTTACCTTCTTGTCAAAAAAAAAAAAAAGACATTATTATTATCTTTTTCACTGAAGGACAAGATGTCACCAGAATCTATGGTTTTTTTTCCTTCTTTGTATGAAGAGATCAATTAATATACTCTAAGATCTATTATTAAGATTATAATTTATAAATAATGGGAGTTTACATTTAGTAATTAGTACTATTCACATTTATAATTGGAAGGCATGTGGCATGAGTCATAAATAAGCATGACGCATGAAAATTCCATGGAAATTGCACATGGAAAAAGTGATTGCCAAGATTGAAATGTGACAATGGTGATCTCAAGGGTGTATAAGATGAGTTAGTTTGGGAAGGCGAGGATGACTCATGGATGAACTCTTTAACTATGGCTCGCGAAACTAAATGTAAGTAAAATGAATATAATATTTCAACGTTTGAGTGTTGTATGAAAATTTGGTTGTGAAGTGTGATAATTCAAAATAAAGTGTGAATAACCCGTTGTTTTACAGTATAGATGCGGAGTTTTTAAAAACCTCGGGCGCATCTGTTTAACTGGGTGCACCTTGTTAAACAGATGCGATAACACTTTATGTTATATGATCAAACGGACATCTAATTAACCAGACACGATAAATTAATTCAAATCACCTTATCCGTCATAAAACAAACTTTCAGACGAGAACACGCACTTGAGTACATTCTTTGTTAATAAAAATACGCATTTAATTGTCAAGATAATGTGTTTGATTTGCATCTTATATTTTTAGACAAAATAAAATATTTATTTAAAATAAAAAGGCAATTAATTGTTGCCATAATATATTTGATTTGACATCTTATATTTTTATAAAAAATAATTAAATAATATTTATTTTAAGTAATTCCATAAATTAAAAATAGGCCAATGTTATAAATATACATACTTTTTCACTTTAGTTGTCCACATGATTACCCAAGTAACTACAAACGTTATGTTTCTTGCAACAAACGGTAATTACGAATTTTGTATTTTCAGCAAAATGTAAAAAAATAAAAATAAAAAATAAATGATTTTTTATTTTTGTATAACGAGAACCAACCAAAATCATCCCAACCTTGAAATCTTTTCACATTTTAATATTTTCCATTTTCCTCCCAACCTGGATTTCTTCTTCCTCTCTTCTTCTCCTTGCCCTAACACAAACCCTAATTTTCAAGTGGGTGGTATCTCTGTTTCCTCTCTATCTTTCGCATCTCACCCCTCCAATAAGGTAGAATAGGTTTTCTATTGCTTCTTTGATCTCAAACCTCATCTAATTATTCATATAATGGATGCCCTAACTTCATTCAATTTCGCATAATTCTATGGAAATCAAGCTTGCTAGCTTTCTTGATTGGATTTTTTAATCTTCTGTTATTGTTTGTTATTCTTGTATGTCTCATCGGTCTCAGATTCAGCTTGGAATTATGTTTTCTTTCGATGATTATATGATGTGTGATTCTTGTGTGGTTATTTGGTTTGAATGTGCTTGTACAGCTGAATTCAAGATTTAAATCCGTGCGGTTTTCGTTTGATTTGCATTGGTATATGGATCATTAGGTTGCTATGTGTTTGTTACTATATTGGGGTTTGATTTGATACTTATTTTTGTACGTGATGCAAAAGTGTGGTTTAACAATGGATGATGTGTTGATGCAGAAAGGATTTCCATGAATTTCGAGTGTTGAGATTGGTCAAAGGAGAGTTCAAATATGGAGGCTAATGAATATGATACTAATCACCTGAATTCTGATGTCCTTTTGCCTCCTCGAAAGAGATTACTAGCTGGATTGAAGAGACAGAGTTCAGTGAGCCCATCACAAAGCTCCCCGGAAAGCTCGATTTCTCCCTCTTTGAGTGAATTCGATACCCGGCTCCAAGATCTGTTGAAATCCTATAAGAACGGTCCTCATATGTCACCTGAGGAAGTAGCAAAGGCTGCTGAGTCAGCGGCCATTGTTGCATCCAAGGCTGCTGAGGTTGCAAGAGCAGCGGCTGAGGAGAAGGCCGCTGTTGCATCTAAGGCAGTAGCAGCTGCTAAAAACGCATTGAGTCTGGTTGTATCATTTTCCAACAAAGACTGGCAATCAAAGAAGAACAAGATGAAGAAACGAGTATCGGTTGAACATCTATATAAAGATCAGGAGACAGTTGAGAATGAGACTTATGGAGCAGATGAAGAATTAGCTCGGAAACTTCATCGGGCAATTAATAGCTCCCCGAGAATTTTGAAACATTCTCCAAGGTCTAAGAATAAGCATAAGAAACTCAAACCCTCAGTTGAATATGAAAATGATGGAAAATCAACATCTTCAGATCATACAGAAGAAGACACATATTCAGAAGGATCCTATGAGGAGTCCTATGTAGCTAAAGTCTATGAGAGGGCATCAAAACCCGACTCAGTAGAGGAAACTCGCATTGAAGCCGAATCAAGGCAGTCAAATGAAAGGTTATTTGAATCATCAGATGGTATTCATACAAATGGTAGAAAAAGAGGAAGAGTGAAGCAGAAAAAGCTTTCTTTAAGCCTATGTAGTTTTAAGGATAGAGCGAATCCTAAAGACGGGAACCAAAACAAGTTAGATCCGAGTAGATCAGTACCCGAGAAATCAGCTGCAAGTAAACATCTCCCTGTTCCGACTCCCCCGATTTGGAAATGTCAGGGTTCCATATGAAATCGAATAAGGTTGTGCAATCTTAATGCACAGAGCTTCCCCAGAGGCGAGGTATAGAGTTCGAACTCAAAACATCTTGTAGAAATCATCGCATTTATCGTATCTTTCTTCACTTGTTTGATTGTGATGGACTTGTTAGCAGTATAAATATATATATGTTTACTTCTGATATAGATATGCAGTAAAAAACATAGGTTTTGCTGCTTATATTGCATACTCATTTTCCTCCTTGTGGGTGTATTTTGTATGTGTAGAAGATTAATCTGTATGTTCTTCTCATAAATGGATGATTTTCATTTTGTTTCTTGATCCTTGATCGTCTTCACTGTAATCAGCTCATTATTTCGGTATAGATCCTAAACTGGTAGAAAATAATGTTGTTCTTCATCCCCTGCATCTGTGACTGTTATCTTTTCTCATTCTCATTTGACCCAAATGATGTATTTGCAGAAGTTGTTGTTTTTTATGAGCATTATTATTAACAGAATCGTAAACATTTTTTTAATAAT
Organism: Fagopyrum homotropicum; assembly: GCA_033239125.1. NCBI lineage: Eukaryota > Viridiplantae > Streptophyta > Magnoliopsida > Caryophyllales > Polygonaceae > Fagopyrum > Fagopyrum homotropicum. The sequence continues at coordinate 143,232,625 of BSWB01000005.1, forward strand.
AATTTTGGTCATTGAGAAGAAGTAGATGAAGGTGCGATTTGGATAGGCTGGCTCCAACTATTTCATGGCATTTGCATCTCACCCACCTCACAGCAATTGTTTTCTTTTTAATAATTTTTGTTTTATTTTATGGAAACAGATTGAGATCTATGCTCTATAACAAGATCTCGCCTTTTTTTTGATCAGCTGATCTCGCGTTGACTAAATACAAGTATAAAATAGAAAAGATATATACCATTAGAATACGCGCCGTCTAATGGATCGAAAAACCGAAAAAATTCGCAGACGGACTAACCGTCACGAAGGGCCACAAACAAAGTTTGAAGAACAATTGTGGAAAAGTCGATCACAAATCTACGTCCTCTTCTCGACAAACGCTCGAACCCACCATCATAGGACAACATCAAACCTCAGAAGACGAAATTACAAAACACGGATATCGTGATGTATAAAATTTAAAATGACTGAGATGTCCATCTCAGTCCCCTTCCCGACCACTAAAGACCAAGTAACCTATATCAAGTTAGGAGACATCTCAAGGATCCCGACTACTCGACTAAGATCATCTCGTTTCATGTGGCAATAATCTTTGGGTGCACTTACTACAATTATGACATGTACACATTGAAATAAAACATGCAAATAATCCTTTTCATGCTCCACAAAACTCACAAAAAATTAAGACGAAGGCAATGAAGAAATTAGACCGACAAGGAAAAAGAATGAAGGGGAAGTTCTTAGGGTACCCGAATATGGAAAAATATTTGAAACAAAGCATACAAACCATCCTTCCATGCTTCACAAAATCAATAATCTTTACAATAAGTCCTAGTTTAGTGTTATAAGAAATTGCTTTTACGTTACGTTGTTGATTTCAAAAAAATGCAAGAGTATGAACAAAAGACGTGCATCCAAACACTCGCGCCTATAGGATTGTGTTGCCCACTAAGAAGATCATGAGGTGCAACTCTAGCTTCTTCCGGCACTTTTCCCCTTTTTCGAAAAAAGGAGAGAGATGTCCCGTCCTTAATTTATGGACATTCATATACAAATGATGAAAAGGTAGCGAGATTGAATCACCTTTACGGAGGCTATGAGAAGCCGTCCCTCTTCCTCTATGAGATCTGTTTATGTTGAATGTAAAAGAAGTCTCACTCGAATATATCAAACACCTTGCTCATATCTAATTTTAAGGTCATTTCTCTCCGATCACCAAAACTCTTCTTTTTATATGGTTAAACACTTCTAATGTGATCAATGCATTGTTTGTTATATTTCTACCTTCAGCAAAAATACTTTGCTTGCAGGAGATAATTATCGGAAGGATTTTCTTAAGGCGGTTGGCAAAAACTTTCAAGATGATCTTGTACAAAACTAAACATAACCTTATTGACATGTACTCACCCAACTTCTTTGGATTTGTCACTTTGGTAATGAGTGAGATTTTTATTACCGAACGAATACTTGTACCTTAAGTTTTATGGATTTCTAGTATTTGTTTTAAAAGTTGAGGCATTAATGGGGATGACAAAAATAAATTGTTCTATGATTTTATCATTTATTATTTTATAGTTCTTGATTTTTTATAGGGCTATAATTGACCTATGCATAGTTCTTGATTTTTTTATAGGGTTATAATTGACCTATGTCTGTAAAGTATTCGTTCGATGATGTATTTTTTTAAAAGAAAACAATTCGATGTATATGAGTATGATCAGTGGCGGCCGCAGGATTTTCAAAGGGTGGGGCGAAATTTTATTTTCGTTAAATATATCTATGAAAATAAAATAGCGATAAAAACAAAGTCAATATGTCATCTACTTATAATAAACAAAAATTTTAAAAAAAATAAAAAAATATTATACTTAAAGGCGCAGTCTTGGACCGCGCCTATAATTTTTTTTTTTTCAAAAAATAGCTGTCTTATAGGTGCGTCTATAACCGCGCCTCTTTAGTTTTTTTTTTCTTTAAAAAACGTTACACTATAGCCGCAGACCGCACCTCTATTTGTGTTTTTATTATCTTTATTTCGGATATTAAAACGTTGTCCTCGACAACGCATTTTACAAATAATAGTACGGTTTAAGACCACGCTTCTACTTCAAACAACAAATCTCGTGCATTTAGGTGAATTATGAATTATTTCACTCCAAGCCTAAAACAGGAAATTTTTTTGAAGTTTCGTTTACTTCAGCGAAAGATCCAAAACAACATTTAAATATACACAAGAATAGTGATATTTAAAAAATCAATAAATCGTAGAAAATTTTTTTATAAACGAGAAGCATGCCCCATTTTAAAACGATTTTTTTTTTTTTTTTGGAGGGTGGGACGGCTGCCCTACCCTGCCCCACCCAAGGGCCGCCCCTGAGTATGATGTTTTGTTTATCGTAAGACCGATTCAACCAGTATATGGATCGTTTTTATGGAGATAAAAAAAAATAAAAGACCAAATATAAAGAGAAGTATCAAAGAACAAAAATTATCTATCACATTGAATTGGTCCGAAAGAAACAATAAGGATTTGTTTGGATGTCATATATTATAAAACAATTAAGTGTAACGAGTTTTAAAAATAAGCTATGTAGTATTGAAGTAAAATAAAACCTAAATAATACGTGTATTTTTTAGAATTGATATTTGTGTAATATTGTGTCAGTTATACATGTCAAAGCGTGTGCGATAAGATAAAGTCCCAAAAAAAATGGAAGATGGTAATAATTTAAACATAATTAAATTGAGATAATCTTTTGATTATTAATGCAATCAAATACGTGTGAAAACTACATAATAAATTGACCTAAATATCTAATTTTTAGTCAAAACACCAACAACTTTCATTAATAATAACGTCCACCACAGAGGTAAGAACAATTATCCGAAAAAGATGAATAAGACTGACGTTAGATAATGCATTAGTAGACATTAAATAGACACAATTCCCTTAAGTAAGTTCGCATTGAATACAATATCAATCGGTCAAAATGGCAAAATATAATGTTTGATGGGTAGGACACCATGGCATTGATGTCTCACAATCTTATGCAAAATTATTTTAAAGGATAAAAAGGAGAGAAAGAGAGGAAAAAGTGGAAGAAGAAATGCATTGAATTCCATATATAAATTTTTCTTAGTTTCTCCCACATTCTTCTCTCAGGTGAGTTCAACAACACCATTCTTTCTGGTTCATCTTCTTCCTCTCAATTCTCTCTCTTCCCAATTGGGCAGTGCAGGGAATGGAATTCCATCTAAATTCAAACCTTAATCTTACATTATAATCACCTCCATTACCCTAATTCCCATTGGTTTTGTCAAAGAACCCAGCTTTCCCTTTTTAACCTAATTTGTTTCCATATCAAATCAGTATTCGAATCGGAAAGAGCTGGGATTTTTTTGGCGGATTTTTTTGGTGATTATCGTGTATTGAATTGCAAAATCAACAACCCACAAATCATTCAGCTTTCAGACCCAGAGTGATGTCGTGTTCATCGTCGTCTGGATCAGAGGAAGAGGAGGAGTTCGAATCCTATAGAAAGGGCGGTTACCATGCTGTTAGGGTTGGAGATTCCTTCAATGGCGGACGTTATATTGCTCAGAGGAAACTCGGATGGGGTCAATTCTCCACCGTTTGGCTCGCTTACGATACTCAATGCTCCGTATGATCATATCTCTTCTTGAACATTTCTTCTAATTTGTCGAATTGCGCATGTGTGTTTGATCATCTTGATGTGATTTGTGGTTCATCTTGTACAGATTAGGTATGTGGTTGAACATTTCTAATGTTCCTAACCTCGATCATATCGCTTTTATAAATGTGATTGATTTTGCCTTAGTCTCAATTGAAGAATTTGTACAAGTCAATGGAAAGTGAAAATAGGATGATTTCAGATATGCTGAATTTTAGCATATGTATTAGAAATGTAAAAAGTTTGGTTTACATCTCAAGATGTTCTTGGTAGAGTTCATGGATATTAAAGATCAGTCTGCTGGATTGTGGTTTCCCCTCAATTTTGCTTTTTCTTGACAGAATTATGTAGCTATGAAGATTCAGAAGAGTGCACCACAGTTTGTTCAGGCGGCACTACACGAAGTCGAAGTCCTTTCTGCAATTACGAACGGAGACCCATCACACTCAAAAGACATTGTCAGATTGATTGACCATTTCAAACACTCGGGCCCAAACGGACAACATTTGTGCATGGTCCTTGAGTTTTTAGGTGATAGTTTACTCCGGCTGATCAGATATAACCGCCACAAAGGTATTGATTTGAACATAGTAAGGGAAATCTGCAGAGATGTGTTAGTAGGCTTGGATTACTTGCACCAAGAACTCAACATAATCCATACAGACTTAAAACCCGAAAACATTCTTCTTTGTACACCCATAGATTCTACAAAGGATCCGGTTAAATCCGGACAAGCACCTATTTTAGAGAGGACCGAGGGGGTAAGTAGTAGTGGAACTATGAATTTGATAGAGAAAAAACTGAAGAGAAGGGCCAAGATGGCAGTTGCTAGAATATCCGAGAGGAAAACATCCAATCTAGGAGGAGGCTTTGTAGAGAACTCAAAGCCGAAGAGATGTTTGGATGGGATCAATATGAGATGCAAAATTGTAGACTTTGGAAATGCTTGTTGGGTGGATAGGCAATTCACCAACGAAATCCAAACGAGACAGTATAGAGCTCCTGAGGTTATTCTTCAGTCTGGCTACAATACCGCTGCTGATATGTGGTCCTTTGCTTGCATAGCTTTCGAGCTTGCTACTGGTGACATGCTATTTGCTCCTAAAGGTGGACAAGGATTCACTGATGATGAGGTAAAAGTCTTAAGAATTATGTCAGGCATTTGTTAAATTCCATTTTCTGCTTTTGCACACATCATTGACTCACACTAATCCAAATTGTAATAGCAAATCAGATCTCTACCTAGTTAAACATATCAAGTTTTGATCTCTCTATTAGTTACACTAGCATTAATGATAGTTTGTACTAATATCAAATTGATAGAATGGTTTCTTCGATCCACTTAGAAATCTCGTGAGCTAGAATTCTCATACTGAGAAGAAATCTGTTCAAGGTAGCTCATTATGCAATCTTTAGAACATTTACTTCCTGTTGGGTCAACCGGAAATTTGTTTTTAGGCAGCCGCAGCTTGAGCCGCTGACATTGTATGGTAATCAACCATCTTCTGGCTTGTGAACATGTAGAATAAGTTACTTTTTCTTATATGGTAGTATCACCTGATTGCGTGTTATCGATGTGTGATACTTTTCTATACATCTCAACAGAATACATTTATGAAGAAATGTATTATACATTTATTGGCCATCAGACATGATGAAGTATAAAACTTTCATTATGCATCCAAACAAGCCCTTACATCTTTATGAATAAACATGTAACATGATGAGTTTGTTGTTGATGTGTCAGGATCATCTTGCCCTGATGATGGAACTAATCGGTAAAATGCCAAGAAAGGTAAAAAACCAATATCATCATTCACTGAACTAGATTCTTCACACACGAGATCTCTAATACTCGTTTCCGTTCATCAGATTGCTGTAGGAGGAGCGAAATCAAGAGAGTACTTCGACAAATATGGAGACTTAAAGCGAATCAAGAGGCTAAAATTCTGGCCACTCGACAAACTACTCATTGACCGGTACCATTTTTCCGAGACCGATGCTCGTCAGTTTTCAGCGTTCCTTAGCCCGCTTCTCGATTTTGCTCCCGAGAAGAGGCCGATGGCAAGGCAGAGCTTGCAGCATCCATGGATGAAGATGAATACGAAGCTCACTAATAATGCCGAGGAGAACTCGCATGTGGAAAAGATAGGTGATCAGATGAGTAGCCTTCAATTGAGGGCAGGAAAGTAAAGGAAAAAAAACGGCTCAAGTTAAAGGGTATATATGTATTGTTCTCTTTTTATTTATCTTCTTATTTGACTTACTCTTACATGTTCCCTCTTAGATGGAGCTATTTGGGTCAATTTTTCTCTTCTGGTTTGTCAAAATAAGCTTAAATTTTGTTCTTTGATAAATGCCCTACTTGATGTAATATAGTATATTGTTTTTTGGGGGCAATGTAAATGACACGAGAAAAGAAAATTTTATTGCATTGTTTAAATACACCAATTTTTTGTTTGTACCATCTATGAATGATGCCAAAGCCAACTTTTTAGGGACAGTTTCTTTTCCATATCATGATATCAATATACCATATCGGTATGGATATCAGATATATGGGTATGATTGAAATCTGATAGCTGATGGTGAGGTATATCAGATCCTCAAATGCAAAGTAGTAAACACGTATAATTCACACAAAAAACTCAACAATATCTAGCTTTATTGGAACAACAAGTGACGACAATAGTTTACACAGAAAACTCAACAAAGAAGGGAGACGGACAATTCTTTCTTGTATAGGAAACTAATATTCAACAATGTAGAACGAGATTGTAATTTCAAAGTTCGTTCCGAGAAAACTTTGACGAAAAGCGAGAACGGGTCTCGGGTTTGAGTGGCAACCATATTTGTGCGAGTTGCGAGTGCTGGCACACAGACCTATTGGGCCTTGTAGCCCACTCGTTTCTCGCTCAGCCAAGGACGGCCCATAATGAATCCGAGAAACGCCCAAGCTGGTTTATTTTGTTTGGTGTGCTTCGAGCTTGGTTTGCTGACCCATGTTTTCCTTCTAGAGTCGGCTGGGAAGTGGAAGACGAGCCGCTTGGACTTTGCTTTTGCAAATATAAGTAGTAACTTTTGTTTCAAGTGGACAATTCAAGTAGGCTAGCATCTAAGTGGGCCAGGGATATTTTTTGGGCTCCTTATCCAGCAAACTAAGCCCTAATGCAAAAGAAAAAAAGGAGGAGCAGCAGAAGAGGTATCATGTATGTTTTGTAAATTCACGGGCTGCGAAACTCATAAAAAAAAAGAGAGGAGAAAGCGGCAAGGCAACAAAAGCTAACAAAAGAAAAAGAGAGAGAAGTTCCCTGCTTTGCGCAGAGAAGAAAAAGAAAGAAAATGGAGAGCTGCTAGGGTTGTGCAGAGAAGAGCGAAGGTCTAGCGGTGTCGCTGGTGTCGGTGGTCAGATCGGAAAGAGAGGTGTTCCGATGGTATTTCCCGACGGTGTTCGCAACTTCATCATAGGGAAGTAACTTTCCTCTGTCTTGAGTTGTTGTTACAGATTTGTCAAATCTGTTTGCTTGTGATATCTCTTGTTCGCTCAGTTTTCGGCTTCGGTTTTGGATTGCATCTTGTACACTTACCCTTGGATAATTTGGTTCGGCTTAGTGGATTGTTTCTCGATCTTGAGACTCCAAGGATTAGGGTTTATCCCGAACCTCGTAAAATTGCTTGTGTGATCTAGTTTATCATTTTGTTCTTGTGTGTTGCGCGTTTGGCTGATCTAGCGAGTATTTCTCTTATCAAACTAAAGCTGTTGAAAATCTAGACCTAAAACTATTAAAAATCTTTACAAACAGAGAAGACTTTGTAAAAGAAAAGAAAATCGTACCTTGACAAAATTCAGTGAGAAGGGATTGCTAACTTGAAAAAAATTGCACCTTTTTGAGGAGATCTGAAGAGGGAGACTTGGGAGGAAGACATGAAAGGGAGACTCGGGAAAAAGATGTGAGAGAGACTTGAGAGGAAAAGAACGTGATACTGGTCGATTTATAGGGATATCAGAATCGTTAAAAAGTAAAGTATTGATATATGAGTATATCACTTTGATATCAGGTACGTGATATTCATACTCATATCTCATATCAAGATATGAGAAAAGTACATACCCTTAGTGAGTTTTGCTATTTTGTTTTTCATTATAAATGAAAGAAATTTCAAGCAATATACAAACTTAGTGAAGCGGTAAATAGATTGATATTTATCTTTTGACCTCACTTTTAATCGGTAGTTCATAGTTGAAGGTAAAAAAAATTTTTCATGATTCACATGATTGGCTAGAGCATAATGCCTCCGTATCCGAAGGAGACACCTCTTTTAGGCGTAAGTTAGAAGCATTAGAAGCACAAGTTAAAACCCTTATGACGGCCGCCCAACGTCAAGCCCCAACAAATCCACACGATACATTGGTCCATGCTTCCTCGTCCGATGGATGTCACAAGGGCAAGGGTATTATGGGAGCGGGAACTTCTAGCGGTCCACGTCTTGCCTCCGTCAATGAAAGTCAACGTCGTTTATAACATGACGACAATGATTGCCTTGATGAGGACGAAGAGAACCTTGAGCCTTTCCGGATGGCTTTTTATATGTAGACACGGAGAACTGACACAAGCGTCATTAGCACCAACAACAACAATATGATACTCCCCCTTCTTCATATAGTTCACCCCGTACCAGACGTCAGATTTGGGAGGAGCCCTTGTACCGTAACCAACCAAGCAGTAATTGCCTCCTCCAAACCCGTCAAGGCATGCACATCCCATCAATGGGTGCCAATGGCGATCCCATCCTGAAGATGCCTACATGAAACCAACCCCGGCCGGATTCCTACAAAGCTCGTGGAGAAGGTAAGATTAAATTTCCTATCTTTTATGACAAAGTTGGGAGTAGTTGAAATTTAAGTTCGATCTAGATTCACACTTTGTCCTTGAACGTACCCAATTTGTTGATCCACCGACACATAACAAATTAGTTACGAATCAAATCAATCCGGCTGCACCTCCCTAGCTAGGTGTATCTACTAGACATTGTTTTTATTTTGTATTGAGTTGCGAGATGTGCAGCATGTGGTTATGCAATAATCAACACTTTGAACAAACCAAATCTTAGCCATTGTCGTTGTCTTTTTTCAATGCTAGAACTAGGTATGCTTCGACACTATACATACAAACTCTTCTTCAATGTTAGAACTATCATCCTATTTGGGTTACATTTATATTTTCAAACATAAAAGGTTCTATTTGTTAGTTTTCACTTAAATTATTTTTACTATGTTCACGAGACAAAATTCTTATACTCAATTCTTTTGACATTGTTGAGGATACAAAGGTTGTCAATTTTTCTCTCGATCCTTGGAACAATATACTTACAACTCTCTAAACTCTACAAAATTACAGAAGTACTGAATGACAATTCATATGATTGTTACAATGTCCAACATTATTGCAGTTGTTATGACCCCCTCGACATCCTTTACTTCACCCGCTCAGAAAATCGAGTTGGCACCAATGAACAAAGAAAATCTTAAAATCCAAGAGAAAGAGAACTATATGTATTTTTTCCCCTACATCAACTTACTTAGTTCACCGAAAAGAATTTAATAGAAGTTAAATGTATATCACATATTGATGTTATTAACCTTATAAAATAAAAACCATACACATACTTTTATAATGTTACGAATATCACCTAAGAAGGGGAAATAAATATCTTAAGAAGGGAAAACAAATATCTTACAGAGAATATTATGCATACAAGACTCAGATTCACAAGTAATTATCCTTTAAAATCTACAAGGTTTTTCAACCATACATAAGTAATATATATGCTAAAATACCGATAAATCTAAATATATCAAACGACGATATCTCAATGCAATGACGCTTATAAAAAAAACCAAATTTATTCGTTAGAAATTACAATTATATGCAATCCAAATCGCCATAAATCAACAAGTTGTTACACTTGTTGCTCCACTTGTTTGGCTTTGAATACGACTTGTTCTTTTTTAACCTTTTGCATTATTACTTATAAATGCACTTGTCATTATCACTTTAACATGTAGGTATACTACTAAACCCACGGCCCCTTTCTATCCTATTCTCACCTGGATAAGAATGCACTCACATTTTTCATTTGTGTGATAGATACTTAACATAGACTAACAACCCTAATAATATATAAATTATTAAAATCAAGAACTGTTACGGTACAAACAATTATTTAAGGATTTAGTTCAGGTACAGAAAAGGCCTAGTTACTTAATTGAAACATTAAAAAGCCTAGTTACTACTCTAATTTTTCAAAAAGGCCTAGTTACCAAAATTGTCCAATAATAATTGACGAGTACTTTTTATTTAGATTTTTTATACTATTACTTTAAATTATTTGTCCAAATGGTTCATATACTTTGAAATAAAAAATATTTGTTATTATTATTCTGTTAGTTCAAAAATTTTGTTCAATCCGTTCAAAAATTGCATATTACGGTTCTAATATATTCTACTATTGATTGATGCATTTTTTTTGTCGATTTATTACACGCACATTTTTACTTCTACATGTGTTAACTAAGAAGTCACTATGTTCGAATAAGTTATACACAAATTTTGAATTTTAAATAAATAATACTATATATTTGAAAAATATAAATATTAAAATATAAAGTACGTACTAACAATAATAAATATTTTAACAAAAATTTTAAACTATTAGTGTAAAAAATTGAATTAAAAGTGTAATAATTATAACTTCTTTCATAAAAAATATTCTAAAAAAACATTAGAAAAATTATTAATTTTTTATATTAGAATATCATCTTAGTATATATTTTACACTAATAGTTATTTTCACAAAAAAAATGAACATTCAATTCATACATATCGAAAAAAATGAACATTATTTAAATATGACTTTATGAAAATGCATCGTTTATACTTTTTTAACAATAAAAGAGAAACACGAAATAAAGAAATGATAATGCATATAAAAATGATTATAACTACGAATAATATATTACACAATAACACATGTTCTCATAGGATTTAATATATATATTCTCTATTTTATACTTACACATATTTAATTAATGTGAGATCTCAATATAGATCTCAATATAGATCTCAATGTATTTCCATAAAATAAAACAAAAATTAATAAAAGAAAAGAACATTGATTAATGGAAAGAAAACAAATGTAGTGAGGTGGGTAATATGCAATAAAATAGTTGGAGCCAACCCTAGATCCAAAGTCTAATAGTTGGAGCCAGCCTCCCCAATGGCCAATCTCAAATACAAGGCTAATAGTTACAATTTTGTTAATAATGTTTATAAAAACAACAGCTTCTTCAAATACATTATTTCCAAACTCTATCGATTTGTTCAACATATTCTAATTCATATCACTAAGGGGTCAAATAAGAATGAAAAGATAACAATCACAGAAGCAGGGGATGAGGAACAACATTGGTAAGTACCAGTTTAGGATCTTCAACGAAATGTCGAAAACGAGAATGAGCTGATTTGAGTGAAGATAATCAAGGATCAAGAACCTTACTCAAACTTCAGTTCCATGGCGAAAACACATGACATCATTGTGTGTGCGAATGAGAATGATAAATAGATTCATCAAAGATGATATTAGCCCTGGACATATTAGGGAAGAAAATCAAAATAAAAAGCATCCATTTATGAGAAGAACATACAGATTAATCTTCTACACATACAAAATACACCCACAAGGAGGAAAATGAGTATGCAATATAAGCAGCAAAACCTATGTTTTTACTGCATATCTATATCAGAAGTAAATATATATATATTTATACTGCTAACAAGTCCATCACAATCAAACAAGTGAAGAAAGATAAGATAAATGCAATGATTTCTACAAGATGTTCTGAGTTGGAACTCTATACCTTGGCTCTGGGGAAGCTCTGTGCATTAAGATTGCACAGCCTCATTTGGCTTCATATGGAACCTTAAGATTCTGACTTTTCCAAATCGGCGTTGGCTCAACAGGGGTGTGTTTACTTGCAGTTGATTTATCGGGTACTGATCTACTCGGATCTAAGTTGGTTTGGTTGCCGTCTTTAGGGTTCACTCGATCCTTAAAACTACATAGGCTTAAAGGAAGCTTTTTCTGCTTCACTCTTCCTCTTTTTCTACCATTTGTATGAATACCATCTGATGATTCAAAGAACTTTTCCTTTGACTGCCTTGATTCTGCTTCAATGCGAGTTTCCGCTAATGGGTTGGGTTTTGATGCCCTTTCATAAACTTTAGCTACATAGGATTCCTCATAAGATCCTTCTGAATATGTGTCTTCTTGTGTATGATCTGAAGATGTTGACTTTCCATCATTCTCATACTGAACTGAGGGTTTGGGTTTCTTATGCTTATTCTTAGACCTTGGAGAATGTTTTGAAATTCTCGGTGAGCTGTTAATTGCTTGATGAAGTTTACGAGCTAATTCTTCATCTGTTCCATAAGTCTCAACCGTCTCCTGATCTTTATATAGATGTTCAACCGAGACACGTTTCTTCATCTTGTTCTTCTTTGATTGCCCGTCTTTGTTGGAAAAAGATGCAACCAGACTCAACGCGTTTTTAGCAGCTGCTACTGCCTTGGATGCAAAGGCTGCCTTCTCCTCAGCGGCAGCTCTTGCAATCTCTGCCGCCTTGGATGCTACAACGGCAGCTAACTCAGCGGCCTTTGCTATCTCCTTGGGTGACATATAAGGACCGTTCTTATAGGATTTCAACATATTTTGGAGCCGGATATCAAATTCACTCATAGATGGAGAACTCGAGTTTTCCGGGGAGCTTTGTGACGGGCTCCCTGAACTCTGTCTCTTCAATCCCGCGAGTAATCTCTTTCGAGGAGGCAAAAGGACATCAGAATTCTGGTTATTGGTGTCATATTCATTAGCCTCCATATTTGAGCTCTCCTTTGATCAATCTCAACGCTCGAAATTCATGGAAATCCTTTCTGCATCAATACATCATCCATGGCTACATAAAGCTGCATCAACAATAATAACAAAACCACACTTTCGCATCAGAGACAAAATTAGTATTAGATCAAACCAACATATAGTAATAAACCAAGAGCAACCTAATGATCCGTATACCAATGCAAATTACACAAAATCCGCAAGGATTTGAATTCTGAATTCAGCTGTACAAGCACAATTAAACCCCGATGAACACACAAAAATTACACATCATACAATCATCGAAAGAAAACAGAATTCCAAGCTAACCAAGACCGATGACACATAGAAGGACATAGGAACAATAACAAAAAATTAAATCCAATCAGTGGAGCTAGCAAGCTTGATTTCCATAGAATTGTGCGAAGTTGATGAAGTTAGGGCGTCAATTATATGAATAATTAGACGAGGTTTGAGATCAAAGGAGCAATAAAAAACCGAATTTACCTTATTGGAGGGGTGAGAGTCGAAAGATAGAGAGGAAACAGAGATTCCACTAGAAATTAGGGTTTGGGATAGGGCAGGGAGAAGAAGAGAGGAAGAAGAGAAGAAAGAAGAAATTAGGGTTTGGGATAGGGCAGAGATTCCACACGTGTCGTTCTTCCAAGTAACCACTCATATATCATTTTATGATAAAAAAAAATATCTAACAAAATGTAAATTATATCCAAATTGTTAAATCCATTGACACCTATTTACCAATATGTGCTAAATCCGGATCCGGATACCAATATTTACAAAAAATTCTATGTACGATTAAGATTAAATCCGATGTACGGTTAGGACTATATCGTACGGCTAGGACTAAATCCGATGTACGGTAGGACTAAATCTACCAATATGTGTTAGAACTAAATCCGATGTACGGTTAGGAGGGGTGTTCAAAAAATATCCGAACCGTTAATAATCTGACGATCCGACTCGGAAATATCCAACGATTACTCGATCCGACGCAAAGCTATCCGTATCCGCTCCGATCCGTCAAAAGTTTTCGAATATACAAATCGGATACGGATCTAATTTTTACCAACCCGGATATCCGTTATCCGAGTATATAGAAAATATTGTAAGATTAATTCAAATCATAGTTAAGTTGGTGAGAGGGAGAGTAAAGGTTTTCTGGCATGCTTTAGGTCCTTCGAACACCCAAAACTTTTGGGTGTAGTTACGTTAGATCAGGTTTACATATTGTGGTTTGTTGTTTGGATATTGACTAGTTCAAATGTTTCTTCTTGTATCAACTTAGTTAATGTACTATAGATTGATTTTTCTTTTATTATCACTTATTTATACCCGGATTACTCGGATATCCGATTCGGATATCCGACAATTTTCGGATCGTATCTGGATACCAATATTTACAAAAAGTTCCCAGAAATCCGGGAATGAACATCTCTAATGGTCAGTATGTATGTTGGTGTAAAATTTAACGTTCATACAATACCCCTCCGCCCCGCCACCTAAATCCCCTTCTCCTACCAGTCTTCCTTTGCTTCGTTCCCGTTATTATGTCAAACATGATACACCCCTGGATATCGATGTCTTGTCGTCATTCCGCCATGGAATAAGGTTTGCCCGCTATTGGCTCCCTCTATGCCCGTGTCATCCCATCTCTCGGCTTCGCTAGCGGTGTGCTTGCCTTCACTCCGTCATGGCATAGGGCATACCAAGTTTTGAGAACCTTTCCCTTTTTTTTTTTTTTTTGCTTATGTAATAATAGAAGGTATATTTCTTATGAAATACTCTCTTATAAGTTTTCTCGTTGAACCCTTTTAGACATTTCATTTTATGCATTTCAGCTTAAACCTTTCATTTCAAACTTTTCGCTTCGACCATTTATTTTAGACCTTTTAGTCCGTACACATCTATATAGGGTAGGGTTGTTTGACCTCATTTATAAATCATGTTCAAATTAAATAAAGGGGTGAAGGTAAATCTTCTTGGGCACCACATTTTCCCCTCAAAGTTCTTACTTGATCTTTAATTCACCACTCCACTTTTGAGGATTCTTCAAAATTCAACTAATCAAATCCACTTCACAACTTGCTTGATCAACCTTGATCGGATCAACCAATTACTTCCACTTCCATTTCATAGCTTCCGACAACCATATTTTATCTTTGATCCACCGGCACATCAACAACGGAGTAGTAGAAGCTTAAACTCGATCCAGATCCGGAGTTTCTCCTTGAACACGTCCAATGGTTCTTTACGTCTAATGGCTTGTTTAGGGTCCGGTTTGCTTATCATATCCCTATGAATTTTCAGTATATGGAGACCAGTAGCGTGGGTTCTTCGAACCCGGATGAGTCTATTTTTTGGAAAAATTTATAGAAGTTGGATTTTACTCCTGCGGTCAAGGGCTTTCTCTATCGAGTGTGTAAGGGTGTGTTCCCTGCGGTCGTCGACCCTGGGTGTGAAGAGTGCGGACATGAACTTCGAAAATAATAGAACTACAAATATGAAATACCAAAGAACTTAATATCATCTCTTAATCAAATCATATGCTGATTAAGAACCAACTGAAGATAAATAAATAAAAAGAAGAATATAACCTGTGATTGATACTCAGCATTAGCAGCAAACAAAGCCAACACTTCATGATAAATCAATCACAAATACAAGTTCAAGCACTTTGAGCAGAACAAAAGTTTATAGTTACACAATAGACAAATAAACATGATATTAAACAGTATCAAGATCAAGCTCTGGAAGAAAATATCTCCACCAGGGAAGTCCAAGTCCCGGAAACCGCAAGAACGATGCCGAGAACACAAATAACACCATCCAACAAGAACATTGCTCTCCCCATGGATTCTCTGAACACCAGCATATGAAAAAGTGAAGGTAACACAAACCCAAGTGCAATACACACACTACTTCCAACAAGTGACAAGAAGTCTGCAAAGTTTGGAACCAGCAAAGCAACCAAAGATACACAAAATATAGTGACCCATCTAAGCCAAATACAGTAGCTTCCTCCGGTGAATCGCCTTTCGAGAACTTCATAAACCGGGTTCATCATCAAAGGGCAAGTGAAGAAGAGATTTACACAGAGACCCAATTGGACTAGAGTGCTTATTAGGCCAGTGCCTATGTTTGTAGTGATTATGTCCCTTGTTTCCTCACCAAATGCAAGGTAACCTAGTACACCAAATGCTCCATAGAGTAAGGAGATAGCCCCCATGGAAAGCCCTAAGGTTTTACCAAATTTTTCCTTTTCCTTAGCTTCTGATTCCAATGGTAAAACCATGCCAATTCCTTCAAATGCATAAACACAAACACCAACACAGTAAGAGAACACACCCCACCCACCAAATGCTTGAACTTCAGTCCTGTTTCCAACAAAAACTAATGCATCTTTCATCATAACAATACCCATAGCTGCAATTTGGATCAAATCAGCAAAAATACTCAAAGGGGCTAAATGGGTAAGTGTAGGAATTGAATTTAGCCCTAATTGAAAGGGAAAACAGCCCCAAATATACCAGGACTTATTACTCACACCCAGAATTCCACCTAATCCTAGACTTAAACTTGATGAACCATTAAACAAGTGCACAAAAGTGTTGGCTATGAATATAAAATAGCTAACACAAAACCCAGCTTGAGATAAGATGATCATCAAATCAACGGTTAAACGGCCAACAGGCCCACAAACGGCGAAACCCAGATCACCAAAAGAAGTGATCTTGGCGAATCCTTTGATTGATTCCATCTTTCTGCGGGTATGAACCAGAAGCAACATACAATAGTAAGTCAGTCCAGCGACTGAGAATAGGGTTAGGACCCCAAATAGCCATCCTGAT
This sequence comes from Fagopyrum homotropicum, assembly GCA_033239125.1. Classification (NCBI taxonomy): domain Eukaryota; kingdom Viridiplantae; phylum Streptophyta; class Magnoliopsida; order Caryophyllales; family Polygonaceae; genus Fagopyrum; species Fagopyrum homotropicum. The sequence goes on from BSWB01000005.1 coordinate 143,249,114, forward strand.
CTCTTGAAGGTATAAGGAAGCCCAAGAACACCAGCTCCAACAATTGATATGAAAATATTGGCGAAAGTCTTGAATTGAGATGATTGATGCTTTGAATCTCCTCCTAATAACGGCGTGTCTTCTCTAGGGATTGGAATTGAGTACGAGCTCGAACCAGCTTCTTTCTCAAATCCCATTTCGAAATACAAAACCCCACAAAAAGTTTAAAGCCTTCACAAAATTGGAGCTATAGAAGATTGAAATTGAACGGATTGGGAGAAAACCAGCAAATTTGATAAGAGGTTCTGGTTATTTCTAGATTGATTGATTGATTGGGTTTACAGAATTGGGGATTTTATGAATTTCATGATAAGTTTGAGAAGACAAAGACCTACTATAAAAGGAGTTAAAATGACAATATTGCCCCTTTTGGTTGGTCAAAAATTACGTGGACAAGCACAATTCTTTCATTTTCATATTCCCTGTCTTCGTACGGAAATGGTAGGCTGCATAATATTTATTTTGAAAAAGACAAAAATCAATAATGGTAATCTTAAAAGAAATATCAATATTCAAATTTGGCGAATCAATAATAGATTTTTCACGAAGGTTCCATTTTATAGGTAAAAACGCGTTCAAAGTACAAATAGTCATGAAACGAATCTAGTTCATATGCATACCCTTATTCATGAAATTTTTTGAAATTATTTCTTGTGATTTGACGTAAATGTAATTTAATTTGATTACTTTAATACCCTATTGGGAAACTAACATGTGGGGCCGTAAGTGCATTTTAAATGAAATCACAAAAAATGATTCCATAAAATTTCATGAATAAGGATATACATATGTACTAAATCTGTTACTGTTTACGGAGTTAGAACAAAACGGACCCCTAGACGATTAAGTAGATGAATAAATGAAGATATTGAAATATATTTTCTTAAAGAAGAAAAAATCAAATGTGAAAATAATACATATCAAGACAGTAGATGAAATGTATCCGTTAGTGCAACAAAACATGTGTGTGGTGAAATGAATCAAGTTGTATGGGGAAAATAAAATTGGACTTTATGACAGTTACAAATGAGTTGTCATATTACAGGAATCTATTTATTTGATAAATAAAATAAAATAAATTTACACATCTGACAACTTAAAACAAATTCTTACACAGTTATAAAAATAGATTAATCCGTAACTGATTTAATTATTTCAAATTTAAATTTGTGAGGTTGAAAATTGTTGTAAAGTTTTGAAGAGCGAGAAAAAAATTAAAAATATATTCTTTATCCAAGGGAAAAAAATGGACAATTTTGGTAACTAGTCCTTTTTGAAAAACTATAGTAGTTACTAAGCTTTTTAATGTTTCAATTAAGTAAATATACTTACTTATCTTTTATATTTATTCTTAAACTGTACACACTTTTCACTCAAAGAGTACATTTACTAAACACAAAACTAAAAAAAATCTAGCAAACCAAAAAATTCGAAGCTCACTCTTATTAAATATATATGTATTTAAACAATTTTTACTTTTGAAATGTATATTTAATGATTTAAAATGTCACTGATATATATTCATATGTCGAGATTTGGATCGATAAATTTGAGATATAATTTTCACATAAAATATAATCAATCTCAGCTATTAATATATAAACATATGCTTACACTTTCTTTCAAATATTATATAATTTAGCTTTAAAATCTTATTATAAAATATGAATGCAGAATTCAGTAAATATATTTGTTGCATGCCTAGGTATGTGAATGTGGGCTTGGATCTAAACTTAATATTTGTTGAGTCAACTATTCATTTCGTGGGCCTTTCATTTGGGCCAATAAACTGAAACTAATTGTGTAATATAAGTATATTATGGCCTTGATACATTTTCATCCGATTGTTACTTTCCCACATTTAGGTCTAATTAATTAACTATTAAAAAAGGGGTATTTGCACAATTCAATTTACTTGTTGCACGTGGGCATGGGATGGGGCGGATTGAGGTCGTCTTCTGTCTCATCCTGCCTATTATATATAGGATGGGATCAGAACGTTTCTTGTGTGTTTAGACTAAAAACTATCGGGTCCTATCAGGTTGAGATCGGGACGAGATGAGACAAAAATAGATACAATAAGAAAGTTTACAAAGCATAATGATAAGATTAAGCTACTAAGGTAACTTTTTTTAATAGAAAACAAACTAGGTCCCTAGTATTTAACAATTTAAAAAAAAAGTAAATTAGATATTAAGATGATCTTTATTATGCAGTTAAGTAGAGATAATTAATTATTTGAATATATCAATCATGCTAAAATTAAGGAAACCGTTTACAATATTTTTGATAATTGTACGCTTGAGATTTGAGAATCTTGTATAACCGCCACTATTGATCTTTTAGCATAAACCAAACGTCTCAAGCGAAGATCCTTCTGCACCGCTACTCCGAAGCCATCAAACCGTGTGCTTGAGTCGACCGGAGCCAAAATCGGAACCATTGTTCATCCAAGGATCTCCAACATCTCGCGAAGACGGAGCCCTCTCCTCGTTGGATTTGAAATGGAAGAAGGGAGACAGCGAGGCGGCACTAGAGGAGACACACCATCGTCAACTGCCACCACCTATCGAGCCACTGTCCGAGTCCACCAGCCTTCGGCTGGATCTGAGATGCCATTATTGACCAACGGAACCCCGCCGTGAGGACCATCGAGGAAGAAGACTCACTGCCGCCCAGGACACCGTCTGCGAGTGTGAGCCTTGCCCTATAGTCTCCCAGATCCAATCGCCCTCGCCCAGATCCACTTTCACGAGTGTGAACCCGTCACACAGATCCGCTCGCCCAGGCGCCGAAGTTGAAACTCGCCCTCGCCGCTGACTATAACACTGTTTCTGCCTTCCTTTTCTGTTTGAGTCGATCTTTGGATAATTTCATGCGATTATGAATTAATGTTTCTGATTTGCCTTGTTGTTTATATTTATTGGATGTATGATTTACTCTATTCTCATTGTTCCTTTTGTCGGTTGTACATACCTGGCTTTATAGGTTTCTTTGAATTATCATTATTTTTCCATCGACCTTGTGTTATATCTGAGTGGAAAGGTTAGGTTTGAATCTGTTTAATTGGTCTTGTGTAAAGGACAATCTTGTGTAAATGACGGACTTGTGTAACCAAATCTTGTGTAAATGACGGACTTATGTAACCAAACAATGTGTAAATGACAGACTTGTGTGACCAAAACTTGTGTGAATGATGGACTTATGTAACAAAAACATGTGTAAATGACAGGATTTTTGTAACCAAAACTTGTGTGAATGACGGACTTATGTAACAAAAACATGTGTAAATGACAGGATTTTTGTAACCAAACCTTGTGTTAATGACGGACTTGTGTAATCAAACCTTGTGTAAATGACAGACTTGTGTACATAACATAAACAAACATAACTTGTGTAATTAAAAAACGACCGAATATGTTAACTACATAAATTGACATAACAAATGAAATTGTGTATGAACATTGTGTAATTGAAATTATGTATTAATATTATGTAATTAAAATTCTGTGTTAATATTGTGTATCATCAAAACAATACACAAAGTTTGATTAGTCTAGTTGGTATAAGGGTGTGAGGGAGGGTCAACTCATAGAGTTCAAATCTTACATTTGACACAATCTTTTATTTATTATATTAAGAGGAGATAGAAGAATAATTAATTATCCTAATTAAAAAAACTTGGGTCATTTTTCCGCTCATGGTTACAAATCTTACCTACTCCCCTATTTTACCCAGATATAATTGACTTACCTAAAGTCTAAGCATTCAAAGAGAGAGAGAGAGTGAAGATTTAAAAACCTGAAGATGACAAATATAATTGACTTACCTATAGTTTGTGCCCATTTATTTTACAAGCCTATTTTATAATTTTCATCGTACTATATACAATTGATGAAAAGACTAAACCTGAAGGTAGTGTTGGAGATAATAGCAAAGAAGTTCCCAGCCAGCCGCGGTGCATTGATAAGGGAAGATGACAAAAAAGTGTATGGAATCGAAAAGGTTTGTCATGTACACAAGCGTGTCATTGACAAAAGGTTTGGTTACACAAGTCCCTCATTTACACATGGTTTGGTTACACAAGTTCAAGCCCATTGAGTTACACAAGCTCAATTATATTACACAAGTTTCGTTTGTTTACACAAAGTTGAGTTACACAATCGAAAAGGTTTGTCATGTACACAAGTGTGTCATTTACACATGATTTGGTTACACAAGTCCAAGCCCATTGAGTTACACAAGCTCAATTATAACTATAAAAAATGTAGGTCATATCCCGTATTTATAAAGTTTGGTCAAATTTTGTAATTAAACAAATTGGGGCAATTGGTGAACTTACAAAACTTTGTGTCTTTCCTGCAATTAGAAAACATGGGCCATTTCAGTAATTATCTAGTTAAGAACGAATTTGTAAATTCTAAAAATTTGGACTAATAGTGTAATATAAAATTTGGGTTATTTATTGCACATTACCTAAATTTAGAAAAACCATATTGAGATCCCTCATAGTCGACTTTTTCAATGGGGGCATCGGAGCGGCTAAGAAGCGGTGACACGGTGAGGTCTCCGTCGAGGAGTGGAGGACTGACGGGTGTGTTGATTTGGAGATGGTGCTCGCGCCGGCGACCTTTGATTCGCCGCTCCCTTACGGCTTCAACTCTTCGCCAGTCGATCCTCGTGGCCTCCAGCCTTCGGTCCTCGCAACTTTCAGTCCTCACAACCGGTAGTCCTCGCAGTCAGCGGTCCTCGCAACCTTCAACCTTTGGTCCTCGCAACCTTCCGTCCTAGCCGGCGGTGTAAGCAGCGAAAGAAGATCCAAATCATTTAAAATGGATACGAAAATCTCAAATATTCAATTACCAAATGAATTAAACGGTTTCCTTTTTTTTTCCAGTTTAATATATTCTTTTTAATTAAATATTCTTAATTCCCTAATTAATATCTTATTTATCATTTTATTTATCTTTATTTATAATTGATAATTGATATGGACCTAGTTAGTAATCAAGTTACAAAAAGTGTCTTACTAGTTTAATTTTCTCAAATTCGACTCATCGACACCCCTATCCGGATCACTCCATAACTTCTTACCTTATATGCACACTATCAACAAAAGTGTTTAAACCGTTAGCTAACGGTCCTACTTTGTGTAACTAAATACTAAGATATATAAAAAACACATATAATGACTATCAACACATCAACATACTTCCACATTAGACTTGCACAAATTCAGGCCGGCCCGGAAAAATATGGGTATGAGCATCTAGTTTTGTCTATTCGGGTTTGGCCCGACCTTGACCCGTGTTTTGATGGGACGGGTATGTATAAACATTTTGCCGGTCCGGTCCGTACATATATATATATATAGGGTTAGGATCAAGTAAGAACAAGGGTTAAGGTAAGAAATAAGAACACATATGAGCTGTCGGATTAAACAATAAACGTTCAAGATTTGACGTTTATATATGGTAATCATATATTCTCTTAATTGCTATATTGACATAAATGAAAGTAAGAGAAAAACGGACAAATATGATATTAATGATATTAAAATATGGTAAGTGCAACATATATTTTTTATGTATATGGGCGATCATCAAACCGTTTTAAGTTTTGTTGACCTGTGCTACGTCTTAGACTGTTAGGTGTGAATGTTAATGCACGCCACCAATGTTACTCCTCCATCATCTCCTTTCTTTTGATATAAAAAAACTAATGTAATTAATCAACGTTAATTAATAATTAGGAAAAAAGGTATGATATGAGTCGCGTCTGAGCAGTGGATTAGGAGGTTAATTGGAACCCATTCATCCATTACTCATAACTCATTGCAGTGATCTATGCATATACCATATGTGTAATGCACTACACGTGCATGTGCATCATGCATGGAGTGAATAATGCATGCACTACAAGTATAATGCACGAGTCTAGCAAATGGTTAGCTGACATAAAATTCAAAGTAAAAACAAATAATATGTTAAACGTGTAAATTTATTGCAAGATTAATAAACTAAATAAAATAATCACGGCTAGAAAAAAAAAAAACCATGCACGACTAGGAAAAATCGACGCACGAGTTGTATATGTAATGTTGCTAAAAGGTTAAATGTGTCATCTAATTATGGTATAGAAAATATTTTGAGTGTTTATAAGGTAATCATATATTAATAATTAATATCCTTACATATATCGGTGTAATATATTAATATACCAAAATAAGACTCTATCATCACCGTTGATTTTGTTTAATCGTGTGGTAGAGTTTTTTTTTATTTCTTACCGTAACTTTTGTTCTTACCTGATCCTAACCATATATATATATGTTTGGTGTAGCTTGACGAGTTATATTTGTTTGTAATACAAGATTAAAGAGATAACTTGACTATAATGGTACTTGTTGTTTTTCAGGTATTTGGATTTCTTATTTTTGTGTTGAAGGTTGTTGAACTCATTGGTAGTGCAATATACAGATATAATTGGAATGAAAGTTTTGTTAAATACATTATATTACTTATTTTGAACGATAAATCCCGGAAAAAACGCACAATCAAGTACATACGGGCCATCCAGGCCGGGCCAGCAGCCCACCCGCTTTTCACGTGGGTGGACATGGGCAGCATTTGTTTTCCGGACATGCCGGGCTGACCGGACCACACCTTTCGCGTAGAGTTTTTAGTTATGACCAGATCCGACCCGAATCCACTGTTGTACAGGTATATTCCACAAAATATTTATTTAATATCTGAGTATTTAGTTATGCAAATTAGAAAGAAAATAATTATGTTTACAGCTTTTATAGTAATTAATTTTTAAAACTTAAAAAGTTAGGATTAATTTATCAATTTTAGAAAATATAATGGTTATCGTACCAAATATTTTCATATAGCATTTCTAATATACGTGAAAAATATTTATTAACAAAATTGAAAATAATGTGAATGATTTTTTTATATAAAAATTTAAAAATGATTAAATATACTTTTATCTAAATCAGAGTTAATCTACGTCATTAGACCATAAATTAGAAAACCGATTTCATTTCGTATGTTTTACGATAATGTTGTTTTCAAGAGCAAGTAATCCAAACAATGATATCTACTTCAAATAATAATGATTTGTACTCTTCATATATTTCGGAAAAAAAACACTGATTTGAACGAATACCAAACCAAAAACCAACTAAAGTAAACTTTGAATTATTGATACTAAATAAATAATATATATATATATATATATAATTAAAAAATAATTATTATATTTAGTTAAATTTTATTTTAACTCTGGTTCTTTTCATTAGAACCAACCATATAAATATACGTTCATATTGCATGCTTAGACTCATGCTTATCACGATATGGAGTACTTAACGTTGTTATGCGTTGTTCTACTCTCACTACTCACTGTATATCTCTTTCATTACTACAAAACCGCCACCTCCGCCAATCACAGACGTCCACCCGGTAAAACCGGGTGGCCAGTAGTCGGAGAGTCAATCGAATTTCTACTGAAGTTACAAAAAGGCTATTCGGAAAAGTTCATCTTAGAAAGAATGGAAAAATACTCTTCTGACGTTTTTCGAATCTTTTTCCTCGGAGATAATATCGCGGTACTATGTGGAGACACGGGGAGCAAATTCTTGTTTTGTAACGGTAACAAGTTGGTCAAACGATGGACAATCCGATCTATTCGTCGGCTTTTATTTTCGATTGAACAAGAGATCGCGTTCGATCAATATATGAAGCCCGCGTTACTTTCGTTCGTCAAGGATGGTGGCCTTAGAAATTCTGTTGGGGTTATGGATGCTTTGGTACAAAAACATTTTGACTCTTATTGGCATGGAGAGGTATGTATACACAACAACACAAGTTATATGTATATTCCCTATTATTATTATTATAGTTTCTTTTTTTTTCTTCCATTTATCTATCTATCTATATCTCTATCACGTATCGGTGACAAGATAGTTAGGGTTTTCTAGTTTGGATAAAAAAATTTTGTAAATAGAAGATAAATTATGTCGGAATGCATCGTGTTAAGTTGAACCGGTTTTGTGTTGGTTTAAGGCTTCACGGTTATTTGGGTCGAGTATTGTTTAAGATGGTGAAACAAATCAAGTATTTTTGGGTTTTAACAAGCCGAGTTTGTTTGCTTCCCCGGTTTATCCATGGTTTTTATAATTTGTTGGGCGATCATAAGCAAGAACAGTTGAATGAAACCGTTAAACCTAACCCGATTCCGTGACCTAAATATAATTTATATGACGTAGAAAAAAAAATCCAAATAAGATTATATAAAGAAGTTTTTCTGCCAAATTAGCTAAGTAAGCTTCTTTTGAGATTTCTCTACTAACTAGGTACATTGTATAAATATGTTTAGTAAATGTACCCCTAATCAAATCCCTTACCTTCCAACATTAATTTAATGAAAATGGTAAAAATTGAAGGGGTATATAAACCTAAATTAAATAGAAAAGAGTCTATTTGACCAAATTTTTTCAAGTTTTTCTTAGAACGATAGAGTTGTAAGAACGAGTTTTTGGACACATTACTTAAAATAATATGAATATTAGTTATTAGACTAGTTTATATTTAATTTATATTTCCAATCTTTAATATTTCATTTCTATTATCTTGTAATCTGTGTATATACTTGTAATAACATCAATATAATTGTGATCTTGTCCACAAAATTCATATATAAAACTCAATATAAGATCAAATTATTATATATACTTTAAAATTTTAAATTACCCGATTCTTCGGATCGGATTAGCTTAACCACAAAATCTACTTATTTATAGGTTAAGGTGTATCCAATGGTAAAGATTTGCATCTTAGCATTACAAAGTCAGCTATTAATGTCGATTGAAGATCCCAAATTTGTCGAAGAGCTGATGGATTCAATGGAGATTATAATTCTAGGGATTATATCTTTGCCGATAAACTTACCAGGAACTCAAATGAAAAAATCACTCAAAGCAGCAGCTTCGTTGAAGCTGAAGATACAGAAGATTGTAAGGCACCAAAGGACGTTATCAATGGCGGAGTCTTCTACTCAAAGTACTAAAACCCTAATTTCATATTTCCTCAAAGTGTCTGAAAACGACGTCGTTGTGGCTAGTACCATTCTGGGATTGCTTGTTGCTGGCTATGATCCAATCGCTTCCACTGTATATTTGATGTTCAAAGTTATGGCTGATTATCCACATGTTTATAGCAGAATATATCAAGGTAATTTGATACTATATCTTTTTGTCTTTAGGGTTAGGGTAATTTTTTCTTATTATTTTAAATTAATTCTTTTGAAAACTACAAAAATGTGTTGACTAAAAACATGTTTTTTGTGATTAAAAACTATTTTAAAGATTCCTTGTAATTTCTAAACAGATTTTATATATTTTATAAAAAGAAATACAGTATATAAAAAGATTCATTGTAATTTTATATATTTTATATATTTTGACTAAAGTACAACTACTACCTATAACCTACTCACTCACCCAACCACCACCCCTCTTATTATTATTTTATTTACTTATTTATTATTATTATTATTATTATTATTATTATTATTATTATTACTATTATAAAAAATTTGGTGAGGTAAGCTCTTTTTTATGAACTTTTGTTTTTTATACTCCTTTAATTTTTTACACTCTACTCTGCTTACTACTATTACTTTATTAGGGATATATTTACAAAATGAAATTATGTTATGAGCCAAGTTAATTGAACAATATTATTAAAATGCCCAGTTAGTGATATTGACATTATTATTATTAGGAAAAATAACCCAAAATAATACCAACTATCAACATTGAACCGAAAATAATACGAACTTTGAAAATTACTAGGAGCGATACAAACTATCAATGTATTTACCAAAAATAATACGTTATATATTTTCAGCAAAAACCCTAACTCCGGCGATGACGTGGCATCCGGAATGTTACATGTCATTAAATAAATGAATTAAATGTGTGGGACTTGGATTTTATTTAAAAAAAACCATTTAATAATATTTAAAATATTAAAAAATAAAAAATTATTATTTTATATATTAAATAATATTTTTTTAAAAAAAGTTGTACAAATATTATTTTTATAAAATAAAATTTGAAATTTTTTTATAAAATAAATTTTTAAAAATTTGTAAAAGTATTTATTTTTCCAAAATATATAAAAATATAAAAAAATTTAGAAATTTTTTTACTCAAATCTATTTTCGATTTTTTGTATAAAATAAAAATATTAATCCTAAAAAAATGATTTGTAAAAAAATATTCAAATATATATTTTTTTAAAAAATATATAATAAAAATAAACCCCCAAAATAACATTTTTTAAAAAATTCACAAGAAAACGATTTATTTTTTTTTAAAAAAATTTCATAAAAAACAAAATATTTTTACATTTTTTTGCTAAAAATATTTTTTTTAAAAAAATTGTACAAGTGTTTTAAAATTTTTTTTAAAAAAATATTAAAGTTTTTATTTTTTTAATATTTTAAATATTAATAAATTGATTTTTCAAAAAATAAAATCTACGTCACACATTTAATCCATTTATTTGATGACATGTAACACTCCGGCTACCACGTCATCGTCGGAGTTAGGGTTTTTGCCGGAAAAGTATGACGTATTATTATTGGTAAATAAATTGATAGCTTGTATCATTCATAGTAATTTTCAAATGTTCGTATTATTTTCGGTTCAATGTTGATAGTTGATATTATTTTGGGTTATTTTTCCTTATTATTATTACTATTATTATTATTATCTTAACACGACTTAATATTCATTTATTTCATGCAATCCTAACTCATTGAAAAGATATTACAAAATAATGTTCTATAACAATTATAAAAAGTTCAAATATTACAATTTGATGATTAAAAAAGGACAATTTTGGTAAATAGGTCTTTTTGAAAAACTATAGTAATAACTAGGCTTTTTAATAATAATACAATAAACATTATGTTATAATTTAACTTGGAGTTTTCTAATTAAGGATTGTTTAGAAGTAATTACCCTAGATTAACATTTAAAATGATTATAACTTATAGTGATCCAAAATGATTTGCATAGAAAACATGGAGTTAGTAGCTAAAATGGCAGCAGGAGATCACTTGAAGTGGGAAGACACTCAAGAATTGAAATACACATGGAATGTGGCTCGTGAAGTGATGCGACTTCATAGCTCAGCTCCATTCCTCACAAGAGAAGCCATGGCCGATTTTACTTATTGTGGCTATCACATTCCCAAGGGCTTCAAGGTCATTACACTTATCTATATATATACTTCTCTAAATTACAAGTACTCCAAGCTAGAACCGTTATCTTTTTCGCGAACCGGCTGTTAAGGTTCGAGAAACCTAGATCGGGTGGTGCATTTATCTTTGTAAATATAATATAATCGACGATAAAACAATTTCATAGTATATTGACTGATGTACAAATATATTTGGTGTATAGCTAGTAACGAGTATACATGCAACACACAAGGATCCTAAGTATTTCCCCGACCCCGAAAAGTTTGACCCTTCGAGGTTTGAGGGTGACGGACCATTACCTTACACGTACATGCCATTTGGAGGTGGGGCCAATATGTGTGCCGGAAAGAACTATGCTCAACTAGTAATATTGATGATCATACACAATGCTGTCAAGAGATTTATGTGGGAGCCTCTAATACGCGATGAGAAGGTAATTATAAACCCTACTCCTAAACCGGCAAAAGGGTTTCCGGTTCTTCTTCATCCCCATAAGTCTTATTGAAACTTCTTCCTAAGTTTGTATAATCAAGTAACCATTGCAATCTAAAGAAACTAGATTCATGTTTGCTAGTTCATACAAGATTGTATGAAATGTTTTAAGTTTGATTTGGTATTGGCATGTCAATTTTTTAATGTATCTTTTGATCATTGAACGAGTTTGAAATCCCACGCATGTACAAGTTATCAAATAAAATGTAGTTTTTGTTTGGAAAGTCTTGGATTGCGCTTTCTTATTTTACAGTTTTTTTAGAAACAACTTGGTTTATTAGATTTTTTTTAGTTTTGTGTTTAGTAAATATATCCATTGAGAGAAGAGTGTGTAGAGTTTGAAAATAAATACAAAAGGTTGGGTATATTTACTTAATTGAAACATTAAAAAGACTAGTTACTACTTTAGTTTTTTAAAAAAGACTAGTTATCAAAATTGTCTTTTTTTATTATGTTTAATAAAAAAAATAGTTTTGCTCAATTTTATAATATACTTTTTCGACTATAAAGTAACATTTTGAGGTAGTGAGGGCAATAAGGATAACCAAATCAAATTTGAAGTTTTAACCTTCGATACAGTATTCGGATGAACCGCAAAGTCCAGCACGGGTCGGGCATGAATAGGGATGATGAGCTAACGTGTCCTGTCCAAAACCCGGAATTTTACCTTAAAATTTTATTTTATGTATTAAAAATATAAAAAGGCGGACTATGTCCCCCGTCTGGTTGAAATGTAGGAAAAAAAATCTCACATCGATAACACGCAACTAAAGTGAACCTGCCATATAAGCATCCGGGCTACTCTTTCTATTGCCAATTGGTTTTAGGATGAACCCGTGTGCTTGTATGTGTGGTTCACTGGACGTGAGATGCGAAACCCGTCGAAAGAAAAAATGAAATTGTGGGCGATCTAAAAAGATAATGAGATGCTCGACCCGAGAAAGAAAAAGAAAAATGTGTCACGTGTTGACTTAGTTCAAGTAGTTAACACTTGAGGGGGAGTGTTGAGATGTAGGGAAAAAAATCCCACATCGATAACACGCAATCAAGTGAACCTACCAAGCATACCATATAAGCATCCGACATACTCTTCCTATTGTCAATTGGTTTTAGGATGGAACCCGTGTGCTTGTATGTGTTGTTCACCGGACGTGAGCCCTCCGCGTCATTTGATCTCGGGATGGTTATAAAAAAAAGTAACACGCCTGCGCTTCGGGCGCATTGCAAATCCGCTTCTCTATCCTTCTTAAATGGTTGATATTCTAACGGCTGGGCAACACCAACATTAGTAACAGATAATGTCGTTGGTTTATTGTTATAATGAAATGACCTGTGAGCTTTGGGGCGGACTCGGAGTCCGCATGCGCCCCAATCCTTGGTGCATGCGGACTCCGCCTTGATGAGACGTTTTGTCCGCCAATAGTAAGCCTCTTTCTCAACTAAACTAATATTCGGAGTGCTCTCATTGCTGCCAAACGGAGTCTGTTAAAAAATAACACACCTAATGAGTAATAGAAAGTCAAATAAAATACGCATGAAAAATAAAAAATACTAATTTTAATTGTAACTTAATATACTCTTTAGAATAAATAAGATGAATATAAAAAAACTGGTTTAGAAATTCACGGTCTTCGTTTTGTTAACGTAAAGCTTTTTTTTTTTAATATAGGAGGTCAAAATTTTTTTCCTCCAGAAAAAATAAAAATAAAATTTTGACGTCTGTGTCTGGATTAAATTATTTTTATTTATAAATAGAGCTAATTAATTTGTTAAAAATGACCTTGATTTTAATAGTGAATGAGAAATATACGATTTTTACAGGATCGGTATACATTGATAGCGATGGTTCTTTACAAGACACACATATTACTTAAAAATAAGTTCATTTTATGTGTATTCTTTTTTTTCTTTAGTAAAAATAACTATATTGATATGAAAAGATGACTTGTTTTATTTAATTTAATACTTTAGTAACACATGATAAACGCTTCAAAAAATTATCAACTTAAAGTGTTGGTCAAGATAAATTACTGGGATATTGTAGTATTGTGTCGGTTCTTTTTTCGCTTTTTTTAACCGGCCAAATATCAACAGGTTGAAAATCTTAAGTTCTCACATAAAGTATGGACTTTTCAAGTCTAATATATAAAATCGGTGAATTCTTCTCTTATTGACAATTTATTTTAAGATATAGCCTCATTAAAATTATATGCTGAGATCGGACGTAACGTGTATGTGTGTTCGTATACACGCAACCTCATTTTACCGTATGTTTTTGTCGAACTTTAACATAATTGCATACTACTATCGGTAAACACTTCAAGTATTAAAAAAGACGTCCAATCAATTATTGTGGTTCATGGAACATACACATATATATACACACAGCCTCATTCTACTGAATGTTTGTGTTGAACTTTAACAGAATTACATACTACATGTATGCGTGTTTGTATGCACACTGTTAACTCCACCTTGATAAATAAGACATTACTTATGGTTGATGAAAGCCAAAACCTTGGTTTTCAGGTTTTTGTAAGACCTTACAAGTTTTGGTAAAGTCATCACAGTGTCTAGTAAGGCCTTACCATATTACAGAAAACCTTGATTTCCAGGTTTCAGTAAGGCCTTACATAAACTGGTAAGACCTTACCAAAACTGGACAAAAACTACACTTGAGTGACGTATAAACCAAACGGCTTTATTTCCTTCTTGTTGAGTTATTTAATGGATTTGATTTTAACAAATCTTTGATTTGTTTTAATTAAATCTTCTTAAAGATAAAATTGGAAGATTTCCTAACCTGAACAAATCATGATCGACCGTGCTTGACTGCTTGACTTCAACAAACAAAATCTCAACAAAATAGAGTGGATCAAATCTCAACAACCCAAGATCTCCGAAGATCACGAAGGCAAGATCTTTTTTCAACGTACAAGAAATGCTGAGACGCTAGCCTATTTAAGGGACAAGGAAGAAGGGACAACATACACGTTCATTGCCTACTTCGGAAACACAAGTGACGATTCGACTTATCTCACAAAGTATTGTTCTCACATTTGAAGCTTCATCATTCTACTTCCCTGAGAGTGTGAGATCATTTTCGAGCTGATAGTACAATTCAACTAGGATCATACAAACCGTTATCACTACTAAACACGTTGGATACGAGTGTTGTATCTGAAGTACTTTAGTTTTTCTTTTCGAGTGTGTGAGTTGCTAGATAGGAAGTGTAAGACTTCTGAGTTTAGAAGAGGGAAGGTCTTCTGAAGATTGTATCTGGAACTCATCAAGAAGAAGGAAAATAAAGCTACTTGGAATCCTAGGGTTGAATCAATCCTAGGCGGGGACTAGGTCGTGTTGGTGACCGAACCTCGTTAACATATCGCGTGTCCTTTTCTGCTCTTTATATTCCTGGTTTGTCTAAACCTTTACACTTAATTCCAATCTTAGAGAAACGTGTAAGGTCTTATAATTACGAGTAAGACTTTATCTTATTTGATAAGGTCTTATCTCTTTCGATAAGGTCTTACCTATCCTAAGATTGCGAAAAGTTTCCATACTCTATTCATCCCCCCCTTCTAGAGTATTGGATAAACTATTTTATCTGCCTATTTCGCATTTCAATTGGTATCAGAGCCTAACTCACGTCTTCTTAGATATTATTATCTATGAGGCTAACTAAAGGCAGGTGAAGGTCAAGGCGGATTTGGTCAAGGAAGATCAATTTCTCGACCACCTCTTTTTGTAGGAAACAATTTTATGCACTGGAAATCCTTGATGCAGATGTTTATCATCGATCAAGATTTAGAGCTCTGGCACATTATCAAAAACGGACCTCTCACTCCTACCAAGGATGGTCTCGACAATACAACAGTAAACAAGACAGAAGCTGAATTCAATCAGAAAGATCTTGAGAGCGTGGCGAAAAACTACAAGGCTATTAATCTATTATATTGTGGTTTAAGTACTGATGAATTTAATCGTATATCTTCATGCAGATCCGCTAAAGAAATATGGGATAAATTAGTGGTCACCTATGAAGGAACCAGCCAGGTCAAAGAAACCAAAATAAGTATCTTTCTGAGGCAATATGAATTGTTTAAAATGATCCCAGATGAATCAGTCAAAACAATGTTCACCCGTTTTACGGAGATCATTAATAATCTTGACTCACTGGGAAAGACTTTCAACAATGAAGAAAAAGTCAGAAAGATACTTAGATGCTTGCCTAAAGCAAAATGGGGTCCCAAGATAACCGCTATAGAAGAAGCACAAAACCTCAATACACTTGCTCTTGATGATTTGCTAGGCAAATTAATCACCCATGAATTGATCCTCAATGAGGACGATGGGGATGTGCCAACAAACATTAAGAATTTGACACTTAAAGCAAAGAAAGAGGAACCACTGGAAGATTCTGAAAGCGATGATGAAGATCCTTTTGCTCTTATCACAAGAGGATTAGCTAGAATATTAAAAATGAAAAAGCAATTTTCAAACAAAGAAAATGCTGGATCTTCTAAATACAGAGGTAAGTCTTCTAACCCCTTGAAGAAGAATCGTGTTCTAAATTGCTATGAATGTGGTGAAACAAATCATCTGGTTAAAGAATGTCCTCAAAAGAAGAAGAACAAATTCAAGAAAAAGGAATTTGGCAAGAAAGCCATGGTAGCAGCTTGAAGCGATTCAGACTCCTCAAGTGATTCAGATTCTGAAGATGATCATGCAAACTTATGTCTTATGGCAAAATCCGACAAAAATCAAGATCAACATTTGGATGGAATGGTAAGAGATCTTATATCTAGTCCTATCGATGTTTTATCAGAAGTACTGAAAAACATGATTTCTAATGAAGAAATTTACAGCAAAGAAATCAACATTCTACAAGAAAAGCTTAACGATCAGGAAACTTGCATAAGAATGCTTTCGCTAAAAGTTCAAGATCTTGACAGCATACAATCAGATCTTGACACTGAGGTTAAGGCCTTACGATTGGAAAATTCCGATCTAAAGGCAAACCTCTCATCTCTTAAGACAAGTAATACTGACTTAGAGATTGAAAAAGTGAAACTTTCTGAAAAATGTCAAGAACAGCAAATAGCTCTTGTGCAATTTACTAAATCTAAAGCTACTCTTGATAAAATACTTAGAGAACAACAATTATCCTTAAATCGAAGTGGAATAGGATATAACAGGAATTTTCTTGCTAAACCCACTACCACATTCATTAAGGCAAAAGGAAATTGGAGATCTCCTACGTGTTTCTTTTGTTGTAGAAAGGGTCATGTAAAGGAAACTTGTCCGTATAGGAGAACGGATCCATACATTATTAGAAATACCTTTCCTGTACGTCTAAATGAACGGGTAAAACACATATGGGTTCCCAAAGGGACTAGGCCATCTAACATGGTCTACCCCCATAATGGATCTAACTCTGTTTATTGGTCAAGCCGGAAAGGATGATTTTCCGTTTTGCAGGATATCACCAAGACTCAAAAATGGATAATGGACAGTGGTTGTTCAAGACATATGAGTGGGAAAGAATCTCTTTTCAACACTCTAAAGAAGAAAATCACTGGCACTATAACTCTTGGTGACAAAGGAAAATGTGACATTCTTGGTATCGGTAACGTTGGTCTTAATTCAAATAATAATATTAAAGATGTTTATTTGGTGGATGGCTTAAAATATAACCTTCTCAGTGTTTCTCAGCTTTGTGATAAAGAAAATTGTGTTAGCTTTGACAAGAAGAAGTGTGAAGTTCGAGATGAGATGACAGGAAATTTAGTGCTAACAGCTCACAGGGATAATAATATATATGCTGTTAATACTAACCAAATTGCAGGAACAAATTTAAAATGTCTCAAGGTCTTATCAGATGACTCAAGATTATGGCACAGACGACTTGGTCACATCAGTTTACATTCTCTTAACAAACTCAAATCAAAAGATCTTGTAAGAGGTCTTCTTGACCTAAAATTCAAGGTAGATGAATTATACAATGCTTGCTCAAGAGGTAAACATACTCGTAGTTCTTTCAAAAAGAAGCAAGTGGTAAGTACTACTAGACCTCTTGAACTTCTTCACATGGATCTTTGTGGACCTATGCGCGTCAAATCTCCCAAAGGCAAGCAATACATTCTTGTTATTGTTGATGATTATTCTCGATTTACTTGGGTCTTCTTTCTAAAAATGAAATTTGAAGCACTTTTATACTTCTCAAAACTTTGTAAGGAGTTACAAACTTTGAAAAACCTACCAATCGTTTCTATTAGAAGTGATCATGGTAGAGAATTCGATCAATCAGACTTTGATGCATTTTGTGAGAAATATGGTATTTCTCATAATTTTTCAACTCCTAGAACACCTCAACAAAATGGGGTTGTGGAACGAAAGAACCGCACCCTAGAGGAAATGTCTAGGACAATGCTATTAGAGAATGATTTGCCTAAGTCATACTGGGCAGAAGCTGTTAATACAGCAAATTACATTCTTAATAGATGTTTGATTCGATCAATGTTAAAGAAAACTCCTTATGAGCTTTTCAAAGGAAGAAAACCAAGCATATCTTACTTTAAACCATTTGGATGTACGTGTTACGTGCATAATAATGGGAAGGGTAATCTTGGAAAATTTGATACTCGTAGCGACGAAGGTATATTTCTCGGATACTCGACTCAAATCAAGGCTTATCGAGTATACAATAAACGTACCAAAGTAGTCGAAGAAAGTATCCATGTTTTGTTTGATGAAAATGATAATGGTATCTTGAGTGAGAGCTTTGCAGATCTTGATCTAAATAAACATGAGGAAGAGGAAGAAGAAGTTGATAAGAACGTCAGAAACATGCAAGAGCCATTTCAAGATCTTACAGACGTATCTCAAGATCTTACAAACGTGTCTCAAGACCTTGAAGTACCTCCTCAAGGTCTTACAAATGAAACCAGTCTTGAAGATACATCACCACCTGAGCAACAAGAGCCGTCTTCTCCACTTCTTATTTATTCTGAACCTGATGCTTGTAATCAGAGAAATGTTCGAAGGAAGTTCAAACATGCATCATCCCATTCAACTCAGGATATCATTTCTGATCCCTCATCTGGAATACAAACTCGCTCTAAATTAAAAGATTTGTGTGCTTTTCATGCTTTTGTATCTCTTGTAGAACCTAAAAAGTACACAGAAGCTCTTCAAGAACCTGAGTGGATTATTGCTATGCAAGATGAGCTAAACGAGTTCGAGCGAAACAAAGTATGGACACTTACAGCAAGACCCAAAGGCAAATCAGTTATCGGGACAAGATGGGTTTTCCGAAATAAACTTGATGAAAGTGGTAATGTCATTCGAAATAAAGCTCGTCTTGTAGCTCAAGGTTACAATCAGGAGGAAGGTATTGGCTACGAGGAGACTTTTGCTCCCGTAGCCAGGCTTGAAGCCATTCGCATACTTCTTGCTTTTGCATCTTACATGAGTATTAAACTTTTTCAAATGGACGTAAAATGCGCCTTTTTGAATGGTTATTTAGATGAAGAAGTTTATGTTGCTCAACCTCCTGGCTTTGAAAGTAATGAATTTCCAGATCATGTTTTCAAGCTTGACAAAGCTCTTTACGGCTTAAAGCAAGCCCCAAGAGCTTGGTACGAGCGACTTTCAAAATATCTTCTGGAAAATAACTTCAAAAGAGGGTTGATCGATAAAACTTTATTCATTAAAACTCATGGAAAGAATATTCTTGTTGTTCAAATTTATGTGGATGATATCTTGTTTGGAGCAACTAATGAATCTCTTTGCAAGGAATTTTCTGACATCATGTGCAAGGAATTTGAGATGAGTATGATGGGAGAATTAAATTTCTTTCTTGGACTACAAGTACATCAAAGCAAAAAGGGCATATTCCTCAATCAAGGAAAGTACACAAGAGACCTTCTGAAGAAGTTTAAGATGAATGAATCAAAAATAGCCAAAACACCAATGAGCTCAACTCTCTCTTTGGATCAAGACCTTACCGGCAAACAAGTAAATCAAAAAGAATTTCGAGGTATGATTGGATCTTTACTATATCTTACTGCTAGTAGACCTGACATTATGTTTAGTGTTTGCATGTGTGCTAGATTTCAAGCTAACCCAAAGGAATCACATCTTATTGCGGTAAAAAGGATATTAAGATATCTTAATGGTACAAAAGATATAGGTCTATGGTATCCCACACAAAGTAGTTTCGGTCTTATCGGATATTCTGATGCTGATTTTGCAGGATATAAAGTGGATAGAAAAAGCACCTCAGGGTGTTGTCAATTTCTTGGTACATCTTTAATAAGTTGGCATTCCAAGAAGCAAAATTCAGTGGATCTCTCAATAGCCGAAGCTGAATATATTGCTGCTGGAGCTTGTTGTTCGCAAATCTTATGGATTGCGCAGCAACTCCAAGATCTTGGATTCAACTTTAAGGAAATACCAATAAAATGTGACAATACCAGTGCTATTTCTATCTCGAAAAATCCTGTACAGCATTCAAGAACGAAACATATAGATGTGAGATACCATTTTATACGTGATCATGTAGAAAAAGGTGATGTGTCATTGACATTCATTTCTACTGATCTACAACTGGCCGATATCTTTACAAAACCTTTATCCGAAGAGAGATTCAACTTCATAAGGTTAGAACTTGGTATGCTTAACAGGGAGGCACAAATGTAGGGGGAGCAATTATTGTTTTACAATATTGATCTTATTCCCCACATTAAGACTTTAACATGCATTTCAAGGTCTTACTACAATCGTGTTATAAACACTGATCTTATTATTTATATTAAGACCTTACAATACATTTCAAGGTCTTACTAAATAATAGTATGCTCTTGACTTTTATTGTTAAAAGATTAATTTGGATCAAATCTTTTAGTTATTATCTTAATGGATAATTAACTAATAGATAATATTTTTTTAAATTTGTCGGTTTTTAATTTTGATCTTTTAAAATTTTTTTAAAAAAATTTTTTACGAAGATATTTAAAAGATTTTCTCCGACTTAATACCAAATCTTCAAAGATCTTGGTTCATAATGTGTTTCTGCGCTTCATAAACTCTCCGACTTCTCGTCTCTCTCACCTTCAAACCCTAATCGGCGATGGCTCCCAAACGTTCCTCAACTGCGTCCACTACTCGATCATCCAAGAAGCAACGATCATCTGATAGAAAGGGCAAAGCCATTCTGAAAGAGTATAATCCCGATTCTGATTCTTCGATGTCTACTCCCTCTCCTTCTCGGCAAATTACTCAAGCTGTTTATCCCCCAGCCGCAAAGGACATACCTCAACATCGTCTTCGATCACCACCTTCGGGGTTTGAGGTTAGTAGTGAAGCACCATTCTCTTGGTTTCTAAACTATACCAAAGCTGGGATGTGGAAAGATGGTTTTGCTAATCGTCCCCTGAGCTTTTGTGAATCTGTTGATGAGAATTTTTTGGAGTCTATGAATCTGCCGTGTGTTAATTTGCTGAAATGTTCGAATGTCTGGAGTATGTTTAATCTGGGAAATTTTGCATTTCCACGACTTACCCGGCTCTTCTTTGTCAACCTCACTGCTCACCGAGAAAAGGGGATTCTGACTTTACATTCCCAGATCAAAGGGCGACAAATCACCCTTACTGCTTCTTCCTTAGCAATCATTTTAGGAGTACTTGAGGAAATTGACACCAAAACTCACCCTTCGAAAAATGTGTGTCTTGCCCATGCCCAGAAAACATTTTTTGAGAAACCAATTCCTTCTGGTGCTACTTCCTCAAAGCCAAAGCAAAAACAAACCCATAATGTCTTAACTTTAGAGGCCAAAATTGTGTTTACTTTGCTTGCTAGGTGTGTTTTACCACGAAAGCACTCCAGGGAGATTGTAACTGACAATCTCTTGGAGATTCTGGATTTGGTCCTTACTGGGTATGCTATTGATGTTCCTAATCTCATTTTATCCTACATGATGCATACTGTGAATACTCCTTTAATAGCCCCTCTTCCTTATGCCAACTTATTTCCAAAGATCTACGAGTTCTTTGAAATTGATACTACAGATGAGGATAAAGTTTATCATAAGGGACAAATTGATGAGGACTGTTGGGGAAGGCTTGGAGTTGAGAAAACTTTATCTGGAGAATGGATTCTGAAGAAACATCAACCAAATGCTCCACTTTCTTCTGAACAGAGAATTCAAGATTTAGAGGCCGAAGTGGATGCCTTGAGAAAAGATTTGAATACTGCTAGAGCTGATATTGTGGATAGACAAGATGATACTCATGAGAAGCTTTTAATGGTCAATGAGAAGCTTAATCAGTTATTGTTTTTGACATCTCTAGCTCATAGGGCAACTACTACAATCATGCCTTTGGACGAGGATGTTGTGGAACACATTCAAGAAGTGTGTCAGAATGTGGTAATTAATTGTGAACGCAAGGTGCTAAAAAGGTGCATTCTTCGACCCGTCGTACCTGAGCCGTCTATCTTGACAGTTGAGGAATATGGCTTAGTCAAGAAGTACAGAAATGAGCAGGAAAAACACTTAGCAAAATTGATGGCTTGGACCACAACTGGCGAGGCACAGGATAGATGGAGGGAAAAGGTGCGTGCTCGTTTTCGTGGCAAACGAGCTAGTTCTTCTTCAAATTATGGGCAATGGTTTGAAGAAGTGGTTGAAGTCTCGGATGATGAAGATTGATCTTTTCAAGCTCTAACTTTTTCTTGCTGAAAGACAAAAAGGGGGAGAATATTTGTCTTTTGAAATGTTTTGAAAACTCTTGGTTTGGTTTGGTTGTTTTTTGGTTTTGAAAAACTTGCTTTGATTCGATCGTTTTCAAAATTTGATCCTACATGTGCGCTTATGTTATATTATATTGTTTGTTGTTGTGTTGTTCAAATGCAGGAAATAGATCATAAGTTTTGTCTTTCATCAAGGGGGAGATTGTTAACTCCACCTTGATAAATAAGACATTACTTATGGTTGATGAAAGCCAAAACCTTGGTTTCCAGTTTTTGTAAGACCTTACAAGTTTTGGTAAAGTCATCACAGTGTCTAATAAGGCCTTACCATATTACAGAAAACCTTGGTTTTCAGGTTTCAGTAAGGCCTTACATAAACTGGTAAGACCTTACCAAAACTGGACAAAAACTACACTTGAGTGACGTATAAACCAAACGGCTTTATTTCCTTCTTGTTGAGTTATTTAAGGGATTTGATTTTAACAAATCTTTGATTTGTTTTAATTAAATCTTCTTAAAGATAAAATTGGAAGATTTCCTAACCTCAACAAATCATGATCGACCGTGCTTGACTGCTTGACTTCAACAAACAAAATCTCAACAAAATAGAGTGGATCAAATCTCAACAACCCAAGATCTCCGAAGATCACGAAGGCAAGATCTTTTTTCAACGTACAAGAAATGCTGAGACGCTAGCCTATTTAAGGGACAAGGAAGATGGGACAACATACACGTTCATTGCCTACTTTGGAAACACAAGTGACGATTCGACTTATCTCACAAAGTATTGTTCTCACATTTGAAGCTTCATCATTCTACTTCCCTGAGAGTGTGAGATCATTTTCGAGCTGATAGTACAATTCAACTAGGATCATACAAACCGTTATCACTACTAAACACGTTGGATACGAGTGTTGTATCTGAAGTACTTTAGTTTTTCTTTTCGAGTGTGTGAGTTGCTAGATAGGAAGTGTAAGACTTCTGAGTTTAGAAGAGGGAAGGTCTTCTGAAGATTGTATCTGGAACTCATCAAGAAGAAGGAAAATAAAGCTACTTGGAATCCTAGGGTTGAATCAATCCTAGGCGGGGACTAGGTCGTGTTGGTGACCGAACCTCGTTAACATATCGCGTGTCCTTTTCTGCTCTTTATATTCCTGGTTTGTCTAAACCTTTACACTTAATTCCAATCTTAGAGAAACGTGTAAGGTCTTATAATTACGAGTAAGACTTTATCTTATTTGATAAGGTCTTATCTCTTTCGATAAGGTCTTACCTATCCTAAGATTGCGAAAAGTTTCCATACTCTATTCATCCCCCCTTCTAGAGTATTGGATAAACTATTTTATCTGCCTATTCCGCATTTCACACATGTTGTCAAGATTATAGATCCCGAACATCTAGAGACCACGTTCAATCGATGTATAAAACCGGCACTAGTTTCGTTCATCAAAGTTGATGGCCTTAAGCTTTTTGTCGGGGTTATGGATAGTATGGCCCAAAATCGTTTGGAATCTCATTGACATCGACAAGTTTACAAATATAAATTTACTTTAATCATGTCTAAAGTTGGAAGATTGTGAGTCCATTATATAATATTGGTGGACTTCTCCGATTGATAGAATTCCGCTGAATTTATGGCTCTAATGCAAGTCATACTTATGTAGACCCATTTGTCCAAGTATGAACTAGGCATGTTCATCTAGTTATACTAAGGGGCATGCAAGTCATACGTGTATGTAGACCCATTCGAAGATGAACATTTATGCTTCGTTGCCTCCTGTTGACTGGATCATCCTGCTTTCTTTGAAGACTTTTTTTTCTTTCGGGTTCTTGATGTATTTTTGTGTATTCCTTTTCTCATCCTTCATGACGGTTAGTCCGTCTGCCGATTTTTTCGACCCATTAATCGACACGCCGTCTAATGTTTTGAACAACTTTCCATTTTCAAAAAAATTAAAAAATTTTTTTAAAAAATTGTCATATGTCTTAAGGTTACGGTGTTTCCATCAATCAAGAGTTACACGTTTGCACTAGTGTGTCGATTTTTTTTGTCGATCGAAGATCCGAGCATCAAGGAACATTTGTTTCATCCAATGAAGATTGTGTTGCAGGCATCGCTGCCCTACCGATAAATCTCCCAGGAACTCAAATGAATCGAGCATCCAAGGCTTCAACTGCATTAAGGTTGCATGTACAACAAATAATCGAACAACAAAGATTGTTCGAGTCTTCGGTTGAATTCTATCATGATCGTCATACAAAGAACTTGTTGTCGCATTTCTTACAAGTATGTGAGGATGATGCCAATTTAGCCCTGGTATTTTTTTGATGCTTTTTGCAGGTTACGAGACTATCACTTCAGTTTTATTCATGATGATTAGGGTTTTGGCGGATTATCCTGATATATACCTTAGAGTACACCAAGGTACGTAGCTACCTGTAAAAAAAATCTCGCATTTGATAGCTAGAGCTACTCTCCTTATTGTCATTATTGTTAGGATGAAACATCGACCTTCTTTATAAGTCTTTAGCACCTCCTATCGGAATTTATCGTATTGTATTACTAACTTATGTTGAAACAAATTATTGCATAGAGAAAACATTGAGGCGGCTGCTAACAAAGAATTTGGAGGATACTCATAAATTGAGATACACATGGAACGTTGTTCGTGAAGTGTTGCGACTTTACCCTCCTTCTCCATTTATCTCGAGAAAAGTTTTGACTGGGTTTACATGTCTTGGTTATCGGATTTCCACTAACTTCAAGGTAAATTTTAGAAACATAGTTGAGGACCTTTAGAATCAAAAGTGAAAATACTAATGAAATAAGTCAATTTATTTGGCCGTACACAACTATGACCGGTTAAATATGTTGGACACTTATTTAAAGTATATATTGTTAGCTCGTTACATTTCGTGATACGTGATGAATTAATGATATACATGCAGTCCATAAGAACCCCGATTATTTCTCTGAGCCCGAAAAGTTTAACCCGTTGAGATTCGAAGGGGATGGACCCTTTCCCTACACCTACATACCCTTTGGCGGAGGGCCAAATGTGTGCCCTGGAACGAATTATGCTCAAAAGGCGATATTGGTGTTCATACATAATTTGTAAGGAGATTCAAGTGGAAATCTCTTATTTCCAATGATGAGATTATAGGTCTTTCTTTTTTAGATTGATTGAAGGACTTCCTATTATTCTTTTTTAGTTTTATGTGACACCAATATCTTTCACCTTCACCCTCTCTTCTCTCCATCTCATATTTCTCTTCCGATGCATTCATTTCTCAGTTCCTCTTTTTTCTTCGACTTTCTCCTTCTCAACCTTTTCTAGGATTTTGACTATGACAATCGATTTTTTGGAAGCAACATCACTGAACGGCCTCCTCTTCTTCTTCTTCTTCTTCTTCTTCTTCTTCTTCTTCTTCTTCGGTTCGTGCCATCCTATAGTCCTCTGTTCACGTTTTGCACAAACATATATGTTTTAATTAATATTCTTTCTGATTTAACCAAAAGTAGAACTAATATATTCACTAGCCCAAACATCGACCAGGACTTGCCTCAACGTAGGGTAACGTCACTAACCCAAACACCCTGCTCCTACAGCTCGAGTCGTCTCCATTCCGCTCAAACCATGAATAATATCAAGAATTTACAAAAACTTTTTTTTGGGTGAAGAGACAAAAACTTATTTTGTCAAGTTCAAAATTGACCTATTTCACCGTCGGATTTGGTGGAGAGACGATCGAGTGAGGGGTTGTCTCCTTGGGACTTAGAAGAGTTGGTCAAATACATAAAAAGCTTTGCTTACTTAGCACGTCAATTACTCATCCAAACCTAGCTTATAAATAGGATTATTATTTTGAATGGTAAAGTTTTCGAAATATATCCATAGTTGACGTATAAGTTAACAATTGTTAAATTTTGGGGAATAAATAATAAGTTATCCATCTAAAAAATTATTTAGACATTTAAAATAACTACTAATGATAACAAATATATTCTGGAATATTGTAATGCTCAAGGAGGCTATTTTAAAACTTAAAAAATCTTGAACATAGTTATAAAAAGATAAAGTTTAGGGACATCATCAATAATTTTTGTAAAAAGTGTCAAAATCTTTGGGCCTATTACAAAATTTTCAGTTTATGGGCATAAACTAAAAAGTGTCAAAATCTTGAAGTACCCCATATTCGTTGTTTATATCCGTGGTTTGGCTATATCGGCGGAACCGTAGCAATAAGTTGTGTTCAAAAAAATATAAGAAAATGGTTACGACAACGCAATGCATACGCGTAGTCATACTACGTATGGCGTATGCGTAGTCGCCATATAAAAAATTCCGATAAAAATACTAAGAAAAAATTACTACGACTACGCGTTGCTTAGTCGTACTCCCGATTCGTGTAGTATGAAACCGTGGTATGAATATCAATACCCCAAAATATTAAAATAGGATGATATTTTCTACTTTAAACCTTACCTAAAAAAAACATCGTTTTTCATCTGTATAATTTTTTTTTATTTCTGGGTTTTGCTTTTCTATCTCTCGTCAAATTTTGCCCAACTTGGAGGGGGAATCCTCGTCAAAATTTGGCGCATTATAATAATATACACGAGAGATACAAAAATAAAACAATGAATACAAATGATGGTCTCACTGCGGGACAACGCTGCATTGGAAGCTACAGACCATTCTCATCAAATGACAGGTATGACCGTATGAGGTATCCTTTGGTTTCTTCTCCCCTCCATTATTGCTATTTCGTCAGAAATCTAAACCCAGAAGAGTGGCTAAGGTTAGAAAAAGAATCAAGCTTTTCACTTAAAAAATTATAATTTCTATCATTAAAGACAAATTTTCTCCATTAAAATTTAGGGATTTGACTGTGTTTTCCTGTTATAATTCTTCTGGTCGCTCTCATGGGTTCCCCACGTGATTTGTGCTTATGCTGTTTCTAATTCTTGCTACTTGCTTCATACTGTCGTTTGTGCTGTCTACCTATTACAACTAACAACATCCATTAAACATTTTTTTTCTGGGATTTTATATCTGTAATGGGGCATTAGTCTTGTTGACTATTATCACAGGTGAATGTTTTGTTTTCCTTTATTTTCTTTTTTTTTTTTAAATTTATTTCTGTATTAGTAGATGATGCTAAGGCAAACCCAGAATGTGAACCCATTAGAATGGAATATCAGGATTTTTGTGGTGTGAAAAATCAAGCTTTTAAGCCTTTGCTTTATGCCCTTATTATTCTTTTTTAGTTTGAAAGATTTGACAATATTATTCATTTATTCCTTCATTTTCTCAATTGGATTCTTGCTATTTGCAGGGATAAGTATGCTATTTCTTCTGTACAGAGAAGGGAAGTAGGATTTGCAGTAAAGATATGGGAATAGCAATTTGGTTTTGGGTATTGATTGGATTTCAAAGTGCTATCTTACAAGCCAAAATAGCAAATGCAAATTCTTCCACAAGACCTGAAATTGTGAATATTGGAGCCATCTTCCCCTTCAATTCCACTATTGGTAAAGTAGCAAAAGTTGCAATCTTTGCTGCTTTGGATGATGTGAATTCAAACCCTCATGTTCTTGGTGGAATAAAGCTCAATATTACTCTCAAAGACAGTGAATACAGTAGATTTCTTGGTATTGTTGAAGGTACCATATCTCTTTACTGGCTTTCTCATTTCAAATCTCTGTAAAGTTTCTTTCTTTTGCCTACACCAGTATGCCTGGCTTAGTTTTGTATGTTAGCTAATTGAATCTAGTACAAATATGATTGATTTTTGCACCAATTCAACAAACTGGTTTGTTTAATTCTGTCATGTGTATTGTTAATCTAATCTTGCTGTAGATTTCTTGCTTTGTTAGAACCTCTTGCTGAGCTTTTCAATTAAGGAGTTGGTTTCCCTCGCTTTGTAATTCATTAAGGGCTTGTTTGGTATCCATATCTCATATCCATACCAGATATCTTTGATATCAATACCAAAGAAGTATATATGCTATTACAAGCTTTAGTTGTTTGCTTATAACAAATTTTTTCAACTATCTTTGTGTAGCTATGCAATTTATGGAGGGTGAAACCGTAGCCATCATTGGTCCCCAATCTTCCGGGATAGCTCATGTCATCACTCACATTTGCAATGAGCTTCAAGTGCCTTTACTATCTTTTGCCTCAACAGATCCTACCCTCACTTCTCTTGAGTATCCATACTTTGTCAGGACCACACAAAGTGACCTTTTCCAAATGGCTGCCATAGCTGACATGATTGACTACTTTGAGTGGAAAGAAGTAGTAGCTGTCTATGTTGATGATGACTTTGGGAGGAATGGAATAGCAGCTTTGGCAGATAAGTTAGCTGAGAAGAATTGTAAGATAAGCTATAGGGCAGCTTTGGATGGCGATCCTGATATAAGCCGGGAAGATATCACAAATGTTCTTGCTCAAGTGGCATCAATGGAGACTAGGATCATAGTACTTCATACTTATAATAGCAATGGCTTGGAAATACTAGATGTGGCAAATCTTCTTGGTATGATGGGAAGTGGTTATGTGTGGATTGCTACGAATTGGCTTACGGATATTATAGATACAAACTCTCCCCTTTCTTCAGATGACACAGAACGCGTCCAAGGACTCATCACTTTGCGAATGCACACTCCTGATTCGGAACTTAAGAGAAAGTTTCTTTCTAGATGGAGGAATTTGACACTTGAAGTAAATGAGGATGAACCCTTTGGATTGAATACTTTTGGCCTCTATGCTTATGACACTGTTTGGCTGCTTGCTCGGGCACTTAGAACATATTTTGATCAAGGAGGGAATTTATCATTCTCTGCTGATCCAAAGTTAAATGGTTATAAAGGTAGTGATTTACATCTTGATTCAATGAGAATTTTCAATGGAGGTAATCAGCTTCTTGAGATTATCATGCAGAGTAATATGATCGGGTTGACAGGCCGGGTTAAGTTTAATGCAGATAGAAACTTGATTCATTCTGCATTTGAGATCATCAATGTGATTGGTTCAGGATATAAAAGGATAGGTTACTGGTCTAATTATTCCGGCTTGTCAGTTCATCCACCTGAGTATTTCTACTCTAAGCCAGATAACCTTTCGAGTTCAAACCGAAAGCTTTATAGTGTGGTTTGGCCAGGGCAAATCACAGAGAAGCCTCGTGGTTGGGTTTTGCCAAACAATGGAAGGCGTTTAAGGATTGGTGTTCCTAATAGAGTTACTTACCATGAATTCATTTCATACTCACAAAGCACAGAAAAATTCACTGGATACTGTATAGATGTTTTTACAGCTGCTGTTAATCTGTTGCCTTATCCTGTTCCATATGATCTAATGCCGTTTGGAGATGGTCGTACCAATCCGAGTCCAACCAGCCTCATAGAGAGTATGAATGCAGGAGTAAGAACTATATTTCAACTATACAATTAGGGCCCGTTTGGTTCCAACTCCGGATACAGAATGGAAACGAATCTAGTCCATATGTAGACCCTCATTCATGAAATTTTTATGGAATCATGAATAAGGTATTATATGGGCTAGATTTATTTTCATTCTGTTTCTGTTTCCAGAGTTATAACCAAACGGGGGCTTAGTGATTTCAAGATGTTGCTAAATGTGAGCTTATTATTCCTTCTCTTTTTTTGCTGCTTGCAGAACTATGATGCTGCAATTGGAGACATTGCAATCACAACTAACCGAACAAGGATAGCAGATTTCACACTACCATATATTGAATCTGGTCTGGTGGTTGTAGCTCCTGTTCAAAGATTACATTCTAATGCTTGGGCATTCTTGAGACCCTTTACTCCAATGCTGTGGTTTGTCACTGCACTGTCTTTCCTTGTTGTGGGCGTGGTTGTCTGGTTGCTGGAGCACAGGATCAATAATGCTTTTCGTGGTCCTCCTCGAAACCAAATTGTCACAACATTATCTTTCAGCTTTTCAACACTATACTTTACTCACAGTAAGTCACTTTGCTTACATAAATCATACTTTCATCTTGGATTAGAGTCATTTTGCTACAATCAATGTACATTTCATCCATTTTGCAGAAGAAAAGCCGATCAGCAGAATGTGTCGCGTTGTTCTGATCATATGGTTGTTCGCGGTGCTTATCATAAAATCAACTTACACTGCAAGTCTAACCTCAATATTGACAGTGCAACAGCTTTCTTCTCCTATTAAAGGAATTGAGAGTTTAATGAGAGGCAATGCTCCCATTGGATACCAAAAGGGCTCATTTGCAAGCAATTACTTGACAGAGGAGCTTGGCATTCATAAATCCCGGCTTATTCCTCTTAACTCTATAGATGATTACGCGAGAGCACTGGATAGAGGTCCCAAGAATGGTGGTGTTGCTGCTATTGTTGATGAACAAGCTTACATGAGACTCTTCCTCTCAACAAGATGTGATTTCACAATGGTTGGTGAAGAATTCACCAAAATGGGATGGGGATATGTAAGTATATATATATCTCTGATTAACCATATCAACAGTGATCTGAAAAAGGGTAAAATGGCTAACCAGGTCTTTTATCACTATTACTCTATTAAGAGTACTCATAGCATAAACTCATTTAATAAATATACCCGTATTTAATTATGAAAAAGGTAAAATTAGAGGTTATAAAAAAGAGTCTATTTAACCCAATTATTTCTCTGGCTGAAAAATAAGCTGATGATCATGTGTATGCTTCTTTGTTCAGGCTTTCCCGCGAGATTCTCCATTAGCAGTTGACATGTCAACAGCGTTGTTAAAACTGTCAGAGAACGGGGAGCTGCAAAGGATCCATGACAAGTGGCTCAAGAGTAACGCTTGCAGTTCACAGGGATCAAAGCTTTCGGAAAACCGAATGGAGCTGAAAAGTTTCTGGGGTCTCTTCCTTGTATGTGGATTTGCCTGTTTGCTTTCTCTGCTGGTTTATGTTTGCCTTGTAGTGAAAAAGTTCAAGAAACACTACCATGAGCTGGTTGAGACACCAGGAACGTCGTCGCCCTCTCAACGCCTCATGAGATTTCTTTCATTTGCTGATGAGAAGGAAGATGTGATCCAAAGCCAGTCAAAGAGAAGGAAGATATCAGATAAGTCATCAACTGAAAGCAGTTCCCGAGATACGCCAATGCATAGGATAAGGGAAACTAACATTGAAATTGATAGAACTGAAGCCTGACAAGTATAAGTATGTAAACATCCCTTTGTAGGTATACAAGTCTGAGACTAAAATGTAATTAATGAGCTAATATGACCAAGTCATTCAATCTTTATTATTCGTATTTCTCAGCAAATGGGTTCTTGATGATTTTTGTTTATGTTTGTTGAATTTCCGGCAGGACACTGATCTGATATTTACAAGAAGAACCGGACCTTATATACTAGACTCGCCTTATGTAATCAATGCTCATGACTATGACTGTTTATTGTACAGGACGAGACTGACCTGGACCGAGAAAATCTGGATTTGCTGCTTCGGTCCAGGTTGGTCCGAAAAACCAGCCTGAACAAGAAAATAAATACTCCTAGTTTATGGTTGGTTTAGGGTTCTTGATGATTTGTATTAAAAGTTAGGAATATTTATCTGAAAAGATTTTACGGCACATCTAGTTGCGTTTTTATTACTTAAAAAGAGGATTAAGTAGTAACCATCCTGGGGTAGCCAGCCTCCTACATCAATAGTGGAGGCAATGGATCAATCCTATTCGTATATTCGAATAGAAATTTTCATAAAAACCCGATTCATATCCTGCCGGATATCCGACACTTTTTCCCGAATCGGATAGAATAATTATCCATGGATATCCGATGATCCGTGAGTATCCGGACATATGATATTATCCGGTTATCCGTGAATATCCGTTTCTTTTTTTTTATCCGAAAATCCGTGGATATCCGGATACCTAAAGCTTTTATCCGCATCTGATCCGGAGCTCCAGTAAAATCTCTTGGATTGGACTCGGACCGATCAAAATGGGTACTAAAATTCGTATTTTTTCGGATCAGGTCAACGGATTTTTCGGACACGGATTGGTTTTGCCCGCATCAAGACATAAAAGATCCAAGGTCAAAGAGAAAAATTGAGAGTAATACCTGATATACAATTAGTCTCGCCGTAGACATGACGAATAACCAGTTGGATATTCAATGAAGGATGACAGGAAAGCAGAGAACTATAAAAACCAATGTTTTGTACTTTTACAACATACTAATAATCCACTTTGAAGTTACTATGTATCCTTCTAATCTTTCATAGGAGATTATTATAGTAATTAGTGAAAATTACAAGGGAGGTTATCTTAAATTTATTCTCTCCCATCTTTCATTTGTTTCTAGTCAAAATTGTCAATCAACTTTGTTTAGATTTATAGATGATGCAATTCTCAAATACCTATATTAATCTCCTGACCTAACTAAACCAAAAATTTTTTAACAGAAATCCTGTTCACCAGCAGAAGCATCAGCTGCTTGTTTTGCTCCAACATTGAAGAACTCAGTAATAACTTCAAGAGGCATCCCTTTGGTCTCAGGAACCTTAAGGTACACAAAGACCCATGACGCGGCGCAAACTAACGAGTAGATGCCAAAGACACCTGCTAGGCCGATGGAGGCAAGCATTGCAGGAAGGGAGTAAGTGACAGTAATGTCTCCAAACCAGAAGACTAGAGAGCATATGGCTATGCAGAGGCCACGAACACGAGTAGGAAAGATCTCAGAGCAGAGAATGTTTGGTATGGGGCCGAACCCCATGACGAAGCAGCAGAAGTAGAGCACGACACTTATAGTTGACAATATGGCATGCGGGATTTGTCCCATATGTACTACATTGGCAATGACTAGTAGGATTAGTGCACCTATGAGGACTGGTATTGTGTGTAGCAACAGAAACCTGTAGACAAAACATAAAATAGAAGTAATGTATTTATATATAGTTTGTCAAACAAAGCCTTATTATGAACAGATTGAAGCAAAATTTACCTTCTACCGGAAAGGTCCATCAGCTTCATGGCAAGTCCTATGCTTGGAAGCATAAGCAGTGTTGTGAGAGCACTAATGAGAATAGAGGAAGAGGATGGGCTCAGACCGAGGCTTGACATCAGAACTCCAACTCCGGCTTGCTCGAGAATCTGAGGAGTGTAGTAGAGAACCCCATTGATGCCAGAGAACTGTGTACAAGAAAAGATTGGCCCATCAGAGACATACTTGGTCTTGAACCGTAAAATTGACCCTGACTGAACTGTAAAGGACAAGTGCCATTTTCATTCAAATAACCTGTTAGCTTACCTGTTGAAGAATCTGAATTCCAACACCAACCACCAATGCATGTTTAACTCCGGGCTCGCATAAATCCTTCCAGCTAGGGCCTTGGGTAGCTTCCTTGGAGGGTTTCACCTTTTTTCCAACCGTGATTGGAGGTTGATTCTTAGGATCCTTCATCTGAATAGCAGACTGACTTACCAAAGCAGCAGCTTGCACCATCTGAGGTTCCTCATTTACATCAGGACCCCCAACAAGTGAAAGAACCGATCCCCTACCGGAAGCCAATGCACCCTCCTTTTTCAGGTACACCCTCTTGTACTCGCCTTCTTTCTTTCCGCCTTGTCCTCTCTTCTCATCATACTTCCAAGCCAACTGCCAACCGCCTCCAATCCCCGTACTATTTACCAGATCACCCCCGCCGCTAGCTGCATGGGACAAGCTACTATTATGCCTCATATTCAAAATGCTTCCACCAGGACCAGCTTGATGGTTTGACGCATAACGTGAGAGCAATGGGCTTTTAACAGTTTCTTCAGCCTCGTCTTCTGATCCAGAGTCATGGCTGTGATGGGCATCCCCATCATCCCACTCTTCAGGTGTCCCGTTATTGACATCATTTGCATTGAACATGCTTCCAAAGTTGGGGAAGAGCATGCTTCTCATGCTCCCTGTCGTATTAACGTTCTCATGGACACTTCCAAAGAGTGTCACTAGAGGATCCATCATTTTAGAGCTCGGGGCCGCCATACTCCCACATCTAGAGGCCATCCCTAGAGCACTTTGGCCTGTCACTGGCCTCGCTATCCATGATTGGCCTTGTTCTGGACCATATAACTTCACGTGGTTCTTGTCAATGGGGGATTCATCATTTTCAGCACTGATTACATACTCTTCAATGGTTGTGTCACCTCCTGATCCAAGACCTTCTACTAGCAAAGCCATCTCACCTGCAAAAAAGTGTAGATTTGGTTTCTCGAGATCATCTTAAATGAGTAAACACTTCTGACCCGTTTGGTTAACAATTTGACATAATTTGTCATTGATCAGGATTTTTAATCCAATTCCCATAGAAACTACAAAAGAATAATTTTGATGGTAAAGCAGGTACGTATGATATTGGATCTTAGTAAACTCACCAGTGACATCATCCTTGCCACGCAACTGCCGCAAAACTTTCTCAGCCTCAGACATCTTCCCTTTACTGACAAGCCATCTAGGAGACTCAGGCAGGTAAAACAATGTCAAGGCAAGATACAAGAGAGATGGGAGAGAAACAACTCCGAGCATCAACCGCCAGCTCGGCGAATCCTTCAAGGACATTGAGAAAATCATACAGTAAGAAAAGAGCATTCCAAAAGAGCCGGTGAACTGGGGGAGGGTATTGAGTTGCCCTCTAATCTCAGGTGGGGCGGTCTCAGACACATAAAGAGGGACAAGGGTAACTGCAAGGCCAACTCCGAGGCCATCCAATAGCCTTCCCAAGAGCAAAACATAGATGTTGGGAGACCAAAACATGACCAATCCACCAAGGAAGTAGAATAAGGATGAAATGATTAGCATGGGACGTCGACCGAGTTGATCTGAAACGGGACCAGAGAATGTGGTGATGAATGTTGCACCAATAAGGGACATGGCTAAGATTAGCCCTTCGACGGTGGGTTGAGTCTCCAATTTGAATTCCTTCTTGATGTATATGACAGCTCCTATGGTATGATCATAGGCCATATATAATTGTAAAAAAATGAATTTGGTATCAGGAGAAAAAACTAAGTATCACATTTGAAAATTGAAACTCGAGTCTTTATACCTGCAATTGTTGCATTATCCCATCCTTGCAATAGATTGCCCATGGTAGCAGCCAAGGCTGCTAACACCGCTCCTCTCGTTTCGCTTGCCATGTTATTACTTTATCTGGCCTACAAGACAATCAAAAGCCAGTTTACATCAAGTACTATTCAGATCTCATCTTTCAACATATTTTTGAAGAGACGACTAAATTAACCCTTCCTCATGTTACAACTTACAAGTGCATAAGCTCGATTTATCAAATTAAGCATCAACAGAAGGAAAATAAACAATACGGATTAACGCTAAATGCAGTTCAGCAATAGCACATAGGATGGAACAAACCTTGTTAAGAACACTTGGTAAGATAAACAACTTGAAAGGGAAATCCTCTAGGCATGGAAAATTGCAAAATCACATCCGCCCAGAAGAGAAGCAAATCATAATAGACAATTGGACATTAATGATAAGTTTTCTGGGTTTTTTTAATGTTTCAAGAAATTTGTGAGGTGTAAGAGGAAGAGAGCGTATTACCAGTTCCAAACATTTAGATCAAAAGCATGACCTGAAATAGTCATAACTGAAATAGCAACATGTAGATCCCAAAATAGGCATGTTCATTTATATACGTGGCACATATTTATTCATGTAACATGTAAACCTTTCTTCGGTTATTCTAATGTGTGTAGTGATTGGTCCGGTGCATAAATGGACCGGATCGAGTCCAAGACCATAATACCACGGTCCGGACCGGATTGAACCGTACTATGCTATTTTTTATGAATACTAGGGTTTATTATGCTGACGAACCAACATACCCCACATAGTAATTAATTAAGATAATTATAGAGAAGGCCAGCTCGATTGGATTTGGATCCTAGAACAGTACAAGACCTTAAGATTCTTCCACAAGGGGGTTTAATGTAGGCATGGACGAAACAATTTAATACAATATGATTGAAGTGCTTATAAAACTAAATTACAGATTTGGGAGGGGGAAAAGGATAAAGTGAAGATTTCGTTATAAATTACTAACTTAAGTAATTTATAGGCTTGGCCTATACTAAAAGCGTCATCTTGAGAAATTGCTACCCTTATCCTAAAGTTATCGAGTCGGACAAGTTAAGTTTCATGGTTTAAAAAATCTACTTATCATCAACAAAAGTTTGAAGATAAGACATACATGAAAACAAACCAGACCTACTAATCTCTCCTATATAACTAGGTATGTGACTGAATGGAGGTAGCCCTAATATTGTAGAGTTCAAATCGCCCAACTAACACAACTACATAGTCATTGAAACATAAGATGTTTGGATAAAAGGTTTGGATCTCTACATTACCTGAATAAACTGCAATTCTGGTCCATTTGATTGAAAATTGTCGAATGGACCAGAATTGCAGTTTGTTCAGGTAATGTAGAGATCTTTGAGCTGATCCAACGAAAAAGAACTCATCCATGTTTATTACTTATTAGCATAGTTGAACAGTAAAATCTTACAGGCTTATTCTGTAAAAATCTTTACTACACATTCTAGAATGTGAAGTGTCAGCTGAAGCAACTCTTCAGTCTTCACATATGGTTGTTTGTGGGTTAATATTTGGGACAGAATATGTGCAAGATGAAAGCTAGAGGAATCAAGGAAGAAACAAGCAGTAGCTACCAGAACCGGAGAGAGATAAGAACATTGAAATACAAACCACCAACTTAATATTGTGCTACAGGTTTATCATAGTAAGGCCTACAGATACACGAGTCACGACTAATGAGATCAAGAATATAGCACCTGAAACATAGGTTTGGTTTTGTCTAGCATATTTGTTATACGAGTTTATCTTCTACTATCGCTAGTTGAAGAATTTCTTAGACCGTTTACTGCACCTAATATCAACTCGATGTGGATTCTCAGACAAGGGATAATAAATGCATGGTATGAGTATATTGTGAAAGAAATGGAGAGTGGAAAATGGAAAGGAATCACAACACGGATCATATCTAACCATGTTTCACTAATGTTCTGAATTCATCGTTTTCCATTAAACATTTACATAAAGCCAAAACGGTATAGACCTTAACGAGTTCTTTAAGTTTCCAAGGGAAGTACCCGCTTAAACGAAAAAATGGTTTCCAAAAGTAAATTCCTTATAGCCATAAGCTGATCTCATGTTACCATGACAGGTATAACGAGTAAATTTGTCGCATCCAAGTAATGTAGTTTATTAACTACTACCTAGTATAATGAGTAACATATGTGCAACATAAAGCGAGAAACGACAAATATAAATATACCATCTAGATAGTTATGCTAAACGGTAATTATGTTGCTTATAATGCAACTGTATATCTCTAACAAATCGGTTATAATGAAATAGTGTTTCCAAACTGCAAACTTAAGATCAAACAGATACGTCATATCGGCAAAATAAAGTAGAGGTGTAAACTCACTCCATGCAAAAAAATAGCAGACCCAATGCAGTATATCACATAGACATTATCGGAAAATTGTAAGTGATTACCGGAAATCAGTTATGAACCATAACTAAGTAGTATAAAAAGCCCATTGGATTCACAAAAGGATTAAACCAGATCTACAGGTAAAAAACCACTAGAGAATACCAACAAAGGTGTCTTACATTAGAGATTAGATGATGTATTGCATATGCAGAAATTGTGGGTTCTTTCCCATTTTCAACCTTTCAAGATGTAATGCCTTAGTAATTATATTTGATGTAATATATGCTGACCCTTAATGCAGTTAGTCACTATTTAAAGCCACGTTCAGCTCAATGCAGCACATACCAGGAAAGGCAGAAAGCCATGAGTACACCCCCCGGAACTCCTTTTCCCTATGGTAAGCGCATACTAGAAGGATGGAAACAACTCATCCTCCTTCATACTTGTTAATCCCGTGTTTTCTTTGATCTTTGTTATCAGATGATTATGAAGAGTACTTCAATACTCCGGATGTTGGCAACATTGATGATGCTTTGAATGCACCGGCAGTTGACCCTGGTACTGACTTTTTCAGAATATTGTATTTCTTATTGTTCATCAGCTAACAAAGTTGTAATTATTAAACATGATAATATACAGGGTCCTATGGAGCAACAAATGATGCAAATGCGACAGCTGAGTGGACTTACAGTGAAGAGGAGATTTTCCAAAACTCTTTGGCTGAGCACGGCTTCAGTCATCCACAATTGTTTGAAGTGATCAGTGCAAGGCTCCCAGGTAAAACTGCAGGTCAAGTCAAGGAGCATTTTGATGCACTTTTTCAGGCAGGATGTATTCAAATTCCTGACAATAGTGTCCCTAGGGCAAACACTTCTGAAGGAACAAGTCAAGGAAGGCAAAAATGGACTGAGGAAGAGCACAAGTAAACGAAACTCATAGTTTGCATTTTCTTCCATTATCATAAATCATTTGAGTGTCAATATAAGGTCTCTAACTCTTGGCTTGGTTGTTTGGACTTTGGACAGTTTGTTTCTCAGAGGACTGGCGCAGTACGGGAAAGGAGGTTGGAGGATCATATCACGGGATTTTGTCAAAACCAAGACTCCAAGTCAGGTGGCTAGCCATGCTCAGAAGTACTACATGCGCATGAACAGCTTCACTCCGCCTATGAGGAGAAGATACAGCCTCAATGACACCCGGATTGTTAACTCCGAAATAGTTCGGTATCCCACAAGGGGTCCCTGAAATTCACCTTCCTCCTCTGGTTAAAATCATCATCAAGCAACTTAAGGCATCTAAATAATGCTATCGTCAATTCGAACTCTGTAGACTTGAAGTTTGTATACTAAATAATCAAGTTTCTGCATTTCAATTAAAAAAAGTACTAGTAAAGTTAAAATGTTTGGGTATCGATACATAATGAAAAGTATTTCCGAATGTCAAAGAACAAAGCAGCATATGATTCAAATCAAGAAAGCTGAATGATATTAGACTACTAAGTAGAGACTAATTCAGAAAGATGACGGATCAAATTATACCTTAATAAGAAGCAAGATTATGAGAAGCTTAGGCTCTTAATAACGCGTGATGATTATATGTCAGTCCTACTGGTTGCAACATGCACAGTTGTCTAGCAAGCTCCGTCAACTCTACAGTTAGGTTAGGGTTTTCGCAAACTTGCATTGTGGAATTTAGGTTTTCGGAGATCGAGCTGAAATGTGTGCTCCAGAAAGGGGAAATTCTAAGCGATCAAGACAAGTTGCTGATGGCGTTGAAGGACATTGAAGACGAATATGGTCGAGGATTTTGCAATGTGAGCGAGCTTCGTAGTTTGTGGCTATGGCGGGTCGAGGATTTTGCAATGGAAGGAGGAGATGGCCGTTGGAGAAAAAGTGGAAGTAGCTCGAAAGGTACTGCCGAGTTCAATGATCTAGGCGGTTCAGCTGCCACATAATTATTTATTTTTTTATGCTAATATCTATATATCTATATATTAAGGGAGAAGCAATTTTTGCCACGTGTCCTTTCATAAATTAACCTCAGCCCAACCATAATTTTAATTCAATAATTAAAATATAGATTCTTTAATCAGAAAATTATTTTAATTTAATAATTTTTATAATTTTTTAAAAATCCAAAATGATTCGTATCTTCTTTGATAACCGAATATCCATTAAATTCAATTTTATTTTATCTAAAAAATTTACTTGGGTAACAATATTTAAATAATTTTTTATTGTTAATTACGTAACAACTTTAAATTCAAAAATTTAACAAACCTAATCATTTCACCTAAACATATATGGTTAAAATATTTGAGAATATTTGAAAATAGGGAATCATAAGTATTTCTTTTTACAATATTTGAGAATAGGAAATCAAAACTTTTTAGATTTTTTTTGAAAAAAGAAAAATATTTATTTAAAATATTTATTTTAATGCGTTTTTACATGATATTTTTTTTATTACATGATTATTTATGTAACATGTTTTAATATCTATTATTTAATTAAACTTAAATTATCATCGCATAATAGTAACATAACCTAAAGATATATGGTTAAAATATTTTTTTAAACAATCCCGCACAATGTGCGGGTAATACACTAGTACATATATTAAAGCAGAAGCGTTTACTTCAACGTGGTTCATCCTAACAAAAAATATGCCACATGTCATTTTCTTATAATTTTAGTTTTTTTTAAATAATATATATAGTTACCATATTTTAATTATCCTATTATAGAACTTATATTTATCTATTTACCAAACATATATGTATATATAATATTAGTGTTAAAATATATATCTATATACTAATAATAAAGTATAAGCCTTTAATGCCATATGTTTTTTTTTTCATTCTTTTTGTCAATGCAATTTAAAACGCACTCTCATTTTAAAAAATTTAATCAAAAAATTATATAAACTAACGATCTATATATATATATATATACACACACTAATATTAAAAAAAACATTAATTACATAAATCATGGTTCCATATATTTTTATATTACGGGTCGTTTTAACGTTCAGTTTCATTTAAAACTTTTTTTTTATCAAGAACATGTAAACTATCATTTATTTAAAAATATACCTTTCTGTTTTTATTATCTCTTACTTTCTCTTATAATATTATCTTCCAACTCAATTTAATTAATAATTAGATTTGTTTTACAATTTATTAAAGCTAATCCGCACACGGTGCGGGTATTAAACTAGTTAATTTATGAAAGCCAAACTCGACCGGAGGCAACCCACATTCCCCATCAACGGCCCAACAAATAAGTGCATCAAGGGTCCGTTGAAAAGCATACGATTATTTGGTTATTGAGTTATTTGTTGATGATTATTATTTTAGGGTCCGTTTGAAAAAAAATATATTTCATATTTTTATTGGGGGTTTGGAAGAACGAATTTGATTTAAATGTATAATTACCAAAAAAAATGTTTTTTTAAACATTGTTTTGGAATAACTTTATCAAAATGAGAAAGAAATTATATTTACCTAATTTTATAAGAATTTATATAACAGAAAAGTTTCAAAAAGTGGTTTACCTTCTTTAACATTTTTAAAACGAGCTATTGATTTTCATTTATAAAATTCATTTAATCCAAATTGGTACCATGAGCTCATTTTGTATTGATATTCAATTTAAACATTAACTCAATCGAATGGACCCTAAGTTGACAATTTTAGCTAAATTAAACACGGTAGAGCAAAACCGATGAGCGAAGGAAGACCATAGAGCAAAACCCTAATTTTTCAACTCATAATGAAACTAAAACAAGTGACAATATTGACTTGATATAAAACCCTAATTCTTCAACTAGTAATCGAAGGAAGACAATGGAAGAAGGGGAAATGATTTCACAAGTTTTGAAATTAAGGAAAATGAAGATCGATTTGGGAATTTTTATTACCCAACATTTCGTTTTATTGCATCCCTTGGTTTTGATTTATAGCAATAATCTCTTGGTTTTGACGACAAAATTGACGGATTTGGATGGGTGTGTTAAAACATTGACATAATGCATTTGATCACTTTTTTACAATTAAGCATTTAACGGGTGGTCAAGTACAATTTACCCCATTTAGCGGGTGATTTTTATAATTTACTCTTAAATATAACGTGTTAAAAAAGTAACAATCATGCTTATTAAAACAATTAATATATAGTTGAAAGAAACAAGTAAATATCGTTAATTTCATTTGTTGAAACTTAACAATGTATACTTATTTCAGTGTAATATTAATTTTAGATATATTGTAATCAGTATAATAGTTTGTTCAATCTTCTACAAGAATATAGAATATATTGCATCTAAAGTTCTAAACATAATGATTGGGACCATTAATCTAGATCGTTGATTTGTTTAGATAGTGTGTTTATTAGATATTAAAACTCCTTACCATGAAATTGGTTCTCATATGATCCTCCTTTACAAGAAAATAGATATTTTCTCCGCAAGTTGAGAGGTTAGTTTTCAACTCTTTCTGTATGTAATCTCTATTTTAGGGTCCATTTGACACCTGATAGGTATTTCAACTTCATCCCCATGACTCTTTTAGGGTGTGTTCGGTAAACCCGGATTACAAGATTTATGAGACT
Organism: Fagopyrum homotropicum; assembly: GCA_033239125.1. Lineage (NCBI taxonomy): Eukaryota > Viridiplantae > Streptophyta > Magnoliopsida > Caryophyllales > Polygonaceae > Fagopyrum > Fagopyrum homotropicum. The sequence continues at coordinate 143,291,813 of BSWB01000005.1, forward strand.
TATTAGAGAAGAAAAATATTGAAAATTATGTAAATTTCTTAACATCGCTCTAATTGATTATGAGAATTATGGGAATTACAGGATATATAGAATTCTTACACAATTGGTCGAGGAGTCCCTAGGAGAAAGGTTGAAGAAAAGCAAAATTTCAACCCCATAAACTTCATATTAATCACATAAATTACACATGTGAGCCAAACCGACCCTTAATTATTATTATAATTTTTTTGATAACAAAAATATTATCTGTTTTATAAAAAAAATCTCACGATTTCCTACTCTTTTTATAAGTGTACATCTTTCCTTTTTTAAAAGCAATTGTGTATATATGAAGATTTGTTTTTGCTATACCAATTGTGTTTAAAATACTAAATATTAGTTTTATACTTTGAATACGTTACATCAATCGTGTAGTATTGTAGATCTATATCACAAAAAATATATTGCCGTCTATGCTTGATAAAAAATACCATATCTTTAAAGTTGACCGAAGGTATTCTTATTATAGAGTTTAATGTTATTATTACTATTATAACTGCCATATAAATCAGAATTGTGGGGGAAAATAAGGCAAAGGAGAGCTATTTTGCACAATGAGAAAATTAGATGAAATGCACCGATGACTAATTTTGTTTAGTAAATAATCTAAGCCTATAAATTTTTAAGTGAATAGCCTTATTAAACAAATAATGGTAAATTTACCCTTATTTACTATAATAAATTTTATCCTAATTTAGACATTACTCTTATAACTTTACTGAACTATTCTTGTAAATGAAACAGATTTCTTGTAAATTTATAATTTACGATTTGTCTTGTAAAATTTCCTTGTACACGATTTATCTTCTTGTAAAATTTTCTTGTACACGATTAATTAATAATTGATTAATTACTAATTGATTACGCCGATCAATTCTTTTAAATTTTTTGTAAAATTTTATCAAAAATTTCCTTCTACTCTATGATTTACATGAAGAGTACAAGCATGTAAGATTTACATGAAGAGTACAAGCATGTAAAATGCTAGTTTTATGAATTCAGTTAAATATTTCTTGTATTTTTTATGATTTACTAATTGATTACGCTGATTAAAATTGGTAACTTGTTCAAAATACACCTTCTTTAAAATACACCTTTTTCAATTAGGGATTGTAGATCAATTAAAAGGCAATAATTAATTAAGAATCTTTTAAATTTTTATAGAAGGGTAAATTAGTATAAAAAAAAATTAAAAGATGTCATATTTCTAACAAAATTATTGAGTTTTACAATTACTAAACAAAATTAGTGAACTAAGATTGCATAGCAAATTCACATTGTTAGAACTTAGAAGCATAATAATCCTTCTTACCTCCTCTAGAAAGCAAAAAAGATTAAACTGTAATTGAAATTTTGAGCCAATATTATATACAATGAAAATTTTCAACATTCAAAGGGTTTGAACATTGAAAATTTTGAAATATCCTAAATTTCCAATGAAGCGACAAATAATACATATGTAATCAGAGTTAAAAATACAATTGACCTGTAATAATCCAATGAACATATTGATTAAGTCCTCTTTGTTGTCCTTTACTGAGAAAATTTACATCTCATACATCATTACATAATGAACAAAGTTGAATTTGAATTGTAACACCAACAAAAATAAAAAGAAAAGATATAGTGGCCACCTTCATTATTTTCATGTGATTATCAGGATTGAAATGCATGATCAGGTATTCATATCTTCCATGTGACTCGCCAACCAGCTGGATTTGCCTGTAAACAGTGAGACAAGAGCAAATGAGTGGCCGCTCCATGGCCAAGCAACTCCAAATTTCTTCATTAATACTTGCATTTGTCATCATCTATCATCCCTTCTAACTAACGCTATGTTAATAAATAGATTTATCTTTATTAACATATTCTCTATACACTATTTTACAATGTTAGATCTTCTTTCATCAATATTATACCATATTAACATCCTTGGTGTTACCGGCACGAGTTCATTTGGTATCTAATACCCATATGCTGAACAAGTTCTATATGTGATGACTAAATAGACAGCAATGCATTGATATCACTAGATGTTGAATGATTAATGCTAATATGAATCAATAAACTCGGATCATACTAGTGACAGATAAACTTACATGACATAATCGCGAGGCGAACGTCTGTCATCATAAATTATCCCTTTACATACTCCACATTGTCGGGTTTTTGGTTCCGGCGCATAAAGAAGAAGCATCTTTGTGCCCAACTGCTCTTTCTTTTGGCAGGTTGTGTTTTGATGTCCTTGCTCGCAACTAGATCAGCCATGTACTGAACAACAGCCTGCAAAACAACAAATGCAATCACTGTCAGATTGTAGATGATACATTTGACACAGAATCATTATGGTTTTAAGGCTTTTCATACCTGAGCACCCTTTTCAGCTATGTGTCGTGGGGGTACTTCCAATGGGTTTTCCTCCACACGCAAAACACGCAATCTTGTCAACAACCTAAAAGACTCGGGAAGAAACCGTATTTGGTTATTGCTCATATCTAACTCTTCAAGCATCTCAAGGTTACCAATGGACCTTGGAAGGGACCTTAGATCGGCAAAATTGTTGCTGATGTTTAGTTTGACTAGTGAGGTAGCAAAGCATAAGCTTTCAGGCACTTGCTCTAGCTCATTAAAGCTCACATTCAGCTCTCTCAGTTTTGAGAGAGACGACATTGTTGTAGGTAACTGTCTAATATTATTGTACCGCACAGAGAGGATTTCTAGGGATTCAATCTTCCCTACAGCTTCGGGGAGTGCTTTGAGTCGGTTGTAGTCTGTATGCAGTTCCTGGAGTGAAGAGCATTGACCGATGGTATGTGGAATCTCTTCAACATCATTGGTTTCCACATTCAATTTCTTAAGGCTAATCATGGAGCCAATTGTGTCTGGGAGCGTAGATAACCGGTTCGAGCTCACATCAAGTTCCTCAAGACGGATTAGCCGACCTATACTTGGAGGAAGAGAGGACAATTGATTTCCCCTTAGGTCGAGAAAGACAAGATTCAAAAGATCTCCAATGGACTCAGGCAATTCAGATATTCTATTTGAATGTAAATCCAATCTCATTAGGGAGGCAAGGCCACCGATAGTGGGTGGTAAAGCCATGATCCGATTCTCAGATAAATCTAGATTCAGCAAACTTGATAGTTTTCCAATGGAATCAGGTAACCACTCTATTTGATCCATTAACTTGCTCTGCAGATTGAGTGTTTTGGTGCCTTTCTTCGCAGACACTTCAATCAAGCTAGCAAGCTTTATCAAACTCAATTTCTCACCATCTTGAGCTGCTAACCAAAACCAAATAATTCAGCAAACAGAAAAGAAATCACTTCGATATGAATCCTCAAACAGTGAAATCACAACAAAAATTGCCAACAAAACTATCATTCCAAGAGGTATACAGGCACAGATTTACAATTCTAATGGTAATTAATGTTAAGATAAAAGAAAAAAGGAAGAGAAAGGAATTCACCTGAATTTGTTGCCGGAATCAATGTTGAATCTACTATATGCGGAGAAGGAGAAATACCAGATCCAATCCCATCAAGGAAACTCGGTTTCGCCATCTTTACGAAACTATCATCTTTAGCGAACATCTGAGAGCTCCTCAACGGCTTCTTCTCCAAGTAAAAGCCATCAGATTGGAAAGCAGAAGTAACACTGGCAGTCGAATTCGTGACCTTAGTAGCAAGTCTAGTCGAAGATTGGTCCTGAAACAACGACGATTGAACATATCCACGAGAAGTCACCGACGAAGAAGCGGTTGACGCACCGAACCCTGACGGAGAAGAAACACACTGGGAAGCTCTCTGAATTAAATCGTCGAACAAGGAGTGAAGATGCTCGAGATCTAGAAGCTTCGCAGCTTCTCTCTTCTGCTCTTTACTCTGAAATAAGACCAAGCTCCTCTGCATCTCCTGCAGAACGAAGAACAGCTCCTCAGGGACCTCATGTCCTTTGTTCTGCTTAGCAATTGCTTCCAATCTCACTTGATCCTCCTTCTCCAGGTTCCGAATCAGCGTCGTAGCAGCTTCCACCTCCTCGATTCCCGGTCTCGGTGGTAGAGATCTATGGATTCTCATTATTTCCGCCACCGCCTCCTCGACCGTATTCGCCGCCGTCATCTCCATTTATCTATATCTTTCTCTCTCTACCTCAAAAACTGAAATTGCGAACAACAAGAAGAGAACGGTTTCTCCTCCTACAAAGTTCTAGAACCAATTTAAAGAAAACTCAAACACGAAACCACATACGGTTATCAATCTCAAGCTCATTATTACTAGAAACTGTGGATTTGAACTTTCGTTCTCCAGCAAAATCAGTCAAAACATGAATTAAAAAGACAGCAATAAATAGTATGTCACCAACACAAAACAAATCAAACACCGACTTTCTAGCAAATCAAGCTGTAGATACTTCGACACAAACTCGAATCCAGGGTGAAATGGAAGGATTTGCAAACAACGATTTTAATTTAGATTCAAGTTTTCCAAAAAAACAAAAAGCAATATGTTGCGGAGTAATTGAAAAATGGAATATAAAGAGGGAAATCGAGATTTTCAGTTCCGAAAATTCGATTCTACAAAACCAGATGGGAAATGGATTTGGAGTTTGAAAGAAATCCTGTTTGGGTTTCTGAGAAAACTTTCGACTGCTCGAATTATGGCGATTTCTGACGTTATTATACACACGAAAATAACTGACGAAAAGGTTAATGTTTTAATAAACCACCATATCTCGCCAAATAAATGAATAAACTCAATATCAATAATACTATAAATGACTGGATATTGTTTTCTGAATAACTAATTTAAAATTTATTATGAAATATATATCAGGATTTTTCTGTGATAGAGAGTTAGATTTAGAAAGTTAGAAACCCTTCAAACCAAAATTCAATAAATTATTGTGCATTACTGGATTAATTTGATGCAATATATTATGTAACTTATATGTAGTATATATAAATCATATATCATTTAATTTAAAATATATCATAATAAAGACTATCCACATCAGTGGACTTTAAGAATAAAAACTATAAATTGTATTTTTTTTTTAAAAAAAAAAAGAAGTTGTAAATACTAAAAAGGTTAAAGATTGGGTGATGGTTGTTTACTGGAGCTGTTCCGGTACGGCCTATAATTAGCGTAGGGTCGTGCGGCTGCGTGTGCGGCTTACACGTGACCCAATTTTTTTTATTTTTTTTTTAGAAACGCATGAAAATGATAGTTCAAAAGTTATTAAGAATAGATAATAACTATTAAAAGGATAGTTTATAAATTATAAAAAATTATTCATAGTGCAAAACTTATAAAGTATGGTGCATAACTTATAAAATGATAATTCATGAATTATAGTTGAATAGTTCATAATATACAAACGATTAATTTATAAATAATTTGATATAATATATTAAAAAATAATAATTCATGAATTATACGAGAATAATTCAAATTTTATAAGAGAATAATGCAAAATTTATAACATGATAGTTCAAAAAAATTTTCATTCGTTTTTAAAAAAATATTAAAAAAAATTTATAATTGTTTTTTTTTTTTGTCACGTGTCAGCTCCACGTGCAGCCACACGGCCCTACCCGAAAAACTCAACCGCACTTGAACAGTAACCGGTTTGTTTACTGTACTAAATAGTAATTATGTCCCAATGATTTCATATGCATTCAACCTAGTTAAAAAATTTGAGTTGAAATTTTTTTAAAACTTTAATACTTTTTAAATATTTGTTACTTTTGTATGGTACCATAGACATTCATATTATATTGATTGGTCTAGTTTGTGATTAGCATATAAAATAAAATTAAGTTTTACAAATGAAATTTAAGCTATTTATAGACATTAGATATGTTATAGATAAGGAAAAAAATTAAATGAGAAAACGAATTAAGAAGTTATAGTGAAAAAGTGATAAGTTATTAATAGGGCAAAAAATATATAAAAAGGAAACAAACCTAAATTTAGATAAGATTGTGAATCTTAATTTATAAGAAATAAAATTACTTTTTTGGGTATTAGTTGTTGAAATTAATATTTACCTATTATAGTCTACAAAACCTTAATTGGAAAATAATAATATGACATCATAATGGCATAAATAATTAAAAACATATTTTTCAACCCAAGTTGCAAATTTATACTTAATTTGATATGTGATAATGAGAGATTATAGAAAGATACTAATGTCAAAGGATGGAGACTACATTGAGATAGGACTAATATTTCCTTACTAATCGTGATTAATTGCTAATGTGACAGTTTACTGGAATAAATGCTAATTTGACAGTTTATTAGGGAAATTTAAATGATTTTTTTTATCTTTAATAATGTCTTGATATTACAAGATTAAAGATTAAAAAAAAAAAAAGTAAGCAATATCTTTAATATAAAGTAGTGAATAATCACTTTTCCGTGAACATTTTTTATTTTTATTCTATTAGTTTAGATTATATTAATATTTTATATATTTTTTTAAAAAAAAAACTCATAAGTTTAAGATAATGTATGATAATATAAAATATTTAAATTAATAAAATATTCAATCTGTATTAATGGTATAAATATTGAACTAACGATATTATAATAAAAGTGTTCAAATAACCATAATTATAAATATATGAAATTTTATTATATTAGTTAAAAGGTTGAGCATCATTAGTTTGATTATTTTGTACCGTAAGTTCATACATTGTATTTTATAATTTTATTAGTTCAAATATGTATAAGTAACAAAGTGTATAGAACATAACTAATGAATAAACATAATAATACTTGAACCAACTGTAAAAAAATATCATAATTGATGTCTGATAATGTATGAGTTTGAACGAATTGAATTAAATTTATGAAATGAGATAATAACTGTTACATTTTTTCATTAAAATTACAAAAATGTCACCGCGCCTTTCTTTTAAAAACATATTTAAAGGAAAAAATTGTTCTTGTACTTTCTAAAACTTACAAAATTGGCATTACACCTATCCTAAATCATTTATTGACGTGAATTATTGTAGGTAATTGGATCAATTGAATCAATAGTACATATTGCTTCGTCATGCCGCACCACAACTCTCACCGTACCTGAATTAATCCGTCAAAATTTAATAATTTTTTATTGGGTTCTAACTTCATAAAATCATTATTAAATGAATCCGCAACTAAATTAATAATTAATTTATGGCAAGATAAGTAATAAAACTAAGCAACAACTCTGTAAATGGAAAACAAATTCTTCGTCACAAGAAGATAGTACATATAAAATAGAAAACAAATTCTTCATCACAAGAAGGTAAAAATGTACATATAAAGCATAACTTATCACAAGAAGGTAGAAACATACTTATAAAACATAACTTAGCGACTAAATCATCCTTTATAATGCAAAGATTTATGCTACCTATGCATAATTTGGACGAACTCGACAAAACTTATAAAAAAAAATTCTTTTGGAGTAAAGGCGACAACCATAGACCAAAGATCAACTAGGATGCAATTGTAAACAAAAAAAAAATGTCGGACTTGGATTAAGAAAATCCCTTATCAATAATAAAGCCCTTCAAATGAAGCTAATTTGGAAAATTCTTGCTGAACCAAATAACATATGGATAAAAATTATAAATGAGAAATAATTTAGAAATACCAATATAATTATATAGTATCATCTAAAAGGTCCGACGTCTTGGAAATGGAAAAATCTTTTAAAACTCAAATTCGAGTTTATAATGGAATCATTTAGCGGGTGGACAATAGATAAACCATTAGTTTCTGGAAGTATAATTGGATCACAACTACCCATCTCATCAAAACGGTACAAAACAATAATATAATCAACACTCGTATTAATGCTAACCACTTCACCTGTTCATCAAATCAAACGATGATATATCACCAAAATTGAAAATGAACTACAAAACATCATTAACCCAAAAATTAGACAAAAAAATATATGAAAACAATTATCCCAAAAAATAAAATATGAAAATATACTAGAAATACGAGAAGGAGTATGACTAGCTTTCTGACTATTTGTAACGCCCGTAAAATTATCATTCTGCATCATATGAATGGAGATTTATGATTAACTTATAAGAATAGGTTGATACCCATGTCAACAAGAATTCTTCTTTTCTAGTGATTGAGTAAGGACAAAGAACTCTAGAGTTAAGCTTGCTCGTGCGGGAGAAATATCAAGATGACGTGACCTCTTGGAAAGTTTCTGCGCAAGCATGGTTGACAGGGGACAACATCCCTAAGACCTCGGGTCTTACAGATGGTATCAAAGGTAACCATGAGTTACGAGTGTGCTCGCCCTAGTAGGCGGTCACTCGGCTTGGTGGAGTTCCCTTTGTTACGAGTGTGACGTTCCTTTGGCATGACGTGGACGTCAGGAGTTTAAGTGATGGATATTGGACGTCATGAGTTTAAGTGAGGGAGATTGTAACATCCCGTTAAATTATCATCCCGCATCATTTGAATGAGGATTTATGGTTAACTTATAAGGATGAATCGTTATCCATGTCAATAAAAATTATTCGTTCGAGTGGTCGAGTGAGGACAAAATTTCAGGATATGTGACCTCCATGAAAGTTTATGAGTGAGCATTGGCATGGGGACACCGTCCCTAAGACACCGGGTCTTACACTATTCATGCTAAACCATTTTTAATAGCGATGTTATTGGATCAGATCGTAAAATCTTATATTTCGTCAAAAGACAATTCATAATTGGAAAACTTACACCACGAATGATGACGACTATGACTTTAAATATATTCAATAAAACGATAGATTCATCACAAGGAAGAAAAATAACAATTAAATGAAACAAACCAAAATGTGAGTTCCATAAGCTTAACTTTGCTCGATCTAGACATACCTTCTATCGGTTTTTGTTATTCGAAATTATAACGGCGAAGTTATTAGTTTGAACACTAGGAAAAACATATTTAACTCGGTATTTAAAATAAAAGCATATGTGCTAAAAGCATGACGAAAAGAAGCAATCAAATTAAATATGAAAAAGAATGAAATTGATTGTGAGTCTGTGACAACCTATGTGTTATCAAGATACTCCGAAAATTTTGAAGTTGTCCATGGGAGATTGATGTGATCATATCTTACTCAAGACTGAATATTCTCTTCTTTGAGGAAATACATGACAAACACGTGTTTAAAAAAATAAACTGTGTTGTTGACCGATTGACTAATTTAAAAATTTTGAACTCCAACATAACTTTTTACGACGAACCCGAACTTCATGTTCATCCGCAGCTTTAATATAGACTACCTCTAAAGGCTAGCATATTCTAACTGTTTTTCGTTTAAAAAAAATAAAATTATTACTGAAATTATTAATAAAAAGTCGGCTATAAATAAAAGTTGAAGTTAAAAAAAAAAAGAAAAGAAAGGTGGAATCTTCTTTTCTCGAGAACACAAAGGAAGTTTCGGAAGGGGCTCGTATGAGAAAACACGTGGGGCCCGCGCAGCCTTGGACTCGTGGGTTTGGATAAAACCAGCCCAACACTTGCTCTACAATTTATTTATTCTTTTATTTATTATTATATTCTGTATATTGTTTTTCCGAGTTTTTTTTTAAATTGAGTCGTGCTCCCATTTTTAAGTGGGCAAATTTGGTTAGTAGGCTATTTAGAGAAATAGTGATAGTAAGTAGATTTTTTTGTTTTTTAATTAAGTAAATATACCCTTTTTACTTTTTTTTACCGTCAAACCTTCTCCATCCTCTTGTTTTCTTCTTTCTTCCGAATGCTTTTTAAAAACTGAATTTCTTTTTTTATTTTCTTTTATTAGTTTTTTTTGTCTTTTTTATTTTTTTTTATTTTTTATTTATTTTCTAGAATGAAGAATTTTTTCACACACCGGAATTATCACATACCGGAATTTCCACATACCGGAATTTCACATACCGGACCGGAATTTTACATACCGGAATTTCACATACCGGAATTTCACATACCGAATTTTCACATACCGGAATTTCACATACCAGAATTTCACATACTGGACATCTACATACCGAAATTTACATACCGGAATGAATTTTTAATTGTCTAATATTTAATTTTGCAAATTTTAGGGGGCTCGTTGTAATTTTGCAGTTTTTTTTTATTGTAATTTGCGTATATGATGACGGTTTGCAAAAATGGGTCCATCACCGTCTCTTTTGGTTTCCAAAAGACTTGTTCTTTTTCCCAGTTGACAATGACAAATTGACAAGACGTGGAGAAGTTGAGCATTATTTGAGTGGAGAATTATATGTTAAAATTGTCTCAAAATAAAAGTATTATGTAAACAAAAATAAATAGCGGACGGAAAGCACAAGGATCAAGTGCTGATTGTGCCGCTAGTTTTAATTCAGAAATTTCCGGAATGAAATTTCTAGTATGAACTTTTCGTATGAAATTTCTGGTATGAAAAATTCTGGTATGAAAAAATTATAGTATGAAAAAAATTCTGGTATGAAACAAATTCTGGTATGAAATTTTTTGGTATGAACTTTTCGTATGATAATTTCTGGTATGAAATTTCTGGTATGAAAATTCTGGTATGAGAATTTCCGGTATGAGAAATTCAGTCCAGAAAATAAAAAAAAAAATAAAAAATAAATAAAAAAGGCAAGAAAAATAATAAAAGAAAACAAATTTAGTAATTAAAAAATAAATATTATACTTATATAACTAATAACAAACATCATTTATTATTTCTTTCTAATAGAACGGTTAATAATTTTTACCTACTATTAAATGAAAGTGGTAAAAATTTGGGGTACATTTTCTTAAACAAAAACTAAAAAAAGCCTAGTATGTCAAATTCTCCCTTTTTAAGTTACAAAAATACTCTACAAGTAATATAATATTTGGTAATTATATACAAGATGATGTTTTTACACAACATTAAAACTATTCTATATTGAATATTTTTTATTACAAATTTTTCTGCAAACTCGTGAGTCGTAAAATTGGGTGTATTCAATAAGAATTTTAAAGAATTTTGACTGATTCTTAATAATTATAGAATTTGTTGATTATGTGGAATATTTTATTTCTATATACACATTCTGTAAAAATCTTATGATGTGTTGAGAGAAAACTTCTATAGATTGTCGGCATGTATACAAGTAATAAAGAATCCTATTATCCTACATAGTCAATGAAATAATATATTATTTTAAAATCAACAAACTTTTAATATCATAGGAATTTTATGAAAAATTTTAAATTGTAATTAATATCAAAAGATTTGTATGAACTTTTAAAAATGTATATTAAATACCCATAAACTTTTAAATTTTAAAAAATTCTTATAAAATCTTTATTGAATACACCCCAATGTTATTAGAATCCAGTAAATAAAAATGTCACTGTTAAATTAGTTAATTTTAAAATCCTAAAATTATACAGAAAAAATGAGTGTAAAATTGACGCAATTTGAAGATGAGCATCTATAATTATTAATAGATAAAAAATGTAATAATATGAAAACATAAGATGATAATGAAATATGATGTAGATAATGGGAGATTTATCTTTCTATTTGAAGGTGGGGGCCCATGATGTGCTCATCTGGCAGGCCCGTGAACATGGGGGGCTTTACTTCATATATTCTATTTATTTAATTAAAGTGGGTATAATAAAAGGATATATTTCTAAAATAAATATACTATATTTAAATGCCATAAATCAATTATCTAGTGTTCCTTCCGATTCTCTATGTTTGGTATTAATAAAATAAAGCACACGTATTAATAATAATAAGTCTATGTTTCGTTTAAAATGTAAAAATAAAATAAAAACGAATTAAGTATATATCAATATTTATTTGTAAATTTAATTCATAGAGTATTAGTTTATCAATTTTGATGTAAAATATTTTTTCATACTCATTTTATTTCTCTACAAAATATTAAAATTAATTAAATTATTATACTTTAATTATCTAAAATCACAAAGAATAATTCCCAAACTTTTCATGAATCACAATATATATATATATATGGTGCGGTTCTATCATGAGAACAATCTTAGACCGTTAGATGATGAGTATTAAGGGTCGAGATTTAGGTAGATATCATGATTAATAATAACTACGAATAATTCATTCAACAAACAATAACTACGAATAATACATTAAACGATATGACACCTTCGTAACAAAACTAATAATAACTATGAATAATGTATTAAACAATAAGGCATGTTCTCATGATTACGTGATAAGGCCTGTTCTCGTATGATCTACACTCTCTCTCTCTCTCTATATATATATATATATATATATATATATATATATATATATATATATATATATATATATATATATATATACTAGATTCATTTTCATTATTTTCAAATGGGTACTAAAAGTAGATTTTATTTTATTTTATTTTTTTGGTAGAAAGGAGTGGAACACTCCATATTAGATATATACAACCCTATAAACGAGTCATTCGAGGAAGCCTAACTCCTCGACAATCGTCCAAAATAATCGAAAACACACTCCCAGAAAGAGTCGCAAAACAATGAGCCCCTATATCACAACTAAAAGCGAAATTAGCAAGCGCATCGGTCGCTCTATTCCCTCCCCGAAACACATGGCCGAGATTTATAACCCAATCTCGACCTAAGAAGTCTTGATACCGTATCACCAGGCTATAGAGGAGATGTGAAGGCCAAACTCCACTCTTGATAGATCAATCGAAATCCTCAAATCAGCTTCCACCAAAACCCTCCTATACCCTTCCCTCCAAGCAAGATCCACATAAGCCACCTCCCACAATTATGCTTCCAACACTGAAGCATTGTTTTAAAAATACCAATAATAAACGGAAAAATAGACAAATTTTATTTGTAAAAGGTTTTTATTTGTATAATGTTATATGAGCAAAATTATACTAAAATATAATTTAATCATAATTTTTATAATTAAAAGATAAAATATGTGGTTTACGTGGAAACAAACGTGAAGTGGTTAGAGAAGAAGAAGAAAGAGATGAGTTGTGAGTTGTGAATGAAAAGGGTAATAAATTCACGTGTAGTGTAGTGTAGTTGTATATGAAGATGAAGGGAAAGGGACCCACGCCTCCATAAGGCAAACAACTCATCGTCTTCTTCCTTGGCCTAACCTCCATCCCTTGCATGGGCTTCTCATGTTTTTTCATCTAACATAACCATTTGGTTGATTTGATACAATCTTATGTGATCAATTGAAAAATCTAGATCGAAATTATTCCTTCATTGTTGATTTAAAGAGTTTTATTCATATTATTAAAAAAAAATGTTGAACATAGTATACATTTTTCTTTTTAGGAAACGAAAATCGATTAAAAAAAACTATTTTCCAAAAGTAGTTCCATGTTTCTGAATGAGTATATGGAGTCCGGAATCATAAAAAAAGGGTGCATAACTAAATTATTCTCTATCAATCACAAGTTTGAGTTAATCTAAACCATTCAGTGTATAACTGAATTGTAACCACCAATATATATGTCATAAATGTATATTTGAAAAAAAAAATATTTTATACAAAAAAATATAAAAGTAGATTTTGGGTATAAAGTTGTGTGTATATATATATATATATATATAACATAAAAGGAGAGATATAAATAATAAGGATATTTTCATGAATTTTATAAATTTAGTGAATTTTTTTTAAAACGCTTTAAAAGGCTAAAATGTGTCAATAATCTAATATGATAAATAATCCATACCCAACACATTTTAATGTGTAAAAATATTAGTTTGATTTTGGAAATAAAAAAATAGTATTAAAGGGTGGTATATTATGATAATCGATTAATTTAAGAGACTTTAATAACTATTTAAACGTTGTTGGTTATTTAAGATATAAAAATGCATTTCATATCAAATGAAAAGAAAAGTAAATACCCAAAGAATATTGGTAAAAGAAAAACTATTGATAAATAAAATAATGTTTTTTTAATAAATTTTTTTTATTATAAATACATAAATAAAGAGTAAACTTTTAGTTATTTGACATTTTAAACTCATAAATCCATAATCGTATATAACATTTAAAGAAATTCATAAGATTAAAGGAGTGTATGTATCAGACAATCCTAATGTCAAAGGGGTAGCTATGACGGCAAAAACGAGTATCATCGTAACACAAACATCCTATGACCCAGCCTGCTTCATATGTGGCCAAAGGAGCAACGTGATATCCCCGAACATAATCTTATCTCATTGAGGGGTCTCCAAACATGTAGAATGTAGTTCATTACGCGGAATTCTCAAAAGACATACTTCATATGTGGCCGTCCACATCTCCTCCGACTCAACCTCGCCAACTCCTTCTCCCACAATGACTGCCACCGACCTCGCCACCCAAGTCCAAACTGGACTTCTGGGCTCATGGTTCCGGAACATCAAGATGACAGGCACATGGCTCGATGGATTCCACACTCGCAAGTTTTGCATGTGTGAATCCGTCGACTTGGAGTTTCTAGAGACTCTTCAACTACCCTTTATTGCTCTCCGCAAGTTGTGCATGTGTGAATCCTTTGAGTATATCGTCAAAGGCAAAACGGTAGCTCAAAGGTTGGAGGACTTGGAGTTTGGTCTAGACACTATAAGAAGGGACGCCATAGACATCAAGGTTGACCTCATAGATAAGCTCGACACAACACATGAGTTGTTGTCAACCGTGCATGCAAAGGTAAATCAAATGTTTTATCTTAATGCTCTCATATTTATTGTTGCATGATCTATTTTGCCACTATCAGAAGATGCAACAGAGGATACAAGGGAAAAAGTTGTTAATGTCATCCTCAACTGTGAACGAAACGTCAGGAATCGCCCCATACTTCGTCCAACGTATCCTAAGCCAACAATTTTAATTGTCGAAGAATATGTCGTTATTAATAAGTATCGTGATGCAGAGAAGTAATGACACCTTGGTGAAATAATGAAATATTAGACTTTGAACGAGGCACATAAAAGGTGGAAGGGAATGGCTTACGCTGATATCCGTGGCAGAAAGTGTGGTCAGTGGTACCCTACTTGATTTCAAGGTCTAGAATCGGTTTTCAAATAGATTACTTTTTTAGATTTCAAGGTCTTGAAAATGTGTTTTTTTTAATAGTGTCTCTTTCTTTGGGTCTGTAATATCTTTGAATTACAAACTTTTAAGTTTCTTTCTTCCCTTGTCGAAAGACAAAAAGGGGGGAGGATATGGTGATCCGACATTTATGCATTCTACACTTGCATTACACTTATAATACAAATTTTGCAGGTACGATATTTGTTGTCTTCCATCAAGGTGGAGATTGATAACTCCACCTTGATGAATGTTGTTATAGAATGTTTTTGCAGGAATGATGGAAGACAAAACATTTTATTATTACGATTAACAAATATCGATTATTATATGTAGATATTTTTGGATATGTTCGTTACAAGATCTATGCAAGTTAAATCAGTCAAGATCTTCAAACGGCTATAAGAATATCAGTTAGTTGAAGATTGCATGAAGATTCCAAACGTTCAAGCGACCACAAACGTGAGAAGATAACATGCAGATTTTGTGTGATCGGCCAAGAGATCTTCAACAACCGAGATTATGTGGAACGTACAAGATGTATGAAGATTTGGATCAAGCAAGCAGTGAAGACATATACAGCACGTACATCGAGATACAAGCTTTCTTCAATGCAATCAACCTTCTTACTCTCAGTTGCTACTTGTTTCAATTCTGTTGAGAGAGTGTGAAAAACACAAAGAGTGATATCGGAATATCATTAATGTTATTTTGAGTGAAATACTCTACGCAGTAACTAGGCTATCGTTCACTAGGTTCTGAGTTTACTAGATAGTAGCGGTCGAGGCTACGAGTGTGAGAAGAAGGAATGTTCTTCTAGGTTGTATCTATGACTCAAAAGGAAGTGATATAATAGATAGTTAATTCCTACGGGTTGGATAACCCGTGGCGGAGACGTAGACTGTTAGAAGCCGAACTTTGTAAACATATCGCGTGTTGATCTTAATTTTATTTCCGCACTTTATTCTATTGTTTGAAATCGTGACTAACAATTTTTACATGTTTAAGTCAAGAACTTGAGATTCATTTCAATAACTTGAGTTACTTTCAGCTTCACAGATTTCAAAATCAAGATCTTGAGTTTCAAGACCTTGATATTCATTTCAAGGCCTTGACATTACGACTGCGAAAATTTTCCATACTCTATTCGACCTCCTTCTAGAGTATCTTTTTCATTAATTTAACTTCTACTACGTTCATCCCTACCCAACAAATAAAAATGTGAGCCAGAAAAAAAAAAATCATGATTAAATTAAGTTTGATGGTAAGGTTTGATTCAACAAGGATGAGTGAAGTGGAGTTAGGGTGAAGTTTAATAATCCATCTAGAATTGAATAAATTTTAACCATTAAATTATAATTAAGCGAATAGTTTAAATTTATCATCTTCTTAATTTTACTTTTTTAAAAATTATTTTATAACTTCATCTTAAATAATTGTAGGAGAACAACATCTAAATGTATTTACTAATTACTATCTTGAAAAATGTAGTTATTCTTTGGATTTATTTTCATTAATCAAATATTAGAATCACCCCTAAACTAACTAAGTGATCCACAATGTTATTCACTTCCTAAAACATTGACATACTTAGGATAGTATTGCTCTAGAAAAACACCAAACTGCTATAACTTAAGATAGCCAAAAAAGACGAATAAGCAAGAATCTGTTATGAGACAACTCCAAAAAATATTTATGACGAACCAAAGAGAAATTGATTGAGCAATAAGAATTTAGAAACTTAAAATTAAAGGGCAATTTTGATAACTAGGCCTTTTTGAAAAACTAGAGTAGTAACTAGGCTTTTTTTGGTTCATTTACTAAGCACAAAACCAAAAAAAGCCTAGTATATCAAATTGTTTCAAAATTAAATGATAAAAAAACTAATTTTAATAATCAGATTAATAAAATACCTAATTTCTCATGATAAAAGATCCACCCACTTATTGTCCATTCACAGAAAATATATTATTTAAGATAATAATTCAAAGTATGAAACAGAAAGTGAGTTTTCAGGTTTGATTTGATTCCGATTCTTCGATTCCAATTCCGAAAATCGAATCTCTGTTTACTATTTCGATACCTATATATGATTTTGGCACATTATTCTTTGCATTTTAGGTATATCTTTGATATGAAGGAAATTGACATGTGAACACGTCGCTCAAGTGACACGCATAGAAAATACAGTCATATTCTTACCGTCAAAGCCCATTGGGCCCAACTAAAGTGTGCTATTATGGGCCAAAATAGCCCATAAACCATTTTAACGTGCTATTAAGGTAAATTGATGATTTAGTTTTAGGTAACATAATAAGAATAAGAAAGCCAATGAGAAAAAGTTCATTTTCCAAATTAAACTACAAACTAATAATAAAAAAATCAAAAATGTTTTCCAAATAAACCACAAAATAACAATAAAAAAATTGTATTTGGTTGACCTCTTTCTTTTCTTTTTTTTATAAACAATCTACATTTAAAATTACGTGACAATGGAAAAAAATATATATATTTGTTGATTTTGTTAAATTAAATAAAAATACCGAAAATAACAAAAATGGTGAAAAGGAGTTTGTCTAAAACAAAAACATTGGACAAAGCTAAGATCAAGAGAGTAATTACAGCACAAAATAGAAAAATTAGGAAATTACACTAGTAGTAGGTGTTAAACTTAACTTTGATGGATTAAAAAGCTACAACTATAGTTTGTCTACATTATTAGAGACCACAAAAAACTAATATTTATGTCAAAATTGTACATATTGGTTCCTTCATACTGAGTTCTTTAAGTTTTTAATGAGATTAGCATTATCTCTTTTATGTTTAGTTTTACATTATTTTGTACCGTGTAATTTAAAGAGATCAAAATTTGCAAATCTTCAAGTTCCATGTCCAACTCACTTACTTGTCCAATGTAATTTATAGGAAATTACATTGGACAAAGCTGAAAAACTATAAACTAATCAGTAATGACCAAAAATCAAAGTTGCACTAATGCTATTGATAATTATCAAAATGTAAGAACCAGATGGAACAGATGTGAGCATTAAAAAGCAAAGCACACCTGTAACGATGGTTCTAATCATCGATTTTCCAGACTCGTAACTGTATCAGCCACTTTAATTAAACCACTGATACTTGACTTATGCCTGGATTTTGTTCATAATCAACAGCAAAGTTCAAAACATTTTGTGAAACAATAAGATAACGATTCACAACTGCATCAGCAACTCCCTTCTAGAAGATTCATATCAATCAAATCGCGAAGAAGAATTAGAAAGTATCAAAAAGCAAATCCAGGAAACAAAGAAGAAGAGGAAATCAAATCAAACCACTGATAATTGAGTTGTCTGTATTTGTTCATATTGAAAATTAAAATTCATACTAGCAAAAAGTAATTGAGAAAACGATCCACAACTACACCAGCATCTCTCATTTACGAGATCGATATCATATCAGATTGTAAAAGAAGATTTAGAATGTAACAGATCGAAAATATCGAACTCTAAAGGAGGGAATCAAAACCAATTTAAAATCACTGATAGTTTCAACGGCATTTGTTCAAAATCAAATGAAAATTCATAAAAACTCAAAAATCAATTGTGATCAACATATATCTATTACAAAAGAGATCAAATCAAATGGCAAAAGAGATTTGGAATGTATCAGATCGAGACAAAAGCGAATTCAGGAAGAAGAGAAAATTCGCTTGGTCAGATGATCGGAATTTTTTATCAAGCTGGTATTAAAAAGCATCTATCATATCAATACATCAAGAAGCCCCTTGAGCCAGCTATAACTAAACTAAACTAAACTAAACTAAACACATTCATGGAAGAAAATTGAGCTAAAGAGATGAACACGAAATTAGGGTTTCCTCTTACCAGCAACTGTGAAGGCCGATTGTGATGGAGGGGCTTATATAAGGAACAGAGCGAAACCCTGGATATGTCGTGGGCTTTTGGGTACAGAGGAGTTATTGGGCCAACGTTCGCTAGATCAGGCCCAATAAGCTTGGAAGTTAAGCCTAGTTTGGTACGAATTATATGGAATCGGAAATCGGCATATAAAAGGACGGGTCAATCCATTCCAATATTTTAAAAAAATTATTATACTTAATTAAATATAATAAATTTACCCGTAAATTAATCGAAATATATATTTTACTAAATTTATAAAAATATTACCAAAATCTATTATAATTACTAAAACAGAGCACGGTTTGATGACGTGGCGCGCTGTGGACGCAGGATTTTTGAAATTGAGCTCCCACAATTAAAGCCAATAAATCTTTATTTTTTACACTATTTTTTAAACTATAAAATCTTTTATAGTATAATTATTTTAAGTTTCTTATTTAATAATTAAAATTATTTTAATAATTAAAAATAAAATTAACTAATTAACTAATAGATTTATAGTTGAAAAATAATTAATTAAAATAAAATTTTTAATACACCAATAAGCATTATAATCCAAAAAAAACAAAAGAGTTGTTAAATACAAAAAAAATTGTAAAACTAAATTGTTACCCATTAACTAAGAAAAAATCCCTAAACTCATTACATAATCGGAAAAAAACAAAAATGTTGTTATATATATAATAATATTATTATTCTATTAAGTATGTTCATAGTATAATCTCATTTAGTAAATTTATCCTTAATAAAGTAATGTTGGTAAGTCGATTAGATTAGAGAAGTATACAAAACAAAAGCACGTAAAAAAACCTATTTCACAATATTCTTTCTCATTTTTTTCAAAACCCGCACAAGGTGCGGGTATTATACTAGTGTGATTGAAAACAATGTACAAGATAGTTCTTGTAAAGCGATTTTATTTTTAAAAATTGGAAGAAAACCTATTATAAATGTTGATTTTTGTTGAATTTTTATTTTAGTTTTGTAAAAAACAAATATAATAGGTATTACTCACTTCATAACTCATATGAAATCTATATGTTTCAAAAATGTTTCACTTTAATTTAATACTAAAACATAAGTATAAAAATTTTTTTTGTCAATTTTATTCAAATCCAACTTCTTTTTTTTTCATTTTAACCCCAATTCTACAATCACGCCAATAAATTTTCAAATATAGAGTACTTGAATGCGGATTGTGATTTCCTTTTAATTTGTAAATAATAATAAAAATAGTAAATCCGTTGATAGAGACCAATATTTATGTTAATGAAAATGTTTACGATTTTAATTTTAACATCATGAATTCATTTGTTTGCGATAACAATCATACAAGGTAAATGTATCAACGTAGATATTTGTAATAAGATAAACCTGATTATATGACTAAAAATATTTTGTCTTGATATTAGATATTCAGTTATACAATAATACATTTGGGTTATAATAATAAATGTATGATCATATAATAAGATAAATGTTTAATTGTATTTGTACAAATACTAACCGATATAAGGTTTTCAACTACCACGAAAATTTATGTTTTTGGTTAAACAATAATAACTTAGGTCAATTTGACACTTACGTACAAAAATGTTGGTACATACTGCCTGTGTTTTGTAGAGATAATTCTTACATGCGGTTAAGTTGGTCAAATGTTCACGACCATTAGATTACGCTTTTTTGTTGTTGTTGTTGTTTTTTTTTTTTATAGTTATTATGAGTATTTTTTTTGTTTTAAGAAATCCGGAACCGTCTATCCGGCACAAATTCGATTCGGATAGATACGAACAAGAAGTTAAATTCGAATTCCGGGCTCAACCATAGTCCCCAAAAAAGAGACAATTCTTTTTTTTTAAGGAAATAACTCAAAATAATACCAACTATCAACATTGAACCGAAAATAATACGAACTTTGAAAATTACTAGGACCGATACAAACTATCAATGTATTTACCAATAATAATACATCATACTTTTCCGGCAAAAACTCTAACTCCGGCGATGACGTGGCAGCCGGAATGTTACATGTCATCAAATAAATGCATTAAATGTGTGACGTGGATTTTATTTTTCAAAAAATTAAAATTTAATAATATTTAAAATATTAAAAAAATAAATATTTAATATTTTTAAAATTTAAATAATACTTTTTTAAAAACATTTGTACAATTTTTTTATAAAAAAGTTTTTAAATAAAGTTTGAACATATTTCGAAACAGGTTTGTAAAAAAAGGTTTTTATGATTTTTTTTATTAAAAAATTTATTAAAAAAATTCGATTTTTTTTTTTTCAAATTATTTTTTTTAGGAAAAAAAGAATTTGTAAAAAAATTTGTGACAAAAATTATATAGGGATTAGATTACAAGATTAAAAAAATAAAATATATTCGAATATTTTTTCATTTTATACAAAAACTCGAAAATAAATTTGATTAACAAAATATTCTATTTTTTATGTTTTTAAAATAAATATTTGTACAATTTTTTTAAAAATTATTATTTAAAAATTTAAAAATAATAATTTTAATTTTTTAATATTTTAAATATTATTAAATTGTTTTTTTAAAAAATAAAATCCACATCACACATTTAACCCTTTTATTTGATGACATGTAACATTCCGGTTGCCACTTCATCGCCGGAGCTAGGGTTTTGGCCGGAAAATATGTGACGTATTTTTTTTGGTAAATACATTGATAGTTTGTATCGCTCCTAGTAATTTTCAAAGTTCGTATTATTTTTGGTTCAATGTTGATAGTTTGTATTATTTTTGGTTATTTTTCCTTTTTTTTTTAAAGTCGGATTTGAGTTCGACTCGCGTCCAGATTTAGTGAGGTCTACACGGATTCGAGTACCACAAAATTTTAAGCCCCCGTTTGGTTATAACTCCGGAAACGGACTGAAGATGAATGTAGTCCATATGTGTACAATTATTCATGAATATTTTTTGAATCATTCCTTGTGTTTGTATGTAAAATGCATTTGTTTTTCTCATTTGGTTTACATATAGGGTATTAAAAGTAATCAAATTTTACAACAATTACTTTAAACATTAGGAATGATTCCACAAAATT
The DNA here is from genome assembly GCA_033239125.1 of Fagopyrum homotropicum. NCBI lineage: Eukaryota > Viridiplantae > Streptophyta > Magnoliopsida > Caryophyllales > Polygonaceae > Fagopyrum > Fagopyrum homotropicum. The sequence goes on from BSWB01000005.1 coordinate 143,313,936, forward strand.
TTATGAATAATTGTACACATATAGACTAGATTCGTTTCTATTCCGTTTCCGTTTCCGGAGTTATAATCAAACGGCCCTAAATGTAATCTCACCATAATACAAAATGCGACCCACCTAAGTTATGGAAGAAATGCCATAAGCCGAAGCCCATAGCTTAGGACCCTAACCCATACTTTTCCCTTCAATGATTTATGGATCACACACATGCCTTGCCCATTAGCACACAAATAGTCAATATCATCTTGACTTCAAATTCTCATTCATCTTAAAAAAAAAATATTGCTTTTTCATTATGTTTCATTCATGATCACAACTCTCCAACTTGTATATTATTAAGTGGGATGCTAATTGTCTTTTTAATGTAATAAGATTATGTTAGAGGTATTAAGAGTATTTTTAAAAAAATTATAAAGGGAAAAACAAAAAAATATGGGAAATTAAATGAGAAAATAGAGACGATTAATAATCTATAATAGAAGAAATAAATCTCACAAACTTTCTTAAATAAAGAAAAAAGATACATAGTGAAAATAAAGAAATAAATCTCAACAAATTTTTTATACAAATAGTGATGCACTAGAGAGATATAGATATACAAAATGTATGATTCTATAACTATATAATATTACATTTGACACTCATCAATGTCATTATCGGCTTAAATAATCTCGGTTTTGGTTGCAAGTTAGTTTAAACAATTTTGATTCACTTCCGAATGGTTCGTATGGTTTCAAATGGTTTGACTCCTTAAAAATACAAGAATTGAACCGCATACCTAAATTGGTTCCTTTCCGAGTTCGGTTCCAAACAACTATACTCCACAAAAATACAAGATCTGAATTGCATACCTTAGCCGGTCCGGTTCCTGATTCCCCAAAAATCATAGTTTAGCAACTGTTTAGGACCCTAAGTCTTACTCCACCTATAGTCGATTATTGCGTCATGTACAATAGAATATATTTTATTATTTTATTATTAAAAATTTTAAATTTATCACGTACATAGTCCCATCTCGTAAGAACTATATATGTCGATTAGTTTATGTTTTGTTTCAAAACATAAATCGGTTAGATTAGTCTCTCGTATAAGTAGTCCAACCTGAAACATTATTGCGGATGAGAATACGAAGTATGGAATCATCAGAAAAGTTGGCGTTGGATGTCGAAATTTTCAAATAGATCAACTAATCTGCAACACATTAATTTATCTAAAAATATGTCTGATCTAAACTTCATAGAAAAAAAATCCAATCAAAATTCGGATAAAATCATCTCTATCGAGAGACAACTTCAATACCTTTAAAAATTTTAATGAAATACAAATTATCACCCTCAATCTCGAACATTTACAAACTTTATTTAACTTTTAAGAGCATAAATCTGTGACACGTCTTCTTTACACCAAGACATCGATCGGTCAATGTTCTTTTGGTGCCAACTGTTACTGAATCCCATAATCCATGTCGTTCAAAACTTACTCCAACTAATTATTAGTAACAAGTTCCCATATGTGTCACCATCTTTAGAGCATGCCACGCATTTCTGCATATTTATTTTTTACAATTTAAATTAGTATTAAATCAGAAGACGTGTTCCAAACGCGCTTGGCATGCTGCATCACCTGCACGAGTGCACGTATTAATGCCATACACATTTATTTCTTCATGCTCTTACACACATCCATCATTTGCCCCCCGAAAGCTATGATTATGCCTATAATTAGTGTAATTAATGAGTTTCAACTCCATTAATTAACTGCGGTCATACGTAGACTACGTAGTTGAAACGGTGTAGCAGTTACTTCGCATCTAATATAATAAGTCTTGTTTAGTTGTAACTCACAAAATCGAGTAAAAATAAATCTAGTAAATATATACATGTACATGAAAATTTTTTAAAATTATTTTTCTATAATTTAGAGTAACTAAAGTGTAATTTGATTAATTTTAATTAATATAGGAAAACAAAATGAAAAACAAAATTGTGTGTAGAGGAATATTGTTGATGAAAAACGATTGATTCTGTTATATGAATTACAAACATATTATAATGTTTACGTAGAGGCTTCTAAGGTACAATTGTCTCAATAGTGGGTTGATTTATTTTGAGCTCTTCCTACCACCCCCTCGATCCAAGCTGGTGAAGTTGAAGTTTGGATCGCAATTGTACGAATTTGGCTGTGGACATAGGTTTGGTTAATATGTCTGCTATTTGCTCTTTTGTAGACGGAAAAGCCACTCGAAGGGATTTGTTATGAACTCGTTCCCTGACGAAGTGATAGCCAATGGAGATGTGCTTGATTCTATGACGAAGAATTTGATTCATGGGTAGGTATGTGGCTCCAAGGTTGTCACACCATATGAGTGGAGAGTCTTGGAGGTAGATGAACAATTCACTTAGGAGTGTTTGAATCCAAAGGGTTTCACCAGTGGCATGTGCTAAAACTCTATATTCGGCTTTTGTAGAGAATCTTGCCACAATTTCTAGTTTCTTTGATTGCCAAGAGATAAGATTTGATCCAAGGTATACACAATACGCTCCAGTGGATCGACGATCATATTGATGTCCAACCCAATCAAAGTCCGAGTACGCAAAGAGCAACATATTAGAGGTAGAAGAGATCTGAAATTGAAGATAAGAACTGCAGTTGAGGTAACGCAAAAGCCGTTTCACTGCTTTAATTTCTAGTCTTCTTGAGTTAAGGAATGCATTGATTGACACACTCTGTGACTGCGAAGGCAACATCCGGTCTTGTGAATGCAAGGTATTGGAGGCTACCAACTACATTGCGGTAGAGTGTGACGTCTTGAAAGGGTTACTCAGTTGTAGGAGATGGAGTGATAAAAGTGGCCATTGGTGTGGTTATTGTAAGAATGGCTAGAATGATGAAAACCAAAATCTGCTGTTTATTATTAAGAATGAGCATATATATATTACAGTGTATCCATTGGACTTAGCATAAATAGAATACCGTAATTTGCACAAAGAGGAAGGATAGAAATACACAGCTGTAATTAAGGGAGAGAATAATGTAAATGGAGAGATCTTATCACACCCCCTCAAGTTGGAGCATGGATGTCACGGATGCCCAACTTGCGAAGTAAGAAATGAAATTGTTGTTGTCCGAGGGCCTTTGTAAGAATATCCGCCAGTTGATTGCCGGATCGGATATGAGATGTTTTAATAGATCCGTTTTGAACCGAAGAAGGTGTTCTATTGATTAAATAACATGCGGTGAGTACCGCGTCACCCCAAAATTTTAAAGGTAAATGCGCTTGAAATAATAGAGCACGAGCAACGTTATGAATATGACGATGTTTTCTTTCAACACGTCCGTTTTGTTGAGGAGTATAAGTACAAGATGTTTCGAACAATATACCCGATTCATTAAAAAAAAGTCTTTAAAGGAACAAATTCGGAACCATTATCCGAACGGAATTTTTTAATTGTTGTATGAAATTGAGTGTTACACATTTTGACAAAAATTATGATTATTTTAGAGACTTCGGTTTTATGTGAAAAAAGAAATACCCAAGTGATACGAGTGTAATCATCAAGTAATGTTAAAAAATATGATGCACCATTTAAAGTAGGAATACGTTAAGGTCCCCATACGTCACAGTGGATCAAATCAAAACTAACATTAACACGAGAATTACTTAAAGAAAAATCAATACGAGTTTGTTTTGCCTTATGACATATGTCACAAGGCACTAATTTATTTTACAAAATAGAAGAGAAGGTAACTCCGGGAAAATATTTAATTAAAGGAAAAATTGGATGCCCTAATCGTTGATGTCATAGGCTAGTATTATTGAAATTGTCTTGTTGAGTAGCATTGGCCGAAAAAGATTGTCTTGAAGCAAACCATTTTAATCAATATACTCCGTCCCGAATCTCACCCGCTTCAATCAGCGTATGCGAAATGAGGTCCTGAATGATGCACAATCTAGAAGTTAAAATGATAGAACACGACAAATCTAAAGTAAGGCATGCTAAAGAAACAAGATTACACGTTAACCCTGGGACATATAAAACATTGGTTAGTGTTATATTTGAGTTGAAAGTAATAGATCCAACCTTTGTTGAGTTTGATAGTTTTTCGTTAGGAAGTTTGATAATATTTAGAAACGGTTTTAATATTCGAAATGAGATCTAAATCACCTGTCATGTGAAATGAAGCACCGCTATCTAAAATTCAAGGTTTAAATAACATACCTGTCATCGTTTCGGAAGCATGAAAATCTTTGAATTTATCAATTAAAACAGCCCACTGTTCGTCAGAGATTGAATTGCCAAATGCGGCTCGATCCCTATTTGTGAGTTGCGCAGGTGCTTTAGTAGAGATGGAGTTTGCAAGAGCAACTTGGACTGCATTGCTAGTACCCTCTTTGGGTCGAGATTTAGGCGCAGTTGATGAGGCGTATTTGTTTCGAGGTGGGGCAACGCCGGTTTGTGAATCGGAAACACCCCTACCGTTGTTCCACCATTCCGGGTAACCAATCACTTTGAAACAAGATGCCTTGTCATGTCCTGACCTATCACAAATTGTACAAAACAAAGATGATTTATTAACTTTACCTATAGTTGAACGGTGATGTCCACGAGCAACTAAAGTGAGGGCATCAAGATTGGGTTCCTTGTCTTTAGAAGCAATATGAGTACACTCTTCCTGGATCGCAAGAGAATACACCTTGTTGAGGAGTGGTAGAGCTTCTTTTGATATAACAGATGAACGAAGATTAGAGTATGCATCATCGAGTCCGAGAAGGAAGATATGCACCCTTTCATCATCCCTAGCACTAGTAAGAACATTAGAGCATGGACCGCACATCTTGCTGGCGTAGTCTAGACATGAAGCGAGTTCGTCCTAAAGACGACGCAGCCGGCCATAATAAGACGTGATTGAAGAACCGTCTTGATTGCAGCGAGAGATGTCGGAGCGGAGTTTGAGAATACGGGGGCCATTACCAATGGAGAAACGTTGCTCGATGTCGACCCACAACTCATATATTGTGTCAAAATAAGTGAGAGTGGATCGAAGGGATGGATCCATCGTTTGGATGGTCCAACCGATTAGCATCGAGTTGACCGTATGCCAATGAACATAGTCGTCCGAATCAGCCGCAGGTTCCGTGATAGATCCGTCCACGAAACCTAGCTTTCGTTTAGCCTAGAACGCATTTGAGATGTTGCGTTTCCAGTCAGAATAATTGTCTCCTTTGAGGATCACGACACAAAGGACTTGGCCGGGATGATCCGAAGGGTGCAAGTAGTATGGGTTGGTAGTTTCGAGGGTAGTGTTTGGGGCCATTTTCGAGTTTGTGCGTTGATTGTCTGAGAAATTGATTAGGCCTGATACCATGTAAGAATGGCTAGAATGATGAAAGCCAAAATCTGCTGTTTATTATTAAAAATGAGCATATATATTATAGTGTATCCATTGGACTTAGCATAAATAGAATAACGTAATCTGCACAAAGAGGAAGGATAGAAATACGCAGCTGAAATTAAGGGAGAGAATAATGTAAATGGAGAGATCTTATCAGTTATTGCTTTAGCATTGTGCATCTGGGTTTTGTGAGCTAAGACTTTGATGTACTTAGACTGAGAAAGTTGAAAACCACTGGCATCTCAAGTAACTTGAATACCTAGAAATTAGTGCAATGGTCCAATTCTCTTACAAGAAAGGAGTAGCCAAGAACTTGGTGGATTGACTAGCAAGGGCATCAAACGAAGCAACCAATAGCAAGTCATCCACATACACCAAGATAAATACAGATTGATCATCTTGGCGATAAGAGAAAGGAGAAGTATCTGCAAGAGAAGATTTAAAACCCAGTGACAAAAGGGTGTCACCCAGCTTCCCAAACCAAGCTCTAGGAGCCTGTTTGAGGTCGTATAGTGTTTTTTGCAATTTACAAACATAAATGGGAAATTGAGAGTGAACCAAACTTGTAGGTTGCTGAACAAAAACGTCCTCATCTTGTTAGAAGGTATTTTGTATGTTAAGTTGTCGGACAAATCAACACTGGTTGGAGGCAATGGAAAGGAGGAGACGAATTATGTTAGGCTTGACAATTGTGCTGAATTTCTCAAAGTAATCAATCCCTTCAAGTTGGTGATAACCCTTGACTACCAAATGTCTTTCGTCATTCAATGCCCCATCAGAGTATCTATTTATTTTAAACACCCATTTTACACCTAGGACATTAGAAGATGGAGGAGGATGAACCAGGGTCCATGTATTTGTTTGAATGAGGGCGTTGATCTCATTGGACATGGACTCCCTCCTTTTTGGGAATTTGGAGGCTTTAGTATAAGAAGATGGCTCATTTGGAATCATGGTCGAGAGAGAGTATGATGGATGGGTAGAAGGCCATGGTATGGTTCCATCATGTCGAACCAGAGGCTTGAGGATATTGTTTATGAGATGAGTATGCATAGGATGAATTATGGGTGGAACATGAGAGGAGGGTTCCAGAACGGTGATATTAGGGGATCGGTCCAGCCCAGAAGAAAGGGAAGGAAAAAGGTAGTTTGATGTGGTAGGTGGATTGTGGGCCGGCCTATAAGAAAAAATGGGAGAAGATGGGTTCGCTTGCTGGGAAAGATGAATAGGGCATGGGTTACGGGAGTTTGAAATGGGCTCAGGTAATGAGAATATGGGAAGATTGGAGTATTTTTGTGAGGCGGAAGGTGTAGAATTTGTGTGGGAGGTGGACAACGGAAAATGTGTCTCATGAAATAGGACATCCCATGATACATAAAATTTGAGGTTCACTCAATCATAACGAATGTAACCTTTGTGATTTATAGCATAACCAAGGAAGATAGTTGGAGTGGACCGAAAATTGAGTTTATTTTTGTTGTAGAGTCGTAAATTTGGAAAGGATAGACATCCAAAAACCTTAAGAAATTTATAATCCGGAGAAGTTTGAAAAAGAACTTCAAGAGGTGTTTTATGTTGAAGAAGTGGTGTGGGGGTACGGTTTATAAGGTAAGCGGATGTTTCAAAAGCAAAGTCCCAATAAGTAAGGGGAAGGGAAGAGTGTTTGAGGATGGTAAGCCCCATGTCAACAATGCGACGATGACGTGTTTCGACACTTCCGTTTTGTTGGTGAGAGTATGGACAAGTGAGCTGATGATGAATATCAAGGTTTTGAAGGAATGACAAGATAGGTTAAAATTCGGTGCCACCATCTATTTGAATGGCTTTTATGGGCGTAGAGAGTTGGTTTGTAACAAGTTTAATGAAAGTTGTTAAGAGAGGGGTCACTTGAGATTTTGTAGCCATAAGAAACAACTATATGAATTTGGAGCAATCATCAATGATAGAAAGATAAAATCTACTATCCTTTAAAGAGGTTAAATGGGTCGGCCCCATACATCTACAAAGAGAAGCTGCAGAGGTCCATTGTATTTGGTAGGAGAAGCTGGATGAGGGAGTGGGGGGCCTTGGCCCACGAACATGAGGTACAAGGAAAATAAGCTTCTAGGCCCTGAAGTAATGTGGGCCGTAGGGTTGATTTGCTGATTGTTAATGAGACGCAAAGTGATGCGTTTTGATGGGTGTCCTAAACGGAAATGCCAGATCGAGATTGGTGGGTGTGGATGAGGGTGGCGTTGTGGTGGTGAGGAGAGTAGTGCTGGTCGGGAAAACTTCAGCCCGCCATCAACAAGTCCCCGAAGAAGAGGCGTTCATGTCTTGGAATCCTTCACATAAAACAATTTGTGTGAAATTCAAAAAAGACAAATAACGACAAAATTGATTTACAAAAAGAAGATTTTTAGAAATCGAAGGTGTGTGGAGAATATGAGGAAGAAGAAACTTGCGATTAGAGATGGAAAAGGAAGAAGAACCATGATTGACTATGTGGATAGTCGATCTATCACCGAGGGAGACGTAGTCTATACCATCATAAGACGACAGAGAGTCGATGCGGAGGTTTGCAAGGTCTGGTGTGTAATGGATCGTGGCTCCAGTGTCTGAGTACTAGGTAGTATTGTGAGGTTGCATTGATGGAGGTGGTGGTGCCTGGTACGTCTGGTCAAAACGATGCCAACAGACAAGGGTATTGTGGCCTGGTTTGAGGCAGACTTGACATGTTGGGGGAGTGTTTGTCTGTCCAGTGAAACTGTATTGAGGGCCACGACCTCTATTGGAATGATGCTGGTACGATAAGCGAGGAGCATTTGTTGATGAAGATCCTAGTCCTTGGGTATTGTCTCTGCCTTGACCAGAGTTGGGATTGTTAAAAGCACATCCTCTATTTCGGTTTGAGGTATTTGTACGAGTAAAATTTGCCTCTGTGGTGGTATGACTTGCTGATATAGGTAGTGTAGGAAGGATAGAAGTGGACTAATGGGTTAGACGAGCTTTATGGACAAGCAAATAGGACATAATTTGATTTGGAGAGGGTAAAATGGGTTGTGTGGAGAGAGAGGTGACAATGGAGTTATACTCAGTACCTAAACCTGCAAGGATGTAGGTAATAAACTTAGAATATGAGATAGAGTAGCTTGCAGATGTGAGGTTAGAGGCTAGGTTCTTGGCTCGATGGTAGTAGGCATGGATGGAGAAATCGCCTCGGCATGAACCACCTGAGCACTGGAGCGAGCATCTAAGGATTCTTGTAGAATATACCATATTTGAAGGGAGGAGGAGCACTCCAAAATTTGGACAAGGACCTCCTTTGTGAGACTGGCCATGAGTATATCCATGACGAGTTGGTCTTTGGAGACCCAAGATTGATAGGCTTGGTTGGGGTTACCATCAACAGAGAGAGCTGGACATAGACAAAAGCCATTAATGTAACAAAAGAGATTATGGGCACGAAGTAGAGAAGAAACTTGTGCTTTTCAAATGAGAAAATTACTCTGATTGAGTTAGACAATAAGAATATTTGTAATTGGTAAAAGAAAGAAAGATTGTGGGGGATGAGGTAAGGTGGTTTGAGGAGATGACATGGTGGAAGATTCTTCTTCTTCCGTTTGAGAAGATAGAGAAGGCATGGTGGAGGATCAATTTAGTTGGACGTTTGTCCTGCCTGCACCCTCTGATATCATGGTGTGGAATATTGTTAATGGAAAATAATTGATTCTGTTATATGAATGACAGACATATTACAATGTTTATATAGAGGCTTCTATGTTACAGTTGTCCAAATAGTAGACTGATTTACTTTAGACTATTTGGACCTACCAGCGTGAAAAATTGAATGATAACTATACATAGACTAAAATCATTTTATTTCGTTTTCATTATTAGTGTTACAATCGGACAAAGTCTTTAAAAAAATACATTTTTTTTCTACACACTCGAATACGAAGTCCTCTAAATAACTTTTATAAGCCATTGATTAAATTATATAGTAAAAGTATTTATAGAAATATATAAGTTTATGAGCAACCAACCTAATCTTGCGGTGTTCTTATAGTCAAAAGCAAGGTAAAATGAAGCCATAACTTTAAATACGAAACTGGCAACCAATGGTTGAGCTTGTAAAAAATCACTATAACTTGTATGTATCGATATAACTCACATGCTATATGCGTAAATTTGGGACAAAATCTTTTAATCAGTATAATAACTTGGGAAACGGATATATGAACCGGACTGGGGAACGGATATATGAACCGGACTGGGGAACGGATATATGAACCGGACTGAAAAAATATGAAAAGTTAGGTAGCTGAATATGAATTAAATGTTAATTTTTTTTAAATTACTTATAAGAAATTATTAGACAAAATGTGAACTGGGATATATTATAATAAAAAAAGTTTTTACGGGTTTTTTCAACGTTTTTTCTTTTGTTATTTTACATATAATATATTTTTTTATAATAGGTAATATTTATGGAACACAAATTTTATTATAATATTTATTACTTCAAAACTTGTATACTATTAATTAATGTATAGTGTTATATTAGTTCAAACGAATTATTTGTACAATAATTATGAATTAAAAAGTAGTGGTTGACACAAATTCCGTCAATGGTCCCGTACTCCCGTCTTCCTGACGGGATTTCATTCAAAATTAAAAAAAAATTCTGTTTTGAACTCGTGCCGTAAAAAACTATCCGGAACAGAGTATGGACCTTAAATTTTTCGTCCTGTTAGACCCGTCTCATTCCGTATATAATAAAGTTTATAGATTAAAATAATTAATAAAAATAAAATTCTTAAACATTAGTGATATACTTATCCATATATATTATCGTTATATTTTGAAAAATAAACCATGTTGTCAAACTATTAAAATTAACAAGTGACTCAAATTTATTTGGATGTGTTTTATTGTTGATGTTTGAAAACTTTGTTGTAAATTGTAATAAGTTATTATGAATATTCGAAAACTTTAATATTTTTGCCTTTTAATGCGTAAAATTTAAACATATTAAGGGTCCGTTTGCTTTTAACTCCGGAGTCGAAAACGGAATGAAAACGAATCTAGTTCATATGTTTGCCATTGTTCAAGAAAGTTTGAGAATCATTCTTGGTGATTTGAAGGAATTGAAGTAGAGTTTGATTAATTTTGATACCCTATAGGGAAACAAAATGTTGAAAAACAAGTGCATTTTGCATTAATCCATACGGAATGATTCCATAAAATTTCATGCATAAAAATATACATATATACTAAATTCGTTTCATTCCGTTTCCGGAGTTGGAAACAAACGACCCTAAATAGATTAACGAGCAAGTGGGATTGTCCATCCCATCCCGATTTCAACAATAGAATCGGGTGCAATTCAATCTAAAATACTCAAGGCTCCTCCTTATCCTATCCTTTTAAAATAGTTAGGACGGGACTGAAATGACCTCAATTTCGTCTCATATCCGCCTACGCTACTAAAAAGTGTTAGTCTTATAAAAAATTAGCACGTGTAAGTCCAATACTCCGTAATTCCGTATTAGAGGAACAAGTCAGTACCAAACCTTTACCATAAGTTTGATATTAAAAATAAAAGAACAGAAGCAAATTATTGTTGAAAATATAATTTTTTAAATAAGACTTTATAAAAACTACGGATTACCTTTTTTTTCATTTTATTGAAACAGAAACAAATTATTGTTGAAAATATTATTCTTTAATCAACAATTTTCTACCCACATTAAATATGATAAATATCTTTATTTTCTTACCAAAAACAGTCTATCAAGTATCAATTTGTGTCTTCATATTTACATAATTACATTGTACTTAAAAATTTAAACCTACTTTATTGTAATATTTTAAATTAAATTATGAATTACTTAGTTTGTAGATTTGTATATAATTTCTTATTGACTTAAATACTTAATATAGATATATTAATATCATAGTTAATCCGTATTTAATATCCGAGATAACTTGACCGGACCGACCTTAAGAGGAATCGGTGCACGTGATCCCCTATATAAATACTTTCTACTTCATTCATTTCCCTTTACTTTACCCGCTCTCTTCTTCCCCCCAAGAAAATATTTTCCCAAATCTGCTTTCATGGAGGTTCGCCGGCGATCAGCACCGACGGAGGAATCCGGCGAAACTCTCCGCAGACTCGATTCGGATTGTCGGAAGAAGAAGATGCGACGGAGAATTTCTCAATCAGCACAAGCCTCTGATGCTCTCCCTCTCCCTGTACATCTTACGAATGCGGTGTTTATGATGATCTTCTTCGCCGTGGCTTATTTTCTACTGATTCGATGGAGGGAGAAGATTCGGAGTTCAACTCCTCTTCGTCTTGTGTCGTTATCCGAGCTTACTGCGCTCGTTGCTCTATTTGCTTCCCTTATTTACCTGATCGGATTCTTCGGAATCGGAATCGTTCAGTCCGTGGTTTCTAGCTCTTCTCGGAGTTCTTCCGATGATGAGTTGGAGAAGAAAATTGACGCTCCAGTTGACCGAGTCATCGTCGAAGAAACTCCAATCGCACCTTGCATTGCGGTTTCTTCCGCTGTGGATGAGGACATCGTGAGATCGGTGCTGAACGGAACGATTCCGTCGTATTCACTCGAATCGAGGTTGGGTGACTGCCGGAGAGCAGCAGCGATCAGGCGAGAGGCGCTTCAGAGATCGACAGGTAAGTCACTCGAAGGTTTGCCTCTTGAAGGTTTCGATTACCAGTCGATTTTGGGGCAGTGTTGTGAGATGCCGGTTGGATACGTCCAGATTCCAGTGGGAATCGCTGGACCTCTTCTTCTCGACGGGAAGGAGTTCTCTATTCCGATGGCGACTACGGAGGGGGTTTTGGTGGCGAGCACTAACAGGGGATGTAAGGCTATCTTCCTCTGTGGTGGCGCCACTAGTGTTCTGTTGAAGGATGGGATGACGAGGGCACCGGTTGTTCGTTTCGGGTCGGTGAAACGGGCGGCACAACTAAAGCTTTTTCTTGAGGATCCGGAAAACTTTGATACAATAGCTGTCACTTTCAACAGGTTTGCTTTTCACTGCCTTTTTTAGTGCTCTTTGGCGTTTACTAGTTTCTTCCCGTTTAATTTTTGTTTCTCGTTCATACTACCTGTTTATCGGTAGCATTAAGCTAAGTAGTATTAAAATCTGCACCCAATTACCTTATGTATGAGCTGTACTTTCTTCTGGGATTTTTTTATTCTTAAACTCGCGGGATTAAATGGAACATAATCATAGCATATCAACCGATCGATCCAATTTCATGCCACTGAAAAGAATGGAACCCTACCCTTGTGTGCGGGTCACAACAACAGGCTGGTTATACTTTCGAGTTTTGACCACTGAGCCGTGACCGGGGACCCAATCGGACATTATCTAGAGCGTTTAGTGTGAAGTATGGGGCCTGGTTCTAGTTGTTTCTTGTCAGAGAATATTTTGTTGGTGACCTAATTCTGGTTTCAATTATTGAGCAAAAACAATCGACCATTATGATTTTTTGGGGTTTCAGTTATAAGTGGTAAGGTGATTGGTACGTTTATAGTATCAACAGCTTTCAAATTTGATCAATCAACAACTTATATGGTTTATAAACGCCTGCAGATCAAGCAGATTCGGTAGGCTGCAAAGTGTAAAATGTGCAATAGCAGGGAGGAACTTGTACATTAGGTTTTGCTGCAGCACTGGCGATGCAATGGGGATGAACATGGTATCTAAGGGTGTTCAAAATGTTCTCAATTTCCTTCAGACTGATTTCCCGGATATGGATATCATAGGAGTCTCTGGTGATTCACCAATTTTAACATTCAACTACTCATCCATCAATTTGCAATCATTTTATTTGAAGTAAACTGCTCATCCTTGGTTAATCAGGAAACTACTGCTCGGACAAAAAGCCAGCAGCTGTGAACTGGATTGAAGGTAGAGGAAAGTCTGTGGTTTGTGAAGCTATTATAAACGAAAACGTTGTACAGAAGGTGTTGAAGACGAGCATTGAAGCATTAGTAGAGCTCAACACTCTCAAGAACCTGGCAGGTTCAGCAGTCGCGGGTTCCCTTGGCGGTTTCAATGCTCATGCTAGTAACATTGTCACTGCCATTTACATAGCCACAGGTCAGGACCCGGCACAAAATGTTGAGAGCTCTCAATGCATCACTATGATGGAAGCTATCAATGGTGCCAAGGACCTCCATATCTCTGTCACCATGCCTTCTATTGAGGTAACTTCCAAGATTTGTGTCACTAACCATGTGATCCAACATCAGCTTTGGATGCCTTTTGTTTTTTATAATAGAACACCAGAGGAATCATCATATGAATATTCAGTACTTCTCTTGGGCAGAAAAAAGATTCCAATCTGTAGTGTCCCTTTGTACTTAAAACTATTTCTTTTCCAAATGACCATTTCTTATTCATTAACACAGGTGGGCACAATTGGAGGAGGAACCCAACTTGCATCTCAATCAGCATGCTTAAACCTGTTAGGAATCAAAGGCGCAAACAAAGAATCCCCAGGAGCAAACTCAAGACTCTTGGCTACGATAGTAGCGGGATCAGTACTCGCCGGGGAACTTTCTCTAATGTCTGCTATAGCAGCTGGACAGTTAGTTCAAAGCCACATGAAATACAACAGATCGAGCCGAGACTTATCCAAGACAACCTCATAATAAGAATGGACAATGCCAAGTCCGGAGTCTGTGCTTGTTTTCGCTTTCGCCGAGAACGTGGCTGAACTAGAACTCAAACTAGATTTATAGATGAAATGTACTACTAGCTACTACTTGTTGTAGGTAGAAGATTGTGATTGTGTACAAGAGTAGAAGAGCATGTGCAATGTGTTTGGTCTTTTTAGTGTAAGTGGTGATCATATCTCAAAGGGAATGCTGGTGGGGGACTTCAATAACTTCATTTGGTTTGGAGGTGCTACGTGCTCTAAATGTGTAGAGTGATCCCAAGTGTAAGGGTTTCGGTTATTCACTCATATGATGTGACTCCTTTTTTATGTGATCCCATTCCCATGTGTAGTGATCCCAAGTGTAAGGGGTCTTTTAGTGCTTTATAATATTTTGTTGGAAACTTTTTAAAAATAATTGCCATTATGCAATAATTTTTAATAGTCAATGTATATGTCTTTTATGGATAACTTTAACTTTTATATT